>OU426895.1:13036357-14351357 GCA_911387775.1 Thymelicus sylvestris
TTTGGTCTAGTTTTTTTGTTTGAAAGATGACAATCGAGTGTTCTTAGCTATGTTATGTTTAGTGTACCTACATAAGCCGTCGGCGGTGTTTTAAATTTAATTTAATTAAAGAAGATCCGATAACATGAAGTTTGTAAATATTTCATTTTTTTAAGCAGCAGTTTGATTTGGCGGGAGCAATGCCTTGCCGATATTATAATAAATATTTTATTTCATCGGCTGCAGGATGCAAAGTAGGTATAGGTAAAAGCTGCTGACGAAATTATTAAACGTTGCTGAGATTATTATAAGTGCATTAAATAATATCTATAATAATGCTTTGAAAACATTTTTATCAGGGAAATATTGGAACATTTTCTGAAATGGCAAATTTTCAAACGAACCGCGACCATAATAACTCTACTATGACTTTATAGTCATAAAGTACCTTTAAATAAAGTAATGACTATAAAGTACCGAACTTTAAATTACATGAAGCGTTTAATAAAAATTCCAGTGAAATTGACAGTGAATTTGCAACATGGTCAAAGCACGGACGTATGTGGTGAAGAAGCATTTTGAAGGGATGCCCAAACGAGAAGATTTTGAAGTGATAGAGAGTGAGTTACCTGTTCTCCAAGACGATGAAATTCTTGTCAAGGCTGAATGGGTCAGTGTAGATCCATTCCAGCGCGCTTACAACGCCATATTGGTACCTCCACCTTTCGAACAGTACGGTTTCCAAGTTGGCATTGTAGAGGATTCCAAAGACCCCAGTTATCCTGTAGGCACTAGAGTTGTAGCTTTTAAAGGCTGGTGTGATTTTTACATAGTTAATACTAAAGATAGAGCGAAATTTGATTTTATTAATTTCACAATTCAGAAATTGCCTGACCTAAAAGGCCTGTCTCCGTCACTGTATCTAGGCGCTCTGGGCATGGTGGGAGCGACTGCATACTTCGGATTCCTTGACATCTGCAAACCTAAAGCAGGAGAGACGGTGGTCGTGACCGGAGCAGCCGGCGCTGTCGGCTCCCTCGTCGGACAAATAGCTAAGATCAAGGGCTGCAAGGTGATCGGTTTTGCGGGTTCCGACAAAAAAGTGGAATACCTAGAGAAAGAGCTTGGATTTGATAAGGCCTTGAACTACAAAACAGTTGATGTAAATAAGGCCCTCAAGGAGGCCGCACCCGATGGCGTGGACTGTTACTTCGACAACGTAGGCGGGGAGATCAGCAGCATCATCATCAATAACATGAATACGTTAGGACGAGTTTCCATCTGTGGGAGTATGAGTTCATACAATGAGCCGACATTGAATTCGCTCAAAGCATCTATATTGCAACCTGCTATTTTCATGAAAGAATTGAAGATCAAAGGCTTTATAATTACAAGATGGATGGACCGTTGGCCGGAAGCTTTCGCTGATTTAATCAAGTGGATTTCAAGCGGGCAGTTGAAAGCCAGAGAGCACATAACAGAAGGCTTTGATAACATATATGATGCATTCATAGGCATGTTAAATGGAGATAATATCGGAAAGGCTGTCGTTAAAATATAAAAAAATAACATTTTTATACAGACTAGCTAAGCTTAAGTTAAGCGTTTACCATAGACAAAGACCATAACAATAAAAGTAGCGACCAGTAGCGGCCAAATTGTAAATCAATCCCAAAAGATTGAAGTTTTCCATTTCCGTGGAAAAGTGTGCATTAAGAATGAAAAAAACCTAATACACTCTCTTAAAAATGCAATTGTAATAATTAATAATTACTTTTTAACAAAAAATAAAACCAACGAAAAAAAAACTGAAAAGCGAAAAATAAAATAAACCATTTAGTATTATAAATTAAGATCCTAAATTAACTGTAAATAAATAATTTTGAGACCGTGCCAAACAAACAACCAAAATTTATTACATAAAGTTCATTTTATGAGGGCAGCGGCATGCGATGCACAGGGCAGCAGCAGCGCACATCTTTTCACCGTTTGTTTTTTCATTGGTTTGGCACCGCCTCAAAATTATTTATTTACAGTTAATTTAGAATCTTAATTTATAATACTAAATGGTTTATTTTTCGCTTTTCAGTTTTTTTTTTCGTTGGTTTTATTTTTTGTTAAAAAGTAATTATTTTTTAATTTTTAGTTGCTATGAAAATTAATAATAAGTTGTTGGCGGTAGATTCAGTTACCAGGTAAAAATGTAGCAGGTGAAATATCAATCATCCCCTATTTCCGTACCTTTAGGGGTAAAATTTTGTTTCCAAATTTAAACAAGAGTAACTTCAAGGTATACACTATTCAATAAAAAAAGAATCATCGAAATCTGATCATCCAGTGCAAAGTTATTGGGGTAACCGGTAAAAATTCCGTCGGTGAATAATCAATCATCCCCTATTTTCGTACCTTTAGGGTGGGAATAAAATTTTCAAAAAAATATGGGACCAATTTCAAAACATACCCTATCTATTAAAAAAAGAATCATCAAAATCGGACCACCCTGTGCCGGTTGCTGAGTGATCATACAAAAAAAAATATATACGCGTTGAATTGAGAACCTCCTCCTTTTTTTTCGTCGGTTAAAAATCCAAACCATCGACTCACGAGTTTTGCATTTACACTTTTACAGACATTCAAAAAAACTTTAAATCTCCAAATCCACTCACTCTTCATTGTTTGTCACAACTTTTACATTTTTTGCACTTGTGACAAACCTATAAAAATCGGCCACGGTGACGGGGAGAAAAAAATAATATTTTTGTCTCTGTCTTTCACGTAAATTTTATAACTGGCGATCTCGCTCTGTCAAATGTTTGGGAGAATCTACTGGTTGTAATGCCGGTCACTCACATTCGCGCGAATACGCGAACCCGCAAGTGTGGGACGACCTTCGCGAATGATTATGCAAAGTTTTCGAGGCATTCGGGGTTTTCCAAGCTGTGTCGGTTTTTTGTCACACATCAAAGCGCGCGAACCTCGAACCTTCGTGTAGTCTCCCACACATTCGTGCTACCAGTTGCACACACGACTAAAAAGGTGATGTATCTCTTAATTTTTCGTGGTTCATGGCGTCTAATCGTACTACCATTTATTTTCTGTATCGAAAATGGATTTGAATGACAACAACATAATAACAACAGCAAGATTGAACATTCGTGAACAAAGTGTAGGAGGAAGCGGAAATGGGCTTGTACAATCATATGCAAACCCATTTGCCTGACCGCCCTACACATGTGTGCAAACATTCGTAAAAATGTCAAACATTTGCGCACATGTGAGTGACCGGGGTAAATCTACGAGTATGGGGTACATGGATGAATAAAAACAACATGGCCCAAGGGCCATTATTATTAAAAAACTAAAGTTAATTGTTTATTACACCACATCACAATATAAATAAACATACTTGGACTTAGCATTGTATTAGGTACATGCACAGAACACCTAATAATTAGTTAGAAAGGCGTTGTGGGCGTGGCAGGCGCGCCAATATTAGGCGCAAACGAGCACAATCCTCAAAAACACGCGATCGCTCTGTTTAGTGACTCGCGAACTGCAACGGAGAAAAGTACTGCGAAATACTGCGACTAAATTACTTATAAATGCCTACATGTACGGTAATTACTTGCCGTACAAGAAGCGAAATGCTTAAAATAAACAAAGGAAGCGTTTCTTTTCATCGTTAAGTAAAAAACTAGGATATTTTAGTTTAAATCTTTAAAAATGTCCTTCAAATGATTCTTTGCCCAAAAAATATACATTGCGGGCTTCATGCGCTCGTCATTTTTAACACATCAATGAGAACGCGTAATGTATCACGTATGTACGTTAGTATATTAGTTCATTGATCACGTAGCAGTAGCTCTAGCGTTGGGCGTAGTAAAAGATGACATCGATATTCGATAGATTCTTTCGAAGTTATAATAAAAAACAACTTTCTTAAATAATGTACATGTGGCCAGATAAATTTAATATTTTATGCATTGAAATATAGTTTGAAAGAACATTGACGTATTTTACATCCTATTTTTTATATACCTATATATTTTTTTAATCCTATTTTTTATATCTTATAAGTTAATGCTTGATGGTAAGTGGCGATGTAGTCATGGGTGGTAAAACGCACTAAATTAGCAAAAGCCTTATTCACTCTTGCCTTGAAGATAAGTATATTTAATAAAATAAGTATGATGAAGAACAAATGAATCTGAATCTGACATACGTAGCAAGTTTCCTATATTATTTTCCAATAATTATGATATTTTACCTTTATTTTACATATCTGTCGACCTTACGACAATAAATACCGATAAAAGTTTACGTCAGTCAATCCTTAGCTACAGTGTCACGCCTCTCACGCACACATAACGACCCTCGTGCGTATTTGTTCATTTTTGTAGGAGTAAGCAAATGGAGGGGATCGGAACGGCGACAGTGGTTCCCATACAAATTACGCGCTATGCCCTTTCTAACTAATTATTAGGTGTTCTGTGGGTACATGTATGTTTTAAGTAATAAAAAATGTACTTACAAAAGTTACAAAACTTATCCTTAAATTAATGAACAAAATAATAATCATCTTATACGCAAACTACACACATTCTAAGCCTACGTCCAATTTATGGTAGCTACTGTTAGTACTAGATTTTATTACTATTATAATTTTATATATAAAAGAGATATAAAACCAGATAATTAAAGATTAAGAAACTTAAAACATCATATTTTATCGTAGCCATCTTTCTAACCCGCTTTAAGGGTGCGTTCCACCAGGATGTGCGAGGATTCGTCGCGAAAAATGTGTTTGTGAGAACCAATAGAATCAATTTATTTAGGTACCTACAGGCTAGGACTAGGTAAATGAAGCGATTCTATTGGTTTTTAAAAACACATGCCTCGCTACGTAACGCATCTCTGATGGAAACGCACCCTTATCGTGGTCTCAAAATAAATCAATGGACCGTTGCACCATTACATTTGAGAGTTCCTAGGACACCTTCCGACTTCATCATTAAAGACATTAAACCAGCTCTGTGACATCATTATACTTCATTAGCATCAGATTTACAATAAGTATATAAATTTAAACTCTAACTACTACTGGGAGATTGGTCTTTAACGCGCAAGATTTAATGAAATTAATTTTAATTAAAAAAATGTTTATTATTTTGACCTTTCGGCCATATCCCGTTCTGGCTAAACTATAATATAAACTATAATTATGAAAGTGGTATTTTACTATTACAAAAATATTTCCTAAAATCAGTCATTTAGAACAGATAACGTATAAATTTAAATTGTTATTAAAATTGTCAGAGATTAATTACGAAAATGTAATAGATAATAATTAATAAGGTTTAGGTACCTAGCATTTTTATGAAGAAAAACATCGTTATTACTAATTTATGTTTATTTATAATTCTAAATAAATTCTGTTTCTTTGTCCAATTGAAGAAGTGGGTGTGTTATAATATACATATACTTGGTGAATTTTCTAAATGTGGGTTGATGACCAAATCCAAAACTATGAGGAATAGCGAAAAATGCTGAAAGGATGCTCGGGGCCAATTTTGATGAAAACTAAAACTACATCATTACATTTTTGAAAAATCAATATTCCTAGCCAGGAATCGAACCCGTTCATTAAAAAAATACATCTTATTATTATTACACCATTCGATAGTGTTGCTAACAATCAAATTATGGGGATAGGGATAGGGATCAAATTATGGGAAGTAATAGTAAGTAGTAGTAGTAGTAGTAAGTAGTAAGAAACTGCTGCATTTTTTGCTGCATCAGTTAAAAACATTGAGTGTTACTTTACAAAATTCTATTGTCATTAAATTTGTATTAATCTATTTTATAACACTTATATGATTAGTTATTCTAACATACAACAACGGAATAATAATATGATTATAAATTAATTAAAACCATGTTTTCGAATTTATTGTAGTATCGTCATGAATGGCCCGATAATAAATCTGACTGACTTGGCAGTATAATGTATTTTATTCTATTTATGTATTATATTATATCTGATAAGTAAAACATAAGCCTTTGAAATCACTGCAAACAGACATTATCTAATCATACAATATCTATGATAAAAATTAGAACCTGGACTTTGAATCTACCTTATTTGTACAAATATCACGTCACTGTTACTAAGGCTTCCTAGATATTGTTGCTTATAACCTAATGGATTTATTCATAAAATATTAACCGTACTTTATACATTGTAGCTAAATTTGTTTTTTGCTGTTTTATTATGCATGAAGTTAAATGCGGAGGGGTATGACTAAATATATTCTAGTTAAAGAAAAGGAGAATGCCCATTTTGTATGGAGAAATGTACTGACATTCATATTTTTGTGTCCTGATAAAAATACCTTTATTTGAATAAGTTATCTAAATACATTACACAAACCAATTTTAGTCAATTTTAATCGTAGGAGTTATGAGATTTTCAACAAAATTATTTTGTATTTAGGTTATAGTAGACACAGTAATATGGACTCTATGCAGGCGCATTATGTCGTATATATGTTTAAGTTTAAAATTCATTTGACAGTCCCCAAACGCCATCTAACTTTTAATGTAATAATTATCAAATTCATTTGACAGTCCCCTAACACCATCTAGTTTGTTGTATCATAGTCATAATCGAATCAACGCAACCTATTGGCCCGAAAGATCTTAAAAGATCCCTAATTGGCTCCAATTCCAATATAAATGGCCGAATGCTTTTGTGTTGTAAAACGGAAGTAAAGTTACTTATTAATTTAAGAAAATAAAGCCCAAAAAGAATTTTTTAGGAAATACGGTAAAATATTTAAAATATTTTAACTTAATTTTTAGTACAAAACTCATTGTGACACAATTATTTTTTTTGAGAGTACTGGCTATGGGCATTCTCCTTTAGATTAAGATATTTTAGTGTTCCATACCAAAATAATGTCAAAGGGACCCCATTGCAAGGGGTCTTCCATCCGTCTAAGTCACAGTGATATCTTTTGAACCATAAAAGATAATGTTATTTACTTCAATTTTTTTTAAACATGTTAAATATTTCATAGTGGTCTTATTATGGTCGCAGTTGGTCGGTTTTTTATCAATAACAGCCTTAAATTTCATTGACTTACATAAAGAAAAATAATGATTGTAATTTAACAAGGATTATGTTTACAATGTCAATTGATTCAATTCAATTTTTTTATTCCCATGGAGAAATTTCACATATTTGTAGAAAGTTTTATTTTTCTTTCTTAGATAGTGATGTGCCACACCACATACCATAAAAAGTAATCTGGAGCATAAGGTTTTTAACTTTTCATCAACAAATCAACGTTGAGTAATTATTAACAGCTCAAATTAGTTAAAATTAATTTCAATGCTAATTCAAATGCAAAATTAGCACTTTAAAGTTCTTACTTTTAAATAATTAATTTTTAATTAAATAAATAACACTTTCTTGACAAAAATTTGCCTAATTTAATTCCTGTTTAGATAACATTTATGAAAATAATTTAAAAAAATATTTCAAAATTAATTCCAAGAGATTAAGGTTCTAATTTTAAATACAACTATTATGCGCGCTCCAGACTCACGCGATAATCTCGCGAGAAGGCGAGAAAAATACGAGAAAAGTGAATGTGGAACCGATTCGCATAATTTTCGCAGGTTCTTTTTTCAGGCGCCGAGATTCTTGCCGAGATTCTCGGCGAGTGTGGAGAGCGCATTACTGTAATGGAAAATGCGGTGCAAAGCTCTGAACAGATGGCGCTAGTAGTTTGGGACAACTCGTTTACTTACTTATCATTCTATTTAAAACTTCAGGTTTTGTTGTGTTCAAAATACAGTCTTGAATGTTTCATAGTATGATTCTTTTAAAGCATATTCCCTTTTTCAGTTTAAGGTTGCTGTAAACGAACATCAAAATATTATGTTAATTAAAATATGTAATCGATAGGCGATCTAAAAAACGACGTGAATAAACATATCAAGGACCGCCTTAACAACAACTGTTAATGTCACAAAATCTTGTGGCGCCACCTAGTAGCAAAGTTTAGCAGCCGCCTTTTCTAAAGGGGTTGTTATTCATGTATTAGCCCTTTTAGGGGCCGACTCCTCGGTTTCACTGGCCTTGCGTTTCCTTTTGATGAGGTGTGAGATGTCCTTAGCTGGTTGTTGGCTGACGCTAGAACTGGATCCAACGCCGTTGTTTTGTGATGAAGAACCTTCTCCATTCGACGGGTATAGCGCATCTCGGACCTTCTTTATGGTCTGTAAATAAATGTTTATGGGTAAGTGCTGTTATTGTGAGAAATGAATTGATTAGAGTGTTGCTCTTTCCGTCTACCGTAACCAGGTTTTTAGTATACCTATAATATCTGCCGTATTTTGACCCACACTAATAAGACAATAGAAAAAAAAACAGATATCCAGTTATCTAGTTTTTGGACCTGCCATTCATATACTTAAATGCTACGTTGTATCTTTTGAAATGTTGTTCTATATTTTTGTAGCTTATAGTGAAGTTCTTTTATCATTCGAAATATTGATGACCCGTCATGGCGTACTGTTGTCAAGGTTACCATGCCGGACCACCGCGCCGTTCGAAGAGTCCCGAGTTCGCTTCTCAGAAAATATAAGTGTACATGTCTATTCCTGGTCAAGTGTCTTCTTCTCTTTGTGTTGCCCATGGCACCCACGACAAAGATAATTCTAGTGTGGGACTAAGTGAGTGTTCACACTGAACTCGCGGGCGCGGGCGCGGGCGCGGTGGCGGAATTGTGTTCACACTGGCCGCCAGGCGTTTGCGCGATTGTGACATTTTGTCAGAGGTTGAAAACCCTTTAATCTGGGGACATAATGAATTCATGTGCTATCGTTTCTAGCGACAAGTTCAAAATGGTTGAACTTACCTGACATCGCGAGTGAGTCGCGCGTTCCGCCACTAGTTCAGTGTGAACACACTCATACATTCTCATGCGTTTGATATTGCCGCTAGCGGGCCGCGCGCGCTTGTCGCTAGCGTGCCCGCTACTTACACCGCACGTGCGTTTTGTATATGAACACTTTCATAGTAGTTCATATGTTTGAAATTTCGCGACCGCGCCCGCGAGTTAGTATGAACAAGCACTAAGAGTTTGTAGCGTTAGTCAATGATAGGGACTCTCTAGATTTAAGGAATACCATAGACCGCAATGACCACTTACCATGATGTAATAGGTAGTCATTAATTATTGTATCAGCTGGTAACATTTTTAGACAAGCATCCAAGATAAAGTCACATTAATGGCCATCAACCATATAAACCACACGGCCATCAATGTATTAGGTTTAGAAATAACACAACTTGATAATCATTTTGACAAAATTTATTTCAAAATCATGTAAACAGAATACAAAAATGGCCATGTGTTTTACTTACTAGGCAGTACAAATCAATCTTACACGCTACAAGTCTTGTGATAAGAAAGTTACTTACATCTAATCACTAATACTGATCACAACAGTCGTTTTCATAATTTAATATCACAATTTAAAATTTTAACATTTAACACGAGGGCAGATTGAACCAAATGTCAGAGTAACAATCACTTGAATAGGTAGTTTACAAATGAATGATGAATGAAAATGTACCAGAATAAAATACAATAAAAAAACTACATCTTATGATCACTTAATTTTACAGGGCTAATGAGATCAATTATTGTCATGAC
The DNA here is from genome assembly GCA_911387775.1 of Thymelicus sylvestris. Taxonomy (NCBI): domain Eukaryota; kingdom Metazoa; phylum Arthropoda; class Insecta; order Lepidoptera; family Hesperiidae; genus Thymelicus; species Thymelicus sylvestris. The sequence continues at coordinate 13,046,065 of OU426895.1, forward strand.
CACATTCAAAAGATATAACAATTAGATATTTATATGCTATTTTATTTGAATGTGTTATACAAACTTCAGTCAAATCTACCCTTAACCAATTAGGCACATTTTTGACAACACATATTAGTGACAAGTGCACCCAATAAGTTGCAACTTAAACCCTATTCAATTACATACAAAACACAAAAGAAAAGTTTTCACAGACTATCAAATTGGAATGTGCGTGTCCAGTCTTATGGCAGAATGTTGGCCAAATAAAATGCATTAAGCCTCAATATTGACAGAACGATTCCTCTCCCTAATCATCATATCACGCAACATTTGCAATGTCTTCGTAACACACTCACACGGTCTTACCTCTGTCTTGTAATCCATCATGTCCTGAATCTTCACTTGAATCTCCGGCAATAACTCCTTAAGCTCCTTGATCTCTGATTCGACCTCAGATTGAGATATCTTCTTTGCTTCGGGCTCAGAGCTAGGGGTCTCCAAATTCTTAATTCTGGTCTCCAGAATGTTTGCAGCGTTCTTAAAGTGGGTTATTGCTTCTTCGAAGTTGGACGCGAGGGAGTTTGCGAGAGCTGTAAAGATACAATATAGTGATTGTCACTTGAGTTTGAACAAAAAGTCTTAAGTCTTGAGTTGAACATAGATTTCTACAAGTAAAATTAGCTTCATAAACTTACCAATCTGGTAGTGAGTCTCAGCGATACGACGATCGTCAGCTGCATAGATTTCTTTTTGAATCTCCAAACAACTTACTGAAATATAAAAGTGCACTTATGTTAGATTTCTCTTTGATTCTCCAAACAACTTGCTGAAACATAAAAATACACTTATATTAGTATCAAATAAAACTTAATTGATGTGTCTTTAAGGCCTGTAGGGATGTAAAAAGATGCAAAAGGATATGTTTAATTTCCAAATATAATTTATTTATTTTATGGAAATAACCAGCAAACAGATCTAATAATGGGCATGGGTACAATCAATCATTCGATCATCATCGATCAAGAATAACAATAATAATATGTAAATCATACATATCCATCAACAGTGTACAATGTTAAGGTAACTCACAGATATCAACAACAATCGATGATGTTAAGGTAGGTCACACATATCAACAACAATCGATGTTAAGGTAACTCACGCATATCAACAACAGCCTTGTCGTAGGTCTCGCTCTCGAGAGCCACCTCTCCTAACGCCAAGTGCACATCGGCTAACAGACCTCGCACGCCGTCGCCGCCGGACTCCGCGCGACGCAGCAGGATGCTTCGAGAGAGGTCTGTGCGAAAGACATGTATTGTTATAGTAATCTTATGCCCCAACTCAGTCACTAAACGTTACTTAAATCGCTCCTTAGTACAGAATTTGTATGATGATTCTTTACTAAGGAGCGATTAAAGTAACCATTAGTGACTCTGGGTTAGGGTGTTGGTATCTCACTGCACTCGTTGACATATTGCACGCTCACTCGCACTTAGGTCTAAGTGAGAGTGAGCGCGCAATAGTGCATTATATAACTGTTAATAAGTATATAACTTGAATGTCCATTATTAATTAATTTTTTGACGATTTTTGTCAGTCCCTAGTGAATGTTAGCAAATACCATTACACCACATTGTCTTCATTATGAGATAAATTATAGCAAAGGTTATGTTAGCAGGGATAGCGTTAATTAGAGTAAATTGGGGAGAGAACAATAACTGAACAGGGCTCTTGGAATAACACTGTTTGAAGTTGATTTAGTTACAAGTCACTTACCTAAATGTTCCCAGGCAAGTTGCAAATTGTCAACGTCATCTTCTCCATCCATATTGACCATTGACTCATCATTTGCGTCACCATTTGATGTTCCCTGTAAAAATGACAATTGCCTCAATCAGTGCATACAATTCAAAGATTACTAACTAAATGTAATACTATTATAATTAAACTAACTGGTTGTTCACTCTGATCTGCAGTTGAGCTGGAAGTAGGCTCATTGTCTTTGGAACTTGACTCTGCCTCACTCTTCTCCACTGCTTCAGACGCCTCAGCATTCTCCGCCATAGCCTCATTACCCTCTTCAGCTTCATTGCCTGCATTTTCTCCGTTCTCCTCTTGATCTAGAACATTTATTGAAGTGATTAAGGCTACAAGATAATAATAATACATCATCATTACTATTATATTTCTTCATGGGGTTTGCCTGGATAGCTACCACTAGGATTGCCTGTATTGTGGGTGGTATGAATGACAAAAATAAGACATCACGATAATACCCATGATTTTTTTTAATGTAACTGGCTGACAAAGAGTCTAATGATCCATGGTAAATGACATCTGATGGTAAGTCACTGTTGCCCACGGACATCAGTACCAAATGCATCATTTATTTCAGTGCAATGTTACTGTAATCATTGGTATTTTAAATAAAATGATATATACCTTCATCTTCTTCCTCGTCTTCATTACCGGAGTCAGGTATTTTGTCTCCCAAGACTCCACTCTCTTCTCTAGCCAATCCTAATAGAGCTTTGCCATACCTAGTACAAAATTAAACAATGTTATATTGAATCTCAATGTTAGACGCATTACCATTAATTGATAAAAGTTGAGTTCCAATAGTTAAACAATACATTGTTTAACGTAAGTTGAGTTACGACTCAACTTAGCTACACAAACTAACAACAATAAGTAACATTTTAAAATCGAATGTTTCTTGAACACCTTTGAAAACAGCTCTAGAAACAGAAATAACTAAGCTGGATGCATAATTTAAATTGTTGTTAAAATGCATGTAGCATTGCAATTGTTTACATACATGGGACCAGAGGCGGTGTGGTTTGGTATACAAGTTGTAGGCACTTAGTTATTAATCAGGTTTATCCAGCACATTTTAAAATAAAATGTTGTACAGACATAGTTGGGAACTGCATCTGGCCTACCTCTACTCTGTGTGGTCTTACTGCCTATGTTCCCTTCAGTGGCGTAGCTAGCTCTAGGGATGCCCCATATCAATATTTGTTTTGGGGCGCCCTCAACGTTAGCTGTCAAATATAAAAGGAGTGCCAACTATAGCGGTAGTAGGCCGCTGGCGAGCTTTTTTAGAGCGAGCGTTAGTAGGGGACCCATATAATTGATACAGCTGTTACGGCGGTAGCTACGCCCCTGGTTCCCTTGCAGTATGTAAACAATATTAGTGTCAACTTATTAACAAAATAACCAAGTCCCTTACCATAAATGCGCTTCAGCACACTGATCAGCCGCGTCTCCGTGTTTTTCTGCTAGCATCTCGCAAGCATAGGATAGCGTGTCGGCAGCTGCTGTGTAGTCCCTTACGGCAAGATGTCTGCGGCCTACGGCCAACAGCTCCGCAGGGGTAGAGGTTGTTACATCAATTGAGTCTACCATCTGAAACAAATGAACATCAGTCAGTACACCTGCCACAATTACAATTTTACTGATTTTAAGTGTCTCAAAGTCACGTTATGTAGAATAAACATCGAATACCTTTACTTTCGCTTTATATTTAAGTTAACAGAAATATCAAAAATAAGTTCCTGATTGTAGACTACATCAAATGTGCAACGTCAAATGTTAATGCCGCCAACGGTTACAGACTTTAAAAAGTTGAAAATTATGCGTTATTTTAATCTACCAGTAGAAAGTAGCACATGTATAGGTTGAATAGTCATCTTTAAAACAATGTTGTAAAAGAAAACTGTTATGGCATTTGTTTTTGTATCGTTAATGAAAAAGGAAACACGCGCTACCCCAAAACAATGCCCGTAGTTTTACATACTTTTTATTACTTACCGTGTACCATATTTAACTTTACCTTAATGATATTATGAACACAATGGTAGTCAAAGCCGATTTCCAACGTTACAATTTAAAATCATAAAGAGAAAAAAGAGAACAAGAAAGATTGCAACGATTTCGCCTTCGGACCCTTCGTTCGGTTTAACTTCTTTGGTGAACGAAGGCGGGCTGTCAGCACTCAGCAGTGTCAGCTGTCAGTACTGTCACTGGCGTCCTGGTTGTCAGAAATCTCCATGGATACATTACTCTATCTGGATTACGGATTTTGTAGTGGTACCACAGAAGAAAATTAAATAATAGTACTTAAAATAAGTAGTGGTACCTGAAGATCGATGACGTCATAACGGAATGACCATTCGACCAATCACAGGTCAGATTGAGGTTCTCCTTCACAATAATTATTGTAGGGTGTCCACCACGGGCGTAGCCAGGTTTTAGTTTCGGGGGGGGGGGGGGGGGGGGGGGTCAAGAAAATACAACGACTAAAAGTACATAAAGTAACCCTAAAGAAAATTGAGACTTTATTTTTTCTCACGACGTATGTAGTGATCTATTATTAGTTTACCTTATTATTATTATTATTATTATTAGTTACCATCTATTATTAGTTTAGTCAAAAAGGTCAAAAACGTGTTTATTAATAGAAATAAAGCTCCTAAAAATATGTGCGATAGCTCATTCAATTCGGAATGACGTCTAGAAAAATGTTTTTTAAGGATTTATTAGCACATAAAAATGTCAGTCCTTAACTTTGCGGGGGGGGGGGGGGGGTTTGAACCCCCGAAACCCCCCTCCCCCTGGCTACGCCCATGGTGTCCACACTTACTTTCTTTAAGTTCATTACTTGAACTTTATTACGACAAAAACTTTTATGCACCTGTTTGTGGTTGCTAGGCAACAGTTTATTTACATCGAGTCCAAACCGAATGTGACTCGAGTATAAATCTGCAACTCGATTTAATGTTGGTAGCATTGAAATAAGACCCCAGCAAGACCGGCAAGCCGCGTTCCGTTCCATATTTTATATAGTCAATTTTTCAAATTCTACATTTTTTAATTTGGTATAGTTTAAAATAATATGGAATAGTTACCTATAAAATCGATATAGTCTGTTTTAAAATACATGAACTTAATATAATGTTATTCGGCTTTGTTTAATTTCTTAGAAATAATTTTATGCTCATGCTGCATGCATATTGGGTGGAATGAAACATGTATCTGTTTATTATGTATATCGAACAATAATACGACCATGGATATATTACTCTAACTGGATAGATAACTTCGTAGTGGTACCTGACGATCGATGACGTCATTTAAGAAAGACCATTTTTGTATATCTATAGTCCCAGGATATATCATTAGATGGCGATTTTTTACAATGGTATAAAAACATCTAAGATGAAATTATAATGTAGATGTACCGTAATTGTGTACCTTATTTTTCAATTTACTCTTAATGCAATAATTTAAATTCGGTAATTTTGAAGAAATTTTATTAAAATGTATTATTTCAACATTATAATCAGTAATCATTATAATACCAGACCAGAAAAAAAAACCTATAGAAATGATTTTGAAGAACCATTATAATATTTTTGTGACCCTGCCTGCGAAGCAAGGGGTTCCGGGTTCGATTCCCGGCCGGGGCAGATATTTATGTGTCAGATAAATATTTGTACCTTAGTCATAGGTGTTATTGTGATGTGTTTATGTGTCGTCCATGCCACCCGAATTACGTTAACGCCAGCCGGAGGACTCAAAAAAAACCAAAGTAACTAAGATAATTTAATTAAACTAATTAAAATTACAATTTTTGATTGATAGTGGTCGGTGTGAGATCCAGCTATACAATGATAAAATATTTTAATTAGGATTGTAAAGAAAACTATTAAATGCTGATGAATTGAGGACGCGCGTTGACCTAGCGCGCTCTGCTTCCGCGGTCATCGATGTCGAGTCAGCGACATCTCAATTGAGGGTGCACGTTGAATTAGCCCACATTTTGGCTTCCGTGGTTTCCATCTGGGTCGCGCATGTAACACCCGCAACACAGGTAAAAACATACTGCGGGGGTATGAGTGTGTCAGCGTTTTAAAAAAAAATGTTAATAATTTATCAGCTGTAGAGGTGGTAACCTAAAAATTATATGTAAGAGAGTCATTGTAAGTAAGTACTTACAAAGCATACATAATAGGATGCCTAATTAGGTTTTATTTTTTAAATTTACCTTAATTACTAATTACTACAACTAACGAGTACTTAATAAGAATAATAATAACTAAAGTATTTTCATAGTAAGGTATTAATAAAATTATTAAAAGTGTTAATTTATATTTATTGTGCGCTGTTGTCGGCACGCAAATGTAACATTAATTGCCTTGTTCGTAGCAGCGTAGCAATTGTCTACGACGTAGCACGTGTATGAGTCAGATATTCATTTTCACGGATGAGCTAAAACGTATAGTTTCCTGCAATATTTCACTGCGATATCATAATATTATGTAATAAGTGTGGAGTTTACAATGTTATTAGTTATGTCTTGCTTCTGACCTTGCCTTTTAGGTTTTTTGGAACGAAGTTCCTTATCGCGCGTTGCGAAAGGGGGCTAGGCGGAAAATTTGGTAAAGAAAAGTTGTAACGACACTTTTTGCCGTCGTAGTTTTTGAAGTGAAAACTTCGTTAGTACGCGGGTGATTTGAATTTCGATGAAACGAAACTGTCCCGTGACAGTAAAAGAGACAGACACATCAATTCTAAAGTGAGATAGGAAGCATTGTACAGGGGTAGGGGAGTGGTAGAGAAGGGGGAGTGGAGTGGAGTTGAGTTGAGTGGAGTGGAGTTGAGTATTTAAATTCGAAATTTTACCTTCGTCTCATTATCTTGAAAACAAAAAAAAATTAAGGTTTCACTTCTACCACGTGTGAATTGCACACATTTTAACTTTTTTTACATAGAAAGCAAGCCAGATATTTTCGTTACTTGCAGTCAGTACTAGGATAGCAAAAACATGCAAGCGAATGTGCCAAAACAAATCTGTGGTATTAAATTTCTTACCTTACTAAATTTAATACCTTAGATTTGTTTTGGCACACTAAGGCACACTTGCTGCATGTTTTTGCTATCCTAGTACTGACTGCAAGGAACTTCGTTTCATCCGGGTGTCCCTTGACACCTCTCAAGTTTTATAAATTAACACACACGCTGAAACGTTACCATGATCTATTTCTCTTAGAAACACACAAATGAATGACGATCTAATATTTTTTTTTATGTTATCTGTTACACAAATATATGTTTTAGTCCGGAATCCAACCCACGGCTTTTCATTCGTAACACAGCGCCTTGACCTACATAGTCGTTTACGCATCCATGAACAATACAATTAAGTCTAATTCTTTCTGTTGAAGGACATTGAACTCTGTAATTACCTGCTAAATTCCGATGGTATTCATACTGGGTGTATTTCTTTACTTAATCAGTCATCTATATCTCTAATCTCGATGTCTTTCGCCAAGCGACGAGGTTCTAAGCGCTGCGGTCTGACCTCAGAAGGTGTCCTTTAGAAGAAGTTGAGTAAGACTCTCTTCGCAAAAATTGTTTTCTGGCCTGAACCTTTCCAAGTTCGTCCTTCTATCCGTGTGAACCTGTAAAGGCAAATAGAGCCAACAACAACTGTCTATTATTAATCTTAAATCAAAGAAAACCCCGACAGTTACATTTAAAGTAAACATATCTAAGAACACTCGATTTAGTCACCTTTCAAATAAAAAAACTAAGGTTTTAAGGTGTTCGGCTATATAACACGCGGATTCACAGCTTCTACGGTGGTCATTGGATAGCAAACATGTAACGGGAGACATTGTAGCGGTTTTTTAAACAACCTCGTAGAATGTCCCCTTCCACTATTAATCGGAGAGACGTGCCCTTTAGTAATAAGTAAAAGTGGTACTTAAACCAAGATATTACTATTTTTTAATACAATATTACACTGTCATTAATACTTAATCCAAATTTTGGGTAAATTTTATTTAAATTATTAGATACAATAACATTAGTATGTAAAACCAAAGACATCGCCGCCGCAAAGTCGAACGAAAGGATGTGGGAGACCCACATTATTACCTTTGTATTATTACTAATAACTACTTATCCATTAGTAGATATTTTAGTATACCTACTTACGCCCCAACTTAGAGTCACTAATGGTTAATTTAATCGCTCCTTAGTAAAGAATCATTATATAAATTATGTACTAAGGAGCGATTTAAGTAACTGTTAGTGACTCTGAGTTCGGGCGTTAGTATAGGTAAGTACTAAGTCATTGGACTCATTGGTAGTACTTTGTCATTATAAAATTTACTTACCTATGCAATAACTTGACGCACAACCTGTAGCGTAATTAATTTGTAACGTTACTCGGAACGTAAGACGTAATCAATTTACTGTTCCGAAATCATAATCAACTTAATAAAAGCACAGAAGAAATAATAGTCCTTATAATGATAAAAGTAAAATCTGACTGGCTACCAGACATGCAACGTAAACTGTTCTAGAATCATGATTTATAATAGAATTTTTAGCAACGTAGCACAGAAAGAATTTTTAATAATATGATATAACGCGAAAGAATATTATTATTCTACCGCCCAATAAAAAATAACAAATTCACGAGTTTAAACATTAAAAATTCTCTTGAAAGTGTTCAAGTAGTATATGGTTTAAACTACTTTATTTCAATGAAGTCATTCATTACGGTATGAAAGTCATAAATTAATTTTTGATTAAAACGGTAAAAAATATGAATAATTTACTAATTCAAAGTATCGATAAAATTGTTCAAATTACAAGGATCTTGTACTTTTTATCGTAATTAATTATGGTGCAGTGTGCATTATAATGATACACTGAAGGGTATCGACTTTTCCCCCGCCCCGAGTTCAGCTATTACCCGCCCAATATTACTCTAGTGATGTCCTTTCAGTATTATCGATAAAGATAATCTTTGTATTAGAACAGTACTATTATGTCTTCTGTGGTATTAGTAAGAAAAAACTATGATGTTGACAATTTGTATGGTACATATTATTATACTTAGTACCTTTATTGCAAAAACAATAAAAGTATAGTTACGATACAAAAAACGAATACCAGTCGTTTTGTTATATTGAAATCTTCAAAAAAAAATTGGTTTACCGGCTATAGGCTATAAATTAACATTAACTTGAAAGCTTATTATAATTTTACTTATATAAATTTTATTTGTCAACTGATTTAAAATAAGTAAATATCTTTACATTATCCTACTTCGCCAAAATCTACCTACAGCCAGCTTGTGCCTATCTAGATATATGGAGATTCACATGTACTTATAACAAAGACACAAACAAGTGATAAGAAGACCGTGGGTATTGTAATATGGATGGGTATTGTAAATTTAAACTTGCTACAAAGTATCCATCCATACATCGATAATTAATAAAACATTTTCACAAAATCATAATAATCCCTACAAATTAAACCTGAAATAGCGTAAAACTTAATTAAAGTTCCTATCGATATTCCTCCCCCGGTGTCCCCGCCCTCTATATCGCTTGATTTTCTCATTCCTATCCAACTAGTCGGTCTACAACCCTCTAAACGAGAGGTTGTGCCGCGCGGGGAGACAGGGGTAATATTATCACGAGCTAACCCTCCACTATCACGCAATACTACGGAAACGTTAAAAAATAAACAATACAGTCAAGCGATAATGTGACGGAATAGTGAGTGATTCAAAGACTATAAGGTGCGGATTCGGATGAAAGTGTAAGTTTTTGTTATCAAACCAGTATTATAAATCTTGACAAACGATTGGTTCGAAGTTATTTTCAAAGCATTTCATTGTGAAGGTAGTTCTTTTGAGATATAACCGTTATTTGTTAGATATTGGCAAAATGCCATAGCTAATGACAAAACGTGAAACAAAATAATCTAAATCAAAAAATCTTAATTAACAATTATTAAATCATTAAAACAACCATTACAAAAATTAGGTGATGTTATGTGGCACAATTTGAAAATTATTATTTTTTAACGGACTTCAAAAAAGAGGAGGTTTATGTTTGTTACCTCAGAACTCTGTAATTTATCAACTTATTTGAAAAATTATGATTTTTTAAAGAATGTACTTCACAATTGTTTTTAAAAATGTATATCTTATGGTGAGATCCATTAGAAATTGAGGGGAACTCCTGAAATATAATAGACCAAATCGTGTTTTTTAATTTTTTACATTATTGTGTTTAACGATAATTTTAGTGGTACTAACCCTACGCTATTTCTAAATAATAACACGTCTTAATTTAGAAACTTTTCAGTCGTGATTCATAACTGAGGTTATTCGATTCCACACGCGAGTCAAGACTCAGTATCGTAGGGTCCACAGTCCACTACAACAATAGGCCCATAAGAAAGGAGATAAGAGAGTATGATTTTAGGCTACTTAGGAATCCTGCTCACGTTAACCCTCTTGGCAGTGGCGTATATGGACTTCCCGGCGACACCAGCTTATGATAATTAAAAATATGGGTTGTATATAACGATCGATTCAACTTATAATCCAAGCCAAACTTTTCTTTTTATATTCCTGCTAAGTCTGCTGCTAACCAACGTAGGTACCACCCAGCTCTTCTGTCATAGCAATGGTTTTATGTACCTTAGCAAAGGTTTTACCTAAAAAGCAGTCGTCACTTTTGTTCTATAGCTGTGAGTTGTATAGTTAAATTAGTACGCAAACGGATTTTCCGCTTACTTAGCCAGTAACATGCGTAAATGTAGTAATGTAATGTATCGTCCTTCCGGTATAGATATGGTCGGACAGTGGTGAACGCTTAAACATCGTTTGGCTATGCTAAAATAATTTTCTGTCAATTTACTTGAATTTTTGAATTTACCCGTTGTACATAAAAAAGGTAATAATAAACTATGACAGATTAAAAAAAATCCTTTGAATAAAACCGGGAATTACTTTCAATTTAAAAAAAGTTCCAATCGACTGATATGTCTGAATTCTGAGGTAACAAACATTTAAAAATACTAACGATTTGAGAACTTCCTCCTTTATGAGATCGGTTAAAAAGAAATTACCAAGATACCAATTCTGTATTCGTAGACATTATCTCAAATTTAAAAAAAACTCTGAAAAAATTTCGAATGTCTACCTAATTTCCTGATTCTCGGAAAAGTCACGTTCAAGAAAATGTTTACGCGCTTAGATACTGTAGACATTGTGTTGACATATTCCGTACAAAAAGATTACAAATTATGCTTAAGTTCGATAATATCTCTACACCGTGAGACAATTCTCGTCCCCTGAGGGTACAGCTCTCAAGTTTACTTTTCTTTAAATATCTTAAAAGTTAATGCTTGACTACAATCACATCTGATGGTATTGTGGCGATTTCGTCTTAGGTGCTAAGACGCACTTACTTAGTAACAGCCTATTACTTTATTATGGCAGGTGAAGGCGTCGGCGTCGGTCGGAGCGACGGAGAGCAGATGTACAGATTCGGTGCAATCAGGAGCAAGTCAAGGCCACGAAAATTGCTCCCCACGGCAGCCCAGCCCGCGCGTACATCGCCTACCACAAACTGGACGCCGGCGCAGGCATGCAGGCGCAGACTGCCACGCCGGCCTCCGACTGCGAATGTGGCGTGCATCCCTCCGCCTTGTATCTCCTCGCTACACTCCTGCTTACTACGTAAGTTTTAAAATTATAAATAAGTTGCACAATATGTGGGACAACAAGTTGGATTGCTACAAAAATTACATATTTTTCTGTTTCACCCCTCTGTGCAACGTCGATATAGACATTTCACTTCAATGAATAATACTCAATTGCTACTACTCGCCCCCGCATTAGAATTCCCTATGTCGCGAGCATGGATGACACAAATAACACGTTTATAACACCCACGACCTGAGTACAAATATTTATAAATGTCCCGGCCGGGTATCGAACCCGGAACCCATCACTTCGCAGGATAGGTCAATATCAACTAGGCTTCAGGGTCATCAAATTAACTAGTATTCGCGGTTGGCTTCGGCCGCTGAAGAGTGGATTCATAAAATTAAATTCCATTAATATTTTCACATTAGTTATATTTTAATTAACATAACTTATGTAACATAACATCAATATCACATGTTCAGATTCATTCTAAGGGAAAGGTCCCTTAGAATTTTCCAGGATTATGCTATAATCCAGAACATGTTCGATCAAAATGCATTCAAATACATTTAACCGCATTATGTCTTATTTACGAGTACACATAAATGTATCCAGAACATGTTCGATCAAAATGCATTCAAATACATTTAACCGCATTATGTCTTATTTACGAGTACACATAAATGTAACTAACGTTTGAACCATCTCAAAGAAACATACAACCGGGGAAAAATAATATATCCTACATCTTAATCCTGGATGTGGTGTGGATGTGTGCCAAATTTCATTCACAAACTAACGCGCGTAATAGAAATATATAATAATATCTACCTAAACTAAAACGTAGTGATTAAGTACTCTGTGACCTAAACTACATTGAAACATCTTCACAAGTTTGCTTCAGCTTCATAAAGAGGTTGGTTTAGCAACACGGGGTATTGTCGGCATTTAAATATTTCAAAAAACGTTTGTGTACCTGTCTTATGTTTATAATAAACTGTTAATATAATGTAATGTGTTGTACCATAGAAAGTAATTTTCGCTGTTAACACATTCAATTAACGAAAAGTGTTTGTTTTTGCACAGTCATTATTCACAGTGTTTGAGGAGCCTTTCCTTTGTTAGCCCTTCCTACACATACGTTCACTCGGACTTTGTTCAACATTTGTTTAAAGCGCAAGGTTGCCCTTGGATGGATAAACCATATAAATTTCAAATAAAAATGGTTCTTTGGTACAGATTTTTTTTCGAATGAACAATTGCTTTTTACTCTATTGACTTAACAACGACAGAATTATGAGCATTATAATGCTTAGTTTCATTAATGTTCCACGATTCTAGGAGCAAATTGAATATTATTTCAGATGATCATCTGACCATATACAAAAGTCGTACTCGTATACACAAAAGTAACCTTGAGAAGGTTTTCTATTGTTACGGAATTAAAAAAAAAATGTTGTTTTTTTTAAAGCTGTTCCTTCCCGCCCAAATGAACCGTAAAGGTTTCACCTTATCAAATAAATTTTAATTAAAATGTCTTTCCTTTAAAGTTTTATTCTCTTTTCCATTTATACCGAGAGTCTAGGCGTCATGTTGTTTAAGAGCTTATACTTTTTAAAATAGAGAATACATAACTCAGTTTATTAATATAATTATTCAGCTGTGCGAAATCACATTATAATTTCAAATGAGACCTAAAATAGTTTAGTACACAGACTAATGACTTGTTTACTTGTTTATATTTAAATGAGGCTGAATATAAATACAATAAAGGTGTAAAAAGGACTACTTAACCTACTTAGGTCACGAAAAATTAGGTCCCTTTGTGCTATACATTAATATACGATACCAGTGACAAAAGTGGTCCATTACAGCACAGGCGTAGAGTGAGCGCCCCAGCATAGCTTTGGTCGACGATTTTAAGTCATGTCAAATGTATTTAAATTTTGTGACTGGCAAAAGCCTAGCAAAAGGTATAAAATAGTGTGAGAACTCAAAAATGCTGCCCCCTTAAAAACTCGTCTACCTAAACTCACTACCCTAAGGCCGCCATTGTTGGCACCCCAACAACTGACGCCTAGAGCGGCTGCTCCTCTTGCTCTGTCATTGATTTTTTTATGGTAATAGCCGGTAAACGAGCTGACGATCCACCTGATGGTAAGTGACTATCGTCGCCCATGGACATCGGCAACACCAAATGCATCACCGATGCGTTGCAGAGAGAAAAAAAAGAAGGAAAGAAACGAAACTCAAGCCCCCAGCCGGAACACGACGAGTCGTTTTGCGGCTGACTCATGCTCAAGAGTGGTAGCTATCCAGGCAAACCCCATGGATAAAATATAATAATAGTAATAATGGTATTAATTAACAATTAAAATTAATATTACCAATAGGGGCCTACCTCGAGGGCCCCTACCACCAGCGGGCCAGATTTAGTCGCCTCTTACGACACCCATTCCTTGGGATAAACACATGGCTTTCAAACATAAAGTTATTCGAAATAGATCTCTACTCCCAAATTCAATCAACTCCGAGTTATCTAGAGTCAGCATCCTTGCGTAGCTACTGCTCTACAGAGAAACTATACTTACTTGTGTCGGACGTTTGAGGTGCACTAAACTTCGTGTTCTTTTCGTCTATTATGGTATTTGGTGAATAAAGCTATCCATAGTTATCCCTACGAATTTTAATATTGGATATTCGGAATTGAACTAGTGGATACCCTAAACTATGCTAAATTAAAGAAATAAATTTCAATTCGGGAAAATTTTGTATGGGAAAAATCTAAAAACGATTTCATGATGGAAAGTGTATAAAGGACATCATTACAAACATTTTTTGTGTTTTATAAATATAGATTTCTAAGTAGATTTTTTTTATGTAAAATGTTTTTAACAGTAGGTACATGGTGTCTCCATGTCTCTGTTTGAATATGAATACTTAAAGAATAATAATAATAATAGTTAAACATTTTTTTTATCAAAACAAGTTTTAACAAACACTTTTTGATATGAATGCTTCAATGAATTATGAATTCTTCTACCATAAAATATTTTTGTAAAAGAAAAAGTGTAGCACAATGAATAAAGATAAGTGCCAACAAGGATAATTTCCATGCCGGGTTTATGTGAAGCGGAAAAATATCTACGCGCTTAAAAGGTTCTTGCTTTCAATATTTTCCCTTTTTACCTTTTTATACAAATTTATAAACAGCTTTTAAAATACCATGTAGTTCAATACGAAATATTCGAATCACGAGTAACCATTTACATTTAAAATTACAAAAGCATTCATGTTCGTGTAAAAACGAGTGGACAAAGTCAAAAGTAACAACCCATAATTGTCCCACTGCTGGGCTCGGGGTCGTGAGGGGTACAGGCCAAAGTCTACCACGCTGGTGGATTGTCAGACTTCACACGCCTTTGAGAACTTTATGGAGAACTCTCAGGTGTGCAGGTTTCCTCACGATGTTTTCCTTCACCGAAGCAAGTGATACAATTAACTTGTAATACGCACATAATATTTGAAAATTAGAGGTGCGTGCCAGGATTCGAACTTGGGCCCCTGCGTTCGGGAGACCAAAGTTCTAACCGCTAGGCTAGCACTGCTTATAAACAAGTGGATATTTACATGTAACTAATTTATGTACTCCTTACTACTAGCTAGCATGGTAGAGTAGAGTACAGTATTAATAACATTCGTACATATTGGTTGACTTCTGTCATTATTCGATGATTCATGAATGTCGGACCTGGAAGGCTATTCAGATTTGTAACTTGACAGCGGAGTTTCAAAATTGACGTTCGAGTTCTAGGATCACTTCACTTCGCAAGTGCGTACTAGATGATTAGATAATGACATATCAATACGATGCAAGTTCGCTTTTGTTTTGTAACTTGACAGCGGAATACACGATGAGTTTCTAAATTGAAGTAAGAGTTCGAGACTCCCTTCACCTCGCAAGTGCGTGCCAGAAGATTAGAGAATCACATATCAAGATCTCGGACTCGAACTTCAATTTTGAAACTCATCGCGGATTCCGCTGTCAAGTTACAAAAGTGAATAGCCTTGCTGGTATTAACCTGCAAATAGGCGCTCATTTAATTTCGTCACTAGCGGTCTTTAATATCTATTTGACTGCGCAAAAAATTTGGTTTGATCGATTTATTACGATAACATAAGCCTTGCTATGAGCACCTCTTTCACGTAAACAATCTAATTAATTACTGACGTACCTACACAAAATTGCTAAGCTACTAAAATTCATTGTAATAAAAATATGTGTTTTCCTCGTGGTACATAAGGTACCTACACTTGAAAACACAATGTTACATTTTTTGGTCCCCATGATGACCCCATGATATGAATATTTAGGTAGATCAATAATCTAAATTTTACTAACAAAAAATAACCGACTTCAAAGTCAACAAAAAACTACTTGTCAGATCTCATTCAAATTTATGTGGGACAACATGACAAGCACCTGCTTTCGATTAAAAAAAGAATCATAAAAATCGGTTCGCCCAGTCCAAAGTTCTGAGGTAACAAACATAAAAAAAATACAGTCGAATTGAGAACCTCCTCCTTTTTTTGAAGTCGGTTAAAAATATAAAACCTTGTCATTTATTTACATAATTTAGTACATCTTGCTTAGTAATTGCTGTTCCCAACAAACAAAACATTGATAAAGGAATAAATTTTATTGTAACAACATCATAGACTTACAACACGTCCATTGTTTGGCCATTGTAACATTCACACGCATTTGATGTTACAATATATATCGATTGGGCAGGATGAATGCCTACTACGGCTGATTGGTAGCCAATCGAATTACAGACAGGGTTGTCAAATGAACTTTGCAAAATTATCGAACAATAAAACTACCAGAAAATATAGTTTGGAAATCTAGAGATTGAGACTTCTTAGTATTGAAATGTTTATCCGGAATATGGATGTTCTTTTAGTATTAATATCTGTTGGTTTAAAATTTATAACGTAACGAGTTAATTAAGATTTAATGCGTTTAAATTTAAAAAAAAGTTTGTATTGCAAATAAATCATTTAGAGATACGGGATAATAAAAAACCGGACCAGTCAACGTTCATTGTTTTTATTCATGACGAAATAACATAGTGGTTAAAACACCGACCAGTTTCACAAACAAAAAAACCAAACCACTTTCTGACAACCCTGCGGTGCGTAAATTTATCACGCTCGTAAAATTGGATTATTGTGATCGTAAGAAAAAAATTGTTTTACCGACTTCCCAATTACAGATATTTTTATACAAATTGTATTGTATAATAATTATGTTCTGTTGTACTGAGAGTGATTCTTCTTTATCAGTATCACATTACTCGTAAGTAACTCCATTTCTGTTGCTTTTATTTTACTTTTTATTTTATTGAACGTATAAGTTACCTTACATTATACGTTGTGCTTAAGACATAAATTACCTATTAATACCTATGTAGATAATTTTAACGTTCTACCTGTTTCGTAAAAGCTAGGATGGTTTTAGTGTCACGGTTTTTCCTCATAGCCTTTTTTATCTGCGAGCTATATTTTATCACGTAAATAAAATATCGAGGTGTTTGTCGAGTATCTATCTACTTGGCAGCACTTTACCCAAGAGAGTGATCTTAAAATATTGTTTTCGTAAACGAGTCAAGGTCTAATATGAATTTAAGGAAATTAAATGTCATTTTAGAGTTGTTCTTGAAGAAGTTGAAGACGATATTTTTTGTGAAAGATATGAAATTTTAATGATATTCTAAATTATAAAATATTCTACTGAGATGGAAATTAAATTGAAAATCTAAAAAGATACATGAAATATTTTAAATAACATTAATAAACATAATTACTTGTGTGATCGCGTTGCAAACTTTTTCCCAGAAAATGAAAGAGGACAGTTTTTAACCGACTTCAAAAAAAGAAGGGGGTTCTCAATTCGACTGTACCTATCTGTATTTTTTTTTAATGTTTGTTACCTCAGAACTTTGGACTGGGCGAACCAATTTTGATGATTCTTTTTTAATCGAAAGCTGGTGCCTGTCATGTGGTCCCACATAAATTTTATTGAGATCTGACAGTGGCATCCATGAGAAAACCATAATAAATCTTAAATTTGTATTAAGTATATGCGCGACAAATGGACGAATAACTCAATATCACGCCAACCGATTTCAATGATTCTTTTTTTAATAGAAAGCAGGTGCTTGTCATGTAGTCCCACATAAATTTTAATGAGATCTGACAAGTAGTTTTTGAGTAACTTTGAAGTCGATTATTTTTTGCTAGTAAAATTTAGATTATTGATCTGCGTATAATATTATGTTTTAAGGGTAAAATTTTATTCTAAACGCGAACCTTTGATTATTTTTATATTGTAGATTTATTTATTACTAGCGCTCTGACCCCGGCTTCGTCCGTGTTTTCTGGAATAATAATTACGCTATCTATATCTTATTCCAGATCATATTCTACCTCTGTGCTAAATTTCATGAAAATCAATTCAATAGTTTTGCGCGAAAGAGTAAGAAACATTCATACACCCTTATAAACAAACATTCACATTTATATTATTACTTGGATGAAAAACACAAATAAATAATTCCTTAAAACAATGAGATACTTCTACGCTTTTCAATATATCCTGTAACATGTCCACTTTATACAATCAGAAATATTTGCATAATTCCACCGCACCACAGCTTCAACAATTCATTTATTCGACTGCTGAATTGGGTCTTCCCATTTTAGAATTGTTCAAATAAAGCTGTGTTCGGTCGGCCCTATTTCCGTAGAATATTTTAGAATTTGAATTGAAAAGTATTAAACATAAAAACTAATTTTACAATTTAATTTTACATCGCTAACATAGCGTAAGCATTATACCTGTGTCGCGTTATGAATACAATGACTAAATGCGTAACTTGTGAAAACATTTCAAGAATTTATAAACTAAAATTGTGTATGTGTGTGGATGTGCGTGTGTGTATGATATAATAATAGTAGGTGGTGTAACAAATGATTTGCTGGTCAAAATCTACAACCATAAAACGGTTTGCGGGTTTTGCGTTTTTATAATTCCTTCGATAGTAACTCAGGTCGAGCAGGGGAACCGTAATACTTTATGATAATATGTTGAGCCTCTGTACCACTTGCTTGTATCTAAACTATAATTGGGTGAAATCAATGAGATAAGGGAAACCAATGGATAGGAAGGCGCACTTACTTGGAATTTTCTGGTGGCCGCCTCGTGGCACGTGGCAGGTTCGTCTTCACTCCAGTTTCGTAATTTTACCATACAGTTCAGGTAAATTACAGCGGTTTAGATTCACAGATCACTTGATAAGTTTTTAAGCGGTTATATGAAGCGGTTTTTTGAAGTTGCAAACGTATCTACAGCGAAAACTGCGCGTGCGGTGATGCGGTGCGGAGACCTTACGACGGTCAAACAGGAACTAACTTCACATTCGCGAGAGTGAAACCGCGATAACTTCAGTGCGCCCGGGAGACAAGGATGGATATATTGGAAGCTAGATACAAGTGTGGTACATTGCTTAAATAGAAAAATATATTGTTCTAGAATATCCAACACTCCCCCGGCCTTGAAGGAATCCAACTCCTTCAATACAAATAATAAATTTCAAAGAAATTCTTAACAAAGCGGAAAAAATATATAAATAGCGGTATAAATAACTAAATATATGGATATATAGATGCGGGATTATGTATACTTATAACATAATAATTATAATAATTATAGCTGTAATATAAATAACTACTCAATGGGTAGTGGGCAAAGCCGCACAACTGGTCGCTCATAAACTCTATTCTTCGTGCTAACCTCCGCAACACGTATGATACCATCTCTATCGGGAAAAACTTTCGTTATGATTCCTAACGGCCACTGTAGGGGCGGTGCGTTATCGACATTTAAAAGAACAATGGTTCCTACAGTTATGAGATTTGAAGGTTTAGGATTTAATTTAAAACAATCTATACATTTACGTATGCGTTGTCGTAATATATTACGTGCGGAAAGAATCCAAAATTGTCTCAAAATTGAACGTACTTAATAATTGTGAACCTGCGTGACAATATTGGCGATGATAAAAATCGATAATTAAATTAATTATATGTTCCGATCTTGGAAGCAAAGCGGGATGTTTACGTGAAATATCCTAACGAAGAATAGCATAAGCGACCACCAACTCGTAAAACATCTTTGTCATCAATAAAATGTTGACAATAAAATTTGCGTAAAGCGGTAGAACAAGGTTTGTCCTTTTCAATATTGATAATATCTTCGCTAAAGGAAGTGCGTTGAATATTTCGTATAATAAACGTCTCAGTCCGATCTAAGTCGTCTGAGATAATTATGTTATTGCGCGGGAGTGGTTTAAGAAACCGAAGTATGCAAAATGTACTCCTAAGGAATTTATTTCACAAATGAAAATTTTCAAACTAAAATTCACAAATATAATATCTTCCTGTGCGTTGCAAGTAATGTAGAAAGTAGTTCTTTCTTCAGGAAGTTGCGTTGAATGCGGTATAATTAATAGGCCACTCATTAACTGGTAATGAGGCCCATGCGGGTCCATGAAACCATAGGTCATGGTTTATAAAATGGGATGGAAGTAACTCTTGGGATAGACAGTCCGCGGGGTTTTGAACGCCAGAATGTGGAAAAAATATAAACGGAGAGGAAATGAGCTGTAACTCATATAAAAATTGATGTCACTTATCTAAAATATGTTGCGGTGGCGCTTCATCCCAGTCTATCTTAAGTAACCAAAGGTTCTTAATTAATAATTTATAAAATAAAATGATAGGGCCAACCAAACCTAACACGTCATACAAACGTGCGGTCGTGGAGAGAATAGCGCGTTTGGTGCGAGAAGTTTTGCGGTTGCGGAATAGAAAAACAAAAATGATCACAATCAGGCAACAAGCGGAGACCAAAATCTTAAAACTGTTTTCTCCTTCAAAGGAAACAGCTTCAGTGTGGTGGTGGTGAGATTCGGGTACATGTGCGATTAATTTCGGACAGTTACTCGTCCATTTAACTAAATCGAAGCCTCTTGCCTTAAATAGTATAATGAGCTGATGTACAGCACCGATGGACTCCTCAAGAGACGAGGCGGAGGACGCTAGGTCGTTCATGTACACATCCCTCTCAAATATATCCGCTGCAAGGGAATATAGATCTCTCTCCCATCACTTGTGCGTAAAGCAAGAAACGGAGAGGACCGAAGACCAAAACAAACCTGATTGCATTTATATATTTCTAGCGGCTCGTTATAATTATAACGAAATAAAATTATTTGAAAATTGCGGTGCGGTTGATGCACTTCAATACACAAGTACATCTATTTTACATGAGCAAAAACATGTAATTTTGAAGATGCGGACATTCAAAAGAATGTGAAAAATGTCGTTTTGTAAATTACAACCAGTGTACAAAACGGGGTGCTGCGGTATATAAACCTGGACTGATGCATTCATCAGGTGAAACGCGGGATAGAATAACTTAAATATATTTATATTTTTTATAGATTATATTAATATGTTATTTTAAATAATAATACCTAATTATAATTCATGTAACGCGGCGCGGGTGACTTTAAAAATATGCGTTCAAGAAGTTAAACCTTCTTAGTGCGGTTGAAGGCACAAAAAGTACGAGACGTTGACAAGGCGGTTACTACGGGCACGTCACCCAAAATGATGTAGCCTAAAGTAGTCTCTAGCGCGACCGGACCATCATACACATCACTAACGAGTTTGTTAAAAAGCAATATCCGACAATACATATTTACTCCGAGAAGCATTTCTATCGGACCAGGCTCATTGAATGTATCATCCGCGAGCGGTATTGAATTTATGAAAGGTAAAGAAGCTACATTAACCTGAGCATCCGGTAAACAACCGGTTATTTTATCAATCACTGCGGGTCGGATACAGTACTGTTTCCCATCATCAAATCGCGATGTGAACTTAACTTCCGTGGAACCGTGTATCTTTTGGGATACTCCACCAATACCCTGAACTTCCGCGAAGCGATTCTGTGCCGAAATAGGAAGTGATAACCGCTTGCAACATTCGAGGGTAATATAATCGCTTTGGGAACCTGGATCAATTAAACATCTAACATAATGCGGGCGATTAAATTTATCCAAAACCATTACTTTTGCGGTGCCCAACAACGTACAAGTGGTTGCGGAGCGAGTGTCACAAGCAACATTACAAGACGATGCATTGACGACCGGTGCGATAGTTTGAGAAGCGGGACCCTTATCAGAGCGGTGCATAAGGTTCAATTCACTATGCGGTCGCGCGGCGTCTGACGAGTGCGACGAGTCTGAGTGCACATTCGCCTTATCACTGCGCTCGAAGCGGTGCGATTTACGAGCGAGAGCGGAATTTGTTGCGGGTGCAATAAATTGATTTTCATTTGTACCAATTTTATAATTGTTATGCGGAGGATTAAAATGTAGTAATGAATGGTGTCTGGCTGGACAATAGGAACAATTGCGGTTCGACGAACAATTTAAAGATTTATGTTTAGAACTTAAGCAGTTATTACAAAAATTGTTAGTTTTAATGAAGTTAAACCTGTCAAAAGGAGACATGTTGTTAACGAAATGAGAACATTTATATAAGTGATCATGATTTAAATCATTACACAACGCACAATTTTTATGACTTGGACCATCCCGATTAACAAAAGCCTTAGTCATCTTCGGGGTAGGAAAATTTTTGTTGCGCGGTTTATTTGAAACGGAGTTATGAACTATATTTTGTTTTGTATGCAAAATAACCTTGTTTTGTTCTAGGACAAAATTTATCAAAGTTTTATAAGATGGAATTTTATTATCTCGATGCGTAATTTCAAATAATTTAACAGTCTCCGAATCCAATTTTTGTTGTGCGATATGAAATAAAATAAAGTCCGTCAAATCATCCAGCTTTAATTGCTTGAGTGCTTCAACAGATGCGTTAAAAATATTTATAAAGTTGTCGAAGCCAGCTGCGGTATTACTACTAAGCGGTTTGAAGTCTAATAATTGATTAAGATACGTGGAAGCTAATGCGCGCGGGTCGTCATATCTACGTATTAAATCGGACCAAATAACGGAATAATTTTCAGCGGTGGGCGGCAACCCAGCACAAATGCATTTTGCCTTTTCAGTTAATTTACCAACAAGATATACAATCCTCTCACCATCTGTTAAAGTCGGATTGTCGTGGACCACGCTTTTAAACTGCTGATAAAACAATGGCCAGTTGCGTATGTCCCCATCAAATGTCATCAATTCAACAGGAGGTAATTTAGGTGTCGATCTTGAAATATGCGGCTTTACTTCCTGAATAGGCTGAGTTGTTGCGATGCATTGTTCTTGAACACGCTTTATGTGACAATACATTTCTTCAAATGAAATCCAACTCTGATAATTAATTATATAATCAGGATTACTTGCTAAATTTTGTCTGTTGTATTCATCCAATACTTTCTCAAACTCGTGGCGTAAATTATTTAAATTAGTTACGTTACTCATAAAAATATCAAGCTGCGCCTCATCTGTGAGTGCGTGTTGCGATAAATCATAAATAGTTTGCAAACGCGCAAAGAACGCGTCGCGTTTAGCTTTTATTAAACGCAGCTCAGGGTTGTCCATTGCGGCACTCTCGTTTGCCTTAGACTTCTTTTCCATAACGAAAAATAAAGAATAAATTAATTTGAATTAGATGTAATGAACGCGATTTGCGGTTTTAAAACGTATTTCGATTGAAATTCTACGGACCTTGTAAATTAATTGTATATTATATAATATACGAAAAGTTGCTAATGCGGGTGCGAAATGTGACAAAAATACTTAGTAATAACAACTACTTGTATTATTACGTATCCGTAAACAAATATAAAAACGAGGTGTAACTAGAATGTACTATGGTTATGCGGTAAAATCAACGAAAATTTGCTAATGCGGGTGCGGAATAAGATAAAAATACTTAGTAATAACAACTACTAAGTATTAAGTATGCGAAAACAAATATAAGAACGAAGTGTAATTAAAACGTCAAGTACTGGCTATGCGGTAAAATAAACGAAAAGTTGCTAATGCGGGTGCGGAATAAGATAAAAATAATAATAACAACTACTCGTATTATTAACCAAGTACTGACAATATACACTCGTCGCGGTATGCGATAGCGCCAACCCTACTGCAATAGTCGGTTGTTGCTAAGTGCGCGTTAGGAATCTCCGATACAAGAGGGTAAATATGAATCTCGTGTGCGGTGCGGCGCGGCGGCGTGCTACAATATTTTAACACACCTTCAACTATGAAACAATTAACAAATTTATGTTAAATACTTGAACCAATACGTAATGCAACTCAAAATTACGTGTTGTAGCTACCAGTTATGCGGGAAATTAAAGAGGATGCGGTTTAGGTAAAGGAAATAGATATAAATGCGGAATAAATACAATATTTTATAACTATTCCTTACTTAACTGACTGCTATTAGCACGTAAGATTTGCGATGTTATTTAAATATAAGTATATATAATGAAGGACCAGATCTGTGAATATATTAAATAAATAATAGATATGCGGTTATATAATTTAATGATAAATATTATATATATGGCTCAAAGTTACCATTAATATTGTGATATATGCTCCGGCTCGAAGAGACCATAAATTTTATGGTGTAACAAATGATTTGCTGGTCAAAATCTACAACCATAAAACGGTTTGCGGGTTTTGCGTTTTTATAATTCCTTCGATAGTAACTCAGGTCGAGCAGGGGAACCGTAATACTTTATGATAATATGTTGAGCCTCTGTACCACTTGCTTGTATCTAAACTATAATTGGGTGAAATCAATGAGATAAGGGAAACCAATGGATAGGAAGGCGCACTTACTTGGAATTTTCTGGTGGCCGCCTCGTGGCACGTGGCAGGTTCGTCTTCACTCCAGTTTCGTAATTTTACCATACAGTTCAGGTAAATTACAGCGGTTTAGATTCACAGATCACTTGATAAGTTTTTAAGCGGTTATATGAAGCGGTTTTTTGAAGTTGCAAACGTATCTACAGCGAAAACTGCGCGTGCGGTGATGCGGTGCGGAGACCTTACGACGGTCAAACAGGAACTAACTTCACATTCGCGAGAGTGAAACCGCGATAACTTCAGTGCGCCCGGGAGACAAGGATGGATATATTGGAAGCTAGATACAAGTGTGGTACATTGCTTAAATAGAAAAATATATTGTTCTAGAATATCCAACAGTAGGTGAGTAAATAATATTTAAATCTATAATGTCTCTGAATCTAAAATGTAGAGAAATAGCCTGTATTTTATTTGCAATCTCCCTCTTCCTCTGTCTAACGAACTAAATCATCGAAGTTAGATGATTGAATGAATCATTGAATAATATTATTATTCAATAATACATTTTAGATTCGACAACAATTATGTACTCAGGGTTGGTCTAATTACAACAGTTTTTGAGCGCGCGTTGGCTCGTTCTTTTTGTAGTAATAAGTGCTTGACTATAATTCTTGTGGCGTTTTACCTTCTTTCCTCTGTACCAGTAATACATGCTAACTCAATGATTACATGACTATACTTCTTGTGACTTCTTACGCCTGAAACTTAATTAAACCCCTCGTTGAGACCAACGCATTACCTTGGCATCTGTCATGGAAAGCTAACTGGTCGCGAAGCCCGCCGAGACACGTAAAAGCACTAAAGCCTCATAAAGCTACTGTTGTATTGCTCGAATTCATGTAGAAGTACAATTTGCAAGAAAATATTATTATAACGACACAGATTTTTTTTTTCAGCTTTTATAAAATAGTTGATCTAATTCTTTGGATATATAATTGTAAATTAAATAGTACTGATTGTTTATCTTTCTTATATTGTGTCCCTCTTTCAACAAAAATATCCTGCATATATACCACTTTTCAAAATTCAAAAATCCCGCTTGGCCCAAAAAAATTGTTGACATTTATTTTCCTTTCTTTACCTAAATATATTTGATCAGTACTTTAGATGCGGATTACTTATACTTATGTATACAGTTTATTCCCTATTGTTACATTAAACTTCCATAAAATGTCGATAAATCGCCACCCTTCCGTTGATAAAAGACCATGTATAGTAAAAGAGTTTAGGCTTTCTTTCTTTTTATTCTCTGGTCTCTGGCCAAGAACATGGCCAGCAACGCATCGGTGATGCCTTTGGAGTCGCTGATGTCCATGGGCGACGATAGCCACTTACCATCAGGTGGATCGTCAACTCGATTACCAGCTGTTTCTGTAAAAAAGACAAATAAGCAGAATAAGAGCAGAAAAAGAGTCAACGTCACCAATGACACCAATGCACGACTAAGAAAATTACAGTTCGTTTTTTAATTGTTTCAGCTACACAAATAACTGATGAAAGCTGGTATTTATTTTCTTCGTACTCCTAAT
Source organism: Thymelicus sylvestris (assembly GCA_911387775.1). Classification (NCBI taxonomy): domain Eukaryota; kingdom Metazoa; phylum Arthropoda; class Insecta; order Lepidoptera; family Hesperiidae; genus Thymelicus; species Thymelicus sylvestris. Next base: position 13,072,083 of record OU426895.1, read on the forward strand.
AAGTAATGGATCGGTTGATGGGTAACAATAAAACTTGATACGAGGACATCAGTTCAAAGTATCAGAATTACTTACCAAGTCCTTTGTCGTCTTGGCCATTCAATTACACAAAGTGGTGTTGACGCTTTACCTATACAGATTGTTGTTGGTACATTTTCATTTCAAATGTTCATTGTTAAAGGATTTGATAAAAATAATTACGTCGGAACCCTATAAAATAATCTGGATAACTGGATCATAAATAACTTAACTAGATAATAGGTGTAACTTATTTTTTCTTCGCGACTCACTAAATAACAATAATTTTAAATTAAAATTTAAATGCGCCCGTTTACACTTGACATAGCTAAGAACACTCGATTACCTATATCACTTTTCAGACAAAAAAACTAGATCAAAATTGGTTCATCTGTTTGGGAGCTATGATGCCACAGACAGACATACAGATACACAGACACACAGACACACAGATACATAGACACGTCAAACTTATACCACCCCCCTTTTTCGTCGGGGGTTAAAAAATGCGTGGTAATTCAGTCCGCTAATAATGTTTTATTTTAAACTGGCTACTACCGACAACTATTTGACATTTTTACAACATCCAATTCACCATTGATTTGTTCAACTAGTTTGATAAATCGTACCATTTGACAGCCCCAAATTAATAAAGGAGATTTATCTTGATCAGATTGTCTGCTTCCTAAGGATTTGGGGTTAAAAGTTCTAGGCCATACAGCCCGCCCCGAATTCTGTTATTCAGTGAATTGTATAGCAAGTACACTTTATCTATTGTTAGGTAATATTTAAGTCCGTATTTAAGCTGTGATGGATGGCAAGAAAGGTCTAATTTCAAATTATCCGCAGAACCGTGCTCCAACGAAACCATAATCCGATGTCCTACGATAACATTTATTGTAATGATTTTCATGTTGTCCTCTGTGCAAATATCTAGAATCAGGTGAATACAATTACCAACCAAGTAATATTGTTAAAAGAGTTATTCCTTGTTACATATGTGATGGTCATGTAATCCAATATTAACCTAGTACAGTACGAGCATTATAAGAAAGAACTGGATCCCATATCTTTAAGTATGTGGTTGATGAGATTTTCCTCGGCTTCGACACGCCTGTAGTGTTGGCAGGTCGTTCACGCTATAACACCATAAGGCCTTATTATTAATCCTATTTTAGCTATTGCACTATGATATTGTTTTATCTTTATTGTTTTTCATAAGAGTGAAAGACAAAAAACACTTTATAAGCCACTTTATAATTTTGCTAGTTTTTATTAATAGGGGGATAAACCACTTTACAGGATCGACAGTTTCAATTTAGTTTATTTTAGTTTTTATCAAAAAAGCTTCGGAAATCCATTGAGGATTTTTGTTATATCTTATTTAATTACACTCGAAAAATTTTATTTTTTTATTCTTTACCTATGTCTAAAAATATTTTAATGTATGCTGTCATATAATATATGCTTATAATGACGTAGTGCTACGAAAACACGAAATTGCTAAATTTAGTTAGAAACTCGAAATACATTTTCACCCAAATTCAACGGATGGAATACTAAATATGCATAATAAATACCGTGACGTTGTTAGCTTGATGTAGTTATGAAGCTCATTTAATTTAACTAAAATATGTGTTTAGGAAGCTGTTAAAGATGATTTCTGTAACATTTCTCTCAGACAACAAAAATGATCATCATTTTATCAGCCAGCAATGTTTACCTACGATAAAATTTTCATTGTAATTTATTTTACACGTGGAAGAATTCGCAACATAATAGCACGTTTACGTATAGACCGTGCAATAGGTGTCAGCCGGTGGTTCAATTTTGTTTGACATTACTTGAACACAACATTTCCACATGTTACAAACATAAGTAGGTATCGTATTTTTTATGGAAATAGCCGGCAATCGATCATCATCATAATTATTGCATTAAAAACTCTTTTACAGAATAAAAACACTTTTCAACCAACCAGTTGTGCATAGATTTTACTACATTTTACTAGATTTTACTCTCATTAAGGTAGGCACCTCCGTAACTCTATTGTTCTCGAAATAAAGTTGTCAGGTCAAATTAAGCCAAATTGGCATAACTAATAAATTAATAGTCAACCAAGATAGACGGTAGTTTGTTTCAAGATCCTATAACCGGCCACACAGCCCACACACCTCATGACAACTGTAAACATCGAAGGTGTACATTACAAGGGGTGCTTGTTGACAATGTTACAACCAGGGCGTGTCAAGGTTCTACTTGGCGGCCATTGTACTTTGTTTTTACTCATCTATTACTCATAATAAAAGTGTAATCGATAGTTATATGTACCTACATTACATAGGTGAATATAAAACAGTACAAAACCTATACATATCCATGCATAAGATTTTGAAAAAAAACTATCAGGTACTGGGGTGGGGCCTATTTATTAATGCAATTTTTTGTTGGTTTATCTGTCTTTCTGTGTGTCTGTTCCCGCTAATCGTAGAACGTGGATTTCAGAAGTGTATTTTAGTATGTAAAAAATGGTTGTCTGTAAAGTCGGTTTACGGACGGTAGTTTAACGTGACAACGTCATGACAAAGCGCTCCGCTCCGCTCCGCCTCGCCCCGCTCCGCTCCACTCAACTACGATCACCTACGGCTCGCCTACGGCATCGGCTACGATACGCCGATCGTAGCCGATAGTGCCTCTTGCTCGCATTTGCCGCTCTCTCGCTCGCGGAACGCTACATTTTTTCATAGATGCGCCCGACGCTCATCGTTTTAATAGACGTTATCACGTCAAAAAAACTATGGAAGCTGTTTGTAAAACGCACTTTAACCTTTATATTTTCGCCGGTTCAGGTTTTACATAGAAAGGTTTTACGTGAAAGGTTGTTAAAGTTCTCATAGGGTTATTAAGCTTAATGTGCGCCTCGGTTTCCGAATGCAAATTGGCATTTCATACAACTTTTGAGAACATTATGTAGATATTGCAAGTCTGCATGTTTCCATACTAAATTAGCGGACTACCGTCGGAATTATCTTGGAAATAAGTCAAATAAGTAATAATTAACATAATGACCATCATATTTACCTTAAAAATATCCATCATATTTTACCTTACTCATGTTATACCCAAATCGTATTTGCTGTCAGAACTGCTCTTACATTTATCATGCTTCAGGATAATTAATTTTCATTCAAATGTTACTCCCACGCCCAACGGCTAGCACTTCGACGCTAACCAGTGCTGATATTTCCACCTATTGCGCAGTTTGGCTATATACTGACGCAATGCAGTTGGCAGGATTCGTAATGGTTTTTACTTTAGACTATTGTTGTTAAAAGAAAACAAAAAAAACAGCTTTCAAATAAATAGTCTTCGAAAAACCTATGTCAAAAATCGACCTCTAATGTTTGAGAAGGTCCCTCAATTTCTCATAGATTTGGAAGTATAGAAGATACTTCAAATAATAAAAAAGACAGAGGCGTCATGTGGGACGAAGTTTTTTAACACGGCTCGCGGCGCAGGTGTGAAATGGGAAAAGTCGTCATCAATCTATGGGTGAAGTGAGAAGTAACGGAATCTAGAAATACATTTAAGTAGTAAACATAAAAAAAAACTTTATTACCGTTTCTGTATTGAGGAACAGAATTAATTATAACCACTAAAATATTTTTGTGAAATTTCCATAATTTGACAAATTGATCCACAAATGGCTAGTAAGTACAGTCACCTGCAGAGAAAAGTAACCCATCTGTTTATACATTAAAATACGAGCAGCAACGTTTCCGTTGCCTGTTGCGTTGTAAACAGATGGGTCACTTTTTTTTGCAGGTGACTGTACGATACGTAAGGCATGGGCTCAAAGATGGATTACACCACAGAAGAAAATGTTTCCAAATATATTAAAACGCTGCTTCCAGATTTAATCTGCTGTCAAGAACACGCTTTTTTCCACATAATATATTTTATATAGCTCTTTATTGAGAGCGCCATAACTTTAGTTACGAATAAGTTTGGACGAGTAACTTTTTCTCGAGAATTCGGTAAACTTTTCACTTCGCTAGCTGTTATTATGAACACTTAGTAGTTTAGTAGAACAATTAAGTACATTTTGTTATTAATATAACATTAATTCCACTAAATATAGGTTGTAGCGGACAAAAATGTACTAAATATTATTCTGGAACTCAGCTCAAACGATGTCGCAAAGAAGAATACACTCACATAAGTTCAAAGTGTAAAGAGAAGAATCTAGATTGATGAAATGATATTACATTAGTTGTCGAGCAAGCACGTGATTAGAATAGAATCACCCTCTGTATAGAGGACGTGACCCGCGTGGTAGCAGTAGCAAGACAGAACTCTTCGATTTACACTAATGTCCTTTGCTAGGTCGTTGACAGAGAGCAATGACTGCCTTATAGCGCACACTGGTGGTGGAATAAATATGAGGCAGTTACAAGTATATCTGAAAGAATAGCTGGTGTTCTTGACTTAATCTGCGGAAATATTGTTCCTTCCACTTTGTACCCTTATAAAGGACGCATTTTCAAAAATTCGTGTTGCTCCAAAATCGACCAATTTTCAAACAAATTTTTTCCTCTATTTTACTTCTTTACGGGAAAATTTCAACAATATTTTTACTGCTCCCTACTAGATTTCCGAACTTCGGTAAAAAGTTTTATTCTTCTAGGTCCACTGGTTTGGGCTGTGCGGTGTCTATCAGTCACTGAGGTAAATCGTACATTATTCAGAGGTGTAAGTATTCTTTCAATCAGCACATGTTATTGATGGTAAAATGTTAGTTGGAGTTCACAGCTCAATGGCTTGTCGGGGTCATAAATGATCGATCGAGTTAAACTTGGGGTGCGGTCGGTATTTGGAAGAATGCTATGGATTGTTTTTTTTTTATTAATCATTTGTTAAGCATCTAGGTTCCGCCCACGACTTCTCCCTTGGGAGTCCAGTTTATTAAAACAAAATCACCTGTATTGTATAAACACCTATTAGGGGAACACAGTAATACAACAGGAATAAAATCTATCCTATTTTCTTATTCTGGACAATCGGGATATGGTCTATCTATACCTATGCCAAATTTCATCTTAATCCGCGCATCGATTAGCATGTGATGGAAAGACAAACATCGTAGCATCTTGACAAACTTTCACATTTATAATATTAGTATGAAGGATTATAGTTATGTCTTCTTAGCTATTAAAACATCTGATACTTGCGTTAACCTCGCAACCACTAACTAAATCACACTGGATAAGAGTGGTGAAGAAATTATAAGAAAAGACTCATCCGCAAATAGGTCATCGGCGACAAAACAAAATATGCGCAACGCATATTTCCGCTGAACCGCCGATCAACCTTAACATTAGCCGTTGTATATGACTTTTTTATATTCAAATTCAAATTCAAAATCATTTATCCATGTAGGTATCATTGATACACTTATGCACGTAACTTTTTTAATGAACCAGCTTTTCGCAAAGGTGCTTTTTCATGGAGGAGAAGAAAAGCCGAAAGAAACTCCTCAGCACATCTTTTAAAAATAAAATACATTCTATGTCTTGTAGATTCTTTCGAATTAAGAAATCGTCAGTCATCTAGCATATTTGACTGATGTCTAAGCAAAGTTCAAGTCTAAGTACGCAATATAGATATCACCCTTAGTATAATATTCTTCAAAGAGGTTTGAGTTTGTTAATTTTGGATCTGCAGAGCTGGATATTAAACATACTAACTCCAATGGTAACTAACTATCAATGCTGCTATACGATCGCGCTATAGCGTAAAATATTGTACCTCGACGCTGTAAATTGATAAAGGCCCAAATCAGAGTCACTAACGGTTACTTTAATCGCTCTTTAGTTAAGAATCACCAATCACCATACAAATTCTGTACTAAGGAGCGATTTAAGTAACCATTAGTGACTCTGAGTTGGGGCGTAAGACGGCCATTAACTCCCAACCACAAAATTAAACCCCACAAATGGCTTCGTTAAGACATTGTAATCTGTAACAATGTGTTTTATGAAATGAATATATGGAACAGAATTGTACATGTTTAGTTGTAGCACAACCACATCAGTGATTTGTTTAATTATGAAATCACAATCACAAGTCACAACAACATAAACAGTCCTAGTAACTAAGGACGATAGTCAATGTACTATTATTATTTCTCCATGGGGTTAGCCTGGATAGCTACCACCCTTGAGCATGCGTCAGCTGCCTAACGACTCGTCGTGTTCCGGCTGGGCTTGAGAGCCCTTTCTTTCTTTTTCTTCTCTCTTTCTTAGCCGGCAACACATAGGTGATGCCTTTGGTATTACTGATGTCCATGACGACAGCCACTTACCATCAGGTGGATCGTCAGCTCGTTTGACGGAAATTTAATAGAACATTCTCATTTTTCACATTTAGGTATAATATTAGTAGGATGTCATTATTTTAAGAGAGGGAATGTAAAATTTCAAGCGGTCTGTGCGTCGGATTCAGCCCAAAAGAAATTGCGGTGCACTGTGAATATTTGTTTATACTAAAACTTTAAGTTTCAAGTGGAAGAAGCACAGAGTACTTTATCACTACGGAGAGAAGTTTGAGAATCTGTATAAATCTAGATGTTGTATCTAGAAAGAAGCCATAAGAAGACTTTAGTGTCAATGAAAGCCGTGAGTCTATCTTGTAATCCAGCGTGATTAGTAGACTTTAACTGATTACAAGTAAATATTACTGTAATAATTATAATAGTATAAAAATAAACTACTTGAATTATCTATTAATTTAAATTTTATTAATTATTATCTTTTTAAGATAATTCATATTTTTCAGAAAAAGATTGATGACACAAAATTTACAGATGTATGGAAATAATAATAAAATTATGTATCCTAAAATATTTAAAATTTAAAATTGGATTCTGAGTATTTATTGTACAATCGAGATCTGTCAATAGGTATACAATATCATAAAGAAATTTTCTTTTTACATTACCTTGACCTTTTCTTCACGATTTGGAAATATAACTGCAAATGTTTATACAAACACAATGAAATATCGTGTATTTAACATATTAAATTTATTTTGTATGTTGAACGAATAGAACTTGGCAACGAATATCTGGCTGGTGATGTAGATGTGCTTTGTTGTTACTTTAAAGTGGGCAATAACTACTGAATAAACGGGTTTAGTTCATTCTTTCTGGTGGAAAAAAAAATACAAAATATTATTTTTTAGATCGTTTCACTGCTTAGATAGTGCCTACTGTAATAATGGTTCAGATTCACTCACCTTTTTTGCCGAATGAAAATTGGGCAGGTTGCTTAAAATGAATTCATTTACCGAATTATAGCTCTCAAGCCCCTCGCCAGAACACGAAGAATCGTTTTTGCATTTTTGCAAATGAATCATTTTTGTAACAGACGAATACTTTTTCTAATATATTTTTAGCAGTTGAATATTTTTCTAACAGACTTTGATAGTAGAAGTAATTCAGTAAGTATCTACTTATTATAAAATTTTAGTCGTCGACATACCTGAATTTATTTTCCAACTAAATTGGCTGGAATGTGGTGTCGAAGAATTGGAGCAAACTTTTGTAATGTGCCGTGACTCTGAGTTCTATTCAAAGTTAACGAAAGCACATTTCGTTGCCAACTAGCTAATAAAGGCGTTGGCACAGTTTTACTTGACTCACTGTGAGAATCAAAGAATCTGGGTATTATACCTACTCAGCGAGATAAAAAATCTTGTATTTTTCATTGTTAGGTAAGTCTATCGTTGCTGATATTTTTTAAGAATAAGAATAAAGTTTATCCATACTAATATTATAAATGCGAAAGTGTGTTTGTTTGTTTGTTTGTTTGTTTGTTTGTTTGTCCGTGATTCACGTCGTAACGGAGCGATGTTATGGTAAGATTTTTTGTGTGGAAATAGGTAGGAGGCTGGAGAGTAACGTAGGCTACTTTTTACCGCAGTAAAACAACTCATTCCCATGGAAAGATCCATTATGATGCGTATTTGTCCATACTTCTATACTTCCATATCCATCCATACTATCCATACTTCCAAACTTCCATACTTAATACTAGCTATTACCCGCGGCTTCGCCCGCGTGTTCAAAGGGAAGTAACAATGAGTTGTTTAACATGCATGACTCTTTCCTAGATATAATAACATAATAATTAATAACAATTATAACAATAATTCATAAATAAGTAACAGATCCAAAATTTAAAAGATACTAAGAGGAACCAACTGTAAAACCTATGACCCTCCTCGACCTTCCAACTGTAAATATAGAAATCCATACTAATATTATAAATGCGAAAGTGTGTTTGTTTGTTTGTTTGTTTGTCCGTGATTCACGTCGTAACGGAGCGATGTTATGGTAAGATTTTTTGTGTGGAGATAGGTAGGAGGCTGGAGAGTAACGTAGGCTACTTTTTACCGCAGTAAAACAACTCATTCCCATGGAAAGATCCATTATGATGCGTATTTGTCCATACTTCTATACTTCCATATCCATCCATACTATCCATACTTCCAAACTTCCATACTTAATATTATAAACTAGCTATTACCCGCGGCTTCGCCCGCGTGTTCAAAGGGAAGTAACAATGAGTTGTTTAACATGCATGACTCTTTCCTAGATATAATCCATACTAATATTATATTATATATTATATATTATATATATTATAATATTATAAATGCGAAAGTGTGTTTGTTTGTTTGTTTGTTTGTTTGTTTGTCCGTGATTCACGTCGTAACGGAGCGATGTTATGGTAAGATTTTTTGTGTGGAGATAGGTAGGAGGCTGGAGAGTAACGTAGGCTACTTTTTACCGCAGTAAAACAACTCATTCCCATGGAAAGATCCATTATGATGCGTATTTGTCCATACTTCTATACTTCCATATCCATCCATACTATCCATACTTCCAAACTTCCATACTTAATACTAGCTATTACCCGCGGCTTCGCCCGCGTGTTCAAAGGGAAGTAACAATGAGTTGTTTAACATGCATGACTCTTTCCTAGATATAATAACATAATAATTAATAACAATTATAACAATAATTCATAAATAAGTAACAGATCCAAAATTTAAAAGATACTAAGAGGAACCAACTGTAAAACCTATGACCCTCCTCGACCTTCCAACTGTAAATATAGAAATCCATACTAATATTATAAATGCGAAAGTGTGTTTGTTTGTTTGTTTGTTTGTCCGTGATTCACGTCGTAACGGAGCGATGTTATGGTAAGATTTTTTGTGTGGAGATAGGTAGGAGGCTGGAGAGTAACGTAGGCTACTTTTTACCGCAGTAAAACAACTCATTCCCATGGAAAGATCCATTATGATGCGTATTTGTCCATACTTCTATACTTCCATATCCATCCATACTATCCATACTTCCAAACTTCCATACTTAATATTATAAACTAGCTATTACCCGCGGCTTCGCCCGCGTGTTCAAAGGGAAGTAACAATGAGTTGTTTAACATGCATGACTCTTTCCTAGATATAATCCATACTAATATTATAAATGCGAAAGTGTGTTTGTTTGTTTGTTTGTCCATGATTCACGTCGTAACGGAGCGATGTTATGGTAAGATTTTTTGTGTGGAGATAGGTAGGAGGCTGGAGAGTAACGTAGGCTACTTTTTACCGCAGTAAAACAACTCATTCCCATGGAAAGATCCATTATGATGCGTATTTGTCCATACTTCTATACTTCCATATCCATCCATACTATCCATACTTCCAAACTTCCATACTTCCATACTAATATTATAAATGCGAAAGTGTGTTTGTTTGTTTGTTTGTTTGTTTGTTTGTTTGTCCGTGATTCACGTCGTAACGGAGCGATGTTATGGTAAGATTTTTTGTGTGGAGATAGGTAGGAGGCTGGAGAGTAACGTAGGCTACTTTTTACCGCAGTAAAACAACTCATTCCCATGGAAAGATCCATTATGATGCGTATTTGTCCATACTTCTATACTTCCATATCCATCCATACTATCCATACTTCCAAACTTCCATACTTAATATTATAAACTAGCTATTACCCGCGGCTTCGCCCGCGTGTTCAAAGGGAAGTAACAATGAGTTGTTTAACATGCATGACTCTTTCCTAGATATAATCCATACTAATATTATATTATATATTATATATTATATATATTATATTTATTATAATATTATAAATGCGAAAGTGTGTTTGTTTGTTTGTTTGTTTGTTTGTTTGTCCGTGATTCACGTCGTAACGGAGCGATGTTATGGTAAGATTTTTTGTGTGGAGATAGGTAGGAGGCTGGAGAGTAACGTAGGCTACTTTTTACCGCAGTAAAACAACTCATTCCCATGGAAAGATCCATTATGATGCGTATTTGTCCATACTTCTATACTTCCATATCCATCCATACTATCCATACTTCCAAACTTCCATACTTAATACTAGCTATTACCCGCGGCTTCGCCCGCGTGTTCAAAGGGAAGTAACAATGAGTTGTTTAACATGCATGACTCTTTCCTAGATATAATAACATAATAATTAATAACAATTATAACAATAATTCATAAATAAGTAACAGATCCAAAATTTAAAAGATACTAAGAGGAACCAACTGTAAAACCTATGACCCTCCTCGACCTTCCAACTGTAAATATAGAAATCCATACTAATATTATAAATGCGAAAGTGTGTTTGTTTGTTTGTTTGTTTGTCCGTGATTCACGTCGTAACGGAGCGATGTTATGGTAAGATTTTTTGTGTGGAGATAGGTAGGAGGCTGGAGAGTAACGTAGGCTACTTTTTACCGCAGTAAAACAACTCATTCCCATGGAAAGATCCATTATGATGCGTATTTGTCCATACTTCTATACTTCCATATCCATCCATACTATCCATACTTCCAAACTTCCATACTTAATATTATAAACTAGCTATTACCCGCGGCTTCGCCCGCGTGTTCAAAGGGAAGTAACAATGAGTTGTTTAACATGCATGACTCTTTCCTAGATATAATCCATACTAATATTATAAATGCGAAAGTGTGTTTGTTTGTTTGTTTGTCCGTGATTCACGTCGTAACGGAGCGATGTTATGGTAAGATTTTTTGTGTGGAGATAGGTAGGAGGCTGGAGAGTAACGTAGGCTACTTTTTACCGCAGTAAAACAACTCATTCCCATGGAAAGATCCATTATGATGCGTATTTGTCCATACTTCTATACTTCCATATCCATCCATACTATCCATACTTCCAAACTTCCATACTTCCATACTAATATTATAAATGCGAAAGTGTGTTTGTTTGTTTGTTTGTTTGTTTGTTTGTGTGTCCGTGATTCACGTCGTAACGGAGCGATGTTATGGTAAGATTTTTTGTGTGGAGATAGGTAGGAGGCTGGAGAGTAACGTAGGCTACTTTTTACCGCAGTAAAACAACTCATTCCCATGGAAAGATCCATTATGATGCGTATTTGTCCATACTTCTATACTTCCATATCCATCCATACTATCCATACTTCCAAACTTCCATACTTAATACTAGCTATTACCCGCGGCTTCGCCCGCGTGTTCAAAGGGAAGTAACAATGAGTTGTTTAACATGCATGACTCTTTCCTAGATATAATAACATAATAATAAATAACAATAATTCATAAATAAGTAACAGATCCAAAATTTAAAAGATACTAAGAGGAACCAACTGTAAAACCTATGACCCTCCTCGACCTTCCAACTGTAAATATAGAAATTCATGCATATATGATATTATTATTATCTCTAATCCCACCTGATGGTAAGTGGCGATGTAGTCTTGGATGGTCATATACTTACTTTTGATATCCATACTTCCATACTTCCATACTAATATTATAAATGCGAAAGTGTGTTTGTTTGTTTGTTTGTTTGTCCGTGATTCACGTCGTAACGGAGCGATGTTATGGTAAGATTTTTTGTGTGGAGATAGGTAGGAGGCTGGAGAGTAACGTAGGCTACTTTTTACCGCAGTAAAACAACTCATTCCCATGGAAAGATCCATTATGATGCGTATTTGTCCATACTTCTATACTTCCATATCCATCCATACTATCCATACTTCCAAACTTCCATACTTAATATTATAAACTAGCTATTACCCGCGGCTTCGCCCGCGTGTTCAAAGGGAAGTAACAATGAGTTGTTTAACATGCATGACTCTTTCCTAGATATAATCCATACTAATATTATAAATGCAAAAGTGTGTTTGTTTGTTTGTTTGTCCGTGATTCACGTCGTAACGGAGCGATGTTATGGTAAGATTTTTTGTGTGGAGATAGGTAGGAGGCTGGAGAGTAACGTAGGCTACTTTTTACCGCAGTAAAACAACTCATTCCCATGGAAAGATCCATTATGATGCGTATTTGTCCATACTTCTATACTTCCATATCCATCCATACTATCCATACTTCCAAACTTCCATACTTAATATTATAAACTAGCTATTACCCGCGGCTTCGCCCGCGTGTTCAAAGGGAAGTAACAATGAGTTGTTTAACATGCATGACTCTTTCCTAGATATAATAACATAATAATTAATAACAATAATTCATAAATAAGTAACAGATCCAAAATTTAAAAGATACTAAGAGGAACCAACTGTAAAACCTATGACCCTCCTCGACCTTCCAACTGTAAATATAGAAATTCATGCATATATGATATTATTATTATCTCTAATCCCACCTGATGGTAAGTGGCGATGTAGTCTTGGATGGTCATATACTTACTTTTGATATACTTTATATTTACAGTTGGAAGGTCGAGGAGGGTCATAGGTTTTACAGTTGGTTCCTCTTAGTATTTTTTAAATTTTGGATCTGTCACTTATTTATGAATTATTATTAGTATGTTATTATATCTAGGAATAAATCATGCATGTTAAAAAACTCATTGTTACTTCCCTTTGAACACGCGGGCGAAGCCGCGGGTAATAGCTAGTTGAACCATAATTATACAAAGGCATGGAGTTCAGGATCGTTGCTGCGTTGGTCCCACACTAGGATTCCCTGTGTTGATATTAAACGTAATGTAAGTACTTATTATTTAATAACGTTCACCTACTTCGTGAGATTGGCAACATGTCACTGACAACCATGAACTTATGTTTTAGAGGTGTAAAGTATTTTTTTATGTGTATTTTTACTAGATTTTATGATCGCTTATTAGAACATTTTTTTAATAATAATAAGCTATTATTTGACTAAAATCCTACTTGATTGCATGTGGCGATGTAAACTTGGATGATAAAACGCACTAACCTAGTACCTAAAAGCCTACTCACTTTTACCTTGAACCTTGAAGACACCCACTCCTAGAAACACCAACGTGAGCAGTACATACGCATAATAGATGACGAATTAAAGTACACAAGTTAACCAGTTGCGTGGTTCGAGTTCATATCTATAGCTCACGGGGTTGACCTTTCGTGCTGACCGGATTCTAATTGAGAAGGCACATGTCAACCATCAACTATTCCTTTCAAAATATCTTAACGCCATCTACAATTAGGTACACACAACAATTACAATTACAATTAAACGGGGTCAGACGTAAATCGTACGTGATTATACTTAGATCAATCTTTTTTGCAATTTATTTTTCGTTGGTTTGGTTCAAGATGTATAGAACTCCTTTAAAATTGTACCCTAATACCCCCCTAATTGGTCGGCTACTCTTTGAAGGTAATCAAGATCCATTTTAATAAAATGTCTATACCTTATAGCTAAGTAAATCTCCTTATTAGAACTCACGTCACGTAAAAGTGAGCAAAGGCTTGCGTTACCCCAGTTCATCAGAAAACCCCGGAGACGGCATAATAAAATGCCCAGCCTTTCTACATACATTCTACTTACTTAGCGAAATTCCAATATTTTTCTCTTACAAAAAACACTGCCATGCTTCGTTTACGGAAACAAATTCTAATCGAAGCGCTCGTTCTCATTTTATTTTATTTGTATTAACTTGTAAATAATACTTTTAAGTTAATACAAATAATATACCTACATACTATGTATTAATTTGTAATATTTTTACGTTTGTATTTTTCTATGGGCCTTAGTTGCCTGAAAATGAATTGAATTGAATAACCCGGTGACTTGTGTCAATCCTCAGTGATCGACAAAGTTAAAGTGGCAAAAAATTCTCAAGGGGAGATACCCTTGCTTATTAGTGGGCCATTAATGGGCCAGGGATCCTCCTGAGATCTACGTGGAAGATTAGCATTCATACGAGTCAAAGCTCAACAATATAACTGTACTAAGTAGGTATCTATGTATATCGAATGAGATTGGATTTTGCCTCGTACGGCTTTATCAATTTTCTCGTTAATTCGTATTCCGCTGCGTTCCTGAAATCAAAGCCAGAATGTTTAGTTCAACAGGGAACCAAATCGAATATTAGTTACCTAATAAGCTTGGAAATGAAGTGCTCATAGTCTAGCTGAAAGGTTTAGGAAACGCGGATATTGGCTTGATGATAATATCTACTCGATAGTAGGAACGAAATAATCTACATGAATATTATAAAGAGGAAAGATTTGATTGTTTATTTGCATTAAATAGGCTCCGAAACTACTGAATCAATTTGAAAAATTCTTTCACTGTTGGGAAGCTACACTATTCCCGGGTGACATAGGCTATATTATATTTTCAAATCTCAAATAAGACCTAGGGTACCTATTATACCGGAAAATGCAGAAAAGCCCTAAGCAGAGCACTAATCATGTATACTCGTATAACAGTAACTAAGTAACACGCGTATAAAATAGTTCTTGGACAGTTCATTACCGCGGTTCACATTCCTCATTATTCCAGACAAAAAGCACGCATTCTTGAAGAACAAAGGCTATTGTGGTTTCATAACGCTTATATTATCTCAATGAAGGAACCACACAAAGGCCGGGTTATTCTAATTTTTAAAGCACAGATTGTATTCCGCAGTGAATGTGGAACACAAAAGTTTAGCGCCGTAAAGTTTAAAGTTCAATGCTGTTATTTAAACTGGAACGAACAAACTAGAAGAAGGGAAAACGAGGATTTTTGTAAACTACCATACAGACGAGGCTTTCCTTTACGTTGCTTTAATCTAGTTAAAAAATCATAGTACGAATATTATGATCAAGTTAGAAATTGTGCCGCCACTAAATATTATTGTATTCCATCAATTTAAGCAAGCAACGTTTGTTGCTTTGAAGCAAATCGGTTAATGTTTTAAATATATTCATAAAAATTAAAAACTTTCATTCTGTTTTCCAGGGGAGCGTTTGAATTTTCCGGGATGAAAAGTTTTCTTAAATATGACCCAAAGTGAACTTTAGCAATTTTCATCGAAAGTCATAATTATATTACATAAAACATTTATTTATTTTTTACTAATTTTACGATGATTAACTTTTTTTAATTCCAAGTACCTACCTAATTTGTTCATAATCATGTTTATTGCATCGATGAACAAACAGACTAGCAAATACTAGCAGTTGCATAACCCGTTATTCAATTCCACGACAGCAAAACATAAACCTGAAGTTTGAACTCAAACACTGTAAATGCATCCAAGTAGCTACGAGAAATGTTTCAGCGAGCGAAAGCTTTTCATGTATAAATGGAGTTTTTCACATCTAACTAACGCTTCGTATCATCAAGTTCCCTCGGGGGAAAGCACTAAAGATGGTATGGAACGGGCTAGAAATAAACTTTCAGACTGTTCACGCTTAGCGCTTGCAAATGTCTATTATAAAATGAAATATTATAATGGGGGATGACAAATAGGTCTTGTCGTGATACTGGAGGCGTCCAGACACTTTGGCGCCGAACCGAGTAATAAATCGATGGAGCAAAATGTTTTGGGCCGCATACAATGATATCTATATTAGAGTCCGACCGAAACTGGTTTTTCAGCCGAAACCGAAACCGAAACCGAACCTTCGGCCTTAGGTCCAGTTTCGGCCGAAACCGAAACCGAAACCGAAACTTAGGGCGAGGCCAAACGAGCGTATTTTTGGTGCTGTGAGTCACGTGAAATGGTTTCATACAAAAGATCTAATTCAATTCTTTGAAATTTGTATTTTACGCGATTTTACGATTTACGCTATTTTACGCGACGCACAGCTCAAAAAATACGCTCGTTTACCTACACCATTAGGGTATTTTTTGAGCTGCTCATTTGTGGACTCAACAGAAAAGAGTAAGTTAAAGGAACCGAATTTTTTAAATTTTACAAAGGTCATTTTTTGACATTAGGTAGGTCAACCCTCAAGCTATCTGTCCCCTAACGTTGACCCACTACTTACGGGACACCCTGTATAGGTACTGAAATCTAGCGTGTTTTTTTACACATTTTTATTTGTACATTTTTATGTGTATTAACTGCCTTCAGTTCGGTAAACTTATCTTAACGTAAACGACAAAATTCGAAAAAATGTGGGTACCTATGGATGAACGCTGTTTTTAACCCCTGACGAAAAAAGAGGGGTGTTATAAGTTTGACGTGTCTGTGTATCTTTATGTCTGTCTGTGGCTTCGTAGCTCCCAAACGGAGGAACCGATTTTGATCTAGTTTTTTTTTGCATGAAGGTGACTTAATCGAGTGTGTTCTTAGCTATGTTTAGTGTATATCAAACTGTCGGGGGTTTTTTAAATTTTAATTTAAGATCATTTAAATAGATCATTTAAATCTTAGCCCCATTTTACTAAAATACGTCAGTGAAAACCGCATGCAAATCGATTTAGCCGATTTTGAAATTACCCTGAACAAACGCACATACATACAAACAGACGAAAATTCTAAAAATAATTATTGCTATGGTCTCTTTTGCGTTGACAAATACCGCTCGTGATAGATTTTCTCAAATATCTTCCATGTACAGACATATCGAACAGTTACCGTTTCATTGTAATTGATGATTTGGGATTTAGACTTCGAAAATACTACTAGTGAATGCCCTCGCTTTGCTTCCGTAAACCTTTCGGTAAGCCCTCACTCAATAAATGTAAGTATGGCCTATGGGCAAAATTGACATAACGTAATTTATTTATTTGTAAACCGTTTGAAATAAACCAACCACTAAATGTTAACCAAAGCTCACTACAATACGTATGTATTGTAAGTTATAAGGGAGTGAAAACCGCAGGTAAATCTGTTATGTCGTTCCTGAGAGTAGCCAGAACAAACGCACAGACAAATAGACGAAAATTACTTTTTATAATAATCTATTACGTCTAATTAATACCCCCAGTAAAAGTTTTACTTAAATATCTTCCAGTTATAGTTTCATTACCATGCTTGGATATGAGTTCCGTATCATTATCTATACAGCATTAGACACTAGTTATATTATAATTATATCGAGCAAAAAACGGCTAAAATCAAGCGCCAAAGCATCCTGTCAGACGCTCTTCATATTAATGAACAAATATAATAAACATGTTAAATCAATGACTTCACTTGAAAAGTCAGCGCCCACGGGTTAGCCACGAACTTAACTTCACGAACATGAAAATTCACCGAGTTTCGGTTTGGCCGAAAGTTTCGGCCAAATTTTTCCGAAACCGAAACCGAAACCGAAACTAGATTTTTTGGCCGAAACTGGCCGAAACCGAAACCGAAACCGAACCTTCGGTCGGTCTCTAATATATAGATTAGAGACCGACCGAAGGTTCGGTTTCGGTTTCGGTTTCGGCCAGTTTCGGCCAAAAAATCTAGTTTCGGTTTCGGTTTCGGTTTCGGAAAAATTTGGCCGAAACTTTCGGCCAAACCGAAACTCTGTGTTCGTGAATGTTCGTGCGTCGTTCGGTTAAGTTCGTGGCTAACCCGTGGGCGCTGACTTTTTAAGTGAAGTCATTGATTTAACATGTTTATTATATTTGTTCATTAATCTGAAGAGCGTTTGACAGGGTGCTTTGGCGCTTGATTTTAGCCGTTTTTTGCTCGATATTAATAACGGCGACAGGTAGAAAAAAGGTCATAATATAGTGTCTAATGCTGTATAGATAATGATACGGAACTCATATCCAAGCATGGTAATGAAACTGTAACTGGAAGATATTTAAGTAAAACTTTTACTAGGGGTATTAATTTGACGTAATAGATTATATAAAAATAGTTTTCGTCTATTTGTCTGTGCGTTTGTTCTGGCTACTCTCAGGAACGACATAACAGATTTACCTGCGGTTTTCACTCCCTTATAACTTACAATACATATGTATTGTAGTGAGCTTTGGTTAACATTTAGTGGTTGGTTTATTTCGAACGGTTTACAAATAAATAAATTACGTTATTTCATTTTCGCCCATACTTACATTTATTGCGTGAGGGCTTACCGAAAGGTTTACGGAAGCAAAGCGAGGGCATTCACTAGTAGTATTTTCGAAGTCTAAATCCCAAATCATCCATTACAATGAAACGGTAACTGATCGATATGTCTGTACATGGAAGATATTTGAGAAAATCTATCACGAGCGGTATTTTTCAACGCAAAAGAGACCATAGCAATTATTTTTAGAATTTTCGTCTGTTTGTATATACAGTATGTGCGTTTGTTCAGGGTAATTTCAAAATCGGCTAATTCGATTTGCATGCGGTTTTCACTGACGTATTTTAGTAAAATGGGGCTAAGATTTAAATAAAGCCCCCGACAGTTTGATATACACTAAACATAGCTAAGAACACACTCGATTAAGTCACCTTCATGCAAAAAAAAACTACATCAAAATCGGTTCTTCCGTTTGGGAGCTACGATGCCACAGACAGACATAAAGATACACAGATACACTGACACGTCAAACTTTTTTCTCCCCTCATTTTTCGTCAGGGGTTAAAAACAAACAGCGTTCATCCAAAGGTACCCATTTTTTCGAATTTTGTCGTTACGTTAAGATAAGTTTACTGAACTGAAGGCAGTTAATACACATAAAAATGTACAAATAAAACGTACAAATAAAAATGTGTAAATCGTAAAATCGCGTAAAATACAAATTTCAAAGAATTGAATTAGAACTTTTGTATGAAATCAGCTCATTTCACGTGACTCACAGCACCAAAAATACGCTCGTTTCGCCTCACCCTAAGTTTCGGTTTCGGTTTCGGTTTCGGCCGAAACTGGACCTAAGGCCGAAGGTTCGGTTTCGGTTTCGGTTTCGGCTGAAAAACCAGTTTCGGTCGGACTCTACTATATATATAAAAATGGATGTTGCTAAGCGCTAAACTCGAGAACGGCTCGACCGATTCGGCTAAAATTTTTTTTGTGTGTTCCTTGGAGTCCACAGAAGGTTTTTATAATATTAAAAAAAAAAAAAAAAAAAAAAAAGCATGTATGGTAGATGGTAAATATTCGAAACGGTATCCACGCGAATTAGTAGCAGAAACAATTAGGTACCGGGAATAATTGGTAAAATTGATAATCGTTGCATTGTTCCTTATTCACCAATCCTATCAAAGACTTTCAAGGCGCACATCAATGTTCAATCTTGCCATTCCGTAAAATCTATCCCATCAAAAACATAAATGTAAAGTGAGAGTCAATTTAAAAAAAAAAGAATTGAGATCTAAATGGGTGCCAATTTCTGTGTAGAAAAGCCTAAAATTTTAGTCACAAGAACATGTAATTCAAGCTCCACATTTGACTTGGTTAGTGTTCACGTACCTACCTAGGCTATATTATATCTATGTAATTAGCTTCGTCAAATCTGTTACGTTGATGACTTATGACACTCTTCTCTAATTTGGTTTGTTGGTTGCTAACTAATGAAAACTAGCCAAGTCAAATGTAAAGCTTGAATTACGTGTTCTTGTGACTAAAATTTTAGGCTTTTCTACACAGAAATTGGCACCCATTTAGATCTCAATTCTTTTTTTTTTTAATTGACTCTCACTTTACATTTATGTTTTTGATGGGATATCATTACTTTTTGTATAGAAATTAAATACTGTTGTATAGAAATTAACTGCAATTAATTCAAGCTTTACATTTGACTTGGTTAGTAATCAAGAATACCATTAATTACATACATATACCAAATTTCACAAAGATACAATGATAAATGCAGTTTTTATTCCAATTTGAATCTTTAAAATGCTCTACTGTAAAATTGCGATTTTGGGGATACAACAACTTACGTAGGAGGTATCGTGCTCATCAACTAAATCTGTAGTTAGTGCGGCGTGGTCCGAAATACGGTACCTATTATTTCATTACTTATAAGTAATGATCTTCCACTATTGATGTCCGCTAAATATTGAAATAATAATTAATACTAAATCCCAATTATAATATCGTAATAAATACGAAAGTCGACTATACTCTTATTAGTTACGAGTGACCGCTCTCGCTTTGCTTTGGTTTTCTTATTTTTTTACACCTTGGGTTACGTTATTGGAGTTTTATTAAGGATCCCTAATTTATTGAAAATATAATTTAGCCTATGTCACCCGGGGATAGTGTAGCTTTCCAACAGTGAAGGAATTTTTCAAATCGGTTTAGTAGTTTCGGAGCCTATTCAATGCAAACAAACAATCAAATCTTTCCTCTTTATACTATTAGTACAGATAAGTTGTTTATGTTCGATGACATCGTGCAACAATAAATTTTGAAACAATACTTCGAATTACTTTAAACTGGTTTATTTACGGAAATAATACAAAATTTTGTGGTGTAATCTTGTAGATTAGAGAAAAATAATTTTCCACACATTAAAAATAAAACGACGTAATACACTGGAAATAACGTCTCCTGACGAACCACTGATCTTCACGTAAATGTATATGTGCTGTGCACTTCTCACAGGCACTTGGGACACTGAACATCTTCCTCCCGTTGAAAGCTTCCGAAAGTACTAAAACTGATATGTTTCGTTATATATTAACCTTGGAATCCACATAATGACCAGATGTCATCAATTTTGATCGCTACTCTTAAATTTCAGGCATTTTAAGTAAGTGTTCCTAATAGAATCAATTTTTTGAAAAATTATCATAAATTGATAAAAATTTACTACTTTCAGATTTATTCCTTTGTATTCACCCGACTACCTATCTGCATGCCAAATTTTAACTTTCTAGGTCACCTGGAAGTTGGATATAGTTTTGATCTATAGGTCAGTCAGTGTTAAATTTCTCGATTTTTGGACGTTAATATCTAAATAACCGTTTGAGATGTGTTTATGAAATTTGGAACACGTATGTATTTCACAAGTCTCAATAAATGAGCCAAATTTGACAGGTTTATGTTGAATAGTTTTTGAGTTATGAGGTGGTCAAAAGTGGCTCCAAATGGTTCGTGTAATATTACACACGGTGCTGCTCGTCAATTCTGTTAGCTAAGAAATTGACTTGACACGCTCCGCGTGTCTAGATAAAATACATTTGCAAATAAGTAACAAAAGGAAGTGATATGGCTGTGATTGAAGTCAGTGCTGAGATTTCTGTTGATGAAGTTAACCAATACCAAATGGGCCGTTACGTTAGTATTAATGAAGCAATTTCGCGCATTTTTTCTCTTCCCCTTCATGAAAAATACCCCACTCATTTAGCAGTCAACTTAGAAATTGGCCAGACTATATTTCACTGCACAGAACGTACTACAACGAGTTATTCAACCACTATATACAACCTTGACCAGTTTTTTTGGTATGTGTCAGAATGATGATTTTGCCCGAACACTGCTAGCAGCGTATGCAGCTGTTAGAAAATGATTCCCATTGGGATCAAACATCTTCATCTGGAATTGCAGCCACTCTCTCTCAAAATTACAAAGATCATATTTTGTGGCTGAGTGAACGTGCTATACCTATTAGCAGCCAAAATTACGGATGTAGATGAAATAAACTTCAAAATTCAAAATGAAATTGCCGGTGAATTAAAGACATACAAATTTTACATACAGTTGATTGGGCAACTAATCAAGATGATTTCGTCAACTATCCACCAGAATCGTTAAATTTTCTAGGATTGACACCTCATAATCTTCAATGGAAATTAGGATTGGTAGTCATAATGCTAAGAAATATTAAATATTAACTTATTTTTGTAAGTAATCGTCGTTTATTGTTGAGATATAAGTAACGTGATCAGTCGGAAAAATTTATTTAATTTCTACTGTTAACTTTTGACAGAACGAAGTCTGTCCGGGCAGCTAGTATATATTATACTTTTTAAATATCATTGGCCGCATAAGGAGGAGTTAGTAGGCACGGACACTGCATTTGTCTGTTTAACATTTGTAATCCGATAATAAAGTGAGCTTCGGTAAGATTTTAAGGTGACTTACAATTACATTTATTCAAAGCGTCTGCGAAACAAGGTTTGAATAAAGCAAATTGTAAACCGACTCCAAAAAGGAAGCCTAATGTAATTTTACCCACGTTACATTTCAAATACAATTTCCACTCTTTAGGATAGGAGTAAGTAGGTCTAATTAAGCTTGCAAGTTTAATAAAAACCTTACCATTGCAAACTGAATTTATTCTGGATTTTATACAGGTACTACAAATTCTAGCTCTAATGAAATGTTTTTGTCTTCGTACAACATACGACCACTAATAAAATATTTACTAGCAATCTTATCGTACCTAAACGTTAACTACACAATCTTGGCTTAGTAACTGACTCGTGGCTATTTAAGAGATCGAGGATAAAAGACGAATAGGACCCGAAACATCCGACGGAATAAACTTCGCCAAACAAAATAAAACTCTGATTTGTGTTTACGTGGCATTCAATTGGCTCAAGGCGGAATAAAGATAGCATGAAAAACGGAATGAAAATGGAAGACAGACGCTTGTTTTTTACGAGGCAAGTTACAAAACGGAATAGACGATCCTAAAGGACACCTACAGGTGTTGCGAAATAATAAAATACACCTGTCTTCGGGTTTGACCTTTCGATTTTGGTGATTTTATAACATCATCCTTGTAAATAATTCGAGGTTAAAAAATTGCACGAGCCTGTAGCTTTTTCTTACACATGGGGCCCTGGGTTTGATATAATCGGTTATGGAACACATTTTTTTGTGATAAATAAACTTATTGGATCATAGGTGTTTGTAAATATCATATTACAACACAAAATCCTGGTACAAAATAACAAATCAACAAATACGTGAGCGTTTTATCAATTATTTTTACTATCTCCCGTAAAGTTGAAGACAAAATATTATTCCTACTTCATAAAGATAAGAACCTTGAGAGCCAGTTCTTTCTTTCTATTTCTTCTCTCTTTCTTGGCCGGCAACGCATCAGTGACGACTGGCGCCTTTGCAGCTTTGGTGTTGCTGATGTCTATGGGTGGGTGACAATAGCCACGTACCATTTGGTAGATCGTCAGCTCGTTTGCCGGCTATTTCCATGAAAAAAAAAGACAACCAGAAGTCACTAGTTGCTGGTACAATAAACCAGGGCATCCTCGGATTATAATCATAAGGTGTCGTAATGCCGACAACTTTGCCAGCATGAGAAATGGTAGTAGCTCGAAATAACACTTATTACAGTTCCTTCGCGACGAAAACATATAGCGCGCTGACATCCATTACAATTATACAAAAATACAGTTCAAAGTCATCAAACATCCATTTTATTAACCGACTTCAAAAAAGGAGGAGGTATTCAATTCGACTGTATTTTTTATGTTTGTTACCTCAGAACTTTCAACTGAGTGAACCAATTTTGATGATTTTTTTTTATCGAAGGCTGGTGCTTGTCATGTGGTGCCACTTTTTGAGCGAGATATGACTAGTAGTTTTTGAGTTATCCCTAATTTTGAAGTCGGTTATAATTTCAAATATTCGTTCAATGTTTGCTATCAAATGTCAATCTCGGGATGTTAGTGATATAACTAACGAAAATCTTGAGATATTGGTGGTGTAACTAATAATTAATTGTCTTTTGTAGGCACTAACAATGAAATAAAGTTCTAGAATTGATGAGTAATATTGATTAACCACGAACTAATCAAAAACAAGTTTATATCGAAACTTAATTTAAGTTCAAGCGATTGTTGTGCCTCCAAATGCCAAGCGCTTGAAATTCATTACAACATTGTCTTTCTTTCATATTTGCCTGATGCGGTATGGAGCGTGGGAGTTAAAGGTTACCTTTAACCAGGGCTTCGACTCTGGAGAAAACTTATTTCTCTGGACAAAAGTACTATAGTCACTCTAGCTAAACGCGTGTGCTGTGGTGTGGATTGAGGGCTCTTTTATTAAAAACTACTCATACTTTGTTCAAAATCAAGGAGAAATTTAAAAGAAATTGTGAATACATCGTGGTGAAGATAAAAACATTGTGAAACGTATGGTAAAAAAGTTGATATAATGAGCACTATAGTGGGTTCACATGAAGTTTATTCTTTCATTCGGGAACTTCTACAATTCTTCAATGACAAGAACGCCTAGAAATAAGCTGTACCGCTTCCAATCCCGCGTAGGTTAGAAAACTATTTTGTAATACCTCTGTTTTATTTTAAAAGATGTGTTGAGGAGTTTCTTTTGGCATTTGTTCTCCTCTTTCGGGTCTTTTTTTGAAGCCTACCTCGCTGGCCAAATGCCTCTTATGATAAACTCTTACAATAAATATGCGAACATTATTTTATTTCGACGACCCTGTAACCTAGTTGATAGCGATCCTGCCTGCGAAGCGAGGGTTCCGGTCCCGGGTTCGATTCCCCGCCGGGGTAGATATGTCACAGATAAATATTTGTACTCGGGTCATTAGTGTTATTGTGATGTGTTATATGTGTTGGTCGAACATGCCACCCGCGACACAGGTGAAAACCTACTGCGGGGGTATGAGTGTATAAGCGTTTTTTATTTTTTTATTTAAAAAATGTGAAGAAAAACTAATAATAGTCTACCACTGCTACTATTATCACAGGACTGTAGTAACCTACCGTTTGTATGTTTGCGTGCAGGTGTTCGTCGGCGATGCTGTGCGCGGCCATCATGACGGACCACTGGGAGCACGTGGTGTGGGAGCGGACGGCGCTGGCCGCACTGGCCAATGCCTCCAACACGGCGTTACAGTGGCTGCTTGACGAGAAACTCGCTAAGGTAGGTATACCTTTTTTGTAACTAGACGTCCTGACGATAAACCTAGTGGCCACCGCCAGTGACAGTTTTTTGGCTTTTTAATAATTTTATTTATTTATTTGTTTGGTTATTTATGTTTGTTTGTTTATTTTTTCGTTTGTTTGTTTGTTTGGTTGTTTATTTATTTATTTATTTATTACACTTTATTGCGCAAAAAATTTACAAAAGAAAAGTTTTACAAAATTATTTTGTTTTTAATACATCAAATTGCAATTTCAGGTACATGTTTTTATTAATTCATCAAGCTTATTATAAAAAAAAACTCACAACAAAGCAATTCTTATCATGGTATTTTTCATCACTTATAATTATTTTTATCAGTCTGTTTTTCTGAGATCAGATAAAACAGCTTCTGAAAGTAGAAAGAGACCAATACAAAACGTTTAATGAAATACCTACTTGTACAGGAGCTTGCACGGATTGTTTATTCTCAAAGGTTTCCTTTACAGTAGGTAGGTATATGCTTCCCACGTATTTCAAATTAAAACCAAACACAAGGTGTCCGTAAAAAGCTTAACAATAACGGTCAGTAAACAAAACCTTGTCGCTTGAATCCCCTTAGCTATGAATCTTTGAATCCCGTGATACATTGTCAACACTCGTTAGAAATTCGAGGTAAAAATGAAACCGAAAAGCATTTGCATTTTTACACGGGTGTCTGTCAAATCCGAATTTCACCAAATGTACATACGTGTGGAATGCGACGCTAAGCTGAAATTTTATATCCATACCAGAGATTTTGATGACAGGGATCTGTAAAAAGGTCTAAAAGAGATTTCTTCTTCAAGGCTGGCTGGCTATCTATGTAAACATTTAGAAATAGCTTCTAAATTTATCTATTTATAATTTATATTCTATATGAAACGGAAAATGTTGCATAAAGCATATGGGAAATTAACTAACATAAGTTAAGGTCAATTTGTAACTACCTACACAAACATTTTTTCAAAGGAAATATCATTCAAGTTTTATGACGCACAAATTGGCCATCGGGCAACTTTTTTACTAACTTAATAGCCGTTGACAAACCTACAATACTGTTTTCTGTAATGAAAACGGGACTCATCCCGGTTGTACTTCCTTTTAGCCCATACCTCCGATTAATCTGAATTTTGGTGTATCTACCTATGTATTTCGATGCGTTGATAACGAATAACCTAGTCAAAATGCCCGCATATTTCATAATCACCAAAATTACCAAAAGTACACCAAAATTCAGATCAATCAGAAGTATGGGCTAAAAGGAAGTTCCCTCATCCCTTACAAAATTAATCAAACACCCCTATTTTTTAAACGGCAAACAACCCTATTTTTTAAATTTTGAGTGGTCCCTTCATACAGGCTGAAAGCATGAGAAGTTTCATCAATACTCACTCACAAGTGTAGCTGAACAAAACCCTCTTCAAATAATAATATGACAAAAGCTACTCTTATTACTTCTATTAACAGCAAGCATTTACATTTCTCTCACAAATACAATATCCATTTTAAACACAGTTGAACTTCATCACAATATCTCAGAATAAATTGAACGTCAACGCGAGCGGGTCAGTCATTTTGACCTTTAAGTTTATAATCCCGGAGGAAATGACATTTTCACCGAGCATAAGGGAATCTAAAAAATTAAATCCACGTGTATTGAATGTATCTAATAGCGATCGATATTTCGGTGCAGAACCTACGTAAAACAGTCAAAATATTTGGCTTAGCAAATAGATCTATAAAATATAATTACAGTTACATATTGCAATTGAACATTTCAGATAACCCTTTTTGTACTCTACGAATTATATCCAGTACCTAATGAAATTCAACATAACTGAGAATTCGTCACAAAATTATTCAATGTTGATGTTTTTTTATTATTTGGCTAAAACCTTACGATTCTTAAAATCATTGTTCGTAAAATAATCTATATAATATGCAATATACGCTAATAGGTTTTTCAATATCAGCTTATTTACACAGTTCTACCTACTATTTTTCCACAGAGTGTATTCATAAATGTACGTATTAAAAATTTAAACAGCGGTTTCAATATGCCTCACATTCCATTTAGTAAGTGCCCTGAATCGTGAATACTCATAAAAATAAATTTTAAAACAGAGTCAAGTATTCCCAGTACACTTTAGTTATTTTAATTTTAACATTCCACACCAAATTTTTATTCCAAAGCAGTTCGTGTCAACATCAGTATTATTCACAATAAAAGAGTGCTACAAAATAACGAAATCATTTTTGCGAATTTCGGTCCTCGTAAGACATATTTTATTTAAAACTGTGATGATTAATATTGCAGACATTATTAAGTGGTTTAAATTCAAAAACATTTTATTTTATGCATACATACTTAGATACTTCGGTATTTTGTCAATAGATACATATTTTATGCATGTACCTACCTAACATATGCTTAGGAAGCATAGTAAGCATACTGCAACATGCATCCAATGCAGCTGCATTCTAAGCTTAGAATAATAATAAAAATGCAGATTGATGAAGGGATTAGTATCCTACCCAACCTATTAGAAGTTTTAGTTTTCACGACTAATAATTAATAAGCTTAATAATTTATAAACTTTCAAACTAGCATACTTTTATCTTGTTTCGATCTTCTAGCTCAAAATTTTTGGAAACCATCCCAGTCTCCTTTTTTAATATATTTTATAAAGAAATTTCGAACTACCCACGCAATCGAATATAATTATCACCTTAAAACAAAATGGCATGTGTTATGACGTCATAGAATTAATTTACCATTCGCCCTTGAACACTCGGTATAAAAAAGGTTTGCGATAATAACGTCGGGGAAGTTTTTGCATATTAACGTTAACTTAGAATTACCTTTTCCGAGTCACCTTGACGTACTTTAGCTTTGCACGCAAGCCTCTGCGGTGGATTAGCGGTGGGAACTTTACTACCTTCCATTTTTATATGATTAATTTATGGTCTATCACTGTTATTAGTGACCCCCACATGTGGGTGTTTTTGTCGATAAAATTAGGTATATTTCATGCCCTTAGATTATCGCTAGTTGGTCGCTGGACACACTGTAGGTATATTATACAAGAATTGCTCGTTTTAACGTAAGATTCATAATTATTATTCCCGGCAACTCTGATGAAATGACTCATTTATAAGCTTCACTGATCCCTATTTCCGCCTTATCAAAACGCGAAATTGCTTTTACCTCATTTTTTGTAACATTTTCGGCTCTAGAAAATTTGTTCAAATGAGCGATAACAATATCGTCTTATGACCATAAACGTCAAGACCGCTACGAACTGCTACGATTTGGACCCTCTGCTACAACCAATTATAGGTACCTGAATTTCATTGTGATGTGAGTGAGGCCTAGAGCATACTCCACAACGCTGCTGCAGTGTGGATTGGCAGTGTTCCTTTGTATAAATAAACTACGGTAAAAAATAATTACAAACAAATTGATTTAGCAATAAAATTGTAAGTACATACTAACTTGAAATATATTTTTAACTCTTGTTTAAATTGGGTAAAAATACGAAATAAAAATTTGTTTTAACACCTATATGGCCCACTATTAGGCACGACTCTGCTCCTGAGGAGGCCTAGAAAAAGCTGCTTCAGTGTGGATTGATGATTGATTGAAGAATTGGGTTAGTCCCCTCTATTTTTATAATATCATTGGTTAGTACCCCATCTACGAGTATATGTAAATTAAACAAAACTAAACATTTATTGAAGTAGGTAGTAGGTATATTATACAATTATAATAATGTAAAAAAAAGTTCATTGGATGGTTTTCTTAAGTAAAAGTATGAATGAATGAATGAATGAATGAATGAAAATACTTTATTGCACACAAAAAAAATATGGTACAAAAGGCGGGCTTAATGCTAACACAGCATTTTCTTCCAGCCAACCAGCAAGTAAGTTAAGTAAGTTAAAAAGTAAGTTAATACAAACATATTAGGTACATAGTTGTGACAAGATTCATTTTAGCTCTAGCGACGAACTTAAAAGAAGGTAGCTTTATGTAGGCACCTAACGGCCAAACTTCTCAATTTTTCTATTCCACCCAATAAATATATTCCACCTAATAAAAAGTGGGCTATGGGGTCATTGAAAATATAAAAGTTATAGATAGATTTATTGCAACGCTAACTCCTTTTGTAAATCTCCTTTCACAAACTATGATGAAGCTACTTTAATTTGCTCTTTTCAAAGAAATGCCTCGATATTTAATAATGAACAGTTTCATCACGTTTCATTTCGCGTAATTTATTAAGCTCTATTCAACTGGACACCTGCAAAATAATTCGCATCTGCTTTTGGGTGAATATCAAATCGGCAAATTTTACATGTCCACGTTGAGAATCGAGGTGTAAAATGATAGAATGTTTCTAATTTTTTTATAAAGTAAACTACGTAACTTCTTTTAATTGGGGCCACATTGTTTTTTTAAATATATGTGTATATAAATAATCAGGGTAAAAAAAATGCCCTTAAATTCAAGTTTGGTGGTATGTCCCAGCTCCATTTTTTGACATAATTTCATTCACCACAGCAACAATTTAAGTTAAAATAAAAAATATATAATTTCGTTAGTATACGCTTAAGACACATTACCTAAAAATAATTAAACCATATTATAAAATCCTATTTAACATCACAGGATACTCGATCAAAGTTTGTCCAAGAAAAAACCAAAATCTTGGGTGCACTTGTTCAAGTTACTAAAACATGAACTTTCTTGATTATGCGATCATTCAGGTTTTAATATTTCGCATCGCACAGTTGTGTAGTTGCGTTTGCGTGTAACGGGTATGTGATTAGAGCTGTGATATCCCGCCAAAACAAAAGTACCCGCTTGGGTGGCACAGGGGGACAAGAAATGTTCAATTTTTGGTGGATCGATTTGCCGTTTATTTTAAAGTGCTTTTACAGTAAGCTACACGATATAGGTAGTGATTTGGGTTACACATAAAATAGTTATATAAATTTAATTGTAACATAAAACCCCTATTTTTAGAGATTTTTTTTATGCATGGTTTCATTTTGGTGGCTCAATTTTGGTGGCTTTGGTGGCGTTTATGCGTGACCAAAATTTAAAACGAGCCACATGAGCGAAGCTAGGGCTTCAAAGTGTTCGCCAGGGATTTGTCTATTGGGCAAAGTCAGCATACGAGGTTGAAGACCGAGTCCAGCACCATGGTTTTGTCGAAATCTGAAGTTCTGAGAGACGGTCGTATGACTCGTCTCAAGCTCCAGCTGCCTGCGAGGACAATAACAAGCGAGCTAAACTGATCCGACACTACACACAGGATATCCCGGAAGCCGCCTGTATAAGATAAGAGAGGCTCTCAAACAGCTTAAAAAGAACAAGGCTCCGGGAAATGACGGATTCACAACAGCTACTAAGAGATGGAGGGAAACCTGTACTAATGACACTCCAATAGCTGTTCGTTTCCGTCATCAATATTGGAACTATCCCGGAAGCATGCAGCAGAAATGTGGTGACTCTTTTCTTCAAGAAGGGCGAAAAAGCCCTTTTGAGGAACTAAAGCCCATTGCATTTCTGAACCACGTTTCTAAGCCGTTTGCGAGGGTGCTTACAAATCGCATGGCAGGTTTGACTAGTTTCAGCCTGGAGAACAAGCAGGATTCCGAAAGGCGACAGAACCATAGACCATAATATACACACACTGAGGCAGATTATACAACAAAAGGACCAAGGAGTATAATCTGCTGTTATGTGTTGCTTATGTAGATTATGAGAAAGCCTTTGATTCTATCGGTATCGGTACTTAATTCTCATATCGACGTGTTCAAGTGTTTGTAATCATCAGGTACCATTTCCGTCAGAGTATACGACACAGCTACGAACTCTATTCAGCTGCAGAGAGGTGTCAGGCAAGGGGACGTCATATCTCCAAAACTGTTCACTGCTGCATTGGAAGACGTCTTCAAGCTGATGGAATGGAAACAAGTAAACAACGTGGTATCATCGTGGTCAATAGTGACATCACACACTTGCGATATTTTATTTTTATTTATTTTATTTAAGATTACACATAATATAAATATTACATAATGATTGTGCATCTACATCACTCTTAAAAACTAAGCAGTTTATCTTAGAGTGAGAAAAATAAATTAGGTAGGTATAGGATACAGGTTGTTTACGCACGCGGCACGCGGCACGGCCAATCATCGCAGTGCAGCCCGTCCACGCCAAGCATACCGGATAACCGGACTCTCACACAGTACACGGTACAGGCTGCTCCAAGTTAAATAACTACATTTTATTTATGCAATTTATATTTTTTTATTTTATTGTTATTTATTTATATTAATTATTTATGCAAAATCTACCAAATATATATAAAAAATAAAAATAAATATAGATGTTATCTTACACAATATACTATACGCCTCGAGAAATATATTATTAATATTTAGATATAAAGTATTCTTTCAATATTTTATTTAAGTTATTCTCTTTTATCTTAACTTTTACGTCCAGTGGTATATTATTTATGAGGTCAGGTATAATGTATTGAGATGTTCTTTTGCCGTAGTAATTGTTCGTTCTTGGCTTTATAAGTATTTTATTAGTTACGCTTCTTGTTACTGTTTTGTGCGACGTCTCATGTAATATTTCTTTCCTAAAGTATTGTTCTTTTAGCAAATTAAGTTTAACTAGATCATGTATTTGGAGCACTTTGCAATATTCAAATATTTTTTCTTGTTCACTTAGTTTATTTATTATTTTATGAGGTATTATTGATTTTAGAATTCGTTTTTGTAGTCTGTAAATTCTATCTAAGTATGTCTTGAATGTTCGTCCATAACTTGTCAGTCCATATGAGATTATGCTTTCCACAAGAGCCTTATACATCGTTATCTTAGTTACGTAGGGAATTTTCCGCTTTATAACATGAAATTTTGCTAATATCGCACGTAATTTATCGCTTATATAGTTAATATGTTCTTCCCAATTAAACTTTTGATCTATTATTAATCCTAAATACTTATGATGCGTAGCTTGCTCTAGGCTTTTACATTTACAATTAACAGTTTGTGTATGTAAGCAGTTATGTTGGTGTACTTTGACTGTGATTTCATCGATGCTTTTATTGTGGCTTGAATGAATGTGGAGTAATTTGGTTTTTGCAGCATTGAGGACTAGTCCATTGTCATGTGACCACTGGCATATTCTATTTAAATCGTCCTGAATTAGTTTTTGAGCATTTTTGACATTTTTATCTGCTACTGCCAAACATGTATCATCTGCAAATTGGTAAATTTTACAATTTTGAATTATATTATTCAGGTCATTAACGTAGGCTATGTAGAATAATGGTCCTAACACCGATCCTTGCGCTGTACCCTCAGCTACTCCAATGGTGTCACTAAAACTTTGCCCAATTTTTACTCTGTACGACCTATTATTAAGATAACTTTTACACCAGTTTAGGAGAGGCCCACTTATTCCACTATTAAGCAGCTTTTCAATTAAGATGTTATGTCTAAGAGTATCAAAAGCTTTGCTGTAATCAATGAATACAAGCAGTACGTGTTTTTTATTGTTCAAGTGTGTGTTAACGTCGTCTGTAAATGTGGAGAGAAGCTTGGTTGTACTTTTCCCTGGTTGAAATCCATGTTGATTTTGGGATATTACCTCATGTGTGTTATAAAACCTATATATTTGCTTGCTTATATATTTTTCTATAATTTTGTCTATGGTAGGAAGAATAGTTATCGGTCGGTAGTTACCAATCTCATTTTGCTTGCCCCCTTTATGGATTGGACGGACAATGCCTGTTTTGAGTTCATCTGGATATCTTCCATATGTCACACATAGGTTGATTAATCTCGCTATTGGCCCGCTAATTTTATTACACAACCGCTTTATGTCAATTGAGCGTATACCGTCTACTCCTGGGGCTTTGTGAGTATTAATTTTTTGAATAATTTCCTTTACATCTTTGCTTGAAGCTTTTTTGAAATATATAGATTTGTCAAGGGGATTTTCATATGTATTTTTATCTAATATGTTTGTTGTACAAGTTGGAATAATATTTTTAACGGCATTTTTAAATTCATGCGCAAACGTGTTAGCTATTGATGTTTCGTTTCCTATATTTTTAAAATTATTTAATACTAGTTGATCTATTGATCGCTTGATTTTACCTGTAATTTTATTTAAAATACTCCATAGCTTTTTAGGATTCTGAATGTTGGCCTGAATTTCATTTATATAATAAGTATTTTTATAATTGTCAATTAACCGATTTGTTTTGTTTCTTTGTTTATTGTATTCATATTTCAGTATCATATTACTCAAATCATTTTTCCACTTCTTAAATAAACTGTCTCTATAATCGCACATGTTATTTATGTGTTTACTAGCCCAAGTTTCCATTTGGCGTTTAGGCTTCAACTTCGTTGTGTATTGTGCCTTCTCGTAGCAGTCATTATATTTCTTTTTAATATATTCATAAATTCTTGTTGGACTATTGATTTCAAATACAGGATTAAAGTTAATTTGTTTTAATTCTTCATTTAGAATGTTATAATTAATTTTGGGAACAATATTTGGAGCATCCTGTACGCGCATCTTGGTGCACAGCGTGGCGGTCGTCACCCGATGATCCGCTAGTACCGTGCAGAGCGCGGCGGCGTACACGTCTTGTATCTGGGATTTAATGAAGATATGATCAAGACAGCTTTTACTAATAGCATTATTGCTTAGTTCAATCCGCGTGTAATCTGTAATCCCACATACAAGTCCGTGTCCATTCATCATGTTTAAGTATGATTCCCTAACAATATTGTTTACTTTAAGGTCAATGTTAATATCACCAAGACAAATAACATCAGTGTTCTTAAACGTAGTTAAAAGGCGATCCAGTTCTTGCACAAATAAATGTTTATTCATATTTGGTGGTCTATATATTGCACACACAATTATCTTGTGTTGGCACGGTGTGACAAGCGTACCCGTTAGACATTCAAAATATTTAGTTGTTGTGTTTGTAATAATAAAGTTATGCTTTTGGTGCACATAAATAATTATTCCTCCCCCTTTTCGGCCTATTCTAAGTTGTGTGTGCATTATATAGCCGTCCAGTGCATATAGTGAGCTTATTTGTGACTGAATGTTTGCCTCAGTAATAACCAAGATATCTACAATACATTTGCTATTTTTTACAAGAAGTTCTAGTTTGCTGAAGTTTTTTTGCAATGATCTTACATTAACATGAATGAAGGTTATTTTTTGGCCATCATTCTTAGGTAAAAAATTAATATATTGTTGAAAATTAAGACAATTATACAACTCACATACTGAATTAGTTGGAATGTTAATATCCATTATTAATAGGTAAGAGTAGATAACAAATAAGTACAAATGTAGAAAAATAAGAAAACTTGTGTGAATTTATGACTTATTGCTTCTGTTCACGCAGCTGTTCAATGTCACTTTCACGTCTTATGATAAATACCTTCCTCTCTGTGTCACTTTTTCGTGCAAGAATTTTACCTTCTTTACACCAGACGTACTTACATATTCCTTGCAAGTCATGTTTCGCTTTACCTAGCAGTTGCTTATTATAGTATGTAAGTGCCTCACGGATGAATACCTTATCGGATCCACATACTTCTGCACCACTTGGGATTGAGATGATGTCAGCCACTGTTATCTTCATGTTCTTAGACGTTGTTAGCCACTGCTTCTTGATTATATCACTGTCCACTTGCACTTGTATGATCCCTGGTTTACCTTGACGTACGTGTACCCTTTTGCTTGAGATGATTTCCTTCCCTTCTAGTTTTAGCATGCTTGCAATGGTTTTAGCGATTACGTCAGTATTTTCCTGATTTGTTTGCGGAATGCCAGAAATTTCTAGAGTGCTCACGAGTTTTTCTTGTTCTAGTTCCTGCAATCGTTGCTCCAGCGCAAATAATTTCGTTTCCAAGAATGTATTTTGATTTTTTAGTGCTTTTTGTTTAGATTCTAACTCTTTATTCTTATTTTTAACTGTTTCTAGACCTTCCACAAATTCTTCCATTTTATCACTAAAATACTGTAACGTACTTGTTATGGACTGCAGTTCTTGAGCAACTAGTTTCTGCATGTCTCTGTTTATGTCTTGAACAAGTTTTTTTACGTTGATCGATCTACCGCTTAGAGACTGTATTTCGTCTTCGTCCTCGTCATCATCTGGCACCACAAATGACGAATTGCGGGGGGACATACGCTTGCAATCACTACACGCCCATTCCAAACTTTCTGCATTTCGTAGTGCCGCTAGCTGTTTGGCTGTGAGTTTTGCACAACTTGGCGTGGCATGCACCATAGTTTGGCATTTATTGCATTCCAGCCCAGGTCCTTTTTTCGTTATAGATTTACTACACACATCGCACTTTTTCATGTTGGGGGTATTCCGCACAAAAATATTACGCATGTGTTAACGCTACCGGCGCGCGCAGCTGACTGAAATGACTGAATATGCTAATGATATAGTCATTCTGGTAAGATCCCTGGAGGAACTTGGTAAACGATAGGCGACTTGAACAGCGCCACAATCGGTGGATCTTAAGACGAACATGGCCAAGACGAAAATCATGTCCAATGTCCATATCATATATCTACGTACGTCCAACTTCGTGGAATAAGTCACTCGTAGAATTCAATTCGAATGGGCTGCGTTCGGGAAACTGCGTCATATCTTGTCGTCCAAAACACTATCTCAGTGCCTGAAGTCAAAGTTGTTCGAGCAGTGTGTGTTGCCAGTGATGACATACGACTCCAAGACGTCGTAATTTATTATTATTGGCCTTATTCATAAGCTCAAAGTCACACAGAGGACGGAGAGAGAGACAAAGAGCGGATGAAGAGAGCTATGCTCGGTATTTCTGTACGTGATCGAATCAGAAATGATGTAGACGAACAAGAATAACCGACATAGCTCAGCAAGTAAGCCGGCTAAAGTGACAATGGGCTGGCCACATAATTCGAAGGACCGATGACCATTTGGGAAGAGGTCCTCAAATGGCGCTCACGTCTTGGAAAAAGCAGCAGTGGAAGCACCCCAATCAGGTGGACTGACGACCTGAAGAAGACAGCAGGCACCCGCTGGATTCAAAAGGCACAGGACTGGTCAGAATGGCGCAAGTTAGGGAGGCTTGTGTCCAGCAGTGGATCTCCAAGGGCTGATGGATTGATAGATGTTAAATAATAATATCTATATTTTTTTTAACAATAGAGAGTTTTATAAAACGATGATAGTTATTGATAATTCCCGAGAACTCGTGAGATTTGCCACTTTGAGCTTTATTTTATTGATTTTAGAGCTTATGTGACATAAAAATCCAATTTTGGTGTCACTGATTTTCAATTTTGGTGGGTACTTAAATTTTGGTGGGCGATTTTCAATTCTGGTGGTCACACTAGACTTTGAACTTAAATATCTCAAAAAGTTATCGAGATATTCTCAGACCTCTTGAAGGTTCTTTTAGCTTAGACTTTCTATTCTTATACTAGGTCCTCATTTTTCACGAAAACTGAAGAGAAAATTTCGCCACCAAAATTGAAAAAATTTGCACGTTTCTGATATTCACCCTTTTCATGCTTTGCGCTTCGTTGGATTATAGAAATGCAAATTTTAATACGTGAGCGGTGGTCAGGAATCCTTGACCTATAAAAAACTTAATACCATCGCGTTGAGATGTTTTGTTTTTTGAATTGAAAGTTATTATAGGCAAAATATTGAAAGAAAACTTGCAATTTGTTAAAAAAGATGCTTTTTCCTGTCTTGCATCAAAAAAAGAAAGGGCGAAATGTGAGTTTGGTAGCTATTTATAAAACACGTATTTCATGACGGTATACCCAGTTTCAAATGCTATTGAGGCGAGGTGTGCCATCATAGAGTTAATATGCCGACTCCTTTATTAGCATTTTAACAACTCACACGTACTCTGCTCTAATTGGAGTTTAGTTTGCGGTCTCGCCCATGTTTTAAAGGTTAGAAAACAATGGTCAATGTGACACTGTAAAACACATTTAGAACCCTCTTCATACTTAATTAGCAAGGGTTTTAGTATGGATGCCTCATTTGGGCATTGCGATGTCAGTCTTGGTACTTATTACATTTTTATTGGATCAGTGATTTTAATGTTATGAATAAACGATAGATTGTTAATTATTTACTACAAGCATTACCTACTTACGTTTACGATATGGATTTTGTTTGTGATCACAGCTAATCAGGTTAAGTTAGTTTATCCAAGACCACGATTGACCGACTTTTCTAAATTATTAAATTATTGTCTTGAGTTTTTCAGCACACATGATATCTTTGGGAAGATAGCTTGGTGATAGGATAACCACCAGACGGAAAAAAAATCTTACAATTAGTAAAAATGTCATTGTTTTTAACCGTAATTTTTAAAGGACACCCTGTTTAGAAACAACGGCCAATGAATTTATACAATAGGCGTCCTAAACGCTTTGGAAACTCATTAAATAGAAATGAAAAATATCACCGACAAAACAAAATGTCGACACGGATGTCGCGTCACGCAGGCCGCAACAATTACGGCTGACATTCTAGTTTCAAGTTTCTAGCTAACTTTTCTAGGGGACAGGGAATATAATACAAAATTTAAGTGTTTCGAAATATTAACTATATTTTCGTTATTACCTCGTGAAGAGAAAATTTTATACCCATATTAATTACCCCTGACGCAAAAGGAGGGGTGCTATAAGTGTGTCTAGATGTGTCTGTTCGTGGCATCGTAACGTAGCTCCTAAACGAATGGATGCGGATTTTTTTTATTTGAAAGCTGACTTGATGAGATGATTCTTATAGTTAGATACAATTTATGAAAATGTGTTCAGGGGTTTCAAGGTCATCAGCTTTTTTTAGTGAGTGTCGGGTGATTATTAAACAGAAATTAGTTTTTTAAATCGTAGAAGTGTGATATTTGCCTTGCTTAAACTTTAGGTGAACACAGAGAAGTGGAGGTACCTAGTTTTAGTTTTTTTGTATCAAATAATCTAAATTTTACTAACAAAAAATAACCGACTTCAAAGTCTCAAAAACTACTTGTCAAATCTCGTTCAAATTTATGTGGGACCACATGACAAGCACCTGCTTTCGATTAAAAAAAGAATCATCGCAATCTGTTGGCGTGATATTGAGTTATTCGTCAATTTGTCGCGCACATTTTAACACAAATTTAAGACTTATGTGGTTTTCTCATGTATGCCATTGTCAGATCTCAATAAAATTTATGTGGGACTACATGACAGCTACCAGCTTTCGATTAAAAAAACAATCATCAAAATCGGTTCGCCCAGTCCAAAGTTCTGAGGTAACAAACATAAAAAAAAAATAAAAAAAAATACAGTCGAATCGAGAACCTCCTCCTTTTTTTGAAGTCGGTTAATTATCTTGTTTACTAGGCATGCATTGAAGTAGTTTTCTGAGCAGAATGATAGATAGGTACAATTCGTAACATTGTTACGCACAATATCGAACTTTTATGCAAACTACAGTTTACTCTTCCATACCCTTTTAGGCTAAGATATATGGGACAAGCACCCGAGGGGAAACGTAGTACAGCAGGGGAAGAAAAATAATTTTACAAGACAAGCAATTTACTCCGTCGCCTCAAGGAATATTGAATTTATTTCGTCGATGGTATTGTTCCCGAGAATATTCTCCTTTTATATCTAAAACTTCAGAAATAATTGGTGGCGTCAGCGTCGTGATATACGCTGCTATTGTTCAACGTCAGGTTTTTTATTTACTTGTTACTATTTAATGAATCTCAGATTTTGCATGAGCAAATTCAAGGGAGGTTAGTTTATTAGACTCTGATCAAACTTTTCTTCCTATTTTTTAACGACTTCAAAAAAATGAGGTTCTCAATTCAACTGTATTTATTTTTTTATGTTTGTTACCTTAG
This sequence comes from Thymelicus sylvestris, assembly GCA_911387775.1. NCBI lineage: Eukaryota > Metazoa > Arthropoda > Insecta > Lepidoptera > Hesperiidae > Thymelicus > Thymelicus sylvestris. The sequence continues at coordinate 13,111,192 of OU426895.1, forward strand.
AACTTTGGAATGAGGAGGAGGTTCTCAATTCAACTGTATTTATTTTTTTATGTTTGTAACTTTGGAATGGGTGAACCGATTTTGATGTTCTTTTTTTAATCGAAAGCTGGTGCTTGTCATGTGGTCCCATTTAAATTTGAGCTAGATTTGACGAGTAGTGTTTGAGTTACTTTGAAGTCGGTTATTTTTTTCTTACATTTTAATTAGACAAGCCGTAAAGTCTGTACAAATTGCTAAACTTTCACAGAGATGTTTTCATTTTGATTCTAGTTTTATACATGTACTGTTCTTCAATTTTTTTAGAGGCAAGGATTAACTTATAATTGGTAAGAACCGACCAAGTAAGAGTCGGGCTCGTGCACTGAAGGTTCCCTAGCTTCCATACTTTGCATACAAGCTTGTAGAACCGCATATTGCTCTTATGACATAAACAGACTTGAGTAACAAACAAAATGTTATGAATAATACGTAAATACGTGTTATATATACTCAGATGAATTAAAAGCATCTGAGTATATACATTGATGAAAGAAATTACACAGAGTACTTAATCACTACGTTTTAAGAAATTAGAACATTTAAAATGTCAATTATTTTACAGAACTAGTTACTGCGGAAATTCGACTACAAAGAGAGTTTCTATCTCTAATAATTCCGTCTATAATCTCCATTATAAACGATCTCTATTAGGTACCTACCTAATCCAAAACGATCCGTTGCAACCATTACTCAAATATAAACGAAATTAGAACAGCTAAACATCGCATGATTAAAAACTTACATAAACAATTCTATGAAAAACTTCATACGATAGTTTAAATTGTAAAGCGGTTTTTAATAGATGCTATTTCAAGGCTATTTTGTAATAAAATTTGCTTATTTTGCTGTACCTTGAGCTGCTAACCACTACCTTGACCTGAATAACGATAAACGCTTTACAATTGATCTATTAATATAGGTTAGACGCCTGCCGGAAATTCCCTGTTTGAAGAAATTATTATCCGTGACATTACTTATCTGATTTGACTAGTTATTTTTCGACAACGCAAAGTCTGTGTCTAGAGGTCTACAAGGTTATATGTTCATTATTTTCGTTTCTGAAAACACTTTTTATCATTCTGAAATTGCTGAAAAGGTAATTGCGTATTAAGTTTTACCTGCAAATAATACCTACCTCAGTCCCGAGTATTTCAGCTGAAAAAGGGAACCCTTTTCATTGCGAAGTTGGGATTTTTTTAGTAATTAAGTAAATGGCTGAGTGTGTCTGGGTTGACTCACGTAGCGTAGGGTAATTTATTTCTTTGGTAGGTATATTTCTACCTTTTGTAATAATGCTTGGATTGGCTTCAACCCATTAATGGCCCACTACTGAGCATGGTTTTCTCCTATTGCAACGCAAGAAAGCAATAAACTTGCGTTGCAACTGCTTCTCCAAATTTATTTACGTAGTCTTATAAAATGTTTATCTTTTCAGATTGAAGACACAAGCAGAAAAGGGGGAGGGTCGAGCACATTTTTAGTGCCAATGAATGGCGGCATATGGACCATGTGTGTGTCGCTAGAAGGTAACCTTTTCTGATTCTAGAATCTTTTTCATACACCAGCATGTTATGCGGGTATACAGTCCACCCTTTGTAATGACAAATGTATCGGGTATTTCCGGCTAATTGTAAGTTAAGAGCGGGTTATTGTACTCGCTTTCAGACTTTGCAACGGAAATAACTTAAAAATATAACAGGCTACAGATAAAAATGTACTAATAAACTTGATTGGGATTGGACTGTAAACTGGATCACAACTTCACAACAGATTTTAAATACAACGTGAGGGACTGGTACTAGAACTTTCAATATAAAGTCTGTTGTAAATTGCTTACTATGAGCGGGAGACGCTGCATAGAAAGTCGGTGGACTAATCCGTTTATGCCTCAAAATGCAAATTTTATTAGTTCCATTAGTTTAGCAACATTTATATTAAATTCCGTTAGTTACGTTTTTGTTGTGTTTTCAGAGGAGGAAATTGAATTACTCACTCGGATTGGCTTCCCGTCTCAGCCGCTTTGCACAAACTATTTAGCGAATAGTGACGATGAAGAGCCAAGAGCTGACTGGCAACATCGTGAGTATTATTAAATTGTATACCAACAAGACATTTCAAAAATCCAAAACTTCGGGAAAGAACCACTGTAATACAATAACGCCCCAACTCAGAGTCAATAACGGTTACTTAAATCGCTTCTTAGTACATATTTTGTATAGTGATTCTTCACTAAGGAGCGATTTAAGTAACCGTTAGTGACTCTGAGTTGGGGCGTAAGATTTACTTTCGCCTCTCAAATTAAAGTTTTAATCTGAGTTTCGCCTATGCATGATACGTTCCAACTCAGGGAATTATAATTATAAGTTCTACCTTAACTTATTTACTCGTACATTTAACGAAAACATAAGTTATGGCGATACCTACTTACCCTACTCCTTCCATAGCAATTGCAACTGTTTTGACATAATATATGAAGTTTGTATGATCGCAAATGAGTGATAAGACCACCTGTGGTAGGTACCTACATATTGTGTCTTTGTAATTTAGATATATTTCTGATGTTGGTAGAAATACAATACAATAAAGAAGATCTGTATTGTATTGTAGCTATTATTAGAGAATGAAATGTTTCAGGTATGCAGAATCTATCCATATCGTGTGCGCTAGTGTGTCTCATTGTGCTGGGCAGCGCCGCCCTGGTGGGCATCTTCGGCGTCTGCAAACATCAGATCAGTGCGGTGCTGATCACAGGGGTCATGTACCTGCTGGCAGGTATTACCTTACTTTACCTTTCATTACCATACCATTACTATATTAGCCTATTAGGGGCCCATCCATAAATTACGTCATACTTTTTACTTTTACTTACACTTTAAAGAAACGTGTAGAAATTCAACTAGTAGGCAAGGGTTATTATAACATATGAATATTTAAATGATAAGGATGCTTGGAAATGCTAGATGCTAGGCAACCAGTTCTGCTCAGGTTAGAGAATACCTATTTTTGTAATAAATATAAGTTTTGTTTCTTAAAAGACGTGCTGAGGAGTTTCTTTACGGCTTTTCTTCTCCTCCATGACAAAGCACCTTTCCGAAAAGCTAGTACATTAAAAAAATTGACGTGCATAAGTGTATCAGTGATACCTACATGAATAAAAGATTATTTCATTTCATTACTGTATTGTTTACCATTGGCACTACTATTTATTGAAATATCAATTTAAACGTTGAAACTCTATAGTCATTAGCGCTAACAGAATGTACCTATGTAACATTGTCTACGTTCCCTAGGGACAAACGGAACGCCCCGTTAGTAAGTAAGTAGGTATGTAGGTCCTACGTCACTGCCGCACCTACATTCAATTCCTTTAATAAAATAAGAAACTGCAATTCTAGATCACGATACATTTATTATCTGTGCCATCGCATCCCAAAGGTGAGGCTACGTCGTAAAAATTTTATGTTCTCTACCACCCGCCACTGGCATAAATAAGGATAGCTGCAACATAAACACGTTTGTACATTATACATAATGTACTTAAGTGTTTTGTTTGAAACTATATACCTACTTATATGAAAAGGGTTATTAAACTGAAGTTGTTTTTTATGTACGTAGATAGGTAAGATAGGTAACTGACCCCCGTATTCAAGAATAATACTATGAGGTCTCACAGTGCTCACGGACGCATAGGGTGATTCAAACCATTTCGTAAACAATAGTTACTTGATTGAAGTCCTTCGCTGTGCGTTTGTCAAAATCGATAAAGTAGCTGCCGAGCTACTTTACCGAACGCATAGTGTTGGTTTGACTTCTATCAAAATAGAAAGAAATAGATCGATTATTTGTATTGTTATCTTTGTCTTTTGCCTGTGTCAAATGACTAGAGTGAAGTTAGCCGCATCAAATGGACCAATAAGAGGGCTGTATACAGCTCTGTGCATCCGCATAGCCAAGTGATACTTAAGGGTCGACTGTGAAACTGAAGGCTTGCCATGACCAACGCACTGAGAAATGCCTTACTTCGCATAGTATTGCTTCTTTACTTAGACAAGTATTATTCTTGAATACGGGGGTAAGTTACTACGTACCTTGTTGACAAATAACCTATTGATGCCCTGCTGACTAATTGTAAGAAAGATGAGACAGAAAGAAGAAAAGAGAGAAAGAAGAGAGAGACAGATTGCTGTCAGGCCCCCAGCCAGAACATGACGAGTTGATTGAAGCCTGGCTCAAATGTACCGACTGTGCCTCCCTGCCTTCAGGATAAACTTGACTCGAAGTTGATGTAAAGTTATTTACCTGCTGCGCTCCTACTAAACTAAAATCAACTTTGAAATGTTTTTAAGAGTTAATTTAAACTTTAAGATAGGTAACTTAAAGTAGTTCAATCTCTTAACGTGAAACGGAAAACGTAAGTATCTCTATAATAAACGCTTACACACTCACACCCCCGCAGTAGGTTTTTACTCGTACCTGTGTCGCGGGTGGCATGACTACACATACCTATAATACATCACAATAACACCCATGACCCGAGTACAAATATTTACCTGTCACACAAATATCTGCCCCAGCCGGGAATCGAACCCGGGTCCCCTCGCTTCGCAGGCAGGATCGCTACCAACTAGGCTACAGGGTCGTCAAACAAATATCTGCCCCAAATATCTGTTATCAATGCTGTAATTTTGTCAACACAATTACTTTTGTCTGTTCCAGGTCTGTTCGCCATGTTTACTCTCATGATCATTCACTTCAAGCGCGTCCAGAGAGTGTCGTCCCGCGGGATCCATGGCGACTACACGTGCGACGGCGTCATCGGTCCTCGGAACCCCGCTCTCCCCCTACTCTCCGCTAGAGAGTTCACTACATCCTGGTCGCTCGAGCTCGGCTGGGGAGGCGTAGTACTAGTCACAACCACGTCACTGCTGTGGATTCTACTGTCCAAAATAATGAGATACAACCCAATCTCCTCTATGCTGTTGTGAATCTGTATTCTGTGGGTAGTTGGAATTTTAGCTTCATTATTATGAAAGAAAGGAAAAAAGAAGGAAAAAATGCCTTATTATTTGTTATTTAGGTGACATGATTTACCTATCCATTTATGACAAAAAATAAAAACAAACCCAATCCAGTTGAGTTAATAATCCAATTGAAATATTACTTATGTTAATTTAATTGGTGTCAAATTTTACCGATAATAAACTTAAAAAAAAGGATTACTGGTAAAGCTTGAGTGTGTGACTAAAAGTAAAATTAATAATAATCGCACAAGTTGACTTCCCACGCAAGAACACCGGTCGCACAGAAAATCAGATGATAATTATGAGATTAATAATTGTTAATAATAACTAATCTATACAGATTGATATTTGCTGTAAACTTCTTTCAATTAATTAGTAGGTATTCACTAAAAGTTTCAAATGTGTGTGTGATAATTTATTATTCATCAAGGAACACAATACTTTCTAACGGCCAATTTCTACATATTATAATCGATCCATCAGTTACTGGCGATAAGATATCGTACCTGTAATTATAGGTACCGATACCTACATAGAACTAATAGGTAGCTTTCACGGAGTTTTTCATTTGCAAACGAAATTGATCGATATGCAAATACTAGATAGTTTATTGGAATCGGTCGTTAGAGAACAGAACAGCAGGTAAAATCTTACCTATCTTCTTATCTCTACATCTCGTAAAATGTTAATACTTACATAACAATAGAATAATTATACTAGTGTCATTTACATGTATGCGTTGTTGGTCAATTATAAACTGAGTAGCATACCTACAGCCGAAATAATAAATACCTACAAAGCTTCAATCAATATGATGTGTTAATTATAATTTTAAATATCTCATTATTAAGTTAATTAATATTAATTTTTATCACTTATATAAAATTCTTAATTGCAACGAACCTTTTATTAATCATTTAGAATAAGTCCATCGCTGAATAAAAATTTCTTACGAAGAAATAAATATTAAATACATTACTTATTATGATAATTTTTAAATTTGTGCCTTCTTAATTCGTCTTTAAAGATTAAAACCAACTAAGAAGGGAATCCAACGCTTACAAAAGCTTCGAACATCGCTAAGCTTGCTGCCGTCCATTGCTAATATATTGATATTATTGTATTAATACATAATGTATCCCTCTTTCTCTTCCCAACTAAAAGTTCTCGTCATCATAAATATTAATTTAAGGGATTATTCTGGGGATTAAAAACTTAACAAAAATGAATTTAAAAAATCATTATATACCATTGAAGTATAATATCATAGAATAGACATCTCGAACAAAATGGGTGTCCCCGCCGGGAGGTTCGATTTTCAAAATTGGGCCCCCGTTCTCCTTTCAAAATCGAACGAATCCATTAGCAATTGACGCCGTGCGGCGTCATTTCATTGTAACATACATTGTGTTCGCGGTGTCCATTCTATACGCTAGTAATAATACTTCAATGTTATATACCTAATCTTTGAAATATTGATACTATGTATTGTATGTATGTTGAATCTACAACTTAAAGATGAGCATTTCAAATTTTCAAACTGCCCATACGTTTTGTATTTTCTTAATCTATACCTTCTTACATACATATATGTATTTATTACAGACGTTTTTGCTTCATGCTTGCTGACCTTTAAAAATCAGATGCTGAATTCTATTGTTATTCAAAGATATTTTAGTACTGAGGACACATTTTATATTTTTTAATTTTTTACTATCATAGGAATCGTTTGTGTCGCAAAAGTCGCATAATATTTTGAATGGCGGCGTCAAAATACCGCAATATTGCATAATAAATGCACACCTTTTTTCATTTTATCAAAAATCATAACCTAAATCATAAGCAATAATAGAAGAAATTAATTATTGTATAAGACATAACGAAACAAATTTTGCCATTTGCAATATATTTAATATTGCTTTAAAAAAATCTTAGAAGATTGTACGTATTATTTTTATGCATTAGGTATATGAGTCCATATGTCGTCTATATAAAAAATTGTATACCTACCTTACCTATCCTAACAGAGTAACTCACTGTTCTATATGCATAAGTATGTTTACATTTTATTTAATCTAAAATATAATATTGTGTGTAAATATATTATCTAGTATTATATTGTTCATGTCGAATACATATTTTAAACTTAATTTATTAAATGTGTAAAATAAATGTTGTGACAATTAAAATTCCCGACTCACTGAGTGTAGTGTGAATAAGAGTGTAGGTACATATGTACTTATTTTGAAAGTTGGTGCTGTGAGTCTTTTGTTGTTAAGTGTTTAAAATATACATCTACGTTAAGTGCATAAATTATGAAATCTGCATTTCAATGTTACGAATAATTACTGTGAATAATTTATGTGATTAAATTTAGTATTTTACAAAAGTAATCTGTTAACTAACTTTATGCTTTTAATAGGTACTACGGTCTGATAGGTATTTAATCTTACGATATTAAAATGTTTCCTACATTATTGCATTTATTTTTAACTATACATGCTTACTTTTATTGTAGATTTGTGCAACATATCTGCTCTTAATGTGTTGAGAATTGTAATTCAATTAAGTTAAAATCTTTACAGGCGTTATTCTGGTTTATAGTTTAAAAGAATCAAGATGTACATATTTTTTATAGATAGATTATAGTCTTATTTTATGCAAGAGCTCATTATAGTCAATCTTAGAAATGGTCGCTGCATTAGTAGGTAAACAATTATAATTATCAATATTAATTATTAATACTTGATTACATTTACGGATAAAGAAATTTAATTCAGATATGCAATCCAATTGTTTCAGTTAGAGATATTAGATTTTATAAGAATTGCATTAGAAATAGCCATTGTGCAAGCAATTTCATATTGTTTAAAACAGTACTTGGGAAATAAACATTTTGCATCAAAACAGGTGATTTTCATAAATTCTAAAGTTATTGATTTTTACCACTTGTGTGTGGCCATAAGTATCTTCAGATTGCACAATACAGCTGTATAGCAATTCTAAAGGTGGTCACTCACGGTCATTCCATCGCGTCATTTTTGGAGCTACGCCAAATGACATATGTCAAAATGGCGCGATTGGACATACAAATTTTTTATATCACGCCATCAGTTTTTCACATTCACGATCAAATTTTGGCTGTATATCACGCCATTTGACGCGATGGACTGACCGTGAGTGGCCACCATTATAGGCTAATAGACTAAGTCTAGATCTCGAAGCTTCTATGCACTATAAAGCGTTGTATACATTGTGATGTTAAAATTTTATTATTAATGTTGTTTAATTGTTGTGTTACAACATTATTTTGTACTTTGAATGCATAAGTAATATTATTTTATTTAACTATATTGTTTTATTTATTGAACCCTAAGGTAAAAAAAAGGGAAAAAGCCGACATTAAAAATCAGTTAATTATTTGCCAATTTATATTACCTTAAGTATAAGATACTGTACATAGCCAAATTTCAACAGTTTGTACATATTTACAAGTATTTATGGAAGTGAATTCAGTTTAATCACTGAATATATTTTAGTTAATAAAAAAATCATCCCTATTCGTCGTCATCCCTCAGCAACCCTCCCTCAAGGTCAATGTCCTCGGCCTTCCGTTTCCGCCCCCGCGGCCGCTTCCCGTGCATGGCGTCTAGTTTTATCTTCTTGGCTTGTTTCTTCTTTTCTCTGAGCAAGAGTTTCCTCTTAGCCGCTTTCTCTGGATTATGCACCTTTTCTTGAAGAAGTATCTGGAGGAAATAATTAGTATAAATAAATAAAATAAAAAAACAAATTTAGAAAAAACGTTAACTAGATGATATTTTGCTTAGATTAATATCTAGACTAGAGTTAAATAAAGAACTCGAATTAAGAAGGCAACTCTATTATAGCCCGACACTAGAATTCGCTGTGTCGTGGTTGCCATGGATATGAACAAACACCCAGACAGACAACAGAAATTCAAACTCATCATTCAAATTTCCGCCTCGTTGGAAATTGAACCCAGGACACGAGGTGGTCCGGCATGATAACCACTGCGCCACGTCGTCAAATCCCTACTATATAATATTTTAATATTTAATATTATAAATGTGAAAGTGTGTTTGTTTGTTTGTTTATCCGTCTTTCACGTCGCAACGAAGCTGTTATATGGTATGGTTTTTGTGCGTGGAGATAGTGAGGATGGTGGAGAGTAGGCTACTTTTTGCCGCGGTAAAACATCCCCATGGGGAGATCGATATTTTGTTAGTTGCTAGATATTTATTTCCGGATTTTGTTAATAGAGGGCTTTTTTCAAAAATTCATTTGCAAGTTCTGAATCACGCTATCAAATGATACATGTAAATTACTTAAGTCATACAAATTACTTAAGGCAACTGAATCTAACTAAGTAGGATTTATAAAAAATCGATCTCTACCGCGGACGTAGCTGCGGGCAAAAGCTAGTAGAGATATAAACGAAGAAAATAAAACCTTGAGTAATCTGACATAAAAACTCACCTTTTTCCTCTCAGCTCTCTTCACATTCAGCTTCGTCTGTACCTCAGCAGCCATCTTGCTATACTCTATATCTCCTATCTTCCTCCTCAACTTCTTCCCCAGTCTCCCCGCTAGCTGCTTGGCGGGGGACGCAGGGCCCGTCGGGTCTCCCGTGGACAACTCCCGTACTATCGGCGGGAGAATCACATCAACCACTTTGAGCAGATCTTCTGATTCTAGAGAGCTAATCACGTGCGTCCATATTGTGAAGATTGCTGTTCGCTGGAAATTGATACGATATGTTATTGTGTAGCAATATAACTTATAAATAACAACGCAATTCAAATATAATAATAAATGACACAATATACAAAATAAGAACATAATACAAATACATCAATCCGCACTTATGCCACACAGTTCCGCTACTAATCTAATTATTTCTGGATTCATGTATGTTATTATTATTATTATTTGAAATTTCGGGCCTGGGTCAACCGTCCCAGGGGCCACTGCGACCAGATTTGATCTATTGTAGCCGTACCCGTTTCTGAGTTAGATCTGGTCTCCAAGTCCTATTGCTCGGACGAACAAAAGCATGTTCCTGGGTTCCAGCTCTCTTACTTGACTGGGTGGGATTAGGTGTATGTGGACTTAATTAAATATAATTAGTATTCTATACTATTATAATAAAAATCAATGCACTTACAATATTCATACACATAGGCGCCTTCGCCACTTCAGCATTGATGGCTTTCCTCAGTTTGAACAATATCCATCGAATGTTCACTTTTCCAGAACTTTCTATTTCATTAACATCCTGTGGTTCCTTGCCTGACAGTTGGAAGAAAGACATAGAATGTACCACTTTCATTACTTCGAAAAGTACTGATGTCACCTGCAACGAAAATATTTTAGTAATAAATATAATTAATATATAATTACTATCAGCAGCACTAAAGTCTTCTGCGATGCGTGAGATGCGTCGACCTCGCGAGAAAGAGAAAGAGACAGAAAAAGAGAAAGAGAAAAAAACTGGCTCTCTTGCTCTGGTCATTTGGCGGCTGACTTAATCAAGATAGCGAAGTTTAACTACACGGAAAGATAAAAAGACCAGTAATAATATTAGTAACTTAATAATAATATTAACAATGGGCCGGTGGGCCAGCTTCTGTCGCCTCTTAACCCTGACCCACCCTGGAGGAATTGGGGTCAATATTTTAGACCGTGCCCCAATGCAGCCAAATGCCAAATTTAATAAATAATCAATTAAAAATCCCAACATACCTGATCAGCCATGTCCTTAGAAACATTAGGCGTGTACTGAGCACACAAATCTAAAACCAAACTCCGCATAGAGTTCTCCGTTTCGTAATAGATGAATCCTCTGTCGCTCTCTACTTTCTTCTTCGCTATGAGATCCAATTCTTCTGCGTCCACTGCTGCTAATATCTGCCCTAAAACCTTGACGGCTCTCAGTCTCACCCACGCGTGAGGATACGCTAACAACGCTTGACAATGCTGGGCTACTTCGTCATAATCACTATCAAACTTCTTATTCTTCAAAGTAGACGCGCAGTGTACTGTAATCTTATCAATTAAATTCAAAATCTGAATCAAACTGTGATCCTTTTCACTCTGTTTCTCTTCATCAGTTTTCTTGTCCTCTTGTTCCAAGGTCACCTTAACAAAACGCCCTTCTGTTATATCGTTGCTGAGTAGGAGAATTTTTCCGCTGACAAGAGATAGAAGAGTTGGGAGTCGGCTCTTGAATTCTTCTTTTTCGACGTTTATAAAGCGAATGCCTAGTTGAGCTGCTAACTCGAAATGTACAGGCTGAAAATATACATACGTTATGAATTTTAATAGTTGTTTTAATGTATGATAATAAAAAAAACTAGTATATTTTAACACGGCCGCGGCGTGCTAATGTACTATAAATTAAATATTTTTTAGACAAACTTATTTGTTAGGTCTTTTTTGTCGGGAATTCAAATGGAGACATGCAAGTGATGCAAGTGCATTATAATTAAACATAATAACTTCGATTTCAACGACACTGGATCAGTGGCATGGAGTTTACGAGTCCTTTATTTTAACTATAATTAAACAGTATTATTAAAGCAACAACCCATAATTGTCCCACGGCTGGGCTCGGGGTCTCCTCTCACAATGTGAGGGGTATTAGGCCATAGTCTACCACGCTGGCCAAGTGCGGATTGGTAGACTTCACACACCTTCGAGAACTTTATGGAGAACTCTCAGGTGTGCAGGTTTCCTCACGATGTTTTCCTTCACCGAAGCAAGTGATAATAATTATCTTGTAATACGCACATAATATTTGAAAATTAGAGGTGCGTGCCAGGGTTTGAACTCGGGCCCCTTCGTTCGGGAGACCAACGTTCTACCGCTAGGCTATCACTGCTATTATTAACCTATCTGTAAATTATCCAAACTCTAAACAAAGAAAACTATCGAAATTCATATCAAGCACAAAAGTACCAAAGAAAAATATCTCACCCTAGTATCTTGAAAGAAAGCCAGCACTAGTTCAAAGAGCTTGTTTCTCTCTATAGTGGGGAACTTCTTCAACATCGTCTCGATACAAGTAGCGGCTGAAGCCCGACATTCGGGCGCGGAATCATTCACCATACAGGCGCCCAGTGCTAGGAATATGTACGCACTGTGCTTTGATAGTTGAGGCTGGAAATATTAACGATAGTTTATAAAGTAGGTAAGGACCGCTAGTTTTGGTCCTTCGAGCCGGATCTAAATCAGTGATCAAAACATTTCAGGTCAAACCGTCTGGAACAGGGTTTAATAATATTAATTATCTACTACATATCGATATTTGTTACATGAAACTACAATGAAGATTACTATTTTTGTAGAAGATAAAGAAAATATTTGAAGTTATAAGAACTTAAAATATGTATTTTTCTGTTTGGATCCACAAAGCAAAAAGTTCGGCAATATCCTTGTAGATCCTTGTAGAATATCTGTCATCCTTGTAAAGAATAAAGAAATCTTTGATACTCTTTGACACCCTTCTTCACAAGCTAAACCCAACTATATTTTATTTACTTACAACAGGAAGCTTGTTTATAATCATATCGAGGAACTTCAGCGAAGATTCTCTGCCGTGTTGAAGCTCGTAGTTGAGTTGCGTCACGAAGAACTGTATGAACCTCTCCATTCGCTTGCCCGGCGTATAGTTTGTTAGGTAGTTGACAAATATTGCCCGCGCTTCGTCCCTTCAATCATAATTATGCATTTATAGAGCTTTGTACGTCACAAAAGTTTTACAATACAAATGGAGATTATATTTTTCTTATGTTAGTTTATCAGAGAGTTGAAAAGGAACTATTCATATAAATTGTGTCAATAAAGCTTAAATAAATAAATATTTCCATTACCTCGATCTCGAAGATTCGCTCAATATACATATTTTGGATATCTTCTCCATAACTTCGTGCAACTCCGTAGAAACCAGTTTAGCTTCCAAGATAGCTTTGAGCAGGGAAAAGGAATTGGCTTGTCTCTCATCGTTCTGGCAATCTTCTTCTGCATACAATAGCAGAGTTTTTAATTGTTCCGCTTCTAACGTATAATACTTTACGTTACGAATTAAGGCTGTAACCGCCTGAAAATAAATATTATTCATATTGTTTCTTTTTCTTGTTTGTTTTAAACGCAAAGGGTTATGATTAAAACCATAGACAAATCAAAGAGTTATTATGGCACACATTATGCCGCCGACATGGCTGCCAGATTCAATCGAATATTTTTTTATGGAAATAGCCGACAAACGAGCTGACAATCCACCTGATGGTAAGTGGCTATGCGTTGCCGACCAAGAAAGAAGAGAGAAATAAAGAAAAAACGGGAAAAAGTTGAAATATTGTAACTTTGAAAATAAGTACTTTAAATCCATACCTTAAAAGCATTCCGTACCAACTGATAATTATCATTCTGTGTACTGATTTCAAACGTCGCATATTTGTGGAGAATTGAGAATAATTGTTTCACTATATCCTTCACCATTTCTTCTAACGTTGGCGTACTGACTTTAATTGTCCATAGAGACCCGATACATTTGAGAGCTACCGTCGTCACTTTGACGTGGTCACTTTTAATAGCATCGACTAATAGAGGGATTAGGGGATCTACGAACGCCCTACAATCCATTCTGGGTACCTTCTCTCTTTTAAGTATAACATAAAGAATATTTAAACTGAATTCTATCAGGACGTGAGCATTTGTCTTCGAAGAAGTCTTAACATGTTTCGCTTGCGATTCCTTATTCCTTTTAGGTGTTTCCGGTATAATAAAACAGTCTGGTTTCGCGCGTAACATTTTCTCTTTCTGAACTTCAGTCAGTACTCTCTTAGGAGCTCCTAATACAAACTCAGGAATGCTTTCCGAAGCAATGCCGTGTAAAAATATAAATAGCGATTCAATATCAATAAATTTGTTTGTAACTAAACCACTTGTAATATGCATTAACGCTTCTTGCACTTTCAATACTATCTTCTTCGAATGATGTTTTTGTAATACCTCTTTGAACGGAAGAAGTAAGTTTATCAAACATTTCTCTGTAATTTTCTGTGCTACAATCATTAGAGTGACAAAACTTTTCTTGCTAGGTTTTGCTTCTGGCGTTTTATAACGTAGTTTCTCTACTTCTTTTTCCTCTGACAGAGCTCCGAATAAATCATTTACACATAAATCTAGAATATTCTCTAGATTGTCATTTATATCACCAGGTATAAATTTGCTCTTTAGTGCGTCCAATACAGTATAAACTGTAGCCACTAAGACATGGACTTGGAAGCCTCTCGTGAGCAACATCGTTAGATGCTGAAGAAAAACGCCAAGATATGAAGTACCAATAGTCACCATTATTTTCTTTACTATGTCTCGTGCTGCTATCCTTACTTGTTTCAAAGGCGATTTTAGAAAAGAGCACAATTTTATTAAAATTCTGAAACAAATGGGAAAATGAAATAAAATAAGACCATAGTCTTATAAAAAGATGAGACTGAGAAAAGTCAAATGTGCCATTACTTCAAAATAGTTATTTTGAATATTTTTCTTGTATTCGTTATTTAGTTTTAGGAGAAGATAATAATAAAATTCTATTGGATCGTTCTAAATTACTCCGTCTTCACAAGATCTTTCGCTTATAATAAACGTCACCAACAATTTTTACCGCTATAACCAATATTTACCAGTTACCTTAATATTTAGTCAGAATTTATCATTGAAGTAACACTTACCCAGGTAACTGATGCTTCAACAGATCCCCAGGCAGCCTCTGCAATAGTTTTACCAGCGCTAAGGCGATGGGCACACGAAGCATGTCTTCTTCCTGTCGCGCCAGGCCAGTGCGACGGCGGTTTACCTTGTGGGACTCTTCGTGTTCCGTTATTCTACCTATAGCACTGAAATATGTGGAGATTTGGTAAAGGGCCATCCATAAATTACGTCCCCCCCCCCACCCCTTGTCACACTACATCGAACCCCCCCCCCCCCCCCTCTCCTCCCTAACGTGTGACGTAATTTATGGATGGCCCCAAAGTGTAAGTAAATAAATTGGTAATTTGAAGTAAAATCTTAAAAAAGCATCAGAAAGTTATTCCTTCATTTAGAAAACCAACCTGAAAGGGTGAAAATTCAGACTCAAGTGAATTACTCGTATACAGATATTTACTAAATCGCAGTCAAAAATATATTACAGTAAAAAACAAACTGTTAACTAATACAAGACTAATTTATTGCCTTATCCAAACAAAAGAAAAAATATATAAACTTACCGACTAAGTTGCGGCAGAAGACCAAAAGTTAAGGACTTAATAATCCTGTTCGCTACTGACGGAGATACACTTGTAATCCTTTCGAAAGCAGGCACATTTTGTTCACCTTTTAATATTTCTTCTTCATTGTCTAATTTATCGTCAGCCTCTAACAATTCTGTTTCCATTTCTTCAACTTTCTCGTCATCTTCTTTATCCTTTATCTCATCATCGTTTTCACCATCTTCAGGACTGACTACATTCTCTTTAGCGTTAACTTGAGCTTTCTCAGGTTTTAACGTCGAAGTCAAAGCTTTTGGTATCTCTAAATTCTTAACTTTGGAAAAATCGTAGTGAAAAGCGTCAATGATACCAACTATTATACGAGTTAGCTGTTTCTGATGTTCTGACGAGTGCCGCATTTTGTTCAAATATAATTTCAATATAACCTCGTAATGATACCAAGGTAATAAGCGGCAGCAAGTTGACAATACTTCTATGCATGCATCTATAAGAGAATTCTTGTCTGTATACTTATCATCGCATAGGTAACAAGTTGCTAGTGGTAGAATAAAGTTTGTTAGAGTTCTTGGTGTAGGGCATTTAATTACTTTTCTAAAGACCTTACTGAATTTGAGAAGCGCTCTTACGCGTCTATGTAACTGAAGATGACACATGTTTTCAAAGAAATCTACTTCTCTATCTTCTTTGTTTACTAGATGTGATAAATCGGAGAGCACAACATCAGCATCAGGACATTCTCTTGCTAATTCTCCGAGTAAAGTTATAGCTTCATTACGTAAAATATCATTTTTAGTATCTCTGATTCCAGTGGATATTAACGATAGAACTGTATCCCTTATCAGAAACTGACCATCGTTAGCTGATCGATACTTTAGAAGCAATTTAGGAAGTATCTTTTTCAAACACAAACCAGCGCTATCACGTAATCCAATATCTTTTTCAGTGCGTATGAAATAAAAACAGTTATTTACGATCAAAATTGCCAAATCAATTCCTATTTCATCGGTTTCTAGCATCCGGTATATCTCCTTATATGCGTCCAATCTTCTATCGAAATCTGGTTGTTCTATCCAACGTTTATTAAAAGCATTCATTTCAGTTATAATGTTTGCTATTTTGGTATACACTTCCTTATTTGTAGTTGTATGCTCAGCAATGGAGGAAAGAAGTCTGATAAGAAGTTTTCTTACATCAACCATATTTACTTTATTGAATAACACAGCTATATTTTTAATGTATATATGTGGATTACTGCTATGATCCAAAAGATTGATTATAGTAGTAACTGCATGTTCCATATTTTCTTCTGCCATATTCATGCATACCTTCTTGACGAGTATGGGTAATAACAAACTTAGTAACTCATCACACATTTCCGGTGTAGTTATTAATTCAGTAACTCTTGAAAGAATCAACAGATCTCTTTTATTAACTGTATTAGACTTGGCTGAATTGGCAATTCGTCTCTTCATGACTTCCAAAACACTAGGTAAATGAGGTATAAGAATTTTACTGCCAAAATTAAATTCAGAATTTGATTCTACAACACTGATCGTATTAAACGACTGGAGAGCTGATACTTTAGTTTCATTTTCTTCATCTAGTGTCAAAGTTAATAACTTTTCTATCATATCTAATATAACATTGACTACACCTGGGTTAGTTTTTGGGGCTAATAAAAGCTTGAATATAGCAGGCAAGGCACTCAACTCTGAATCATCTTTGGAACTTGTTACAAGTAACACATAATACCTCGGGTTTTGACACCACACATTAAACAACTTCAATAATGCTGTTGGACTATGTATACCTTCAATATGCAACTTTGGAATCAGAGGAAAAACCAAAGTTTCAAAAATTACTAGCAACTCATCTTGAGTCCAATCATATTTCTCAAATTGATCAAATATCTTCCGTAAAGTAACTAGAGCAAGTGTTCTGAGATTTTTCATTACTTTTACATATCCAATATGTACGTTTTCTACCTGAGTTAGCACATGCGCTATATTCGAACAGACTGCATAGTAAATCTTAAAGAGATGTGATAGCAGCTGATTACTCATATGACCACCAAAATATTCTCGAACTACATCAAATAGATTGAGAATACTGTGCAATTTACTTGGGCTTATTACAGATTTTAAGTCTAAGTTACTTCGAATATGTTTGTATATCTCTACTGGCTCCAGCGTCATATATTCTTTTAAGTATGAGAAAGCCAATTCGATAAACGTTTTGATCTCATTTTCTTTACAACCACTCAAGTATCTCATTACCAAACTCCTTCTACTTTGACCCCCGCCTTTCTTATCTGCGCCCAATTTTGATGTCATCTTACCATACAGTATTCTTAATACAATCGGTATAACATGTTCACGATCTTCGGGTTGAATATTTTGCGAATCTTCTGTTATTTTGAATTGTGTAAGCTCATCTTTAAACTTTTTTTCATCAATCAAGTTATGCAGATTGGTTTTATAGGCCACTACATTCTTATTTTTATAATTCAATACACAATCTAAGGCATATTTCTGTAGCCCAGGATTTTTATGCTTTAGAAACTCCATAAAAAGTTCCCAGAATATTGGCTCCTTGTGTAGAGCTCTTGGATTTTTAAACTGAGATAGAACTTGCATTATATTAATAAGAGTTTTGAATATAACTTTTCCATTTGCTGTTTCATTTACGTTATCCAATACCAAATCCATTTCTTCTATATCTGGTTCATTCTCTACATTGTCTAAATTATTTTCTTCAACTTCCATGTCTTTTTTATGAGTTTCTATGTCAATTTTTAGTGCATTTGTGTGATCATTCCTTCTATACTCCTCATCAATGAACTGAAGAAACAGAATAACAACATCTCTGTTCCTTGCTTCACAAACTTGAATGCAATTAGTCATTGTTTTCAAAAGTAAAATTCTATAATTGTACAGATCTGGTCTTTCCAAAATGCTGTTGTAATCTGAGTACAAATTAGTAAATATTTCATAATCACTTTCAATGTCTGTTTCAAACTGAAAAACTTTTAATTTGCTTTTCGCATTTACAAATGAACTTTGCAATGCTTTAAGGAATGGTGGCCAAAATTCATCAATGGGCAGAGCATTTCCAAATCCAGCTATAAATTCCGACACCGGCTCCCAAAGCAACTTGAAGTTTACATGCAGTATTCCAAGCATGTAATCTAATGGAAATAAATGGAAGTCAGTTCCCTTCGCAAGTTCATACTGAGTGGTATTAAAGGTCATTTTCTGTAAGATGTTAAGCTGACTTCTGTACTCCTGGATAGAAGGAGTAATGCTTTCAACAGCAAAGCATTTACCGAATATTGAAAACTTTTCAACAGCATCTGTTTTGTTAAGTTCTTCAACATTTTCAAAGAGTTTATAAATGTGTGTAGTTAATAAACGAATCTGAAAAAACAGTAAGAAAATCAAATTATAATGTAATTAAATTGATCACGATTATTATAACATGAATAGTTGTAGATACTTACGATGTGAAATGGCGAAGATACATTGCATCTAAGATAAGAATCAACCAAAGATAGAAAGGGATATGTTAATCCATTTTCATGTTCATATGCAGTCAAATATAAGTCAACAAGATGCAATGCAACCAAATAATTTGGATCTGCCGCACGGGGCAGAATGACTGGCAACAAAATATCTATATCAGATATATCCTTCAGGCTCTTGCAACTTGATATGTGAATAGCACATTCTATTGTGTTTGCCAGCAAAAATAGAACTTTTCTAACACATTTCGACAAAGGCGAAGTGTCACAATGATATTTATTCTCTTCTGTTGGTTCATTCAGATTATAATTTGTTAACACATTCAAGAGGCTTGTTACAAGTGTTCTCAACTGTTGTATACATATCTGTACATCTAGTTTTTCAGCATGTGGTAAACAAAACAATACATTTAACAGTCTATTTGGATTTTCTACAATATCTTCAACATTGCCACTTAGTTCCTTTTTACAATATTCCATGAATAAAGGTAATCCTTTCCCAAAGTCAAGAGGATACTTCACCCATTCAAATAGTTTCAGACCATTTTTTGAGAGAGGTGCTTTAGTCAAACATATCTTAGATAATGCACACATTGCTTGATCATCAAAATTTGACTGGACAACAAAGTTCAAAAATGGTGGCAATATATGCATGTCAAACTGTGAATATTCAATCACATTTTGTACAAAATTGATCAAGATGTTAGGATATGGCAATGGTAGTAAAACTTTGACTATAATCCCAGCATGTTCTTGTGATAGTGTAATGTTTGGTGATAAAAGCAGTAAGGCTCCAATTTGAGAGCAAACTTCTAGGACGCTTTCTGAAGACTGTTCACAAATTACTTTCACCAATAACAAAGAGAACTGAGGGGGATTTGTTAAGTATTTCCCCTTTTGATGCTCAATGACTTGTCCAGCCAGTCGTAGAATATATTCTAAGCCCCTACTGTCTTCATCCTCCTTTAAAATTTCTTCTGTATATTTAACAACACCATTCCAAAAAATACTAAACTCTTTATGTGATATTGTCTGCAGACTGTCTTCAATACTTTGTGTAAGAAGTTTGAATAGAATTTCTTGATGTTCTGTTTTTTCTTTCAGACATTGTAGTAACAATGGCAGGAAGGTCTCAACACAACTATGGAATTTATTACTGACACCTCTGAATATTTCAAAAATAAGATGACCACAACCTGTGATAGCCTGAAATAATTGTTAAAATTAGCAATGGGATCAATGTGGCCAATTAATTATTATCAGAGGAGTGTGAGTCCTGAGGAATGGTGACTTAGTGCTTGTTCATACTGACTCGCGGGCGCGGTCGCGGGCGCGGTCGCGGGCGCGGTCGCGAAATTTCAAACATATGAGCTACTATGAGAGTGTTCACATACAAAACGCACGTGCGGTGTAAGTAGCGGGCACGCTAGCGACACCGCGCGCGGCCCGCTAGCGGCAATATCAAACGTATGAGAATGTATGAGTGTGTTCACACTGAACTAGCGGCGGAACGCGCGATTATATCAGGTAAGTTCAACCATTTTGAACTTGTCGCTAGAAACGATAGCACATGAATTCATTATGTCCCCAGATTAAAGGGTTGTTCTTTCATCTAAGATAGATTCCTTCAATACAGAAGAGTTTATTAGTACTATTCAGGCTAGAACTGATTTGATTTGAACTCAGATTTGGCAGAATAAACACAGGAATCTTATGAACAGAAACATTCATAATAAACTATGGAAGGAAATTGCTGAATTCTTTCCTGATATGGAGGGTGAGTACCTAAATGGAACTTTAGGTACGAATTTTCGGTTAAAAAAAGATCGTCGTCCATGTTTTCAACCTCTGACAACATGTCACAATCGCGCAAACGCCTGGCGGCCAGTGTGAACACAAATCCGCCACCGCGCCCGCGACCGCGCCCGCGCCCGCGCCCGCGAGTTCAGTATGAACACTCACTTAGACATTTGATTGCACGGGGGTAGACATGCAAGAATGGTACAAATAATATTTACAAAACAACTTGATAATTTCAAAACTAAATACACATTTGTATACCTAGTGTCAACATATTAGAGCAAAAAAATCTAACAGTGTTAAGTAAGATTGTTAAAGAGTTTCCTCATCTGAACCCAAACATGGTTCATGGTATCAGATTATCATTATCACAAAAACACATTGTCATCAGAAGTGAAACAATGTAAAATTTAAGGAAGTAGGTCCAATTAAGTTTAAAAGATTTGACTCACACAAACAGAACAAGTTAAATAAAAATGTTTGAAAATACTTACATCATTGTTTATTTGCAAATAATTAAGGATTAGCTCAATAAATCTCTTCTTATCACGAATGTCTCGAGCTACAAAGGCAAAACTTTCAGCTGCAAAGTTATTGATATATTGAGGATGTGATTCACTTAGCAGAGGGATAATTCTTTTAACTACAACTGCAATATCTTTCTTTAAATAAGGTTTTAAGATCTTGAACAAGAATGCCAGACAGACTAAAGTCCATTCCAATCTTTCTGCATCTTTTGTGTTCAGTAAGGTGATGAGAATATCAAAAAATCTTGGAAAATGTGGGTAAAAATCACTTCTTAGATCTTTCGCCAAGGACACCAAAATTCTGAAATGGAAATGTTAGTGGGTTCAGATAATAGAAGCATATCATCCATCCATCCATCCAACCAACTATCCATCCATCCGTCCAATCATCCATCAATCCATTGCCTATGCTTGCATTTTGGAAATTGTCTCATTCTGTTACAGAAAAAAGGGTATTTAAATGGAAAAATGTTTATTCTCTCAATTCTTCTCTGAAGGGAATTTCAAAACTCGTGTAGATAGTACAGTGATTGATTTTTAGCATGCAAGTAGAAGTACTTTGTTTGATTTCTCTTTTTTCTTAGCTGCAACACATTGGTGATGATTTTGGTGTTATTGATATCCATGGACAATGTCAACCACATAGCATCAGGTAACTAGGTAACTTTTATGCTTGTTTGTCAGCTTTTAATATAAAAAAATACTTACTCTAACAAAGGTTGTAAGCACAGTTGGTCTTCCAATTTTAAGTATCTCTCTAATATCTCAATCACTTCATCCTTCCTGTGTATCAGCTGAGGTATAGTTACTACACCAAATACTTCCTTTCTAAACTTTTTAAAGTTTTGTGTCAAGTTTAAAGCATGCCATTTTTGTATGGCTAAATTGAAATGGGTTTGGTTTTCCTCTGGCTGACTTGTGTATGCATGTTCGATGTGGTATAATGCAGCATGGCGAATATCTATTGAGTTTATTCGCTCGGCGAAAGGTACAAACTGAAAATAAACAAAATATTTTTTACACAAAGTGTAATAGATAAGTCGTATTTCATATGACACTTCCTCATACCTAAACTACGAACATCAGTCCTTGATATTAGGGAGATAGTAACAAAATATTACTGTTCAATAATTGTATTCTTGTGTATCTTACACAGTAACATTCGGTAACCTGAAAATCGTAAATTGACTTACCCGAAAGGTATTTGTAGTTTTATGTTTTACCGGTTTGCTCTTCATTATTGTATCTTACAGTTTATATATATCAATAATCTCATATCTTATTATTAAATAAAATAGTTCAATATTAGTTGTACGGTGTAAATAAAAATCCACGAAGTCCACACAAAGTCACAAACACGTGTGTTTGACATGTGTTTGGTTTGACAACTTTGACATTGACATTGACTGTTGACGGTCCAGATAGTATTGTGTTCTGTGGTCCAGATGGACCATAGAGTAACTTTGTATATACGGGAATAGAGGTCTATCTCTCAGCGAATTATGAGAAACAAAGAAAGAGTCGCCCTCTGGAAACATGATTCGGAGTAAATACTCAAAGCTATGACAAGTAGGTGACGTATGATCTGGCTATGGCTACCTTGGTATACTTAAAAATTCACAAAATACTCATAAAGTTAGATAAATTATAAATTAACGATATCATCAAACTTGGCCTATTTGTTTTCCTTTAAAACCTTAACCTTTTAGACATAACAAACTATTTATTTATAGAAACTACAACAAACATTCGTTAGCGTGATTCACAAAGCAGGTCAGTGCCATCTATTGAAGTTTTCGTCAACCATCTATTGACATTATCGTCAATACGGTATCAACGCCATCTAGTTTTATACTTGGTAGTATGTTATAATAACAACAAATTCAGATGTCTCATATACGTATGGAGTGGTGAAGTGGTTAACCATTTTTAATTTTGTTACATTATACATGAACTGTTACTCGGTTTGTAATGCTAAGATTGTCAAGCCTGAGATGGACGGACGGCCGAGTTTGATTTGTATTTTGTCGCAAAATATTCTTTTTTTTTAACTTATATTTTATGAGATAATAATAATAGCTATAATGATTGGCATTATAATTATTGGCATCACAAATCTATTTAAAAATTAAAATGGTTGTTTATACATAATAATTCAATAAATAATATCGTTTTCTGAACTTTTCTCTCAGTTTCATTAGTGTCAACTAATCAATTATTTTTTGATTAATCAAGCAGCAAGCTGTCAAAAATGTCAAACTTGTTTGTCAGGCAGTCGAAGCTTAGAACTATGTTACTTTTGAAGTGTTTGAAATAAATAATTATTTTAGGAGAATCGTGAAACGAAAACTTAACTTGTATAGTTTTTCACAAAGCATTTTTGTTTTTATTACTAGGTTCGTAAAACGAATTCTAGCTTTACACTAACAAAAACCCATACATACCGCACGATCTGTAACTTTTATTTTGTTATTTTTTCAATGCTTGCAAGGGCTGTAAACTCACTGCCACTAGGGCTATCGCAGCGAATCACAAAATTTTATTTCCAGGGTACGTTTGAACTTTGAATTGTTTAATTGGCTTTCAATGAAAATATTGCTCAAAAATATATAAAATATTAAATTCCAATTACCACTGGTGTTAAACTTACAACTGTCCTCATGTTATTAGAACATTAAGAATGTTATATAAATAAATTAATATACTAAAATTCCAGCCCTGACTTGGAATCAGCGAGGCGCACATAGTGCCCAAGAGCTTCACGAACTGAAAGTCATGGATGTGAAGATATTACCAGCTCTTCAGGACAACTACATGTACCTGATAGTGGACAAAGCAACACAGGAGGCAGCAATTGTAGACCCAGTGGAGCCAAAGACTGTATTGAAGGCTGTTCAAGACCATGGTGTTAAACTGACCACTGTACTAACTACACATCATCATTGGTATATATATTTTTTTTATTTTATCACTCGGCCAATGAGACCTGATATTATAAGATAGTATGTTCTGACACTTCCCTTGGGAAGTGCTCAAACATAGACCACCATTTGATGTATGATTACTTGCCTTGTTCAATGTTGTAGAACAGTATTTATATAACGTAAGAGTAAATAAATAATTTCAAGTAAGGCTGGCATATTGATCAGCTAGTAGGCCATATAAAATAATTCGAGCGGTTTACTTGAATATCACCTGTGGCAAAACTTCTTTAATAACTTTGGGAGGGATTTGTTATATTAAAATAATGCCACTGAACCAAAAGGAATATTACTGAAATGATACCAGTATGAATGTATAAGCAACAAATGTTTACAGATTTATCATTATCATTGCTGGGTTTGTAATAAATGAGCCACAATAAATGTTTGTTATTATCTAGAAACTTAATTGCATAAGATTATAACATTTAAATTACTCGAACATTGCTATCACTAACTGGAGAATCGAAGTTGCCGACTTCCTTATTTATGTGATAAATAAATTATAAATTGTATTGCCGTTTAAAAACATTGCATGCTGTGTCACGTCTCCTTGTAAGCTGACCCTTAAATATTTTGTTAAATTCATGATTCAAATAATATTTTAAAAAGTCTAAATACATATTGTTAATAAATTGCCTTCGTTTTACAAAGCTTTTTCACTTATAACAAATGAAGAAAACATATTAATTAAATTCAAATTGCAATATAGGGACCATGCGGGCGGCAATGAAGACCTGGTAAAGCTCCACCCTGGGCTCAAAGTGTATGGAGGGGACGACCGCATCGGGGCTTTGACTCAGAAAGTCGAACACAACACAAAGTTCAACATTGGACATTTGAATGTGGAGTGCCTGTTTACGCCGTGCCATACAGCTGGCCATATTTGTTATTTCATCACTGCCCCTGAAGAAGGCAATAACTCTGCAGTATTCACAGGTAATCTTTTTTATTTTAATGTGGCTGTTATCCTGCTATCAGTAACAACAAAGGTAAGGTATGGGCGTCAGCAGTAGGATGGGGATGGGGGTGCATTTACTCCATCCCTTTGGAAAGACAATGCATCAAAAACAATAAGATTTTTTTAAGCTACTATTTGAATAGTCCACTGTGCAATGAATCTAGCATTTCTGGCCTGGTTTAATGAGTTGAAGAAGAAAGAAGAAGAAGGAGAAAAAACAGTAATCTTTCAAGCCCCCAGGTGGAATGCAACTAGTTATGTTTATTTAGCTATTTTGGTTTATTGAGCTACATTACTTCCCAAGGAATCCTCAAAAACTGAAATAACCATGAAATTTTGCCTCTAAAATTTATATTCATAAAAGCTAGTGATTGTGCTTATTCTCACTAGTGTGTTTCTAGACTACACTACAACAATTATGTTGAAGTATTCTTTATTTTTAACTGGTTTTCTTATTTTTCAGACATCTTTCTTAATATATTTTTATTATCTTTACAGGTGACACATTATTTCTGGGAGGCTGCGGCAGATTCTTTGAAGGCACAGCTGAGCAAATGCATAGGGCGCTAATAGAAATATTGGGAAATCTTCCTGATCAGACCAAAGTGTTCTGTGGACACGAATACTCCTTGCAGAACCTAAGGTTTGCTGCCCATGTTGAGCCGGACAATGAAAATGTCAAAAACAAGATTGTTTGGTCTAAACAGCGAAGGGAAGAAGGAAAACCTACAGTAAGTTATTATAACGGTCGATTCACACTGAGAGGCGATACGGCGTGCAGTATTTTAAAATAATAATACATATACAATTTAACCTTATTTGCAGTAGTGTACAAAGCTACATATTTCAGTACGTACAATGTCTTCACTTTTGGGTGTCTCCAAGATTGCAGGCTTTTATTGTAAAGTGCACTTTGTCAACCTAGACTTGATTTAGATGAATAATTCCTGCTGGGAAATTAAAGATAAAAATAACCCATGTCAGGCCATAATTATTATTATATTATTTATTCCAGGTGCCATCAACAATTGCTGAAGAAAAGTCATACAATCCATTCATGAGAGTAACAGAGACTCCTGTGATGCAACACGCTAAGAAGTCAGATGCTATTGAAACTATGAGGGCTATTCGCCTTGAAAAAGATAATTTTAAGGGTTAGGTATGAAAGGCTGTATTTTCAAGAGAAAAATGTGATATGCTTTATTTACATCTCTTTCATTACTTGACGAAAATTTTTATGGAAAAAATTGGTTACTTAATGAATATTCATTCTTTTATTTCCTTATTGTTATAATAAAAAAAGTTAAAATACAAGTAATATCTATTTATTTATTAACAATATAATTAATGTATAACTAATTAACTTAAAGCTGATGATCACAAGGGCATTACGGACTATTTTCTGGCATATTATTATCTTGTTGCATTAATTGTCATTGTTCCTTTTTAATATAAGCTGACATTTCCTCGGCATATTTCTCCTTTGATCGTTCAAACATTGCTACGTACACCTGAAACAAGCAATAATTAGTAAATATGTAGTTAAATTTCCATGTCAACAACTATCAAGTGACATCAACTACAACACATACACATGAAATACTAAACTAAAATTGAATCCTTTTATTATTATTAATTATTATTATAAATTTTCGGACCTGGGACAGCCATCACGGGTTACTACTACCAGATTTGAACTATTGTAGCCATAACCCGTTTCTGAGTTAGATCTGGTCCCATTGCCTTGACGAACAGCAACCCAAGTGTTGGAAGTTTTCATGCCACCCAAGGACCTCCGATATGCCTTAACGACTGTTATCTTACGATAACAACCGGCACCGATGGCTTTACGTGCCCTCCGAAGCATGGAAGAGATCAAGAAATTTTTGCCACTAGCGGTCACCCATCCAACTTTCAACCGAGCCCGCTGTTGCTTAAAGTTGTCGATCGCTTAAGATCGACGCAAGCCGCCGGGCTATGAGTGCTTCAAAAATTTAAATAAAAAATATAGTAGTTTTTTTACACAAAAGATAGTACCATAATATTAAAACATACCCTCTTTTCATCATGTGTAAGTGCCCTCCATCTGGACGCAAGCTGCCTTGTGATCTCTTGTTTGGTAGGTTCAGATCCAATCTCTGTTGCAGTCTCTGCTACCACCAACGGCCTCTGCTCTTGACAGAATTGGAAGAACGCATTGCAGGGCTTCTTAGGTGCATTTGGGTCTCTTTCAGGCTGAAAATAACATTGAAAATGTTGTGTTGAAGGGGGTCAATATAGTCAGTAGCATAAAATGGAAAACAGAGGTGAACTATAAAAGCTGTAAAGCTTCGGGGCCAATAAGGAAGGGTATTGCAGCGGAAGGTTTTAGAGGTCTTTGTCAAGAGGCATAACATGTTAAGTAAATTAAAAATAAATCTAAAATGTAGCTTACATATTTAGACAAGAATTTTAAGGTAAGATTTAATTTGATTATTTAATTTTGAATAATGAGTGTAAATTGTAACAGGAAACACCCAACAAAGATAGCATATACATACAATTCCCTGCATATAACAGGTTTAATTATTCAAAAAATATGAGGAAACAACATGATGATTATTGTCAATCAACTACCAACTTGGAACAGCCACTAAGCCCTCCACCAATCCTGGAGTAGCATGGTGGAGTAAGCCTCTACACCTCCTTAAGAGCTCAATGGGCACAGAAGTGGGCCGTTAATGGGTTGATGCCAGCCAGCCAGTCAATAAACCACACATTGGGTTTCTTAGTATATTTTTGATAATAAAAATTAACCAATTCTATCAGAATTCATTTATAAGCTTGAAACATCATTGATTACGAACGAAATAAATAATCAAACTCCCTATAATGAGACAATACATTGTCAACATTAAACCTAAAAAGTGTAAACAATACCTTGTCAGCTTTGCTTTTTCGTTTGGGAGCAGCCTTTTTGCCTCCAGTAGCATTCTGCTTTTCTATTTGTTTCCCTGGCGCCGGGGTCTTGCCTCCTGAGCGAGCTACTTTGGCTACAGGCTCAGGTTTTGTATCAAACTCTACGGTCGCCGTGCGAAACGGATCGCCATGCTTGTCTAATCTCTCCACTAACAATTTTATATCTTTTTTATACCGTTTTGTTATTTTCTTCGCCTCGTGTATCCTAAAACCAGCACACACGTATTTACACTCTCAAACCACTAATAACATCCCGAATTTCGGGTAAAATACCGACCTATTAACTATTCGTTCATTATCCTGTTGCAAAACTTCACATCGCTCTAACAACAATTGATATTTTCGCCTGTAAACTTCCTCCTCTGATGGTAAACTAACCATATCATCCGAGTCGTCAGAAATATTCGAGCTAAGCTGTTGGACTGTCATTTTAATTTATTTCACGGCTACAAAGTTCAACACAACCAAATTTATTTTTCTTTAGTTGTCCGTCCGTCTGATATATTGACAAAACATGACATCTAAGTTGGTGTTGTTGGTAATCCTGAATATATTCGGATTCGGATACATGTTACAAAAATTGGTTATAAGAACGTTGTAAGACCAAAAAGGGTGTTGCTACCTATTGCAGAAAATTAATAGCGAGAGGTAAGTGTCGTTAATTCAATGTCGACGCTTGATTCACCGAGAAAGTAAGCGGTGAAAAAAAGGTTTGTTTTGGCGTGCAAGGGAAAACCTTTAGCTGTTACGTTGATAAAATAGTGTTCGATTAATGTGTTTGTACTTCTTATCTCGTTAAAGTATCTTCCGTTTAATGATTAGATGCCAGCTAAAATCAATCAAGATAAGTTGTATGTTTAAACAAAATTCAGTCATATTTTTATTATGAAAAATGCATTAAGATAGAATTAATTTTGATTTTAAAAGTCACGCAAAATATCGATAAGTACATTTTCGTAATGTCGATAAGAACAGCAATGCAATGCCTATTTTCTGGCAACATTTGTGCATTTGAATTGTCAAAGTGGTCCGTCGAATTATGGATTCATCTATATTAATTCTGGTTGGTAAAGAAAATATAGTTTGTCGAATTTTGAAGACTGTAAGATTTGAGGTAAGGTCCGCTGACCTTAAGAAAAAGGCAGCATGTATATACAGTGCTTTGCTCTATGTGAGGATTTGCACTCATTACCAGTACAACTATCCGAATTATTAAAGAACTTCCGGGAAATAGACAGGGAATGCGGACAAATTTATATTTCGCGCCTACTGCAAGGGTCCATTTATTTATTTCTGATTCTCTTTCGCGTTTGCGCTCTGCAGCTTGGATCTCTGCAACTGAAATAGTATTGATAGATACAAAACAAGCGCGTGGTCGAGCAGATTAAGATATTGAATTTTAAAATGTTAAAAATACAATACAACTTAGTGCCAAGGAGTTGTAAACTCAAGATCAAATTACTGCATTAATACGACGATAAATTATTTAATTTAGGAGACACAATTTTGTGTAAATTAAATTATTTTTGAAGAAGTGATACTATTCAGAGCAGTAATAAAAAACACACCAATGAATCGCATTAATAGAAATGAAATGGTTGTCGGCTTTTTCGAAACGAACTATGTTTATATATTTCATATTATTATTTCTATTATATTTATTATATGTGCTGAATACTTGTTTAGTTGACGAAGAAAAGGTTTGTGATTTGTTTAAGTTTGAATAATTACTCATTTCAGTTTTATTCAATCAAAACTTAATTTTATTAAAATTTGCTCATACTAGCTGTGCCCGCGACTTCTTTCGCGTAGGAGATTTCGTAGAGATCGTATATCCCGATCCCGTGTGAATTCAGGGACAAAAAGTAGCCTATTTGAGAAAATAGTCATGTATTCTGATGTCATCTTCAATTTTATAAATGAAGACAAGATGAAGACAATAATCAAGGAGTTCCGGGTTCGATTCCCGGCCAGGGCAGAAATATGAGACAAATACATATTTGTTCTCCAGTTTTCGACTTTAGTGATGTTTTATTTAAGAGTGTGTGTAAGCGGTTATTTATTTAAATTAATTTATCGTAGTTCAGTCTGAAACACTTTATCAAGAACCATGTAAAGGATTACAATAGTGCGACCATGCGTTTCGCCTCCCTTTTGGGATATAAGGCCAATAGTTCTAATAAATACAGAACGTTGAAGATAAACTTAGTGCCTACGAAGAGACTGCCAGATGCCTTGATTATTGGAGTTAAAAAATGTGGCACGCGCGCACTTTTGGAGTTTTTAAGGTGAGAACAATTTTAGAATATTATCTTATCCATGCCGGATCGCCGCACAGGGTCCTGGGTTCGATTCCCAGCGAGGCGGAAATTTGAATGATTTTGGATTTCTGTTCTCGGTCTGGGTATAAATGTCCTTGTCTAGTGTGCTGTCCATGGCACCCACGACACAGGGAATCCTAATGTGGGGCTATGAGTGTGAAGCGTTATTTTTATTTTTTTATTTTAAAGTATAACTACTGGGTGAACTGCGGTGGGAAATAGTTACTTTTAGCCAATTTTACTCACAAAAATAAATTAAAAAGAAACAATTAAATCTTCATTCAAAGACTTCAAAGGCACACTGCAGCAGATGAGACTGCATTCACAAAATTGAACAACACATGAACGGATCTTTAGTATTGACATCACATTTTTTCTACCAATACCAATCCTTTTGACATCATCAACATTTCAGGTTACATCCGGATGTAAGGGCTGCTGGTTTGGAAGTCCACTTTTTTGACAAGTTTTACCATAAAGGATTTGAATGGTATAGGTGCGTTCCATGCAATTTGTATAATATCTATTTTTCGATTAAATTTTACGGTACTGTAACATGTATTGTATTGGTTATTTAATTATTTTACATTTTAAACGATATTTCAAGGGAAAAAATGCCACCGACACTCGATGATCAGATCACGATGGAAAAAACGCCGTCATACTGGGTCACGAGGTCCGCTCCGAAACGAGTGTACTCAATGAACCCTTCAGTGAAGTTATTAGCCGTGGTCCGCGATCCAGTTACTAGAGCTATTAGCGATTACACTCAGTCTGCAAGGTTAGTTTTGAGGTACCTATAATAATATTGACTTTTAATTTTGTTACTAATATTAGTATTACACCATATTTTTGTAGCTTATAACATTAGTTTTTACGTTATAATAGGACTATACACAATTGTTTAAAAATACCACTTATTACCTAAAATTACTTATCCACAATGTTACATCTTTTTCAAGTAAGAGGCCAAGCCTTCCACGCTTTGAGGACCTCGCTCTAGTCAACAGTACCATCGGTTGGGGCGGTCCCTGGTCGGTGGTAGATGCCACCTGGCCGCCAGTGAGGCTCGGTATCTACGCCCGACCGTTACGTCGCTGGTTACGAAGGTTTCCTCCTTCAAGGTTGTTACTGATCAGCGGGGAAAGACTTGTTGCTGATCCAGCCGCGGAGATGGCTAGAGTTCAGGTATTTATAGACATTAGTGACGTCTTTATTACAGCACAAGGCCTGAATAAGCTGGGCCACCTATGGTAAGTGGTCAGCGTTTTCTATAAGCATGAATTACGCCCTAAACGTCACTGACCAAGAAATAAACGGCCAGGAAATAAGTTTCTATAGACATGAAGAAGAAAAATTGTGGCATAATTTTTAACTTGTTTCTGCTTTTCTATCGCCGACTAATTAGTTCGTAGACGTAAACATTATGCCTTAAAAGATTTTCATAAAAATAATTTATTTCAGGATTTCTTGGGGCTAAAACAAGTGATAACGGAAAAACATTTCTACTTCAACTCGACGAAAGGATTCCCGTGTTTGCTTAAATCTGAAGGAAGTTCTACGCCACACTGTTTAGGGAAAACTAAGGGCAGGAGTCACCCCCATATCGACTCAGTAGTTATAGAACGACTTAGGGAGTTTTATAAACCATTCAATGAGAGATTTTACGAACTATCTGGCATCAACTTTGGATGGCCGTGATATTTATTAAATGTATAATCCATCAGGACATATCTCAACGATGTAATAGGAATCATTATAATTATTATTATAAGTATACGAATAGAAGTGTCAGTGTATAGACTGTATAATGATTAGCTGATAGTTTAAAAATATCCATGCATTCGTATACAAAAATGTAAAACAAAGTGTTACAAATTTACAATTCACATATTCTAGTTTTAGTTAGTAAATAGTAGGTGTCTTAGTCCAAAATAATGTTATCTTTAGTCTCAAGTAGAATTTGGTGATATACTAACATACTCTAAGACTAACTTGTATAAAATATTGTCCGTTTGTAACCAAAAATGAATGTCACCATAGCATTTTCAAAGTGAAATTAATATCTATAATTTATGATTTGATTAAAATTCAGTTTTTTTGTAATTCATATTTAGGTAAAACCCAATAATTAATGCATTTAAAGTTCGCTTTACACGTATTAAGTAGTTAAAAGTAGGTAACTAAATTTCAAGTAAATTAATACGTGTAAACAGACAATTTAGTAACTTTTTAGTTAACATTTAGTTATCTACTTAACTACTTAATACGTGTAAACCGAACATAAGAGCCCCAAATAATTATCTTCAATTATACTTAAACGCACGTTCCTTTTAAAGCTTATTAATATGTATTTATTGTTTATTCATGCATTCACCTCATATGTGATAAATAAAAATAATGGTTGTGCACCAATGTGAACGAAGTATTGTGTTGGGTTAGAATAAACAGTCGTAATTCATAGAAAATATCAACCGTATTTTGTAAGCTTGTTTGTTTTGTCTTTTTTTTCCTCCTTATTTTTTTTTATACGTAAGAGGAAAGGCAACTATATTTACAACCTGACATGTTCGATATTTTTTATGAATAACAGACATAATATTGCTGGCTTGTAAATAGTTAATTATAGGTATTTAAAGTAGGTACATAATTTACACTGTCCATATAAAGCCATATCATCACTAGAACAAGCTCGCTTCGCTATATTTAAGAAATACTCATTACCTAATAATATTAAGCACTACCTACTTCTAAAGAAATTCGCAAAGATATCGTAAATTTTAAAAATCTATTGCGCACTTTAAAAAATACAGAGAGAGGCAAACGTAAATAAATATAAAATTCTAACATCATCTATGTTTAAAATCTATTTACAGATTATACATTATACATTTATTTTGATACACCAATTTGCACAAAGCCATCCATTATAGCGTGTCATTAGATGCTTTTAAAAAGAGCTTTAAACCTGCTTAGATTTACAGATTATTAATATTATTTTAATGATCCTAATGTTCAGCAAATAAACTTAAACGAGTAAAAATAATAGAGCTGTTTTATTTGATAAAAACCCTTTTTCTTGGATAGAAACATTCACATTTCTGTATCATTTTACTAAAGTCACAATATGTAATTTTTTTAATTACTCAACTAGAGAAATGGGTAACTTTGCCCTCCCAAGAATATGTTGTTACTATAGATTTATAATAAAACTACAGAAGTAGTATTAAACAGCGTTATTATTACTTGATGTATATACAGGTAAGGATACAGGATTAACTTGTAAATAGGATATAGAACCAACTCCGACCACAGCGAACATTATTACAACATTGTCCTTGTATTTGGAATGTAAGCTCGCTATGTCTGCTCCAGATGGCATTGTTGACGATTCTCTGTAAAAATAAAAATGAGGTTAATATTTGTATTTTTTAATGGTAATAGCCGGCCAATGAGCTGACAATCCAACAGATGGTAAGTTGCTATCGTCGTCCATGGATATCAGCGACACCAAAGGCATTACTGATGCGTTACCGACCAAGAAAGAGATAAATAAAAAAAAGAAAGCAACAAAATGGTATAAGACAATATTATGGGACACAATTTTCAATGTTATACAATAATAAAGTGCTCCCATAGCATAACATGACCTGTTGTCATGGTAATAAAACCGTTTACTGTGTCTACCATATTAACATAACATAATAGTAGTGGATAAATAACTTACTTTAAACACACCACCCGGAAGTGAGGGACTGGTCGATTCGACTTCTTAAAATTTTGTACATCCCTGTTATATACATCGAAATCGACCTCAATAATCGTATCCTCATTTACTGTTTTATGATTTTCAAATATACTTAGTTTCTTTAAAACTAAGGTAGCATCATTAAACTCATCTGGTTTGACTAAGCTTTCTAGCCCGTTGTTTTTTTGGCCTTCAAAATGGAATAATTCACAAGTTTCTTGAAGACATTGCAAGAAGGAAATTTTGATATCCAACCAATTCTTAAATTTATCCGGTTGGATTTTCAGGAAATCAAATAAGAATTCTTCTCTTCTTGTATCTATTACTTCACTGGCGAAGTCTTGTGAAACTATCTCAGCTCGTCCGAAGTCCGATTTATCTGGCAACCAATCTTTCTTAAACGTTTTTAGAGTTATATCACTGTAGGCAAAAGAACATTCTTTATTTGAACTTGTGCTGGCACAGTTATCTTCTATATGTTTCTCTGACATCCGTTTAAGAATAGAAAATGGATTTTTCACCTTTTTTGCAGGAGTTACTTTAGGTTCTGAAAGTTCATCACTATCAGATGAAGACAACACAGTTAAATCGTTTCTATTAATTATATCAAAATGATCATTGACATAATAATCTAAGTTGTAGGAGTCGTTGAACTTTTTTAACAACTGAGAAAATATCCTTCTATGTCGAGAAGTAGCTTGATTCTTCATTTCAAGACCTTTTAGTTTATGAGCTAGTTCTTTCAGTCTATCTAAATTACTATTAAATGCATCTGGGTCTTCAGATCTTTTAGCTTTTTTAGCTATTTGTTCTTCATCATCGTCTACTTCAATTGTATCAATAATATTTTCATCAGCTATTACAGAGAAATCTGCAGAGAGACGCAATCTCGCTTTATACCTCGTATTATATGTTTGGATAAGGTGATTCAACTTAGCAACATTGTTGTCCGATAACGTTAGGGTTTGCAAAATTGAATTCTTAACAAATGTGGCAAGCCTTAGAATAGAAGCATAGTGTTCTTGTTTTAGAATATCTCTAGAATTTTTTCTTTTGCGTGCACCACTGCTGTTTAAACTTACAGCGTCATTCAAATTTGGTGTCAGTGGTTGTAAAAAGGGGTTCATCATGATTCTCGATCCAAATTGTGGATATAAAAATGGCCTTTGAAAGAACATATTGAACTGAAAGTAATTTAAACTTGTTGTTTGTGGTCTCCAAAAATTATATTGTCTAAAAGGGTTTGCTTGCGAAGAAAACCTAAAATTGAAATATTCAGACCAGTTATTGCCTCGGTAAGAATGTGAGGGTGTTTGCCTTAAATGATTTATACTTTGTGGACATACAGCATTCATAGAACCAGTTGATGTTCTACCAGTTTCTTCGGAAGCTGATTTTTTTCGTATTCTTTCTACATTTATATAATATGAATTGTTTTTCAAATTAACCTTGTCAGGTAAGTAACGAAGGTCTGGCGCTTTTACTACAACTATGGGATTAATAGTAAATTCTGGAATATTGTCAAAGCTATGATGTGCAATGTTTGGTCCACTTGGTTTATACCTCCTACTTTTGAGCTTATCTATTTTATATTGTATATATTTAGAGTGTTTAAGCTTATTCATTTTCGTTTCCAATTTTTTTGTTTCAACGCTTTCTGATGTTGAGGCTAGTTCCTTAACATTTTCGTTAACTTCCTTGGATATTTTAAGATTATTAGAATCATCCTGGGTTGAAATTTCTGTGGACAAAACACAATAAATTATTTATAATGAAAATTAAGGAGTCTTTTCAAATCTCATACCTTCAATAGATTCATAGGAAATTACAAAAAATAACATATATTATATTCTAATTATTAATTAAAGAAGTAAAATATTGTATGCTAATCTTACCAGCTTCGCCCGATGTAGTTTTAGGGGTTTTTCTGTATCAGTTTCACTGACATTTTTATGAACTTGATCAGTTTCATTTTGATCACTTTTAGCAGAATCATTTCCAAGTACATTGTCATTAATTGCAGTGTTTAGATTATCTGCTGTTACTTTTGAAGAACATGCTTTATCAACTTTCTTTTCATGCATTTTTGGCACTGATTCTACCGGTATTCGATGTCTAAACACTCTATACCCCAATCTGCTTAGTGAAGCGTAGACTTTGTATTCCATCAACGATATTTTACTTCTGAGCATCAAAGCATACGCTTGTTGTAATGAAACTTTGACTTCATTATATTTCAGAAGAAGACAGTTCTGGAATAAGATCAGTGAAAATATCATTCTTCAGTTTGTCTTACATTAGATATTATGTTTTAGTTGTACATTTATAATTTAATACATTGAGTAATTTAAAGCTTTTTAAGAAAATTACAAAGTTTTTTGTCTACTTTAGACAAAAAGAATAAAAACAATCTTTATCTACTTTTAATCATCATAACATAATTTATTTTTTATAAAAGTTGCATATTCTTAACAGAAAAACTTACAGTTTCCATCAAAAAGAGAGCTTCTTCAGGTTTCAGAAACAATCGTTTTCCCACATTATGGCCCAGGTATTGCCAATAGCCTCCAACTTTTTGAGTGACCTCAGCTAACATTAATTCCTCACGCCACTCAGCATGGCTTAACACTCCACTGGAATGGTTAAATATCAATAATGAACATCTTACAATATACACATTTAACGTACAGGGAGGGGCAAAAAGATAGACTACATCTAGTTTTACTTGTTGACGAATAACCACCCTCGCTTTGCTTCAGTTTTCTTATGTTTTTACACCTTGGGTTACATTGTTGGAGTTTTATTAAGGATCCCTATTTTTTTTGAAAATAGAATATAGCCTATGTCACCCGGGGATAGTGTAGTTTCCCAACAGTGAAATAATTTTTCAAATCTGTTCAGCAGTTTCGGAGCCTATCCAATGCAAACAAACAATCAAAACTTTCCTCTTTATAATATTAGTATGTATAGATAAAGGCATCCCTGATATTGCCGGCCAAGAAACATAAGAAGAAATAAAGAACAGCTTCTCACAAGCCCCCAGCCAGAACACAAACAATTTGTTTAATGGCCAACCCAAGCAAGAGGTGGTAACTAGCCAGGCAGGCTATATGGAAAGATAATAATACCAGTAATAATATTATTGACTCAATAATAATGAAGCCTTACCATCAAGTGAGGCAGCTTCTGTCGCTTTAAGACACTATAATACGCCGGTATGGGATTAGGGTCAGTATTAAAAGTCATATGGACAATACGACTTTTTGTTCCTCCAAGACACTCAAAATATTATATTGATTGCAAATATCAATTTAAAATGCAAGAAAGAAATTTAAAATGCAAGGGTGCGGTTCACTGATTTTATTTATGGAGAAAAAGGGACCCCTTAGTGTAGGGATTGACATCTGTGATATAGTCACTTTATTCTATTGTTACTAGCTGACTCGGCAAACGTTGTTCTGCCAAAAATTTAGGGGTAGACCACCCTTAACATTTAGGGGGATGAAAAATAGATGTTGTCTGATTCTCCTCCCTAGCCGATATGCACGCTAAGATTCACGAAAATCGGTCAAGCCGTTTTGGAAGAGTTCAACTTCTAACACCGTGACACGAGAATTTTATATATTAGATTATATTGTTATTTTATATTTATAACATAGCGAACTATTATGACATACTCACATTACTATGACTAACATTATTGCGATGTTACTTGTGTGGACATTATAGACCCTACACAGCTGTGTTGCATTTCAGTATTTTTCGATTTAGCATTTTCATATAATCTCTACCTTATCAATCAGTTAATCTTACTTAAAAAGTTAAGATTACAAAAAGTTACTTTCCTGGTAAAATATGCCTATTCAAACTTGGTGGAAGGCTACCAGGGGTCTCCTCTCTTTCCCCCCTCCCCCTAACACACATTAAATTTATGCTGCACTTTTGTAAAGATTACCAAAAAATTTTACCTTTTTTCAATCCTCTCCACATCTAATAGATGCTTCCGAGCTTCCAACGCAGCTTGAATCTGTTTTTGCTCCAACCATGAGCCATTAGGAGAGACATCTTTAAGGCCTACTTCTGGCAAAGAGGAACTCAACTTTATTGCACCTTTGGTCACTAGGACCTCTCCGCTGGAATTAAAATGCCATAATAAATTATACCATGTCACTTTTTCTTTTGAATATCAAATTCTAAGTCTCTTCAAGTCTGTATAATCTAGCTGAAGCAATTTGAAGGAATGTTCAAAAACACAATGATAAACAAGTTTAAGCTTCGGGTTATAAATTACAATGTATGTTAATGTCATAATAATATTTTATCTGTGTATACTTGGGTACCATTTTCCCTAACTGAACCATTTTTAATACACAATTCACTATAAATAATTCTGCCGTCCTCAAACTAAAAGGCGGTTAAGTGACAAAAACAGTTTTTGAGGTAGTGCTAAAAAACGCGGGATTATTTTGGAAATCGTGCTAGTGATTCTCTATACAACTGTTAATGTTGTCATATTATGTCAAATTCAAAAGATATATATTGTTTTGAACTTTAATATTAATAAAGTTCAAAAAATATCAAAAAATGTTATAAAAGTAAAAATTGGTCAGATGTCATTTAGCCGCCTTTTCGCTTGAGGACGGCGGAATTGATGTAATGTTTTCTATTGATTATGGGATTAAGAGAAATAAGTACTTTTTTTCACATCAACTAATAAAAAGTTCAGTAGATACATTGAGGTACTATACATAGAGAAGCTATCTCAAACAAAATGTGTGTTCCACCGCCGGCTTGCCCTCCGTTCTCTTTTCAAACTAGAAGCCTCGTTTGCACACTTGCCATAGAGTAACTTTGTATATGACACTTGTCGAACCAAGACAAGCAGGCACCGACTCAAAATCTTTACAAGCTCTTACTCCAACTTTATTTAACGTGCAAAAGCGTTTAAACGATTTCAAACGTAATTACCATTGATTCGTGTCAAAAAATCCAACACATTAAATTGGTCACAAGCGTCGCGTCGGCAAGCTTATTTAGTTCATTAACACGCTAGTGGCTTGCCAAGTTCAAACGCTCCTTATGATTTTTTCATTAAAAATGGCGGGAACATTGCTCAATAATTTAATTAAATTCGTTTTAGTTGATTTAAGTTAAGATTTTGTTTTCTTACTGATGATAAAGTGATAACATTATCTTTTTTGTTTTTTGTCGTGCAATTGTGACACATTCTTATTACGCACGACGGCATTTTTTCAGTTTTTTTCATAAACAATTTTGTCATGCGGTCGCAATGAGCGCAGCCGAGTGACAGCCGAGTGACAGAATGAAATGCAGCCGGCCGGCTGCAATGCACACCCCCGAACCCAATGTTCGCGGTGTCTGTTCTATACGCTAGTAATATTAATTCTATGAGTAGATATCACTAAACAAATGTATGAGGCATAATGGCTCATTAAAATCATAAATAAATATTTTCCTTGGCTCTTGGCTGCATCATCGTATCAATCCATCGTAAACAAAACATTTCAATAGAGATTTTGCCAAATCATTGAACACATACCTACATTACAAGTGTTACAGTTTAAGATGTGAAGCCACTATAAGTCAATATTTACTAACTTTCAAATAATGTAATAACTAATTTGAATAATGACTTAAAATATGTGACTACTTACGGCAAAATTCTTGTAGTATCCATTATCATTTAACTGTTTACTAATTTACTTCTTGTAATTATTTAAAACTACATTATGCTTAAAGATAGACTATATTACTATCAAATATCAATATTGAACTAATTTGACTCTGGGTAAAATATAAGCTAATAAGAAAATAAAATCATGAAAATCAATCAGCTCGGTCAATTTAATTGATTGAATCACAAATTCACAAATCACAATTTCATCTTACTTACTTGTGAATTGTGATTGAGACAATTTATGAATTGACATAGGTGACAGTGACAGTGTTACCAATTTGGTGACAACTGACAATTTGACATTTTTAACGTCAATCCCTACGTTCCACTAGACGATCACAACGATCACGCTCACGACCGCGGTTTTTCCTGTTCCACTAGCTTGTGAGCGTTACAATCATACACCCAAGTGGAACGGGTACTTCGACCCACCCCGTGAGGTGGGTTGTTTTGAGCGTGCCGTGAACTGCCATGAGCGAAATTAATGACGTCATCAATGACGTTTTCACCGCGACCATGACGACCGTGGTCGCCATGTGGAACGCGTTTTGATCGTTGTGAGCGATGTGAGCATCTACTGGAACGCAGCCAATGTTAAACTAAATTTGTATTCCCTACGTTCCACTGGACGATCACAATGACCACGCTCACGACCGCGATTTTTCCGTTCCACTAGCTTGTGAGCGTTACAATCATACACCCAAGTGGAACGGGTATAGAGCGACGTGAGCGTTCAAGGCTCAAGCCACAGAGTACTTAGTACTTACACGTTTTAGCCGTTGATACAAAATGCGAATGAATTCGCACGAATCGATTCGCGGCGAATTCGCCTCTTCTGGACAAGGCCTAAGTTCAACCATTTTGAACTTGTCACTAGAAACGATAGCACATGAATTCATTATGTCCCCAGATTAAAGGGTTGTTCTTTCATCTAAGATCATGTCCTTCAATACAGAAGAGT
Organism: Thymelicus sylvestris; assembly: GCA_911387775.1. NCBI lineage: Eukaryota > Metazoa > Arthropoda > Insecta > Lepidoptera > Hesperiidae > Thymelicus > Thymelicus sylvestris. The sequence continues at coordinate 13,152,022 of OU426895.1, forward strand.
TTATTAGTACTATTCAGGCTAGAACTGATTTGATTTGAACTCAGATTTGGCAGAGTAAACACAGGCATCTTATGAACAAAAACATTCTTAATAAACTATGGAAGGAAATTGCTGAATTGTTTCCTGATATGGAGGGTGAGTACCTAAATGGAACTTTAGGTATGAATATTCGGTTAAAAAAAGATCGTTGTCCATGTTTTCAATCTCTAACAACATGTCACAATCGCGCAAACGCCTGGCGGCCAGTGTGAACACGAATCCGCCACCGCGCCCGCGACCGCGCCCGCGACCGCACCCGCGCCCGCGCCCGCGATTTCAGTTTGAACACTCACAGACAAGTCTGAAACTTAGATTAGAGGTTATGTTATAATTTTTAAGCTATAAATAAACGTTACATAATTAATTATCAATTTTATTTTTATACTAGCAAAAAAGTATATCTACGAACAAAACATTTTTTTTTATGAAAAGACAAATTCATATAATAAAAAATTGCATATTAATTATGTTAATGATATTGACCGACGAGGAAAAATGTATACATGGCTATATGTATAGTGAATTAAACATTAAAATTATTTACATAATTTAACATATTTATGTCAACTTGTGACCCCACGTCGAGCATCTGATGGAGAAACTACTAGTTCCATTAAATGATCTCTTGTCGAATCGTATAAAGTTATTTTTTCCATCACCATCCTTAACTTTTATAAAATTGCGCCAAATTTCTATCACCATCCATTTCTATCCAGTGTTGCCAGGTCTAAAAACTGGCGAGAGTAACTTCGTCGTATCTGGCAACACTGTAATTCGACCACTTCGACCCACCCCGTGAGGTGGGTTGTTTTGAGCGTGCCGTGAGCGAAATTAATGACGTCATCAATGACGTTTTAGCCGCGACCATGAAGACCGTGGTCGCCAAGTGGAACGCGAATTTGGTCGATTTGATCGTTGTAAGCGTCTAGTGGAACGCGGCCGTCATGTCACACACTCGTCACATTATGACATTTGTCCAAACTTGTGTGACAATACGTAATCTATGGTGGCCATAGATAGATGATATAGGGCGCGTTCCATTAGACTAGACATTCACAACGATCAAAATGACCCATTTGGCGTTCCATTTGACGACCACGGTCGTCATGGTCGCGGCGAAAACATCATCGATTACGTCATTGATTAGTGATTACGATTGATTGATATTTGTTTTTGTTTAATTATCTTCGTTAAGTCTGTTATGTTGATGACTTATGTTACCTACTTTTTTAAAATTTGGTTTGTTGGTTGGTTACTAACTAATGAAAACTAGCCAAGTCAAATGTAGAGCTTGAAGTCATGTTCTTGTGACTAAAATTTTAGGCTTTTCTACACAGAACTTGGCACCCATTTAGATCTCAGTTCTTTTTTTTTGAAATTGGCTCTCATTTCACATTTTTGTTTTTGATGAGATACCTAATAACATTGCTTTTTGTTTAGAAATTACATGTGTTTATAGATAATGAACATACCTATTGCTGTTTGTATTTGTAAAATTACTCTGTACAATAATTTTCTGTTTTTATTGTTAAATTTTTTCTTTTATATATTCTACCTAAATAGTCTACCTTGATGCCAAATATCATAGTTATAGGCATTGAGGTAGTATACATAGAGAGGCTATCTCAAACAAAATGTGTGTTTCACCGCCGGCTTGCCCTCCGTTCTCTTTTCAAACTAGAAGCCTCGTTTGCACACTTGCCATAGAGTAACTTTGTATATGACACTTGTCGAACCAAGACAAGCAGTCACCGACTCCAAATCTTTACAAGCTCTTACTTCAACTTTATTTAACGTGCAAAAGCGTTTAAACGATTTCAAACGTAATTACCATTGATTCGTGTCAAAAAATCGAACACTTTAAATTGGTTACAAGCGTCGCGTCGGCAAGCTTATTTAGTCCATTAACACGCTAGTGGCTTGCCAAGTTCAAACGCTCCTTATGATTTTTTCATTCAAAATGGCGGGAACATTGCTCAATAATTAAATTAAATTCGTTTTAGTTGATTTAAGTTAAGATTTTGTTTTCTTACTGATGATAAAGTGATAACATTATCTTTTTTGTTTTTTGTCTTGCAATTGTGGCACATTCTTATTACGCACGACGGCATTTTTTCAGTTTTTTCGTAAACAATTTTGACATGCGGCCGCAATGAGCGCAGCCGAGTGACAGCTGAGTGACAGAATGAAATGCAGCCGGCCGGCTGCAATGCACACCCCCGAACCCGATGTTCGCGGTGTCCCTTCTATACGCTAGTAATTGTAATTCTATGGTTATAGGTCATCTGGAACTGAATTAAGAGTTTTGATCTATAGGTCAGTCAATGATAAAAATGTCGATTTTTGGACATTAATATCTAAATAGCCGTTTGAGGTGTGTTTATGAAATTTGAGGAACGTATGAATTTCGCAAGACAAGTATCAATAAATGAGCCAAATTTGACAGGTTTATATGGAATAGTTTTTGAGTTATGAGGTGGTCAAAAGTGGCTCCAAATGGTTCGTGTAATATTACACACGGTGCTGATCGCCAACTGAATTGAAATTGGCTTGACACGCTACCGCGTGTCTAGATTTGTCAGACACTAGCGCCATTCTGGAATGACCATCAATGGAACCTCTATTTTCTGTAAACAGCTGGACACTTTTACAACTTTCCCTTTATATTCCCTTCTACCTCAATACTCCATGGTTAATAGTTTATGTTAAAAGTTGGCTATAGCCTATAATATAATATAATAAAAGTTACTCTATCCATACTAGTCCATACTATTAATATTATAAATGTGAAAGTGTGTTTGTTTGTTTGTTTGTCCGTCTTTCACGTCGCAACGAAGCTGTTATATGGTATGGTTTTTGTGTGTGGAGATAGTGAGGAGGGTGGAGAGTAACGTAGGCTACTTTTTACCGCGGTAAAACATCCCCATGGGAAGATCGATATTTTGATAATTGCTAGATATTTAGTTCCAGATGTTGTTAATAGATGGCGTTAGTAAAATTCATTTGGATTTCACGCTATCAAAATGATACATGTAAATTACTTAAGTCATAGGCAACTAAGTCTAACTAGGTAAAAGTAAGTAAGTAGTAAGCTAGTGCCTATAATATTATTATGTTGGTACTTGGCACTCTTCTTGACTCTTAGCAGCATTGAAATAAGTGTTTTTATTTTTACATTCTTATTATTATACTAGCTGTTGCCCGCAGCTTCGCATACGGAAATTATGTTTTACCTTATTTGTACATCTTGCAGAAGGAAATTTCAAAAACGGTGAATTTATATTGAAGTACTTAAATTTAGTAATTTATATACTGAAACCCACGATAAAATCACAAAGGATTCCTCCAGGAGCGGGTTTTGAAAAATAAGCAATATTCACATTAATTTGTATTTTCTTTTTTTTTTGCAAAATTTTGAAAAAATGAAAAATACGTGTGCCATAAATTTAAGCAAGGAACATTTGATGCAAATCGGTTGATGTTTTAAAAATATTCCATACAAATTTTCATCCCGTTTTCCGGGGAAACCTTTTAATTTTCCGGGATAAAAAGTATCCTAAAATATGACCCGGAGTATTAGTAACAACTTTACCAATTTTCATCGAAATCCGTTCAAGAATTTTCATGTGATGCCTGGACAGACAAACAGACAGACAGACAGACAATAATTCTAAAAAAAATATTTTTGTACTCTAACACGTTATTGGAGTGCCCCCTAATCAAAATTTTTAAAAAATATTCAATTTACAGTAAATTTGCCCTTTGAGTTTTATTATAGTATAGATTTTTACAGATATAAGTTTTAACCTGTTAGTCTACTCAATAAGTTCAAAATGGTTGAAATTAGACATACTGCTCTTAAAAATACGTGCGATAGCTCATTCTGTTCGGAATGACGTCTAGAAAAATGTTTCGGAAGCGTTTACCAGCACGTAAAAAATTGCAAAAGTTATTGACAAAATAAAGTTGAAAAAAAAAGTATTTTGTTTTTGGTAATCACTCCGAAACTATTAATATTTAAGAAATTTTAAAACAAGATTCTTAAAGAAGAGGAAATTTCCAAACAGTGACTCACGGCTCTCGAAACTCTATCTCCATTATTTATAACTTTAATTTAACGCTGAAAATGGGTCTCCACGCGGCATTTTTAAGTTGCGCGTGCGACGTCAAAACCGAGTTCGTCACACTCAATAATTTTTTATCATCAATAATTTGTCATTGTTTGGAAATTTCCTCTTCTATAAGAATCTTGTTTTAAAATTTCTTAAATATTAATAGTTTCGGAGTGATTACCAAAAACAAAATACTTTTTTTTTCAACTTTATTTTGTCAATAACTTTTGCAATTTTTTACGTGCTGGTAAACGCTTCCGAAACATTTTTCTAGACATCATTCCGAACAGAATGAGCTATCGCACGTATTTTTAAGAGCAGTAAGTCTAATTTCAACCATTTTGAACTTATTGAGTAGACTATGTTTTAACTCATCTCTGATTCTCTATCGCTCCAACTCTGAGTCACTAACGGTTACTTAAATCGCTCCTTAGGACAGAATTTGTATGGTGATTCTTTACTAAGGAGAGATTAAAGTAACCGTTAGTGACCCTGAGTTGGGGCGTATAACTTTTTTATTTCAGAATTCTTATCACTCTCAATTTATCATCATAAAATTATTGATGAAAAATAAAAAAATTCGCGAGTCGGACTCGCCCATGAAGGGTTCCGTAGCAGCAAGTAACATAATATAAAAGTTCTTGAAGTTCGTTGTAACTTTGATCGAGGTAAATTGCGGTTTACGATTTATGACGTATTAAAAAAAATCTACTTACTAGATCTCGTTCAAACCAATTTTCGATGGAAGTTTGCATGGTAATATACATCATATATTTTTTTTATAGACAGACATGACGAATCTATAAGGGTTCCGTTTTTTGCCATTTGGCTACGGAACCCTAAAAATATTCTAATTTGCTGATTCTGCAAAAGGAGAAAGCCTTTTGCTGCCAAAAATAATGTCAAAAATTACTGCGACTATATTAAAATAGTCTTCATTTTAAGCTACCATATTAATAGGAATGGCACATTTCACCTATCACTGGATATTTCACTTGTTAAATAAACTTCACCTTTTCACACCTGTGACATGCATCGAAACCGTCTGTTACATTTAACGGGACGGTGAATTCACCACAGTATTCCTTTTACTGTGATTTAACGCCGGCCACCGGCCAAAATTCACAGAATTCCATCGTGCGAAAAAGAGAAAGCAACATTTGTGACTTGAGCCGTGCGTGAGCGAGAGCGACACAGACACTAGAAGAGAGAATTTGTTGAAGTGAAATTGCATCTTATTCTCAACGTTATTAGACTTAAGTTTGTCTGATTTCTTTCAACTTGCTTCGTTAATAATATCGCTACGGTACAAAAACTTCAAATGAAAATGAGTCTTATTTTAAACTGTAAGGTTTTGATTAAACTATGTAGGTAACTGATATTTACAACCACGTCGTGTCTCGTGAATTCGTGAATTTCGTGAAACGAAGTACGATACGGTGACTCGGTGAGATTTCGCTTCACAGTTCATAATCATTTGTAATCTTTACTCTGCGCGCTCGTCTCGCGCACGGTTTCGTTGATATTTTAAACATACCTAGTGATAATAGTTAATGAATCAATACTGTTAGTTAGTAGTATAGATAGATAATAGTCAGGGTCCTCAAACTTAGTACAATGAACAGGGAAAGATGACAGATATTATGATACTAAATAAAGACGCACAGTAAACCATTGCAAGAGGTTTTTTCGGTTGAGTAGCATTATAATTGTAGTTTCATAATATTTATACAGATAGCAGCACTTGTTCCTATTTTTTTCGTTCTATAGAGATGGACGCAACGCAGATAAATATTTATTTTTAGCTTAATAGCAATATTGTTTTTAAATATTTTTTATATTTTATTCAATCGGAATGCTGAAAAATAAATGAATTAGATAAATGTTATTAGACATATTATTAAATACAAAATATAATGTTGTATTATAATAATGCAATGACCATAGACAAGAAAAATGTTTTAATTTTGTCTTTGGTCTCTCAACGTCAAGTTTGATGAATTTGGCATTGTTGTTGATTGCGTTTTTCCGTGGTTTTCGCCTAAAAAATATAATTTAAAGTGAATTGTGTGTAATTTGAGTCGAATGCTGCTGTAATAGTTCCTCCAGTTATTATCATACAAAAATCCGAGATATTGTGTAGTGTTGTGCGTGGTTTTGAGTCAAGATTTTTTTTTTCCTTGTGCACCTTGATTTTACAATATCTACAAATTATTATTAAGCATTGCTGTGTACCTGGATGCTCTGAAAGAAAACATAAATAAATTCTAAAAATTATTAAATTTTTTATTTCCAATGGTTCCTCCTTCAAAATACCATAAAATAAACTGTAGTATAGACTATAGAACTAGGAACATTTTCTATTGGCTAGTGTTGCCAGGTTGTAAAATTGGATTTACGGTAGATCTACGTAATTATGTGCTGCCTGGCAACACTGGTTGACTTTTAGTTCCAGAACACTTTATAATGGCGCCACTGACGCACATTTCTAATCTTAGGCGCGAAGTTTGGTCTCTATTTCAGTATATTACAAAGTACTCTGTGATAATAGTGTACTCGAGTATTGACAAGCCGGTTGACAGTGACAATTGTTGATTGAGGAGTTTTGACGGGCGGCAGTTTGACGGCTAGTCTGTGGTAGTTGCCAAGGACGCTGTCAGACAGATGGACCAATCCTCGGTCGCCATTAGAGTGACTTTTTAAATCGCTGCGTTAGGTTCTGTAGTCTGTGGTCTGTTCAGCCTCTTGTCTCTGTCAATTTGTGGCGAGTATTTATTTTTTCGTTAGATGGGACTTCTGAATTTGTAATTTCTATAAGAAGGTTCAGGACTTGTTTATCGAATAAAATATTAAATCATTCCACTCCCTTGATTTTGAGTCTGTGGTTGGACCATAGCCGAAGGCGATATAGTCTGTGGTAGTGGGACGTGTCTGTGATTGATGGTTTTTCAGTCGGGGTTAATAGCGTAGAATTTTTCCCAAATATCGGGGTCTGCTATATTGGGAAATTGATTGGGCATATATATTGTTTTTTCATTGGGCAGGATAAAGTAGTCAGAGGTCCTGGGACTGACTGGCCAACGGGAGTTTAGCCATTTAAATTCAAAATATTGTATGGGTCAGCCCTCTGGAAGGGGAGAGGTCAAGGTGTGAGTGCAGGTCTGTGAATTAGTTTGCAACCTTGTTGAATTCGGTTCTCGAAATTGGTTGGGTTGTGGGAGTTTATAATAAATACATTTAGAGGGATGTCTGTGAGATTTAAGTCATCGTGGGTTTTTGTGTCTAGATATGGGGAAGGAATAATTTTTTGAGTAGGGAATCCCCTTTTACAACGTCAACAAATCGTCGCCGGTAAGTTGACCACTGAGCTTTGGTAATGACTAAATCAAGTCACTATCACTGCGAAATGTAACGGACGGAATAAAATGCACCCACTGTGACAATTTAATATTATAATATAACCCGCACCGAAACAGCACGGATATCCAAAAATACAATACTACAAATGGCGACGAGTGGGGTTTGTCAATTTTCGCTTCTACTTATGTAAACTAGGAGATACAGTCGTTAGCGTGATTCAGGAATCTGACCAGCGCCATCTCTTGGAGAGTAGTAGTCACTATAATATAAACTTTTTCAATTCCACAAATTGCAAATTGACATGTCTAGAATTGCGAGTTTTTAATGTTTTCTAAATAGCGATGTGCCACAATCGGTAAAACGTAATCTATATTTTCCGATTTTTGCGTTAAAAAATAATATCGAGGTAATTAGATTTATTACAACTATTTTACACTTTTAGAGGTTGAATGAACAAAAATTATATGTTTACGTCATAAAAGCCGTTCCTCTTATAATATTAGCATAAATTAATAGATATGATATTAACCCAGTAACCGTTACTTCTAAAATTTTTTAGGCTGTTTCTAGAATTATAATTTACATATACAATTTACATGTTTGTGGTCGCTCCAATAGTACCATATATAATAGATTGATTTAATTATTTAATTATTTATTTACCCTGAAATTAAGGTGCTATGAGTCATAGGCTATGATCCATCGGGTTTCTTAGCGGTAAAGATGAAACTTGGCATACAGGTAATCTGAGGTAATCCATTTTTAACCGACTTCAAAAAAGGAGGAGGTTCTCAATTCGACTGTATTTTTTTTTATGTTTGTTACCTCAGAACTTTGGACTGGGCGAACCGATTTTGATGATTCTTTTTTTAATCGAAAGCTGGTGGATGTCATGTGGTCCCACATAAATTTTATTGAGATCTGACAATGGCATCCATGAGAAAACCACATAAGTCGTAAATTTGTGTTAAGATGTGCGCGACAAATTGACGAATAACTCAATATCATGCCAACCGATTTCGATGATTCTTTTTTTAATCGAAAGCAGGCGCTTGTCATGTGGTCTCACATAAATTTGAACGAGATCTGACAACTATGTAGTTTTTGAGACTTTGAAGTCGGTTATTTTTTGTTAGTAAAATAACCGACTTCAAATTCTCAAAAACTACTTGTCAGATCTCGTTCAAATTTATGTGGGACCACATGACAAGCACCAGCTTTCTATTAAAAAAAGAATCATCGAAATCGGTTGACGTGATATTGAGTTATTCGTCAATTTGTCGCGCACATCTTAACACAAATTTACGACTTATGTAGTTTTCTCATGGATGCCATTGTCAGATCTCAATAAAATTTATGTGGGACCACATGACAGCCATCAGCTTTCGATTAAAAAAAGAATCATCAAAATCGGTTCGCCCAGTCCAAAGTTCTGAGGTAACAAACATAAAAAAAAAAAAAAAAAAAAAAAATACAGTCGAATTGAGAACCTCCTCCTTTTTTTGAAGTCGGTTAAAAATTTAGATTATAGATGCCCAGGACAAGGGAGTAAGGTTTTTGAAGTAAAAACTTCTTTAGGCACGTTGGGTATTTGTGAGATGGGTAAAACCGATCAGCTCACGACACCGTAATCATTTACTCGACACCTACCTGTAGCGCCATCTCTGAGAGAAGTACAGAACTATGGTTAATTTACAGCTCGTATTAATATCAAGATTGTAGTTTACATGTTACGTTACGATGCATTAGCAGCCATTCATTAAAAATGTAATGAATAAAAAACACTTCATTTAAAAGTTTTTCCTGCACAATTAATTATGTTTCTTGACGACTCAAAAAATACACACGTGATTGTTAAAGTTCTCACTTCTGTCGGCACTCCCGGAGTGAATTTTTTGCTGTTTTCACGCGCACTGGTGGACGAAAGACTAGACTAGAGTTACATGAAAAGTTCAAAATTAAACCGTTTTTCACAAATTAATAGCCTTCACATTACACTCGCTAAATCTGTTCTTAATGTGATCTCATTTTAAGTAAAACAAATGAAACTTTAAATAACAAAAGAAGTGTAGTAACTTAGTAAGTAGATTTTAAAATAAAATAAATTATAAATAATAAAATCTTAAACCATATTTTTTAATTAAGGACCTTTTTTTGTGTTCCGCTAAATATGTTATAATAATATGCCGGTGTGTTTACATTATATTATTACCCGCACCCGAACAGCACGGATATCCAAAAATACAACAATACTACAATTACTAAGTAGCGACGAGGATAAAAAATAATGTAGTTTGTTAATATTCGCTTCTACTTATGTAAACTAGGAGATACAGTCGTTAACGTGATTCAGGAATCTGACCAGCGCCATCTCTTGGAGAGTAGTAGTCACTATAATATAAACTTTTTCAATTCCACAAAGCAAATTTGACATGTCTAGTATTGCGAGTTTTTAATGTTTTCTAAATAGCGATGTGCCACAATCGGTAAAACGTAATCTATGTTTTCCGATTTTTGCGTTAAAAAATAATATCGAGGTAATTAGATTTATTACAACTATTTTACACTTTTAGAGGTTGAATGAACAAAAATTATATGTTTACGTCATAAAAGCCGTTCCTCTTATAATATTAGCATAAATTAATAGATATGATATTAACCCAGTAACCGTTACTTCTAAAATTTTTTAGGCTGTTTCTAGAATGAGGATCCGTAACGTTTTTAGTTGAGAATGCAGATTTATAGAGCTAAGAAATCCTTAACAGACAGTGTAAAAATATTTGTTCTACGACAAAAATTGACGAAGTTATGACCAAATTACTAGCGAAGTTCACTGCGGGCCGCCGCGGTAGGTTGTGACGTCACAATACCGGTCGCCGCCAGTTAGCCGCTGGCAGCGATACGGCGCGTAATGTTTTGTTTGGATAATTTGTGACTTTGAAACAAATTAAGTGTCCGATTTGTGCCTAATTCACCTTTTAACTATGTATCAATATTGTATATTGCTTAAACGTTCAAACACTTCTATGAAAACGCCAAAAAAACTATTTTTTAACGTGCCGAAAAAGCCAAAACTTCGTAGAAAATGGTATTCCGTTGTAAAAAGAGATAATAGGTACCTATATGATTTATCTTCAATAGTAACTGAGCTGGGGAACCATATCTTTAACTTATATTAATTACGTAGTTGTATCTATATGTAAAGCCAGCTGTGGTTCGGCTCAGTAACATTTTTACTGTAATACGGGTACTCACGATATACTTATTTTATTTATTCGCCGATATTTCGACCCAGTTGCAGGGATCGTGGTCACGGCTAGACTGCGGTGGCGCGGAGAAACTCTTGACAGGTTGACAGACGACGTTGATTAATAGTCTTTGACGGATGACGTTGTCAGAAACCGGATGTTAGATGTCGGATGACGTTTGACACTAATACATCAGTCTGTCTACCTTACGTCTCGATCGTTTGTGAACCATATCACGACACACAACACTGACCACATCTTGTCGCACAACACTAGACACTTTTCGGGACTTACATAAACTAACCACTGGATTCCACGTCGGTGACAACTTAAAACCGTCCTCCCTATTAAAATTTTTGGGGTGTTTTTTAATTTCAATGGCTTCACGCACTAGCCGTGGTATATAGTGGCGTTCCGCGGCAATCACCTGAGGATTGTGAAGCTCGATCCAATGGTTAGTACCCGATTCGAGAAGATGTTCTGCTACAGCTGATTTATTCCCGTCGTTCTTTTTGACTGCTGAGATATCAGGTGATTGCCGCGGAACGCCACTATATACCACGGCTAGTGCGTGAAGCCATTGAAATTAAAAAACACCCCAAAAATTTTAATAGGGAGGACGGTTTTAAGTTGTCACCGACGTGGAATCCAGTGGTTAGTTTATGTAAGTCCCGAAAAGTGTCTAGTGTTGTGCGACAAGATGTGGTCAGTGTTGTGTGTCGTGATATGGTTCACAAACGATCGAGACGTAAGGTAGACAGACTGATGTATGAGTGTCAAACGTCATCCGACATCTAACATCCGGTTTCTGACAACGTCATCCGTCAAAGACTATTAATCAACGTCGTCTGTCAACCTGTCAAGAGTTTCTCCGCGCCACCGCAGTCTAGCCGTGACCACGATCCCTGCAACTGGGTCGAAATATCGGCGAATAAATAAAATAAGTATATCGTGAGTACCCGTATTACAGTAAAAATGTGTTCAGTCCACGATGAGTTAAGTTTAAAATCATGTATCAGTAACATTTTTTTTCAGTGGGAGATGGCTCCTCGCTGCGTCTATGGAGCCACATCAAAAATGCTACGCTATGTTTGCAGCCTCCTTTTTGAGCAGCACAGTCATGGAAATCCACCTTCTCAACCGTCCAGCAGCAATACGCTTTACTTTTTAGGGTTCCGAAGTAAAATCGGAACCCTTGTAGTTTCGTTATGTCCGTCCGTCCGTCTGTAATTTGGCATGGACATAACCATTTATTAAAACTCCAGAATCGTGGAATAAAATACTGAAAAACTTTTTTTACCTCCCCTACACAGGTGTGAGGATGAATTTTTTATTCGTCGCGTACCCTGTAGTGTGGGATATCGTTGAAAAGGTCTTCGAAAAATATTATGGATTTTCTAGGACCATGTTTGGATTTAGGGGTGCGTTTGCGAAATATATGCCTTTATAGTGCTAATTTTGGTTGAGCCCCTACTACTACTCAACGGATGATTTGTAACGATGAGTGAGAGGGAAATAAAAGCGGCCAAGTGCGAGTCGGACTCGCCTTTGAAGGGTTCCGTAGCAGCAAGTAACATAATGATAGGTAATTTGCGGTTTACGATTTATGACGTATTAAAAAAAACTACTTACTAGATCTCGTTCAAACCAATTTTCGGTGGAAGTTTGCATGGTAATCAAATGTACATCATATATATTTTTTAGTTTTATCATTCTCTTATTTTAGAAGTTACGGGGGGGTGGGGACGACACATTTTACCACTTTGGAAGTGTCTTTCGCGCAAACTATTCAGTTTAGAAAAAAATTATATTAGAAACCTCAATATCATTTTTGAAGACCTACCCCACACATATAGGTTTGATGAAAAAAAAAATTTGAGTTTCAGTTTTAAGTATGGGGAACCCCCAAAATTCATTGTGTTTTTTTCTATTTTGTGTGAAAATCTTGATGCGGTTCACAGAATACATCTACTTACCAAGTTTCAACAGTATTAACCAACTAGATAAAATCAACTAGAATGAAGATTGTAGTTTACATGTTACGTTACGATGCATTAGCAGCCTTTCATTAAAAATGTAATGAATAAAAAACACTTCATTTAAATATAAAATTAATATAATTTAATTTGTTTTGATTTAATTTGATTTAATTTGGTTGATTTAATTTATTTTATTTTAATTTGATTTGGTTTAATTCAATTTAATTTAATTTGATTTAATTTAAGTTTTATGTGTTGATTTTTGCGTTAATTAATTATTTACATTATGTACTAACATTAGTTTATAAGTTTCTCTGCTACTAACCCAGAATATGGATGTATTTCCGAAATAAAATGATGATTATTATTATTATTATTATTATTAAAAGTTTTTCCTGCACAATAAATTATGTTTCTTGACGACTCAAAAAATACACACGTGATTGTTAAAGTTCTCACTTCTGTCGGCACTCCCGGAGTGAATTTTTTGCTGTTTTCACGCGCACTGGTGGACGAAAGACTAGACTATAGTTACATGAAAAGTTCAAAAATGTACCATTTTTCACAAATTAGTAGCCTTTACATTACACTCGCTAAATCTGTTCTTAATGTGATCTCATTTTAAGTAAAACAAATGAAACTTTAAATAACAAAAGAAGTGTAGTAACTTAGTAAGTAGATTTTAAAATAAAATAAATTATAAATAATAAAACCTTAAACCATATTTTTTAATTTTGTGTTCCGCTAAATATGTTATAATATGCCGGTGACAGCCGGTGTGTTTACTTTACATTATATTATTACCCTACCCGCACCCGAACAGCACGGATATCCAAAAATACAACAATACTACAACTACTAAGTAGCGACGAGGATAAAAAATAATGTAGTTTGTTAATATTCGCTTCTACTTATGTAAACTAGGAGATACAGTCGTTAGCGTGATTCAGGAATCTGACCAGCGCCATCTCTTGGAGAGTAGTAGTCACTATAATATAAACTTTTTCAATTCCACAAATTGCAAATTGACATGTCTAGTATTGCGAGTTTTTAATGTTTTCTAAATAGCGATGTGCCACAATCGGTAAAACGTAATCTATATTTTCCGATTTTTGCGTTAAAAAATAATATCGAGGTAATTAGATTTATTACAACTATTTTACACTTTTAGAGGTTGAATGAACAAAAATTATATGTTTACGTCATAAAAGCCGTTCCTCTTATAATATTAGCATAAATTAATAGATATGATATTAACCCAGTAACCGTTACTTCTAAAATTTTTTAGGCTGTTTCTAGAATTATAATTTACATATACAATTTACATGTTTGTGGTCGCTCCAAAAGTACCACAGATAATGGATTGATTTAATTATTTAATTATTTATTTACTCTGAAATTGAGGTGCTATGAGTCATAGGCTATGATCCATGGGGTTTCTTAGCGGTAAAGATGAAACTTGGCATACAGGTTATCCATTTTTAACCGACTTCAAAAAAGGAGGAGGTTCTCAATTCGACTGTATTTTTTTTATGTTTGTTACCTCAGAACTTAGGACTGGGCGAACCGATTTTGATGATTCTTTTTTTAATCGAAAGCTGGTGGCTGTCGTCCCACATAAAGGAGAACCCCGATTTCCGGCCACGAATTATATGTGTTCTGTGGTAGGCATAAGAAAAGACAAGAGTAAACTATATACCAAAAAAATCGTCTTATTGACTAGATAAACACGTTTAAATCTGAGCCTCATCTGCATTTGCTAAATGAACAAAATAATACAAAAAAGTTTTCATAGTATTTACCTCATTACAAACGATTTTATAATCGATTAAATCGATTACATATATCGATTAGGGAACTTAATAATATATTTTATGAATTATTTATTATTCATTGTAAGTACAAGATTAATTCCTTTTTTCCTTTTTTTACATGTTTTCTTATTCATTGTATAACTAAACTATGTAATATATTTATAATTACCATTAAATCGTTACGCTAATTAAAAGACAATTCTAGTATTTTGACATCGATTTCGAGACATTTGAATCGATTGACAACAAAGATCTCTGTTGTAATCTAACCTATCTAATGTCATTTTGGTTACCATAGCAATTATAAATAACACCATTGTCAATAATCTTGCATCTTTTGTGTATTTTTACTATTAAATTAATATTTTCATCGTATTTGCAGTCCTATTTACTATTGAAACATATCGAAACGCACACAGTTATTTTAATTTTCTATTGCATTCGCTTTCGTACTAGTGTTTTGGTGAATGTGTTTTCGCTATAACTTCTGGATTTGTTGTTGTTGTTTTTTAAACAAATATTGCATGAATATTGGACTCCGAGATCGCCTGTTTTGTGACTGACCTTTTTCTGAACACTGGATGACGTACCCTATATACCTACCTCTAGAAGAACAGTAGGATGCAGACGTTGCAGTACCTATACAATACGTATACCTACTGCACAATTTCTAGACGATATATTAATATAATATTATGATGTGATGATAATAAAATCCCTTTAAAACATGAAATAGCTTTTATTAATAATAATATTCACCCACCTACTTGGTTTCAACCGTTACCTACTGTTTAAGTAGTTGTATTTTGTTAGTGTTTATATGTAACTTTAATTTTTACTGCGTCTTATGATCATAGATATTCCTAATACTGTCAATATAAGAGTAGGTGTTTGGTTTGAGGTAGTAAGTCCCTAGTAACAGGCATAATATATTGCTGTGAGTGACATGAGTGTGACATAACCATATTTAAGTGGAAATTCTAGGATTTCATTAGTTGGCCATTGCTAGCAGACGTGAAAATTGGAGAAATTAAAGCTTTTACAATGATCTAATTGACCACCAATTTTCATTCTTGTCTAATCTGGGCCGGTGTCTCTATGGAAGATGGGGTTCTCCTTTTATTGAGATCTGACAATGGCATCCATGAGAAAACAACATAAGTCGTAAATTTGTGTTAAGATGTACGCGACAAATTGACGAATAACTCAATATCACGCCAACCGATTTCGATGATTCTTTTTTTAATCGAAAGCAGGCGCTTGTCATGTGGTCTCACATAAATTTGAACGAGATCTGACAACTATGTAGTTTTTGAGACTTTGAAGTCGGTTATTTTTTGTTAGTAAAATTTAGATTATAGATGCCCAGGACAAGGGAGTAAGATTTTTGAAGTAAAAACTTATTTAGGCACGTTGGATATTTGTGAGATGGGTAAAACCGATCAGCTTGCGACACCGTAATCATTTAATCGACACCTACCCGTAGCGCCATCTCTGAGAGAAGTACAGAACTATGGTTAATTTACAGCTCGTATTAATATCAAGATTGTAGTTTACATGTTACGTTACGATGCATTAGCAGCCTTTCATTAAAAATGTAATGAATAAAAAACACTTCATTTAAATATAAAATTAATATAATTTAATTTGTTTTGATTTAATTTGGTTGATTTAATTTATTTTATTTTAATTTGATTTGGTTTAATTCAATTTAATTTAGTTTGATTTAATTTAAGTTTTATGTGTTGATTTTTGCGTTAATTAATTATTTACATTATGTACTAACATTAGTTTATAAGTTTCTCTGCTACTAACCCAGAATATGGATGTATTTCCGAAATAAAATGATGATTATTATTATTATTATTATTATTATTAAAAGTTTTTCCTGCACAATAAATTATGTTTCTTGACGACTCAAAAAATACACACGTGATTGTTAAAGTTCTCACTTCTGTCGGCACTCCCGGAGTGAATTTTTTGCTGTTTTCACGCGCACTGGTGGACGAAAGACTTGACTAGAGTTACATGAAAAGTTCAAAAATGTACCATTTTTCACAAATTAGTAGCCTTTACATTACACTCGCTAAATCTGTTCTTAATGTGATCTCATTTTAAGTAAAACAAATGAAACTTTAAATAACAAAAGAAGTGTAGTAACTTAGTAAGTAGATTTTAAAATAAAATAAATTACAAATAATAAAACCATATTTTTTAAATAAGGACCTTTTTTTTGTGTTCCGCTAAATATGTTATAACATGCCGATTGCCGGTGTGTTAATCGATGTAATAAAAACTGTAAGTTTGCGTTCGTTGTTTAGTTTTCGCATCTAAAAATCATGTTAACGTTTGCAAACCGTTCTACTGATATCGATATCTGAAAACCGTTTTCTATATCGATATGCAAACTTTATATCGGATACATAACCGTTTGCGGAAAAAACTGAAAACGCCCATGTCTACAATACTCGTCAATAATGAAATATACCAGTGGTGATTTTTCACGGGTAATTTAACAGTGACAAAAATAAATAATTTCACGGACTTGATAGTGAAATAAAAGTAACGATATTTCCCATCGCTACATATTAATCAGTATACTGCGATACTTATACAAGAGAGGAAGTTATATCGTTAGCGCGATTCAGTCAGAAAGGGGAACAGCGCCATCTAGTTTTAAAGATAGGAATAATAGAATAGGAGTTGACAATATTTCAATATTGTTTGATATAATAAATATGTTTTCTTTTGGTCATTATTGTGCATTGATTTGATGCAAAAAACTAAGGTTGGAAAGTTTTAAGGGAGTTTGGAAAATTTGTACGTTTATTATACTGAATGTTTTAAATCTTATAAGTGCTCTAATCGAAATCTCTATCGTATAATATAACGAGTTCCAAATTTCAAAGCTACCTCATATCTTTATCTCGTCGTTGTTGCGGCCTACTATAGTGTCGCTAACGAATTCTGTGAAGTAATGACATTCGAAAAATCAATATTTCCGGCCAGGAATCGAAGCAAATGATTTTGAGAAAAACTCACCCTATACTCGTATTATTACACCATTCGATAGCGTTTTTTTACGTAGCGTAAAAAAAACTAGGACGGCAAAAAGTGTCGTTACCGGCAAAAAGTGTCGTTACCGGCAAAAAGTGTCGTTACCAAATTTTCCGCCTAGCCCCCTTTCGCAACGCGCGATAAGGAACTTCGTTCCAAAAATATAGTTCTGGTTTATCTCTCCGCTAAAGGGATTCTAACACCCCAACTCAGAGTCACTAATGGTTACTTAAACCGTTGCTTAGTAAAGAATCACAATACAAATTCTGTAATAAGGAGCAATTTATGTAACCGTGACGTCGACTTTATTCACCTGAGTTAATTCATCCAGGTCTCTTAAGTCTACTTATAGTGTACTTTATTCACCTGTGCACCCAGGTGATTTAAATCTACTGGCTGGTTAAATCGGTAGACCTAAATTCACATAGCTGATTAAGGCAAGCTATACACGAGCCTTTGGGAAGTAAAGGTTTCATGATCTAAGTCTCGTTTAGTGAAATTATATCAAAAATATTAGCACTCTGCGACTTTGCCTGCTTTTTGAGGGATAACAAGTACCCTATATCTTATTCCAGTATAGCTCACAGGCAGACCACGCTACTTGTGTCATGTGTGTTTTTTATAGTACTTTTACACCAAAAACATTTTCGGTACTTTCATGTTCGCACAGTCAAAAAGTTATCAGATCTCATGTAGAGGCAAGCTTCTAACTCTACACGCCCTAATTCTACAAGCCCTAACTTCATAAACTCTACACCTTAGACTGGCTTAGACTGTAGAGTTAGAAGCTTGTCTCTACATATCATCTGATAACTTTTTGACAGTGCAAATAATATGGTCTCGTTTTGGCAACATATTGTATAAAAATGTTTTTGGTGGTTACTATTTCACTTCTTTTTGTAAGTTGCTTATGACATTATTTTTGAAGGGATTGTGGGTTGCTTTTTTAAACCTAAAACACCAATTTTTTTTATGGAAACAGCCGGCAAACGAGCTGACGATTCACCTGATGGTAAGTGGCTATCGTCGCCCATGGACATCAGCAACGCCAAAAGCATCACTGATGCGTTGCCGGCCAAGAAAGAAAGAAGAAAAAGAAAGAAAGAAGAAAAAGAAAGAAAGAACTGGCTCTCAAGCCCCCAGCCGGAATACAACGAGTCGTTTGGCGGATGACTCATGCTCAAGGGTGGTAGCTATCCAGACGAACCCCGTGAATAAATAATAATGGTGATAATGGTAATAATTAACAATTTAGTCGCCTCTTACGACAACCACCTGGCGTGGGATTGGGGTACTAATTCCAAGCCTCCCCAATACGGCTAAATTTGTAATAGGAAGTCTGTGTACTTGCATGAATTTTCAGATCTCTAGTATGAAATTGAGTTTGTATAGGAAAACCCATGCAAACTTTCATCCCTTAATTAAGAGTGGGGGTAATTTATTAAAAATATTGAAATATACATATATATTTTATTTTTTATAACAACCCCATCCCAATTTTTAGACCATCAAAATTTGCGGAAGTCTCATAGTCAAACTTCCATCCCCTAGTTTAAGGTGTAAAAGTTCCACGTTTTAGATTTTTTGTTGTTTGTGCATTGCAAAAGCATTGTACAGGGGTAGGGGGAGGGTAGGGGAAGGGAGGGGAGGGGAAGGGAGAGAGGAGGGGAGGGGGAGGGTAAGGGTAAGGGGAAGGGAGGGGGAGTGGGAGGGGAGGGGAAGGGAGGGTGAGGGGGAGGAGAAGGGGGAGGGGAAGGATAAGGGGAAGGGAGGGGGAGTGGGAGGGGAGGGGGAAGGGAGGGGGAGGGGAAGAAAGGGGGAGGGGAAGAAAGGGGAGGGGAGCGGGAGGGGAGTGGGAATGTGAAGGGAGGGGGATAGGAGGGTGAATTGGGAGGGGGAGGTGAAGGGGAGGGCCCTCCCCTTCCCCCTGGAGGTAAGGGGGAGAGGAAGCGGGAGGGCGAGAGGAGGTGGAGGGGAGGGTAGGGGAAATAGAGAGGGGTGAGGGGAGGGGGAGGGGCAGGGGGAGAGGGAGTGGGAGGGAGAGGGAATTTAATGGTCTCTGATTTGTTAAACCTACCAAAACTATAACAGTTAAAAGTATGTAATTTTTTTATTTTAAGGATGCCAAAAAAGTATATAACTTCTCAAGCGCGTATACAGTAAGTACCTACACGTTTATGTTTAGTACAAAATAGTTTTTGAAAGATAAATAAAATTGATACACGTTATTAAATTAATACCTTTATTTTTGAAGGCTTCACTTCTACCACGTGTGAATTGCACACATTTTTTTATCTGGTTTAATCCAAACCTAAGTTATGAGGGTTCAAAAAACGACGAAGCGCTTCGAGAAAAAGTAGGTATTGCCTTTGCGCTTCGGTTGGCTCGTCTTGGCCCCCAAATATCCATTAAAATAGATAAACTTTCACATTTATTTTTTATTTTATTTATTATATTAGTAGGAAAGTCGAATTGATTAGTCGTAAAGGACCAATGAAATATTCATGCAACAGGAAAACCTGTATATTTTTATTCGATGTTTTGATAAGAAAATCGAGATTGGTTTTCTTGATTCCTCTTACTCGCAAAAAAAATAGGAATAAAAAAATCGAAAATGATTCACAATTATTTTGGAAATGAAAATCGCTTGCAGGTACGAGTAGCTTTCGAAGTTGAAGTTCAAGTCCCTAAGCATTTTACCAAGTTCCTCCCGGAAGCCTGCCAGGATGACGTTTTTTAGGGTTCCGTAGCCAAATGGCAAAAAACGGAACCCTTATAGATTCGTCATGTCTGTCTGTCTGTCTGTCCGTCCGTATGTCACAGCCACTTTTCTCCGAAACTATTATACTGTTGGAACTTGGTAAGTAGATGTATTCTGTGAACCGCATTAAGATTTTCACACAAAAATAGAAAAATAACCATAAATTTTGGGGGTTCCCCATACTTAGAACTGAAACTCAAAAATTTTTTTTTCATCAAACCCATACGTGTGGGGTATCTATGAATAGGTCTTCAAAAATGATATTGAGGTTTTTAATATCATTTTTTTCTAAACTGAATAGTTTGCGCGAGAGACACTTCCAAAGTGGTAAAATGTGTCCCCCCCCCCCCCCCCCGTAACTTCTAAAATAAGAGAATGATAAAACTAAAAAAAATATATGATGTACATTACCATGCAAACTTCCAACGAAAATTGGTTTGAACGAGATTTAGTATGTAGTTTTTTTTTAATACGTCACAAATCGTAAACCGCAATTTACCGCGATCAAAGTTACAACGAACTTCAAGAACTTTTATATTATGTTACTTGCTGCTACGGAACCCTTCATGGGCGAGTCCGACTCGCACTTGGCCGCTTTTTATCCTTCAAATAAATTATTGCCCCCCCCCCCCCCCCCTTGAGGTATAAATTCTGCGTCTCCTCTTGGTACGCCCATGACCCTGTTAACCAGTTTAATGTTGAACTCTAACGTTACTTGATACTCCATTAATTGACCGACTATATTTTTAATGTGCTAGGAAATTTATGCCATGCAGTACTAATAACCCTGGTTAGTAAAATTAGATAATATACAATGTATAGGTGTCCTAGCTATAAGAAATGTCTTTGCTCTATGTTCTTTTCCTAAATAAATCCATTTAAGTCCCATTTACTAAAGTATGTTTCAGATCGAGTTTTGATCAAAGCAGGAATATTCAATTGTCTATTCTATTTACTCGTCTTTGCCAATCAACTAACTTATCCATGTCGCAACCGCAACCATCACAACTCGAACTGAGCAACGATACAATTAAGCTATGCAACTGTCGTAGACAGAATAAACAGACCTCGATCGCAGTTGAGTCAAGTTACTGACTTTTCAATTCAACCGGCTAATAATTGTAGCGTAAGCTACAAAGTTGTAGACTCGTAGTAACCGTAGCATTTTGGTAGCATGCCTGCCGGTATCGATTAGCGTGACGGAATTAACCGAAGATGTCCCGATGGTAGCCGAACTAGTCCGACTCTTTCCGATCCTCGTCCATACATAGCGGAAGTAATGAAATGTACGGAAAGATATGAACCGGAAAAATTGTCGCTCTCCTTTTTCTTCGCGTCCGCTACGAATATGTATGCTCACAAGAGTCACATGTTGGTTTTTGCTTGTAACCTGAACTTTGTGATTTAGGAAATAAATTTTTTCGAAAATAGAAAGTTTTGAATGAAAATATCAATGACTTTTTTTCAGTCAAGTCAAATTTAACAGCTTGAATTCGCTGAGCTATAGAGTCGTAGCACTTCCTTCGCCTCGAAAGCTAAAGTAGGCGCAACGTCCTCGCAAAATGCAGTAGAACCCTAGCTCTTAAACAGAAAAGCGTCATTAAAGTTCAAGGTAATTGGCTGTGTGTACGACGAGAGTACTCGAGATGTCGACTGAAAGTTCGCCGCGTTGCGACTGCACTTGCTGAGGGCTGCAGGCGATTTAACGTATTGTAATACGGGGTTATAGCGCCGCCCCCTCACGACGCCTTGCCGGCTACTAAGCTATATACCTACATCCCGGAATAACGATAGTTGAACGTTAACTTACGCTAAAGCTGGACGTGAAATTTAAGCCATTAGGATTTTTATCGTTTAAATTTCGAGGCACATCTGCCGAAGCTAGCTGTCCTCGATCGAAGCGAGGGATGGGGTGCGCGCCCCGAGCCATACGGTTTTATTTATGGAATATTTTGACGTGCGCTTTCGTTGCTAACTTCACGTCGCGTAGATAATGGGGTGATGGATAGTGTTATCGGGCGGGCTATTCAGCGTGAACCGTGATCGAAACGTGATTCTAGTACTTCTATGTGAATTAAAAAACCCCAGATTCCTGAATTTCATGATACGGTTTTCTTTTACCAGTGATTTTAAATGGAAAGAACCGGCTTTTCGTGACATAGTTTTTCTTTGCTTCCAGTTGGATTATTTTGTTATTGGCCTTTTATAAAAAATATTTAAAAAGTGAAGTGCTACATCAGTTATTGTTGTAAACTACTGCAGGATATTTTTCAACCATTGGAGTTCCAGGTGTTTTTAAGGTAAGTAGTAAAAATAAATCAAAAGAAAATGCGGAAAATATTTTTAGATACATTTGGTTTTTTACCGCAATGAATAGTTTTTTCATAAAATTAATCAAAGTAAAACAACTCCACTATTCTGCAGAAACATAATTTCACACATGCAATAATTAAGTTCTGAATAATAAAAACAAAATCATTCAAATTGTCGTACGTGTATTCAGTGTAAACAAGTCAAATACCAGTATAACGCCATCTCATGACGAAGCTAAATACTACAAGTTAGTTCGTTAAGTGGCCACGATTCAGGGCGCCAAAGTGTCAGACGCCGGCACGCCTGCAGTCACGCGGCGTTGACGCGCGTCGCAACATGTTTGCGTGGGTGTAGATCGTTCTGTGATAAACTGATGTGTTTTCTTTCTTATCAACTTTAATATAAAGTGTACTAAATCTAATTTGTGCCGTTTCAATACGGGTTGTATTTGCCATATTGTACGCAAAAGTTTCAAGTGGAATACATGAATGTGAATCTGTGTGTGTTTTGTTATTGCTGCGACCGAGGGCAGGATTTTGGCGGTGCAGTGAAGGTCTAGGGCCGGCATGAGGAAAATAAACGGTGAGAATGCAGCCCCATAGAAATTTTGAAAAGCTTTAAGCTTCTAAAATACTCCAAATACTTTTAAAAACAGTTAGATACAGCAAGTAATTCTTATCAGTTTATTGAGAAACTTGCGTATAAAATTTACCGGATCGCGGTCAAAGATAACGACTAGAAAAACATGCAAAGATCGCACTTACTACGAACGGAATAATTTGATAACATTCTATAAATTCCACCTCGATAACCTTTTATCCAAGTCCGCAATTCCAAGAACTTGTTAGGAATGTTTTCCTATTAATTAATTGCATTAAATGTAGATATGCAATGTCTTTTATGATCTTACTGAATAAATAAAGTTAATAAAAAAAGTAATATTTTGTGTTATTTTAATCCTTAGCTTTATTGTAATTTGCTTCATTATCAGACTACATAATATAAAATACAATCCAACTTTTCTCTTATTGGAAGTTTGAAACTGACAATGACTTGAACCCAATAAAAAGTTATGACTCGTTTCAAAATAACGGGAAACGAACGAAATCATTAAGCGTAGCAGATCCCAAACAAATGGTCCATAAACATAATCCGACAATGTTCGATGGGTGGCCACTCGCCAGCCAGTTACGAAACTGACATTTAATCCTCTAAGGTCAAAACGAAATTTTTCATCGATCAATAAAAAAAAAACATATCTGGAATCGAGTACAAACACAGTTAATTCATATATTATAAAAAGCAAAAGATTGTTTTATGTCATCACGTTATCAACTGATTAATCATCTACAACTGTTTACTATTGAATGTTTAGTATCCATGCTACTGATGAAACTCACATTGGGAGGTCGCCTTCAAACGCGACAGACGCAAGATTTATTGTTTAATGATTGCGACAGACACCGTGCAGAACACCTATTTGTTTTAATAACACGCTCGAATGAAGATACATTCAAAACGTCAACCGCCGCTAGCTGGTAAATCGTCTCATGTTTACTAATAAAAATTATACAGTCAGTTATTACTCGAGACGTTTATGTTTACGAAAGATCTTGGATTGATGATTGAGTAGCATCGAAGGCCGGGTGTGAGCTACTTTAAATGATCGATTAAAATCCAAGTGTATCTATTTTTAAGTAACTCCATCAGTGTGAACATCTTTGAGTTTACGATACGAGAAGATGACGGAGCAGGCTTCAAAGTTCAATGGTCGGGGTTTAGTTAATATGCCTACACGTAGCGGCAGAAAATCAAATAAACAGTCGCTTTCATCTCCGGTTTATCGGCGATGCACTTCGTAGCCTTGCACTTTGCCGTGTGTGTTCAACTGTTCACTCGCCGCAGCCATTACTCAGAGGTTGTCGACTTAATAACAATTCGCGTCGCTATCGATTTTGCATTCCTACATGAAAAAATTCACATGCATAACAAGAGAGCGTATATCAGTGTCAAATTATTTTTAAAATTGATTGTACGAAACATTAATGGTATTTTGTTTCACTTCTTATAAATGTTCAAGTCATATTGCAATGATGCGAAAGTAGACGCTGTGCATAAAATTAAGTTCGTAATCTGAAACGTTACTTGGAAGTCAATCCAATCCAGCTCCGCACTAAGTCATGCTACCTAAGCAATATTGCGTATTTATCATTCATTAAGCAGTAAAACAATTTCAAGCAATCATGCGTCTAATACAGCCGATAATGTCTCTATTGATTTTACCGGTGGTTCGTAACAGCACTCCAATATTGACAATGAGCGGTAGTTTAGATGCTCCTACGTGCTCCGGGAGTTGATGAGGATTCTACGTGACTCCCAGTTCATTGCTCTAGTTTTTTGGCACTTGATCTTGTGAATGAGTTTGCAGACTTTGGCTCGTAGACAAGGATCTTTGGAGAATATTTATTACGAAATATTGCATTGTTATCGGCTTAGCTCCCAAACATATTAATGAAGTGGACCTTCACTTATGGTTTATCTTTCTATCTAGCAAATGCCAACTTTGTATGTAAATGTGCAAGACGATTTGTAGTCTTGATGATCGCAGTGAATTGCCTTTGTATATCTAACTTGCAGAGGTTTCAAGTTCCTTTATAAGACTGTCCAAATAGCTATCGCTTTCAGGACCTCAGAATCATTTCGTGTGAAATAATGTGTGTAACTAGGCGTGATACGGAGATGCCGATGTTCTGAATGCTGATTTTCAATACCGGCACATTAGCAGTAGATGTGGTGGCAGCGCGCGTGATTGTCATGTTGATTCAGATCACACGTCTGTTACAAATTGTTGCTCCAATTCACGTGTGACGGGAATACATTTTTGAGGAATGTGAAGAATAATTCCTTGGAAAGTTGTAAAGATACAACTTTCGGACATTCAGTGTAAAAGATGGCGTCACTGAAGAATTTACGGCTGTATTTAACGATATTTTTATCGTGTAGTGTACGTATGTACTATGATGTACATACTATAGGTACATACGCAGTTATTCCTTCTACAGATATGTACCTAAAACACATAACAACTGATTCGTATGCATTAGTAAGTACGTAGCGGCAATTTTGATCAAAAATTAATTTTTAAAATATTTAAAAGAGTATAATATATGAAATTTAAATTTTGGTATAATGACCCGAAACACAAAGAAGGACGTCTTACTTTATTATGTTAATCCAGTTGTTGTTTTTATTCAAATGAACTGCTTTTGTCTGTGTATCGAAGGTAATGAAGATACCATCATTTACATTCCCAATCTAAAGCGCAGGTACACTGAGTTCGCTCGTTTGCCTCCTGAGGGTGGTGTGATATATTCAAGCCCCATTTAAATATTCCCAGGGGTGATAAGGGGAAGGGATGCGCGCCGGTTAATCAAGTAACGTGATCCATTTATCTGGAGCACTCTTGATATGGTGTTCCTGAACTTTGGAATATTGTAGCCTCGTTTGGGGGTGAGATTCGGTGTAACGAAATAGGCTAATGAGATATTGATGTGGTTGTACACACACGTTTTTGTTAACAGTTTTGGAAAGGTTTAAAAATTTTGTCACGTAATCTACTTTGATTAACCGTGCAGCCGTGCTCTGTCTTATATAAAGTTGGCCACAAATGTTTTGTTATTCCTAAAGACTGAGGTCTGTGATAGACCAAGTTTTAACAGGACACACTATAGATATATCCAAAAGTCACTCGAATTCATTCACGACATAATTAACACTTTATCATTATATTTTGTAATAACAATCTCTTTCGGCAATTGAAACGCGATCATACTCATTCATTGCGATAATCAATTCTCATGCGACCTCAATTATCATTTTCTAGATAAAGTTGTCACATTTATCTTTATTAAATGATGCTCTAAAATTCATTATTTTATACCACACCGAAATTGATATTAGATGCGTTTTATTGTTCCTTTTAAAGCGTTGAGCTCTCGAGTTTCAACGAAGGTTGAGTACCATGAATATTCAACAGTTTTTAGCCTTTAGATTTAAAGACTGGAACTGTTGTACACTGGGTACAAAGAAATAAATAATATTATATAACTTAGTGAAGTAAATAATGAAACGGCCAATGCCAAACAATTCGAATTGCAACGGATGGAACCTATGGACTAGTCGTTTTCAAAAACAGAGAAAAAGTAAAGAAGAGGACTCGAACAGAAAAAATTCAAATAACTACATTACCATTATAATACTTTTCTATGTGAGAGTCAATTAATATTCAAATCCAAGGCCATGGTCAATGAATATTCAAATAAGATCTTCTGAGGCGGTGATATCAATGGCATTATCGATCGATCGCAATGCAGCGGAGGGAAACAAGCATGGTGCCGTTTTACTGCATTCGATCTATTTACGTGTTTATGGTCGCCATAATACTGGCGTAGTATTAAAGTTGCCAAGTAAATTCAAATAAATGTTCTTTTAAAACATAAAAGTTGTAAAGCATAAAATTTTAAACAAAAACTTTCAGAAGCAGTCTTGACTTTGATTTATGGAAAAGGAAGTTTTGAAATTGTAATTATATTCTACATAATCGTTGCATCGATTAGTTACGCATTGATGTCATATTAGCCTTATATAGCGTAATTCGTTGTTACTTTTTTACACATATTGATTGCAAAAATATTATACTTGTTGCAAAGTAAGGAAGGTCGATTGGTTTCCTACATTCGCTTAGTTTCATGATATTATGAATATCAGTGACTGATGGTAAATAAGTACAGATAAACAATGAATTAATATAGTATATTCGTTCACTGAGAACAAACATAAAAATATTTATACACAGATGCCATTAAATGATAGCTCTTTTATGAACTTGTTATAAATTTTATGGCCATTAAAGTTTTGTGATATGAAAGAAGTGTTGTGATACTGTGAGGAGAAGGAGAGAGATAACCTGATTTAATATTAATAGCTAGGATCGAACATAAAGAATGCTTATTGAACGTGACTTCCATACACAAAGCAGACGAAATAAGAAGAGCTGTTTTAAATTAGCCAACTTTGGGAAGTTTTATAGACTCCTTTAGTTA
Source organism: Thymelicus sylvestris (assembly GCA_911387775.1). NCBI lineage: Eukaryota > Metazoa > Arthropoda > Insecta > Lepidoptera > Hesperiidae > Thymelicus > Thymelicus sylvestris. Next base: position 13,179,807 of record OU426895.1, read on the forward strand.
CAATGACTAGACTACAAACCTAAAGGTTCTACCATCGTTTGTAGAGGATGGTGTTAATCGATCGCAATGCAGTAAGAAGTACTGCATTCGATCTGTTTACGTAAAAGTAATACTGAACAACTAACTACACCATAGAAGGATTAACAGTCGGGACCCATTAAATTTTATAGGGCTGCTTGGGAATAAACAATCAAGATGTAATTGTTTGACGAATGGGTCCCGACTGTTAATCCTTCAATTGTGAAGTAGTTCAGTATTACTTTTTTAACAACATTCTATACTGGGCATGTTTTTTTTTCTTTTTAGTTTTTATTACGCAGCTGGGATTTTGTTTTTTTAATATTTTTTAATTTATATTCAGTCTTACCACGTTCAGCGAAATGGGTTTATAATTCCTAATAACTTGGGATAATTGGAGAATTTGTAAGTTTTAAGTTACCAAGTTTTTTATTCTTGCGAGAAATTTAATAGAAACCAATAAACTTATACTGATCAAAAATCTTTATTATTTCGTAAAGTCCCGTCTAGGCTTAGTAAGCTATCTTGATCAGCCACGCTTTCTAAACGGATTAATATAAACGGATAATTACATTGCTGTGTACTGTTAATTCTAGTCATAAACTTTGCGGTCTAAACTGACTGTGGATCTAACCTAACCCCTAACCCAACCATTACGCCACCTTAAAGATACTTTAGTAATTACTGATAAAACCTCGTATTTTACATAATATCTGTTTATTTTCTATGGTTATGGCAATATGAAATGCAACAAAAATAAAACGCTTCTCCTTGGTGATGGGTTAGTGAAAATTCAAGTTAGTAAGGCCAGTGGTGGATTTAAGTTTGATGTCGCCCTAGGCCCCTTAAGATATGCCGCCCTTTTTGCTCTGTGAGGACGTAATTATCGAAATTAAATATGCAATTTTTAAAAACCTAAATTATTATGTATCAAATATGAAATTAAATACGTTTTATTAGTTAAGATAGAGTTATCGTTTATAGTTGCCAGTTAATTGAGATGAAAATGGTCAAATGTCATTACCACAGCCACAAAAAATAATCCTGTGTGATTTTTTTACCAAAAATGTTTTTCATTTTACTTTTTACATTTTTTAAATAGAAAGTCTAAAAAAATTATGAACGAAGAAAAAAAACCAAACCTGGCAACGCTTCAAGTTACACAATCGCCTCATACACAAAGAGATCCACTCAAATGTTGCCAACTTGTAAATATTTCACCTCAAAAGTGCCAATTTTCATATATTTTACAAAATGGCCACCACGGCGTCCGTCATCTTGTCGAAAAAAAAATATACCCCAAACAGCAAAGTTGAGGATAGACCCGAGGAACGTTATATCACCACCACGATGTAACCCCGCAGACACCTCGAAAATTGAAAAATTTCTAACTTAAATATCTCGGCGGTCATCTTCTTCAATTTTTTTTCAACTTTATATTAATCGAAAACAATACCAATGTCGGGTAAGTGGCAGCAATAAAAAATGTTGGTGATTGCAAAGCGGTCACCATCTTGAATTTTTGAAAGATCATATTTTTCCCATAACCACCATGTTATGCAACTTTTTCATACATTATTACCCTCCACCAATACCTTCGTTAGGGCTATTTGAAATGTAAAAAAACTGAAAAAATAAACAATCCAGTAGCCAGTTTTGCCAGTTAAATTTGATGAAAATGGTCAAATGTCATTACGACAACCATGAAAAATTTATGGTGAAATTTTTTGGTTAAAAATATTTCTCCTACTTTTATATTTTTGAATAGAGTTCAAAATATCTATGAGTGAAAAAAATAATTAACGTAACCTGGCAACACTTAAGACCAAGTCCTACAACCGCCCCATACATTGCCGCCTCAAGATATTTCAAAAGTGCAATTTTTTAACATTTTGCAAAATGGTCGCCACGGGATCCGCCACCTTGTCGAAAAAATAAACACAACCCAAACATCAAAATTGCGAATTGACCCGAGCCAATAAAGAAAAAAATAAAAATAAAAACTTAAAAATCTAACGCAATCCGACCCTGCAAACTCAACTCAAAAATTGAAAATTTTAAATTAAAATATCGGTGGCCATCTTATTTTATCAAATTTTTCCAATTTCATCGTGACACTTTTCCAAATATTAGCCGAAAATGACACTAATCTTGGGTAGGTGCATATTAAAAAAAAGTTGGTCATTCAACTCGGCCGTCATCTTGGATTTTCGGAAGGCCGGATTTTTCCCATAAACACGCAGGCAAACCAAAAATTTCCCCCATACTTCGTATCCACCCCCCACCACTCCTTCTCGGAGACCAATTCGACTTTTCGTAAAACAAAAAAAAACAATCCACAATTTAAATCCTAAAATTCAATCAATCAAAAATTTCATGAATCCAATAATCTAAATTTTACTAACAAAAAATAACCGACTTCAAAGTCTCAAAAACTAAATAGTTGTCAGATCTCGTTCAAATTTATGTGATACATGACAAGCGCCTGCTTTCGCTTAAAAAAAGAATCATCGAAATCGGTTGGCGTGATATTGAGTTATTCGTCAATTTGTCGCGCACATCTTAACACAAATTTGCGACTTATGTAGTTTTCTCATGGATGCCGTTGCCAGATCTCAATAAAATTTATGTGGGACCACATGACAGCCACCAGCTTTCGATTAAAAAAAGAATCATCAAAATCGGTTCGCCCAGTCCAAAGTTCTGAGGTAACAAACATAAAAAAAAATAAAAAAATACAGTCGAATTGAGAACCTCCTCCTTTTTTGAATTCGGTTAAAAAATTTTGAATAAAAAGTCCAGAACAATGTATGAACGAAACAAAACTCAACCTGGCAACACTTTGCCTCGATTCCCACAACCACCCGAAACAAAGGGATCTGCTCAAATGTTGCCTGAAACCTGAAGAAAAATGTACACAAAAAATGTCATTTATCGCACATTTTCAAAATGGCGTCATTTTTCAAAAAGTCATAAAAAAAAATTGACAATCTCAACTCGGCCGCAATCCTGAAAATGTGAAATTTCAGATTTTCCCCGAGGTCACAGGAGGAGAAGGAGAAAACCCACCATAGACGACAAAATCCCATCTCACCTCCTTCTGGGAGAACAATTATAATTACCTATATGTAGTTATCACGGTGGTAAATCTAGGATTGCATAACACTTTTTTACATTTAATTACAATTTATTCATAAAGGCTATTGAGAAATAGCAATAATCTTTAACTGTCCGCTATAAAAATTAATAATTTGCGAAAAATCTGAAAATTATTGTTTTCAAAGTAATATAGATTAAAAAGAATCCATATTGCACCGACTTTAAAGGTAAACTCAACATTAAAAATATTTTATTTGAAGCGAAAATAATTCACAAAAATATTTTAGGTAGGTACAAATAATTCTCATATTTTACCGCTCTTAAGTTTTTAGGTTTCTGAAAATTTTGCCGCCCCCAAAATCATGGCGCCCCTAGGCCCGGGCCTCACGGGCCTAGGCCTAAATCCAGCACTGAGTAAGGCAGTCAAAAATTTAGTTTTACAGACCAAAACCAAAATAGACTTGAAATTATAAACAAATGCGCTATAAGTTCATTTTCAAATCAGATCACTTCCTTAATGATACAACTGGAGCTCGTTATACCAAAATCCAGAAAGAATGATCTGAAGAATGATTCAACTTCTATAGAAGTGGTCAGAAAAATGTGTAACACAATGGGAGAGAAATGAGAACGGTTTGTAGCTATACAATTTATTTATTTCTTCAAACAAAACACTGTCAAAACAGAATGACATCACAACAAAATACAAGTCAAACAAGGCAAACATATTTGCTCTCTTCATGACAAATTAAATATAAGCAAATTCTATGTTCTCTAGCTGATCATATCACAGGAGTCGTGTTACGGGATGAAGTATTTGCTCATAAAATTTCCCATAAAACAATCCCAGAAACCGATCCTCGTATGCATAAATACCTTACACCCACGAACCGATGTGATCTCATGAGAAGTTTCGCACAGTTTCTACGACCTTTAAAGGGCAACCGCAAACAGTTCTTTGCTCCTGTTGTACTGATATGGTTATCTCGGGAACGGAACTGTCGTGATATTTTATAGAGAAATCTATAAGTCAACGGTAGTGGGAAGTAAGGGATTGTAGGTCGTAGTTGCTCTCGGGTTATCTGTTAATTTGGATCTAAGATGAAATTATGGGGAAATTCTATACCAAAAATTTGGGCCAAGTGTGGGCTTTGTGCAAAGACAGTTTTTCCTGGTAGGTGGAATTAATAAAATATTTTCCAGGTTGATAATTGCTCATTGAAAATTTTAGTAATTTTTGCCTTTAAAAGTCAGATACCTTCAGGATTTGATGCACTAGATTTAATAAGTGGAACCAAATGAATACTTGCATGTAATAGTAACATTACAGAAAGACTACATAATATTGTATTATCAAAGTTCCTTACTGACCATTCAAGGTACTTACACGTGACGTTATGTATGGAAATCAAAACATTTCACAAGGAACACTTATTGATGATTGCAGAAAATCAACTTCCTGGCAGTACAAGCGTTGAAATCGACATCGTAAATATCTCAAGTATGAATAACTTAATCTATTTTCGATTCTTCGCTCAACTGACGCGGTGAGTGAGGAATTAAGAATTAACTCGCTTATGTGCATTGCGAGTTATCAGTTGGAATACCTGAGTGCAGCGATGTTCAACCGTAGGTAAATGTTTTCCATTATTGTGTTCGGGGTATATTCTTACTTAGTTTTTGGCTTTCTTTATTCATGCCTTTATTTGAGGAAATTTGAGTTGAGCTTTAACAAAGTAGAGTAGAATAACAGTAGAAATTAGATTACATAGCAATGGAATCTAAGTTTAAGACTCTGGGTTGTGGGGAAAAAAGAACAGCGAAAACTACTTGGGTTATCTACTTGGTTCAAAGCCTTCATTTGGTTGTAGCCGTGTTTCGATTTTCAAGAAATTATATAATAATTCATACTGCATTACCTCAGGATTCACATGTCCTTTCAGTATAAGAGGATATGCCACAGTGTACCACGTTGATCAAGTGTCGATATTCACACACGTTTTGGCAACATTATGGAGAATTGGAGAGAGATATTGTTCCTCAACAAAAATATAATAAAAGTACTGGACAATGAGTAATTACATTGCCCACCATACTTATTATCCTTTTAGATTCGCAGTCGGTGCAATAAAACTGTATAAGATGTACTCAATATGTATTGCGATAATGCTAACAGGGCGTCTTAATCTCTTTAACGACAAAGACCTTTAATATTGAATTAAAAATGTGCGCAGACGTGAGATAACTTGCGTACAGTGTAGAGCACCTGCGATCTACCTGGTTCTAGTTTGCAAAACTTGTTTTGATCTCCAATCGAGGGCTATATTTTTATTTGTTTATTATACTTAACGGAAATGATGCGTGGGTTTCAAATAAACAGGTTAAAATGCAGTCTGCATTCAAAAGATATGGTAAACAAAAAGAGAGAGAAAAACTAGTTTTGTTTTAATGATACGAGCAACAGAATGTTGGACTAAATAGTATCATGGCAAAGTTATTTAAATCGAAGGAAGATAAAATATTTTAACATTGGTCTCCCAAAAAGTATGTGTGTTCAAATCCTTTATTCGTATTTGAAATGATCATCTGTTTTGATGAAGGATAACATCATTGTGCAACCGTACCTAGTTCTCCATAATTTTCTCAGAATTTATTTAATTTTTTAACTTTTCCAACCGCTATTTTTACCCCTTAGGGGATGAATTTCCAAAAATCCCATAGCCTATGTTACTCAAGGATAATGTAGCAATCTAATGGTGAATGAATTTAAAAAATCGGTTCAGTACTTTTTGAGTTTATTCGTTACAAACATACAAAAATTACTCTTAATAATATTAGTATGGAAAATACAAAGCTTTCTTCTTTATAATATTAGTAGAATAATATTAGTAGATATAATTTATATTCATCAAAATACGTTATGTTGCGCAGGAACATAACGCATAACGTAACGTAACGTAACGAAGGAGGTTTGATTTTACTCCCCATAAATTTTCATACCCCGGGCTATCGGGAAAATCGATTCATAAGAAGTACACTCCAAAAAACTCGACAAAATAAAAATGGTGTTGGGATAATATGCAATTTGAAAGGTAAATAAAATTAATAAATTAACTTTAACATTCTTATTACACTTACATAAACCTGCTGAGAATACCCACATATTTCGCGGATGTTTTCATCTCATAAATAAATTTTATACTTATCGTCTTAAAAACGGGAACGGTTATTCAAAACTTACCTTATTAGGGTAAGTTTATTAAGTTCATATAATTGAGTACCGCTGACGAAACTCGGGCCGGATGTGACGTCACTCGTTCGTTTCCTACCTGTCCTCTCGACCGACCTTCACCTAGAAGCAGCTCGTTAGCGCCGATTTCATTATTTCTGACTAGCACTCGATATTCGATTTGAATGCAAATTGTATTTTGTATCGGTACGAACTCAGAACACTCGGAACATAATAGGTACAAAGAGGTTTTTGGGTAATCTGAAAGTAAGTTAGTATAGAAATAGTATGTCGTAAGACAGCTGTTACAACATAGATATATGTTAACTAAAGAACCAGTTCTATTTTTTTAATAATATCGAATGCTACTGTACCTATACTCAGCACCACACTAGGATTTCATATGTCGTGGGTGCCATGGACATTGACAACACATAAAGACAACCCTGGACTGAGGACAGAAACTCATCATTCAAGTTTGTGCCTCGCGAGGCATCCAAACCAAGGCCTACCAAGACCTTTCGAACGGCGGTCCGGCATGGTAAATATTGCACCACACGGGTCGGGAATTGGTCAAAAAACTCTGTGTGAACTCTTTACTTATGCCGTGGGCCTGAAAAGTATGAATGTAACAGCGAAATCACTTCCAAAAAATGTTTTTCTTCGCCCCTAGTAGGTAAGTTGCGATGGTACTAACCCAAGTGAAACCCTATGAAACAGTCAGAAATATACGATATACTTAGACATATTAAGATGTTCTGAGTGAACTAAATCTTAAAAGAGCCATGTAAATAATACGTATTATGAAAAATCTGACATACATAACACAATATATACATAACACATATAAACACAAACGCACGAACGGCCACAAACAAATCTCATGAATTCAGAAGATATCCCATCCCAACGTCGGACGTCCCTTTCTGCGACCGGCAAGAGTAATTTCAGTACATTATTCTTATCTTGGCCGAAAAAATAATGTAGGAAACCCTTTTCACGAGAACAGTTCTGTTGTAACGATATTGACCTCTGAATTGGGCGTGCACTTTCGACATGTAAATAAACATCGGGTCGTGATTCACGAGGCTGATAGCCATCGCGCTACCGTGCTCTGGAAAACAGTGTTTTGTTTCCTAACAATATGTCTGGACTTGGGAAATTCAATTGGGATTCTAAGGGAGATATCTCTTTGACATTTTGTTGTGTTCTGTGAACAAATTACCATATTTCTGTTGTTCATGTATGGATTACAGTTTGTTTACTTAAAAATGTATTTTCATTTACATTCATACTTCATATTCATGTTTTTCATGTGTATTCATAAAAAACAAGCAAAAAGCCACCATATGATATATTGTATTACTACCGCCCATAAACGTCACTAACTTACGAGTATATAGTATCGCTTCCTAAATTACATCGTTCTAAAATTACAATTACAAAGTTCAACGAGACTTAAATTCTGAAATACATTTTACAGGTTCACTAATATTGTGAAATTTAAAACTCGATGAAAAGGTTTTTTTTTATAAAATACAGAACATATTTCTCGACTACTATATCACTACTATATCACTGGATACTATATCATATTATCTCTTGGATGCGAACCTGACTGGTTTTTACTTTATTAACAATCTATTCGCACCTCGCGCTACATAGATGACTATTATCGGATGTGGATATCCTTGAAGACAGGCGGTGCCGGAAGTAATTCGCGGGAAGTAGCTAGAACAATGTAAGTAATGTCACTATAAAACGTAGTTATTTTATTAATTTGTAAGCAGCCGTCAGTTTAATAAAAAATAAAAAATCAGGCAATTAAAATACTGATTCAGTACAGGTTGGTAGTGTAACAACTGTATTGTACAAACAACTGTAGTGTATGTAAAAAATTGTCAGTATATTAATGGTATGTACTTCTACTTATATAATTTACGTATTTTATACATCATTTATTGCCTTATTTCTTATTGTATACGCATATTCCGTTGCTACATTATAGGGTTACACGCACGTCTTACCCACTCTTTCATTAAGCATTGTTTATTCTGGGTCGTGAATCCTTTATTAATTATTCTCACTTAAGTAGGCGGTGTCCCCAAAGATACTTTCTAGTTAGGGTTGGCGATGCGAACATAATGAGGCGTTTAATTAGGGATCAATTATCGGTCTTGGAAAGGAATAAATTAGGTAGGTACTATTGTATCTCCCATGCATATCTATCACGAATCGATAAATAAAGAAGTTGTTAAACTTATTGAAAACTTACAAATATTGCTGTATCGATTAATACAACTAGAGACAACTAGATTATTTTCGTCACTTGGAAATCAGGCAAATCCTTTATCAGTGAAATCGTCAAGTACAATAATAATGTACCTACTGTACACGGAAGATGTTTTGATCGGTGTCAAGCACCAACCCTACGTTAGCTACACCTTATTTTCAATGATAATGAGAGAGACGCTGAGATATCATGCATATTTCAAGACAGCCCACGTGCAAACAGGCAGATGTTTGAAATTGCCTTTGCTGTAATCATCAACCACTAACAACGTAAGGTATGCCATAAATTGTACCTACATTTTGCCATTGTTATTACACCCAGCCCATTATTGTACTACTGTAAGGCAGGTCACCTCACTCACCTCTCACTGAGTTTAAGGCCATAGACCACACTTTGAATTGGTAGCTAATCGGCACTAAATTGTAGAACTTTATTTCAGTATCTTTAATGGAAAAAAGTATAATGAATCTGTCTAGGTGTTTAGACTTTGTAGTGAATACCAATAACAGTTTTCTGACCCTACAATTTACTTCTATGTACATTCATAGTATGTAGATTCATGATTTCATGCATAAAGGATGAGGGTAACCCAAAAATTGTACCAATGAACAAACTACATAAATTTGCTTTAAGTAAATTTGTCCCGACTTCCCCTGTTCCCTTGCTCGAGGGTTTTGACGATAATTCCTGAAACGATAAATAAATTCCAATGGACATGAAAAAGGTTATTCACATACATTATTTAGCATGTCAGCTGGCAATATTTATCATCGATTGCTCAAACAAACCGTTAGTCCGTTACTGAGACCGAGCTGTTAGCATAACAAATTACAGGCTTCGATAATTGCCGTATGAAAGATGCGGGAACTGCAGATTTACATGTGACATTGACGTCATCAATAACTTATCTTGTGGGGATGGAATTTGAGATAATATATTATGGATTTATTTGAGGTTGTTTGGAGTTTCTTTACGGTTTTTCTTCTCCTCCATGACAAAGCACCTTTCCGAAAAGCTGGTAGATTAATAAAATGACACGCATAAGTGTATCAGCGATACCTATATTAATAAATTATTTTGAATTTATAATTTTGATGCTCCTCGACGTTCGTTAATAATATTCGTTTCGACGTTCTATCAAATTGTAACTGTTCCCGCCTAGCGAGTAAATATAGAAACACTGAAAGATAAGTAAAGATACAATAAGAAAATTTTTACAGCAAGTTGTCCTCAATCACTTAGTTTCCTTTTGTATTTCCGTTGTACAATTAAAGGTAAAAGACTTCCTTATTCCTAGTTGATTTTTTATAATGAAACTACTAAATTGCTTCCTGGGAACTAGTAAGTCTAGTAACATTAAAACGTTAGGTACATAACGTAATGCCTGAGCTTTGTGACCGTTTACAACCATCGTTACATATAGTCTTATACTGGGTAGATATTTTTGTAAGATCCCCTTGAATAACTGCGGAACAAGTTACATAATATTTATTCTACTAGTTTCTGAGCGCTACTATCGTTTACAACACAGCCAATACTATAACTTTTGACATGTAGGAGTATGTAGCTACATACTGTATCTCAGTCTACATTATCTACACCGTTCACATAAGCTTACAGACAGACAATGGTTGCCCTGGAGAGTTCAAGATCAAGACCGCGAGTCGTTCGCTTCTGGCCTTATCCTCGGTCACACGGAACGAGTGTATTCGCTCGACTATCGCTTTAATTAGCTTAAACTAGTGGTGGTAAGACTTGGAAAATAGTTGCAAGTATCGTTGTCTCAGGATTCAAGGAAGATAACTTGGTAGAAGTAAGCATCTGCTAGTTTGTCATCAAGCCAAAACAGGTTAGTGCCAGAGGATGACAACAATTCCTCAATAAATAATCGTTCCGTTTCAGTACAAACCTTCAGGCATCCGTAATTTTTTTCGGTTTTACCCAGAAGTGAATGGTGGATTGATGAATTTCGGTATTGCCATAGATCTGTATGCCACTAAAATTATTCTTCATAATGATGGTGTTTCTTAGTTTCTTAATTTGTCTGTTTAAAACTGCTAAAGTCTTTGTATTTTATATAAAGTTAGAGATTTTGTTGATGAAAAGAATTACCGCTTCTTTCGTCACTGGCATAACTTCCTTACATATGTGAAAGCGGTGACCACTTACCATCAGCCTTTGAAAAGTCAATATAGGTTAGATCCTAACTTCCCAGCACCTGATAAAAGTTGGATTAGCTAACGACTAAACATGAAGAAACGTGATGTTAATGACGTTAAATTATTACACAAGTTCAGTAGCATATAAAAACAAAAAACGATCAGTGTGCCACCTTAAAAAATATCCAGTGTTTTTCCAATCGAGTCAACCGTTGTCATTAAACAAGTTGGATCGCAGCGATAGGCCTTGCAGAGCCCGTCGTGTGACCGAGGTTTTAGAAATTAATATTCAATCAGTAGCCATGAGTAGCTGCCGCAATGCAGGGGGTCTGCGACTAGATGTGTCCTTTCAGCCGATTTATGGAGTAGATGGAATTAACGTTCAGAGAACTTGTCGTGCACTGGATATTTAAGACTTTGGAAGTATTGCGAATTTTCTGCACCTTTATAAGTAGCATGCAAACAGTTTGAAGTGGAAGCCTATCTATGTACGTCTAAATAAATGGTTACACAGAATGATCACCGAATAATTACACGACCGTACCCGAGATTCATTCATTGATTCGGCTGACACGTACATTACCAACTGATCTACGGGATTACCTTATTTGTCCCTCGGGATAATTCTGTTGGTTTGTGGGAAAATATTTTTCTTAGCTTTGTACATTATTATTTCTGTTTCTGTTCTTATTTTTTTTCTGTTTGTAATTCTGTCCTGCATTATTATCTCATAATTAAAATTATAAATAAATAATTCAAATTTACGAATTGTTTACCTTTCAACTAAGTATATTTATTCGTTTACTCCTATGGTTTACTCAATAACTTTCTACATTCCCTGAATCACATGATTAACATGTAACATTGTAACCTATTCGATGTCTCAGTCTGTCTCAAGTCTCAACTACCTATTCAAGAAGTGATGTTGACAGCAGAAATAGCGATTGTCCGGCTACTGCTATTGTCGGTGGCTGGGACCTATTTGGACAAAATTGACAGCGTGTCATGTGAATGCAGCTAATGGAAAAGTCAACGACAGTATTGTGAACAATTGTTGAAGGTCGAAGGGATGATGGAAAGGTATTGCAGATGAAATAGATTAGCCTGACTCTACTCTCTAGTTCAAACAAACACCAGTTCAAGATATTGCTGCTCTTTTTACAATTAAATTTAAAAAAGGTGTGTGTCAGCTTCGACGCACGACTTGAGTTTAACGCCATGGTAATGATGATAATGATAATGATGATGATGTTTCACATCATCAGAATAGAAAGTATTTTATCTAGATTATTATTATTATTAGATAGCATTGTTACTGATCAGCAGTCCTATGCCATCTAGATTCTGTGTTACGAATTACAAACATAACGCATACGTAACACAAAAAAATTGATTTTACTCCCCGTAAAATCTTATACCACGGGCTTAAATTAAGTATGAAATCGATAGATAAGGAAACTCCAATGCTGTTCCTAACATATGGCCTTGTAGTTAGTTGCTTACAGTTAAAAATAATTCTATAGTTTATCCAACAGACAGAAAATGCACCCGAGTTAGCCTCAGCCTTAAGGACTTCATCACCCTTGCAGTAATTTTGAGATAGTTGCGTAAAAAAAATTACTATGATGAAAACAAAGACGTTTAATGTAGTAAAGTCCGAATAAATGTAAAAAATACACAAACGGGTCAAGTGAGTATGAAGTTGGCAGACAGTCCACAGACCTATTAAACGTCCTATGTGTCCTCTAAGGAAATGAAGTGGCGGAGATAAAATTCAAGAGCTGGGAAACACATCTTAAGGAAGCTGCAACGTAAACAATATTGTATCTGCGAGAGAAATGGCGTCGTTAGCGTAACGACATGAATTTTATTTGTTGGCTGGCTCCACGCGCGGGAGCTGGCCAAATAGAAGTAACGAGACGCCAACACATTATATAATTTATAAACTTATGGCAGACCATATAAAACTGATATATGATAACTGAATCAATAACAGGGAGAGAGAGCCCAGTTGTTTGGAGGAAGTCTTCCGAGAACCCTGGTTCTAATGCAGGTACATACGCAAAATTCTTTAAAATTCTTAACATTTAAATTCAAAGTCTATTCCGAAGTGTGAACCGCAGGTTCTCATAAATATTCTTCGTTGACTTCATAGGTATGTAAAGGAGCAGGATGATTTGAAACCCACTTTAATGATCCTCACTAATATATCTATAGACGTACCAACTCATATGTATGTAGGCACATAATAGGGTTCTCTTTTCTAAATATACCATTTCAGCATTCCTCGAGAACATGCCATGTACTTACGAGCAAAATTCCGTGTATTCAAAAATAGAAAATCGTAAATCGTTAATTTGGTTCGCTTGTCGTCCCGGATTGAGGTTCTATGATAAACCTTTATGATAAACCTTAACACTATACCACCACATGTCTTTTGATTTTACTTTCACACAAGAGTTCTTATACTGAGGCATACAAGAAACAAAAGCCTTTATGTGGTATTCAATGGCATAAGTGCGGTATGACCACAGAAGACATAATAGTACTTAAAATAGGTATGACATCTGATGTCACTGAACAAATATGTAGATGTGAGTATCCACCGATAATCATAGATATTAAATACAGGCTTTGCTGAAGTAGGTTTATGTAAAAAGGCTTTTAATAACTTAGTGCGCTTAACGATCTCAGTTTCTCATCATCTTTCTGTGTTTGCTGTCCTCCTGGCAACATTAATGTAATGAACCATTTCTGATATTAGGATTTGTAGCTTCCATACCAAATAAAAACACCACACGACGTATAAGTACAGGACCACTACAGAAGAGACAAAACTATTGTTTTTTTTTTACTTACAATAAGTTAATGCTTGACCACAATCCCACCTGATGGTAAGTGGAGATGTGGTCCAGGATGTTGAGCGCACTAACTTAATAAAACCCTATTCACTCTTTTCTTAAAGATATAGCATATTGAATAGATTGAAACAATTTATAGGTCAAAACCGCAATTTCGAAATATCTACCTGTATTATGATGAAAGCATCTCGTGGAAATCACAGGATTTTCATGCAATTCGGCATATTGCTAACCTATATTATGAGTCAACATATTGGATACTTACGAACGGGAAGGAAAGTATAGAATTCTAGCTGAATACATTGTGAAATCTTATATGCATGCAATATTCGGGAGCGATATGGAAATTGAGAATTGTAAAAAAGTTTATAGGCACGTATCATGAGTAGGTAGTAGGTACCTAATCGTATCGTGTAAGTAAGCTATGAGGATGCCTTATAAAGTGTTGAACTAATAGGCGTTGGAACACACACAGTTAAATCACAAACGACATTTGTCTCGCACTAACACCAAAACATCGGCTCCAACTCCAATCCGGGAACCTTCATTACCAACTTAGTTATATATAGAGAAATTAAGATAATTTCTAAAAAGTATTATAGAATGGAATTAGAATGGAAATTGAATTATGGAAGGATTATGGAATGCCGCAATAATTAGCACTTTTAGTTAGGCCCTATCTATAAAGTTTATTATATTTATTAAATATTATTATCTTTATCACTTTCTTATCTCTTAAAGACAGTTCTTACCGTAACGCATGTTTGCATCTTGTGATGTAATTATTGTTTATTTTGCAACTATACAGTAATTTCTACGCCAGGGTACCTGAATCGGTTTCAACTCATTTTATATTTATGTAACAATGCAAAGATAACGAGTTACACTTATGTTTGCGCACTATCCTTGAAAGTTGTCACTTTCCAGTCGTGACTCACGGCCGACAACCGCGAGCCTTTGTGAGTCTATTTACCAAGTTTCCTATGCCGTTGGGAATCCACAGTCTATAAAATCATTAACCCTTACGCCTTAGGCTTTACGGGCTAGAATTGCAAAAGGACTTCTTGTTCAGATGCAAACACTAACGTATTTGATAGGCTTTTCTCTGTCAACGGTCCCATATTCATACTTTCATCAACGTTACATAATAGGGATGTAGAAAGATTGCTTTCCGGACGCTTCAACTAATCCTATACCTATTATTGCATTAAAACATCTTAGATTCTAATGGAGATTGGTGTTCAAAGATAAAAATTTTCAATTATGAGAAATTTGATACGGTTTCTATGAATCTTGGTCTTTGATCCGATGTTATGATACCTCTATTTTTAAAACTTTATCGTTATAACTGTAGTATTATTGTTATTAAGGTTCAGTGACTTTTTTCAATTAGAACATGTTTGGAAAAAGTAGAATACTAATTTGTAACAAAGTATCTACTTGAGGATCGATAAAAACCAATTTACATCTCACCAAACGCTGTTCGTCATCCAAAGCAGCAGGCTATCTAACTTTTATAATCAGCGCTTCCATCGCGAGGTATGCGAAATAAGAATTTTGCGTAAATAATTTCCATTGCAATTTTATATTTGACTCCGTAATCACATTTGGGGGCATTAAAAATCAAACTCAAGTATCGGCAGATAAGGTTCGGTTTGGCTCGTCGGGTCAGTCCAAATCTGTAAAGTACTTAATGTTTTCAATTCTGTATAATCGGTTTAGAATTTCCAGTTCCACGCCAGTAATTGGATTGAAGGAAGTTAGACGTTGGGGGTGAATTTTTCAGCGGACTTAGCACCGCAGCTTACGACGAGCGAAATATATTTAGTTGTTCTACGATCTGCTTATTCAATGCAAACTCATTTTTTGCTCGTTCAGAGTACCTAATTTTCCATTTTTATTGCTTAATGTTTAAAGATCTCACTAAGTATTTTATTTCCTAATTCACTTGATGATTACTTTGGTTCATTAACACTATGATCAGTTTATTAGACAACCGAGTTGAATAATGTCAACCTTCGCCTTTTGTATTTAGTTGTTGGGGAAAAGATTTAAAACTTAGGTTACATCTTGATTTTGGATTGGAAACTTACACAAACCTTAAACGTTTGTAGTTTAGTTTTTGATCAAGAATGATTCGACGATGCTTTTGCGTGGTAACGCCGGTGTTACTAGTTTTTCAACTTAACTCATCGTGGACTGAACACATTTTACTATAATAAGAGTTCTTACGACAATACTTGTATTATACTGGTATTATAGTAAAATAAGGTGTTACTGATGTCTCGTTACTTGATCAGCTTCTGTGAACTGTGTGTCATTGTGGCTCATCCACTTCTTTGACAACTATTTTATAAAAAATAGTTAACTATTTAATTTAATCGAATAAGCATTTCACATTATCATACATTCACGTACCTGAACAACATATTAAAGATTATTCTCGAAGTAAGAGCACCTACCGTGTAATTCACCCGTCATTGATACGCGTTCCGTCGACATACTTCCACAGGTTTTTATAAACTCGCGCACACTTCGTAGGTCTTTTATTATTGAAAAGGGGAGCAGATGTTGAAAACCTTTTACCATCTTTCACCTATAGCGTCTCGTGTAGGGAACGTAATGTGTAGGGTGAACTAAAACGGTGGAAGAACACGTCTGTCGTTGACGATTAAATTCGCGCCAGTCACTTTGATTTATCCAGCTATTACGAGTACGACTCGCTCAGTCAAATTTGTTTCTTCTTGAGCACTTCCTTGTTATGCGTGCCTCACCTGCCTCCTCATTGTTATTGCTTATGATTGTTAAGCCACGCATCGGCTTGAGTATGTTGTTATAATGAAAGGTTTCTGTATGTTGACTTCGTTTTTATTACATTTTATTACGGTAATTGTAGTAAGTAAAAGCTTATCTTTTTTATCAACCTTTTCTCAGATGATAATTAGAGATCAGAATCTGTTCTTCCCCTTTACATGAACAATATAATATGTTTCAGTTTTCACCCATACAGTTTTGTCAATGGATTGGAAAATTAATAAAAGAAGACTTTAGGTATATGACGAAAAATTGTTGATCTTTTATGAGACTCCATTCAAATATTCTTGGTAAGCAATTTTTCACTGTAGGTCTTATCACATAGTTACTTTTGTTTTGATAGTTTCAGCTGTACATTGTAAAGTAGGGTCTTATTCTACTATCGTATTATGTCAATCTTACATATATGAGACCCGGACGCAGCAGTAGAATAGTTACAAATAAGTGTTGTTTGCACAATTTGTATTTTTAATTTATTTTCTTGTTTTATTTTCATCAATCTCGGTTAATGAACTTGTATTCAGATTCCACACCAGTGAGCTTTGTGCTTCGATAGTTGAATTTAAATAGCACTTTTATGTAAAGCAGGTTTCTTCAGTCTTTGTGTTTCAGTATTTATCTTCTCCTCATTATAAATGTGGTTGCCTTGAAAGAGATAGATTGCATGACATTAATTAAAATTCATGTTGCGGTTAATTTCTTATTGTTTTTTTTTTATCACAGTAAACTTATGTATTGTTTCAACTGCATACAAATGAAGGTCAGTATGTGATTCCATCTGTGGACGTCCGAAATACTATGAAGTATGAGTACTAGGTCTAGTGTCATTGCATGTCACTTATTCAGCAGGGTACCTACACTATAAGTATGGCATTGATTTATAAGATTGCCAGTCTTAGGTACTCTTTGTTTGTTTAACTATTAAACAACAACAATAGTTTAAGATGAGATGCCATTCAGATTAGGTTTAACTTATAGGTTGAGTCAATAGGGTCAACGTATATATTGTGCAATTTTCTCACACACTAGGACAGGATACATAATTTAGTTTAGAACTGTAAAGGTTAGTCAATATTGTTTTGAATCCTTTGTTATAACACTTGCAATAAATAAATTGATAGTGCTTTTGGAACTGAGGTACTAAGGGAGAAAGAAAGCTGGTGCTTGTTATGTGGTCCCACTTAAATTTGAGTGAGATCTGAAGAGTAGTTTCTGAGTTATCTCTAATTTTGATTTCGGTTATTTTTGTCAAGAATTATACATGATTTTTTCAATAAGTTAGTATTAGTCTATTTTGCAACAACCCGCGGTTAACATCTATGATGGTACAAGTATATATTATACTTTAAGACATGCGTGGCACCTCCCTCCCTCCCACAACGGAAACATGTACTACCATAATTAAAAGTATATACTTAACAACATGTATGTTCTTGAAAAAATCGTAATACCAATACTGTTGGTATTACGATTTTTTCAAGTGTCAGTCATTTGAGTATTGTCTAAGCAATTTCAGTCTAAGGCCCCAACTCAGAGTCACTAACGCTTACTTTAATCGTTTCGTAGTAAAGAATCACCATACTAATTCTGTACTAAGAAGCGATTTAAGTAACTGATAGTGACTGAGTTAGGGCGTAAGTGCGCTTTATTAATCTCATCCTAAGTTCACAGTCATCAGTAGAGATTTAGGCATTATCAAGTCAGTAGCGTGCTATAAATCGTATAACTTTATCGTAATAGGACATCTAAGTGGCTAAGGTGACGGCGCATTGTACAAAACGTTATCGCACCCCGAGAATGGGCATCGGAGTTCAAACTTCAAAGTGCTTGTGAGTGGACGTTGTTACTATTACTGGGTCATATTCATAATACCCTGGTACCTCGCTTGTAAGTGATGTGACACAAGATGCCCTTTTACCAGATCTGAGGACAAGAAAAGAAATTTTGTACTTTGAAATGTTTGAAAACAGGTAAAAAATCTACAGGTGGAATAGGTAATCCTTTTAACGAAAATATAATTATCAAGAATATTTAAATACTTTTTGTAAGTTTGTACGTACGCAACTATAATTTACTACGTTAAAAAAGTTTATAAAACACCTGATAATAATAAATAAGCAGTAGAAATCTCATAGCGCAGCGAATTGGTTACTTTTAACCTTAGTAAAAATAAGCATAAATTTATATACACAATCAAAAGGCGACAAAGATAAATTTATGCTCAAAGAACGTAATGACAAATTCCCCAAAGAGATACATCTTCACACATGTAAGTGGGAGCAACATTCCTCGCGTTTACGACCCCGTCATGTTCCCTTATGAAATATTACTCCAACATGACTCCATAATTATAGCCGATAACCCGGTTCAAAGGGCCGATTGTCTGAACCGGGCGCGCCGGTAGCGCGTTTGAAATATTCAGAAGTATCCCAACTTAATTAGGGTGGTACTTTTGTACGGAGAGAATTTATGACGTAGGGCCGGTCGTCAGGGAAAATGGCAGAAGTCATGGCCGGTGAAACGCGGGTGGCTATGGATAAGGGGATAGAGTGGATTTCGCCATAAAAAAGAAAAATCTTTGCATTAGGACTAATGGACTACCGGAACCGGACTAATTAACGTGATTGTTAGTTAAGACTTAAACAAGTTTCCTACTAAACTAATAATACTGCTAGTTAGGAGTATATACATATGTATATGTATAGTATGTTATAAGTTAAATGAATCCTGTATCTAGAAAATTCAACTAAGAAATAGAAAATAAATTGAATTGAGAATCGTGTAATTGTAAAAAAAGCGTGGAGTGCTTTTTAAGATATTATCAGAATGATAATCCTTCTACTCAATAACACCATGCACCCCACGCTTCATTTTCTATTTTTAAGTAAGCTTCAGCTGTTCTAGGACTGTGCCATTCCCCCCGTAGCACCATAACCAAGTATTTGGGTAATGCGACTTCCCTCCTGGCTTCCGGCTTAATGTAACCCACCATGCCCAGTACGAACAAACTGATATACAGGAGCGAATAGCCCGGATATACCCCATAAAGTCTCATATAGAGGAATCGTGTGAATTTGTTTTGGACACGTTCTAGCATTTGTTTATAGGTACTTCTCTTCTCTCGGAGCCCATATAACCGAATTATGCTCCAAGTGACTCCACCAAGGCTTCGCCAGCGCATCTCTTTTTCTTCTCGGTCTTCTCTCTGTCTTCGCCGGCAACGCATTAGTGATGCTTTTGGTGTTGCTGACGTCCATGGGCGACGATAGTCACTTTACATCAGGCGGATCGTCAGCTCGTTTGTCGGCTATTTCCATAAGAAAAGAACGTTACTTGAATTAAAAGGCATGTTCTGTCAGTCTAGATCTAGTTGAGAAGAATTGAAAAAGAAAACTTTTCCTACAAAAAGTTATGTGCGCCCTACCAAAATTGTCCCACCCGCAATATGGTCACCTCGATTACAATCCGGCTAAAACGAGTGAAAGGTGTAATGTATGTACAGGCCGGGCTATAACCGTCCTCCCTTCTTGATCGGATTGAATTACCGGCGCCATGCCGTCTAGGGCTGACCGCACCCGCTTATCGATTTTAGGGAAACCCCATCCGTTATTAGTATTACCGTTATAATAATAATACTTCTGGCCTTGGTTAATGTACTTCGCCTGAACTTGTGTACGATTAACTTGTTGTTTATAAAAAAATACTGCGAATGAAAAATGCAAAAAATGAAAAATGCTCGAATTAGATTAGGGCACAATAAATAAGATTACCTACTTGCTTAAGGAATACGCACATGTTACTGTTAACATTATATCTAAATTATACAGATATAATTATAATAATATATTATATAATAATTAATTTATGTATCTCCTGCGCCTACCACCACTTGGAATATAATTTGTCAAAAGTTACTTATAATTTTAAGTTTGATGAAGTTTTTACGAGAAAACTAAATGAACACAATAATTTATAAAAGCGATTCTAAAGTTTATTTCGACGTGGGAATATTAAGAAACAGAACGGCGCACTCTTATTTCCTATCGATTACTCAATGAATTTTTGGGGCGTAAGACTCCCAAGTCGTTCAGGGGTAACTGCTACCCCGGCAATTACTTGGCGACAGGTGTTTGGTGTAATAAAGCAAGTTGTTCAACAAAAGCCGAGTTTCCTCTGAATTATATATTTGGGCTTTCACGAGTTCAACGATTAAATGCACCGAACAAGTTGATTACTTTGTTTGTTCTATGAGGAACGATAACAGAAAATCTTAGTAACTTACTAGCAGTAGCATTAGTATAGTAGAGTAATAGAGTAGTAGTGCTACTCGTAATCTTTAATCGAATCGACGAATATATGAATTTTACCCAGAAAAAAATTACCGACCTCAAAATAACTCAAAAACTACGAGATCAGATGAGTCAGATCTAGCTGAAATTTAAATGGGACCACATGACAAGCATCAGCTTTCGATTAAAAAAGGAATCATCAAAATCGTTTCACGTTCACCCAGTCGAAAGTTCTGAGGTAACAAACATAAAAAATACAGTCGAATTGAATATTTCCTCCTTTTTTGAAGTCGGTTAAAAACAGTCGCCACTATTATATGCGCATAGTTCTTTTTTATAACGAAATATACATCTACAATACAATATTCTTTATTGTGCACACTAATAAATGACAGAAAGAAGAGACATTAACAAAATAAATTAATTACACAAGAGGTGGTCTTATCGCTACAGTAGCGATCTCTGCCAGACAACCTTTCGAGCAAAGTACAAAGTAGGTACATTTGAAGAGCTGAGGTAGGGGTGCAAGGGGTAGATATAATTTATGCAAAGATAGATATACCTAAGCTATTTTAGAGGATTATTAAGGTATGAATAGTAGTAGTAATTTTACATCTAGCGAAGCGAAAGGGTTAGTAATAATATAGTTAGTTCGTACTATAATGCAGATACCAATATTATTAAAATGTGTTATTTAGTCTTAATAATCGATAACGATATATATAGGTAAAGCAGGTCAACCTTCAATAGGCGTCAACAATAAATGATACACTGTGTCGACGCCCCCTTGTGTAAAAACATTTGAATTTCGAACCGGGAATAAAAATATTTTGCGCGCTTTTTAAATTAAACAATGGACGACACCCGATGTTTGCTGTGGGATTAACATATTTGTGTTTCTCATGACTCCGATTCGCTGTGTGCCCGTTTGGTTAGCGAAAAATCATGCTTCTTTTTGGTTTACACGCAAGGACAAAATATAAACGCTTGCTTTTGTTTTATGCTTTTGCTTTTTATGTAGACACCTTACGCCTAGGTCTTTTTTCTTTTTGTACCAATTTTCTTTGTTGCCAGTTAGATACGAGTGTAAATACTATTGATTTTTTTGACAATTTGAGATTGACAGTGATTTTTAAATCAAAATCACTGAGGATCTGCTAGCATCAAAAAATTCAAAACAAAATTGTAAACCCATATCGTTGTGTTCTCACTATCCGAAGGTTGACTGGCAGGAATCCTAATTCCTTATGTCGTGGGTGCCATAGACAACATACTAGAAAAGGACATTCACACCCAGACCGAGAACAGAAATTCAAACTCCTCTCTATATTTAATATCTTTGATCTAAACACCAAAAACCGAAGCTATTCTCAATAAAATTGAAGTAAGATCTCGATGCTTAGTCTCTCCCTGAGGACTGACTGGAAATAACTGTATAACGTGCTGAATTCGGCAAATACATAAATCGCTCAGGCGAAATAGAATAGCTTCAAGAGCTGTAGTCCTCTCTCGAAACGACTATCGGTCTACAAAAGCGGGTTCCACGGAACTAAATTTGCGAAATGTTTGTCTTTAAGTTCTCGAATTTTCTTCAGTACAATAGTGAATGCGGGCTTTTGTGTAACAAATTGTATTGCGAACAGGACGTTCTAAATCATAACATTTATGTCACAGACACGTTACGCCATACGCCTATTATTGGATTGATCCTAGGGTTTGATGTTGGCAAATTATCACTTCCTTAATGCATTGATCGTTATTCTATTTAAAATTAATGTTCTATTATTTGAGCGTTGTGTGTACCATGGCTTCAACTCATTTGCTTACTACTGAGCACGGGTCTCTTGAGAAGGCCTAGAGCGTATTCCACCCAGCTGCTCTTGCGGAATTGTGGAGGGTTTAGTGGCCAACCCAAGAGTCGGAAGTTTCTATTACGTCCGAGGGCCTCCAACATGGCTAAATTTAAATAAAAAAAATAGATATCCATAAAAATGTTTTCTAATAAGAACGGTTCACATTACCGTATTAGATGGTATGTTCCTCTGTTTTCTCAAGGCGTACATCGAGTTCTCCAGTCGCTAGATGGCGTCGCACGCTGCGTTCCCGTTCGTTTCCCAAAATGGCGCGCTCGCGTCCAGTCCGCCTAGGTCGCGGTCATGGCCGAGGGCTGGGAATTGCATGAGATAGTTATCGATACTTGACTATTTACCCGACTGCTAAGAAGGGTTATGTTTTTCGCGCGTTTCTTGTATGTATGCGTGTATTCTTTATTAACTCGTATGTTTCAAACCGCTGAACGGATTTTGAAGTTTTAATAAATATGTATATTCATGCCAAATTAGATACAGATTTCTAGCACTGAGGGTTTCGGCGCATTTGACAGACGGACATATGAACGGACGGACGGACATGACAAAACTATAAAAGTTTCGATTTTACTTCTGAACCCCATAAATGACGGATGGTTACTTGCAATTCGTTGGAATTCGTTTATTGAAATATATGTTCAAAACCTTTTAAGGTATGAAACTTTACAAAAACATTGTTGCGTATTAAATTTTGCGACATCTTTTGATATCGATAATAAAGTTTTGCTGAAACACTTCACTACACAGCGCGTGCTATTCCATGTTTCCTGCTACAAGAAAAACGTGTAGATAGTGGAAAATCTAGTATACGGTTACGATTAATGGGTAAAATAAATAAAAAAGATATGTTAATTTACAGAGTTCTATCTGTAGTCCATTTTTCATCACGAAACCTAATTATGTGCTTAAAAATCTTTTTGGTAAACAATTTTTTGACCGTTTATATTTGTAATTAAAAAAAAACTAACACAACCTTAAAATAATTTAAAGACTGAAAGTAGTAAAAATTATTTCTATTTAATATTAATTATTTTTTAAAACTAATTTAAAATAGTATTTCAATGAATAGTAGTGCCAAGATACGTCTGCAAACCTCTTTGGCGTTTATTTAAGTTAACACATACCTAATAAGGTATCCTATAATTCTACTAGTACCGTATCTAAATCTTTTGAGTTCTTAAAAAAAACTGGGTGCTAATAGTTTCATTGTACTGTGTTTTATTACTTTGTCGCACTCGTATATTATGACAGTAATAAAGTGGACTTTCGACATACACATTGTAGTTTTCTCACAAATTATGTGGAAAACAGTTAACGACGTGCCTTATTGTCTAGTTAATACACGTATCGCTGATTCGACGCGTTGTCGTCGTGTCATTAATGATTAAATAAACGATTCTTTTGTTATAAGTGCTGGAAAGCTTGTCAAGTCTTATATCTACCACTGTAGACAGTGATTCCCTAACCTTTTTAATGCTATGTCAAAAACTTAATGCTGTCACGGATTAGGATGTGATTTTTAGCAATAACTAGTTTATGTTAGTGATAAGTAAGTGACATGCAGAATACAAGTGTACGTAAACCATGAATTTTTAAGTGCCTAATAAAATTGTTATTTGATTAGTACAGGGATCGCAACCTTACTTGGACTCTCACGTTCGAAGTGTTCGAACCACTCTTTGTTAGCAAGAATGGCATAACATACAAATTAATATTCCACAGTGTCATATTGTCTAATAGTGCACACCTGACCACAGTGGCTATAGTTGAGAGCTGTAGGCGCTGGATAATTAATATCAAGCTTATGGCTTCTATTTTCGGTCGTCCATTGTTCCACTGAATTGAACAGCTGTTTGTATCTGTTTACGGCTACTGGTTGGTCGTATTGTTACTGTTATCTCTTATCTCGATACTATTGTTAGTTATTTGACTGCTCACTGTTTTAGTTTTAGGTACGATTTGGCTATTACAATGCTTCGTATTGATAGTACGTTGTGGCTGTAGTAAATGAAAGCTTACGTTGAATAATTTTAATGGTATTTTGAAAGTTGAGTAATGCATTTAATGTTCTGCTAACTACCCGCCCCGGCTTCGCATGGTTAGAACCACATGAATACAGAATGTTAACTTCATACTAACGCCACGCGCGAGAACACTACTACATGCACAGCTATGTGTGCGTGACCTGTCACCGACAAGACGGGGCAGCGTGCGCCGACCAATCAACTAACGCGCCGGCGCCCGCTGTACCCTTACAGTAAGGTGACAAGTTCAGGTGTGCCAGCGGCGGTGACACGGGCGACGTTTTGTGACGACGCGACGTATTGTTTTTAAAGATGCCAAACTGTTGAACTGTTTGTTTAAATACCTAATGGGAAGAAAACCAAATAGATTTCTTTATTTGTACCTATATCCAAAGGATTTTGACAAGTAATAATAGTACACATTTTTATGCTTATTAAAGAAGACTAAAGAAGTATTTAGTTAATAAGCAGGTTAGGTACATACCTAATATCCAAAATAATTAAAGTGGCGATAAGGTTATTATTTACTAGCTTTTACCCGCGACTTCGTCTGCGTGGACTTGAGAATGAAATTAAAGTAATTAAAAAACATCCCGGGAAATGCGAGTTTTTTGGCACCGAGGGTTTTGTACTTTACAGAACCGAACATAAGAGCAATATTAAATGATTCAGTAACAAACTTAACTTTGCCACTGTAAAACTGTCGTTCCTATGCTTGGACATAGTGATCAATTAACCAAATACAAATAAGTTTAAGTTTTTTGGAATGATATCTCCACGTGTTCCTGAGAAAATAAGGTCGACAGACAGACAGACAGACGGACAACGAAGTGATCCTTCAAGGGTTATGTTTTTTCTTTTGAGGAACAATACCCTAAAACAATAAATAACCTGTAAATCCAACTTCCAAACTAAATTATACCCTTGACCTGATGAAGAAGCTGATCCATCTCCGAACTCGAACGACCTGATCCCGACGAACATGCACCCTGTTCTTTGATGCGGGATATGTAATATCTATGAGCCAAAATTCATCTAAATCCATTTAGCCGTTTTAGCGAGAGTAAAAAAATATCTTACTAAAGGTACGCCTAAGAAATATTAGTGGGATTTTATATACACGTACACCATCATACCTTGAATTGTTCAATGTTGTACTGGTTTTGCTATGTCAACGTGACCATCAACAAATATTTTTAAAACTATTATTCTCACCCATTCTGGAGTTACATAGTCTGTCTCTAAGATACACCACCAGACCCAACCCAACCCAGACCCTAATACAATATGGCCTGTGGTTGGGCCTTACCACCTGTTATTTCGTAGCAGCTACCATAATAATGTATTTTTATACCATCAAAAGGTAGAGATTTCAAAGAAAAAAATCCCACAGACTTTTTTAAAAAAGCAGATATTTTGACGTGAGAATTTTCGATTGAAATTAATTAGGGTGCTTTTTCGATGTTAAGTCAAAATAAGGTGAAATAAGAAATATTTTAAATCAAAAAAATTACAGTGTTTGGAACATAAAAAGTTAAGTTTTCACCAAATTTCATGAATTTGTTTGTTTGTAAAAGAAAAATAAAAACCCAAAAATTTTCAAAGGCTTCAGCCCTGGTCAATTAAGATATACTGAGATAAATAAAGACAACTGAAAAAAAAGTTTTACTTTGACTACACCTCCCCGAAATTAAACCAGGAGATTGTAGGAGTTGGAGATTATAAACGCTAGTTTAATTCAGACTACTGGAATACTGGACTGCTCCTATTTATTCATAGACTTCGACAAATTTTTCCACGTAAGTATAAACAGCAAAACCTAAAGTAATCGAATTCTTTTTCAATTTTAATTACGTAATGTTTTATTGGCACTACTTCTTCCTTCTTTTCGACTTATGTGTTTTCATCTGACCAAGTAATGTCTGTAAGACGGTCCCCATGCTGCTCACCAGATCACGCAAACTGCCGCCGCCGCCGCGCCTCTCTGTCTCCATGATCGGATCGGGTGGTTTAGCAGGTACCTGATGTACCATGTTAGGTTTCCCGGTCAATATTTGATCGCACCGACCACGGGCTACATGAGTCGCTCAGGGACGTCTCGCCCCTCCGTATTTGATTGCCTGAGAGCTAAATGGTAAACGCTTCTGCGTGAAGAGTCAAAAGAGCCCCCCCGACTATCTGGGGAGTTTCACAACCGCGGCACCAGCTAGATTTATGGTAATGAAAGCATCCCCTACCCGACAGCAGGGCCCGCCTCTCAACCGGGAGGCTCTACTTCTCCTGAGTTTATTCCTGAATGACTTTGGGATTTTTAAGTGTCCAAGAACCTGGCCCAAATACCAGACGTATATTTTATACCTATAAAACGTTTCAAAAGAAACTCATTCTTTGAACTGATTCGCCATTGGTGGATTAAACAGCGTGCCTGCATTACCATAACATTAGTTTATTTTTACTACTATTTAAATAATAAATAACTCACTGCTAAATCATAAATAACTCCCTCTAAACTTAACAGAATGGAAATTTAATCATCTTCATAATTTATTATTTTTTCATTCTTGTTTTCTTTCTTGAATAACAACCAATGGGTGATATGCCTGTAGTCTGATCTGATCACGGACGATGCTTTTAGTCATCCATGGAGGATGATGACAATTTAGACTATTTGCAAATTCAAAAATATTTTAGTTATTTGTATTGCACTTACGTCCGGTCATAAATTAGCCTATGCGGGGCCGGCTTGGTACGCACTGACCAGTAGGTGACACCAGTAGACGATTATTCGCAAATATTTTAATTTCTTACTTACTGTGATTTGTATTTTTAATATTATCTACTTTCTATGTGCATTTTCCTACATCACAATAAGAAAATTGTGTCATTATTATCACTAACTCTAACCCACACTATCATACAGCGAATTGAATATAGGAATCTGATAGCACAATCTAACATAAATAGTTGTGTTATTGATTGAGTAGGGTAATTAATTTCTTAAAACCCCAATGTTTTAAATATTGTAAATATGTATAGTTACACATTAATTTCAATAAAATATTTATTGACTCGTTTTCAGACCTACTTACATTTTTTAATTATGGCTTCTAGTTACCTAAACTGACATCTGTTGTTGATTAGCAGAACTAATTCACTGCAAAATCATAAATTAAAAAAAATTGTACGCATTGATTTTTTTGAAGAAATAACGTATATTTCCGATACTAAACAGTCTCTTATATCCCTGTATCGGGCACTTTCAGTATTTCTTACTGTTATGTGGCATATCAAAAAGTCCTATTTATTGATATCTCGGCTTCTAAGCGACGTATCACGATAAAATATACACCAGATTCTAAGTTAGACCACCAGTAAAACAACTGTGAAAACCGCATTTAATTTCATCCAGTGGTTTTGGCGTGATGCGGTGTCAAACATACAGACAGACAAGATTTTAAAAAATGACAGATTTGCAATCTATTGCTCCTATATAGTCCCCTGATACCAAATTTTCATAAATATCTTCAATGTACAGACATTATCGAGTTACAGTTTTATAATATATATAGATTATTCTTATCGTTTAAGTTCGGCTTACACGTATTAAGTAGTTAACTAAATTTTAAGCAAATTAATACGTGTAAACGGACAATTTAGTAGTTTAGTAATCAAGTAGACAAGTAATTTCGAAATTTTTCTATTTTCTGTTAATAAGGTGGGCGCGGCTTATCACTATATTTACCTATACATACCAATTACTCGATTTTGAAATGTGACGTCACGAAATTTAGGACCCCCTCCCACCCCTTATTCTGTTTAAATAAAATATTTTGTTTCGAAAGTTTTTTTTTCATTTCTAACAATAAAGTGTAAGTACTTACTTAATATTAAACAAACTTTTACATAGTCAACCATTTCATCTTTCAAAGCTACACCGTTTTTAATATACCAAAATTTTAAAACGGAACACAATAATAAAATAATGTCCACACAATTACTGTCCATCCGTCTGATCGTCTGTACTCATTGCTGACTCTCGCTCGATACGTAGGTACTTGCCCGTTTTATTTTTATTTTCAGTAACCAAGTGACAACCCTATGAAAGTAGGTATGAATTTTTGTATCTGTTAGGAAGTTAACATTCTGGTTGTTATTTATTCATGTGGTTAGAACTTAGAACATAATATTATCTGTTATGCCTGCATTTTTTGTAGTATCAATCTGTTGCATTAAGCAAGCCGATTAAATGATGTCACTAAAAGTAACACTTATTACTTAAATGCCCTCATTTAGGCACACAAGATCTTTTGCCTGTTATTGATTAAGTACCTAAGTTACATGTTACTTAGCAATTTCCGCGCACGTTATAAAAACAGTAAATATGTACATTTCTTAATTAAGTATGATATGAAAGGACTTATTACGTGTTTTAAAGATTTAAAATTAGCTGTGATGCTAAGGTAAACAAATTCCACCATACCACCTGCCGGGTAAAGTCACTTATGAAGGAACACGACCATCACCGTTATATAACGAGATTATAATCGACGAACCTGATTCTTGCTCGAAGCAACTTTTCAAATAAAATTTTGCGGCCCTGTTTGTTTGCGCGTTTGGCCGCTTTTTCATCGGACGACACGATAACGATATCTTACGTAGGTACAAGCGCAAAATTCAGTGGAGCTTCAATATAATGTTATAAATTACTACTACTGGTGAATGTTATAGTATAGTACAGCAGTAGCAGTAGCAGTATAGCATATCTTTATGTAACTTACATTGTATAAAACAGTTTTTCCCGCGCAGTGACGTAGCTAGCCCTAAGGAGGCCCCATATCAATATTTGTTGTAGGGCCCCCTCAACGTTAGCTGTCAGATTATCTGACTCAGATATAAAGGGAGTGCCAACCGTAACGGTCGTAGGCCGCTGGCGAGCTTTTTTTTGGGAATGTTAGTGAGGGCCTCTATACGCTGGGGGCCCCGTATAATTGATACGGCGGTAGCTAGTAGCTACGCCACTGCTCCCGCGTCTCTACGTGCTTAGATCTTTTATACTACACAACGGAGTTTGATGAGTGGTTTTTAACTATAGTACAAGCATGTTTTACCACTCAACTCCAGTCTCCACTGAACTCCAGTCTCCACTCAACTCCAGTCTCCGCTCAACTCCAGTCTCCGCTCAACCCCAGTCTCCGTTCAACTCCAGTCTCCACTGGACAGTTTCGTTTCATCGAATTTCAAATCACCCCCGTACTAAAGAAGTTTTCACTTCAAAAATCAATTAACTTTAAAAATTCTAAAGTGGACTGAACTTTAATTACTTCGGGGGTATTAGGTACCCGAAGCGAAGTGAGGGCGGGTTACCTACTAGTTTTGGGTATGAAGCTGTGTCGTTGTCGTCTCGTCCAATAAAAAAACGCCTCATCCCGTGACGTATACGAAACAAATAATTCAAATCGGGCGTGTTGTTTCCCGAATGGGTTAAGGTGAGACTACACTGCAACTGACGGAGATTATTGTTGAGTATCAAATAATGAGTAGGTTGAGAGGGCAATGTTGCGAATAGAAGTGAGGATATTCTTATACATTTGCAATGTAACATTTACGTGTCCTCCGTAATTTTTTTAGAATTTGGATACTAAATTAAATTAGTTAAAATATGGTCCTAGAGTCAAATTTCATCCCGACTTTCTTATTTACTGACTTTCTTGATTCTTCTCTTTTCTTTCGTGACGCAGCGACGGTGGTTTGTATGTTCATTTGTTAGCTAAAAAACCGTGGCAGAGTCTAAAATACTATTTATACAAAAACAAAGCAATAGTTATAGAACTGAACTCGGTTGTAGCGAATAGTAGGTAACTCGAGACCACGATGTTCATGAATGATATAGTCGATATCTGTGCACAATAGTAAAATTATAGAATAGGATGTGCCAATGCTTAATAATAATGCGTTATTCTAATTTAGTAAACTCAAGCTGTTGTGCTTTATCTTCTCATTGAAATATTTAGTATATTGTTTTAATTAGAATGATCTAATATTCGTCTGTCACATGTGCCCTCACCCTACATCTTTGGTAGGGTTGTCACGCAATGTTTCCCGCGAAAAATAACGGCTCGAAGCGTGCTCCATCGCTCACCTGCCTACACGATGATACATGTCGTTGCTCATATAAAAATTTACGATCAGTTCACCTCACACGTTAATATGCCGGCGAAGTTGCTCACGTCATTTCGACGTCGTCATTTTGACGCATATAAAGGTAGGTACAGTTCGCACGTCCGTGACTGCAAATATGTTTGTTGATGAGCTGTTTTGTGTATCCCTTGTTTGTTTATTTTGTGTTATTTTTATATCTGATGGGGTTGTTTATATTGTTCCTGTTCCATGTATATTAG
Source organism: Thymelicus sylvestris (assembly GCA_911387775.1). Taxonomy (NCBI): domain Eukaryota; kingdom Metazoa; phylum Arthropoda; class Insecta; order Lepidoptera; family Hesperiidae; genus Thymelicus; species Thymelicus sylvestris. Next base: position 13,210,859 of record OU426895.1, read on the forward strand.
TGTGGGAAATTAATTAATGGACCAAAATTTTTGTTGTAAATTAAAATATTTATAACAAAAACAAAATGCATGCAATGCATTTAGTCATATGCTCTCACAATAGATTGAAGTATTAAAATACACAGAATAGCGCTTTGTGAGACAGATTTAGATTTGAGTTAATAGTCACCAAAATTAATTAGCGAGAAATTAAATGGAGAAGCGAGTTTGACATAGTTGTAAAACGAACACATTAAAAAAGTTTATTACTGATCAATTGATCTCATTTTTCAAAAACTAATTTTTATTTAACATTGATATAGTTTTTTTTTAAATGAATATTTCAATATACTACTATAGAATACAAACATTGACTCATCAATCATCATGAGGACTGAAATGGAAATAACACTTAATTAGTACGTCATTAGTTTTCAGCAAAATACCAGGCGACCAGAATTACCAAGTGTTCTACTAAATCGTCTCAGTACAATACAAATAAGTACCAAATGTTCGTAATACAAAGCCACAGCAATAACAAACAAGAGCAGTACTCGAGCAGATTGCGTCGATTGAACTAGTTATCGATGTCGCATGTGACGGGATCGTGAATCTTTGATTGAAGGCAGCTGGAGTTCGATCTCGGTATAATAGCCCTCAAATGTAATTAAGCTGCTTCACAACAAATCGTTTATGACGAACAGTAAACGACAAGTGATTGCATCAATTTGCTACAATAGGGTTTATTGTATCAAAATTTTACTAGGATTATTTCGCTTTCACGCGGTTATTGTGAATGTAGGAATTTGTAATAAATATAAAGAATTTTCGTCTGTTTAAGATATAATTACAGATAGATAACCCTAACACGTGTTTCGTCTTAAAAATAAGAACTTTTGGTATTTGGTTTTTCATTAAGCTCATCATCAAATGAATGAAATACGTCCTTTTACAAGAAGAGAGTAATTAATGCCTTACCAGGGAGGGACGCATCTTGCGTCCGCACGCGACAGCTTTTTAAAATTAAATAGCATGTACATAACACACCAAAAATCACAAGAAGCAAAAAAGTCATCGACCACATAAACCTGACCACTTCCTCTGCCTCAGTAATGACTCTTTTAGGAGATAGCAGGCAATCATTAAAAAGCCACGTCTATCTTACTCTAATAGGCTGTTTCTTCAACGCGGTTCCCACAGACATATTAGTTAGTTGACGCAACGATATGTATAATTCAAGAGGTACCACAAGAGCCGCTTGAAGCGCCACGAAGTGTCCGGAATGCTAACGCCATTTTGGTAAACTCCTGATAATGTGCGGAGGACACGGAAGATGCATGTGGAATACAAAGCAGTGTCCAGATATGGATGGGTTCAGGTTTAAGTTCATAATTAGGATGAAGGGTTTCAAATAGTTAGAATACCACAGGCGATAAGGAGCGTATATGTCGTGGATATCCAGACAAGAAACCCGAAGGACAGGAAGACGTACAGCAACCTTTTTTACGCTTTATCTTTATACTATGTATGGAAGCAAGAAGTATTTCACTACATTTATAATATAACGTCTTCGTCTTCAAAAGATTCTACAGCCAGCAACGTAATACTTGCGAGAGAGTAGTAAAAATAAATTCTGATCGTCATTTTGTAGCGTAATCACCAACATTACGCGTTTCTTAGAAATACGGGTATAAACATTTATAGTGTATCATCAATTCATCAACCATGACATGATTCCATGGCCCGCATTGACCAATTAACAGCCAATAAACTGACGATACTAACTAAAGGCTCTTTCACATGCACTTGTCTAAGTAAACCATAGCAAGAGATGCTTTGGTGCTAGAAAAATTCCTGCCATCTCTTAAATTTTACACATCCTTCGCTGATCTCCGCTTTGGAAACGTTTTAGTATTTCCTGGTTCTTTCTTTGGGTATTTTCTGTTTAGCCTTTAGACACAGTTGTGGAAACCTCTATTCCTTTTTTTACTTTTTTAAATCATTGTTATTTTAGAGCTCTGACGACAAATATATGAACTCTGGCATAAACAACATGATCCATTAATGGCTTCGGATGATACCTTCAGAGCGCAGCGATCTTTACCTTTTCTCAGTTAGATTCAATGTTATATTCGATTATATTCGATTCAACTATTTCTTATATCTCTCACTAGTCCCATGGTGATGTGCTCTCAGATGTGCTAAACAGTGTCAGTTGTCCCGTCATGGAACAACTCAAGGTGGGATAAATAGTGGATATTTTGCATGTGTGATGGATTAGTTTGTAAAGAAATTCACCGCTATGGTTTCACACTGCGATGAAGGTTTCTTGTAAGAATTTGGATTTTATTATGATCGTAAGTAACGTAATGTATTTATCTTTCAAGATTATTAATAATTAATTCAGCTATATAACAACGTGCATATAACTCTTGTCAACACTGTACCTATACGTAAATACTGTTACATGTGAAACTGCTCTAATATGTTTTGAAACATCGCAACTCATAAAATCTGAATCTATTTCAATCTACCATCGATTACGTAGTAGGTGCCGTACACACGAACTTTAATTGTTGGCATCTTGTAGTATGTAGTGGCAACTTAACGTAATAGTGATATTTAAATACGTTGTATCATTTTCTTAATTGAACTATCTTTTATGTTTGCTGAACCCATCAGTAAAGGTTAAATTAAGAAAAGTATGTAGTCTTATAATTTAGGCATAAGTAGGAATCCTGTAGGAAGAACCGTTTCTAGTATGTGATTAACCGAATTAAAAAGTACTTCATAACGTTTTAACAGTTAGGAAGGTGATTGATAATAATAATGAAAAAACATTGAATGAATGAATGAATGAATGAATGAATATTTATTTGCAAAAATTGTGGTTAACATAGCGGTCTTAATTTTAGATTTTTGCAGCTCACAATGTACCATGTTGATGGTGTGCAAATTTATATAAATTTATTAAAATGTATTTACATGATATTTAAATAACTTAACATTAATATCACTATCATACTACTATTATTATTACAATTATATATATATATATCATTACTATTATTAAAATATATAACATTATATTACATTGTTTTCTCAGTTGTGCATGTCAAGTTTTATTGAGGTAATAGGTATTTAGATTATATACGTAATTAATTCAATGTACATTATTATTGCTATTAAAAATTATTTATATTTCATTCTTTCATTTTCTTCCAAATATTTCAGTTTTGGCCCTTGCACTATTCATTCTCCAATTTCATTAGCTACAGCTTGCCATGTCTTAATAGACGAGGATTTTAGTAAGAGCCGAAGGTACGAGGTTGATGCTTGCCGCCATGCTATCCAACAATTACAATATCTCGGATAAATACGTATTTATACGCAGCTCCTAGTTGCGTATAAATACGTATTTATCTGTAGAGTTATCCCCTTATTTAGTTAAATGGTGATAGTTTCGGAAGAACTTTTCAGTGAGTACGGTCATGGGTCGGATCGCTATTTGGGAACTTTCGTATCCTATTAACCACATTCTAAAGGATGTCGTGACGTGAGTATTTCGAGTAGTGCGGATAGTAATGTTCATTCAATATTTCTTTTTGTGTTTTCTATCTTATATCTAATAGGATTTTACATCGAGGCATACTCTTTAATTACGGTTCTGACCATAGTAAGCAGTGGAGGTTATTATTAGAAATCATCAGTTCCTTCTTAGCAGGTCACCCATCGAGGGCCAATTTTACCAATAACAATCACATGGCTCGTTTTTACAAGCTTTTAGTTACCTTACCCTGTTTGTTCATTTGTTTAGGTCAAATCATGCTAGCTGAATTAGAACTACTTCCCTTCATACTACGAAGATGAAATTTTGCATATTGCTATGGTTCCGATGACAATACATTTTTATGATAAGCGACAAGCGTGACCTGATAATCCTTTTAGGGTTGCTCCAGATGAGGGAACTCTTTAACCGATAACAACACATACATAAAATTTTACATATCTATTAAATTATGATAGTTTGTTCCAAAATCCATCATAAACTGATTGCTAGATAAAGAAACTTCTCAATGGAGAACAGCATAGTCATAATTTTCTTTGCTTCGGTATAAAAGCTTGGTTTTAGTTTTTTGAACTATTAACTTTATTTACAGTAACCTGACAGTAATCTGGATATTGCCGCAAAGAAACAATAAAAATCATCCGTCCATCCAAAACCTACAGAAGTCTATTACTGGACATAGATATTTTAACATCACTCAGTCATCACCCTGAACGTTTTGAGTCCAACCGAAAATACTTCTCACTAACTTAGGTACCTACTCCGTAAGTTTTAACAACTTATTGAGTAGTCAACACTCCACAAAAAATATTACTTTCAACCGCAATAAAACGTTCTCATTTTACTCCACTGAAAGGATCGGAAGAAATTCATTAGACATGCAATATCATTTGGACCGAGAACGCTTTAAATTTATCTGTCGCTACCAACCCCGCTACTGAATTAAGTTGCAACAGCAAATGAACATTATAATTAGCGAAACGATCTTATAGGAAATCGACGTTGACTGCTTTTATAGAATTGCATTCCCGTTCCGCAACTTTATTTTCCGAGAGTTAGTTTGCAGCATTTTCCTTACAAAGTAAATTTCTTCTTGTTTCGAAGTCTACAAAGTTTACTTCGCATGTATCGTGTTCTCAGCTATATCATTCTGCGTTGGCAGCTAATTCATTTTGCATTTCTTTATTGTATGCAAACTAGAGAGTATGCCTAACGAGATGTCTTTATTTATTCATTTAATAACTGTAACTTGCTGACTTTCTAGTACTTACATCATTAGACAATGGTATAGACAGCTCAGTTATGTTTTGAAATACTTGAAGCTTTTATGTATGAACACTTCGTGGTTTTGATTTGTTTCCAACTTTTGTCATGACATAGCAATATTCATTATAGGGTTGAACATTTCTTTATATATTACAACGTCTACAACCTATAACCACTGACAGTCCCATTTCTGAGCTCAAGTCACCTTGATAGACTTCAGTCTTTTTTAAGATCATTAAAGTCATGTGTAGGTTTCCTCACGATTCAGTGATGCAAGTAATAATTTATTTCTAAAAAGGTTTGAATAATTAGAGGTGAATTTTAGTTTCGATCCTGGGCGTGCAAAAAATCTTTTAAATCAAATTCCTAGGCGTGTAGTGCACTAATAATTAATAGGAATTAACTACTAACTAATTGAGGGTAGAGCCACAAAAGCGTAGTAATTAAAAGCCGCAGGTACCTATGCTGATTTACTAGATTCGACATTTCCCTGAATTCCTGTACTCTTAAAAATTCACAATGAAAAGATATTACATGCGAAAAATGAGTAAGGAGGTAGGTAGATAGATAGATGGCTGTTAGGTTTGCTAAATATCATGATCGCTTGGGATATTTTATCTGACAAGGCATGCAGATTGCAATCGAATGATAAACATTGAGGCCGACTGTTTAATTTGCCCTCTGAGACAAGGAAATGCCCCAGTTAAACGGCTAAGAGTAAATAGGCGCCTCTTAGCTATAGGCAATTACGTTCGATTATTGTTTTTATCAAGCAGTGATATGCAGCAGTGATAGCCTAGCGGTAGAACGTTGGTCTTCCGAACGAAGGGGCCCGAGTTCAAACCCTGGCACGCACCTCTAATTTTCAAATATTAGGTATGTGCGTATTACAAGTTAATTATCACTTGCTTCGGTAAAGGAAAACATCGTGAGGAAACCTGCACACCGGAGAGTTCTCTATAAAAAGTTCTCGAAGGTGTGTGAAGTCTACCAATCCGCACTTGGCCAGCGTGGTAGACTATGGCCTAATACCCCTCACATTGTGAGAGGAGACCCCGAGCCCAGCAGTGGGACAATTATGGGTTGTTGCTTTTTTTATTGTTTTTATCTACCTGTATAATTTATGTATCGAAATTAAATTAAATATAATTAAATCGAAATAAATAAATAAATGTTACATATTTGTCATGAGTTGGTTGTATCGCTTCTGACACATAATACATAATATGCTTCTGATCGTATTTAAATAGAGTATCCGTATCCAAAACAATTTGTTTTATTAGGCTTAATTATTTATTACTTTACTTCAAAAAAAAATAAGAAAATGGGTTGACATATACGAGATAATTATTTACATTTCTTACCTTAAAAACGCTGATTTTATCAGTGATTTTATAAAAACCAAGTACCTACTTCCCAAACTTCTAGAAAGTTGAAACTAAAACTTCTTATACATTTCATTTTCCTTTCTTCTTCGTATACATTTATAATAATGATACATTACATATAAATTGTAATGCTTCCCTCCTAAAGGATGCTGTACCAGTAAAGCGGTAATGAAACCATCTTGAGAAGATGTAGCAATCCAAAGCAATGCGGGTTCACCAAAAACGGTTGGAGTGCATATTTGCGGTTTGTTTGCGGTAGCATGCCTTCTGAACTTGGTACGAATTATTGCTCGCAAGTCGCAAGTGACGGCAGCGAACGCGGAAGGCTAGACCTTTTAAGGCACATACCGTACCTTTTATTGTTTATCGCGAGAGGTAATTTCTAGTGCATTATACAGCTCATCATTACTGGGAACAATTGTCGGGGATATTTTAAATTTTCCCCTGCTCTCGTAAGCGCTAGAAGGGTCATTTGCTTTTGATTAGACGCAAATTACAATAATGGTAAAAACATTTATCTACCCTTATATTATTTTTTAATTAAGAACGTAAGTATTTACATAATGCGAAGTTCTGGCGCAAGTGAATATGGAACGCAATACGTATGAAATGTATGCGATCCTTATCAAACAGATCACTAAAGTGTGTTTTTAAAACATTCACGTACGGTGTCACGTCCAACATGATTATATGAGTAAATTGTTATCTATAGGCATTTAAAGGGTTTTGTATTATACCGATTTTCCAGTCAATTACGGGTGATAGCTTTTCTCATTGCTCAAACTATGTTGAATGAGATTATTTTCTTTTATACTTTCAATGTATTTATAATTCTACATTTTGACTCAGTTACATAGATTTTGGCCACGGCAAAGCCCTTAAAAGCCCGCAATGATAAGTTTTGAATCGTATATCTTCACTTCCAGGCGTTTTGAATCTGTGCTTAAACTTTATCCGTTCAATAACCCTTCTAATTGAATATCTATTTATTTTTATGACGCATTGTATGTTCCTTTATTTCTAACCTTCTTGAAAATCTCCTACAATTGCGTTTTTTGCAGTAAGTGTATCATTTCATACGACCGTTGGTTCTGCGTTCGGCAAAAAGTTTCTTTGCAAAGTTTTGCAGAAAAAGATGATTGATGTTCACTGTTCAGTTTGTACTACTGATCTCAGCAGGTTCTTTTGTCAGTTTTTCTTTACAGACGTCAACATTTTGAAGAGCTGCAAGTGATTTCAAATGGGAGCGTAAAGTATTAGTTTTCTATGTTATTAATAACAGCTTATGAAGAGCGAAAAATATTTCATTTATATTCCTTTGAAATTGAATTGAATTCACAACTAGTCAAAGTCTAGTGTATGGTACGTTGATATCACGCCCGAGAGTCTAGTCCGAATTCTTTAAAGTGAAAATTAAATCTACTTGTGGAATAAATAAATTAATCAGGTCATTATAATTGAAGGGGTGAGTGTAAAAAGGGTTTAAGTAACAAAAACAATAATTCGAGATAAATGCGTTTGAAAGTCAAGACTTCATTTTCGTTATATTCTTAGTATTCAACTTCAAATCTGTTTTTTATGATTCCAAATTATATAAGATACCTTCGAATTCTCATAAATAAAGTATTTTTTTAATTATTACTCTGTAATAAGCAAATATTATCAGTTTTGCAATTAAAACCCAATAAAAATGCGCCATATCCGTGCGTTTTTCACGAAACAAGGATTTAAATAACATTATATTATATTGAACTTTCCACTATAAAACCTATGCCATAACATTAAGAATCGAAAGACGAATTCAACGATACCAATAACTATATTTCAGTAATTTCAACAGTTGAACCCTTTTTACACTTACCCCTTCAATTGTGAAGTAAAATATTGCAATACTTGAATATCAGATAGTTCTAGAATTTCATTTTGCTTGTATGATTTGTAGTTTTATCCGATCGTATTGTTAACATCGTTAGATAAAAGAAGATCTCCCTTCAATACCCGTTGCATTATAAATGTGAGGTCTTTATAATAACATATCGAATTTCCGCTAGAAGGTAACTTAATACGCTATTAAAATGGCATGGAAAATCCTGACTAACAATCGAATGTTAAAATGTATCAGCAAGTTCAAAAGGCATTATTCTAAGAATTATTAACGTCATAAACGGATGTTTTCAATGATTACGTCGTGAGGACGTTGGGGTCACGACTCCCTTGAGTATGCATGAGGAAGGTTACATGGAAACATCAAATATGAAACGTTTTCTATCAGAATAAGCGTTCAAAGATCACTTCCATTATTATTTATAGCTACAGCAGTTACTATAAACCAGTGCCGTGCTTCGATGAGATCCCGAGTCAACGTTACTTTGTCACCGAGAAAGTGGTTTATCACCGAATTAAAATGTAATCGTTTGTGAGGAGAATTTCATTTGATCTTGTCTATTTATTATACCCTTAGGTTTTATTACGGTTCTGTTTCGTTTCTTGCTTCAAATGAAAGCTAAAGAACTTTGATGCATTTTTCATGTCGACCGTTTTGATGTTAAAGTATATTATGAATGTCAGTGTTGTTCAAACATTGCTTTACTTAGAATAAACTCAACTCCTCACAGAACCGTCATTGTTGTACGGATACAACATAAATAATGTGATGTGGGTTTGATGTGGATATCATGGAAATATGACGGTATTTAACTTCTTGTTTGAAGCTTCTTACTTTGATTATAGTGCCCATAGGATACACTCAAACTGATCAACTCAAATTGATCACTCAATCTGATCGAATCTCGGTTTTCATAATGTGTACTTTTTTTGTATATTCAAGCCAACTACAAAACCAAAAATCTTAAAGCGAACATCAGTATTTTAAAAATGTCTTATTTCATTAAAAAAATAACGTTGCAAGTAAATATTCACAAAGATTTTAATGTAAGCAGTTGTACTAAAAATGTCGTACAGACCTCGATTCGTCTCAAAAGTACGCATCCTGCATATCTCTCAAAATGTACAATTCTTGGTTGTTTACACGAGTAACAAATCCGTGAAAGCTAGGCTTCTCGGTGACGTGACCCCGATGCATGCAACTGCATTTTTTATTCCTTCGACGCGACAACTCACGGATTTCGATGTCATATTCTGGACTGTTATATTACGATTTCGATAGAGAAATGGCTTATCAATCGATCTGTTCTTTCTTCGTTTCTATGTGGAGTTACTATTGAAATTGAAAAAGCTTTACTATAAAATTAACTAAGAATGATTAGGTAATTAACTCTGCAATGATATTATATCATTGTTACTCTGTGACCTCTATGACCTTATAACTCTATTACTTCATTTTATTGGAACCTACCTCTGAGTAAGTACTAGTTTGTTTTAATTACAATTAATTTTTGGAAATTTATGGAGATGTAATACTAAAGCTGTTTAAATTTGCTTTATTACATTTATTTTTATTTATAACTGTAAGTGGTAATTATTTAATTGGTCAGTTTTGAACTTAGGTAAGGCGCAATAATCAATGTCATCAATGAATATCGGCACTCGGAAAGACAGAGGACAAGAACATTCCATACCATACCATCCAGATATAATAACTTAGTACGATTATCTTTTGCGCCAAAATTCATAAGCGTATTTTGGGGCACCTTTGCTAAGTCCCAGTATGGGCATTAACCTCTTTGTTAAAGTACACAGGAGTAGGAAACTGAATTGTATACTTTTGACTGAAAATAAAAGCCGCCATTGATGGTTACTGCAATCGCCATTGACTATCCATATACAGAGGTCACAGCTTGTTAAAATGGTAGTGCTGAAACCGCAAAAATATAGCAATTGGGTGTTAAAGAGTAGAGTAAACATAAACAAAACTGCACATTGATTCTGCAAACATGCGAAATAATGCTAGTGCCCGCTTCTTTCGCGGTGCTGCCTTTAGTGTTATCTTTGTTGACCACTTAACATTCAGATGGCTCGTCTGCTTGCTTTAAGCTACTTTCATAAACAAATTACTGTGTAGGCTAAATACGTACAAAACAGTGGATTTTATTAGTTGACTCCTTTACTGAGTGATTTCGTCTGAGAGCTTCATAAAAAGTAATGGCAATTATAATGCACTTTAGACGATGTTACAAACCTATTATGTGAATCTTTGACACTAGTTACACATTCAAAACAATCGTCGAAACATTCGGTTTTCGGTAACAATATTTCAGAGTTATCTCCGATATAACCTGTTATTATTTCCTCCGCGGTGACAACGCACGTGCCGTCCTCCATTCAATTTCAGCATTTTATCACAAAAAACCATTTGTAGTTCAACGGTTTTTTCACAAAGCTCCCATTTCACATCAACCGATATTCACTAAAACAGCGCTATACCTATATACTAGTGATTGAACCAGTTCCCGGAACTTGCTTTGTTTTGCTTCCGTTTTAATTTACTTTTAATTTGGTGCATTGTTATTTTTTCTCGTTTTAAAACTGTTTAACTACATTTGAAACGTATGATTCGTTAATGTGCTAGTAGTTTTTAACTGGTGCTATTTTCTTTTGTTTTTTTTATGACAGGAATTTATTCATGGTTTTATCAGTGACTTCCTTTTGGGAAATCAAATTTCGGAACCTGCAGGTATCGAGATTGAAAATAAAGTTCGTGTTAGAAATAAGTTCATGCCTGCTTGAGCAGATAGGAAACGATACTGAGTAGGTACCTACCTATTATCAAAGTGGTGTCAGTATGAATAGTCTATAATAATGAATATTTAACGTATCCCATAACCATAATATTTTACGCCGTATTGCATTCTATCACTTACTAGCTGTTGCCCGCAGCTTCGCCTACGGAAATTATGTTTTACCTTATTTGTACCTCTTGCAGAAGGAAATTTAAAAAACGGTGAATTAATATTGAAGTACTTATATTTAGCAATTTATATACTGAAACCCACGATAAAATCCCAAAGGATTCCTCCAGGAGCGAGTTTTGAAAAATAAGCAATATTCACATTAATTTGTATTTTGTTTCTTTTGTTTGGAAAATTTTGAAAAACTGAAAAATATAGGTTCCATAAATTTAAGCAAGGAACATTTGTTGCAAATTTGAAGCAAATCAGTTGATGTTTTAAAAATATTCCATACAAACTTTCATCCCGTTTCCCGGAGAAACCTTTTAATTTTCCGGGATAAAAAGTATCCTTAAATATGACCCGAAGTATTAGTAACAACTTTACCAATTTTCATTGAAATCCGTTCAGGGGTTTTCATGTGATGCCCGGACAGACAAACAGAGAGACAGACGGACAGACAGACAGACAGACAATAATTCTAAAAAATATATTTTTGTGCTCTTACACGTTATTGAAGTGCCCCCTAATCAAAATTTAAAAAAAATATTCAATGTACAGAAAATTTGCCCTTTGAGTTTTATCTTAATATATATAAATTACGTGTCACGTTGTTTGTCCGCGGTGGTCTCCTAAAGTACTTAACCGATTTTAATCAAATTTGCACACAATGTGCAGTTTGATCCAACTTGAAAGATAGGATAGCTTACATCTCAAAATAATAAAAAAACTTTTGACAGAACGAAGTCTGTCCGGGCAGCTAGTTATAGTATAGATTTTATGATGTGTACGTTCTTGGTCACATAAAAAGTAAATAAACCAATTTTAAAAAGCAGTTTCCTTATCGAATTAGTTATATGTGCTCGAGTGTACAGTAAAGCGTTATTCTGCATCGTATAGTAAGATAATACTGCGACGTAGACTTAACTGCCCTCACATGCCGTCCCGTCGGACACACGACAGCCTCCGCTGCCCTGAAGAGCGTAACATTGACATTTGCGAGAAATAACCGGGACGTTAGGAAATACCAAACATAATGGATTATATTACACGAGTGTGGGGAAATTCTATAATAGGCTTGTTTCCACTAAGAATAAATCGGATGGCTTAGAGTTTCTAATGATTAACCATGATAATTAGTAAACAAAAATGCAACTTTTCTATTAAAATAATAAAAGATTAATAATATTTTTGGAAAATAAAATCGACAAATTGAGGCGTTTAATCATGTGACATTAAACACCTATCAGAGAAGCGCATGGAGGCGTGACGTCACACCTCGCGAAACACTACGTTGTAGCTGTCATTTTCGTATAAAGTGAACAGGTTATTTGGAGTTTTCAGCAATTCTTGTTAAATTAATACAGTTCGTTTTTAGTTTAATCTTGAAAGACAGGTATAATTTGCCATGGAATCAGGATTTAACAAAGCAAACAGGAGTAATTTGCCCAAAATTGACGCCGTTATGCTTGGCAAATTTTTTGCAATGATCACCGACTTTTGTTCATCGGAATTCCGCAATGTTAAAACTTGTGTGTAGGTAAGTATAATGTGAAGAACAAACAAAGTCTCATTTAATTAGCAGTTACCAGTCAGAGTCGCATTTACCTACTATGGAATTTAAATATATAACTTATTTTGAGGTTAGCGAATACAAAGTTTTAATAATATTTTAACTCAAATACATCATAAAACCCTATTCAAGTCATAACATTTTATAGGTTATGTGCATAGAATTAATATTACACCTCAATGGTTATGTGTGGTATATTATGGTACATTTTGCAAAATTCATTTCTTTTACTATACATTTATAAATAGATAGGTACATCAAGTTGTGTTTAATACTTAGATCAAAATGATCTTCACAAAAATAAATTGTGGAATCAGTTGATAAAGTAAGAGCATCTTGCCTCCTTGCGTATTTGTTTATTGTTTGGAACGTATATGAATAATTTGTTTGGGGGTTTTATTGTTGTACTTTACATTGGGGCACTATAAAGTTTTTATAATGCGAGGAATTCATTATTTATTAAAAAACACAATTGACTGTCATATACAAACACGGCTGTTTCGCGAGGTGTGACGTCATTCAAGACGCCATGACAGTCTTGGCCTTTTTCGCGGTCAATTTCAAGTTCATTTCTAAAAACTCAAAATACTAATGTAAAAGACTTATTTTTCTTAGAATAATATATTTTTGGGGTGAAATAGATGCTAAGCTATAGTTTTAAACTAATTTCCAAATTTTGTCAACTAGCCTATCTTATTACAGGAGTTATTGGATTAAACATCAGTATATGAAAAGGGGGTGTTTGGCATACGTACGTTACGTGAAAGATGAGAATTGTTTTTATTCGATGCTGGTCATACAAACAATGGTTTCGTAGTTGTGTCGCATTGGAGTCCCTTTATACGTGCGCGCAGCGAAGTAACTGTTAATTTGTTACCTATTTTAGCGATTTTTCAGCAGATTAATTAATTTAATTAAATCGATAATTTAACACAGAAAATATAATGTTCAAAATGTGTTCAAAAGGTTTTTGTTGTTCAAAAATGTTAAAAAAAATTCTTGCTATTTCATCCGATCCTGTTTTTTACTTTTTTTTAATACATTCCGATTTTCAATTACTTAATAGTTTAATAGGAATAGTTAAGTAAATCGCTGGCTTGCGAGAATATCGACACAACTCAAAATTATTGATTTTACAGAATGGCGATTTTAAATTTTCTTAGAAATGTTTTAATGTATACCGCAAAATGTAAATGATATATTGAGGCTTTGGTTTTACTGATTGAAGGAAAATTTATCGTACTATCAAAAGATATAAAGATATTTTAGAACTTTTAATGAAATTATTAAAAAAAAAAAATCAATCGCAAGGGGGCTTCAGACATCTGTCTTTATTCACGACAAAAAAAATATAATTTTTATATATAAAAATTAACTTATGACACTTGTTGAACTATAAAGCCTCTCAAAAATACAAATTAAAAACATACAACAGTGCTAAAATTTTTCTTCTTACAACACATAAATATACATCTTTAACATACAACAGTAGGTCACTTTATATAAAGGTATAAAAACAAGTTCTTCAAATTTGATGAAATCAAAATGAAAATGAATTCTTCTTCAAAATAATAAAAAATATTCAAGTAATAGAAATAATTTATTTCGCAGCCCATCGTAAAATTGTCGATAAGAGTTTGGAATTATATTTCTGTCAACTAAATTTCTTCTTATTTTCTGAGATTCCATTCCGTTTCTCATGGTATAAGCAGACTATAATGCGTAATTTTCGTCTAAAGATTTTGATGTTATGATTATAGCATTCGATCACTGCATTCCATACCTTTCTCTTCCTCTTTACACTTCTTTTATGTTATGGGCAAGGTAAAAAAGAGAATTAGGTTAAACCCAGCGGCAACCTCTGACACTCCTACCACACTAAATGTCGACATGTATAATATCAGCGGAATTCATACCAATCTCAATGCTGTCCATCACAGAGTACTTTGCTGACCACCACCATGTTTTATTCCCAACTCTGTCATATCCATCGGTGGTAAAAACTAGCCCTGGTATAGCGGTTCCTGTATTTCGGAATCTAACCAAAAGCATGCCGCTTACCAGGCCTGGGCATCAGCGTACACGCGTAAAGATCCATCCACGCCAGAGCTTAAGACAAAGCTCGACGCTGCCTCTCGGTCAGCAAAGAAGCAAATGGCTAGGGCAAAGGCAAAGTTCATCGGCAGACAGAATTGGCGAGTGGCTGATCGGATACCCCTCCGGTAGTCGAGAATTCTGGTCGCTGACTAAAGCTGCCAAGGGCAACTTTTGTCAGTCATCTCTTCCATCACTGCATAAACCGGATGACTCTGTGTTCCATACGGCACAGGGAAAAGCCGAACTTGTTGGCATCCTTTTTGCCTCCAACTCGACTCTTGATGATAGAGGGACCACACCGGCTAACATCCCGCGCTGTAAGAGCTCGTTGAATGATATACTTTTTACCCAAAAGTCTGTCAGACGGGCTCTACAGTCTCTCGATACCAAGAAGTCGAGTGGACCAGACGGACCAGAAGTGTGACATAAAAAATAACTCAGTAATTCAATTCAAAAACTCCTTGAATATAGAAGTATTTTTAATAAGATGCAACAAACATGCCCAGTTTCTTTTTTAAAAAATATCGACGTTTCTTATTTATGTCAAAAATAAAATCTGTTATTTTTCGTAAATATAGACTAAAGTCAGATTAAGTCCGTGTAAAATACGATATCATAGGCATTTGCACATATTTATTCGATAATATAGGCGTAAATAAAAATAAGTCATGATAAAGGTAAGGTAAAAAATGAAAGGTACTAAACATTATCAAAAATATCGACTAATTACTAAATATGACAGTATTCCTGAAAAAACTTAACACGTATTGCAACCAAACTATAAATTCATCTGAGTTAAGTCTGTATTTGTGATTAATGATAGGGTGTTTTGTCTCAGATGCATAATGACACTTTCTCCTTCTAACGAATGTTGGCGCGAAATCGGGGTTGAATCTCAGTTCACCTTAAAATATGAAGGATTTATGATCGTTTGGTATACTTAACTCAATTTGGCCGAATTTTGAGTTGTGTCGATATTCTCGCAAGCCAGCGAAATAACTATTCCTGTACTCAAATTTCAACAAGTTTCAACCGAAGTGGCTGCGGAGAGTTGCAGAACGCCGAGAGTCGAGACGTGATCTGGCCGAGCGCTGGCTTGCAAATGTCAATGTCACGGTCTTCAGGGCGCTACAGGCTAGGCTGTCAGTGTCAGACGTAGCCAAAGGATGTACGGCGAAATGAAATATTTAAACATCTATTTGGGTACATTCCAAAAGAGATTTTTAAGAGCCATTACGATCAAAATTAGTCATCCAAGACTTAGGTTAGGTAATCGAAAAATTATTCCGTCGATCTTTTCATATTGAACTTTTTGAGTAAAACTGTGTCAGCTACGAAAATTAAAATTTCTACGGAATTTGACATTTATATTATGTCCCAATCACAATTTCCCAATCACAATCCCAATAATGTTCGGTTTACACGTTTTATGTAGTTAACTAAATTTTAAGTAAATTAATACGCGTAAACGGACTATTTAGTAGTAGTTAAAAGTAGTTAAACTACTCTTTAATTACATGAATATAAATTATCAAAAGTTTGTTTGCAAGTGTGAATCGGCATCTTTCGATATAAATACAAAACTTAAAAGGTGGAATCCATTGTACCGTACGAACATTCGAAGTGGCAAACGCATTTGTATACGGACACCTAACCATCTGTTACTACCTCATAAAACATAACTGTTTATAACTATTATTTCTTTAAGATAAAACTGAGAACCTATCTTTTATATTCTCAAGAAACACATTTCTCACATAGTTAACACTTGACGTACGCCATGAGAGACTATAAAGTGCGTCTTCGCTGCATGGCGCGTAAAACGGTAATTAGTTACTCAAATTATTATTTTAATAACGTCACAATCTATTAACGCCGCTAACAACCTGTTTGGTTGTTCTCATGTTACGTGGTTGCATCCAGTTGATACGAAACTAGTATTTGATTTATCAATTGAAAACTTGAAAGATGATATCATATCTACATATTGGACACTTGGTTTCAGGTTTCTTATTTCTAAGGGTCAAGGATTTTCTAATTTTACGTAACTAAGCTTCATGGCATCTCAGGAACATATCGTTGCTCATGCAATTATTACAGCCTTAGCTCCTTCATCAAGCAGTGATAGCCTAGCGGTAGAACGTTGTTCTCCCGAACGAAAGGGCCCGAGTTCAAATCCTGGCACGCACCTCTGATTTTCAAATATTATGTGCGTATTACAAGTTAATTATCACTTGCTTCGGTGAAGGAAAACATCGTGAGGAAACCTGCACACCGGAGAGTTCTCCATAAAAGTTCTCGAAGGTGTGTGAAGTCTACCAATCCGCACTTGGCCAGCGTGGTAGACTATGGCCTAACCCTCACTCTCTGAGAGGAGACCCCGAGCCCAGCAGTGGGACAATTATGGGTTGTTGCTTGCTTGCTTGCTAGCTCCTTCATATAAATTATATAGACCGAAGAACAATTTAGTTACAATCTCATTCGGTGTGGGAACTCGAAACTAATTTGGGATTTATAATTGATTATTATATGATATCAAATGATAACAGAATCAATAAAAATACTACAGATCGTAAGAAACAACGAGATTACGCAACTGTGTCATATAAAATATTATATATGTAATTACTATTAATAAAGTAGCGACAAAAAATGGTTGGTATCGCATGAAACAGAATGTGTATCAAGGATTAACATTTTTCATCTGCCACAGAATCAAAGATACGTAAAAATGTGGTTTGAATACCTTTCGTCCCTTGAGGAGATTTTTGTTTTTATACGAAATCATCAGGCGTGTCACTAACCTAACCTAATGTTATTTTTTGTTGCAGGTCAGTACCGATCCAGTCATTCATCAAGTATGCATGAGTGAATAATGAATATTGATGACTAAGGTTTAAGGGGTAAGGTTGTTTTTGCCTTAAATTATTACAGCTAATCTATAATATAGAGTTTTGATAGAGAATTTATACCTTTTTTCTGTAGACGGGTCACCTGATGGTAAGTGATCACCGCTTCCCATGGACATTAGTAAGTGAGTGTTCACACTGAACTCGCGGGCGCGGGCGCTGGCGCGGTCGCGGTAAACGCTACATACACCGCGCGCGCGTTTTGGTGTGAACACTTTCATAGTAGCTCATATGTTTGAAATTTCGCGACCGCCCCGGGCCCGCGGGGGCGTCTCCAATAAGTTTCTATGCCTGTGTTTTGATATTGATATTGTGTTTTTTTTGGTATCTCTACATATTCGGTATTGGTATCTCTATCTCTACCTAATCTCTAATAGGTATGAGTATATTAAAGATGCTGGGTAAATCTCACACAAAGTCCAGTGAAATAGGAATCGGTTAAATAAACAATAACATTAATATAAATGAACTCATGCAATATGGATTATTGTATTGTTATTAATTTAAAATTTATTTAGTTTTTGTATGACTTAGATATACCTACTATTTTTATTGAAGTATGAATAGTTGTATTGATAAAAAAAGTTATAAAAGTAGAAAGTCTAATCAGGACCAAATTTAAAAATAATATGTGAACTTAATTGCTTCGTTATCAGCTACTTAAACACATTTAAATAATGGTATAATTTGCATGCATAATAAAGTATATGTCTGAATTAGTATTAAATAAAAGGTAGATTAGTTGATTCAAATGTTGAATTTAGTAACAATAATACTGAATTTTATATTTTAACTCTGTTGGCCCCTGACCTTTATAATTTTTAGGGTAACAACAAGCGTATCGTATCCAACCAATATTAAAACGTGAAGTTTGTGAGAATGTTTACTTGTAACTTTATATCCCGCGTTTACCATTGTATCTATGGATAAAGGTAACTGACACAGTGACAGACCATGGTCCAGGATTAATACGTAGTACAGTTTTTATCCCAGTTGTATCTTCTCGTGGGATGATTTGTACGTCTCAAACAATTTTTAACTGACTTCAAAAAAAGGAGGAGGTTCTCAATTCGACTGTATTTTTTTTGTTACCTCAGAACTTTTGACTGAGTGAACCGATTTTGATAATTATTTTTTTAATTGTAAGCAGGTACTTGTGACGTGGTCCCACATAAATTTGAGTGACTGACAAGTAATTATTTTGATGTCGGTTATTTTTTGTTAGTAAAATTTAGATTATCATTATATTGGTCTGAATTGAAGGTTTATGTATTTGGTTTAGTTTTATGAATACACTTTTCCTTGGACACTAATTTCTAATACATCACTCATCACATAATCCCGAGCATGTATTGTCGACTCCGCCCTAGGCCTAACTCTCAAGGCCCTTAGAAAATCTCGTTAAGACTTCGTGAGTTTGTGGTCTAGATTAATTCCAGCGGGTCATATCGATATTTCTTTTGGAGTATAATCGTCGCTTCAAAATAATATTCTTTTGTTGGAAGTGGGAAGGAATTTTCGATGTTAATACTTTTACTTCCAGGATTTTTTTAAGTTTCTCTTTTAATTTTAATAAGTGGTTTTTGCACTTAACATGGTGGGTATAGCGAGGATTCTTGGAGTTAGTCTAATGCAATGAGTTTATATAAATGTATGCAATGATCAAAAGAATTAATTTGCATTTCTGTATAGGGTTATTAGATTAATTAGTAGGTATAGGTCCTTGTGTTGCGTTGTGTGTTGCCAGAACTAGAAAGACATCACAAACACCCGAGAACAAATATGTTTCTGTCTTCTAAATGTTTCCCCTGACCGTGAATCAAATTTGAGACCCTTCGTTTCGCAGGCGGGCTCATTATGCGGTTACTATTAGATGATTATTTAATAACTATGCAGCTACATACGAATTATGCATATTGTTATTTATTTGACATGTAAATTAAAATTTACTATCATTAAATCTTCGGTACTACTTGAACATCAGCAGTACAGATAGAGCTTAAGTGATTTTAACAATGAACTGCACTATATTTTCAGTTTTCCCGCTAACAATATAAGATGATGAATGGCTGGGTAAAATATTGAATTACTGGGGCGTAAATTCGATGTTCGCTTTTTGTGGACATCAAGATCCGGTTCAGACAAATGATTGGAGACTGGAGACTGCAAAAACGAAAACTTCTAGGAATCCGTTTTTGCTATATTTCTTTAAAGGCATTGTTAGTTGATATACGTACAGTCCAAACCTTTGTTTGGAGACTATTAGATCGTCTGGTCTGGTCTAGCCAATGTGACATTGAACTGTAAAGTCGATTACTCTATTGGTACTTATATAAACAATGTTTTGTCTTCAATTACGGTTTAGATTACTTTTGAGTTGTGGTTTAGCCTAGTTTCGTTTGATGTGTCGCGGTTCCGATGATATGTTATGATTTCAAGTAGGTAGATACATGATTTTGTTATATGTACACGTTTATGTGTGTATTAATTTGTACATAATATTACTAACCAGATTCCACACGCGGCAGCGGAAAAGTGTTTTCTTAAACATACAAATGTCCAAATCATCCCATGGGAATGTGTAACCGGGATAAAATCTACTATTTTAAGTCTGGACATGTTCTATCTTTATATGAAAAGTTTCATCTTACTCCATACAGAGGTTAGCGTAAATATTCAAATCGCGTAAATCTTCACAAACTTTCGAATTTATAATATTAGTAGGATTAGATTAGAAGGATCGTATGATGTACCTATATAACAAGGTTTAAAAATACACCTGCTAATATATTTTAAGTTCAAACAATTTACGGCTTTAATTTGGTTTCAGAGTCAATGAGGCGTAATATTCGAATCATTGAATACTGAATCGATGTTTTCGACTCGGGATTAAATTATTTATTTGCGGTTATATTTATTTATACTCATTTAATCCAGACATCAACCTGTTTGAAGACTTCCCTTCTTAAGAATGTAGTCAGGCTATGTCTATCATGCTGATATAGAAACTTTAACGGTGCCTATATTTATCTATGCACAATGGTGTCCGTACGATTTTGGTAGAAATTCCACCATAAGAAAATTTTAGGAAAATGTTTTAAAGTAATATAATATTTTTAACATGTTTGCAATGTGTATCGATAACACTACAGCTAGTCAATAGTTTGTTACAAAGAAAATAAAAGAAAATCTGTTTAAAAAACATACGGTAAAATAGAGCCAAACCGTTTCCTTTTCGCCTGTTTGTAGCTTACAAATAACACAGATTAGCTGAAATAGAATTGTTTCCTACCATCTAATTCCCCATAAATCTATACAATAATATACTTACACTGAATAAGCGTGAAATATTCCTCATATCCGAAAGGGTTCACCGTTCGTAACCGTCCCTAGTTATCATCCGGGAGTGGAGTCGTAAATAAAAAGTGTGACCCTCGTGAGGGACGTCTCCGCCGCGGCGGTGAGGAGTGACAAATGTGTCAATTGTTGCCGGATGCGGAGTATTCGGACGGGATGAGTGGCAACCCTGGGTCGCTCGTTTACGACTAGTGTTACCAGATTGGTTGCCAACGAATGGAAGGAATGCGAAATGCGATACCAAATAAAATAGTTAACAGAAAATAATGATCAATAACATAATACGATTAACTTTTTTCTTCTTGGTCTTTTTTAAATTACATCAATGATTTCTCTGTTTCAATTACCGGCTTTTATAGTAAAAAAACGCACGGAGTTCAAAAAACAATTTTATTGTAGTACGTATAAAATAAATTGACCTCTCAACAACTGTATTACTAATAATATTATAATTCTAGTGCAGTGGTTATAATATACATGTATCCTTTAGGTGATCTGGACTTTACCCTTAAAAAATCATGATGCCGCCCTGAAAAATAGAAAAAGAAAATCCTGCATAATTCGGAATTGTTGGCAAAACTATCTGTGCTCGTGACACGACCGTTTGTAAGGAAATTTATCGCGAGGCCCCATCCGATTGGAAGATCGGTTATTTTAATACTAGGCCCGTCACTTGTAAATCGAAAGGCCGAAATATTTCTGGGGCGAGAGATAGATTTATCTCTTGAACAAGCTGCCGTTTGGTCTTTGTGATGTCTGATGTTTGGAATGAGTATGCTCTGGGATGGAAAAGAATAATGGAATTTCTTTACGGTTACGGTTCAATTTTTCTTTCTTTTTCTCTTTCTAAAATACTCTCTTCGTATTTGTATATAAAGAAAATGTATTGCTTAGGCCTTAGAGCATACGTAGTTTTATATGCCTATGTGTTTCCAGAAGCTAACTTTTATGAAACAAGTAGATCAATATGGATTGCCCATAACTCAAAAATTACTCGTCAGCTTTCGACTAAAAAAAGAATCATCAAAATCGGTTCACCCAGTCGAAAGTTCTGAGGTAACAAACATAAAAAAAAATTCAATCGAATTGAATACCTCCTCCTTTTTTGAAGTCGGTTGAAGAAGAAGACTTATTAAGCGAAGTGCACAGTGAAGTAAAGTTTGCTTATTGTGCGACAGTCACGTGACCCTGGTCATTTCACCGGTTCCGTATACTGATAAATGGGATCACGCCACTGGTTCTATTATGGAGCGGATGTGGCGATGAAGGGAACTCATACGTTCACACGCTCGCGCCCTAGCCCTTCAATATACACTTATTAACTCATTGATTCTACTTTTGTTTTTGATGTTGTTGTATGTACTCAACCTTATCTTTTAGAGCGAATAAATAAATGCTTAGTCACGCCGATCGATTAAAACATTGACAAAGTTTTCTTTTTACAAAGTCAAATGGCCTTTAACGCTTTTAACTGAAAATTGAATATGTGAACCGAATTATTCCAAACCATTTTTAGTTAAATAAGGCAATTTATGTTTCTTAAAAAAATGTTGGAGAAATCGTCGAGAAAAGTCTAGAAAATCCGTAACACCTGCCTATCTTTATACTTTTATAATTAGACATTACGCTTAAGGGTGCGTTTCCACACATCAGACACTTCTCAGTAATGTCAGTGTCGTCGCTGTTTAATTTTCATTAAATAAGCACATTTTATCTAGATAAATTTTAAATGTGAAGCTTTAAAGGCATAGGTGATAGGATCTGCAGTAACCTGTCCTTTCGAAGAAAAATATTTTTTTTTAATAATGCTTCCTGTTATCGTGTCCAGGACTATATTTAGTGATCATCGCTATCTATGATTGTAACATCACAAAGAAGCACAAAAAAAGAAGGGAATATTTGCAAATATTTTGTATATAGGGAATTGTACCTAATTATTTTATCGAGATGTTTATCCGATTATTTTATTGATCTTTGTAAATTCTTATTTTAAAGACCAAATTACTAACTAATATGAAATAATTGGCATTTCCTATTCCATTCTGAGGTCTATTAACTGGTTCTACTTCAGGTATACTATATAGATATATATATATATATATATATATATATATATATATATATATGAACAGGTATGTAGGTATACTACCAGAGCGCAGTAGTGAGTAAAAGCTAAAGTACAGAGCTCTCAATCAATCATCTCAATAGTACCTAGCTTAGATAAAAGCTCTATTTTGATTGACGCAACAGTTCGGTTGATCGTGACTGATTACATGTGTCGTCGGTCGTGACGTTGGAAAC
This sequence comes from Thymelicus sylvestris, assembly GCA_911387775.1. NCBI lineage: Eukaryota > Metazoa > Arthropoda > Insecta > Lepidoptera > Hesperiidae > Thymelicus > Thymelicus sylvestris. The sequence continues at coordinate 13,234,144 of OU426895.1, forward strand.
GAACCCTTAAGGTAAACATACCGGGACGCTCTGACAGTCCCTCTCGGATCTGTAGTGCCACTGAACACATTTTGACGAGGCTTTCACCGTTAATTAGGGTGTTTCGCGAATGACGCCGTTGTCATTGAATAGCGCTTCCATACGCAGTTGCGCTTAAAAGCTTACCTATTGTATCACAAGAGGTAGGTATAGCTTGCTAGCTGTATCTTGTCTGGAAGGTTTAGGTAAGGCGAAGTTGTTTTGTTTTGAAGTTTTGAGTTGTGTTTGGAGGAAAGTAGTGAGTCAATGTTGCGTGGGATCGATAGGGTTGCTTCATAGTGGAATAAATAAACAATGAATCCTTCATTATATTACATTATTACCATAAAAATAAATAGTGTTATCGATGATATGTGAACCTTGATTCTTAGGCTATATTGCTCCTGCCTCCTATATCTTAACCGTTCTGGTTCATTCCTCATTAGACGGTTAATTCATGTGTAACCTACGTTTGTTGGAGCAGGTATTTTCAACTTTATCTAAACATAATTTTCACTAATACAACACAAGAAGTGTTGCTAGACGAAAATAAAATGAGTGCTGTTGCGAGCTTAGAATAATAATAAACTAGAAGCCACATCTCGCTGTCATTGCTAGTCGCGCGTTGTGTCCAGAACCGCCCGGCCCCGCCGTTCTTCCCACCCGCGGTAGTGTTGCAACGTAAAACATGTCGCATTATTCCGGGAAATGTTTGTGACAGGACGTTGAGAAAAAAGATAAAGGCGATTATACTTAGGTCTACCAGTATCTGATCGCAACATATTATTACTGTGTTTCTAAAAATATGTTTCTCATGTAAGTGACTGTATCTTAAATATGAGAATAAGTTTCTTTAAACCTAAATAAAACTTGTTGATCGTAATTGAACTATTATTACTTTCAATGTTGATTGTTAGTATTTTTATCATAATATATATTAGTTTTATAATAGGTAATATAATATGTGTGGTTTGTTAATTTCAGACGAAAACATATTAAAAAATAAAGACCCCACCCATTTTCAAAAAAAATTGTTGAAAATTTGGGTGGGGGGTTAGGGGTGGATCCAGCAAGGTTTATATAATTGGGACTGGGGGTTCTTAAGGGGGGTTGGAAATCGTGTCAAAAATCGTCTAGGACGCACCGTTTCCGAGATATCCGGGATTTCCGGTTTTTCCAAAAAAAAATATTTGAAAATTTGGGTGGGGGGTTAGGGGTGGGTCCAGCAAGGTTTATGTAATTGGGACTGGGGGATCCTAAGGCGGGTTGAAAATCGTGTCAAAAATCGTCTAGGACGCACCGTTTCCGAGATATCCGGTTTTTCCTAAAAAATTGTTGAAAATTTGGGAGGGGGGTTAGGGGTGGGTCCAGCAAGGTTTATGTAATTGGGACTGGGGCTTCTTAAGGGGGGTTGGAAATCGTGTCAAAAATCGTCTAGGACGCACCGTTTCCGAGATATCCGGTTTTTCCAAAAAAAAAATGTTGAAAATTTGGGTGGGGGGTTAGGGGTGGGTCCAGCAAGGTTTATGTAATTGGGACTGGGGGTTCTTAAGGGGGGTTGGAAATCGTGTCAAAAATCGTCTAGGACGCACCGTTTCCGAGATATCCGGGATTTCCGGTTTTTCCAAAAAAAAATATTTGAAAATTTGGGGGGGGGGTTAGGGGTGGGTCCAGCAAGGTTTATGTAATTGGGACTGGGGGATCCTAAGGCGGGTCGAAAATCGTGTCAAAAATCGTCTAGGACGCACCGTTTCCGAGATATCCGGTTTTTCCTAAAAAATTGTTGAAAATTTGGGAGGGGGGTTAGGGGTGGGTCCAGCAAGGTTTATGTAATTGGGACTGGGGCTTCTTAAGGGGGATTGGAAATCGTGTCAAAAATCGTCTAGGACGCACCATTTCCGAGATATCCGGTTTTTCCAAAAAAAAATGTTGAAAATTTGGGTGGGGGGTTAGGGGTGGGTCCAGCAAGGTTTATGTAATTGGGACTGGGGGTTCTTAAGGGGGGTTGGAAATCGTGTCAAAAATCGTCTAGGACGCACCGTTTCCGAGATATCCGGGATTTCCGGTATTTCCAAAAAAAAAAAAAATTGTTGAAAATTTGGGTGGGGGTTAGTGATGGGGCCAGCAAGGTTTATTTATCGGAACTGGGGTGTGCACGGGGGGATGGGAATCGTGTCAAAAATCGTCTAGGACGAACCGTTTCCGAGATATCCGGGATTTCATTCACAACTAATTTCATTTTTAAAATAGAAGATAATAAGATAAGGTGATAAGATTCACAATTACAAAACTACAAATGAACTCAAGTCGTTTGATAAAATTAAAATACTGTCAGTGGACGCGCGCGTTTAAGTACCGCGCGGGTGTAGGCAAATTTTTCAAGGACAGGGCCGAGTAGGAATATGGCTTATTTGTGCTGCAAAGCCGGCGGCTTCAAAAGTTGCCAATCACGCCAGCGGCAAAGTGTGTAACAGTCATTACGGTAGGGAAAATCAAAACTGTTATATTGGCAACACTGACAAAATGGAGGCATAACTATGGTTGACAATTTCAATATGAATGAAATATTTGATAATTTATTAAGATAATGTTTTATTGTGCTAATTACACATGAAATGTGATCCCATCCTTTTTCTTTTTATGATCAGCTGCATTTGTACACGTCGGAACGGCGCAAGACGGCATTATTTAATAAAATTACGAGAGCAATTCAGCCGTCCGTCCACAGGGGAATTTCCGGAGAACTAATCGCTCGTTCGTAATAATAGTCTATATTAGACTATTTTTTGTATCGTCAATTTTAGGCGCGTATGAGGGATGCTTGGTTGCGAGTATCTTCCTATAGATAGAGTACCTACCTACCGCCGCGCCGCCAGGAACGAAGTTCCTTAAGAAGGAAACAATACTAAACACAACTTCACAATCACTCTTTGCCGCCATCAATTTCAAAGGAGTCATAAACAAGATCGTCTTTTATTTTTGTTTCTACATTCAAATCTTTTTATTTTTAATCGTTATTGCCAACATCAAAAATAAAATAATTTATCATTGCCAACACATACGATTTTACTTTAACTATTAGAATTACCAAATTAAAAGGATTCAGTTTTAACTAATCTGAATACTTCTACTAAATCCATCCATCCATCCATCTATCCATACCATAGTTACATTACTCTACATTTTGAAGTATAGGGTGATGGCTTAAATAGAGTATGTAACTATGTATATTGATGTTTATTTTACGTCTATGTTTACTTTTACTTACATATCATACTTCGAGGCTTACTTTAAATTTTATTACTCAAATTCTCTCTCATACCTTTCGACATTACTGAGATTTTCCTCTATTATCATTCTAATAAACGGTATATGGCCATAAATCGTGATGATCGTTTACCACATTCACAATTATGTGTTAATTTTGAGCACTAACACAAAGCGACGGCGAACGACCAGTTCGTTCTACGGGCGCCTACGATAACTGATAACTTCTGAAAATATTATTGGAATGTGATGTTTGATCACCAATTTTGTTTTGAATGTTATGAAAGATTGTTGGATTTTTATAAGCGTATCCGTTGTTTTAACACGAAATAGAGGTAGTAACGGCTTTACACCTAGACCTGTTAATTAGGCTTTAACAACTTTTATTAACTTTTTGGTAATTAAAACTCGTTACAAGAAACTGATTACATTGACGTAGCTCATATTGTAGAATGTAGAAACTTCGTCTACAGAGCTAATTGCGATCCACGAACAGGATGCAAATGCAATCAGTAGGAGTTTTTTATGTGTTCAAAGCATATCCTTAGTAATTTGACGACCAGTGTGGCGCAATGGTTACCATGCCGAATCGCCGCACCGAGGGTCCTGGGTTCGATTCCCAGCGAGGCGGAAATTTGAATGATGAGTTTGAATTTCTGTTCTCGGTCTGGGTGTGAATGTCCTTGTCTATGTTGTGTGTTGTCCATGGCACCCACAACACAGGTAATCCTAGTGTGGGGCTATGAGTGTGAAGCGTTATTATTATTATTATTAATATAGATTTTTGAAGTAAACAGAAAAATACTTGTTGAAATGACATTCAACTACCTTTACTCTACATCTTTATGAAACAAAAAATTCTATAAATACAAATAAAAAAGGGGAAAAATCCTGCCACAAGAAATAATAACGAAGGCAGAACTCCATAAATGGCGACGAATGCGAACTTGCAAATCCCATGACCCTTCCATTTATATACGACTCCAAACACAAACTATTTCCACTACTCTCGACTATATACGCAATACATTACACTGTAACACAGCTGAGGCGTTCCGGCATTTCTTTGTTAGCAAGCAATGTGTATCAATGTGTGTAAAAAAGTAAAATGCATCGAAGGATTTGAAGTAAGGGTTTACGTGCTCACCATAGCAACTCGTGCGTCTAGCATCCACAAATGGACGTTGACAGACTTCCTATTCCTTAATAATTCACGTCACAGCGCCCACTCTTTTTGCTATAGGTACATTAAGGATCTAGAAAGAAGAAATAAATTATACAGAAACAGCTTTACAGTGTGACGTGTTTCTGCGCCTATTGCATTGCTATTAAAATGTAAATCAATGTGTTTACATAGATTCACTTACTTTTAATTGTAAATTATTATTTATTATTAATTATAACACGTTATACAAATTGGTGAAGTCGTAAAACTCCATCCAAAACTTCACCAAAGACAGCATAATTATATGCACCATATGAATTTCTTTTCGCTCCTTTTTTGTTTCAATAAAGTGTTTCTTTCAATCAAATTTTTTCAATGTCTCCTTCAGAACTAATTTTAAATTTGATTATATTGTCGACGACTTCCATAATAGTCTCTTCAACGGATATCTTATGCAAACTAAATTGCCCATAGTGTACCTCATAATTCACGTATGAAGATAAAATAGTGACGCTCGCGAGCTTTCTATTCACAAAATTATTCTCCTAACGCGTAAAGGAGCTTATCTGATGCTGATTTTATCCGGCCTTCATATACTAAACAAGATAAAACTATCTAAGCTAGGCTTTCACTTCATTATGCCTACACTAATTACGAGGGCCTAGGAACATATAAGAACTTGGTTTACTGATGTTTACTGCACTCTTATTTAGGAGTAACAGGATAAAACGCGGTTTTGATTATTGAATATAGTTTCGTTAAATAGTTAGAACGTTCCAATCATCCCAAAGGAATCGGGATAAAATCTATCTTCTTATCCTGAACGTTGTGCCGTAATTTGGACAGTAAGTCCCATAACGTGAGATCGCTGTCATACTCATCAGTGTCATATAACTGTCATGTTGTATCATGAGCTGTCGCTTACACTCGTTTCCATGTTTCGCCGTGCCCGTTATATATTTGTTTTTATATCCTTATTCTACGTAGGTAAAAATATTTTCATGTTCTAGGACGCATATTAGTTTTTATTATCTCTTGATCTCTACCTGTCAAATTATAAAAATTGAAGATTGTTAAAAAAATCCTCGCATTAGTTATATGAGGACTTCCCGGGTCGCGTCTTATCATTTTTTCTGGAATAATTTTCCATTTGTCAGTTTATATTACGTTTGTGCAAAATCTGAGTTATTTTGATTTGTGCATCCAATGTCAGTAAATAACTTCTTTACTTCAGAAATAATCTGATTCAAAAAACATCTGTACCCACACTTATATCACTTTTCTCTTACGATGAAAGCGTTTGATAGCTGGCGGTAGTGACATAACGAATCAGTTTCCCACCCGCTCCAACCTGCTGCATCTTATACCTTACACCAGAACTAATGGAGATCGGGAGAAGCAGGAATAATTTGCGATTCGCAACGGCCAACACCGTCACGCGCTTTCTCTATACAACCTGCTACGATGTACAAAGACAATATTGTTTGAATATTATTATATAAAAATTAAACTTCCGTATGCTTACGCGAACCTCGAAAGGTTGTTGGATTGATTTGCAATTTTTAAAAGAAAAGTGTTTGTGTACAAACAGCGTTTTGGTTACTAATGATTTTGCTTATTTCTTAGCTACGGTAATTTTGAGGTACTGCGAACCGTGGACGGGTTTAATTATTTAAGATATTGCTGTTTTTATTCTGTGTAGTAGTTGAATTATAGTTCTGAGTATCCATCACATTTTTATGTACCTATTGAATTTTGATCCATGCCGTTCTATATTCTCTCGTAAGGTAGGTACATTTCAATCTGTTGTTTCGCTGTTTCAGTTAGATTGTATCGATAAAAATTACATTGAAAAAAATTAAAAAACTCCTCACAGCTTTATTACTGATTCGCATGTGTTTTGATAAAACATAATAAATTCCTAAGAAGAAAATATCTTACAATGTTTCCTAGACCACAAAGCATTCCAACAATGACTAGGAGATCGGGAATTTAACCTGGATTTTCACAAATATTTCGTCGCTTATTTTTCAGAGGTCTAAGTAGGTCGTCTGTAACGGAGCTTATCTGAAAAATATTTCAGCTCGCAGAAGTTTTAATCAATAAAGCTTAGGTTGAGAACGATCGAGTACTAAAACAACTTATCCAACGTTTTCCATCGGGCTAATACTTGTGCTAAGTGAATAGCTCACAGCTTAAGATTTATAAAACTAAAGTGATTAGCCCGAAGAGTTAATCTATTAAACAGAATAATTTAATTTCTTGAGCTTAAGATGTTTACAGCGACTCTAAGAGGAACTTTATTCTGCGGGTTTTATCGTTTTTTCTCGTAGACGTTCTTGTAGTTTATTTAGAAGGGATTTTTTCTACCGATTAGTAGTGGTTCGATTCCTCGGCAGACACATTGTAACTCAAAAGTTCAAAACGAGTGTGAAAGAGTTTGATAAAGCTGTTTTACTCAGAGGATCATCAGCTACATACAACTGATATATTAGACTTCTCATCGCAAACACTACGAAATTAAAACACCAAAAATTGTGGGTGCCACTTTTTATTTGAATGAAATTAAGTTCTAAAAATGTGTAATATTACGGCATATGGACGTGAATTAAGGTTATTAGCATTAAAATGATTTCAAAATCGTATGCCATCAATACTAGATCGAAACATGAAACTCATTCATGACCCTGCTCTTATTGCGGTTGGACACTCCATACGGCATTTCATTCTCACCGCAAACATTATCATTAGCTACCTACTACTTGTAATGTAAACGCAACACGACAATTTCAATTGGTCTTGTTTATTGACATCCGACAATCATCTATGAGTTCGATTTTTTTGGTATGTAAAATGGTTCAACAGATGATAATTTTAACAGATTTTTAACAGACTTCAAAGAGGAGGAACTCAATTCGACTGTATTTTTTTATGTTTGTTACCTCAGAACTTTCGACTGGGTCAACCGATTTTGATGATTCTTTTTTAATCGAAAGCTGGTACTTGTCATGCGGTCTAACTTAAATTTGAGCGAGATCTGACAGTTAGTTTTTGAGTTATTTGAAGTCGATTATTTTTTGTCAAGAAATATGTGTAAACAAAGTTATTTAGCAGTCTAGGACTCATATCACTAATTCTTTAAGCCCTTAATGATTATGATAGTTAACGTAAACTTGCAGTCATTAAGTAATTACCTAAGCTTTTGAAGAGTCTTGCCACAAACCTCTTCACGAATCAAATAATGAACTGAAGCGCGCGTTGGGTATGATTTTTTTTTACTTGTAGATAGAATTTCCGTGAGATGTTAAACCAAAACAAACTGAAACTGCTAATTTAAAGAGAACTTAAATCAGATAATATTTTTATCCATACTATGATATTTCCATTACGATATTTTGTTCACTGATGAGTGACACTACAAATCAGAAGCGTAGGTAGTTAAAAACCTGTTTACACAATAAACACAGCTGTAACCTTACACGCCTGTTACAAAGCCGTAATCTCGAGAAAGTGCCGAGTATTATTATGGTATTTATGAATTATATACCACTTTTACTAGTAAGGCTGCACCTTAATTTATCGGTAAAAAATTTATCGCTTTTATCATCAATTAAAAGCTTCTTTACGTAGCTTCTTCAATAATTAATAACTTTTGGGATCGCATTTTTATGGATAAAAACTTGTTTTATGTCAATTAATTGAAGGTACCGCCAGCTGTAACTCGAGAGAAATCTAGGAGCTTTATTACATTTCAGACGGACAATATTTTTATACGTACGTAATTAAATTATTATTCATAGCGTTTGTGTCACATTAAATTTAAATGGGTAAATTGATTTTTTATTGTATTTTTAAGTTAAGATTCCGATTGCTATACCGTGTCTTATTTTCGAAATCGATTTCAACGTAATACGATCACCATTCGAAATTAAACTTTCCAATAATGAAGGTAAGCTAATCCATTCAGTGCTTTGAATACCACCCTATAAGTTACATGATAAATACTTAAGAAATGCAAGGAGCACGAACGACCGATTTCACTCCTATTAAAATACTGTTAATCTGATACCACATTTTATCCCATTTGTATATTCAGATTAGAATAATAAATCCTTGAAATCTATTCTGCTATATCTCCACCCTAGTCGTTTCGCTTAGACTGTTTTGGTCATCTTATCCACTTGTCGTACAGTCAGAGATAGTCGAATAGCGATGTTTTTAAAAATATTTTAATGCCACTAAACGATAAGCGACAACTTGATGGCGATTTCTTCGACATCAATACCCTAATAATAACAATAAACCTAAATATAAATATACTCATAAAATGTCAACTAGTTAAGTTTATCTGGTAGAAATTGTAAATAGTCCAAAATAACAGTAAATATCCTATTTATTAATCTGGGGTGTCCCTGGTGTACTAAAATACAGGCCAAGGCTTAGTTTAGACACCAGATCTCCCACAGATTAGTTTACATTATATTTTCCTTTTATCTATATTTTGAAATGAAATGTTTTGAAATATCAAAGAATTAATTCAGTTGGCCACATCTGTGGCCTAACGCGCTATGTAAGGCGCATTCCGGCGCAGCCGTTAACATTAACGTTAACGCAGATATTATATTAAAGGGGCATGATGAATTAAGTTGAATATGATTAGACTATTATGTATATATATGGTCCATATATTTTCTGGTCTCTATGGTTTAGCAAAGTGTAAGTTGCTTCTCTCAAGAAAAACGTTACTGTACTGTTGTACTGGTAGGTGGTGGTGGTTGTACCTACTGGTGTACCCAGTTTCCATGTGATGCAGCAGTAGTTTTTTTTTTTGGATTTCATGTTCCCCACTTTTACATCGCATTGTTTGTTATAATATTTTCCCGGTCTCTAACTGTTTGATACCTAGCTTTTCCTAGAAAGAACTCCTAGGAAATTAGGAGGTCATTTATATGTTGCCATAATAATTGTTGTATGGTCCTTGTTTGATCTTATTTGTAAAATATTGGTGTATGTAGTATAAAGAATCATAGTGCAGCATATAAATATGTGCAAGTTTACATTACAATTTTTCTCTCATATGCTAATTAGGCTTAACTAGCTTATCTTTACGCTTCAAACCACTGCTTTATATTGCTTGTAGCATTGGCGCACCTAACACCGCATAACGCAATTCTGATGCGTCAATTATATTGCGATTTAAACCTGGGGAAACCAGCATGGAACCTGGTCGGTTGAACTGTGCCTTGGTTTAGTAGACTTCATTTTGTTCAACATCTGAAAGTTAGTACGATTATTGAATTCTCAGATAAACAACTACAAGATTTCATAGGGTTCAAGTTACTTCATATTTCGTTTCTTGTGTTAATCGATTATCATCCTAAGTATGGTAAGATAAGATAAGATGAAATTTTTCAATATAGAGCTCTGGTATAGCAATAAATCTGTGACTGTTCAACAACGCCTAATTCTTGACTATGAATGAAACCAAACCACTTAGTAGGGTCAGTAGTTCAATACTCATGTCATGACCAAAACCAATATAAATTAAATAAAGTGTATATCATAGTCTTCCTGTATCCTGTACCGTAAACTAGGTTTATAAGCCGCATTCGACGCACGCACTAGCCGCACGACGCCGACGGCTGCGTCCACAAGTGTCCCAGAAGTAGGAGCTAGTTATTTGAAATTAATTACCGGCACACAAACTAAATCACGCGACATTTGCACCAACTGGGCGGTACTGGCGACTTTCCCGTAAATTCGCCGTGTCCGCACAATTCGCGTTGCTCCTGTATCCGACTTTCTTGTTTACCGTAAGGCGGCGGATCTCAAACTTATAGGCCTACGGATATTAATTAATCTAAACTAATATTATAAAGGGAAAGTTTTGCTTTTTTGTTTATTTGTTTGTTTGTAACGGATAAGCTAAAAAAACTATTGGACCGATTTCAAAAATTCTTTCACCACAGGATGCTCTATTGAAGTAATATGGGCTTTGTTTATTGAAAAAATAGTGATCTACCTATACGAAAACCGAAGCAAAGATAGGGAAACTACTAAGTAGTTTTGAATGAAATAACAATGTTGCGTTCTAAGCTGCGCTGAATCCAATGTCTCAACATTCCCACTGTTGGAAATAGCCTAGCAATCGAGACTTCTCGATACGTAGGAAGGTCACTGGCACGATGTCTTTATGTAAGTATATAAGCATATATGTAGTAAAACATAGCTATCGTTAATTCCCTATGTTCCCTTATTTTATCAGGATTACGACCAAAATACGGGACGAAAAACAAAAATAGCCAATAGCCGAAAGCAGAAAGCCGTTAAATCACTAATAAAGTTAACTTTGAGAGTCTCTGTCGTGGACTATTGCAAACGATTGGGAGTAGTGTGGTCGTAAACTGCGTGGCGTTGTTGCGACCGGATCGGTGATACCGATCTGGAATGTTCCATATTGATCGGAAATGCTCGATGATACCACGTCACAGATGGAATATTGACTATTGAATGTTTTTCAAGTTAAAAGGCAGGTTCGTGGTTCCTATTTGGCCATCAACGTGTTGTTCTTTTATGCTAAGGAACTTGAACATATCGAGCTCGGCAGCAGCCTGGACAGCTGCTGGAACTTTAATGCTTCCAATACCGCTTTGTTCATAAAAGTGAATATTATGCGTCAGTAGAGAGTTTGTCGTCTGTCACCTGTAGCTCGAGCACGAATATTTGCGAGAAAGTATTCGTATGGTTAACGTAAGCAATTTGTATGGCATTTTTTCAAAAGCGCCTCTATCGTGCGTAAATGGTACTAAAATGCCATACAAATTTGACAAATTGCTTACGTTAACGATACGAATACTTTCTCGCAAATATTCGTGCTCGAGCTACTGATCTGTCCTTTTCTCCTATTTCCTAGACGTGGTTTCCATTCGAGGACCTATCTTCCCGGTTATCGGTCCTTTGCACAAGGCTAGCCACTAGCCTAATTCTATGTTGGTTACCCTTGCTCGTTCAGATCTCCTCATTTCTGATGCGACCATGTAGAAAAATACCGAGCATACATCACATAAGGATTAAAATAAAACTTAACCGGTTTTTTTATCCGTTGACAACGGTAGTGGCAAAGATATTAATTTATTTTTATTAATAATCTCGATTCTGAAAGACGGCGTCATAATCTGGTGCAGTGAGAAACATTGTTGCATGTTGCTTGGGCCCTTATACTTTGAACCACTGAATTAAGTCAACCGGTCGGTGATAAAATTTTATAGCGAGATATTAAAAACTTAAATCGATACGGCATTCGATAAAAATGTCGATTGTTTTCAAAACAACGTAAAGTACTTAAACTTAAAATTTTAATGCAACAAAAATATTACAAAATAATATGTTGAACTTTGGGTTATTTGATAACTTTTGTTACCTTGAAATTAATGAAAACAAAAATATCTACCAGTATTTTTATGACTCTTTGATAAACTTACAGAATGTTATGTCAATCTTTATCATTGTCATAAAAAACTGCATTGTAACGCATTATAATGATCCCGTAACCCGGTTGATAGCGGTCCTCTGTGAGAAGGATACCGGGTTCAATTCCCGGCCGGAATAAATATTTATGATTAATTAATTAACATGACTGTAACATAATGAATACACGATTCATAAAAAAGTTAACCTTTTATGACTATACAGTGTTTTGACTTTTACAATACAATACAACAATACAATACAAATATTCTTTATTGTTCACCAAATTTTAATAAAATACAAAAGATAAACAAAAAAAGAAAACAATCGGCGGTCTTAATGCTAATTAGCAATTTCTTCCAGACAACCTAGATAGCGGAGAATCACAAAGGACAAAGATTTATTAGGTACGGTGGACGAATAATTTACTTCTAAATTAATTTACAACTAGGTGTAAAAACTGAGTAGAAACTTCGTATATTAAACAAATTAATGTTATCGATTTTCGATTAAGAAATAAATTTTGCAGTTATTATTTTTTTACCAAGTATTGCCAGCGATATGAGCAATATACGAAATCTTGGTGCATGAGTGGGTAGATGTGAATGTACGTAACTTTTAATTTATATTTTTTTTGCCGTTTTCAATATCATTTTTACAAACTTTTCGAGAATGTCATGAAGTATGTGCTAAACTAGCATGCGAAACATTTTTTTATGGAAATAGCCGGCAAACGAGCTGACGATCCACCTGATGGTAAGCGGCTATCGTCACCCATGGACATCAGCAACACCAAAGGCATCACTGATGCGTTGGCAGCCAAGAAAAAGTGAAGAAAAAGAAAGAAAGAACTGGCTCTCAAGCCAATAAAGAATTAGAGATAGGATTTGAACTCTGTTCACCAGCACGGGCATTTCAGACTTATCGCTAGTTTACAATAATGATGATGATGATGATGAGTATAACCCCTTGACAAGAAACTAACGTTACTAAGTTATTTACAAGTTTACAAGCAAACAATCATGTCGGCGTAGACCTCCCTCTACACACATTATCCGTTTCATTGCGTGTAGGTAATACATCTTCACAATCAATGCGAACAAGCATTTATCTATGACCTGAGGTCAGTGTTGATGGATCGTGGTAATTAACGATCTTACTACAAGGGCAGGTGGGACGAACTAAGTAATGGAGAAATATTATGGCACTTATAATCTTTTGAATCTAGACCACGCGTTAAAAGGCACTAAGAATAAACCCCGACGCCAAAAAGACGTAAGCGCGACCGGTGGATACGCTGTTTTGGATTTAACAACGAAATCTATTCTAAAGTGATTTCCAAGTACTAGATAAACAGGTGGTGAATAAACCGTGGAGGTTTACTAAGCGACTGCTCTGATAATCAAATTAATTTACTTAATGTCTTCTATCTGTCTTGGGATTAACGCGATTTGTTACAATGTAAGAGAGGAAGCTCTTATACAGTCTATTGCTATCAGGAAAATAAGATATTTTGCTTGACTTAAGTTGTAATAATCGTCTTAATCAGCGTCCATAGCCCGGCGGTTAGTGTCGATTGTAAGTGATCGAATGAGTTAAGCGACTCCGAGCACTGTAGAGAGATGGGTGACCAGGCACGGATCTACGATTTTTTCGAACCGGGGAAGAGACTTGATAGTGGCGCTCACGGAGTTTTGTGTACAATAATTATTATAAATTGCAAAACTGGTTCAGGCGCTCACTAAAAAAAAGTCATCGGACATCTACCCGTAGCACCCGTACATAAGCGTATAGAAAGCAAAATCGGTTCAGCGCTTTGACTAAAAAAAGGTAATCGGGGTGATTTTGGGTGGGTGATTTTTTGGAGCGTTTCTATGCTTCGGAGAGATGTATGTTGAGCTCTGTTGTTATTATTTAGCCATGTCTGATGTCTTCAACTAAAAACAAAAATTTACGACGCCTGAGGTGCCCATTCACTTCTTAGTTATAGTTAGGTATAGTTTAATGGATTGAATTCTAGATTTGTGTCCTGTATTTTTATTTGGTGTTTCTTATAATTTTAAAGTAAATCATTTTTATGACATCTACTACTACAGTGAAAACAAAAATGTGGTATAATATAAATCAAGATTAGAATCTCTAGTCTGGCTCTTAAATGAGAAGTGTTAGTAATTAAAAACTTGTCACGTGCTGTTGAACCCGCGCTACGTGGGATTCCGTAGGTTTGTAGCTTATACGGTAAATCTATTTGTTTAGGAAAAGGTAGAAATAGCCGTATTGGGGTGGTTTAGAATACTAACCCCAATCCCACGCCGGATGGGTGTCGTAAGAGGCGACTAAATCCGGCCGGCTGGTGGTAGTGCCCCTCGGAGGGATTTTAATGGTAATATTGATTTTAATTGTTAATTAATACCATTATTACTATTATTATTTCTCCATGGGGTTCGCCTGGATAGCTAACACCCTTGAGCACGAGTCAGCCGCCAAACGACCCTCACGTACCCGGGAAAAGCGTTGTCGTCGTGGACAGGAAGTAGCACACCCAGTCCCCGACAACGGCCTTGCCTGATCAGGAAGGTCGGTCGCGAGGCCGTTAGGTAGAACTAACCATCTCTCCCCCAGTTTGGCAAATTGAGATCTCCCGCCAGGCGAGATGGTGTTACCTGGGAGGCGGCCGAGCGGCGAGCCCCAGGCTCTCGACTGATGTTGTCGGAGCGTTGTATATATGCCAGCGATTGTAGAAACTTCAATAGCGTGATTCAGGTCGGCATAACATCTTTTAAATATGTCAGGTATGACCACGCTTCCAACAACAAATATTTTAAGGCGATATTATCCCAAGAAATGGTATTTTTGAAGGTGTTTTGTTCATAAATGGTACATAATACAATTCTAAAAAAAATATATGTTATTTTACAGTCTTTGTTCTTTCGTTCCCTCATACTTGATACACGATAGCAATTATTTCATTGGATAGAAATAAATCACAAAGTGGGGTCTAATCTGGCATAAAAATGGCGTTTTATTCGCGTTTTAATCGCTTCCAGATAATAAAAAATATACCACAGTATAGGTCCTATAGATACCAATATTTCTTTCTGATCATAATTTGAAATTTTGAAAAACTTCCCTTTCAATTTCTATTTTTTCCCTTTCCACTAGCAACGAAACGCCCGACGCGTTAATTTACTCAATTTTACTCTCGCGCCAGTCGCCTTCGAGGTAGGACCTGTGCTAATCGGCATCGCAGCCGCACGTTGTCGAATTTCCGACACTAATTTTAATTTCGAATTTGGCGCGCGCGCCTTCTGAACTTATATTACGTATTAGGTACTGTCCAAAGTATCCACACTGCTGTAATTTGAAATAATAAAAATTTTTCGTTTTTATACTTTAGTTACTATTATAGTATTTGGGTATTGGTATAAGTCAAGTGCTAATTACACAATTATTATCTAATACTATCCCAAGCCGGATGGGTGTCGTAAAAGGCGACTAAATCCGGCCCGCTGGTGGTAGGGCCCCTCGAGGGATTATATTGGTAATATTGATTTTAAATTTAATACCATTATTACTATTATTATTTCTCCATGGGGTTCGCATGGATAGCTACCACCCTTGAGCATGTGTCAGTCGCCAAACGACTCGTCGTGACGGCTGGGAGCTTGAGAGACAGTTTTCTTTTTTGAAGTTATACCTTATTTAGGCGCGTTATGAAATAAATGGAAAATTGTTTTGAAAAAATGATTATTGAAGTGAAAACTTCTTGAAGTCAAAAGTCAAAAAAGTCGAAAGTCAAAAATGTCAAAAAAGTCAAAAAAGTCAAAAGTCGAAATTCAAAAAAGTCAAAAAAGTCAAAAAAGTCAAAAGTCAAAAGTCAAAAAAGTCAAAAAAGTCAAGTCAAAAAAGTCAAAGTCAAAAAAGTCAAAAGTCAAAAAAGTCAAAATTCAAAAAAGTCAAAAGTCAAAAGTCAAAAGTCAAAAAAGTCAAGTCAAAAAAGTCAAAAAAGTCAAAGTCAAAAAAGTCAAAAGTCAAAAAAGACAAAATTCAAAAAAGTCAAAAGTCAAAAGTCAAAAGTCAAAAAAGTCAAAAGTCAAAAAGTCAAAAGTCAAAAGTCAAAAAAGTCAAAAGTCAAAAGTCTAAAGTCAAAAAAGTCAAAAGTCAAAAAAGTCGAAAGTCAAAAATGTCAAAAAAGTCAAAAAAGTCAAAAGTCGAAATTCAAAAAAGTCAAAAAAGTCAAAAAAGTCAAAAGTCAAAAGTCAAAAGTCAAAAAAGTCAAAAAAGTCAAGTCAAAAAAGTCAAAGTCAAAAAAGTCAAAAGTCAAAAAAGTCAAAAAAGTCAAAATTCAAAAAAGTCAAAAGTCAAAAGTCAAAAGTCAAAAAAGTCAAGTCAAAAAAGTCAAAAAAGTCAAAGTCAAAAAAGTCAAAAGTCAAAAAAGTCAAAAAAGACAAAATTCAAAAAAGTCAAAAGTCAAAAGTCAAAAGTCAAAAAAGTCAAAAGTCTAAAGTCAAAAAAGTCAAAAGTCAAAAAAGTCAAAATTCAAAAAAGTCAAAAGTCAAAAGTCAAAAGTCAAAAGTCAAAAAAGTCAAAAGTCAAAAAAGTCAAAGTCAAAAAAGTCAAAAGTCAAAAAAGTCAAAAAAGTCAAAATTCAAAAAAGTCAAAAGTCAAAAGTCAAACAAGTCAAAAGTCAAAAAAGTCAAAGTCAAAAAAGTCAAAAGTCAAAAAAGTCAAAAAAGTCAAAATTCAAAAAAGTCAAAAGTCAAAAGTCAAAAAAGTCAAAAGTCAAAAGTCTAAAGTCAAAAAAGTAAAAAAAGTCAAAAAAGTCAAAAAAGTCAAAAAAGTCAAAAGTCAAAAGTCAAAAAGGTCAAAATTAGTGATGGGCCGACTACAACCGACTAGTCGGGAAAACCGACTATTCGGCATGTTTTCTAGTCGCCGACTATTCGCCGAATAGTCGGCAAAAAAGGCCGAATAGTCGGCATTTATTTTCGCTACTAAAAATAAAGTTAAAGAAAACTCGAAAATTATAAAATCAACATAGTTAACTAGATTTATTATTTTAATAAATCAGATAATAACAAAAAAAATATTGAAGTGAGTGACAATGCGCCTTGATTTTGCTTCAACGCCTCTTTGATCGATAATTCCAATCTATCCATACTCCATACTAATATTATAAATGTGAAAGTGTGTTTGTTTGTTCGTCTTTCACGTCGCAACGAAGCTGTTATATGGTATGGTTTTTGTGTGTGGAGATAGTGAGGAGGGTGGAGAGTAACGTAGGCTACTTTTTATCGCGGTAAAACATCCCCATGGGAAGATTGATATTTTGTTAGTTGGTAGATATTTAGTTCCGGATGTTGTTAATAGATGGCGTTAGTAAAATTCATTTGCAAATTCTGAATCACGCTATCAAACGATACATGTAAATTACGGCAACTATGTCTAACTAAGTAAGTAGGATTTGTAAAAAAACGATCTCTATTGCGGGCGAAGCTGCGGGCAAATGCTAGTACTATAATAAAACTCAAAGGGCAAATTTTCTGTACATTGATTAATTTTTTTAAAATTTTGATTAGGGGGCACTTCAATAACATGGTAGAGCACAAAAATATATTTGTCAGAACTATTGTCTGTCTGTCTGTTTGTCTGTCCGGGCATCACATGAAAACCCTTGAACGGATTTTGATGAAAATTGGTAAAGTTGTTACTAATATTCCGGGTCATATTTTAAGATACTTTTTATCCCGGAAAATTAAAATTAAAACGTGATGAAAGTTTGTATGGAATAGTTTTAAAACATCAACCGATTTACTTCAAAGCAACAAATGTTCCTTGCTTAAATTTATGGAACACGTATTTTTCAGTTGTTCAAAACAATAGAAAAAAATTACAAATTAATGTGAATATTACTTATTTTTCAAAACCCGTTCTTGGAGGAATTCTTTGTGATTTTATCGTGGGTTTCAGTATATAAATTACTAAATATAAGTACTTCAATATAAATTCACCGTTTTTGAAATTTCCTTCTGCAAGAGGTACAATTATGGTAAAACAATTTCCGTATGCGAAGCTGCGGGCAACAGCTAGTATATGTATAAAACAGGGTGCTACTTTAAAACAGGAGTCATCGATAGCTTTTTAAACATTTCTACCGTTATCTCGCACAATAGGATGAATTATGGTGGTAAAGAGTAAAAATTTGATCGAAGTAAGGATGATCGGCATTGCCGACTAGTCGGCCGAATAGTCGGCAATTGTTTTGCCGACTAGTCGGCTAGTCGGCTGATCGGCAAAACCCATAGTCGGCCCATCACTAGTCAAAATTCAAAAAAGTCAAAAGTCAAAAGTCAAAAGTCAAAAAAGTCAAAAAAGTCAAAAGTCAAAAAAGTCAAAAGTCAAAAAAGTCAAAAGTCAAAAAAGTCAAAAGTCAAAAAAGCCAAAAAAGTCAAAGTCAAAATTCAAAAAAGTCAAAAAAGTCAAAAGTCAAAAGTCAAAAGTCAAAAGTCAAAAGTCAAAAGACAAAAAAGTCAAAAAAGTCAAGTCAAAAAAGTAAAAAAAGTCAAGTCAAAAAAGTCAAAAAAGTCAAAAGTCAAAAAAGTCAAAAAAGTCAATAAAGTGAAAAAAGTAAGAAAAGTCAAAGTCAAAAAAGTCAAAAAAGTCAAAAAAGTCAAAAGTCAACAGTCAAGTCAAAAACGTCAAAAAAAGTCAAAAAAGTCTAAAGTCTAAAGTCAAAAAAGGCAAAAAAGTCAAAAGTCAAAATTTGTGGAGTGGAGTGGAGTGGAATAGTAAAACCTACAATTATCATCTTCCCGAAATTTTACATTCGTCTCATTATCTTGAAAACAAAATTTTTGAAGGTTTCACTTCTAAGTTCTAACACGTGTGAATGGCACACATTTTAATTTTTTTGTTTTTATTATTTTTTACGTATCTTTAGGTATTTTATTTTAAATTATTCTTATACTTTTTATCATTCTCAACATACTTGTAAAATATCTTATCCAAAGGGTTTGAAGATTTTTGTACGGAACCTGGCATACCTACAAGTCCGCCATTTTGAAAAAAAAGCTCGTTTCGATTTTGAAGTTGGTTACTTTTTGTTAGTATTTAGATGATATTAGTCAATTTTGTATGTAAGTACCTACTTATTTGTAGGTGAACCGATTTTGATGATTCTTTTTTTGATAGAAAGCTGGTGCGTATCATGTGGTTCCACATAAATTTGAGGGAGATTTGACAAGTAGTTTTCGAGTTATTTTGAAGTTGGTTATTTTTTGTTAGTATTTAGATGATATTAGTCAATTTTGTATGTAAGTACCTACTTATTTGTTATCCACTCACCTTTAGTCTCCACTGGACAGTTTCGTTTCATAAAATTTCAAGTCAGTCTGCACTCACCTCTAGTCTCCACTGGACAGTTTCGTTTCATAAAATTTCAAGTCAGTCTCCACTCAACTCTAGTCTCCACTGGACAGTTTCGTTTCATAAAATTTCAAGTCAGTCTCCACTCACCTCTAGTCTCCACTGGACAGTTTCGTTTCATAAAATTTCAAGTCAGTCTCCACTCACCTCTAGTCTCCACTGGACAGTTTCGTATCATAAAATTTCAAGTCAGTCTCCACTCACCTCTAGTCTCCACTGGACAGTTTCGTATCATAAAATTTCAAGTCAGTCTCCACTCACCTCTAGTCTCCACTGGCCAGTTTCGTATCATAAAATTTCAAGTCAGTCTCCACTCACCTCTAGTCTCCACTGGACAGTTTCGTATCATAAAATTTCAAGTCAGTCTCCACTCACCTCTAGTCTCCACTGGACAGTTTCGTATCATAAAATTTCAAGTCAGTCTCCACTCACCTCTAGTCTCCATTGGACAGTTTCGTATCATAAAATTTCAAGTCAGTCTCCACTCACCTCTAGTCTCCACTGGATAAGCTAAAATTATCATTACTCTTATTTTATTACACCTAAAATTCCAATGAATAAATCAAAATAAAGTATACTTACACCCCAACTCAGAGCAGTTACTAATAATAATAATAATAATAATAATAATAATAATAATAAAACCCTTCCACACTCATACCCCCGCAGTAGGTTACAAGTATTTACCTGTGTCGCGGGTGGCATGTACTACACATATAACACATCACAATAACAGCCATGACACGAGTACAAATATTTATCTGTCACATAAATATTTGCCCCGGCCGGAAATCGAACCCGAAACCCCTCGCTTCGCAGTTCGCAGGCAGGTCCACTACCAACTATAATTAACCTCACAGCCGCGCGCGGCCGGCTCACGGCGTGGCGGTCGAGTTTACACTCAGGGGAGCGGGGTAAAGGGCAGTGAACAAAATGCCTACAACGGTCGAATAAGCTCGCCTTAAGTTGGTATTGGACATTATTCGGGTTCGATTCCCAGCGAAGCGGAAATTTGAATGATGAGTTTGAATTTCTGTTCTCGGTCTGGGTGTGAATGTCCTTGTCTATGTTGTTTGTTATCCATGGCACCCACGACACGGGGAATCCTAGTGTGGGGCTATGAGTGTGAAGCGTTATTATTTGAAACGACATTCCTCACGCCACGCCACGTGACTCAGACATTCGATCATAACCACATACACAGACGTGGCAAGCGTCAGCTGTGCTTGTGGGAGTACTGAAAAACAAATCTCTTTTTTCCTACAACGGATTATAGATTAGGTTCTAAAATAGTAGTGATAAGATTTAGTGTTAGCTAGTCTTAAGATACATGGTGTCTGGAAGACACTGTGGGGGATTCTTGTTGTATCGCAGAACCCTAAACAGCATCTAAAAAGTTGGAAGACAATATTTCATATGCAAAGTCCTTTTCGTTGTCAGCAAAGGTGATGAATGAATGCGCGGAAGCGAACCGCCATCGCTAGAACCTCGTGAGAGTGCAGAAAACTGAGATCTCTTAAGAAATGACTTCGCGTTTTAAAAGTTCCAGTTTAATCTTTAGGTCTAGACAAATTTGACGTTCTCATTTCGCACCCTCAGTGGAAAAAAGCATAAGTCGTGTTACTTTGAATTTTAGTTATTAATCTAATTGGAAGGAGGGATAAAAGCTGCATATGCTCAATTTTTTTCGAATTTTTATCATTAATCTTGATGGTTTTGTGCAAGAAATCGTATTGTAAATTCCTTTGACTTCTTACTGATATTTTTACAGTTTTTTTGCTGTCTTGTAAAATTGCAATTTATATCTTATGCCTTTTTTTCACTGAGGGTACGAATTTTGTGTGAGATAAAAGATTATTTTGCTGAAACTTAAGGTGGTTGAGAACCCTATGTCTTATTCTTAGAATAATAACGCCTAGAAGTAGCGTCTGAAACAAAACATAAGCCTAAACGCGTGCCATTTCATTATCCTTGTGTGCGGGAGCTGTATGTATCTACGCTCTTCTAACGCACACAAATATATGGCTCCAGTGTTACCATCATCGAGCGTTTACCCACAAAAAATGGGAAAACGTGCTGCTTTGTTATGCGATGATTTGTCATGTGTTTGATATGATCTTTAAATACATAACATAAATATGATTATATTCATAAATATATTACATGTTTTTAAAATAACAGCTTTATCAACCATTAATCTAACGATGAATGCCGCCGTTTAATGCGTTTAAATTTAAATGCCTGTATGATTGTGTAAATTCACATTATGACGCATCTTCTGTGAGAAACATTTTCGTGAAACATTTATACAAAACGTTATCAAACCAAAAAAATCATAGACAAATGTTATGCAAAACATATTTGTGTAGATGTTTGTATTTTTTCGCGAAAATTAGTTGCAGGAGACGCAAAACTATAATCTGATTAAAAAAAATTATGACAACTAGTATAAAAACCTGTTTGATATCAAATGATATAGGAAGTATCGGTGAATAAGGATTTCAATAATAAAAAAAAACATTTAACATATTGAAATTTAGTATTTATTTAACCATTCTTAAATTAAAGCAATACATTCCCATTTAAAAGCCCTGTAATTGTATGTTTCTTAAAAAGTTTTCGCTTTGATTCAACATCTCTCATAATATACATATATGTATAAGTTGACATCGCTGACAAAATAGTTTTACAATTAACCTCTAGGAAGTCTAGGATATAGCTACCTGAATTTTACCTTTTCATTGTTAAGTACCTAAACACCAACTTAACGGCGGAGCCGGAGGCCGCTCCATCCTCAAGCAGTTAGCTTGACATGAGCTAATGCATTTTACATATCTAGTACCGTAGGTACCTTTGCTGGCACGGCACCACGGCGTATTTTTCGCAAACCTTTTTTCGTTGTGTACATATCCTTTTTGTGAAAATGCATTTTAGATCTTTGTATTTTTAGTAGGATTATACTTACCAACTTTCTTTAAACTCAACATTAAGAACCAACTAAAACATTGTGTGCAATTTTCCCCCCACAACTAGCAACACTGTGTAGTGATAGGTTATTGTGTTTCAAATTATTTGTTTTTAGTCGATTTACGTACAGAAAATCTATAAAATGTAAGTATTTACCTATGAAATGAAATTTGATCACTTTTACTTTGTTTGTCTGATGTGCTAGAACACTTCTTTATAGTGCAGACAGTCATTTTGAATTATTTTTCGCGAGCTGTGTTCGACTTAACGTGACGATGAGCACTGACAGCTCGCGGAACAAACTTAGCCAGATATGGCTAAGTTTTAGTTGCGCGTTTTTCGTGCTCGCAATAGGTTTCTAGGCGTTATTATTCTAAGGTCTTATTCCAGATCATTATCTATCTGCGTGGTAAATTTTATGAAAATCCGTTCCGTAGTTTTTGTGTGAAAGAAAAACAAATATACAAACAAACTCTCACATTTATAATATTAGTAGGATTAGTAGGATTGATAGTAGTGTTCATCAAGTTCATGAGTAAATTCAAATAAGATTTATGTGTTTGTTGACGCAAAAGATTATGGAACGATGAATTATGTACCGCAGTGAAATTCGTCGTCTTTGTAATAGAGAGATACACGTGATTGTGAATTTGTGATAAACTCGGTATCCGGTGTTTATCACTTATCGATATTCTTGTCTAAGGATGGCTACAAACGCGAAACTATTGTAACTATTGTGGAACAGATAGTATATCTGTGCTTACGACGTCCTATAGCGAGGTTGAGTGTCAATTTCTTAATTCAGTTTGAAGTTAGTAGTCACTGTAAGTAATAAATTTATATAAAGCCAAGATTCTGAACTAAAGAAAAATATTGAACGTACATAGTTTTCAATTTCTGTACTGAACTAATCTACTGAAATAATCCACAATGATAAAACAATAAAAATATATCGCGTATAAACAGCTTTAAATGTATTATGATCATAGTAAATATCGATCTCATGTCGTCACTTATATTGTCATAGGAACTGCGATTTGTGAACATGAGTGTTCTCACGTATACATAAAAATATGTTATTTTAATAGGCATTTGATGCATTCATCTATTCTTCAGCCTTTGGAGTCCACTGCCGGACATAGGCCTCCCCTAGTGATAATAAAAATGCAGAATTTTATGTTTGTGAAAGTACTGTTGTTTTTTCAAATGTTAATTTTAAATTTTGGCCGTCTTACGGTAGGTAAATATCCAAAATAAAGTAGCTATGAATATTATTAAGATTGAACAAAGAGCTCAATAAAGTGACATAGATTGTGCCTACTCAGTAACAAATCGCAATTGGAGCCAGTGTGTTAATTTTGCTGGTGATAGTGCCACAGATACTGATATTACGTCAATCGACGCATGTGTGAGCACTCTGTGCCGCGATTACGAATATTATTTTAATTTTATAGCACATTGAAATGAATGTAAATTAGACATTCAACATTGGTTGCTATTAGCAAATGGGTGTAAAGTCATATACCCCCTGTAAACTTTAGTCCAGGCACATAATACACTAGACTATGTAATACATAGGTACTAACCTAACCATAACCTAACCTAACTATAACCTAACCTTTTTTGTTTCGGGGGGGAAAATGCATTACGCATACCACCCGGGCGCAGGGGGTACCCGAGTGGTTATGTGGGACTCCCGTATAGGCTAATGAGACCCACGGTATACCCACTAAAAACCCCCCATCTTCCACCTCGCCGCCTTGTGACGGGGTTACGGGAACGCTTTCGCACACATCCGCGACCCCGCCGGCGGCAGCCGCCCACAAGCGGCTCCATCGCGAAAGCCCGAAGGCCCTCCACGATGGGCGCACCAGATGGTAAGGTGCGCCTCCCTCCTCGGCCTCCACCAGTACTGTAGCAGACTCCCCCCGAGTCTACTACTAGGAGGCCATGGGTACCAGATAACTGGTACCCGGTGGAAGATAAGGTCTGTGGTTCTTCCACCGACCACACCTCGGCCGCAGAGGATAGGGCAAGCGGCGCACCGCAATACCGACATGCCTCTTCCTCTGCGGCCCCACCAGTGCCGTTTCGACGGAACGGCCCCGCCAGCTCGCAGGAGGTAGGGAGAGTGGCGCACCGTAATACCAACACGCCTCTCCCCCTGCGATCCCTCCACGGCCGCAGAAGATAGGGGAGAATCTCCTCTTCTTCTGCGGTCCTACCTCCACGCGCGTCCGCAGTGGACTTGTTTAGCCCGCTGGGAGCGCGCCCTCCTCGGGCCAGCCGGCGCCCCAAACAGGCCGGCTCTGGTTGCCTCTTAGCTTCACCGTGGGTGACCAGTCCACGGTTACTAAGCCCCCCCGCCACGACAAGGCGGGCAACCCCCGGGGGGGAACTATAACCTAACCTAACCTAACCATATCCTAACCTAATAAATAGACTACATTTAGGTGACATGACTTCAAATGTGCACAACAAAATAATGGCAAGTTAGTTTCAGGTATTTGAGCTAAGTCATTGATTACGCCGCGCCGGTGGAAAAAAGTATATCAGAAAATCTAGACGTCCTTCAGGATTCCATAATGTTGTCAAAATAATACTTACAAAAGAAGTGCTAATGCACAGGCCGAAATAGCCACTTTGGGCTGAACACAAGTGAATGGAAATTTTAAATATTATAAATCCTTATTTTATGGGTTTATGGGTTCAGATGACAGGTTAAAAAGCTACCCCGGCAAGTACATTATGAGAACATTAATGTAAATTATTCATTTAAGCCGGTAACTAAATAATTTTCTGTCAACTTAAGTCAATGTGTTATTAGTATCGATTCTATGGTATCGATAGAGGCCTATTACGTCAATCGGCGATAATTTATCCGTCCGTTTGATGGACATGTCTAGCATAATATTAACAAATAACTCTAGATCTCGGAACTCTAAAAAGAATTTTGAGTTTTCTAAATAACTATTTATTTGTTGATTAATAAACCTACCTACATGTTAAAAATATTCCAATATTCTCTTGTGAATCCTTGAGACATCGTAAAAAGTACTGGCAATAGAGAAAATTCGATAGAATCTATTGAATGCGAATCACGCAAACCTAGGCTTAGTTCAGATTCTGAACCGCCCATTTACCCAGCGAGGTAAAAGGTTTTATTCATCTATCGAATCCGCCATATTTATTTTCATTGTACTTCGGGTTGGGATAATTGAAACCCTAGAAAATAGAATCTGAAGGGACCCGAATTAAATAATGTATTCTGGAATAACGTTACGAAGCTTGTATTTTCATGAAATGTTTCTAAAATTTATATTGATAACTAGCTGCCCGGACAGACTTCGTTCTGTCAAAAGTTTTCTTTTATTTTGAGATTTAAGCTATCCTATCTTTCAAGTTGCATCAAACTGCACACGGTGTGCAAATTTGATTAAAATCGGTTCAGTAGTTTAGGAGTCCATTGCGGACAAACAACGTGACACTTAATTTATATACATATACTAGCTACCCGGACAGACTTCGTTCTGTCAATTTTTTTTTTATCTTGAGATGTAAGCTACCCTATCTTTCAAGTTGAATCAAACTGCACACGGTGTGCAAATTTGATTAAAATCGGTTCAGTAGTTTAGGAGTCCATCGAGGACAAACAACGTGACACGTAATTTATATACAGGGTGGATTTTTGAGACGGGTCAGTAAGGGCAGGTACCTTAACCGTTATAGTTACAGGAAAACGTTCCAAGGAGACTATCCATAACTTTTTTAGATATTCTGAACTGCATTCACAGATTTTTGAAAAAATGTATGGTCAGCGAAAAAATTGCTAAAATCCAAAAAAAAATATTTTTATGCCTATCGATCCTACTTCGTATGGGGATCAAAATACTCTATGGGACCATTTAAGGTATGAGTACTAGAAATGTCAGAAAACGCTAAAATCATTTTCCATACATTTTGTACTGAAAAACTCAACTCGAAATATTCTTTATCGCCAAACAATCCTATTTGTTACTGCGATTAAAAGATTATTTAAGGCCTATTGAAATTTAAATACAAAAACTACGGTAAGACACAACATATCACACAAACTTAAAAATAGGTTATCTATTATTCAAAATGACCGCCGTTTTCACGAATACATAAGTTCACTCGTTTTTGTACTGAGCAAGTAGCAGCGGAAAGTTTTCTTTGATGGATATTATTTAAAATCCTCCTTAATGCCTCTTTCAGCTCCTGAACACTTTCGTACTTTCTTTTGTAGACTTCATTTTTTAGGTGGCCCCACAAAAAAAACTCGAGAGGCGTTAGATCGGGGCTGCGAGGTGGCC
Organism: Thymelicus sylvestris; assembly: GCA_911387775.1. Lineage (NCBI taxonomy): Eukaryota > Metazoa > Arthropoda > Insecta > Lepidoptera > Hesperiidae > Thymelicus > Thymelicus sylvestris. The sequence goes on from OU426895.1 coordinate 13,260,787, forward strand.
ACTTAATTGGACCATGGACCACTAACAGCACCTCTTGCAGCGTGTCTTCGTGAAAATTGCGGTCGTTTTGAATAATAGATAACCTATTTTTAAGTTTGTGTGATATGTTGTGTCTTACCGTAGTTTTTTTATTTAAATTTCAATAGGCCTTAAATAATCTTTTAATCGCAGTAAGAAATAGGATTGTTTGGCGATAAAGAATATTTCGAGTTGATTTATCGTTTTTCAGTACAAAATGTATGGAAAATGTTTTTAGCGTTTTCTGACATTTCTAGTACTCATACCTTAAATGGTCCCATAGAGTATTTTGATCCCCATACGAAGTAGGATCGATAGGCATAAAAAAATTTTTTTTTGGATTTCAGTACTTTTTTCACTGACCGTACATTTTTTCAAAAATCTGTGAATGCAGTTCAGAATATCTTAAAAAGTTATGGATAGTCTCCTAGGAACGTTTTCCTGTAACTATAACGGTTAAGGTACCTGCCCTTACTGACCCGTCTCAAAAATCCACCCTGTATATTAAGATTAAGAAGATAATCTGTATTGAAGCAGTGAGGTGGAGTATGTATGCTCTAGGCTTCTTCACTTAAGAGGAGAGTTACGTAGCTAATAATTGACCAGCCAATTATTAGAATAGGCCGCCTCAGAAACTTGTTGATATGTTTTTAAACATTCGACATTTAAAACTGTTGTCTTTTTAGTTTTGGATTTTTTTATTTTTTTGCACTTATTTTATAAACTGTGTTAGACTTATAAACTGTTATAAAACTAAGTGAAGGAATTTAAATATTAACTTTTGTCCTTAACCTGCCAAAGAACCATTTTCTGAACAAAGGACCATGATAATATATGATTTCAAAAGACGGGAGGTTGTTTATAACATCACAAAGATTTTACTAAGTAGGTTTAAGGTAAGGAAAGTAGGTGTCCGCCGTTTCCATAAAAGAGGGCTTAGAACAAAACCCTCTTAACGAGGAAACTTACGGTGTACGCCCGATTCACTTATCAGGTCTGTACTTCAAGGGCTTTTAGAGAAAAGTCTATGTGTGCTGTAATAAAATTGTTGAGATAGGAAATTCTATTACTTGTACGAGTTTTATATTGAGAAAGTTGGTTTTAATATTATGACATTATTATCCGTATTGATTTCATACGCAGAGTGCAAAAGTTCTTACGTGAATTAAGTATTGTATAATGGTCTTCTCACACTTGAAATGGCTTAAGGCTATCACAAAAGGGTTAATCCGAAAATTATGAAAACATGGATTCTAATGTTCAGTAGTACTAGTAGCATAATAAAAAACGACTTACATACTTACTTACAAGATACTTTAGGGTTACTTTTTTGCATAGAAAGTAAACGTATGTCTGGACGACCTTGTAGCCTAGTTGGCAGCGACCCTGCCTGCGAAGCGAGGGGTCCCGGGTTTGATTCCCGGCCGAGGAAGATATTTATGTGACAGAATATTTGTACTCGGGTCATGTGTGTGATTGTGATGTGTTATACATAATATGTGTCGTCCATGCCACCCGCGACATAGGTATTACCCTACTGCGGGGGTATGAGTGTGTTAGCGTTTATTATTTATTAGCGTTTATAATAATATAAGAGCTATAAATACCTATACATGCATTTGATATCATTTAACCATTTGATATCATTTAACGCATAATATGAAGAAAGGAATCCATAAGGGAACTGATCGCTGACACATCGAAAAAGGTGTAGAAGGAACAATCAATAACCGCGCCACTTTGTTTGACCTTTTTCCTCCCTCGCAATATTAAGAAGCGTAGAGTAATCAGGAAGGGCTCCTCTAAATATTAGGGACCTGACTACGTTGGTCTGGAATAAAGCTACCAGTTCTCACATGTCACTTACTATAATCCGGCCAATAACATAAATTTATTGGAGGCACGCTTCTTTATTGGATTTGCTGGCGCCAACGAGCCATTGAACCTCATGACGGAAAAAAACTTACAGAAATTGAAAACCTTTGTCCAAAATTTGTCACTATTGAATAAAATTGAGGCAGGCGTAATGTAAAATTTGTGTTTTAAAACGTAAATTAAAACGACGAGAGAAACTGTGAAATATGTGCTATGATTCATTCAACAAGTGTTGATTTCGTTGTAAACAAACTTTGGTGCTTTGGATATGGCTGAAAGAAATAATTTAAATGTTGTCCTCATTTTTATGTAATAATGCGGATCCTCCGCTTTCGTTTTGATTGGCAACGCGTTGGTTGTTCATGGTCGACGATAACTGAACTATCCGATTTGTTTATTTCTCACTTGCTCTTTAGGATAAAAACTATACGTTATAAAGCAACCAACTTTAAGCAAAATTTGAAAATGTATTTCATAAGGAGCATTAAACTAAATATTGCAGGAAAAGATACCTAACATTCTGTTTCCCAAGCTCCGATCTTGGATAAGACTAGCAATGCTTTTGAGGAGGAACTTCTCAGACTGGTATGACAAATTTGCAATCAAAGTTTAGTCCTACACGTCGCATAAATGGAGAGTCGTGTAAATTGTTCCTCTTCAGTGTTTGGTTGAAATGAAATACGAACAGTATTTTGTCGCTTTGTTATTTATCCCTTTAAATGTTAATTTAAAAATTTCATAATGAAAATTACGTACCTACTCATGTAGGAATAGTAAGGAAAAGAAGTACTTTTTTCAGGTCATTCGCTAAAAATATTTTATGATCCAAAATATCGTGATTATTTTGTTAGTAGACACCCAATATGTTTCTGGTGGCGTAATTTTATTTTAAGATAAAATAATGAGATCTTTTTAAATTTGCTCCTTAACAAAATCTTGGAGACAAGAAGAGAATCCGATTATTAAACTAGTTCACTATCACAGACGTCGCATGCTAACAAAACCGTTATAGATGCATATCACGAAAACAAGCGTATGCAAACTTTAAATTACTTGAACTTAGCAAGGCGTCGGGTCGGTATCATCCACTGGACAAGTTGCCTTATAAGGAGCGTCAGCATTTTTCCCCTGGAGAAAGTTTTTGTATGCACGCCGAAGCTTCGGACATCCCCGGCCTTTTAAACATTTGCATTCCTTTTGCATAGATGGTGCGAACCCGGCTTTCTTTGTGATCCTTTGCATGCCACGAGCGTACTCCGATATTCCCTGCGCTAATTTTATTGAACAGATTTTTCATGATCGCCGGTGTTTCGTTGCTTCTCTAAGATAGCGGCTGGATAAATTAGGAAGTTTCACTACTTTCTGCTATTTGTTGAAAGTTTATGATGATGAATTCTAATTATAATGAAATAATTGTATGTTTTGATACTTCAGAAAATGGTATCTCACAGTCACCACATTTGTTTTTTTAATTTCACTTATCTATTAACACTTGGGTTATCAAGCCGAATTGACGATATCTTAATTGTATAAATTCGTTTAGCGGTTTGGAAGGTATGAGGTAATAAAAAATATTACACGAATACATACCTACGTACATACATACAAGATACGCGCGTATAAACATACCCTTCCTTGGCTGTCGGGTAAAAACCCTTAGGCCACGATGAAGAGCTCATTAGGCTGAACTCATGTCTCTTCGTAGCTAAACAAGCTCGTTCCTCTTACAATTGTCATCATGACAGGGTACCGATACCCACGTTACCTGAAAATTGAGGGATTTAACTCAATTAAATTTAAAACTCATTGTGGCGCACACCTCACTGTCGGCGAGCAGCGACTTTTTGTTTATTCTGTAAATTAATAGGTGGGTTCAAATTGCTGATAGACATTCAAAGACCTCAAAATATACTTGCTGTTCATCTTTGGACACCAGCAATATAATATGACGCAAAAAATGAAACCAAATAACATAAATTGATTAACAAATTTAAGTTGGTATAGCTTATTTTTTTTTTGAGATTAACTGGAAACCGAGTAGACGAGCCACGTCGTTTATGTTTCTCAATACACCAAAGGCAACAACTACTCATTGACGGCCAAGAAAGAACAGATAATAAAGCAAGTAGATTTAATCTGTTGAGTGTATCATTTCTAAAATTAAAATCTAAAATTATTGACAAGCCAACAAATCAAAATGAAAAATTATCGCTACACTCTTCGAGTGAAACCAGCACCTAAAATCGGACACATTGTCCCTCCCTTATTTGTGACGTCATACCACACCTATTGTGTCCTCTAATTAAATCCCTTTTATGCGTTGAAGGTAGGTCTGATTGGATTCAAGATGTTAATGGCCCAGCTGATTGAAATGTTCCGTGGGTATGGGAATGATTAATTAATTAAGTCCCCGGACAGGTATTGTCTTGTGATAAGGTGCCGGGGAAACCGTAACCTGTGCTCTACGATTGTCCATCTATTGTATCTGAAAACGTCAAACACATATCCTTTATTAATTAGGCAATATAAACGCAGATATTTTTTTGTTTTTTTTTTTCGAATTTTTAATGGTGCATTTTAATACAACAAAGAACTCTTATACTTTTATCATTTGTGTTTGTTCGTCGCGGTCCATCCACAGATGATTTAATCCAAAATTCTGTGACTGAAAAATATAAAATTTTCTTATGTACGCTTCCTTCAAGCTAAAATCGTTTTTGAAAATAGAAAGGAGATAGTTGTAATAATGTTAGAGAGACTTTGTATAACAAATGAGGGAGCCGTGAACTTAATGAGCGAGAGAGTTAGTGTAATGAAAGAAACTGTTCGTGTTATTGATGAAGTTAGTGTAATAACATAGGAAGTTTGCCTTGAACGAGAGGCTGTTATTAATGTGAGCGTGTTCATAAAAAATTGGAATTATTTTATTAACCGACTTCAAAAAAAGGAGGAGGTTCTCAATTCGACTGTTTTTTTTATGTTTGTTACCTCAGAACTTTGGACTGGGCGAACCGATTTTGATGATTCTTTTCTTGATCGAAAGCTGATGGCTGTCATGTGGTCCCACATAAATTTTATTGAGATCTGACAATGGCATCCATGAGAAAACTACATAAGTCGTAAATTTGTGTTAAGATGTGCGCGACAAATTGACGAATCACGTCAACCGATTTCGATGATTCTTTTTTTAATAGAAAGCTGGTGCTTGTTATGTGGTCCCACATAAATTTGAACGAGATCTGACAAGTAGTTTTTGAGAATTTGAAGTCGGTTATTTTTTGTTAGTAAAATTTAGATTATTATAATACATAGATAATTTAATTGTCAATACAATTTGCTTGTCTAATTTTATTTATTTTAGAATAATACAGGTACTCACGTTTTTTGTATTTTTTCACATACGGTCACGGGGGTGAATGAAAAAAACCTGCCATAGATAACAAAGTCGTATCTCGCCTCCCTCTGGGAGAACAATTATTGTATATAGAGAGTGGTAAATCTAAGATTATAATTAATTAATAATAGGTATAATAATATCTCTAGTTTACGCGTTTCCTTAAACGCTATAACAATAACTTGCGCCCCAACTCAGAGTCACTAACGGTTACTTAAATCGCACCTTAATAGTTAATACAGAATTTGTATGGTGATTCTGTACTAAGGAGCGATTTTAGTGACGTTAGTGACTCTGAATTGGGGCGTTAGAGATATATTATCAGAGACAAATCATTATCATCAGGGATAAAAATGATCGATCGCTCGCCGGCAGTAAGACGTGAACTGATTCACATTCATTGACTGGTACCGCCCCTAAAGAACGATGTGTCGCACTTAAACACCGTTTAATGTATGGTCGTGGAATCATACATGAGTTTGTAATGAATTTGTTAATAATTTAGTTACATAAGTAATTGATCTTTATTGAAATAACTTGAAAATGCAAATATTATCTACTTAAAAAAATCTAAATCGTTTATTATCTATCTTTGATTAGATGCATGTTTAATGTTAGTGGGTATGTGTTCTCGCTTCTATTAGGTAGAGGAGCTGCCTTCTTAGGGGTATAATTACTATTTAAATTATTTATATCTGGGGGCACGGCAGTGCCCCCGCCAAGTCGAGCAAAAAAGCAGCACGGCCGTACCATCCTTTTCTCGAAGCAATTCAGGCCATTTTCGACCCCCTATAACTTCCTTGTGGATAAAGCTAGAAGTCTGAATTTTCAGCTACCAAACAGTCATGGTATAAACACGTTATATTTCAAATTTCATTCAATTTGATTCAGTAGTTTTAGAATTATAACTAGTCAAAGTTGCTTAATTTCGTCACTCACTGACTGACCGATCATCAAAACTCTAAGGCACTTCTAGCAGACATAGAAGCTTCAAATTTGGAATACAATTAGTGTTTAGTGTATAGATCAAGGAAAAACTAAAATATTTTGCAATTTCGCTCCAGTTTTCTAGATATATTAACTGCATAAATAACTTTGTAATCCTATATAAAGGTATAGGATTACAAAGTTACATTTGCAGTGAATGAATCAGTGTACATGTATATAATATGTGTAGATAGGTACCTAGATATAATGGAATAATAGGTGTAGATAGGTACCTAGATATAATTATGTTCAAAGATAACTTGTAAAAGGAAAAAAAGTAGGACTATCTACAAAAAGAAATGAGATGCCATCAAAAACATAACTTGTAAAAAAACCCAAGTCTCGCAACTCAGTTCTTCTACCGTAAAAACTTGTGAGATCCATGTAATACCAAGTTGGTTAATTTATTCAGTTCCTACTTAAGGTTCCTTCTGTCTTAAGATATTACGTAATTAGGTATCTAACCTAACAAGTAACAACATCTTATAGTAACCATATCAATATTGAAAATCTTTTATGTTTTAAATAAATAGATTGACTTGGCAATCGCACTAAACAAATATAATATGTAGGTAGATATTACTTGTGAGATACATTGTGTTTTCGTGCGATGGTCAAGTCGATCTATTTATTTAAAACATAAAAGATTTTCACTATTGATATGGTCACTATAAGATGTTGTTACTTGTTAGGTTAGATAATTACGTAATAACTTAAGACAGAAGGAACCTTAAGTAGGAACTGAATAAATTAACCGACTTGGTATTACATGGATCTCACAAGTTTTTACGGTAGAAGAACTGAGTTGCGAGACTTGGGTTTTTTTTACAAGTTATGTTTTTGATGGCTTACTATTTACATGATGAGATGAACCTTAAGTAGGAACTGAATAAATTAACCGACTTGTATTACATGGATCTCACAAGTTTTTACGGTAGAAGAACTGAGTTGCGAGACTTGGGTTTTTTTTACAAGTTATGTTTTTGATGGCTTACTATTTACATGATGAGATGACTGTCCCTTTGAACTGTTCCTATCGTTAGATAGCAGGCTTCAAGCTATAAGAATTTTCGATACTTCCGAGAAGTTACAAGTTAAACGTGTACTTTGTTTGGTGTAACGTACCTTACATACCACTCCACCAAGAAGCGTATTCAATGCAACCTGTGTGGTACTAATGAGTAAATTTACTGGCAATTGATTCATGTCTGGAATCAATACCCACCACATGGTTCTTACCCCTATTTATCACCCGCCGTACGATGTATGCGGGCGACGAACCGAGACGCTTACGTCATTTAGTTGTTCGGTGGGTGATATTGAAATTTGCGGTTTTTGGCTCTCTCGGTATTTAGACGGAAGTGTGTATGCAGATTATATTAACGAATGCCAATTGACGATAAAATATTTAGTCGATTAACGTAATGAAGTGCTGGTAATCTTATAATCAATTGGCAAAAAATTAGTTTAATTGATGGAGGGTGTTGATTATGATGATGAAAATCATATTTTTTTAATATTGATAAATTTATTTTTAATTTGTTTTGATAAGCGTTAAATCTTATGCAAAGAAAGAGTTTAATTTAATTGTTTAATAAGTTGCTCAATTTCAATCGTGTAATATAAGATAAGATAATATTCGACGAAGTGCGAACAAACGTTATGATCATATCACACATAAAGGTAATACATAAACGAAGTGGCAACATACTCTTTCGAATATTGAGAATAAGAATATTAAGAATATATCTCCGCTGCTGTCTGTTTCTTTGAACAATAATTCGCAGCAATATCATACTCCTTTAAGCCCATGACATGAGCAAAAGATCTAAATCTAAAGCAATCTTTACTCGATTAAAACTATTTTCAATTTAACAGTCTGTACCTTCGCCAAAGAGTAATCGCGACTGGGGATCGGCTATTGTCTGCTACATTCCAAACAATTTGTGAATGGTGACATCCTTCCCGTTTGAATGGAACAACGGCGGCATTTAGTTCGGCACAATGACTTCGCCGCGGCTTATTGTGACTAAATGTTACAGTCAGGAGGTCGCAACGCAGCTAGTAGTTATGGCATGATGAATGACATGTCGCTACTACTCAAATGTCCACTTCTGACTATTTGTATGTTATTGCTTAATACTCGTATAATATGGTTAGATAGACATACTACCGAACTTGATGATAAATACGATATAATTTAAGAAACTTAAATCCGACTATTTAGAAATTGCGCCCTAAAAAGGCGGTAACTATTATCTAATTTGAAGCCTCTTACCATGCCTCATTTGAAACATTTACATTTCTTATAACATGTCATTTGCAAACTTAACCTTACAAAGAACTTTTATACTTAAATTCATTTCCACTTATTTCTCGTATAACTAAGCGTATTTCTTATAGGACGGCTCGCAACCACTAATATATTTTTCTCGTAAGAATTCTTGGCCGGTTCCTACGTCAAACGGCTATCGATTTTCTTGTCCTGGCTTCATTCCAGTGTTTCTTTTCTTTGTTTAATTTATTTGTGAATTATGCTTTATTCTATACAAGTTAGAAACGTTGCGTAACAAGGAAAACACTGGTCAAGTTGGAATTAGATAGTGGGTAAGAGTTCCGCACAAGGCATTGACAAATACATTTTTTAACAGACTTCAAAAAAAGGAGGCGGTTCTCAATTCGACTGTACTTTTTTATGTTTGTTACCTCAGAACTTTGGACTGGGCGAACCGATTTTGATGTTTTTTTTAAATCGAAAGCAGGTGCTTGTCATGTGGTCCCACATAAATTTGAACGAGATCTGACAAATAGTTTTTGAGTAACTTTGAAGTCGGTTATTTTTTAGGGTTCCGTAGCCGAATGGCAAAAAACGGAACCCTTATGTCGTCATGTCTGTCTGTCTGTCTGTCCGTCCGTATGTCACAGCCACTTTTTTCCGAAACTATAAGAGCTATACCATTGAAACTTGGTAAATAGATGTATTCTGTGAACCGCATTAAGATTTTCACACAAAAATATAAAAAAAAAACAATAAATTTTGGGGGTTCCCCATACATAGAACTGAAACTCAAAAATGTTTATTTCATCAAACCCATACGTGTGGGGTATCTATGGATAGGTCTTCAAAAATGATATTGAGGTTTCTAATATCATTTTTTCTAAACTGAATAGTTTGCGCGAGAGACTTCCAAAGTGGTAAAATGTGTGTCCCCCCTCCCCCGTAACTTCTAAAATAATGAAATGAAATGAAGTAGTTTTTTTTAATACGTCATAAATCGTAAACCACAAAAAACATTGATCAAAGTTACAACGAACTACAAGAACTTTTATATTATTTTACTTGCTGCTACGGAACCCTTCATGGGCGAGTCCGACTCGCACTTGGCCGCTTTTTTTGTTAGTAAAATTTAGATTATTGGAACAATGGTCGGAGAGACGTTCTAGCTTTGCCAATGTTTTCTGGGATAATATGTATCCTACATGTTATCCCAGATCATGGTCTATATGCTATTCAGGAGTTTTAGAGAGAGTAAGAAAAATCCGTACATCCTCACAAAAACCTTTCACACTTTCATCAACATTTTAAAGAAAAAAACACAAACCAACTTCCTAAAACAAAATTCCTAAAGAATGTTATAAAATTATAATATTTCCTTCTTTCGTTGAGGTTTTTCATCTGACAAGGATCCCTAAAAATACCTTGTATAAGTTTATCATTCGTTGCTGGCAATCAACTGAGAGTTCTTGTGAGCTATACGCCATTTATTTTATTCTATTTTAGGCGGAATCATTGTTTTTGATCTCGGAAAAGTTCCAACTGCTAGTCTTCATAATTAAAAGCGTTATTTGTTTTAGTTGGCGCTTCAGTAATAAGTTCTGTTTTATTGTTAGTATTAACACTAGTAAAATACGTGCTGTATGGCTTGAGTTGTGAAGTTTTGGGTTAATTTTAAGAGCATAATTACGTTAATTAAAACAAATATGAACTCTAAATTATATTACGTATAAGCTGTCGGTGCTCTGTATGAAATCGTGAACTTAACCTAAATTGCTTTAAATACCTTTAAGTTTAAATAACCTGTTATGCTCACTGTACTTTAAAGGACTCATTTCATTTAGTCTTCTTTAAAACATCAGCGGTATAATTTTCGCCGTGACTTTGTTAGCGAGAGATTGGAGGTACAAAATTAAACCAACAGATACTCAAAACGGGCGGATCTTTTGAGAAATCTCTTTGAGCTGAGTACTTCACGGGACTGGTAAGACATCAATAAAATTTGAAGAGTCTTAAAACGTGCCCGCGGCTTCGTTAATAATTAAGAAATTTTATGGACGTACATTTATAATACGCCCTGTTTTATTAACGGTAAAAGTGTTTATAGGTACGTTTCGAATGTGCTAGAGAGAACCATGTTTCTTTTTATTTTTGGTCCATCGTACCGCAAAAATAAACAGATTATCACCTACCTAATAATATTAGATCTTGTAGAATTTTAGCTAGAAAATAAAAATTTGTTAAAATAATACCATTAAAAATCAAATACAACCAAAACTTAAGAACGAACATATACAAATAATTAGAAACGTAACTGTATTCGTTTCGGTAAGAAGGCATTTTTTTTAAGAAGGCAATTTTAGCTACAAAGTTTCTTTGAATTGCGTAATGTCACACATATTAAGCTCTCATCGCAATTTAAAAAATCCCTACTACTACTATGGTCTTAACTCTCCCATTCTGAGAGCTGACAAATGAACGAGTATAGGTTTTTGTGAATTCCATCCAACCAGTGATTGATCTACAAGTTAAACACGAAAGCGCCTGTTGTTGAAATAAAAAGTTGCACCTGCAAAAGAACTGGGACGGCCATACGTTTGTATTAAATAAATAACCATTTACACGCACAACTACATGCGATGTCTCATGAGGAACGCCGATAAGTATCTGACGGTAAAATTCGAGGCAAGATGTACCTTGTAGAATGCGAAAAAGCACTTGGCGTTGAAACCAGATATTTTTTCAAGTGTCGTTTAATTGGAGATGCGTATAATTACACAGACAATCCCCGGGAATGAGTCCAGTATTTTAATTTTGGGTTCTCAGGGCAACATACTTCAAATGCGAGGGATACGGGAACAATTAATTATTAAAAGTAAAATAGGTACATAATACTATTACAAGTATAAAATATTTTTTAACTCGATACAGATTTAAAGCCCGACAAAATTACGTGGGGCTTAAGGCACATCACATCACATAATAATTAATGCTTACTTTTCCTACAATGCAAATTAAATGGCAAGTTTTCAATCGATAGCTGTTACTCTATATACGTATCTACATAGTTTTTATATGCTCCATGTTTTTAATTTCTTTTTCATTCATAAACATTTTCTAACACTTTGTAATGGCTTTTTCCTTTGTTTTCTACACTTTTTTGCATTGTTATAAAATTCTGAGCTATATCAAGTTAATAAAATGCTTCAAAATAAAATCATTACCTACAAGTTTTATATCCCAAGGATTTCATCAAATCACGATTAAACGACTACATAAGTCGTAGAAAAGATGCGTAGGTAATAAAACTTGCCTGAAACTGTATCCCATGGGAGCCATGACTCGACCGCACCTTTCAAAACTTCCTCCCTTTGTTTCGGTACATCACCTTTCTCTATTGCAGATTGCCGATTTTATAGACGACCTTCCATCTATCTTACTACAAATGAAAACGTATTCTTGAAAAAATATGGCGACTCAGTTACAATTTTGAGGAGCTATTGATTACTTAATGTCTTTACTAAAGTAAGAAGACCTACACTAAATTTTAAAGACGTTTGTAAATAATTATCATTACATATAAATATTAAACCAGAGTCTGACAAAAAATTCAAAGCAAGATTCCTATAGGACGATAAAGTCTGAAGACATCTGTATCTAAATTTTTCGCAATCACAATAATTTAATCATAAATCAGCTTTTGTAATCATTGTAGTACATTTGGTTGCCCAATATAAAGAAGCTAAACTGAACTAAAAAGACATCACAGTTAACTACAAACATTCGTTAACACTTTAAACTCATTCCCCGCTATAAAGGAAGTTAATAAGTTCCAAAAATAATGTGTTCTCTTTGTTCTCAGGTAAACAAGTGCCTCATATTTTATTATCAGTGGCAGTAGTTGTAAGAAGCTTGCGGAAAGTGGGTAAGCGGGTTTAGAGCTTATGGAGTAAAGGTAGTTGCACACCATTTCGACTTGACACTTAACTGACACTCAACTTTCAGTGTCAGTGAACACGTGTTGTTTAAAAGTGGACTGCTAACTCTGAATCGACTTTAAAACTGACTTTATAAACGATGTTTTTAGTTTTTCCTAGCACTGTCCCCGCGGCCTTGCCCGCGTTTCCTGTTTAATACTTACTAAATGTTACTATGTATTATTCCAGATCATGATCTACCTATGTGCTAAATTAAATGAAAATCTGTTCAGTAGTTTGTACGTGAAAGGGTAACAAACATACATGCAAACTTTCACTTCACATTTCTAATATTAGAAGGATTGCATGAGAGGAGTGACAAGCGTTACCACCGAACTTAACGTGCCATCAACTAGTTAGCGTATTGATATTGTTCAACCATAACAGATAAGTGGTCATAAGAGTATACGATGAGAAGGCAACTCGCTATCAACTGGTTTACTACGTAAAAACATTGAGTAGATATAGTGTGTTACAGACCTTAATAGTTAGAGGGTGTCTATTTTTAAGAAGCTTCCAAGTACTGTAATGATAACAACCGCTTCTGTTCTGAGCGAGTGAATCAAGCTGTATAGTCTACTAGATATAATTTAACATTGTTAGTAAAATTTACGATTATTTAAAGTTTTATAAGAGGTTATATTAAGAGGCTCAACTTCAAACAGAAGCGTACAATGTTGTATTCAATATGGCGGGAATGATAATTTTAGCGTGAAATGTAATTTAATAACCGTGTAGACCTAGAGCTAATGACCGTACTTGAGGAGCAAATGATCCGCAGTTCGAATCTTTTCCAGGGCAGATATTTGGTTAAAAAAATAATTATGTTCAATGTTTGCTTGTTAGTGATTTCTTTATACGGACTAGTGCCTGCGTCTTCACGGAAATATTTTTGCGCTGTCAAACTTATTATTAACACAACCAAACTTATCACTTATCATTTCCGCTATAGTTCTAATTTAGAAACCTTTTTTAATTCATTAAACGTCATACGACGTGGCATCCCGACTGCATTGTTGCGCGCACTGCATGCGTGCGTAATAAAAGCTCGTTTACAAAAAGCTCCTCGCACAGAAGGCTTGAAGCTCTAAGCTTTTTACTCACTTATGTTGTTTGCGGCACGCCGACGTTATGCAATGATGCGGCGCGTATGTGCGTGAGCCGACTTTGTTATGTTGCGTACGGCTTGATGGACTGTCTCATTTTACTCTGTTTAGAAGCCATGCTTTTTTCGTGGTTAAGGACGATCTACTGGTTATGAATCAAAGTTCTACTGCCTGTGATGCGTCATGTTCTACGTCAGCGAGTTCTCACGGCACGGTGCGGTATTGGTGCGGTGGCGATGGCAGTGCGGTGCGGTGGGATAGTAATACGGTGGCCGTTCGGTAATCATAAAGTAATATTTTTAACCGACTTCAAAAAAGGAGGAGGTTCTCAATTCAACTGTATTTTTTTATGTTTGTTACCTCAGAACTTTGGACTGGGCGAACCGATTTTGATGATTCTTTTTTTAATCAAAAGCTAGTGGCTGTCATGTGGTCCCACATAAATTTTATTGAGATCTGACAATGGAATCCATGAGAAAACCACATAAGTCGCAAATTTGTGTTAAGATGTGCGCGACAAATTGACGAATAACTCAATATCACGCCAACCGATTTCGATTCTTTTTTTAATCGAAAGCAGGCGCTTGTCATGTGGTCTCACATAAATTTGAACGAGATCTGACAACTATGTAGTTTTTGAGACTTTGAAGTCGGTTATTTTTTGTTAGTAAAATTTAGATTATAAATGTGAAAGTTTGTCTGAGGATATCAATTATCTTTCATGCAAAAACTAAAGGTAGACGATGATCTGGAATATAATTATAGGGTACTTATTATTTCCGAAAACGTGGACAAAGTCACAGGCAGAGCGAGTCTATAAATAAAGAACGAAATTCACCCAAACGATTTCATGGGCATCACTAACCGTTGCCTAAATACCTATAATCATCATTAGCAATTAAATTTACACAGTAATATTGTTCGACCACGTACCAAATCCGCATTGCAAAACCGACGTGACCATATCTGGTCCGCAGGTTTGCTTTGGTGAAAATTTTCATAACCAAAATCGCTATAACGTGTGTGCAACCGCTATGCAATTATGCCTTTATTGCACACGTTCAATATTGTGTTGTTTGGTTGTTTCAGTTCATTGTTAAGTAAGAGATTTTCGATGCTGTCATATTACGAAGTTAGGGAGTTTATGCACATGATGTGTTTGGATATCTTTTTATTTTTTTCTATTGAGATTAACTGAAATAATGTAATTAATAAATCGACATTTTTTTCTACTCTGAACAGTTTCAAATTACAATCTTAATTTGTGTATAAAATTATTATCTTAATTTACATTAGGTACATTATGAATAAATCAATAAATTACTTACTAACTAAGATTAAGATAAGCGAAGAGGTCTTCCAAGGACAGTTTAACCACAAAGGTAAAACAAGCTAGAGTTAATTGTTACATTGATCGATACCAGCACATTAATAATCGATATCCGATACTCGACTCACTGCACTCGCATCAATACTCGATATATTATATCTGCCCTTTGCGAGCAGAACGCCTTATAATTAATTCACTTCAGTCTGGAGACAGCCTATGCATAAATTGGTTAGCTCAAAAGCTAATTTCGACTACACAATTTCCTGTACACGCCTTATTTCCAAATGTTACGGAGTACGGACGTAGGAGGAGAAAGAGCATTGTGTCAGGTTTCATCTGTACGGAGCTTTAGTGGGATTTTGTGATATTCATTCACTCAGAATAATTATCTTAATACACTATCCTTATTATTTGATTGATCAATGCCAAGCGGAAATGGCTGGTGCTAGAAGATAAAAATGTTAACAGAGGTTTTAAATGTATATGTAGGTAACTACTCGTAGGTACATAATATCTAATAATATAAAATTTTAAATAATAAACGCTTTTTTGAAGTTGAACTCCTCCGAAACTGCTCGACCGATTTTCGTGAATCTTTGCATGCATATCGGCTAGGGTGGAGAATCGGACATTTTTCATCCCCCTACCACAAATTTTTTGGCAGAACAACGTTTGCCCGGTCAGCTAGTAATTTATGTAATATAATTTTACAATTTTTTAAAATTTATGGCATTATACGAGCAAACTTTGATGATATGGTGCATCTATCAATATTTTATTATTATATATTGACTGAAAAGTAACCAGTCCTTAAGTTAGGAGGGTTTATTACCTAGATTTTGGATCCATTTGACTTTCCAGTTATTTTACCTACTTACCCTATTCTTACAGCTGAAATTAGTCAAAAATAAATCCTATTTTCCAAATCTTACCCCAAGCAACTATTTCGCTGCTTATTAAATACGATAAGAAATCAACCAGAAAATCGTGTCGTAAAGAATTCCCCCGCCACGATCACAAGTCTCGCCGCAAATTATCCCGGATAGAGAACCAATAACCATCAGAATGTAAATCAATAATTTAATATACGCTCACAATTGATTCCTATACAATAATACGAAAGTGATAGGCATACAACTCGAGAGCGATTTGAATGTGGTGAAAGGGGCTCGGGTTTTACTCGGACATAATTCAACTCGAATTTCCATGGGTACAAAGGAAAACTGATTTAAGCGCGAAACAGGTACTGAAAGTTTACAGAACCTACGTGGCGGCGCGGCGGCGGCGGTTATGGTCACAGAAGTTTGAGAATCTCTATTGTGGGTTCGTGGCGAAACTTTTGAAGGGTTCGATTCGA
Organism: Thymelicus sylvestris; assembly: GCA_911387775.1. Classification (NCBI taxonomy): domain Eukaryota; kingdom Metazoa; phylum Arthropoda; class Insecta; order Lepidoptera; family Hesperiidae; genus Thymelicus; species Thymelicus sylvestris. The sequence continues at coordinate 13,277,106 of OU426895.1, forward strand.
TTGAGGTAGACACTATAACAACACATGCTTTTTTATGTCTGTATTGGAGGATGTTTAATATGAAACTATACGGATTGTGTGAGAATCTAAAAACACTTCGGGATGATCGGGAGCTATGTAAATTAAGCTTCAAGAACATTTAAATGCCCTCTCACAATGATTCAGCTCCTAATATTCCTCTTTGGGATTCGAATCTAGATTTTGCACAGAAATTCAACGCTGAAACTGGGCTATCGCCTATCACTGTTATTTACTTGAATCCAACTGAATAACTTTAGACGTATCGAAGCACGTAACCAAATCAGATACAGAGCGTTATAGTTTCCTATGCACAAGTAATGAACGTCATTAGTAGTTAAGTCGTTGGTTTAGAAAGCAGTATCGGTGGCGGTGGGTATGCGGTGATAACGGTGTACCTACGCACCCAGTGCCCGCTCTTAGCATCCGTTCACAAATCATCTGTCGTGTAATTGTACTCCAACAGGGGCAGTTGGAGTACAATTATTCATTAAAATGCTTCTAAGCCTTGCTGATGATAAAACTACTTTTCTGATTTGATTTTTTTTTGCGAAATTATACGTAAGGTTAATTGTATGTGGTAGATTTGTTTTCAGAATTTCTGTCGGTATGTCTTGGATGTGAAACGAAGAATAGTAGGTACAACACTTATCTTTAAACTATTTTAAAACGATGATTACGATGGAACTTTTGATATGGGGTGACGTAATAAATCTAAAGCAGCGATACATTCATTTACTAGAAGTAAAGTATAGTCTACTTAAAATTTAATGTCTGCTTTCGTTATTCATTTGCGATTAATAGATCTTTGGCACATATGGAAGAGATGCGGCGAGGACATCGAACACTAATGAGATGCAGACACTCGTCCGTCTCTCATACATTTGACGATGTCTGTGTATCTGTATATTGAGATATACATAAAAGTAGTGTGTGGGATTGGGAAAATTACTTCGTCCTTTGTATATAATATCATGACGTAAGAGATAGATTTGATATATCGCTGTTGTTGCGGAAAAAGCTTTGGTACAAAGGTAGACTAAAGAGGTTAGCTAATCTTGTCTCTAGACATTGCGAAACTTCAGCAGAGTTGATTCTTTGCGCATATTGTTTTATATGTAGGTATACGTAGACACTAAACACTTTTAATAAAAAGGTAACGCCATCTTACCGTCTGTCTAAAGTGAAGCGATCTTTTATGGGCCGTGGTGTACAGTTCTATAATAAAATCCCAAAGTTAATACGTGATTTGCCAGTGGAATTATTTAAGAAACATGTAAAATCTCAACTTTTAGGCAAAGGCTACTATACTGTAGATGGGTACATAAATGACAAAGACGCATGGAAATGACCAGATCTGCAACCAGTTCCGTACAGGCTAGTGATACTTCTTTGTAAGAAATATACCAATGTATTTTATTTTTAAAAGATGTGCTGAGGAGTTTCTTTCGGCTTTTCTTCTCCTCCATGACAAAGCACCTTTCCGAAAAGCTGGTAAATTAAAAAAATGACGTGCATAAGTGTATCAATGATACCTACATGAATAAATGATTTTGAATTTGAATTTGAATTTGAATAATGCAATAGGTACTCGCGATTTTCGTACCTATATTAAACTAAAGTTTGTAAAATTGTCGTCAAGTTTGGACGTCTACACAGCTAATTTATTTATTGAAAGAAAGAAAAGAAATAAAAATATTTATTTCGCTCACAGGGCACTGCAACTGATACAACAATATTATGCTTAAATCTAATGATATGATTAAAAATTAAGTAATTAATCCATATTCTAATATCATTGACTATACATTATGTACTTAGGTACATGTTTTGTTATTCCCATACCATGATATTGTATGTATAAAAATAATTTATCGAACTTTTACTATAGAATCTAGAATTTATTTTCACAGTCTGACGATTCTTCTATATCTTGTGAATATTCAAGTTGGACGTTCTTTGAATATTCAGCTTTAATAACAGTGTTCTCGAAATCTCGAGTAACCATTGTCAAAGCCAAGCTTATGAAAACTTGTTCACACAAATGCCGACTGCGTCCAAGCGTTAGAAACACAAGCCATTTCCCATTTACCGGCGACGCTGTGAAAACGGCCAGGAATCGAAACGGGAAAGCTTTCAAGCTGAACTAATAAACCACCTGTTGTCTCTGTCATTCATTAGTCACGGCGGCGCTATTGATACAGACTGAGAACGATAGAGCGATTTATTTACACCGAAGCCGAGGTGAAAAATAGTGCTCACGTTTACTTACAAGTTTACATAGTTCCATAGATGCAAGGAAACTGGTTCGCGTGGAGATCAAGTTGATTAATTACTGCGTAAAACGCGATGGAAAAGGAGTCCGTGACTAACATGATAATTTATTAAAATAGACAGCTAGTGCTTAAATTATAGCAAGTAAAAGCACAGAAGAAATAATAGTACTTATAATGTAAAAAAAGTAATAGTTGTTTAACCACTTCTTATTGACATAGGTATAATTTATTATATATATAATTTATTATACCTATGTCAATAAGAAGGTAGAGGTTTACCTCTACCTTCGTTTTTATTGTACCTACATGTAAGCAAGGATATTGTAAAGTATTTTTTACATAATTAATGTCATGTCATTACAACAAATAAAAATAACAGTTTTGTTATCCTTTTGATTATTAATTGACAAAATAAAACATTTCAAAGTAAGATACAACAAAGTAATACACAAAGAGATAAAAAGCCAGAGAGGCAATTAGGTAGATGTTGATTTCTCCTCTTTATCTATTGCCTGTTAATATTACAATTTTCAAATGTAGGTATTTCACTGATTCAGGAATATTACAGTTTTATTTGTACTGTGTTTAATATTGTATTGAAAAAATTATCCGGCCTTTATATACATACCTACATAAATAAATATTTATTCTTTCACATGCTCATTCATACGAACATATTAGAAACCTACTTTCCTTTTAACGTTAGACTTGACAAATTCTAACAGAGTGATTCAAACAGAATTGTCACATTCGCGCACTGAAATTCGAGGCAGAATTGATAGTAAAATCATAAACGTGCTTCATGGTCGTGCGTTTGACAATAAAACGCTGATTATGCGGGAAGCGGGACCGTGCGAAGTGGCCAATAAAGTTGACGAGCTATTGACCACATTCATGATTTGTCGCATGCGCCGTTTCACTTTAACTAGATAGCCTTAGATTTAGTACTTTTTATGTAATAGCCGACACATCACGTTGGCTACATGATCATGACTGATTCGGATTCTGATCTTATTGGCTACTAATTTACGGCCGCAATAAAAAGAGAAAAAGAAGCTGTTCTACCTGAAAATCAGACAAGTGAGTGTCGGGCTACAGACGGTTTTTCGCGGGACTTTAGTGAGGTGGGCCTAATGACAAATGCTCTTTTATTCCTTTTTTTAACCCTCGACAAAAAAAGAACAGGTCATATGTTATAAGTTTCACGTGTCTGTGTATCTGTGAATCTGTGTATCTGTCTGTGGCATTTACACAGATTCACAGACCGTTTATTTGTGTTTCTATGCCGATCAGAATTCTGCAGTTAATATTTGGCAAGTTAATAGTTATTAATAGTTAGTATAGTAGTTAGAGTATCAAACCATTAATATTAAATTACTTACTTAATTACCATGGATTAATAATCCACTTTGCAATAATCCTTAACTAAAATGTACAATGTAATATTAAACATAAACCTATATTACATAGTATTAGATATGCGTTGCACGTTTCTCCCTTTCATATAGGAAACAAACAATCTGACATCATGAAATAAAATAATGAGACTTCATTCCATACCACACCTGCGTATTGTCAACACCAATGATGCAAAGTATGAATACTAAATGTATTAAGATGTACTTCTTACATAAATATGTTCGCGGATAAAATAGGTACCTACTTCTTCAACTTTAAAAAATTAGTTGTACCTAACTACTTAAACAACCGTTTAATTTTTAAGCCCCGACGAAAATAGAGGCACAGATAGAGGGTTATAAGTTTGTCGTGTCTATTTATCTGTGTATCTGTGGATCTACATGTCATGCCATTTACATGGTGTATGTCTGTCTGTGGCATCGTAGGTAGCTCCCAAACGGATGAACCGATTTTGATTTATTTATTTTTTTGTTTGAAAGGTGATTTAATCGGGATGTTCTTAGCTACGTTTAGTGTAAATATAAAACTGTCGGGGGTTTTCATCCTATTTTAAATTATAATATTGTTTACAATAACTTTTTGAACTACAATATACAGAACAAAAGATAAACCACTAACAAATTCTCTGGCATCTAACCTATCTAAATCTAGTTTATTTCTAGTTAGTCTAAAACTTTAGTATCAAAAAGTTAGCACACACTAGGCAGCTGATCCCTAGAATAAAGGTTAAGTTCATTATCCTGCCCGTTTCGAGACAGCTCGAGCGACCGAGTTTCTGAATGATTAAAACTGCATATCATTGCAATCAAGCGGGCTTTGTAGGCGAAATTGAAAATTATCGTCATTGATGAAAATAATAAATTATAAGAGGCAAATTGCGCTCATTGTCCATACAATCTGTCTGATGTCATGTAAATACGTTATACATGATTCAATTGGATTACCTGCTGATTAATGGGAATGAAATTATACATGACTTTACACATCTGGTCTTATTTGTTAAGTGTTACTCGTTTACATTTTGTAATAAATTAGAATGGAATTATAATTCCGGTTAAGATTAAATGACTAGTCATGTCTCTGTATCACATAACCTCTCCTAATTAAGAATACCTTTAGGATTTCTTTCTTGTTCTCGAGATCGGAAGACGTTGGTTTGGCGCGAATTCTGTCCTCGTAAAGCCATAAAAGACGCTAGGGCCAAAAGCAATTGTCCATTCGAAAAAAAATAAAAAAGTGCGGGTCGTTGGAGGCAAGTTAAGTGTCAGTAGTCCTGACAGCACGGCTGATCTCTCTAGTAATTATAATCGGGTTTAGATCGGTGTTCTCCGGAACATGAAAGACCTCAGGTTTTGACTGTAGAGATCACTATTCATGTACCGATGACGCCCTAAGTTGCCTCTTTTGATGATTTATGGTTGACAGCAGTATACCGATCCCGTGAGTATAGAACAAAAGATAATTTAGTAGTAACGCTTGACAGAAAATTCCGTGTAAATCTGTGACTGCGAGCCTAGATCTAGATTGTAGATGGTCCATCAGGACTGGACGTTACGTGGGAGGACGTGTCACGATACGACACGGCGATTTGTTGGTAACAACGGAAAGACAAACATCACTTACCGTGTTTTCTTAAACAGCGCTGACAAATAGCTTGGGCAGCTTACAGCATAAAGTTTCTATTTTCAGAATATCAGTTTACAATGAATTCTTGATTGGATTAAAAGTTACAACTAAGGCTGATTTCTGGATTTTTTTCTGATTTGTCCCAAAAATAGTTTAATCGTTTCGAAAACTTTTTTCACTGTTACGATATTTATATCTCCACTGACTTTAATGATGTGTTTATTTTGTATGCAACGTGAATGAAACACCACGACTATGGACTACATGTGGACAGTGCGGTCAGATTTTTGCGCCAGTTTTTGGAGTCAGTTACTTACTCCATCTAAACCATACTTTATGAAACCAGGCAACGCCAATTTGTCAGAAACCTCATTGTGGTTAAGATGGCTTGCCACTTTTATGCAGAAAGGCTGGTAAATAATGGCTGCACTCTCAGATTCTTACTGGACATATTATGCAGTTTAAATTTTATTCTGCTCCGTAACTCTTAGGAACAAATTATATTCGTTCTGGTGAAAATACCAGCCTCTTATGAGCATTCAAGTAAAGCGTTTTGGCTTAATTGTAAAGACTTTTTGGGAATAACGAATCCTACTAATTTTATACCTGTTTCATGAATAAAAAGATGATATTTGTAGCCAGAACTCAGAAAATTTTGGGCTGCATTGGCGATGATGTCATTGATTTAACTTTAGTAAAAAGTTTAAGCAATGCGTTTTAAAGTTGCAAATATCAAGTCCAGATAAAATAAATAATATTTAAATTTTTTTTTTGTTACTACCAACAAATGAAGAATCGAACTGCCTGATGATAAGTGATCACTATCGTCTATATCAGTAACACCAAAGAAATTCCAGTAACGTTAAGCTCAAAAAATCTCTTCAATCCAGAAATAGAAAAAAGTACAACAGAATCTGACTACGAGCTGTAACAAATATCAAACCAAAAGCAGATACAATCTCGCTTGACCTTACCTACGGAAAAACTCATAAAGCCTAAACAGTAATTGCCCATTTAAATGTTTCAAAATAACACTTTAAACTTTTGGAGCATGTCGTTTGTAATTATGGCTGCTTCATACGTGACACGAATACAAAGACTACTCGTGAGCTCGTGTTTGTCTCGTTTGTATTTCTATGAGCCGTTTGTATTTGTATGAGCCGTTTGTATTGTAGGTAGTCTCGCTAAAGGATAGAAAACTGACAGAAACACTGGCTGTGTTACGGCTGCGTTAGACAAAACGTTATTAAAATCAGCTATTAAGTTAAATATTTGTAATATAGCAGACTAAAATTTATCTAAATTCGGAATCCTGTATGCAGATTTATTTTTTAATCAACTCCTAAAAAAAATTATGATTGATTAGGCACAAACTGTAGAATCTCGAAGCCACGTATTATCTTAATCATCAATCAACAAATTAATGAATTGAGTAATTAACATAAACGTATACTTATGTTACGCGCGTGAGAAGTTATATTTCTTTGGCATCAAAAAAAAACTATTTCAAAAAACAATATCAAAAACAATTTCAGGGAGAGGGGTTCGATTTTTTGGTCAAAAATCGTCTAGGACGCACAAGAAAACCACTATAGAAAAACAATATTAATAAAAACAATATTTAAAAAAAATCAATATTAAAAAAAAACAATATTCTAAAAATATTAAAAAAAACAATGTAATAAATTTAATAGCATTTTTTCAAAACGAGCGTTTTTAAACACGCGCGTTTTTTCGTGACTGACGTTTTTGTGTTACCGTCCGTATTATAAATCTTGAAATTTCACTCTCTTCATTTTTTCCATTTATTTCATAACGCGCCTAAAGAAGTATAACTTCAAAAATATATGCGTTAGGTTGTAGTTCATTATTACTTAAATACTATTGTGGAAATCTGGAAATATCGGAGACTTATGCTTAACACTTTGAAGGTCATCCGATACGCATTTGATTAGCATGACCTTAATCCATCTTAAATGTACGAATTAACAGACCGACCCATTGCAACAATAGCTTTGTTATAGTTTTTGATGAAAAAAACAGAATAGTGTCCTAGATATTATGTAATGTATGAGCCCATACCTACTAAGTGGATTAATTGAAAACTGGCACATCGCCGAAGGTCTAAATCAGCGACCATCTGCTTCATAGTTTCTAAATGCTCTCCAATATTTGTAGTTTGCCAACTGTCGATTGGTGGAAAATGACTTTTAATTTGGGAAGATAAAGTAGAAACACAAAGCATTTGGGAAGTTATTGTATTATGAAACAAAGATGTGAAGGCAAATCCTTTAATACGAAAAGTAACACACATAATCCAAACGGCTATATAAGTGTCTGGTTGGACATATTCGTTACTAATTTATTACATGCATCCATCCCTTTCCATAAAAGTCAAAATCTTTTATTCATATAGGTATTACTGATACACTTATGCACGTCACTTTTTTAATCTACCAGCTTTTCGGTGCTTTGTCATGGAGAAGAAAAGCCGTAAAGAATCTCCTCGGCACAACTTTTAAAATCATGAAAATTTACATAATAATAAAGTTCTAACCTACGCGGAACTGGATGCGGCACTAATTTTCAGGCGTCTTTGTCACTAATATAACTATTCATTTATATTATAGTATCCTTTGCCTACTAGCTGAGATTTCACATATCTCTTAAACATTTGGATAGGCAACTCACGTATTGACTTAGGTAATTTATTGTTAAAACGTACACCGAGCCCTGTCTAAAGAACGTTGTACCCTACTTAGGCGAAAAGATAACGTCACCAAATTATGTCTGTTTCTAGTTAGATGATATGCGTCTACCTACCTCTAAGATCATCCTTCCTGAATACATGGATTATTATTTGCCATTCCAAAACTTATCGGTCCTATTACATGTCAGTTCAATCTGATAATCCACCTTCCAAATCAACAAAGCTTAAGTACTCCAGACCCTGGAGTTTGCTTCAAGTATGTCAAATGTCACTCGCACGTCATGCCGATAACGTGAAGAGCTAGACGGGCTGGGTATTTACCGTCGTACGTGATAAAGGTTCACTGATCTCGTACCGGTTCTTGAGACCTTTAGGTCTGATACGCATGGGGCAGGTGTAACGCGTCTTGTAAATGTGAATGAATAAACAAACGAAATGCGCTACCACGATAAGTGTCACCGCTATGCCATGCCTCGCTATTTAAAATTATTTTCTGATAGAAACTGGAATATGTTAAAATGTTTTATGGTTCTAGAAATAGGAGGCAGGTAAAACCACAAAATAATACTTTTTTGGTACTTAATTTAGTTTATTTTTGTATGCGAAATATATTTCATTTTAATTTATTTATATACTTACTTTTATCTCCGTCGAAAAATTTCATGCGTTCATAGCCTTATAGTAAGACGTTAAAATACTCTACAGATTGACAGCTCACTCGATATAAAACTTTTTTTTCCATATTTTAAGCTACTACAGTGTCAAACCGGTAAATAGTTATGTCATGTTATTGACTGCAGTATTTAGGTAATTTATTACCGTTATAAAAAATACCTGTAACTTTTTGTTTAATGGAAGTAAACCATGTCAAATTAGGTTTAGTAGATTCCGCTTCATGTAACCAGATTACCTGCCACTGTGAGAGATCTCGGATTCGATTCCCACCGGGAACAGGAAGGCTATTCAGTTTTGTAACTTGACAGCGGAGTTTCAAAATTGACGTTCGAGTTCTAGGATCACTTCACTTCGCAAGTGCGTATTAGATAATGACATGTCAATATAATGCAAGTTCGCTTTTGTTTTGTAACTTGACAGCGGAATACACGATGAGTTTCTAAATTGAAGTAAGAGTTCGAGACTCCCTTCACCTCGCAAGTGCGTACCAGATGATTAGAGAATCACTTATCAAGATCTCGGACTCGAACTTCAATTTTGAAACTCATCGCGGATTCCGCTGTCAAGTTAGAAAAGTGAATAGCCTTGCAGATATTTGTGGAAGAAATTTTATGCGCATATTTGTTTACTGGGTGTGGGTGTTTTCTCATTGGTGATGGTGTAGCCAACCTTAAACATCAACCAACCAATGAAAGTAGCAACAGTACCAAATTATATCTAAGTCAATTCGACACACTTGAATTTTCCATTCTTATGAGAATTTCGGAATAAAAAGTAGGTAAACATTCTGCTCTTAAAATACTCGTACTATTTATTTTAGATAATTTCAAGTCCATTCCATCAACTACGTATTATTCGAGTTTTGCGTCCTTAAATATACAGGTGTATATTTTTATATGCTTATATGTTCATGGATGTATAGGTATATTTTTTTAATGAGAATAAAGATTCTATAACCACGTATTAAAGTCAAATGAGTACATTCCACATTACAAACATTGTGTAGTTTAATTTGGGTATCAGCTACTGCAGGAATGTTGTTTGCTTGAGATCAGTCCAACCCGGGCCATCTGTGTTTCAATCGATTTTCAACGTGTAAGGTTTATCTTCATGAATATTGATAGGTTTATCTTTGAAAATAAAATACAGAGATTTATCTCAATCTCCACTCTAACTTTTAATCAATATGAATAAACATTATTCCATTAACCGCGCGTTTATAGCCTATATACCTAGGCAATGTTATGAATGTTTGAAAAGGTCTGTTGAATATACAGGCTGATTAAATAGGTTACTGTCGGAAGACATATACGAGTAAAGCCATCGCATCTCAGCTGTTATGTTAAGCTGCAGTCGTTAAGACATGCCATCTCTGAGGCCTTCGAATGACATAAAAACTTCCAACAGTTGGGTTGGCCAACCGTCTTCACCATCAGATACCATCACTTAAAAAAACGTGGTTTAACCATCACTTGCTGTAGTATGTTTGTTTGCCATATAGAAAAATCTTAATTTCTAAGTCTACTAAAAGTAATGTGACTCGTACAGTAATATAAAGAAAATCCAAATGTGCACAACAATCAAGAGTCAATGAGAGTCGAGACTTTCCTCAGATTACAAGTCGTAGCAGGTCGTAGCCTCCCAACACATGCACGTAATGACATTCTCCTCAACATGTGTGAAATGAGCCACTTCAACTGCTATGTGTGTTATATTATGTTACCAGATTGCTTTTATGATTAGACATAAAAATTAACGCTGATCAACGGGTTAAACAAGAAAGTAAAATCGTAATCTAATTTAATTGAACGCTCAATGAATCAAAGTACAATTTTTTTATAATAATCAATATGTAACACAAAAATGTTGGTTTTTGTATGTAACCTTAAAAAACTCGAACAGTTCTTCACTGATTGAGCTCAAATTTTGACATAATTTGCTATACGCTTCAAGGATGGTTCTTATCAATTTTTCGCGTCAGTAACTTATCTCCGACCAAAAACCAGTTATGATGCAGAACAACGTCTGCCAGGTCAGCCAGTAACATATAAATTGATAGAACCTCGCTTCTTAGGATAGGTCTCTATTCGTCTCTACCAACTGTTTTTTGCTCTTACAATAAAGTTATGAATATAAATTAGATTTAATCTTGCATTATGACAGCCTGGTGTCCTATAACTTTACCTAGGTAACAAGACACAAACATTACGTCTTGTTCTTCGTATTTTTTTTGTGAAATAACTTCCTTAAGTGTATTGGTATAGACATTCGTTACACCTTGATCCGAAACAAATCGCCGCACACATGGGGCCCAATTTTCGTGCTGTAGACATTGTCTGGAATACGACCAATATCGAAAAAAAAGGCTAATCTCTATAAAAAGTACAAACCTAATTTTCATATTCTCGGAATGTCAAGTATGAGAAAATATCTGCGACGACAATAGACAGTAGGTACACATTTTATTTATGGTACGTTTCTTAGACTAGCGTTATTTGGTAAACAATTTTGGCACTACTTTTTATTGAAATATTAATTTAAAAATAATACAAGACAGAAACTAATTTTAGCATTGAATGATTTTAATTTTTCATTAAGTTCTTTTTATTATAAACCTTTTTAAATAACAAATTACTATAAAAACCCTGTTTTCACCCTGTTTAAGTTAGTTAACTAAACTCGTCTATAAAACGGACTATACATTTTATTGTAGAGATTTAAGATCAGAGATTATGTCTAAGATCGACATAATAATATACTCTACAACGCAAGAATTGGACTCCTGATATCGGAACCCTCTTATGCATTTAGTTGCAGGTGTGAAATATATTTCTCCTCCGACAACTTTGAGAGATGTCTTTGTACCTCTCAGTGGGAGGGCGTTCGCTCGAAAGGTTTTAACGCGGGTAGTTCGAAACCTTTGAAGTGTCATTTTTGAAATGGCTCAATTTTTCTCAGTTGTATGAACATATTAGGGAATATTAGAGAATATGGAACTGGGGTTAGGGTAACATTGATAATCTCAGTGCTGAGCCTGATAAATCTTATCGAGATAAGTGTTGTAGGTTATTATTAACGCAATAGATCCTAAAAGTAAATAAATGAGTCCTAAAAATTAATCCCATGAATCAATAACTAATTCAGTTTGAATAATTAATATATTTCGTTTCATCTGATTTTCAAACTGATATCGTTGCGATGCTAAAATATTCTGATTTTCCAGATAAAGTTAAGTGTTGTTTCAACTTGTTAATGTGCTGTTTTTGCTAGTAAGTGTTAGGTAAACTTGAATTAACAAGTAATTACAAAGTTGGCTACAGGCATTCCAAGTAAGTTTATGGCTAAAAAAGTTTTATCGATCTTACTGGCTGAAGAATAAGTAGTCTTTAAACCAAACATTGTTAAGAAAAGGACTTCGAACAAAGTAATTGGGGCATAAGCTTTACTGTACGTGCTACTACTCCACGTAGAAAACTGGTATTAACTTATTTGGTTTATGAGTTTTACCACTAGAACACGTGAAGTAGTTCGTTACGGTCATTAATCTTTCAAAGTCGAAGTCAAAGTGAAAGTGTTTATTTGCTGGAAAATAGTACAAATAAATATATATGTACAAGTGATACAAGACCCTTCTAATCCAGATTCTGGTCTACCAGTGTGCTAATTTTCATGAAAATCTTTCCGAGTAGATTTTGCGTGAAAGCGCAACAAACATCCTTACAAAGTTTCACATTTATAATATTAGTAGGACTAGTAACTACCAACATAATAGCGAAGTGCAAACTCTAAATAAAATCTGAATGAGCACCATCACTTATGAGGGGAAAGTTGAAAAAGTGTCCAGCTGTTTACTGAAAATAGAATTAGGTAGTTCAAGTACCTACCACCATCCTACGACAAAAGCGCTAGCGACACAATAAGTGCGATATGAACATAGCTGTTGACCAGTTGACGCTGTTGTAGACGGAGCTGCGGAGTGAAGTTTGCTGATTTCAATTAAATTTATCCTAGCGCACCGCAGCGCCACCCATTATTGGACGCGTTTTAACAGACACTTTTCATACACAGAGATGACTCTCCTTACCTCTATACTCCATGATAAAATCTAAATGCGCATTCTAATTGGCGTTGGAGTCGCTCCTAAAACATTCTTTAATGTTGCGGGTACTACGAAGCTTGTCATACATAAGTGTAGCTATATATTATAGCGATTGCGTATTTGAGCTCGTCAGCAACATACGCTGAAGCTCTTTGAAGATTAAGACCTTTCCTTCGTCTTTTATCTGACGGTTAAGTCAAAGGGTTTCCCGTCCTTACATTGTCTCGATAGTTTGTTATAATCTGAGAAATGTACTGGAGTCCTTTGTACAGAATATACAAGGTCGAAAAAATAATATGATGTAAAAAGCTTAAGGTTTTCAAAGAATGCTGATTTTAGCTTATTTAAATTACATTTAATAAGATTTTGCTGGAGTAGTATTTTTATATAAGTTTCTTCGCTACATACCTGTAAAGGTTGTACACATTTTGTAAATACCTAAATAAATACTTGCAAGGCAGACATACTGTCTTGTACAAAACTATAATTTCAAAACTTACTGCACAGATTTTCATGTTTTTTTTTTCAAAAAGATTACGGATATTTATATGTAGTTATAGAGGGTTAATTAAAATGGATAATTTTTTCATAATTATAGGATTACTGTTTATGACAAAGCGAGAGAGACTGTTCCATAGAACTAGAAAGGCACATCTCAATAAAAGAGTCAGAGAATATTCGGACATAATACATTAGGATGCATTTGATATAACTGATAAATAAAATATATTATCTGATGAAATGTTCTATACAGTCCGGACTAAATTCAATATAGAGACGACGACGACTTGGTTCGTTTCCGTTTATGACAGACATGTAAAGAAGTTTGTACATCGTCGGCGAGAACATATTGTGTGCCAGCGACACAAACAATATCATTAATTGACGATTAATACATTTTGCTGAAATCGAGAACAATTATACAAATAAAATAATCTAAATTTTACTAACAAAAAATAACCGACTTCAAATTCTCAAAAACTACTTGTCAGATCTCGTGCAAATTTATGTGGGACTACATGACAAGCACCTGCTTTCGATTAAAAAAAGAATCATCAAAATCGGTTGGCGTGATATTGAGTTATTCGTCAATTTGTCGCGCACATCTTAACACAAATTTACGACTTATGTGGTTTTCTAATGGATGCCATTGTCAGATCTCAATAAAATTTATATGGGACCACATGACAGCCACCAGCTTTCGATTAAAAAAAGAATCATCAAAATCGGTTCGCCCAGTCCAATGTTCTGAGGTAACAAACATAAAAAAAAAAAAAAAAAAAAAAAAAAAAATTCAGTCGAATTGAGAACCTCCTCCTTTTTTTGAAGTCGGTTAAAAACATGATGGCACATATTTTATAATATCAGTTTCAAAAACAAAACTTTCATGTGAGGTTCACAATTCAATTTAAAAAATGATACATGACGTCTTTTTAGATTTCTTGTGGGAGCCTGAGATGATACGCAGGCTCTTTTTGAACTTTTACGTTCATCAGTTAAGGTGGTGCTTTTTATGTCAGTTTCAATTAGGTATCACCTAAAATTTTTAATAATTTAGTACATTGTTATGACTTAAATACTCCACCAATCTGCACTGGAGCAGCGTGGCGGAGTATGCTTTAGGCCTCCTCAAGAGGAGAGACTCGTGCCCAGAAGTGGGCCATTAATGGGTTGAAGCCAGCCATGACTTAAATAAACATTTCGTAGTTACAGTTAGTTCCGATTTGAGAGAAATAAAAGTATAGCATTGTAATATAAAAAAAATTGTTCACCGCTTATAGCCGACATTGATACTTGCCTGGAAACCATCTCGTAGGTTCTTTGAAATACTCTTCAGCAATCCTTTTATGCGAGAATAAATATTACATCCGAGTCCTTTGCAAAGATTCTCGAACGTACGCGGCCTCATAAGTGCATACAGGTGGAGGAGCAGATAAGTTTGTTAAATATCCATAGCATTTTGTTGCAAGACATACCTATTGTATTGAACGGTAACCGTTCGTATTGAATTGAAATGTTCAGAATACTATGTAGGTCTTTTGGCACACAGTAGGCTTCGAAAGCGAAAGTTCCCAAAATTTTTTGATTGCATTAATTTTTCAGCTCGTGATTTTAAGGGTTCCGTAGTTTGGAATTGTCGTTAGTTTATGTCCATGCCATTCACGATTCATGGGATCATGTTGCAGGAGTATTATTTAGAACCAATCAAAGGTACAGCATAATTGCAATAAAAAGTTTATTGTTTATAATAAAATACCACTTTTAGTTATTGCAATACACAGTAGTATTGCAATAACTGCCTAGTTTTTTTAATGAAGTTTTTTTTTCATGATGAATTTCAGTCTGCAACTTTTTGTATAATAATTCAATGTCAAAACTATTGGAGTTCGGATGTATTTTGTTGTTTTCTGTTTCAAGTTCGCGTCATTCTTTGCTAGTAAGGGTGTGATGTCACTGCATATGATGTGATGTATTACTGGGGTGCTGACGGTACTCACGACTGAGGTGAGGGGTCCGCTCGCCCCCCTGAGTAGTTGATTGTTATTGTCATTTATCTCCCTTTCAAGTTGAACGAATGCTTGTGAAAAGATAGTATGTTTGAAGTGCTGAAGTTTGTTCGGGTTTACTAAGTAATTTTTATAATAATTAATAATTTGTTAATGCTCTTTTGCCGTTTTTTGCTTTATTTAATAGGGTTATATGATTCAGTAGCTTAGTTAGTGACGCTGGATCACGGGTTTGATTTGGTACAAGGTAGACATTTATTACATAATTGCTTTAGTTTAACAGTCACAATCATCCATTATGATTCTTTCTCAATGATAAATGAGACCTACAGCTTGAGGAACCTGAGACCTCTCACTCAACACAACAGATAAACAGGAGCCGTAGGGGGATTACTGTTTTGTTTTCAACAATATGTAGTTATCTTAATAGAGCCATGAGACCTTGGCTGTAACTTTAAGCTTTAATTCAGTTTTACACAAGTTCAAGTTTTCGTTTTACACAAGTTCAATGCGTTTGTATTAGAATCGGTTGAACGTCTATTCAAAATCGATTTCGATATTAGTAGACTAATATCCGAAGTAGCCGTTAGCGTTTCCGCTGGGTTACTCGCAATAATCTTATGCGAGAGAATAATTCGGCTCGTTTCATTTCGGTTATTAGATTTCCTGAGTCGACTTCCAATCCCTTTTGGAGTTGATATTTGCCATAAATTTTTATTTGCTCCTCTTTGACTTAGTTTTAAGGGTTCTGCTGGCAGTTGTTGTATCCATTTCCGTAAGAGTCGTTTTACTTAGGAATTTGTAAAGTATTTTTTAACATATACACGCCAGATATGTGAAGTCCCAAATTGTACCTATTATTAAAAGTAGGTATCTGGATTTTATAAAATTCTTTAATGTTTTGTGCAAAATATAATACACACATACATCCGAAGTGGTTATGACCACCATACCAATACTGTACGTTTGAAGTGGTTTAAAAATAAATAAGCATAAACGTTTCAATGTTACTTTAATTATTTTTATCATTAGGTGGAAATCATAAAAATATTAATACGCGCTAATTTGAGTTTAGCAACTTTACTAATAATAAGAAATATGAAAATGTAGATTCTGCCCGCGGCTTTGCTCGCGGAAGAGTAATGTGATTCGCAAACATACTTCCAAAAATGTTCACAAAATTACGCATTTGAAATGAAATGAAATTAAATTAAATTAAATTAGTTTTATTCGAAGTAGGTTTGTTACAAACACTTTTCGAAAGTCACTCAACGCCATCGCTTCAACAAATCCCTACCGTGAGTGGTCCCGGTAGAAGAAGCGGCAAGAAACTCCCGGGATTATTTTTTTCCTACTCACAGTTACAGACAGTACTTACTACTACTTATTACATTATTTAATTAAGAAAAAAAAACTCATGTCCAAGCAGTCTTGTCATTTAAATACTCATCAACTTTGTAATATGCTTTCTTCATGAGAATACCTTTTACATGAGTTTTTAATTTACAGTATGGCATTTCTGTTAATTCTAACGGGATTTTATTGTAGATTTTTACACATCTACCCATGAACGATTTATAATGTTAGTAGGACAAACATGCTTTACTGCCGATACAATGAGTACCAATATAAACTGGAGCACGGAACCATAGTGCGTGAGTTGACACGCACATGTTATCTTCATTAAGAGTTCATTTGAATATTGTTGATGGTTCGCGGGTTCATCATTTCCTATAAAAGTTAAGCTTGCATGAATTTCTGGCATGCCCAATGAGTTCCAACGAGAAAACTTTTATACTGCGATCCCATTTTACATAATCAATTTTGAATCTTAAGTTGTCCTTGGATAACGTGATGTCGCTTTGGGAAGATAATATAGGCGTTGCGCATCTCAAGACGATTACACACCTAATGTGAAGCCATCGTTTCTTTTAATATTTATGATATTAAATATTGTTTAAACATAGAGGTCACAAGATACCTGGAAAATATGAAACCATTTTATCATGTTTGACAGCTGGGCTCAAATCTCCTCTCACAATGTGACAGGTACATTTCATTGACCGTCAACCTGGTGAAGAGCGGATAGACGAATTAGGTATTATCACAGAAGACATAATACTACTTGTATTATTAAATAACAAACACTAAAATGCTGTGACTTTAGAATAGTTGCTACGCAACTGACTTGATGTTTCTTATCGATAGATCCAGTATACAAATAGTCGAGGACAAAGGGTCGCCTCCTCGACCTCACCGGTTTAACATTTGGTTCCTCTTAGCTTAGTTGGTTCCTCTAGCTATTACACATCTTTCCATGGGAATGAGTTGTTTTATCGCGGTAAAAAGTAGCCTACGTTACTCTCCAGCCTCCTACCTATCTCCACACAAAAAATCATACCATAGCATCGCTCCGTTACGACGTGAAAGACGGACAAACAATCAAAGAAACCAACAAACAAACACACTTTTGCATTTATAATATTAGTATGGAAGTATGGATGTTAGCAAAAATAGTTAATGAGTAATAGTCGACAAACTTACTACTTCGGAACTCTACATTGCGCGTGGCCTGACACGCACTTGCCCGTTTTTTTATAATGACGACTGACTCTTTTCGAGAAATGATGATGTGAATACAAAATTAGAAATCGCAGCGGACGGTGCGTTAACAACCTTAGGCATTCTATATCGAGTGTCATTTATTTAATGCCATCGATCGTCTGCAATTCGGTTCGTTCACCAAATGATAGAGTCACGATCGAGATTGTCGCAATGGAGGCTAGCAGAGCATCGCAATAAACTCCGCCGAAACTATCTCGGTGATATAATGAAACTGACTACATTTGCTTAAAGAACGTGACGACATTATGGCAGGAAATTGGGAACAAACGCTGAATTATTTAGTTCTGTGCATGACGATTTGTATTAGACGTACTGCTGTAGCCAATCCTATTAATATCCTACTAATATTATACATGTGAAAGTTTGTGTAGATGTATTCTAAAGTTTGTATAGATGTATGTTATTCTTTCACGCATAACTACTGTACGGATTTTCATGAAATAGAATAAATAAATGCATATAATAGACCATGATCTGAAAACGCTGACAAAGCCGGGGACACAACGCTGTTAGTTAATAATAATCTATGAATTTATGCTTACTTTTTGAAATTATGCTTTCAGTAATATAAAAATGCGTTCATTTTACCTCATTTACTAATCTATATATTTTACTAGCTGCCCGGACAGACTTCGTTCTGTCAAGTTTTTTTTTTTTTTGAGATGTAAGATGTATCTTTCAAATTGGATCAAACTGCACACGGTGTGCAAATTTCATTAAAATCGGTTCAGTAGTTTAGGAGTCCATCGCGGACAAACAACGTGACACGTTATTTATATACAGGGTGGATTTTTGAGACGGGTCAGTAAGGGCAGGTACCTTAACCGTTATAGTTACAGGAAAACGTTCAAAGGAGACTATCCATAACTTTTTTAGATATTCTGAACCGCATTCACAGGTTTTTGAAAAAATGTATGGTCAGCGAAAAAAGTGCTAAAATCCAAAAAAAAATATTTTTATGCCTATCGATCCTACTTCGTATGGGGATCAAAATACTCTATGGGACCATTTAAGGTATGAGTACTAGAAATGTCAGAAAACGCTAAAATCATTTTCCATACATTTTGTACTGAAAAACGATAAAGCAACTCGAAATATTCTTTATCGCCAAACAATCCTATTTCTTACTGCAATTAAAAGATTATTTAAGGCCTGTTGAAATTTTAATACAAAAACTACGGTAAGACACAACATATCACACAAACTTAAAAATAGGTTATCTATTATTCAAAATGACCGCCGTTTTCACGAATACATAAGTTCACTCGTTTTTGTACTGAGCAAGTAGCAGTGGAAAGTTTTCTTTGATGGATATTATTTAAAATCCTCGTTAATGCCTCTTTCAGCTCCTGAACACTTTCGTACATTCTTTTGTAGACTTCATTTTTTAGGTGGCCCCACAAAAAAAAAACTCGAGAGGCGTTAGATCGGGGCCGCGAGGTGGCCACTTAATTGGACCATGTGTTGGACCATGGACCACTAACAGCACCTCTTGCAGCGTGTCTTCGTGAAAACGGCGGTCATTTTGATTGTTTCAATGATCTACTGTAACTAGCGTTCCCTCCGCATGGTCTTCTACCTTTGTGATAAATTTCGTAAAAATCCGTTCGGTAGGATTGCTTGAAAGAGTACTACTGTTTATCCATAAATCCTCAGACATTCCTATTTATAATATTACCTAAGTAGTACGTGACTTTAATTTTATTAATGTTCTTGATATAAGATCTAAAGTTCTTAATTTATGACAAAAATAAATCTTAGTGAGACTGAGAGAATTAAACAATTCCTAATCTGAAAGTTTTACTGTATTTTACATTTAAAACAAATGTGTCTGAAAACTTCGCTGAAGTTGAACAGATGCGAATCGAAAATATTTGCCTGACTCGAATCCGTCAAAAGGATAAGGCATAAGATAAGCTATCTGAGGGTATAAGCTTAATACACAGGATTTGTACTTTACATAAGAGAATTACTTTTTCTTCTAATATTTTGTTAATATTCCCTTTTCATATCTCTCCTTATTGCAGAACATTTACCTGATAACAGTACCTACTTACCACTTGTTTATCGATCTTTATTAGATGTATTTTTCGTTGAAAGGTAGATTATTCATATGATTTGCTTATTGCAAAGACAACACTTATATATTCTTGAAGAAAGCTGTTTCAGGCTTTCCAGCCTACCTATTACGTATTATTCAGTATTCATTTAATCGAATATTTAAATCTCTACATTTAATAAATAGTGAGGTAAGGTGCTAGTAAGGTTAATATTTTTGAAAGAACGATAAGTTAAAAATCAAATAAAATACTGGAAAACAGCTAAAGAGAGCCCTAAAAATCCAGACGTCTACTAAAAATCCAATCAGTACAATACATAACCCTGGATGATAAGCCTTACTCCAAGTATAGCCCTAACTTCGCATCACAAAAACCTAAGAAGATTCTAGTAAAATAATCGATTCTAGTAGAATAAAATATTTGAGTATTATCTGCTAAATCTCGTTCGAACAGATTTACCAGTAGCTCGATACTGACAAGTATGTCGGGTCTGGTCGGCTAAATCATAAATACGCAGTCTCCGGGCCTTATAGCCACTTGGGGATCGCCGGACGTATTGCCACTGTTGAAGAGTCCTGACTTTTCCTCCTAAATCAATTCGCCCAAAAACATACAAAGCTAGGCTGCAGACATTGCTCTGAATTATAGTAATGTGTTTAAACGTACGTATATAATTTGGAAGTAAACATTTTATACGAAGAGTTTACTTGGAGTTTTTCGCCCCAACTCAGAGTCACTTTAATCGCTCCTTAGTAAAGAATCACCATGCAAATTTTGTACTAAAGAGCGATTTAAGTAACCGTTACTGACTCTGAGTTGGGGCGTTTGTTTTTTATTTATTGTCCGCAGTGTATTATTGATGCCTGGTGTTGTTGATGTCAAATTCACAGTCATTTATTTCGTCATAGGAATTACCGGCGCGCTAAATTACAGTCAAAATTTACAAAACTTTAAGCTCATAACTAAATAATAAAAATACATCATTAACTGTACACTAAAATTTAAATTATTAGTACATTAAAATTATTTTTGATTAAAGTGACAACTTATCATCAGTTGTCTCGTCTACTGTTACTTTATTATCTGTTGGTATTTATGCTTCGGTAAAGGAAAACAACCTTAAGAATTCTATGAACCTGAAAGTTCCGCACTTCGTGTACTCGTATAATTGTGTTATATATTCTAATTGTATGTTTCATTTTACAGGTAATTATGACGGCTACAAGTCGACATATATCGCATCAAATAAATTATAACAGTAAGTGAATATAAATGATTATATTAATACGGGAAGTCAAAACTTTGTACCCCTTTTTACGACCATTACGCGGACGGAGGAGTATGAAATTTTTCACAGTTGAAGTTTATATGGAAAAGGAATGCAGAAACTTTCTGCCAGAAAGCTAATATGTATAATATGCATAGTAAATTTAATAGAAATAAACACTACACACACACTACATACATTTGACATACACAGGAAATATAATACGAATAACAAAAACATAAACGTAAACGCTGATACGTTCATACCCCCGCAGTAGGTAGGACGTGTATCGCGGGTGGCATGGACGATACATTTAACACATCACAATAACACCCATGACCCGAGCACAAATATTTATCTGTCACATAAATATCCGCCCCAGCCAGGTATCGAACCAGGGACCCCTCTCTTCGCAGGCAGGGTCGCTACCAACTAGGCTACAGGGTCGTCCAAATGTCAATGTTTAGTAACCATTTGACATGTAGGTACGGTAGAATTTTGATCGCAAAGCGGGTCTCTAATCCTACGTATAAAATACATACATACGGATCACAGACATTGATTCGAATACACTTTGAAACCCAACGCATTTAGATGCCAAATCATTCAAGCTACAATATTCTGCCGACGTTTCCCACATAACAAAAACCGCTACCTCACAGCGGATTATATTTTTATCTTCTCGCAAGTGTACCACGTATGCCGCTCTATTTGCCAATCCAGCGTCTGTTTCGAAAAATCTAGGCGATTTACTTTACTGCCAGCGAAAGGTCGTGCATCAAAACTGGGAATTGTGTTACGGTAATTTTATTTCCCTCCGATACGGTCTCTTTGCGAAGCTTTACTTCCAACGCTAAAGGCTGCAGCCTTTTTTAGGGTTCCGAAGTAAAATCGGAACCCTTATATTTTCGTCATGTCCGTCCGTCTGTCTGTCCGCCGTCTGTCCGTCCGTCTATCCATCCGTCTATCCGTCCGTCTGTCCGAAGCAAAGCAATGAGACCCTTAGTGCTCGAAAGCTGTAATTTGCCATGGATATACATATCTAATAAAACTACAGAATCATAGAATAAAACATTGAAAAACATTTTTTTTTTCAGCGTAACTTACTACTTGGGAACCCTAACATTGCGCGTGGCCTGACATGGACTTGCCCGGTTTTATTATGTCTTATTTGTGTTCACGTCTCTCCACACATAAATCCTGAAGCATTTCTCAACACGTTTTACTACGTCTTCTGTAAAACTTAATGGGAAAAGTATGAATATAGTACACAATAGATTTATAATTTAATAGTCGACAAAGAGCAGTAATCTGAAGGATGGTAAGTGGCCACCGTTGCCCGTGGCCATCATTAACTTTGAAGCCATTGCCAAGGTCTTGTCAGCCAAGAACATTAACTAAAACTACTAACAAACTTGCAGACCCAATAAATACTTGAAGTCGATTCTGCTCATCTAATGAAGCCGTTAGACTTTCACAGAACCAGGGATGTTTCCCCAGAGAGTATACCCTGTAAAATATCGATAAATAACCCCGAAAATCTTTAACAATAGGGCGATAAATTTGTGAAACTCGTGAAACTGCCGTAACAAACTCATTTGAATTGGCGAGCCGGTCGTTTTTACGGAGTTTTGACAAAGTGTGCAAACAAACGGCGCTTTTGCGTCACGTTCACACCTTGGTATTAAACCATTTGCGATACAACAAACAATGTATTATGGTAGGTTTGGTTAATAATCTCAGTTACTTTGCGGAAATTATTTTAATTAGGGGTCCGTTTGCGAAATATTTGACTTTAAAGCTTCGATCACTAAATTAGTGATCGAAGCTTTAAAGTGCTAATTTTGGTTAGAGTCAAGTTTGTGTCCCCCCCCCCTGTCTGCTAAACGGTCAGAGTTGGACAAGTGAAAAAATTCTCAAAAATAATTAAATTATATTGCTGAATGTACAAGGAAAACTATCACGGCTATTTTAGTATACATAAGTAATTAATGAGTTAAAGTTGATAAACTTACTACTTCGGAACCCTACATTGCGCGTGGCCTGAAACGCACTTGCTCGGTTTTTTACCTTTCGAACTAAGTACTCTTTTTCTGTAATTGTAAAAACAATACATAAGGTTTTTGTTTAATACCAAAATGGTTTGTATTACTATCCTATAACGAAATCGCTACTAAATGCCACACAAAGTTATTTCTTGGATCTATTTTATTTAATTAAATTATATTCAAATCCACTTTAGCTACTTATATGTTAAATGTTGAGACTATGGATTTATATAACTTTTTTCATCAAGGGTATTATTAATGTTGTAATGGAGATGGAGAATAACAAATAATAGTATGAATAATACATGATGTACTTAAAAATCACTCACTCCATTGCCCAGGATTTGAATACCTAATTTACAGTTCCGTTGGAAACAAGGAATACCATATTTTCACCATGTCCAATATCCATCCGCCTTGTCTCATTTTTATGGATTGTTATGATGAATGATGATGAATGATGATGTATGCCAAGATTGCCAAGGCAACTCCAACAATCATCCAGTATGATGAAATGAAATGATTTCACAAACTAGTAGCTATTTTAACTTCAATTAAAACCACTTCGCGGTTAGTCTCTTATGAATAATCAGTAGATTAATCATATTATAAATTGTTGTTGATATGCACAATTGAATTGCTGTGGTAGTACTGTGTGGTACTCGTACAAAAAGGGAATTATTATCGACGCAAATTGAAGTTGTCAGCGCTGTGAATGTGTCATATCAAGGAATAAATAAACAGTTTACACATGCTGACATGAGTTATTGTCTACAGGTTAATAGTTTATAATCGATGATTAAATATTTCCGCTGTGACAATGTTTTTGTGTGGCTGCATGAAATTGTTTGTTCATGCTTTTTTACTTTTTTTTTCTTTTTTATAGCCTGAGGGGCTGACGAAAAAGCAGACAGGCCACCTGATGGTAAGTGGTCACCGTCGCCTATGGACATGAGCAACACCAGAGGAATCGCCAATGCAACGCCGGCCCTGAAGGAGAACTCTTTTTACACCTTTTTTGAAGAACCCCATGTCATAGCGCTCCGGGAATACTTTCGACAATTTCGACGACGTTCATATGTTTTTAAATGCAAAGTGTACTTACGATTTCGGTGTATAAAATAACCACACGCGTGTAAATATCAGTGTAAAATATATAAATTGTGAGTACCCGCCTGCATTTAAAATTGTTAATGTCCGCGATGACAAAACTTTATGATGAGTAGATAGTTTGGTCACGGCTTGTCGGAAATTGTAGAGGTCCTGTAGCAAATGCGCAAATAAAGAGCTGTCAACACCAAATAGTTTGTATTTCGTTAACATACAATACAGAATCAAAGGGTGTTATTATAGCAAGACAACAAGATATAAGCTTTCTTGGCCATGTTTAATTGATGTGCCCGGTAGCCGGTAGAGACAGTTAAAGGAATTATTCCGAGGGTATTTACAAAGTGACTGGTAGCTGGTAGCGTTAATTGAGATAAAATCTACTGATAGCCGGCCGCAATTTGCAAGGCTAGTTGCTATAGCAGCTATACTACGATAATTTACGGTTAGGAACGTACGTTGGTTTAATACCGTCCTGAAACGATATTGTTATTGTTTGTTATGTGGAATAATTACATGAATATCTCGGTAGACATACTACTCGTACAATAACGGTGTTAGATTCAATAATAAATAAGTATAACAATAAGTAATAATCTTAGAGCAGAGCATTATATTTAATCGCGTGGGTACTTAATTGGACCCTTGATCCTTTTCGGCAGGCAAAGCAAAAACTGCTACAACTACTTCTACGGTAGTCATCAAATTCATTGAAAAATATAAGTACGGTAAACTTGTCTAATTAGTTGACCCTAGGGATAAATAGTTTTTGAATATAATTGATATATTTTAGTGGTTTCAAAGTCGGTTTTCTGTGGTTACCGGACAAAGTCTACCTTATTGATGTCAAATTGTGAGTACCTATTACAAAAATATTTGTTTTGTAAACTGACAGCATCGATAAATACTCAAGTGTTATCTATAAAAACTTAATATTTATTTGTAAATGCTGTAACAGTACGGGTGTATGCACGTGCCGTGACGTACCTTATTCAATTCCCGACTAACTAAATTGTTTGTGCGACTGACAAATATTTGTCCGACGTCTGAGTGCGTGTTCGGAGTGTATCGCGGTACGGGGGACCCTGTACTGTATAGACGCAGACCATGTAGTTTAAAATCATGGCTTTGTTAGTGCATCGTATAGTTTAATTATCTTTTACATGAATTACATTGATCACCCAGAAAACATGAGTTAATATTTTTAGAAGAACATTATACAACACTAACTGTTGCCCGCAGCTTCGCACGCGGAAATTATGCTTATCAAGCTAATATATGAATTTTCATGTTTTTAACTTCAAAAATGACGAAGTTTTACTAAGTTCCATGCTCTAAATTAACCATTTAAGGGATGATTTTTCAAAAAAAATGTGTTAAAATTAACTTTTGTCATTACTATGAACTTACATAAAAATTTTCATATTTGTAACTCTAAAACTGACGAAGCTGATTTATACGTAAATGACTTTCAACCCCTATGTTTAGGGGATGAATTTCGAGAAAACAGTGATACATTTATTTTTTGTGTCTAACTATAAGCTTATATACAAAATTTCACCCTTCTTACTTCAAAACTGACGAAGTTGCCATACTAAATTGCACATTCTTATTTAACCCTTTAGGGGATGACTTTCCAAAAAAACGTAATACTTCCAAATTTTCTTTCTAATCTGGAGCTAATATATAAATTTTCATGTTTTTAACTTTAAAAATGACGAAGTTGCGTACTAAATTAAATCCGCTAAATTAACCCTTTAAGGGATGATTTTCAAAAAAAAAAAATGTGGTAAAATTAACTCTTGTTCATAACTGTAAAATTACGTAAAACATTTCATATTTATAACTCTAAAACTGAAGAAGTTGATTTGTATGTAAATGACTTTCAACCCCTATTTTTTGGGGGTGAATTTCGCAAAAACAGTGATACAGTTATTTTTCGTGTCTAACTATAAGCTTAAATACAAATTTTCACCCTTCTTACTTCAAAACTGACGAAGTTACCATACTAATTTGCGCCGTCTTAATTAACCCTTTAGGGGATGATTTTCCAAAAAAACGCATTACTTTTAAATTTTGTTTCTAATCTTGAGCTGATATGTAAATTTTCATGTTTTTAACTTCAAAAATGACGAAGTTGCCTACTAAGTTCCATCCAAGAAATTAACCCTTTAAGGGATGATTTTCCAAAAAAATTTTTTATAATTTAAAAAAACTTTAGTTTATTACTATAAATTTACATAAAAAATTTCAAATTTATAAATCTAAAACTAACAAAGTTGGTTTGTATGAAAGTGACTTCTAACCCTTATTTGTACCCCTTAGGGGATGAATTTCCAAAAATCCGTTCTTAGTGGACGTCTCCTTAGCATAAACTATGTCCCTGCCAAATTTCATCTTAATCGGTTCGGCAGTTTCTGAGATTTTTTGTTTAATCAGCGGTGTGTCGCTTTTCAATTTTATATATATAGATTAGATAATAATTTAATAACGTCCAAGGCAGAACCTTCTTCGTAATTCGTATTCGGAAAATTACTCGCAACTAGCCAGTGTTGACAAATCCAATGCTTTCAAAAATACCAAAAAGATACATCCGGTTTTCCCGTTCCAAATTATTTAATGTTTGACATAATTAAAATAAATAAAATATGTGTGTTAATTTTACATCTTTAACAGTTAAAATAATCCCATAATAATTATTGTGATAGAAGCGTACTAGAGTTCACTTGCGGCTTCACACGCATTAAAGTTTTCTAAATAAAAGGTATATTCTCATAACCTATGGCAATATTATATTGTATGTAAAATTTCATACAGAGCAAGTAAATAGATAAGGCCTGAAATGAAAGCATAACAAAAAAACTGTCATATTTATAACTAGTTTGTATTCTGTAAACTAATGAATTACAAAGGGATGTAAAGCATGCAGAGTTTTTGGTATTTTAATTTGAAGGTTTAGATTTTCCATGTGCTCTTCGATGTAACTATGTAGTATCAGTGCCCGCAAATGACGTGATCATGTCCGATACAATCTTTGAAATCCCTTGAATCCTCTTTAGCTAAGTTATACCTATTAAGTCATAGACAGACAAAGCTCAATATAAGAACGCAGGTCATTGACTCGCAGTTTCCATTCACCCCATGTAAAAGTTATCGGCGCCTTACGGTTGGGTGACTTCGTCAAACGGTCGGTCATCAGTCTTGATAGCATGTCAGTGACGTCATGGTATAGAAGTTCCAAATTACGCGGGCGATGCGCTTTATCGTGCCTATCTAGTGTAGAAAAGGGTTATGTTATTAGTGGTACGGCCGTGATCTTTTGAATAGTGATGTACGAACGATGAATGATGAATGAATGGAATAAAAATGTTACAATGTGATGTACGTTATATAAAAAGTTACAGGAATTTAATGTGCGCTTTATTATTTATTTACTGTGAGTGGAGAGGCGTATTTTAGAAGTAAACTAAAAATAAAGATAAATGTTAAGTTCATAAGCTTACATATCAACAAAGAGTTCTTTATAAGATCATACATTTTTCACAATGTTAAATAACTCAATTTTTACTTTGTAATTTTTTAAATAATTTTTTTTTCGCATATTTAAAATAGAATGATTAAAAATATAAATGAAAATGATGCCTTTATTACAAGTTTAATCGAAGCCAGATAAATAATACCCACATGCAATTGACTCGTTAGAACAATTGGTTTCATGGCTCGGATTTATGGCATTGACTGTCGTAGGCGTGACCTGCCGTGCCCAGAGAATAGGTTCTACACTATTTATGTAATTCATCGTGTTAATAGATCTATTGTTGAAAAAGTAGAACAAGGAACAAGGCAGTATCAATTATTTCGCAGTGGGAAGTTTTTCCTTATTCAAATTCTGTTATTGCACCATTCGATATTAAAATCCACAAGCTACGTAGTAGGTAGAGGACTTTTCAAAACATTATTTGTGTGGCCGGCGACTTAGATGTTACTACATTACGGTTTATTTTGTTTTTTTTACTTTTTTTTTGTTGGTTACTAATTATATTTTTTTTGTATGTTGTTTTGGTATTTCTTCATGTTTAAATCATGTTTTTTCTTAGTTTATAGTATTTTTCTTGCCTGAAAGTAATAATTTATTAGATGTTCACTAGTTATGATTATAACAATAGTTCAATAATAACTACCTTCCAAGCTTATGTTTTCTTTATAATACTAGGTACAGTATACACTACTTACCTATTATGAAAAGTTTCTCAGAGAGTCTTACATAACAGCTGTTCACATTACGGCAATATCGAAGAAGCTTGCGGTTCTCCTGTGAACTATTCACATACAAACATACAGGCTCATTTCAACGAGTAACAATAGTGAAAGCCTGCAATACAAAGCCGTCTCAATGCCGCACTAAGGCTTTCGGGACGAGTATGTGACGAGCTCGTCGAAATGTATCGCTGCGCCGAGTCAAAGGCAATGTGCCAAGTGTGATCTATCAGGAACGTTCCCTTTGCTTCGATATTGCTTTTCATTATCTTAAGGTGTGTAAGTTTATTTGTGCTGTTGTGTTACTGTATCGATCCTTCGAGTCAGTTTAAAAACTAGAGCTTTTTTTGGGTTTTAACTCCTTAAGAATCGATTTTCATATAATTATAAGCCCGCGGTATGAAATTTTATACGGAGTAAAATCAAACTTTCTCCGTTACGTTATGCGTTAGGTATGTTTGTAATTCGTAACACAGAATCTAAAATTGTTTTGTGTAAATAGAAACGTCATGTAATTAATTAATTAAATTAATTATTAAAATATGTAAGTAAAATTAATTAATAATTAATATATTAATTATAAATAAATACATCAAGCATGCTTTTAGTAATATAAAAAATGCGTTAATTTACTAATCTATATATTTTATAATCGTTCGTAAGGAGTAAACTCCAGTGGTGCGTCGGAGTTGACACACACAATTTTTATTAGAAAATTTACACTTGTACTAGCTGCCCGGACAGACTTCGTTCTGTCAAAAGTTTTTTTTTTATTATTTTGAGATATAAGCTATCCTATCTTTCAAGTTGGATCAAACTGCACACGGTGTGCAAATTTGATTAAAATCGGTTCAGTAGTTTAGGAGTCCATCGCGGACAAACAACGTGACACGTAATTTATATATATTAAGATTAGTAACTAGCGCTTGGCCCGCGGCGTTACCCGTTTTTCCGGGATAATAAGTTCCTTATACCTTGTTCCAGATCATTGTCTAGCTATATACTAAAATTCGGGAAGATCTGTTCAGTAGCTTTTGTGTGAAAGAGTAACCAACATCCATCTAACTTTCACATTTTTATAATATTAGTAGGATTAAAAATATTCTTATTATACAACAATCCTTATCAATTAAGATAATTTTCAATTAGTTTAATATTATGGCTTTCATAATTAATGTTATGACATTCTACACCTGCTGAGATTTCATTAATAACGGCTAAAAGTTACATCAAATCTGCATTTGTATCATGCGAGCTGATTTATCGACCTTGTTGCGTGAGGATTATTTTAAAGGTATGCGCGATGTAGCTTACATTGCCTTAGGACCGCACTAAGTACATAAGATGTCTTAGAAGCTTGGGTAAAGCAAAACTTAGTTTCAGCACTTTCAACCCATTATCGGCTTACAGGGCACGGGTCTCGTCTCTTGGGTAGCAGAATATTATACAATCGATCCTTCACGAATATACTGTTTCTATTGTCCATAACAGAAATAAGAGATCATGCAAAGCGGCTGAACATGCATTTTTGCACTTCGATAAATAAAGAAAGTCAGCAGCTACCTACCAAATTGATTGAATTGTTTAACAAAAATTTTATCACCAAAATGCTAGTACTACAATGGAATGGACCCCCAGTAAGGGATAGATATACATAGCATAGGTATAAAAATTAGATTAAGTGTATATTATGACAATGACTTAAAGATACATACCATCGCATGGTATCTCGTATATTATAACGATTGCCGATGATACTAGTGATGCGACGCAACGACGCAACTATCGAGTCGATACTATCTGTTAACAAAAACACAATATTATTCCACGTGGTATTGACGTTGTGTTTATCTTAACAAAACACATTTCGACGCGAGGGCTCGATTGAAAGTTTCCGATGCTAAATATTTATTCACAGAGGCGCCCCATCATAAATCTGTATGTTGACGGCGCAGTTTTATTGATGTGTTTATAGATCAGAGGAATATTAGACGCTGTTTATATTATGTTTTATTTCGTTGTTTAGGGTAAGTTGGGACGGGTAATGTTTGATAATATTATATTCATTTCCCATACTCGTGTTTGATATCACTTTTTTTATTCTTTGACAGACATCGCACAGTCTGTTTGGACCTAAATGCATAAAACTTTGTACAGGGCTTTTTAATATAATGTAGCATTAATAAGCAATTTTGAAAATTCATCACCATAATGGGCAAAGCGGTGGGTAAAACTTTGTATAGTTTCGACTTTCGTCCTGTGTTGTAATGATACCTTATTATATCTACTTGTAATTTAAGATTTTGTGTTTGTAACTGGATTAATAAATTTCTTGTTTTATTTAATTACATTACTTACATTACTTATAATCTGAGTCTCGGCAACGGCTCCAACGATTTTCATGAAAAGTATGTAGAATGTTTCGGGGGCGATAAATCGATCTAGCTAGGATTAATTTTTAGAAAATGTCGTTTTATACGTGTTTTCAGGCAACGAAAAACTGCTACAATAGACTCTTCCTGACATCTATTGGCGAGTAGCAACACTAAAGCTAGTTCAGTATATGGCGTTGTTAAGCAATACTAAGCCAATGAAAGTTTGGTTTAAGGTTAGACCAAGAAAATCAATCGTTCCAAAAAACACTATTTACCAAAAAAAATACCAAGCAAAGCTCGGTCATTCGGATATTTCGTATTTAAATGGTTAAAATTATCCGCCATTGAAATAGTCTGTATAAAATAAAATTTTCACCAGGCTAGTTAGACTATAAATTCTAAGTGAATCAAAGCTCAAACCGAGTCGGTGAATAAATGATCCTGCAAAGGGATTGCTTATTGAAACATCGCCCCACAAATCATGTAATTAGCTCGTTTCAATTAAGAGCTCGAGAAACGAAGAAAGACCGGTCGATTGTGTCAAAACTGGCCGCGGCCATATTTGTTAGCGAAAGTTGAAATTTGACGCGCTATAATTTAAGCGCGGAAAGTAATAAATAGATAATTTACTACAGGAATAAATTCTCCCTTTCGTGCTTATTGTTAAATTGAAGGTTAAGAAAAAAGGACAATAAAAGAGAAAGTAGTGCAATCAATCAAGGCTACACAATTCACAGAAATAAATAGCGTTTTTGAAAGAAAACAAATTGTTAGGGTTTCAAATTAATAACGAACAATGCTGTCTTTTTTTTCAACAATGAGACATTATTACGGGTTTCCGCCGGCACCGACATCATATTTATCTGGCTTCGAATTTATATTATTATAGAAGAAATAGGAGAGTTACAGAAAGAGCGATAAGAAAGGAGCGTGTTGGTCGGTCGAAGGAGCATTCGGTCTTAGACTGGAATACCATTAATACGGGTGTTTTGTAATAATTCTAAATTGTAGAAGTAGTCTTAAGTCTAGAATTGATTAAGCAAGAATTTATTGTAAAGTATTATAATTTTAAAAGATGTCTAGAGGATTTTCTTTCGCCATTTCTTCTCCTCTTGAATAAGACACCTTTGCGAAATGGCGATTTAACTAACAAAAGAAATAAATGAATGAAGATACCCAAGTGCTTTTATTCTACAACACGAGTCTTCTGGAATCGAGTTAAAAAAAATTCTTATTGTTATTATTTTACATAGTATTATCCATTAAAACGCATTAGGCACTTTCTTTTGTTACTTAATTACACAACAGAAATTTAATTAATAAAAATGAATCACCGAATGTAGCTAAACGCAAAACTGGAGAACAGCTGGACGGATTTCGCAAATTATTTTTTTGTTTTGTTTGTTATTGTCAGAAGGTTCTTATTAAAGAAAAAAATAAGAAAGTTGTGTTGAAAATTAGAAAATTTTAGAAAACTTAACGACTATATGTATTATCTTTTCTAATGTAACCTTAGAGAGATAGAGGGAGAAGGAGAGGAGGGAGTTGTTAGATGGTGCAAAGTTCGCCGGGTCAGCTAGTATATTAATAATATTTTGCCATTAGGCAGGACAAAGAGACAGACAAACCGACAAACGAGTCCTACTGATTTTTTCTTTGGTTCTCTAAATCGTATATTGAAGATTGTTCCGTAAATTACCGTTGAGTTATTAAGTTAGCAACAATTGTTTATTTGAACTTTATATGGCTAAATGATGCCGACTTCCAACGGAATTTATTACGAATGCAGCCACGATCAATACACGATAGCCGTAAAAATTCCCAAGACTTCTCCGTTTGTGAGCAATTATTTCACAGATTCTGAAATACATCTAGTATTCTGTCCAATTTATGGTCTATATACAAGCCTGTCTCTTTCTTTATCTTCTTGCCTTATACGCGTTTTCGCAGAATCTGATAAAATGCTCCGAACCAAGACGTGCTTAGTAATATATTTAATGATTAAAAAAATATTTTAGATTGCTTTGACTTTTTTCAAAGTGGTCAGCTTCGATCACTATAATAAGAGAACAGTTCAGTTTAGCGATCGAAGGTGGTCAGTCATGGATATCAGCATTGCCTATTCTAAACACTATGAAAGGCCTCACTGAAGCGTTGGCGTTAGAATAGTATAGCTTGGCCGGTGGCCTTGTCGCGTTCTTAGAAACAACCAAGCGTAAGTACGATTTGCCTAAGATGAGGGGTTTGCTCAAAGCGTTTGTAAAGTTAAGGCGTGTACAGCTAAGTTATAGAGTTGTTAGTTAGGGGTTTGACTCTTCGTGAGGTCCCATGTGTTTTTGGCGATGGTTTTCCTACGATATTTTCACTAAACGAAATACATATTATGAGAGTTAATTGCAAAGAAGTCATGCGAACTATAATATTTAAAACTTCGTGTAGAATTTGACCCCAGTTATCTAAACGGGTGACTGACTTAAACATTTCTACTAATACATATCGTTTCCTTTCTGAACATGTTTCAACCACTTTATACTCAAGTGAAAGATAGATATTGGTGTTTTCCTTTATATATTTTATTTAATCAAACATGTATCAACATGTCGCCAATCCCATTCATTACTCGGTACCTTTAACCAAATACAGCCATATATTTTTATAAAGTAAACATTTATTTCCTTAGCGATTAATTTTCTCCAAGATAAGCATTGGTATCTCAAGTTATTAGCGGCTACATAAGGTTTTCCATTTAATTGCGAGGAGGAAAGTTTGCCGATTGCCGGACGTACGACCGTCGACCGCTGTGCCTCGCTCGAACGTGCCGACCAGGCGGCCACTTCCCTCGTAAGTTTGTTGCCAGTTTTATTCATTTATTTATTTTATTTTTATTATAATAGTTATAACTAACTTAATCTTACAGATTATCAGTCCCAATTGTTTACTTAGCTTACGACTTAAAGATTAGAGAATGAATAAATCTCTAGTCAGTACGTCGTGAGCCCGTGAGTCTCTTGAGGTCGAACGTCGTTTTCGTCGATGAGTTTTTGATCCAGTAACAGTTTTAATTTTCTCGTGCTATAAAAGTTAACTAAGGTAACTGGATCTAGTGAATTTCCACTAAAATAAGTTAATTACTTTAATTAAAAAAATTACCTTCCAAATTGGTCTACCTTGGAAACAATCTGGGCAATTTACTTAAAATTTTCATTAACATTTTCTGGGTTCAAAGTTTTCGTACATAATTTCTTGATGTTTAGACTTAACTCAATTACGATTCTTTCTTGTCTGGTATTCATATTAATTGGATTCACCTCTGGGTGGTTTGTGAGATGAGGGCTCTTGACTTATTTATACTTTGCCTCTTGAAATGAGAAGCTGTTTCCTGATTCAATTATTGTTTGGGCGCCCGCGTTCGGCCGCTTCTTCACTGGACGACACGACAAAGACATCTTTACGATTCAAAGTTCTGTTATGGTATACAAGTATGCTGCCACATTGCAGTTAAATTTTTTTTTAAAGTTAATTTATTAATTTATTACTTAACACTGTCAACTGGTGAGTGTCACTCCCGAAATGCCTTTTTTTTATTGTTATCTTAGCGTGAGCCACGCTCAGTGAACGATGCTCACTTTCCGACTAACCATCGTAGAGTCAACTTACCCTGATGATGCTCCGTTTCGGGGCGAAACACGTGTTGGTGCTGGTATGTATGTTGGTATATACGTTTAATTATTGTAGTGCATGTTTCCGTTGTGGGAGGGAGGGAGGTGCCACGCATGTTTTAAAGTATATACCATCATACATGTTAAACGCGGATTGTTGCAAAGTAGACTAATACTAACTTAATAACAATGGATTTCCGCAAAGTAACGCCTGATACTATTAACTATGCCTTTTTTTTACTAAGGAAGGCTTTAGAAAATTGTTGGCTTTCAAAAAGACCATGTCTACCATCATACAATCAATTGACTAGGATTCACAGCCTTCTCCGAAAGTCCGTTGAATTACATTACATCTGAATGGCTCATGAAAAAGTCGTGTCGCGTCAATGGAAACACTCACCGCAACAAACGCAGCTAGGAGCCGCGAGTACAATCGAGTACAACAGCTGAGAATTGCGTCACGCTGAAAGCGGGAAGTGGCCGCAATAAGCTCAGCTGAAAGAAGCGCTGAAACGCGATACCGTTACCGTAACGTAATCCGGTTCCGGCAGACAATTGTGCTGTTACCGGTTCCGGTGGACAATTGTGATGTTAAATCAACAAGCTTGTTTTAATCAATACGAAGCTGAAAGTTGTCGTTGTCAAACCGGGAACGGCCAATTGGGAGCTATCAGCCTTTAAGGTGTTGCAATACGGCCATGTATTTTGATATATTTTGTTGTATTTTAATAATACATTTATATTACGATTTAATAATGTAACTTAATTATCATGTAGGCCAATTAACATTGTTGAGTTAGGGGTTTTACGTTCGATTCCTCGTTGGGGTTAACATTTATGTGTCAAGTATTATCTCATCTGTGTATATTCATGCCACGCATAACACGATATATTCATATTTAGGCCTGTAAGAGTATTGAAGGATATCGTATACTGAAACGATTTTTTAATATTTATTTATACTTTATAATATTTGTAAATTGTTTTTCTCTCTTACCTGTCTTTTTATGACCATACGTCCTAGCGTGGGACTAATAATGAAACATTATTTTTATCTACATTTTTTTACATTTTTTAGATGTTCATACGCTCCGTCAAGTAAGTTCGCATACATCTCCAGTAGTAATAATTTGCTGTGAAATTGCTGTTTAATATGTAGAATTAACAATGTGAAGGATAAAAGTGCCTTGGGATATTCCAACCGCTAATGTTTACCTATCCTGTTTTATTAAATCGGCTACGGTATAATTATTTACACGATTATCGATGTTTTTTCTTTGCGTAGAATAAAATCTCTAGGTATATAGTAAACGCTTTTAAAAGCACTGTTAATTCTCATAACTAGAATAGTGATAGGCTACAAAATCTATGCGATACGACATAATTTTGCCATCTATTTGTATATGACATTATTAATTTCAATCTACTAAAAAACTATTTTATCTTAAAGGTAAAAGTGCTTACAGTTACAGTCGTCTAGCTACGAGTATCCTCCTCCATCTAAAATTAAATATCTATCGTAAACGGATCCCTAACTCCAAAAATGGTCGACTTTATAATATTTTTGGACGATCTTTTCAACGATACTCCACACTATAGGGTATGCGAATAAAAAATTCATCCGCACGTTACCGGTAGGGGAGGTACCCTGAAAAAAATGTTTTTCAATATTTTATTTTACGATTCTGGATTTTTGATAAATATATATATCCATGCCAAATTGCAGCTTTCTAGCACTAATGGTCTCGGCGCTTTGCTTCAGACAGACGGACGGACAGACGGACGGACATGACGAAACTATAAGGGTTCCGATTTTTCTTCGGAACCCTAAAAACAGCATTAATAAGCAATTCGCAGTTCAGAAAGCTACAGACGAATCCACAGATAATTAAAACGAGTGTACTCGCCTGTATATGTAATTTGCGTTCGCCACACATTAAGCGTCCGATACCGGATGCAGTGGCTGGACGGAACCGACCGGCGCGGCGCGGCGCCGGTTTGCGATCGTACTCATTATCACATGTGCGTATTATTATAGACTCGATGCACACAGTGGCGTAGTGTGGGGGGGGGGGGACGGTGGGGCCCATGGCCCCGGGCGGCACATGAAGAGAGGGCGACAAGCCACTCGATTTAAAAGAAAATTATACCTTAAAATTTATTATTTTTTATTTAAATTTTAATGTAAATAATTGTGCTATGAAAAAAACAAGAAAAGCGCATTTTTAATTTTTTTTAAATAATATGGGGCGGCAAAATCATTGCGGGGCGGCAAATTGTCGGTCGGCCGCGGGTGGCGGGAGCCCACGCTACACCACTGGATGCACACCTGCGTAATATGGCAGAAACGTGATTTTTTGTGTGCTGCACCGTAGCACGCTGAATGGCACTAAAAGTCGTGTAATGCCACGCCATGCCACATGCTATGCTACCTACTGTTACCTGTTGTCGTTGCAGTGATAATCTGTTGAAAATTGAAGATTACGCCATAAAACCGTTTTCGCATAATTAAATAATGTTTATTGCTAATTAAACTTGGGTGCATCTAAAATATGTAGAGTTAACTTATCTTCTTATTTCGTGACAACTCACCTAATTACGTAATTCCTGGTATTTTTTTGTGTAAATACTCCATAAGTACCTGATCAATTAAGTTTCAGAAGCAAGAAGCAGAACTGAACTTTCGATATCGGAAGTAAAACGGACCGGAACGCACGTCGCCGGTTCCTCGTCCGAATTCACTAGCTCCGGAATATTGTTTCGTTATCAGATTAAAACCTTCCTCTTTTTGTAGAATGAGCTGTTCGCAGTATTGTGCAAGCCACTTTTTGTAGGGAACATACAATCAAGCGACTTTTTAATTTATTAGCATCCATTACTATATTGATTTCTCCTATTTCCATTGAGTATTATTATTTTCTAACGATTATTATCATTTTATTTTATTGGTGTTCAACCTTTTACGACAAATGACTAAATTAGAAAATTGGATGCTTCAATAACTTCACCATTTTTCGCCGGACTAACTAGCAATAAATTTACTTAATAACATTCCTTTACATTAAACTATAGACGAATTAACTAATAAGGCTTTATCTGCCGTGACAAAGGTTAATATACCTTCGTCCTGTCAAGGTTGTATGTTTTATCCATAATTGGTTGGGAATGGCGTCTAATTAACCACGTAAGCAGGTTAATGCGTGTATGCGTTAAGGTATGGCAATTCCTTTACAAATAAGCAGGGTAATAGAATAGGATGTGATGTTTGAATTTATAATATTGTATACGTCTGTATAATTTTCGAAGAACCTTCCAAGACCAGATATTATGCTAATTCATGTGGCCTCGTAATTATTTTACGTTATTAAGATTTTTTAAAATAAAATAATACAGTATTTTTATGGCAGCAACTATTTATCGTTAGGTGGTAGGTCTGCTCGTCTGCCTGGATATTGCATAAAAATCTGAAAAATGACCAGAAGACCATCAGTGGCTGCCACTCATGGTCGTTTATAACCATAGACCTATATATATCTATATGTTTATACCACTGAAAATATCACAGACGCGGCCGCAAGCATTACATAAAAAATATATTAATAATTATTTTACCAGACATTTTACAAGTTATAAATAACTTCGTATTGACTTGGTGACAGCTTAAAATAATAGCTACACATTGTTACTAAAACACAATAAAATATTAGTATTGTAATATCGTGTTTACGTAAAACTTATACAATAAATTACCAGTTGCTAACAAAAAAAAACCATCCATTAATCACAACAACAAATCTTTTGATTACAATCTCAATAACTCATCAGCATCAAACGTGTTACGTACAAAAGTTGTACATCAAAAATCTTTTAACCCTATCGATGCTCAACGCCTGTTATCTAACACGATCTATGGTATGTTGTCAAACTACAACGTTCGATAAGCCTTGCAGCCGGTATAAATCATTTTTACGAGCGACTGTACCTCTCCAGTCTTTCATGGTACTTGAATGGGGTCCTTTATGCCTCACCGTCTGTACAAGTATGCGACGTTATATGCCGTGTAAATGACATTTGTTGTCCTGTAATAGAGCTCAATTTTCAGTGGCCAAATGCTGTTATTGCACTAGCGATCGTTCGTCTCAAAATGCCTAAACACGGCCTTTAAATATATTGTGTTCGTCGTATGGTTTACGCTGTATGTAATATATATGTTAGTATATATATAGTCTTGTGTTACCGTTGTTTTATGTACATGTATATCCAATATGAAGTATTTGATAGGTTTTATGAAGTAAAGCAGATTTGTATCAATGTTATCATATCAACTTGTTATACGTCTTCATGTTACGGTCAGTAGTAAAAATGATGAACGTGCTAGTTTCTTGAGCATTTTAATGCCTCGGGGACACGTAAAACGTAACGTCGTAGAACGTCGGTTCTAGTTGATATCGTTATTCGTTAGATAGTTGTGAAACTATATAGAACAGTTAGTATATTAGTTCATTGATATCGAAAAATTAAATAATTTAAACCATTGTATTGATTAATAGCCCTTCCGCTAATTAATTGGAAGAGTGTGGTTTAACGCTCTAGATATC
Organism: Thymelicus sylvestris; assembly: GCA_911387775.1. Taxonomy (NCBI): domain Eukaryota; kingdom Metazoa; phylum Arthropoda; class Insecta; order Lepidoptera; family Hesperiidae; genus Thymelicus; species Thymelicus sylvestris. Next base: position 13,316,432 of record OU426895.1, read on the forward strand.
TTCAGTAATAAATACCTAAGTACCTAGTACTTACTCGTATGTAGGTACCTACGTCCTGCATTGGGTTACTTACTAATTAATTAAAAGTATTTTCTAAGCATCACATGTTTTATAATGAAATACTGATGCTTTCATTGAAAACCTACCTTATTAATTAATATTAATATAAATATTATTAATATAATAATAATATTATAATATAATATTTATATTAACAATTAATATTATTAATATTAATATCCATGCAAGCATTAACAAGAAAATCTTTTACATTGATCACTCTTTCATCAAAATTAAAACCCACGATTATTGAGATGAACTGCTGAAGTATTTTCTTGTATTAAGAGTGGTTTACCTCTGTGCCATTTTCCTAGCCAAATAAGATTTAAATGGCAAGTCGCCTTACCTTTTAAAAACGTTCTGTCTTAGAGAACTCTCATAATGTCTTACTTAATTAAAATTGGTGATAATTAGTCATTAATCTCTAATAGGCTAGTTATTGCCATGAAAAGATATTATTAAATGTCTATTATAATTTTAACATCAACAATAATTAATTTTATTGTGTTTACAGAATTTTTTGAATTCCATTTCTTAAACAAACCTCGAAAAGCAGGAGGAGACATGGAAATAAAATTCAAAGGCCTCGTTTTCTTACCATAACATACATATTTAGAGACCAATATAACTGGTCATGTGATTGCTACCGAGTGACACCCTGTATATTTGTTTAGGATACACCCTCATTTACATTCATCATTCACGCCACTCGACATCCAATCTTATTATTACTACATTAAGGCGCATATTAATTTGTTCACGTTATCAACACACGTGTGACTGGTATGTGCATAGGTAGGTACACAAAAGGGTTTATTAACCTTGGCTTTAAGCCAGTTTTAGGAACGGCGAATTAGATGGCGTCAGATTAAACCCTGAGATATAGTTATGTAAGCGCTTAAGACCATATACATATCTTGTAATGTTCTACATGACAATTTCCTTCAGCTGCAATAATAAGTATAGAGGAAAATACACTATAATGAATCTAAAGAATATCATTCAATATCATGAGTTCATCATCATCATCATCATAGAAATGGTATTGTATAGATATTTTAGTGACTTCTGCGGCAACTTCTTCCCTACAACAAAATCATTTAGAGCAGTGGTTCAAAAAGCAGTATACGTATACTGTATTTCTAGTAAGGCTTTTTAATTTAAGTGTTAACGCGTGAATTAAGTGACCACTGAAATCATGTAATGGATCTCAAAGTTTTCCATGAGCCCCATTTTAAAAAACTGACTAGTCCGTAGCTGATGTTGATGATGTTTTTCACCAAAACTCAACGATATGAAATTCACAATCAATGTTCAATATGAAACATAAAGTCGAAGTTCTTATCGTTAATGAAACACAAAGACAATGTTTAGTTAAACGCGCGATCCTCTCTCGCCCGGATTGCGTTCCATACAAACGCGTCAGTCTATGCGTGAAGTTAATTTTCGGGAAATGCCTTTGTAATGCAAATTTCGCGAAGCTCCACCGCGGGAAACTAAGTGCTTGAATACGGACAGACGATTAGTGTTTACGATAAGGATAAAGGATACGCACTGCTACTACAGATAATTAGGTATTGTAAGTGTATAGTGATGGGTTCCGAAGGGTTATTAGAATTCTATCAGTAGCAAATATAAATTAGCACTTTGTTGCAATAAAAAGCATTTTCTAAAGTTGTCGTGAGTGAGAATTACCACATTACATATTATATCAAAAAGTGAATAATATATAGGAATGAATTTGAAGCTGAGTTCTTCGATGGTGCAAGAAAGCATAACTTAAACCATTTTTTTAAATCTATTGACTAACTCTTAATCTTAATAAAATACATTAATAACTTTAAAACGTTGTCAATTGAAATATTTTGATTTCATTTTCACCTAGGTTGGTACTTCATATTAAGTATTATGTGCCTAGGTCCAATCGTCTCAATGAAGTTCATTTTAGAGTAAAAGGTTGTGAGGATGTGTTACACTTTCACTTTATGAAATTTAACACACAGGTAGATGATGATCTGAAATAAGACATAGGTTACTTGTTTTTCCGTAAAACGCGAGCAAAGCCGTGGGCAGAATGCTAGTGCTGCTAAACATGGGCATTTTAAAACGTAATTAAGGCGCATGTTATATTGTGTTAAATACATGCTGAGAACCCGTCTCAAAACAAGCTGAAATTAGTTAGTGTGTAAGAAGCCTATAGCGTGCGTCTCTACATTTGACCTCCGATCCCTCAAACTTTATGTTTACGGTACATTAAATTAATTGAGTGGACACTGAAGTAGCGCCAAGCATCTACATTTCCATTCTGAGCATATTTCCACGCGATGCAATGGTGAGGAGTTAGGAGCTATTTAATCTAATTAAATGTTCCAGTTTAAAATACCTGCTTGGAATTATTTTACGTCAACGGTGAATGGTTATTTATGTTGAATATTATAATCAGCAGACTAATTAATTAAGTAGATAGAAGTTTATTTAGGTGTTTTATAAAATTTTAGTGTTGTGACAAAAATGAAATTGCTGATAAATTTTAAAATGGTAGGTAATTGAGTAAATTTAAGTTACTAAAAAAATCCTAAGACATAATAATGTATATAGACACATGAAAACATTTAAAAAAATCTCTTAACTAGATTTAATACAAAACGAAATGAAGTAGGAACCGTTTCGCAAAAATGAAAATATAACAAAAACAAAAAGTTACCTATTTAATGGTAGCTATACAACATTTAATAAAAACAACAAACTTGATTAAATAGGTCTGTACTCTGTAGTACCAAAAATGTACAACGCTATTTCATTTTGACACATTCAGGCATTGTGAAGTCGCGGAATCGAATCCAGGGCGCGTTTAATTTCCGTTTTTGAGAACAAACTGGCATCGTCCGACATTCAGGCTGTCAGTGAACGAATTAACGAATGGACTGCAAATACTGCAGTATCATAATCTATACTATAATAAAACTCAAAGGGCAGATTTTCTGTACATTGAATATTTTTTTTAAATTTTGATTAGGGGGCACTTCAATAACGTGTTAGAGCACAAAAATATTTTTTTTTAGAATTATTGTATGTCTGTCTGTCTGTTTGTCTGTCCGGGCATCACATGAAAACCTTTGAACGGATTTTGATGAAAATTGGTAAAGTTGTTACTAATACTCCGGGTCATATTTTAGGATACTTTTTATCCCGGAAAGTTAAAAGGTTTCCCCGGGGAACGGGATGAAAGTTTGTGTGGAATATTTTTAAAACATCAACCGATTTGCTTCAAATTTGCCACAAATGTTCCTTGCTTAAATTGATTAAACATATATTTTTCAGTTTTTCAAAATTTTGCAAAAAAAAAGAAAAAAATACAAATTTAATGTGAATATTGCTTATTTTTCAAAACCCGCGCCGTGGGTTTCAGTATATAAATTACTAAATATAAGTTCTTCAATATAAATTCACCGTTTTTTAAATTTGCTTCTGCAAGAGGTACAAATAAGGTAAAACATAATTTCCGTATGCGAAGCTGCGGGCAACAGCTAGTACATAATATAATGGAATACAGTCTGTTAACTGTTCTGTGGTTTGTAAATCCTTCGGATTTTTTGGTCATGATTTAACTTACAGTGTGTACGACAAGAACGTGACCGGCATATTTTAAAATTTTGGAATGAAGTTTATAAAAATAAATATTAGGCTGAATAGAACAATTCCTGCCCTAAAATGCTTTGTAAAAAAAACTTAAGTTTTTCCTCAAATTTCTTGTTAAAATCCTTGGTTCAAAATTCTTGGTACAAATTTTTCGTCCATTATCTAACCGTATTAATGTTTTGATGATACTTAGGGCTTGCGTTGGAATTTTAGTAAAAGTAATCCGGAAATATAAGGTATTTCGTGCGTGTGACAAGCCCACCTCGCCAACCTACTTGGTTTATCTATAACAGATTTGTTAAAGTAATCACATGGGAATGTGGGACGCAGATATGCGAGACACACGGGCACATCGAGTTTGCAACCGATACGTCCTTATAATATACTCGTACGAAAACGGTACGAGACAAACTCGTAAACTTATGCCATAATCGTGGTAAACTATGCATCGGTGATGATCGGTGGTGGTGAAGATGTAGGTACATGGATATATTATACGAAAAAAATTGATAGAACTTATAAATAAAGAAAGTATTTCTATTCCGCTGTTTCTGAAATTTGTGCCTTTAAACTTATACAATTTTCTAAAAGTACCAAGTAGATTTATTTATTTATTGAACGCCAACATAATGTATACTTTTGTTAACTTGTTACAAAATTTGTCGAGCACTAGGGCGATATCATAAGTGCCATTACAATTACAGGCGAAGACCACATGCATAAAAGTAAGCGGTAACATTTTAAATTTTATAAAACAATTTAATTTAATTGGATTTTTTTAAATCTGTGACAAATTAAGTACTTTTAAATACCTTTTAAATTTTTATAATGCATCTGTAACAGAAAGGTTGTTACGGTAGCCTGAAACGTCCACTCCGTGTGTGTGCTAAGGGCGTACCGCCAGTGTGTATAAGGGCGGTCGTTTGACCAGCCGATGGTGATTAATGACGTTGACCCCACAGCAGTGGACGGTGGATACCATCCTATCGCGACGCGCCTTCCTCGCGATCCGTCTTGATTGCCCTATATTGTTTTTGCCACTACTTTACTCTTGATGTAATTTGTCTTCTAGCATTCCTTAATCCGTCAGCTACGAGTACCTCTAATGTTCTTGGTCAACAAGATTTTTTTTATTTTGATAAATATTCTTGATACTGTTAATATAGTTGTGGTAGTGTTTAGGCTGTTGGTGGTGGCTTTGAATCTACTTATAGCTGAGTAAGTAACGAAATATGCTCTAGCGTCTACTATTAATGTTACTACGCCTACTGCAGCTTCAATTTTTTTTTTTAATTTTTTTTGAGAATCGGAAATGATTTTTTGCGAATTTTCTTAATGTTTATCGTCGGCAACAGTTTCATATCTCTGATGGGAAGTAATGTATTCAGGATATTATTCACCCCCAAGAAACAACCAAGATCTCTCCTTGTTCCGTCAACTGTATCTCAACGAGTCTGTGAGTATTCGTTGGAGTCTGTGAGTGTCCCTCGTTGATTTCAAAAGTGATCTTCAACATCTTCATCTTTGAATACTTACATCACTAGAACTAGTACTGTGCTTTGAGCAGTTCAAACAGTTCCTTGAGTCAGGGTTACTCGATGATTGGAAGAGTGAAAACTCTCGTCTGGAAGTGGGTAGGGATAAACGCTTTTATCTACCTTTTGGACACCTTTAAGTTATTTTACTTTGTCTTTTGAATCATCTACGGAATACATAATATTCAATTAAATGGCTTTTACATGGCTTTAAGCACCAGACTGCGAAATAAGTCTTGTTGCAAGTATTCTAGGCCTAAGTGTATCTAACCTACTATGTTAGCAGCAATAGAACTGCAATCGGGTATACTAAATTGTTACACTTCTTATCAAAATAACCGTCATTATTATGTTGAGTTACATTACATCGCTACTGATACTAGTAGAAGTCTAAATAACTAGGAAGGCAACCTAATAACCATTCATTTCAGAGCGTATTTCCTGCAAAATGATATGTAACAGTTTTGTAAGTCTCGATATTATTAATTTGTGGTCATTGTCAATAGATACTTATTATTTAATACTTACTGTCTGTAGAGGGTATGAATTAAATTATAAGTTACTTTGAAAAACATCATGAATAAATCTATAATTATACACTAAACTTAAAATTTATATATGTATGTAAGTTAGAACTGATGGAGAGAAGATTTGCATCTGTTTGGCTATTTACATCAATAACAATAACAGTTACAGATTGCGATGATGACTAACTAATACATTATGTAATAGTGTTTCATACTCTTGCGATATGAATTTATTTGAATATAAACAAACATATACGGTGACGTCGACTTTATTCACCTGAGTTAATTCACCCAGGTGTCTTAAGTCTACTTTTAGTGTACTTTATTCACCTGTGCACCCAGGTGATTTAATTCTACTGGCCGCAGGTGAATTAACTATACTAAATCGGTAGACCTAAATTCACCTAGGTGATTAAGGTAAGCTATACAGTTAACAACAGCATGGTTAGCATGTCATTGAATAGATGAGTCTACGTAAATGGCAAACTAAATTCAAAGAAGAATATTCTACTCTTCTGTAAGGGGCATAAGTCAACAATTATTAAATTTTACAGTTAGCACGTGGAATGTATGTACCTACCTAATTGATCGTTTACAACTGTACTTATTGAAAGTAAAACAGAAACGGAAATCATTAACAAAACGATTTCCATCGTTATTAGACTTCAATCACCATGTTACACTACATTGAAATAGTATCGATTTGTTAATATATCACATAAAGCTTGGCACTACAAACTGCCGTTTGCGGACGGCATAATTTTCCGTATCCACCGTTCCATTGATAACCTAAAAGAAACCTTAACGCTAGAGTAGTAAGGTGTGTTTTCATTGACAGTAACCAGAAGCATCACTTAACAGTTTGTAACCTATTGACATTATTGGGGGTCACGATCAGTGACCGATCATCGCTGTGGCGATGCAAATCGTTATCGATCTAACTTGTCTGACCAGTTTTGTTTCACTATGATGCAGGATTCAATTGGGTTATCGACTTGTTACGGGACAAAATATTGGTACCTATTGTGAAATATAGACGTAATACTGTGAAGTATAGACGTAGACTGTGTAATAGACAAAAGATTCTTATTTATTGCAATTTTAATTATTTTATAAGTTGGTTTTTAGCCAACTGATGGATTTGTTTTACATTTGTTGTAGGCAATAGATTTCATGCGGACTTCACTATCATTAGGAAGGTTTTCTCAAGACACATAAAGCTTCAAATGAATCAAAAACTTAATGACATTTTTGGATAACTAACAAAACTTTGATTAATATGTAGTACCTCATATTATATAAAGCATATCAATTTTGATCATTCAGTATAAAAAATAAAAAAGTAGTCTTCTGAAACACTTAAACTGCAAATACTTATACGTAAACATTAATTACAAAGATTCTATTACAACGAAAAAGGGCAAAGTGACTGCAAAAGTGATTAAAAATGCTCTTGTAGAAGCTCACGGTAATTACAGCGGAGGAAAACCCTGGACGGACATACGTGGGGCGTGGAGTCCCATTATGGAAGCCGCACCCAAATCCGAGCATTATTTTAATCACACTTATGCCCCTGCCTTTATCACGTGTTCCCATTCAAAAATACACCTTACACTACTCATATTTGAGCTCAATTTACAAACAACAAACAGATAGCGAGGGTAGTTAAAGGCGAAAACAATGTTAATGTAGCTATACAAGAAATCTATACGCTTCGTAACTAACTACTTCGTAAAACAAGTTGACGCAGGATTCTAAGTATTTTCAAGTTCTGATAAACGTCACTTGCACGAGCATTTTGTTAAGCGGGAAATTTGCGCAAAGTTGAGTGGACTTGTAATTTGAATGTAAGTTAAATTCACCATACCTTTTAAACTGCTTTGACGGCGACTTCCTGAAAGAAAAAAGCTCAACATGAAAATTAAAAACTGTTCCTGAATTCGCAGGACTGTTTTCGTTTTGAGTAAAGTTTTATAAGGTTCATGTTGACGGAATAGTTTTGTTTTAGTCGCAGTCGTGATGCTGTGTCGACAACATTTATGCATTCTGAGTTATCTGTCCGTATTTCGAATGACCAATTTAGGGGATGTTTTGGACGTAGTATCAGTTGTTGTATAATATCAACTGGTTTTGAATTATTTTTCATGCAGTATAGCCTCAGACAATTTATTTTGACATTGTTATTTATCACAATCTATAATTGAATCAATAAATTGTCCTTTCCTGTAATCCATCAGCCTTTGTAGGTCCACTGCTGGACATAGCCCTCCCCTGACTTGTGCCACTCTGACCGGTCCTGAGCCTTCTGAATCCAGCGGATGCCCGCTGTCTTCTTCAGGTCGTCAGTCCACCTGGTCGGGGGGCGTCCTATGCTCCTTTTTCCGAGTCGTAGGCGCCATTCGAGGACCTTTCTTCCCCAACGTAATTTCATTACGGTATTGCATTCCGTAAAGATTCCGTAAAGATTAAATTGCAGGAATTCATAGCTTTAAAAACACTGATTTTTTTGACACAATATGTCATCTGTAACAAGCTTCGTAACATCAGTGATACTATTCTCAGGTATCGTAATGAAATAAAACCATTAGGAAATATTATCTGCAGTAGGGTGCCATTACGCGAAAGCTTAAGCCCCAAGCATTCGTTGCAACTGACCCCCGTCACTGCGGGTGGCAGCCTGTTTTTTACGATCGCCAACAAAGCGACCCACAAAAATTTCACCCCTGCTGTTTGAAGACTAATTCGTATCCCTGTTCATATTACAGGGGTTATTTTTCTACCCGACAAAATGCCAACTAAGGAACCGGGTGTTGGCCATTTCGTATGATTTTAACCTCGTTAAAATTGACGATCAACACTGTTAAATTTTAAACGGTTTTATAAATTAACAATGCTTTTGGAGTATATTTTCGGACTTGTTGATTTTCTAGCGCTCCAGCTCTTTTAAATACCTTAAAACATATTCTACTGATGAAGTTTCAAGATTTAAGGTTTAGAAAGCAGGTGGGAGCTAGCCAGGAAGATTGTTTTGAAAATTAACTCCTTTTTAGAATCGATTTTCATTATTTAAGCCCATAAGCCTTATGGAATTTTATGCGGAGTAAAATGAAACTTTCTCCGTTACGTTATGCGTTATGTTTGTAATTCGTAACACATAATCTAGATGGCGTTAGATGGCTGATCAATGACAACGACAATGATAATAATAATCTTGGTACATCCAATTCTGATGATGTGAAACATCAACATCGTCACCACCATCATCATCATCATCATTCGTTGTTACTGATTTGACGATTGCAAACTAGATGGCGTTAAACTCCGGTCGTGCGTTGGAGCTGACACAAACAATTTTTTATTGACATAGCTGATAAACGATCCACCTGATGCTAAGTGGATTGTCGCCCATGGACATCAGTGATACCAATGGCCGTCAAAAAAAGAGACAAGAAAATTAAAGAAGGAAAGCATAATAATTAGATTAGAAAATTACTATTAAGCATGAGTATTGAGTATTGTGGGGATATGCCGAATAATGCTGAACGCACACTTGTCCGCACCATCTGTCATCCGCATCGGGCTCTCATAATATGATTTTTCGGATATGATATTTCGGAAGTAGAGGACTCTTACAAAGACTACTGTAAGTTAGTGCGCAATTTTTTACTACGGCACAGCCGGTCTAAAGTACTTGGCTATAACAACATTAACTTCTTCGTTCGTTGTTCCACAAGTTGCACTACACGCAGAGGAAATAGATTCAGATCCAACCATTTAAGCTAAATAATATAAGTAACAATAAATAATACGTAAATAAATCACTTTTAAGAGACCTGGTAAAGTTGTAGCTATGTTACAACAATAATTCGTAGATAATCAAAAGTTATTACAGCTATTGATTGATAGGCCATAACTTATTATTTGGGTCGATAATCATTAAATATCTGTCTTTATATCATATGCCCACTTAAATCAGTTTGATGATATTGCATGTTTATAGTGTCGTAAATCTGCTTACAAGAAAGATTTACTGCTATAAGACGCGGGGCCACAAATTATGTTCGACACAATTCGTCCTTTGTCGGAGCGAGCTATTTTGTGATAACTTCAGGGAACGATCATTCCTTTAACCAAAGGGTCAGTTCAAGGTTCTGGAATTTCGTTTGCATTTAATTTATTTGCTCAATTTATTACATTACTAAGAAGATTAGTTAATAGTGTAATTCTGGTCCAAGAACATCAAAACAGGCTATAAACATACTACCTAATCATATTTTTTTTTGATAGTATACTCGCATCTATTCTAGTAGAGCAAAAGTCTAGCAGAATTTTGGGTCTATGTTGTAAGAAAAAGTTAAAATATGGTAAAGATTTGAATCTGATGCTAGCGTGCGGAAAAAGATGAACCCCTAAATAACAGAAAAATTAATGTTAGGTACTTTACAAACATTTCAATTACAAACATCTTTCTACAAAAAGTTATAACACAACTAAGTGGTACGAATATTAGTGACGTCCCTAAACAAAGATGACCATTATCGCTTACCATCGTAGGTATGTTCATCTTCTTTTACACCGCCATTCAGAAAATCCATTAAAAATGCTTACAACTGGCAATCAAACCTGGGAGTTAGGACATTCAACTCACTCGTCCCTGTATTAAAATTTAACATTTCCTCAACTACATTGAATCGCTAGCGTAGGAAGGCATTCGTATGTAATATGAATTATGATTTTATAATTTCCATGAGTCACTCGTTTAATTGCTGTAAAACCTACACTGAAGTTAACGTTACAAGTCATTAGCAGCCCACAGGGTCTATCCCCACTGGTGATGTGTCCTGAGTCCTGAGTCCTGATTAGGGCGTGCAATTATCCGTTCATTTTAGTATCCGGATATTTATATTGTGTGACAGAGGATATGAAAGATAAGAGAGTTAGTGTAAAGATGACGGCTGATAGGGAAGTGTGATGATGATGATGACTTAGTATCCGGATATTTCGGAAAGTTCCTGAATACTATCCGGATAATATCCGGATAATACGAATAATTCGAATAACACTTTTAGAAGGCTAAATTCAAATCATATATAAATCAAATCAATCTTTTTAATACAAATACACATTCAAAATTAAATTCAAATCTTCGGTAGCTGCTAAGCTTGATGAGTTTCACCCTGATATCACATTTGGTCCTGAACTCATGACTGCCTGATGCATAGTTACTTTGAATAGGTACTCCGATGTTGTAAAAGGTTTAGTGGCTATTGCCGGAAGAATATTTGTGGTTAAAGACAACCACGATGTCTGGGTCTCTTAGCCAATCTATAACATGCCCTCCAAAGTAAAGACATAAGTAAGGAGTATTTCGCGGTCAATTTGAGAAGGAAGGTGGTAACGAAGCAGTTAATACACCTACTCTACAATTACTTAAGGCACTTACATAACACTAAAACATAATAAGCAAGGTTAAGGGTTAAGGTTCGCTAGATATGCATAATTATACCGACAAAGTTACACAAACGCCTACAGCCTACAGTCTACACACGAGAGGTTCAAGCTCATCTTGTCGTTATGCGAAAATGGGTTCGGTAATCAATATCTCTCCGCTAATACGAATCGCAATAACCTTATTACTACGAATGCCCATATTTATTTATTAGGATTATAATATGTCGCAGAGTAATCACAGACTTGATATTCTCATAAATAACTAAACGATTATCTTAATATATATAAATTACGTGTCACGTTGTTTGTCCGCGATGGACTCCTAAACTACTTAACCGATTTTAATCAAATTTGCACACCGTCTGCAGATTGATGCAACTTGAAAGATAGGATAGCTTAAATCTCGAAATAAAAAAAAACTTTTGAAAGAACGAAGTCTGTCCGGGCAGCTAGTATATCTATATATTGAAATTGACGCTCTCGAATTTGACGTCTTTCATTTCAATAGCTATAATTTTAATTAAAAACTGATCTATCGATGGCTACATTATGTATGGCTCAGTGTATTAGGTAGATATTCACCGCAGTTCTTCGATATCAATGATGTGTTGTTGACCAAAAAGAAAACAGAAAACTCGCTTTCTGCATCACAAACTTTATTCATTTGCATAACAAAGTTGGTGAGGAATTATGTCGTAGACTTATACAGGATGTCATGCAATCATTTGAAATTGTACGAAACAGCCAAACTATGCCTTTTATGCAATATTTTTGTTGGGGATAAGACTTGTAACGTAAAGTCTAGTAGAGAGGCACTTAGTTTTTAGCTCTTCATGAAATCTGATAACTTTTAAACAGTGATAACGTTGAAGGGGAAGGGAATCTTGGCAACCTTTTTTACATGAAATGTTTTAGGATTATTTTAGTATCTCCATCTACTTTTGCGAAACGAGAACATCTTCAGATACGCCAAGTGTAAGGGTTTAAGATTGTTTCCTTCACAATAATAATATTCCACGACTTCCACGTCTTAGTACATTACCGTGAGTTGTTTAAGCAGTTCTAAGGTGTAACGAAGCTCATTCGCTGCAATCGCCAGTAATTCCCACTTATCGGGGCGACCCCGCAATCATTGTGGATTTATAACGGATAATAACTCCGTGCTAAACGCCCACCTGGTTGCCGACCGTGGGCATGTGGTGGTAATAACAGCTCGTTGTAATTCTAAGTTGTCCTAAGTTACTCTCACTCGCAGCTCGTAGGTCGAAACTATTGAATTGCGTCGCTTTCACTGGATCATTTGACTCCGATTTAATTTAACAGCTTAATTTCGTTGTGTATTGTTAAAATGATGGTGGGCGGGATAAAGGAACATATCTGAGGCTCAAATATTTTGAATAGATTAAGCTATAAGTATGTTAATATACCCATAATTGGGTAAATGACTTCAGTTTACTTTTCTCGTTCATTTCTAATTAATCGATCTGAAATTAATCAAATATCGTACTTATTGTAAGTAGTAATGAATGAAACAATACAGATAAGTTTTGATAACGACAATTGATGTGTCGGGTATTATCAGGTGACATTAGTACTGATTTGTAGGCTATTGACAAAAAATATAAGAACTTATGTACTTTGTCACACAAGTTGTGTATAAGTAACCACATGCAATATTATTTTATGAACGCCTTCAAATCTTCGTTGAAATAATTAAACATTCTACGGGCCATACCTGATGGGACATCCTTACAACACAACATTACTTACAACAAAATAATATTTTCTTGATTACATAAATATTATATAGGTACTAAGGAAAGTGGTACGTAATTTCGCTGTTGCTATATGCAGGCAGCGTGGCCGAGTGGTCTAAGGCGCTGGTTTTAGGCACCAGTCCGAAAGGGCGTGGGTTCGAATCCCACCGCTGTCAAATATTTTTAGCTCACATTTTTAAATTCTATATTTTTAAAAATGTTCAGTTAAAATTTTTGTAAAAGAATATTAAATAATAATATTATTGATAAATATTTAAAACTATTTTGATAAAGATGTAATTTTTGGTATCAAATTTTTATTCCATTTCCTTACCGACATGATTTATTTGTATAATTATGATAAATTGCATTTTTATTAATTTTATTTTTAAATAATTATAAATTATTTTATTTTTATGTGAAATTCATGTGCATGAATTATTATGGAGAATACTTTGTAACGATGTTTTTTTTTTTATTTTTCAGGTACAATAATAATAATTATTACATATAATTATAATAAGCAACGCCGCCAGCGCAGTCGGTTATCAAGTCTAAAATTAAAGAGTTAAATGATTAAATAATTAACAATACGTAAGTACTAAAGTTTATCTGTTAAGATATAATTTGGCATTGAGTATAATCAGTTACAATATGTACGTAATAAGAACAAAAATAAGGCATTAATCAACAAGTGGAATAAAAAACATACTGGCCCCAAATGTCCAAACACAGACAAGTTGAAGTCTACGCAAAAAAGAAAACACTAAAAAATTGAATTTCGAACGGTCACCCGCTGGAATTTCCTGAATTCTCAGATAGGACTAACCAACGTTTTGCTTTTCACGGACGCAAACGAAATTAAACTATAATTGCACGTGATAAGGTCTACACAAAAGGCCGCGTGGCATTTAGTAAAATATTGTTTGTGACCAAATATAACCTTTATGTTCTGAGTGTTAAGATTCAGGTGCAGACCAGTCAGTATACGTGTAAAAAATAAACCCATATGTCATTGCATTTTGTCGATAGCATACCGAAACGACATCGTAGGACTTCGGCTTCGGTCACATTGGAAGTGTTTTTTTTTCACATTTTTTGCAGATAGCCAATTAAACTTAATTTAACTTATATATTCCGATTGCATATACAAAAAAGTTTAAATTTTATTAACACAATTATTAATAATGTGATACGATTCACAATTTTATTATCAACACTGTTATGTTTTTTTATCTTTTTGCTGCACGATTATGTACTTAAGTAATATTATTATTTTTTTAATTTTAATATTTTCATTTTTTTAAAAACAGCATAAAAATTGTTAAAGGCACTATTTACATGTATAGGATTTAAGTAAATCCGTACAAAATTTCAAATCTTTAACCTTTCCCACCTGCTTTTTAACCGACTTCAAAAAAGGAGGAGGTTCTCAATTCGACTGTATTTTTTTTTTTTTTTTTATGTTTGTTACCTCAGAACTTTGGACTGGGCGAACCGATTTTGATGATTCTTTTTTTAATCGAAAGCTGGTGGCTGTCATGTGGTCTCACATAAATTTGAATGAGATCTGACAACTATGTAGTTTTTGAGACTTTGAAGTCGGTTATTTTTTGTTAGTAAAATTTAGATTATTGTCCATGATATTTAAACACAAAAAATTGATCTAAGGGTCGATCTCGAGAAGCAAAAAACTTTTAGTTTGATTTTAATTTGTAATCAATCTTACACAATCTATTTTATACCTAATTGATCTTAGACTTTGCTCTGTTCCTACCACTTTAATAGTAAGATTATAATTAAGGTCTGTTTATTATCTCTAGTTATATTTAGAATTCATTTTAAAATTCTTACTTCTTAGATTATAGAAGAATATTTTTTTTTAAAAGAAAAGGGCGTGTTCCTAGCGTGTGTGCATACATATGTACCTATTTAACTATTTATATTTAACTAGTTTCAAGGATGTGTACTTCTACCCTAGAGTAAAATAAGTATACAAGTTGTATACTACAATTATACACGTTGTATATACAAGCAACATCCACACGGTTACCTAAACAGCAACTAGATTAGTACAACAAGTTGGTACTGACTGTATTCAAAGCGAACTTTACAGTTTACTGTCTTCGTGTAATTATTCCTTTTAATTAATGCGCAAATATAGCGTTGCAGACGATACCTGATATAGCTACGAGTAATTCCGAATTCTAGTGTACCTTGTACTACATACATTTATTTTGTATTAAAACATTCATTTTATACCAAATGTATTTTGCTCTAGGTAGGTACTCCGCGCTTAGATATTCGTAGATATAGAAAATAATACAAAAAAGGTTATTCAATCATAAACAACGTTGAATGCAGTCAGAAGTTGGATAGTCAGTCTCACAGTAGAGGCAAAGTTTTACGTCGCTTCTGTCAGGTAAAGACTAAAGATCTCTATTCTTGGTCATCGTTTTATCATATTTATTTATTCCAACTAATTCCAAGTCAGTAGATTTAACTTAAAATAACTGACATATCCGCGATCATTTACAATTCTTTTGTAACAATACTAGTCCGTGAGCCAGATAGTATTTTTTGTCAGTCATTTCCTCTCAAGCGATAACTCGTGAAATACTTCAGAGAGTTACATTATATAGCATGGTGAACGTCAGCTGCCGCTCCAAGGGTGGGTAGGGGGGCGGCAGGCTTTCAATCATGTAAAAAAAAAATTGTTTTCAGTCATTCAGTCATTTCAACCAAATTGCTACGTAACACCCCCCTCACGCGCACAATTCATACGCTCAACCTGGTAGCGGAAAAATTAGATTTATTCTCGTGTTCACTGAGCGAGTTTACAAGAGTAGGGGAAGTAAGCCCAAGACGGGTACCCCGCCTAAAAAGGGTAGGCAATGTGACGTTGCCAGATTGAACGCTGGACACGCTGCGAACAGTCCAACAGTCGCTCCGCGGCCCGCGCCTCCTCAGGCAGTCAATCGAAAACGAAGCAAAAAGAAACACGTGCGCAGTGACCAAAAATATTTTTTCGTCTGTTTCGATAAAAGATTGCAAGATAAGTTCCCATTGATTTATGCTTTTTCTTAAATGTCTATCTAATAGTGTTGATTCAGTATCGAAAAACATTTATTCAAGTATGTTTTCAACAATAAAAGATGGATTTAGAATTAATATTTGAAGGTTATTTTTCGAATAGTGCAAACTTTTAGCTAAAAGGCAAAATGGGTAGGGCAAAATGAGTACTTACCCGTTTCGCCTTGGACTCACTTGTTTTTCCACAAACTATACTTTTACTGAAATATTGCATGTATATTTTTATATTTATGAAGGCCTTAATATTTTTTTATAGATGGTGAACAAGTACAAAAGAAAAACAAACCGAGCATCTTGGGACGAGAATGTCATGGATAGATTTGTTCTATCACTGTCGCTCTTCCGCATATTGATTCGCATGATGGGAGAAATAGCAATAATAACTTGGTGTGCATGATCGTAATATGGACGTCCCTGTTGTGCCTTATGCTGGGTGCCGAGGAGTAGATGGGACCGCACATGCTATGGCTTGTGCAGTGTCACTGATGTCGCATCCTCGAGGACTTCTGTGCGCCTAGTACTCGCTGTTAATAGCAACAAATGCTATGCAATAGCTTTACCGCGGCAATCCCCGAGTGCCACACGTATTTTTTTTCACTGATTATGATGTACGGTGTACTCAACTTAGAAGACTGATATGTTAGAGATATATTATGAAAGACTACCTTTAAAACATTTCGACTAAGTCAATTTTGTAAAAGTCCTACACAAATTTAATACTGTGATTAAATTTTTTGCAAATATTTATTGTTTTATTTTATATAAACTATATAATCTTTCAATTCTGCTAGCTTCTTTCAATTTCCTACTCATCTTAGGCCGGCCTTCCGTTTTGCCCGAGTCCAGTACCCGTTTTAGGCCCCCCCTCCGGGCAAAATGAGTTTTTTGAAGGTTTATGTTATTTGCTCATAATAATTTTGCTGGTGTAGTATTAAGTAATATGACCTAATTTTATCAAACTATACTAAATTCCCTTACACGCATCAACTTTAGTCTTCAGAAATTATGTTATTAACATACTCAAACTTTCATTTTACCTTAAGGTATCCGTCTTGGGCTTACTTCCCCTAACACTTTATGTAATATGTTATTTGGAAAACTAATTTTGTTGTTATTTAAGCAAAATGTAACTACACTATCGCATTGGGAATTTCCTGTAATGGTAGCTGTATGTTTGAATGTAATAAATAAATAAATAAATAAATAAATAAATAAATAAATAAATTTCCTCCCGTCTGAAAATTTGTTAGATGATAGATAACGTAATTATTTAAAGGTAAAAAAAAGTCAGCTGGCCATACCGTGGTGGATTATACGTCAGCTGGGCACGCGAACATGCAAAAAAAATTTTTTTGTTCAGTGATATCCTCTCACTTGAAAATGCGTCAGATGATACCTTACATGTTATTTTGAGTAAATAAAAACGTCAGCTGGCTGTATGTTGGTGGAAAGGTCGTCAGCTGATGCAGTGAAAGGTGGAGATCGCTTATTTACATTCGTCAGCTGACGGGTTTTCCACCAACTTAGAGCCAGCTGATGTTTTTGTTTATTCAAAATAGCACGTAAACTATCACCTGACACAATTTCAAGTGAGAGGAAATTACGTAACTACAATTATTTTACTTTAGGCTCTGTGCACGCGCTCTTATATGTACTAATCGAATCAATACTCTCATATCTATTTTGGATAGGAATCAATTACGTAAAAATTGATAAATATATAAATAAAAAAATGAAATTTAAATTTATTTATTTATTTATTTAAATTTCGTTTCAAAAATAATCGTTCATCTGCTTCGCTTTCACTTTGACTCGTGCCACTCTCATCTTTTTCTGATTCACTATCACTGTCATCAGAGCTGTCCATTGTGGCTATTTCTTCATCGTCATCTATATAAAGATAAAAAATGAAGTATTTATATCATTTGTATTTTAATAAACATAAATAGAATAAATAAAATGTTACCTTTTTCTGGTTGGATAGTTATTTCAGTAATCGATGATGGTAATTGGTTTCCAGAAAACCACCTGAAGTCATATCTATTGTCGACTTCTTCCCATCCATAGTCTGAAGGTGTATGATTGGTTGGAACCTTCAGATGTGCGTGCGACCAAATTTGCGCTATGAAACATGCTCTCAAAAAGTGTTGGTATAATTCTGATTTGCGTGGTGGTAGAGACGAGCCATCAATGGTTTTTTTGGGCAACACAAAAACATCATTTTTTTCAAGCAGTTTATATGTTTTTTGAAACATTGCTGTTCTTGCTTCATTGACGTATTTCAATCGTTTGAAGCCATACATATGACAAACAAACTCCTCTGCTTTGCCAAAAAGTTCTTCTAGATTCTCTGATGGCTTTGACATCCGTATAAAGCACGTGGTGAAATCATTTCCAGAATGAGTCATAATGGAAAACGGGCGCTTTTTTCTCTTTTTTTTTAAAGATGAGAGTGGCACGAGTCAAAGTGAAAGCGAAGCAGATGAATGATTATTTTTGAAACGAAATTTAAAGATGTATAATAAATAAATATCATTCTATACACTACAGTTTCATTGAAAATAAATAACTGCATTTATATATTATTAAATTTCATTTTTTTATTTATATATTTATCAATTTTTACGTAATTGATTCCTATCCAAAATAGATATGAGAGTATTGATTCGATTAGTACATATAAGAGCGCGTGCACAGAGCCTAAAGTAAAATAATTGTAGTTACGTAATTTCCTCTCACTTGAAATTGTGTCAGGTGATAGTTTACGTGCTATTTTGAATAAACAAAAACATCAGCTGGCTCTAAGTTGGTGGAAAACCCGTCAGCTGACGAATGTAAATAAGCGATCTCCACCTTTCACTGCATCAGCTGACGACCTTTCCACCAACATACAGCCAGCTGACGTTTTTATTTACTCAAAATAACATGTAAGGTATCATCTGACGCATTTTCAAGTGAGAGGATATCACTGAACAAAAAAATTTTTTTTGCATGTTCGCGTGCCCAGCTGACGTATAATCCACCACGGTATGGCCAGCTGACTTTTTTTTACCTTTAAATAATTACCTTATCTATCATCTAACAAATTTTCAGTCGGGAGGAAATGACTGAAAACATTTTTTTTTTACATGATTGAAAGGCTGCCGCCCCCCTACCCACCCTTGGAGCGGCAGCTGACGTTCACCATGCTATATAATGCAACTCTCTGAAGTATTTCACGAGTTATCGCTTGAGAGGAAATTGGTCATGAAAATCTGTCGCTAGCTCACGGACCATACATACGAAGAGTTCGCTTCTTGAATAATGTATGCGCTTGCGCATCCACCGAACGCTTTGATGCCCATTTTCGTTTCTTTCTCTATAAATGGAAGGTTCTTTGTAGACGGAAGTGCTTGTTTTTTGTATCAACTTTAAGTCATCGTGTTTGGCTAGGATACCGTGTTATTTATTTGAATAATTATGATATCATCGACCTTATAAATTATTACGAGAAGGAAAAAGCTTTATAAAAATGCTGACCCAACTTCAATAACTGCATATACAGTGGGTTGACGAAACCTGCGTTTTTTTAGATTTCATGTATTTTTTAAATAATATTGTATATGGATATATGATCCTTTCTTTATCCGGAAATGCATGGGTGATACCTTTGGTGGTGCTAGTGCATGGACGACAATAATCATTTGCCATCGGGTGGCTTACCTGCTATCTCTGTTCTACGCTATAAATGCTATAATACAGATCTGCGTACACTTTCCGACAATAATTGAAGCTACTTAACAATATAGAACAAAGTTAAAGTCACGAGAACAAAGATGCACCACACCATTCCCCTTATAATTATTCTGTTTAATTAATGTCTGCCATCTGTCCCATTGTACGGACTACGGAGACATCAACGCGCATTCATTACGTTCAGAAGTTACACTTAATACTTCGACATTCATTATACTCACATTGTTTCATTGTCATTTAATTCTATGATTATTACGTCAACGAAATATGGCTTTGGAAATTATGTACATAGTATTCGTAGTGCTAAGTTATTATGATTAACTCATACTACTTGATACTGAAATAGAATTATCATTTTGATTTATGAATTTTAATGAAAATCGAAACAAACGTGAAGATTACTAAGAAATACGAATCGCTGTGTTATAAAACTGGCCTTATCGTTGCTGTTGGGTTCAGCAAGGCTATTCTGTTTTGTAACTCGACAGCGGAATCCGCGCCGCTGTCGAGTTACAAAACAGAATAGCCTTGCTGGTCTCGAAATGTGTATGCTCACAACATGCGTCCATGAATGATGTCTACAGTCCATTTTTAGACGAGTCCCAGGTATTTGGCAAACTATTTGGCAAAATTTGGTATTTTATCGTAATTTTTAATTTTAAAATAAGATACAAAATAAAAAGAATTTAAAGACAGAATAATCATTTTAATACCAAAACTTTCTGATTACTAATAATTATATTTTTTAACTAATTTAAATTAATATTTTAATTAAAAGTAGTGTTAAGATTGTCTACCAAATTAATATTGTCTACAAAAATAGGACTTTTATGTATGCATTCATCAGTGTCGGTTTTACGATGTTTCTCCCGCGTGTATCTTATGATGCATAGAATACTTATTCACACGTGTTTGGCTAAGCAGTTCAGTTGCAGATCGTATAAAGTGCGAAATGCTAAAGATAGGCAAGATTAAATCACAGCTGGAAACATCTGTAACGTGGTAACAATCAATAAATCGCTGGATGGCATTCCAGGCATAGCTATAAGCTCATTATAAATGTGACACATAGAGCTGGCTTCTACGAATATTCTAGTACCAGGTAAACAGCTTGCTGGGAACTTACATGCATTGTGATAACGGTATTTAGGCCTGATAACTGAGAATAGGGATATGTACATTTGTGCAGTCATAGTTGCATGTGTTCTGTGTTCATGTCTTTAATAAACACTTGTAGTGTTATATAATTCAACTTTTACCAAAAAAACAACTTGAACAAAATATAGTACCTTTTATATTTGAGGAGTTCCCTTAATTCATGGACTCACCCATGGTTCCCTTCATCATATCTGAATTCTAATAATCGCATGATTTGACCCACACAAACTGGATAAGCTAAATAAAATACTTAGGTAATACACATTAAAGAACCCTTCTTGTATTCTAAAGTCGGTTTATTAGTAGGAATCCCTACTAATCGTAGTTATGGAAATCGTAAATGAGGTGGATTGTGAGCTCAATGACCAATAAGAGGCCACATCTGACAGCTGTGTCGTGGTTCAATCAGGTGAACACAGGCAGGAAGGTTGGCTTAGACTCAAGGGTACAGTGCACCCAACTTATCTGTGAAATGGCGAAAATTGGAACTAATGCCGCCTCATTCATAAGTTCTTTGTGTTCATTCATTGACATTTACTACCTCTCGAATTGCGTCCAGTGATTGGTCCAATGCGTCCGACAGCGCCCTCCGTCAGTTCACAGATAAGTTGGGTGCACAGTAGCTGGCGGCGAACACCAATCTGGCGATTTAGATTTTCTTGCGAAATGAAATAATTTTTAGGGTTCCGTAGCCAAATGGCAAAAAACGGAACCCTTATGGATTCGTCATGTCTGTCCGTCTGTCTGTCTGTCTGTCTGTCTGTCTGTCCGTCCGTATGTCACAGCCACTTTTCTCCGAAACTATAAGAACTATACTGTTGAAACTTGGAAGGTAGATGTATTCTGTAAACCGCGTTAAGATTTTTATACAAAAATAGAAAAAAAAACAATAAATTTTGGGGTTCCCCATACATAGAACTGAAACTCAAAAAATTTTTTTTTCATCAAACCCATACGTGTGGGGTGGGGTATCTATGGATAGGTCTTCAAAAATGATATTGAGGTTTCTAATATCATTTTTTTCTAAACTGAATAGTTTGCGCGAGAGACACTTCCAAAGTGGTAAAATGTGTTTGCCCCCCCCCCCCCCCCCCCCCTGTAACTTCTAAAATAAGAGAATGATAAAAAAAAAAAAAATATATGATGTACATTACCATGCAAACTTCCAACGAAAATTGATTTGAACGAGATCTAGTAAGTAGTTTTTTTTTAATACGTCATAAATCGTAAACCGCAAAAAACATCGATCAAAGTTACAACTAACTACAAGAACTTTTATATTATGTTACTTGCTGCTACGGAACCCTTCATGGGCGAGTCCGACTCGCACTTGGCCGCTTTTTTTTCGAGTAACTCTACGTAACCACGTGAAAAACGAGCAAACGAGCCATCTGATGGCGAGGAATTTTCCCGGCATAATAAATACCCTGAAATGTTATTCCAGATCATAGACTAACTGTGTCCTAAACTTCATGTAGTTTATCCCTCGCAAACTTTCACGTTTATAATATTAGTAAGGATTCCTACTAATTACTGTTGATTAGCAGTAACGGATAGAAACGTTTTATTACGAGTACCTTACGTTTTAGTACCTTTAATCGATGCTCATTAGAATCCTATAATACAGCGTCGGTCACTGTCATAGCCCAGCCCATTATAATACTTATAACTGAAGCATGTACTATTATTTCTTCTGTGACTGAAGCGAGGTTGGTGACATTGTGACCGCATATAACTTGACCGATACATTTATAAATATGGAAACAAGCAATTAAAAGTCTAGTTAAAGAAATAATTTGTCCCGAGTTAGAATCTTACAAATGTAATATTCTAGGTCTGAAATTTTATAGCATATTTAAATATATTTCATTCATTCATTCATTCAATTTGCTTCTTGAATTCTAGATAAATTGTTACGATTGTCAAAAGAAATGCGTTGAAGCTTATGTAAATTGATGAGACAGTGTTGTAATACCCCCTAGCAGGACTACTATATGAACCCTCAAACACTATACTTCTAATGTTTTAGATGTCGAAGAGTAGCCGTGACCTGAATTTGAAGATCCGACTGATCGAGTATCGTCTATTGACAGGTTGAAAGAATCGCAACAGGATTTACATGTTCTTGCATTCACTGAATTACCGAACCAAACGAACAGTAATTTAGTAAGTGCGTTTATAAAGTGTTATGATAAAACTAAACAAAAAGAAGGCCATTAAAGACGGTCGTGTGAACAGCAATCAGTGTCGCCCACATCCAGATGTGTAACCTTCACGCCATCTGTCGTTTCATAGCTCAACCATTCATACTTCATGACTGTACTGTGTTACACTTTACACATGTAGGTATTTATGTGACACTTGTTTGTAAGGACGAAGCGTAAACTATTTATAGTTAATGGACTTCACAATCTTCTGTTTGTAACGTGATTAGTAACTTAAATACTTATGTTTTATTTTGACGATACGCCTAATAAGCGAGGATATGAGCTCTGTAATAATTACTATGTAAAAACTATGTATACTTTTTCCTGCAAATAAAGAATTGATTGATTGATTTAGTTAGTTAGTTAGTGAGTAGTGACTACTCACTCAGCTTGCAAGGGATTCGAGTTCGACTCCCTGATCGGGGCAGATCTTACATGACTGATAAATGTTTTTTATCAAATCTTTCAATACTACCTTATTAAGTATTTAATAATTCTTGGCAATTAGCGTAATGCTTTCGATGTAGGTGCAGCGTAGACGACACTCTTCTTGAGCGATCGAGACTGCGGGCGCACAAATGTCTACATGGCGCGCAAACAGTCTATCTCGGATTTTTCGCAGACTCAAAGCACACGACGCACACCTTCGATCACTCTGTCGGCAGAACTGTAGTGACGTACACGCTATGGAAATCACGCAGAGATCGCGATGCATTATTTTGTACTTGAAGTACAGAAAAAAAGAAGAAATAGAGAATTTTGGGTACATTCTATACTTTTGGAGAGATTACTGAAAGGACATTTCCATATTAAACATTCAATTCTGAAACAATATCCGGATAAATTTTTCAAATTCTATAAAATATCTGTTACAACATTTAATGAACTGTTATCTATTTTAAGACCAGCTTTGACTCATTCGGAAATAATGAGAAAGTGCTGGTCTGTTTTGTATTTCAGTCGATCTCTGGCGCCATGCTAATATCGCATACGTTACGCCCACCACTAACGAATGCAGATTGCAGACTGAAGTGTGCGCCGTCTGCGTTAGCGCGTGTTGAAGCAAACGTTGTATTTCTTTCGCACACCATTTGAGCGGAGCTGCGCGACGCGGTGCGGCGCGGGCTGTCCGAATTACACGTATTTTGTGTGCACCGCACTTATTGCGCGTCGTATGCGTTACTGCATATAATTGCAATGGTTCTATTTTCACAGACTTAAAAGAGCGGCAGAGAGACAGTGTGCCGTCTGCGCTGCACCGTATTGTAATTGATTATGGCGTTAGTGGTGGGCGTAACGTATGCGATATTAGCATGGCGCCAGAGATCGATTGAAATACAAAACAGACCAGCACTTTCTCATTGTTTCCGAATGAGTCAAAGCTGGTCTTAAAATAGATAACAGTTCATTAAACAACAGTATACAGATATTTTATAGAATTTGAAAAATTTATCCGGATATTGTTTCAGATTTGAATGTTTAATATGGAACTGTCCTTTCAGTAATCTCTCCGAAAGTATAGAATGTACCCAAAATTCTCTATTTCTTCTTTTTTTCTGTACTTCAAGTACAAAATAATGCATCGCGATCTCTGCGTGATTTCC
The DNA here is from genome assembly GCA_911387775.1 of Thymelicus sylvestris. Taxonomy (NCBI): domain Eukaryota; kingdom Metazoa; phylum Arthropoda; class Insecta; order Lepidoptera; family Hesperiidae; genus Thymelicus; species Thymelicus sylvestris. The sequence goes on from OU426895.1 coordinate 13,341,198, forward strand.
ATAGCGTGTACGTCACTACAGTTCTGCCGACAGAGTGATCGAAGGTGTGCGTCGTGTGCTTTGAGTCTGCGAAAAATCCGAGATAGACTGTTTGCGCGCCATGTAGACATTTGTACGCCCGCAGTCTCGATCGCTCAAGTAGAGTGTCGTCTGCGCTGCACCTATAAGGCCGGTACCTCACCGGGACGCCAAGGCGACGTCGCCGGCCACGTATCCAAACAGTTTATATTGAAATGTATGGCGGATACCTCACCTGGCGACGCTGTGGCAACGTAGTAAATTTGGAAGCGTCGCCATGACTGCCAGCGCGCTATGTGGAGTCTGGAGACTGTGGCGAGCTGGCGACGTCGCCAGTAAAATGTACACGAGTAAGTTGCACCTCCCTCACTGAGTAGCCAACCGGCCGCCATTTCAGGCGCTCGGTCAACTTATATATGGAAAAATTAGTATCGATACAGAAAAATTTATTGTGAAAATTCAAAATTGTCCGTGTTTGTGGGGTAGTGCATAGGATATTATCTAAAAATTCTTAATATAAATTAAAAAAAAAGACCACATCGGCTTCGATCTGATAAAAAACGATGAATCCAAAGTTTCTTCTTTTTTTTCTTTTCTTGTCGTATTTTTCAGCGACTTACGTAACAAATCAGCGCGATCTCTTCTACGTTAATTCCTGACATTATAAAATCGAACTGACTGAAGAGAAGCCATGGCTACTCTTTTGGCTACCTTCGGACGCGAACGGTAGCCATGGCAACTACGCCGGCGACGTCGCCATGGCGTCCCGGTGAGGTAGGGCACTAACGGCTACAAGACTGTTTGAAAACAATACAACATCTAGCAAATACCTACATGACGTTTATTCTGAAAGAGAGTAAAATAATATGAATGCGGTTTATTATGGCAGATAATAATTTTGTGCAGTTCTATATCACTTTCTAGGTTGATGGAATTATAGATTTCTAACTGTAGAGATTAGAGGTTTCTCACCATAAAGCTGGCTTCATTCGCTATACAGTTTGAAATCAATTTCTCATTGGTGATTATCCATCTTTTGCATTATTTTATAACATTGTCCTGCTAGCTTTTAAATTATCTATTGTATTGGCAAATTATAAATTATATTTTTTTTTGTTAATTATCTTTTTTATTCCACTTAGTTTCATAAAACAATTAATTCTGTTAATTTTCATGTAAACTTATAAATAAATCGATATAAAAATTAACCAAAACTTTCTCTAATTACTAAAGAAGCGTGTTCAATAAATCACATTACCTACCTATTTTTACACGATGTGACGAATATCGTAAAATGTTATAATTTAAATATTATATCGAAAGAAGGAAATAGCAAACTATATTTCATACTGCTTCAGATTAACTTCAATTTCACACAATAAAGTTCCCATGGCTAAAGTAGAACCGCCAATAAAAGTAATTTTATTGCAAAAATTTCACAGCTATTTGCGACTTTCATACACGTTTTATTGAATATGACCCCTGTGTTTTTGCACTACTAGGATGGTCTGCAGACTACACGAAAATCATGTTATAATATTTATGTCTTTACTATACCTTACCTGCCTAACGCGATTCAAATATTTTATTCTTTTGGCCACATTTGCAGCCAAACGCGCTAAGTAACGCACAGGCACGCAGTACAGATGGAAAAATCGAATTATTTTACTATTTTTCTATCTTTATTAGAATTATATTACTTTTTTTCTATCTTTCTCCTCGTACATCAATCAGACAGCTTCCGTATTCTATCCGTTTCATTTTCGTTTCGCCGAATCCTGTCGCTTCGCCTAGGAAGTGTGGAATTTCGGATGTGTCGTAAAGATAATACCCATTATTATAATTGGGCCGCCCAACCGCACGTGTGGCCATCTTCGCTTCCTCATCTGAAATAGTTTTATGTTGCTCTGGTAGATTCCCTTCGCGAGCGATTATGTGTTTACGATGTTACGATTTGTTACCGTTTTGTATCGAGTGTAAATATATTTTGGCTACGAACTTCTTTGTAAATAAATAGGCTGAGATAAGTGGGTAACAACCCTTTATCTTATCTGTTTGTCTATTTTCCTTTTTTGTTTGGTAGGCGTTGATGAACTTCAGTGTTATGCATAATTTTTTATATGTATTTTATTTTAATTAATACGTAACGGTAAGAGACGTAAGTATATAAAAGACGACACAAAAATAAATGTGTGTTTTTGTTAACTAAAGAACTTTTTGACAGCAAAATAGAGCTCTTATTAACGTACCTAAACCTATAAGCTGAGAAAACTATAAACCATAACAATGAATCGAAAAACTTATAGAATGCAATAATTATTGTTAACTTAAACATTTTGCACTCGTATGACCGAAATGCGGTTAAGTGAGCGATAATTAAGATGCCCGGAAAGAATCCGCTCGCCCTGTATGACATCGACAAAAAGACATAAACAGAAAGATCAAACATTGAGCCGAATCGCTTTGCTTAATTAGAACCTCGTCACGAACCGGGTTTTTCTTTACACCCTAATTAACGGTTATTAAACTACTATTATAACCGTTTTTTTAAAGAGCCCTTGTGCCAACAATGTCTCTTATAACCTTTAAATATATGAAGTTATAAATCAGATTATATACGTACCGTACTGATGTTATTTGGCATCGAGACGTTTGAAAAAGGAATGTAATGAAAAGCTGGTAGATTTAAATAATTTAGTAGCCTGGTTGTGCTACAAAAAAATGCTCATGTTTATAAATCTATGTGATCTACGTGCATTGAAAAACTTAGTATTTAATTAAAATTGGATTATTTATAAATATAGATATACCGAGCAACAGTTCGCTCACCCAGTACCTAATATAATGGCACATCTGCAAAAAATGCGAAATTGAGTTTATATGGTATACGCGTTTAAAAGTGCATAAACTGCATAGTGGTAAATATGTATTAATGTATACTATATACTAGTAACCAAACCCATACATTCTGTAAAAAACGTAAAAAGAACCCATAAATTAATTTTAAACATTTTTATAAAATTTTTGAAATTCGTTTCTGTAAAATATGACAAACGTAGATGTGCCGTTGTATTTCTGGGTGAGCGAGTTATGTTATCAGAAAGATACAAAAAAAATTGTGATATGTCTGATTTATTCTCTGTTTTATATCTGCATTCTCAACTTTCGCAACGCTTGAATACGCACACATTAGGTAAACCTATGTTCATATTCTATTTGTCTGTCTCGACGACTAAAAAGTCTGATCAAAACTCTTTCCAGAGCCATTATCTAGAAACAAAATGAGATACAGGGTCATTAACTTATTTAAAACAAGAACAGATAAACTGGTAACTTAATTATAAATTAGTGAAGACCTTCAAACTACGACTTTATTACGTCCGGTGAGATATTCTAAATTGACCCACCCCTATCAATTGAGCGTTAAAATATGTAAATAAAATTGTCGAAAATAGCCCAACGGCTGTGCCTCTGTGCCCGAAGGGTGACCATGATTGAGTGCTCTTAATTGGTTCGGTATTGTGAAATGGTGGTTGAAATTGTAAAAATGTCGCGTTTATCACGTGGAACGATAGTTGTTGATTAATTATTTTAGCGTGTACTGGAAAATAAAAACAATAATCTAAATTTTACTAACAAAAAATAACCGACTTCAAAGTCTCAAAAACGACTTGTCAGTCAGATCTCCTTCAAATTTATGTGGAACCACATGACAAGCACCTGCTTTCAATTAAAAAAAGAATCATCGAAATCGGTTGGCGTGATATTGAGTTATTCGTCAATTTGTCGCGCACATCTTAACACAAATTTACGACTTATGTAATTTTATCATGGATGCCATTGTCAGATCTCAATAAAATTTATATGGGACCACATGACAGCCACCAGCTTCCGATTAAAAAAAGAATCATCAAAATCGGTTCGCCCAGTCCAAAGTTCTGAGGTAACAAACATAAAAAAAAAAAAAAAAAAAAAAAAAATACAGTCGAATTGAGAACCTCCTCCTTTTTTTGAAGTCGGTTAAAAAGCTCAGGACAATGCTCTTTACTAATTACGATAAAATGTTACAGTCGTGCATCTTTGTTAGAGTGGAAGGTTGCTTAATTTGATCAAAAACTTTACTTCAAGAACATGCGGTTCACTGGAAAATATAGCAATAGCTAAATTATATTTAGTAATCGAGTATGTTTTTTTCGAATTTATTATATTAATCATACCTGACTTTGTTTTTTATCGTATTAATGGTTGTGTTAATTCCACGTTTGCTGGAATCACTTTTAACCATGGTTTATAATCTCAAATATCTAAAAAAAATACCATTTCTGGTGCTTTATAACCCAGCAGGCACAACCGTTGCTATGTTAATAAATTTGTGAATACGCAGTTCAACAAGCAACTAGTGCAATAAATCAAGCAGGTATACTAAATGCAATAGTTTAAAAAGTTGTTAATTTTATTTCGACATTTTTACCAATTGGATACATCCATGTTTTAATTACTGTGCCACGTACGCTGGCAGTAAAATATTGCTGTTGAAAAAAAATTGTTGTTTGGATTCGTTAATAAAATATATAAAATTTTATGGCATAAGAAATATGTTATAGTTTTAAACATAGTGCTCTTACAGAAATAGGAATAAAAATTCCTTTTAATGCTCTAATTTCACAAAAATACACTTTTTAATTCGAAAAGTAAAATTCATTAATTCATTCGTTCATTGTAATTTTACTAAAGATTAGTAAGTAATCTTCAGAAACTTAATTGTATATATTTTCATTACTATGTGGTAGTGTTTAAACGAAGTGTGCACACCCATGGTTCATGCCTAGCATGCATAGCATTTCTCTCGCTCTTACAAATAGCTGTGTTTCAATCGACATGGTGACGATACCTAGGTTTTACATTTTACAGATTGCAGCCTTAAATCCCAACACAAAGCCTAAACCGAACACCCCTACGCTGACAAATCCTAAAAGCTCTACGTCAATTTCTGTCATTGCACAAATTGGCCGAATAGCATGTATTGTGCACGCGTCGCTGACTTAAAAATTCTAGGGTAGCCAAATAAATGTTGTTTTGTGCCATCGAGCACATACCCACAGTGGGTATACTGGGTATGTGCTCGATGTTTTGTGCAGTCATTCTAAAATCTTAAAGATAAAACTCAGTTTAGTCCGCGATGAAATCATTAAAACATCTCTTATCATCAAAATAAGCTGTGATTGTTTTAATGATTGTTTTGATTATAAAGATGTGAAAAATATTATAAAAATAGTAAATTAATATGATAGTTTAAATTTAAAGACTATAAAAAATTAAAAAGTATTATTTTATTTCAGCTTCGATAACTAATAAGTATAACAGACAGCCTTTGAACATTACAACTCGCCAATATAAACAGCAGAAGACTTTTTCCGTAAACCCTGCGTAAATTTTCCCAATTGCCCCAATTAATCCACGAAAAGAATCTGTTGTGGTGGCCCTACGTAACCCTATCGGGGCACGATGGCCAATTAACGTCGCTGGAAACTCAGCATTGAGTTACTGCGTTTTTGTATCGTATCGCCGACAACATGCTATCTGCTTGTAATAGACAACGATGCAATGTTACAAACAACCGACAACCGATGCCCGCCAACAATGGTTGTTTGTTGAGCGCTAAAAGGTTTTGTTGATTCGTCGGTTGTTTAAGTTTGCAGAATACATTTTAACTGATTGATATACGTACTTACCTACTGACTAATTGGACTAAGTTTTGGATCAGACCATAATTATACATTTTAAAGAGGCCAATTTGTTTTTCTGAACAATAACTTAACAAAACCATAAACAACCACGTCTAAACTCTAGAATGTTAGCTGGACTATAATAATTATTATTGTCGTTTAAGCACTATCTTCATGTGTGGTAACAAGGCTTCAGATAATATGGATCATTATCTGTACAGTAATATCCAAGTTAGGCGCGAGGCGATGCGCAGATCAGCGCGCTCCCTTCGTGCAGCTGTGCCAACATCAGCCCGGCCAATAAGTTTGGAGATTACTGTACTATTATTAAATCATTAATACTATTACCTACTGGTATCTTTGCGTGAAGTCTGCCTGGCTAGCTACCACCATCAGCCGCCAAACGACTCATTACTGGCTGGGTTTTGAAAGCCATTTTTTTCTGCTTCTTTCTTGGCCGACAACTTGATGCCTTTGGTGTTGCTGGTGTCCATCGGAAAAGGTGACCACTTACTAGCTGCAGGTGGATCATCAACTCGATCAACGATTACCTCAATTATGAGTACAGATCCATGCCCTGTCGATTGATTAGAAGCCAATTGCTATCCGTGCCGATCCAATCGCTCGGTCTACGCTGACATTTTACCTTTTAATCTAATCACCAGCATTAAAAAAATTGTGAAATGTATTTTGCTGCCCACACCATTGAGCAACCTGAAAAGTCTGTTGTTGATAACGATAACGATATCAATATCGATACTGATAACTAACGTGCAACGCAAATCATTATGACGCACAGCAAACTTTCGCAGACAGAACGGCACCTAATGTTATCGAAGGAGTACTTATTTTGTTTGCTGATCTCATGCGTTATGGGTTAGGTTATTATAAATGTTTTATTGGCAACATATTTTTATCGGCTGAAGGGTTTATGGTTGGTCGTCTCATATGATATTAACTGTCGATAAAACATGTTAATTACTGGCTATTTTTATGGATAGATCTACCAAATCTGACGGGTCATTTGTTAGTAGGTACAATCCGCCCATGACTGTCTATTGGAGATCTCTGTTTAAAATAAGGCGTAAAGGAGAATGCCCATTTTGTATGGAGAAATGTACTGACATTAATATTTTTGTGTCCTGATAAAAATACCTTTATTTGAATAAGTAATCTTAATACATTACACAAACCAAATTTAGTCAATTTTAATCGTAGGAGTTATGAGATTTTCAACACAATTATTTTGTATTTAGGTTATAGTAGACACAGTAATATGGACTCTATGCAGACGCATTAAGTCGTATACGTTTAAGTTTAAAATTCATTTGACAGTCCCCAAACGCCATCTAACTTTTAATGTAATAATTATCAAATTCATTTGACAGTCCACTAACACCATCTAGTTTGTTGTATCATAGTCATAATCGAATCAACGCAACCTATTGGCCCAAAGGATCTTAAAATATCCCTGATTGGCTCCAATTCCAATATAAATGGCCGAATGCTTTTGTGTTGTAAAACGGAAGTAAAGTTACTTATTAATATAAGAAAATTAAGCCCAAAAAGAATTTTTTAGGAAATACGGTAAAATATTTAAAATATTTTAACTTAATTTTTAGTACAAAAGTCATTGTGACACAATTATTTTTTTTGAGAGTACTGGCTATGGGCATTCTCCTTTCCTTATTACCTCCGTTTAAATTGAAATCAGCGCTATATTTTGAGACTCTTATAGTTTATAGTTTCGAAAAAGTGATCCTCTTGATATACGTGAGCTCATATTATTACGCTGAAAATGCAACATTTAAGTAATAAAAGTAATTCAAGTCGAGAAAATTGATTGTCATTGAATCGTCGAGAATAGAGACACGTCGAAGAGACGTACAAAAAGTTTTCTTATTATTGTTTACGCAGGAAAAACGCTGAGGTTTCTAATTTTGGCGTTTTATTTTATTTTAATTGGATTAAATAGCACTGTCATTGACCTGATTATTAAATTTATTATTATTATTGTTTCCTTTTAAATCGATCCTAATTTTACCGTTACATCCCCAAAATTAACTATCAATCGACTTGACAATAGCGTTTTGTGCACATCCCTTAGATATACGACATAATAATTTTGGAAACTCTTACATCAATCGCAAACTTGCAGGTGATCACAATATTTTTATTGTTCGGGTAACCTGGACCATTAAGTGAGCGTCTTGTACCACTTGTTTGAAGGGTTATTAAATAAAGAAATAAATATGCCGCGTGATAAAAAGAAAGGCAACTTCTCAATTGTGAAGAGAGATCTAAGAAATAAAAAATACAAAATTTCAAATAAAATTCGCAACTCAAACATGATACAGCCTCAGTAGGTATTAAGAAAACTCAGCCCTCTACAGTCGCCTACAGAATTGTTTATTTTTTAACAATTTTTTTGCTCTCCGCTCCCCTTCAAAGCTCTCGTACGCGCCGAGTTTTTTGCGTTCGCACTTATCTTCTTTCCGTGGCGACGCAAACAAAATAATTGGATGGCGGTGGAACAACTGGTATTTGCATACGAAATACGAATGGGAACGTTCAGCGAAATGACAGGACCCTACCTCGCTAATTAGGGGTAAACTCAAAGGTCAAAGTCCCAATTTACTATACCTCACCTTTATCAACCTACATATTATATTTGGACTATTAAAATAACTACAGATATTGTGGTATCATACCAGAGTATAAGTAATCTACTATTAGGTATAACCTGATATGATGAATTGCAATTTCATTTTACGCACATAATTACGTGCCGTCAAACTTCGATCTATCTAAATCTTGTTATCGTAAAAGCTGCACTTTTTAGAACCCCTCGAAACAATATTTCAGATCTTTCATGATTTCTTTAAGCATAAACTATGATCACGATCTATGATATTTAATTATGATGAAATCATTATAAAATACTAATACCCGAAACGGATAATAATATAATTTATTAAGGCAACATCCCACGCGGTCGAGTCTGATGGTAGCAATATTTTTTTAAGCATACTGGGTTGTGGAAGGCACGTTAAGCTGTTAATCCTGGATGTTATTGTTAGAAATTAGTTACTGAGGCCTTTTGTGGTGACAAAAACTGTGCACCATAACTTGGATCCCCTTCCACTGACATTCAATGCGGCGGTTATATCTTTCTTTCTACTACTGTGCCTAATGGCTATCATACAAAATAACATAAAAGATGTATTTAAATCTGACTGGCAGTTGCTGAGATTAGTGCATTGAAACAAATAAACAAAAAACTCTTTTCAGGTTCGAGAAGTCTGTCAAATAAATTTAAAACTTGTAAGATTTGAAACTACATAAGACAGGGAGAGAGTGAGATCTAGGAACTGATGACATGCATATTAAAAAGTATAATAGTGAATCTTTTGTAAATCCTATTGCGGTATAATTCACACGAGAACTTTCTAAAGTCATTCGATCGCGAAATAATAGTTTCGGAAATTAAACGCACTATGTATTAAGAAATAAATAAACCCATTCACATTGATGACTTAATTGGAACATGTTTAATAAAACTTGAAATAAAATGACCAAACATGAGAACTTTTCACTAAAAGATTGCAAATGAATACGCCACCATACATATCGAACGAACGGACGGCTTGACGTTTTAATTATTATTTAATTTATATCAGTTACGGACACAGTTTTAATATGGAAATACAAACGAGACAATTTAACTTAATTTCGAGAGTGTCGCCGTAAACTATATAGATTGTTTTTGTAAAATGTTATTGTTAACTTTTATCTTCATTTGTTTAACAATAACTTCGCTTCACGATAATTCTTACATGAAAGGTTTATAGCTCAGTTGGTGAACCCTGCTTACTAAACGAGGTTTCCAAATTTGATTCCTCGTCGAAGTATGTTATGTTATCCTGGTTATCAGATGGATACTTACATTTTTCTTTTCGGGGCATGAAAACTTTAACATTTTCACTATCCTTATTCCTTAACAACTTAAAGAAACAAATCTGTCTCAAAGTGCGCAATAACGACCCCTAAGAGTAAGTCATAAGAATCAATATTTTAGTAATAATGAAGTTGAAATTTTTTCATTACATTGTTTTAACGAGGGGCTTTAGACAATGGTTGACACTGTATCAGACGGAACTTGTGAACCTGTGATTGTGCCATACGTAAGTTACATAAATAAGAGCTTAATCATAACTAAAAATGTAGTGCCAATCGACCCGGTAAACTTTGAATTGGTTAGTAATTAACGTAAATTCTTAAACCGTTATCTTAAAAATACGTAAACCGAAGTCTGCCGCATCAAAGTATTAAATATCTTCAGTCATAAATTCCTTATGTTTATTTCAAGTGCAATAAAAGAATATAGCTTTTGACAAAGGACATTATAACTTTAATGTATAATTTGTAAAGAGGACGCGCAGTATTATTTAATCCGAACAAAAACAGTTTCACTGTAAAAAAACAGGCCAAGTACACTTCAAAAGATAGTTACAAAAATTATAATTAAGTTTTTACAAAAAATTATGAAATCAAAAAACCCAAGTACATAACCGTTTTAGATATGAAAAAATAAATTTGCTGGTAAAAGTAAAAAAAAATGGTGTACTTGGTGTGCATAATTATGATTTTCGATCTGACTTGACATTAGAAGCCTAGGCCGTCAGAACAAGGCAAGCCCAGCTGTGTCGTACAACCCAGGATCTCGGGATCCAACACAGAACACTCCATTCCATACGTTTAATATTTAACAGCTGCAGAGCGATGACAGTAAAGCAATGATAGTAAGCTGGGCTTTTCGGCTTGTATGACAGTAGTCTGTACCACACGCCACTGAATTTGGAAGATATTTTTTTAAACTTTTTAACCCCCGACGCAAAAAGAGGGATGTTACAAGTTTGACGTGTCTGTGTATCGGTGTATCTGTGTGTCTGTGTATCTGTATGTCCCAAACGGATGAACCGATTTTGATCTCGTCTTTTTTGTCTGAGAGGTGGCTTAATCGAGTGTTCTTATCTATGTTTAGTGTAAATAAAACTGTCCGGGATTTTTTTAAATTTTAATTTAAGATTATTTTGAAATAAGCGCGCACTATAAAGTATTATGCACACCAAGTACACCATTTTTTTTTACTTTTACCAGCAAATTTATTTTTTCATATCTAAAACGGTTATGTACTTGGGTTTTTTGATTTCATAATTTTTTGTAAAAACTTAATTATAATTTTTGTAACTATCTTTTGAAGTGTACTTGGCCTGTTTTTTTACAGTGAAACTGTTTTTGTTCGGATTTCATATCTTTTTGTAAAGTACACTTTTTTTCAAATATTGCACGCCTTGTATGTACCGCGAAGCGGATGAGGTTGTGCTTTAATTACCTACTCTCGATACGTCAAGGCCAAAAATGTTTACGTTTAATATTTAATTTAAACCGGAAAGTAAATCGGAAAAGTATTCGTAGCTTTCATGGTGGGTCGACTATTTGTATAATTATTGAAGAGTCCCTAAAACTAATATAAAAATAAGTTTACATGGTTGGTTATTACATAATATATTTACCCTTACTAACTGAATTTAAAAGTTATTTTGCTTACAAGAACGAGTATTTGGCTATAGTTACATTCGGTATTCAGCTAATTTGATACTATTTAGCCGAATACTAAATATGTCATATCTACCTAGTTAAGAGTGTCGCTTCTGATATGTCACTATTCTTACGACAGAGTTTACTATTCAAAAACCCGGAGAAGTAGATCGCACAAAGAACAAGGGCGAAAAATTATTTTTATTTTTTCTAGCGTCTTAAAACGTCAGTTATACCGAAGCAATTCAATATTTTTTTACGTATTTTAAAATTAATACATGTACCCGTATTACCCACTTAACATTTAACATTTTATGTTTCTGAGTTTAATTTTATTAAAAAATAATTGTTTGTTTTTAACTCCCGATCCAAAAAGAGGGTACAAAATTTTTTGCCACTTTAAAGGGTACGAAATTTTGACTTTCTATCAACTTTTTAAGTGTTTAGTTAGCCATTTCTTGGTTCACTAACTTGGCAACACTGAGTGGTGTTATAACTTAGGCCCGCATAATGCTGATTGAGATATAATATATGGGAGTGCGCTGATTACTTAGAAAAGGGAAACTATATAGAATTGGCATACCTACGAAAAAAACGTGCATACCTATGAAACGAAACATGGCGGTTTAGTTTCTGCTAATATCCACTTTCATATAACTTTGACATTACCATAGTCAAAGTGGGTTTTGTAAAAATACTGCCTTAGTACCTTAGTACACATTTTACACCGTAGTAAAGTGGGGGCCCACCGTAGTAAATTGACGCGCCAATGGGGCTATTTTCGTTACCGAGCGGCTGTCATATTTTATCCGTTGGCTACACGTAGCCGATCGGCTATATTCAGTGTACTGTGAGCCGTGTCCAGTGCTGCCAATATATTTAGTATAAAGGAGATGTTCAAAAAATGTATGGGGGCTGGTACTAAATTTGTACAAAAACAAAACTTCGATGAGGAGAAAGTGAAAATTATTCCGATTGGGACAAGGTTGTGAAAATAAAAAAAAGATCCTCCCCATTGAGGTAATACATAGAGAAGCTATCTCAAACAAAATGTGTGTTCCACCGCCAGCTTGCCCTCCGTTCTCTTTTCAAACTAGAAGCCTCGTTTACACACTTGCCATAGAGTAACTTTGTATATGACACTTGTCGAACCAAGACAAGCAGTCACCGACTCCAAATCTTTACAAGCTCTTACTCCAACTTTATTTAACGTGCAAAAGCGTTTAAACGATTTCAAACGTCCACCATTTCACGTCACCATTGATTCGTGTCAAAAAATCCAACACTTAAAATTGGTCACAAGCGTCGCGTCGGCAAGCTTATTTAGTCCATTAACACGCTAGTGGCTTGCCAAGTTCAAACGCTCCTTATGATTTTTTCATTCAAAATGGCGGGAACATTGCTCAATAATTAACTTAAATTCGTTTTAGTTGATTTAAGTTAAGATTTTGTTTTCTTACTGATGATAAAGTGATAACATTATCTTTTTTGTTTTTTGTCTTGCAATTGTGACACATTCTTATTACGCACGACGGCATTTTTTCAGTTTTTTCGTAAACAATTTTGACATGCGGCCGCATTGAGCGCAGCCGAGTGACAGCTGAGTGACAGAATGAAATGCAGCCGGCCGGCTGCAATGCACACCCCCGAACCCGATGTTCGCGATGTCCCTTCTATACGCTAGTAATATTCATTCTATGATCCTCCCTTGTTTTTTTATTTGTGTTTGAATTTCAGTAGATAGATAAAAAGCTTGTCACACTGGGCACCTTTTTTACTTATGGCAACTTTATCCTGACACTATTGACACTTGACAGTACTGACTGATAGTGGCCGCGTTCCACTAGACGCTCAAAACGCTCACAACGATCAAATTAATATGAGATTTTGATCGTTGTGAGCGTTGTGAGCGTCTAGTGGAACGCGCCCGGCTGCGTTCCAGTAGACGCTCACATCGCTCACAACGATCAAAACGCGTTCCACATGGCGACCACGGTCGTCATGGTCGCGGTGAAAACGTCATTGATGACGTCATTCTATTCGCTCACGGCACGCTCAAAACAACCCACCTCACGGGGTGGGTCGAAGTGCCCGTTCCACTTGGGTGTATGATTGTAACGCTCACAAGCTAGTGGAACAGGAAAAACCGCGGTCGTGAGCGTGATCGTTGTGATCGTCTAGTGGAACGTAGGGAGTGACAATAATGATTTATGTGATGAATAAATGAAACGATGACATTTTGTTTTGCATTTGATTGATTGATAGTTGACACTGACAGTTACTAATATCAAACCACAGAATACTTAATCACTATGGATCAAACTAGGATGATCTATGTCGTTTCGTTTCTTCATGATTTTGGTTTACAATTAATGTTAATTATTTTATACATGTGTTGAAAACATAATAATATAATAGATTGACCTCAGATATGTTCTAATTCGTGAAAAGGACGTATGTACCTGTTAGAAACAAAAACATTGCTTTCCATAGACCTTCTAATTATCATGAACATACTTCTTCGAGTTTCCAAAATGTGGAGGATCAATAAAATATAAGTTTTATAATTTCAAGTAGATTAGAAAATATGCTTTCAAATGAAATATAAATTACGGCTGTACAAATTTCTTCGGAATAAAGTACCACTTTTGAACATCTCCTTTAGCGCTCGGACTAAAAAAAATTTTTTTTTTGCCCCTATACTTCGAACCCTAGATGGGGCTAACACGCGCACTCCAGCAAGGCTATTCGAGAAAAAATTATCTGGTAACACTGACTGTAGTTTACTTGCTGTGCAGACTGCCGTCGTGCTCGGTGCTATAGATAGCATAGCTGTTTGGTTGTTTGTTTAGTTTTTAATAATCATTATTTTGATCCAGTAATTATTTGTCAATCATAATTATTATGATAAGGTAATTATTGCATATATGCGAGAAAACAGGCAATATTAATAATTAATGGAACATAGCTATTATACAGCGATAAAGTTATGGAAAATTTGTTGTGGTGAGGTTAAGTGAATGAAAGATGTTCAAAAAATGTATGGGGGCTGGTACTAAATTTGTACAAAAACAAAACTTCGATGAAGAGAAAGTGAAAATTATTCCGATTGCGACAAGGTTGTGAAAATAAAAAAAAGATCCGCCCTTGTTTTTTTTATTTGTGTTTGAATTTCAGTAAATAGATAAAAAGCTTGCCACACTGGGCACCTTTAACTTCAGGCAACTCTAACCTGACACTACTGAGTACTGACTGACTGACACTTGACAGTACTGACTGATAGTGACATTGAGTGATGATTTTAACGATGACATTTTGTTTTGGTTTTGAATTTTTGATTTCATTTAGAAAATAGTTCAGAATTTCAGGCGACTTGATTTCGTTGTGCTGTATTTTTTTACGCTGCCGCGACGCCGTCGCTGCGCTGCCGCCGTGATCAATCCTTTTATAACAACCTCTGCTTGCCTACCGGACTCCGACACTCCGACCGCGACCTTATCTCTCTATACGACAACCTGGCGCTTGCTTACTGGACTTCCCGATCTGTACTATCAAAATCTTTTGAAAAGAAAAGGTATGTAACAACTACAAGTACTTGTAATATGTATCAATTTTAGAAGATTAATATTTGTTTGCACATTTCATCATATTAGTTTAATTGCTTTGGTTTAATACACCTAATACACATGCTCTCGTGCAGCCAAACAAATGTTCCTTCACTAACATTAAACAAATAGGTGTATTATGGGTATACATATCAAGTAAATTCATGTATGAATGTAGTACATGTAAGGAAACAGTATGTCTGCCCATAATAAATGACTTGTGATAAGTTTGCTTCAATCAATACATTGCACTTGTTTCTTGTACTGACTTGATATATTTCAATTTTTAGATATCTACCTTACAATGGCTGTATGTATTAATACAGTGAAGCCTATTAAGTATGTCATATAGATCACATGTTTTATTGTTTCAGATTTCTGATAATGATCAGTTGTGCCAAGAGTGTGTGAACCTGGTAATTCAAGAAGCCAGCAACCGCATTGAAGATCCTCATTGTACATCAAACAAACCACTAGAAAGAAAATATTTGGAAAATCAAATATTTCCACGGCAGGAATATATACTCATATTGTTGGATTTAGATGCAGACATCAATGATTGGAGTCAACGAATTACTCAATATTACTGTAATTGTATAGTAAAAATGCGTACAGTAGGGAGCTGTGCACACTCAATGACCATTATATGGAATTTGGGATGGGCTCGGCATCAAAATAATATTCTACCACCAGCAAGGTTTCTAGATGGCATTTGTGTGAGAGATGTGGAAAATGAAGTTCAATAAAATGTAAATTTTCATAAAGTCTTTTATTATTTCCTATTCTCCATGCACACAATTTATTTAAGTATGATATCAGCTTTCCATTATTAAAACGTGATACCTACAAAATCTATTTACGGTGGCTTTCTATGCAATGGGTAATAAAATACTATTGTGTCTAGGTTATGATGACCTTAAAATCCTAAGACCTGTTATTAGTCATCATTATAGTCTTCATTCCGAATTATGTAGAAAGAGATTTAATCCAGGCTAGAGCGAGCTACGAGCAATCGGCGGTTCACGCCTGCGATTCTCGAGGAAACTGAAGCAAATCCTGGTCGTAATTGCTTGTTATAATAATGTAATCCCTTAGACAGTTACTAATATCAAACAGATCAAACCACAGTACTTAATCACTATGGATCAAACTAGGATGATCTATGTTGTTTCGTTTCTTCATGATTTTGGTTTATTGGTTTACAATTAATGTTATTTATTTAATACATTTATAGTTACGTGTTGAAAACATAATAATATAATAAATGGACCTCAGATATGTTTGTAATTCGTGAAAAGGACGTATGTACCTGTTAGAAAAAAAACATTGCTTTCCATAGACCTTCTAAATTATCACGAACATACTTCATCGATTTTCCAAAATATGGAGGATCAATAAAATATAAGTTTTAAAATTTCAAGCAGATTAGAAAATATGCTTTCAAATGAAATATAAATTACGGCTGTACAAATTTCTTTGGAATAAAGTACCACTTGAACATCTCTTTTATTATTTATTTAAGAAGTTTACGATTAGTGTTGTATTTATTTAATAGGATTAATATGTTTAGGCACGGTGATCTTTGGCTGTAAATACTTATTCACGATAAACAACAAATGGACTAATCATGTCTATTTTGAAAAATGAAGGTTTTTATGTTATAATATTACAATATGAGGAAGTGTACAAAGTAAGAAATGTTATGTTCCTAGTATTTATTCATATTTTTATATTGAAGATACAAATCAAGATAAATGGCAGAGTATCAAACTTGTTTGACCTCTCAATGGATGGATGGATGGATTAACAAAGCAACATGGATTTGAGAAAATAGGTCAGAATAAGGCCACTACAAATATAATCATTAATTTATATTACAGTGAATGAAATTTGAATTCTGTGACCTGTGTGTAATTTACTCATTGGTTTTCTATTGAGATTGCAATTGAAGGTACATTATGTGGGAGAAATAAAACTTTAAAAGACAGATTGTGGTTTTCTTGATAATTTTATTTTAGGAGGCATATTATGTTGAATATGAAATTAATAATTCATTACAGCATAATTATGTTATTTTCGTTTAAAGAGTGAAAATAAATAAGAGTGTATATAAATAAAATGTTGAACAGTAAATAATTTTTAATATAATATTTTTGTAATTCTTCTCCGGACAACAGTAATCAGCTGGATGTCAATAGTCTTAGTTGTAATTCAATCTCCCCATTTTGTTATTGTATTCTTCTTATATTTTGTTCTTCCAACACGTTTCCTTTAATAAAAAAAATATAACAATTGTGTTAAGCAGTAGCTATATTAAAATCTTTTAAAACAAGGATTAAATATATTTGTAAAACATAATACATAAATATCCATTCTTTATTTATTACATAATATGATGCCTTTCCTATCTATATTAAAACAAAGCAGGCTCATATCATTTTGGCACATTACAATGGCTTATAGTGAAGTCCTATCAATACATATTCTTGCTGGATACCTATATTGGCTTGGCAAGAAATCTAAAACATTAAAAACATAGATATAATTTATGATTTTAAAAGTGTAGGTAAAAGGTAGGTAGTCCAAGTAGGTACCTACATTTAATGTTAACTGCACTTCTAGATACTGCTTGCCTCGCAGCTGGGTATTCAGTTTATTATCAAAACATATAATTATTTAACAAATATTTTCCTTGATCCTTGAGAGCTCCTATGCAAACTATATTATCACCTTTGGTAATATTATGTTGCATAATAAAATAATCCATTGAGTAGGTACATACTTGTAGACAATTTTAAATAAACTTTTAATTAAATTTTAATTAAGTAGGTACCTAATGTAAAAATGTACCTTTTATTTCCAAGAGTCCAAGTCAAGACACAATATTAGGTTTATAGAGTTTCTTGCAAGTAGTTTAATTTAATTATCGTCTTTAAAAAATATCTCCTTAAACTTTGTGACATTCGCCATTGGATTAGTGTTTAAGTACTCTGTGACTGTGATTGCGTAGCGTAGTGTTTATTTATGTAGGTATTAGGTACCGTATTAATTTCGGGCGTAAGACCACAACGAATCCGAACAAAACTCAAAAGCGCATGTATGTATGTTTTAGGCGGCTTAGGTATACATAATAAAATTATGAAGAGGTTAAATCAGGACTGACAATATTAATGTAATTTTTGAAATTTTTATACCTATTTAGTAGATCTGCCCGTCATGCTTGTTTTTAACTGTTGGCGTTTGTATTTGTATTTTTATTTTCTGTTCTCTAATTTTTCTAAATCACTGATAAAATCACAAATAAAACAAACAAAATAACAAAATTTTTAAACTCCAATTCCAATATTTCCAATGCTACCAACATTACTTACTGAGGCGTCGACATGGATATAATAGTATAACTGGACTACTGACTTCGAACTTCGAAGGGTCTGAAGACGTGATGTCACAATTCAATGAACATCTAATCTATTATATAAATTAATTTTTTCTTACAATAAGTTAATCCTTGACCACGATCCCAATTTCTGTGCGTTATGAGAGGTAGTTTAAACCTTCCCTGAAGTTCCACAAATATTTCAAGATCAAAATTAGCCAAATTGGTCCAGCCATTCCTGAGTTTTAGAGAGACAAACGAACAGCAATTGGCTATTTGACAGTTATCACAGTAAAATATGAAATGTGTTAAATATAGTTGCTTAATGGTTAACAATAATTATACAATACGTTTCTTGCATTTTATAAATTGTAAATATTTTTACTTTTGAAAAATAGATTTGAGTTTTTTTACCTGTGGATACGAGAACCGAAACGCGGGCGGCCATGATTGAGCATGTTATGACGTCACAATTCAAAAAATAAACCGTCGTGTACTACTAACTATATCGTGTGCACTGTACAATTTACTGAGAAAATTAATAAGATATATTTTGATTTCTGCTTTTGAGAGGTTTTGTAAAATGGAGTCAGGCTATACAAAAGCTGACAGTGCGAATTTGCCTCAAGTTGATTCATTTATGGTCGCAAATTTCTTTGCGTGTAACCCTGACTTTTGCTCTACCGAGTTTCAGAATGCAAAAACCTCCTTGTAAGTACTGAAATTAATAAAGTAAAATTGGTCAGTCTTGCTAAATGGTCACAGGGGGATTTTTTTCTAAATTTTTCCTCAACGCCCCCTTAACGACACCATATTACTAATGATTTTAAATTACCTATAGGTTATGTTTATGAACAATATTAGGTTAGGTTTAATTTGTTTTTTTAGTAAATCAGAGGCTAAGTTGGGTTCTTCTAAATACTTACATCAAAGTGGTCCTCACAAAAGAATATTGCTGATATAACAGATGTTAACTCTGGGTCTTGACGTGCTTATTGTAACCACTGCTTTCGACGTTGAGGGCATTTAGAAACGTGTAGGTATAAAGATAAACAATTTGTCAGGTTTAATTGTAGTACTTCTACACATAGGCACTGCACACGTCTTGTAGCTTGTCATTTTTACAATTCCAGTGAAAAAGGTGTAAGTTTTTCACTTAAAATATCTTCAGAGTTAGAGCGTAAACTTTTGTTAATTGAAATATGACGTCACAGCCAGCAAGTGACAGATGGCGGACTATTTTCGCGCGAATTTAAAATTAATGGATTAAAAGTTATTTTTTTCCTACTAAATAACACTTTTATGAGAAAAATAAATATTGTAAGAGGTATAAAATAAAACTACGAAAATTTTTAAATTTTTTTCTAAAAATTGTCAAATAGCCAATTGTTTTTTACATATACAGATTCTTAGTATTTTCCGTTACTTATTATTTATGTTTTTCACCGTTTAATTTAAACGTTCCCTGAAGTTCCACAAATACTTCAGATCAGATTCAGATAGATCAAAATTAGCCAAATCAGTCCAGCTATTCTTGAGTTTTAGTGAGACAAACGAACAGCAATTGATTTATATATATGTATAATATGTCAGTGGTAGTAACAAAACTCCTCCGAAACGGTTTGACCGATTCTTATGAAATTTTGTGTATATTCAGTAGGTCTGAGAATCCATATTTATTATTTATATACCTACTTATTTATTATTATAAATGTGAAAGTGTGTTTGTTTGTTTGTTCGTCTTTCACGTCGCAACGAAGCTGATAAATGGCATGGTTTTTGTGTGTGGAGATAGTGAGGAGGGTGGAGAGTAACGTAGGCTACTTTTTACCGCGGTAAAACGTCCCCATAGGAAGATCGATATTTTGTTGGTTGCTAGATATTTAGTTCCAGATATTGTTAATAGATGGCGTTAGTAAGATTCATTTGCTAGTTCTGAATCACGCTATCAAATGATACATGTTTACTTAAGTCATATGCAACAAAATCTAACTAAGTAAAAGTAAGTAGGATTTGTAAAGAATCGATGTCTACCGCGGGCGAAGCTGCGGGCAAAAGCTAGTAGGACATAAACTATTTCTCATACCTTTCATACCAGTGAATTTCTCCACACCAAATTCTTTTTTATTTTCTGGACAACTTTTTTATTTCAATTTACTTATAATTCGGCATTAAAAATACATTCAATTCTTAATTTTCACCCTTCTACCACTAACCCCTATTTTTTAATAGCGATATTAGTACTTTAATTATTTTCTACACTCGGCTGTCGATAATTTAATTGATCATTTATCAGACCTGTAAAAACAAAAGTATTGTGACAAGTTTATTTGGACAATAATCCCATTAAGGGTGAAAGTAAGGGATGAAATTCAAAGTTATAAATGTGTTAAAATATGTATTAACTCAAGGGTTGTGATTAGGGTGTCCCTATATCTAGATATAATTAATGAGGCATTTCAACGTTTGACCGGTCAGCTAGTATTTTTAATAATTTCTTCAAAATTATCTTTATCATGAAAACTGATGTTTTTATATTAATATGATTATTTGTGTGTAAGGTAATAATAAAATGAAACAATATTATTTATTAAGGTACCTACCTACATCTATTTTTTAAGTGCTCTGCAATTATAAAAATATTTGAAAACCATCGAATAATATATCCTGGGACTATAGATAACATGAACACAATAGAAAAATGGTCAATTGTGTCGTCATCCATCTTCAGGTATCTTCGAAGATTGTGATCCAGTTAGACTATTATATCCTTGAAGCAAGCACTCAATGTATAGTCTGTATACGCTATCTACTTACTAAGCATGTGTCTGTGGTCACAGCCATTAATATCGAAATAATTAATACGCCAATGCCATGTACGAAGAAAAAAAAAGAAATTTCAATACCAACCTTCTAGGAAAAATTCACCCGAAATTAGTAATTTAGGCTGTTCAGATTCCAAAAAGGGACCGGGCCAAATTTTTTATTGTTGTAAAGTATTAAATAATTGAAAGATCGAAATAATTTTTAGTGTTTTATGCAAACAATCAATAATCATTTTGTTATGTTAATTTACAAAGTGTTGAAGTTTCGCTAATAATTAAAAATATGGAGTTAAAAATTTCGTGACGGCTTGTTTCGTGACGTCACACTAGGTTTCGGGAAAAGAGGCTATAGCGTCAAGTGACATTTTTTGGAGTGTGTGTGTACTTGCCCTAGACACTATTGTGTCTCCTGATTAGCAACAGCCTCGGATAGTTTTACCTCCCAACTTAGAGTCACTAACGGTTACTGAAATCGCTCCTTAGTACAGAATTTGTATGGAGATTTTTTTTGCTAAGGAGCGATTTAAGTCTCTGAGTTATCTGCGGATAGATCTGTACTATTTAAATACTTTCTACTTCGTAAATATTTTCAGTGAGTTCAGTCGTTTTACCTTTTAGATGTCTTTAGACATTAAAGATTCTTTGTGCTAAAATCAAACCCTTTACCACTAAACGAAACTGTAAAATCGATACGCACAAAGGTAATAATGACTATTACCTTACCTATCTTACAAGTTCAATGGAGTGTAAAATAGTAGACATGATCAGTTGACCACAAATTATTCCATAGGGCTATAAACGCGTCTTAATCGAGGTAGGTCTCATTAAATTAATAAGCAAAAGCCTTACTTACGTAAGGACCCTTTACTCTGAGCTTCCGATAATCCCACTCAAAATACGAAGGCTGTACTCCTACACAGTGGTTTCACTAACAAGTTACGAATTAACAGTAGGTAATAGATAGCATCGCAGTCCAGAAAACCGGACCGAACGAAGACCTTGTAACACGACCTTCGAAAAATAAATAAGTAAAGTAACAACTAGTCAAGAACGAATAGGACGCTTTTTAAATAAGGTTCCGTACACGCATTAATTAAAGATGCTTTTGCCGTTTGTTACTTACATAATTATATCGAAATTAAAGTTTTCTATTATATTATTAATTTCTGAAAATAAACTCTATGGTTTTATTTGTTTTACTCCATATTTTTAAAATTACTGAAAGTCCTTATTACATATCTTCGAAATTTCAATAACCATTTGTATCTATCAAGATGATTCCTTTAATTTTACATACAGTCCAAATCCGTACCAAACATAAAAATTAGTAGCAAATTATAGGTAGCATTTTTTGTGCTTTTCTAACCGAAGCGATTGTGGCTTACTAGAATACCTTTATTATTCAGTGCGGTAGATAAAGCTACCAACAATTTAAGTATTTTACACCTGCATATTTTCAGCGCAATTTTCACTACATAATGCATTCAATTTCTCAAGCTATCATTTCGCTAAAATGTTTTCCTGTAACCCAATAAATATTTTAGATCTTTAAGTATTCATTAAAAACGGGCCGAAGGTGCGAAAACTGCGAAAGCTCTTCATCATTGGAGATTAGCGCGGCTTTACAAAAGCTATAATTATCGGTTAAAATACTGGACACTTTTCAAATTGCGAAATTATAGAACGGTATAATTATTTCTATAATAACGTTGCGTTTGATTGATGGTCAGACCGATGATTTATTGTAAGTTGTGATAATAGGTTACAGCATTTTAAATTGTGAATTGTGGTCTTGGTCTGGACAGGTGTGTTCAAAATAACTGTTTAGTATTTAGGTATATTATGTTTTAACTTTAAAAATATAGTAGGTACCTACTAGAAAATCGTGAATATAATAGATATTATTATGTTACTATTAGGTAATAAATAAACACTTTTAATGTGAAATTACTTTTTCAAGCTGTTAATTGAACATTAACATTAATTTTATAGGTGGCTAGCTGGCTAGTCTCATGCTTAGCTCCCCGAATGACATATCGTTATCGATTCGCTGATGGCGTGAAGTGCTGGATAGTGCCACACGGCAGATAACGGTCTCGCATCGTAGCGTAAATAAATTTTACAATCTCGGTTTTAGTACATTATCGAGCGATTGCAGGGCCGCGCGCCCACACGAGCGTGGCGTGGCGACGCGCCCGTCAAATCACGACCTACTCAAACGAAATCTCCGCGTAAAAACGAGAAGAAATTTTATACAAAGGTGGGTTTAATCTATCGGCCAGTCACGACAGTTCCATAGAGCTGTCGCCCGATTTGTCGGGTGCAGTGTTCGGAGGGGAGGGGAGCTACCGCGTCACCCGGCGACGCCGGTCAACCCCGGTCGCGGAGATCGCTCGCCGGTCAGGCTCAGTCAGTCACTGGCATCGCGCCAGAACGCACGTATGTTTCGCTCTCAACTACAAAATTGTGCTCGTAGTTGCTTGTGATAAAACTTGTGCAAAACTCAGTGTGGATTTGGATTATTTGCAGTGTTTGTGACGTTCAATGACAACGGATGTGGTCTAGTGCTAAAGTTAATATTTGTCGATGAGACAAGATTCTCCCGATGGTTTATTTGAATAATAACATGAAAATAAATGGTAAA
Source organism: Thymelicus sylvestris (assembly GCA_911387775.1). NCBI lineage: Eukaryota > Metazoa > Arthropoda > Insecta > Lepidoptera > Hesperiidae > Thymelicus > Thymelicus sylvestris. The sequence goes on from OU426895.1 coordinate 13,364,993, forward strand.
GTCAACCACAAAGTTTTTGCATGAGTTAAATTTTTTATCACTTGTTTGTTTGTATATCTGGATGGTCAGATCTTGGCTTGCACGCAGCACGGCGCGTAATGTAAACGTCTGTGGTGTCAAGACACGCGACAAATTACGAGAAAAGGGAGTCGAAGTCGAGGCCGGGTTTAAAATATTTAAATGAGCATGGTTTTATTCCGTATGGACCACCAAAATGGCCAAAACAATAGCAGACCTTGCGTCTGTCGGTCGACATTGACTCTTCGAATGTAAATTTGAGTTAGCATGAACAATCGAACATGGTGCGTTTAGAAGTCGATATATGAATAAAGGCTTGTGTGTGACCCTGTTGCGCCTACGGGACCAGCCGCTGTGGGTGGACGGCATAGTTTCCGAACCGCCTAGAACGACAGTGGGTGTTTGAATGGAGCCAGTTAATAATAATGGTGAGATTTAATCACCGCCATAGAAGTTACACAACGAAGCTACAAGCATGCCCGTGGCTCGAGCAGTAGAAAGAAGCCCTTGAAATAACAATTGAGAATAGTAACTAACAAATAGCTTTTTGGTAGAATATATTGGCTTCTAGAGTACGTAGGTACTAATCATTAATCTTGATTTGAAATGCCTGTCGATAACTTAAACTATTATCATAAATCTTGTTTGTACTTGTACTTTTACTTCATACAGAATGTTGTGGAAGAAACTCGAAAAATGTTAGAAACCCTATAATATACCTGAATGCTTCATCCTGTCTACTACCGAATCTATTTTGCACATGTCGTCAGCGAGACCTCAGATGTTCGCTGACAAAAAACAGAACACTCCCAACTCGCACATGTTGTGTATCAAAATTCAGGCCAAAGTATCTCTCATGCCCCATATTATTGTACGAATATGTTTTACTGTGTAGCCTCATATAATGAAGATGGAGTATAGCATCATATAATAACAAAAGTAATCTAAATCTAAATTGTAAACAAATGAATCAACGCGCAACGCCTACATTTGAAACATGAAATTCAAATGGGTTCTATATGAAGAGGAAATTTAATTAAAGAATGAATTACCTAAGGTTACCGTATTATTATGAGCACATCTGGTGTAAATGATGAATGTGTTCATCGTGGAAATAAAAAAGATTATGAAGAGAAACCTGCGCGGGCGGGGGCGGCACGTGGGACGGCAGATGCGCTCGCACATCCCGAGCCCGCCATCTTCGATCCCAGAACATTTTGCCCTTTATCTTACCATCTCGTTAACGTTGCGTAAATCTGAGATTTAAGCTTCATTATTTTGCAGTTAAGATTCTGTTAATGGCTTTTGTGTCTCGATAATATCGCTGTTTAAGAGTTATTACTGGAGATTTTTGGAAAACGTGAATTTTAGTAGCTTCAAGTTTATGTAAAAAAATATGAAATAATCATGAAGAAAGAAGTCAATCTTTCGTAGTTGCATATGTTTTCGTGAAAACTATAGCCTAGGTTCCAAAGAGGTCAAGTCCGGCTCGAAGGACCGAGTTTTTCCATCGATAATAATCACTAGAATCTTGTAGACGGTCGTTGCCATTTAAGGTAACCCGCGCCCGCGCCGACTTAGTATTGACAACTGTGGGATAGTCTACATCAATGTCGGCCTCTCTCTGATAACTATCAGCTCTCTAGGTGTTTCCATAATTTCTCTTTCCTTATTCGAGTCCAATTGAGCATATTGATCGTGACCGCTTATTTAAGTTATCAGTTTAATCTCTAGGTATGAGAATGTTACGATTATAGTAGTTTAAATGGACAGGTATTAAAGATAAAGAACACATTTATAAAACAAAATTCAGGTAGAAATTATGTTTATATTAGCTACTTTGTAACTCATAAATAGACATGCTTATTCATTAAGCGTGGAAAACAAGTACTAGGAAAACATAAACAGAACGTTGGAATACTAACAACACACAACTCGGTTTGTAAGTGGAAACATGTAATACAATATACAATACGACCATTTCAAAACAGTATTGGCGGAAACTGGCACTAAACACATTGTGCTTGGAATAAACACCTTACGAGAAACTCTAATGTGTGAATAAAATCTTCATGGTTTACCTTGCCAGAATTTGCCTTAATATATTCGCGTAACATTCCTAACTAGAAGTAAAAAGTACAACTATTTTGTACTAACTCCAACCAACGGAGTTTAAAGATATCGAAAAAAACAACAGCCTTTTGAATTGATAACATCAAAACAAGGACTTTTGAATTATTAAATGAGACTGAGCGATTTCGCCTTTAATTATTTTTTGAATAAATTTAAGTGATGTACCAGGAGATTATGACAGGAAAAAATTACCCAATCACAAAATACCGGGCACGCTCCAACCACCTGCCCGACAGCTGTTCAGATTTACAACTGACAGATATAAAAGTCTCCCTCAGGATACTATACAATATGCAGCTGATACCGAAAAGAAATGGCGCGGATTACCCAGGTGGTCCTTCTGTGTTTTGTTATTGAAGATGTTAAATGATGCAAAATTGAGATTAAATGCAGTTGCAAGTATTGAGCATTACTGCTTTGAATTGGAAGTAGGTATAATGCCTAAAAACATAGACAAAATCTTTGTGATTAAATCCACAAGGTACACTTACAAATGTGGAAACATCATAGCAAATATAATTTATAGTATTAATACGTAAAACAAAACTATACAATTTTTTTACGTCAATTATGCGGACGGAGGACTTCAAATTTGATTACACAGTTAAAATATACAGAGAATGAGTGCAAAGAGCTAATATTTTTGTGTAATATGTATTACAAACAAAAATTTATAAAAATAAACATACACATTTAATACACACACACACAGACACACACACATAATATTCACACAAAATGTCAATGTGAAGTAACTCTTTGACACAAAGGTCGCATTTTGATCGCAGAGTCTCTAGTTTTTTAATTTTTTTAATGCCGCCACTTAATTACATTTTCGAAAATGAAACTGTCTGTTATTCCATAAAATATTTCCTTTAAGTATAACTAATTAACCTGAAAGAACTTGGTGAATTAATTAAATATTTCTTAATTACTTCCATAGGCATGCCTGTAAAACGTCCATGACAGGAAATACTGAGAAGGGTCTATTTCTTTATAATTAATCGCATTTTATGTTTAATGTTTTTATTGCCTTGAAGTAATAAACAGAAAATATAGTTCCTGCATTAGCAGGTGGCAGAATGGGATTACCCATTCATGATATTCATAAAAATGCGTTATTAGTTTCCCATATTATTATTATTAATTTAATGCTTATATTCTTTTTTGTGTTATCAGTTGTAGGTTTCGTTATTTGAAATGATAAATTATTGTATTATCTACATTTTCTTTGTGTCCTTTTTTTCGTATTAAATATATCTAACGCTACACTCAATACGTGATACATCGTATCAGTAAGGAAATAAAATCATAATGATTATGAACAATAATAACAGAATAGTAACATAACTATTTTTTAATTATGAATATTATTAAAAAAGTTTTTGTTCTTGCCTAAAAGGAATTGCGTTGAATATATTACATTAAAATTTTTCTTTAAAAGTAAATTTAAATCCTCTTTAATCGTCACATCAAACTTGTTTGTAGAAGAGATCACGTCTCTCATCGCATCTGGAAGGAAATAGAACTGAAAATAAATCGCCCTCGCAGCTAGCTCCCACCCTAAAATAGTTCGCTTCTTCCATTTCTCTAGGACCATTACCATATCCTGTGTTTCGATATGTTAGTTAAAGTGCGCGTGTCCATAACGCCTTGTTTCATCATTATATTAATGTTCTACGTCGTGTGCGAGCTGCAGACTTGTAATGAAAACCTTGAATTATTTTTCCCTTTTTTATATAACCAACTTTATTCTTCCAACTTATCAGTTGAATAAAATTTCTCTGAGATTTTCAGCATTAAATCTTCCTGCAATTTGGTTGGTAAAATTTGCATTATTTTCTATTCTTGTGGAAGGTACTGAATTGTGACTTAGGAGAAACTTTGCTTTGCATTAATAAGAAAGTATATTTTCTAACGAGATGATCCAGATTCCGATGGCAGTTCTAAGTGCAGATACGCGTAAACTGCTACAAGTACTGTTTAATTACCTTATTTCCATAGAAATCATGTTGCAAAATTGTACACAAAAATTTACTTAGCATGAAATGTGAAATAAATATCAACTGAATTTGCGATACAAGTTGCGTAAATAATTATAGCGCTAACGCCAACTGTAATTATTATAACATGTAATAGCTGTTAATTAGCTCATAGGTAATGTGGTGTAAGTCAAAGTAATACAATATCGCTATTATATCGCATGACTCGCGTTTCGCCCGACCGAAGTCATCGGTGACACTACATCGTTAATCATTCCATTCTTCCTGGATAAAATTTTGATTTTCAATTTCAATGTACACTGATTACTTCGCCCAATATCCTTGATAAATGACATAGTTTAATAAGTTCGTGACAGATCCGGCTGACGTGGGAGAAACGCAATTCGTTTTTGCCTACATTAGTTTCATTCACATGTTGCTGCTATGAGGCTATACGCGTGTATGTAACACATTACACATGTTACTAGCCGGTAAGAAGGTCAGATTCTTTTCTGAATTCAGTTATGAACACATTTTTGCTCCTGTTGTAGAATTCAACACCGAAATGTTTAACTTTAGCATCACTCTATCTCGTTTTGTGAATAACTTCATAGCGCCATGTCTGTATAAGTACATCTTCGAACACTTCCGGAATATTTTCGAAGTGTAAAACTTTTTCTACATCTCGAACTTTTAATTTGAACGTAACGTGATACATATCCGGTACAACAGTGAAAACAGTAACTTCTACCTGTGATATATTCATTCAATATTTGATTCCGGATGTGTAGAGTTTTTTCCGTCTCCTAAACTTTCTCATACATTCAAATACTTGGCAGTTTTTGTCGTGTAAACTCCGGACTAAGTTAAAAGGTTAGAGCAGATGTTGTTTTTTAGTTTCCTCAATTTGTTTTTTGAGAATGCACTGTCTTAATCTGATATTTAATGGGTATACTTAGCTCAAAAAGTAGTGTAGAGCAGATGGTTTCAATCGAAGTTTCATTTTTGTCCCCGAGAGTCAAGCGATCCCTGGATACGGATACAGTTATAGAACAGTTGCAATCGGCAATAGGCTATTGTAAATAGGTTTACTGGATGTACTTACTGCATGCATACTACTGCTTTGTCAATAAAGTAAAAACACATGACAAATCATGTTATTTGTACATCAACAACTTTATGGTAAAAAATAATTATATCACGGATGCTGTATATAACTTCTGCCAACTAATGAACATTGAAGTAAACAAAATGCTGCTTCACCTTTTCAAATTCAAAAGTCAAGACTTCTATAACGTAACTGCTACAAAGATGGCGTTATGGCCAGCAGGTGGTCCACTGGCAACTCGCCAAGCCTTGGCAACAAGTCCAGGGTCGGGTTACTGGAACTGATCACGGATAGGGTTTTATATTGCAGGGGAGGGTTTTAGATTATGCTTCCACCGAAGTGGTAATTTGAGTACTGTTTTGTAACTTTGTGCACTCTGCAACATTTAAAATTAGACGCAGCTGCAGTGTATTTTTATAGTACTTTGTGGGCAAAACAATTTTGAATGTTATGTTTGGTAATAATTATGGTATGCGAGAAATAATCTGAAAAATTCTTGTAGACTTTCCTTATTAAATAACTTAAGAAAAAATAAGTCTTAAGTGCTGTAGGCATCGTAATTTTTATATCAGATGATTTATTTAAAAAAGTAGCTGTTCAGATTCAACATTTTTTATCAAATCTTCTCGGAATAATTAGTATCAACTGCGATAGCTTTACTTCTTATATAAAATTAATTTAATATAACGGAAGGGAAAGAAACACATGTAGAAGTAAACCTGCCTGCCGAAACAGAGGTCCTGGGCTCGATTCCCGGTTGTGGTAAAGGTGACCGAAAAATATTTGTTCTCGTATTGTAAGTTGTTTCCTTCCATCCGCAATACTGGGAATATTAGAATCATTTAGTTACTTAATAATATACACTGATCTATATGATCGATCGAAAAGAGATTATAGAATACACAATCGTAATTGTCTATATTCTGTCTCGTCTACAGAGGTTCCTACACCTGACAAAACATTGTAACATTGAACAATTGTTGGATAAGACAAACAAATGTACCCACGAATTAATCCCACGAACGCTACGTCTGTTGAATGTCTTGACGGTTAAAACAATGATGTATCGCACATTGTGGGCTATCTGAACTCATTAGTCCAAATTGCACGTACTGACTCATACGGTGACAGCTTGATTAGCTTGTAAAACATGTGTCTTGCTTTCATGTTGTCTTGTCTTTATAACAATGTGTTCTTGAAGTGAAATATTTGTCTTTCTGTCTAAATTCAACGAAGGAACAAATTTGAATGCAAAAATTACAGTTATGTGCCACACTTATCATAAAAGTCGATTAAAATTTACCGGAAAAACGACTTTTATTAATCGCAAACCAAGTACCTAATTTACATAATTGAAATACACATTACACGAATCCTGTGACGAGAATGTTTCTTTAATCGTGGTGAAATCTTCACGGTTCTCTTTAATTTCATCTTGCATAAGTTGGCCCAACGCCGGTTTGATACTTGCTACCAAAAAAGTAAAAAGTATTGCGAACTTAGCACAAGCGCTCAGATAACGTGCCTGCCCTGCTTCTTGGAACAGGAATATTTTTTTATTGAGAAGAGTCGAAAAATGTTACCGAAAATGTCATTAATGTGGAAAGCTCTCATGAATAGAAACAAATTGCCAATGACTTAACTATAGTCAAAAAATAATTTGGCCCAAAAAAGAAAAAAAAATACAAAAAATATAAATATATTTGAACTTTATCTCAATAATCGAATCATTAGTTTCAATTTACTACTTTCCATTATGGCATCGCTTACAAATGTTAAGATAAAAGGCAGAGAAAATTATCCACAGACTTTGTGCCTTTGTGCCATTTCACACTGCGATTAGTCAAGGTTCCCATTTCGGTACATGCGCCTCCATATCAGGCACGTCTGACACTTGGTGTAATCTTGACTCCATATACGTCTCTACAATTAGCTGTCATATCCTTTTCTTTTTGAACTCTCAGTGACTGTTTAATTGTATGCCTTGCCGAGCTTTGTTTTGTTTGATAATTACAATGCTCATACGCACTACGTACTACGACTAGCAGATGTGTTCTTTTTGTGTCAGCGTGTTCAAACAAATGGGCATATGCGAATGTATGCCGTAGGAACTTTTGAAATAATTAACATTGAAAACATGCGTGTGAATTTCAAAATTACCTAAAAAGTAAATTATGGACAATCAGTAAATGATACGGCTATAAATCAAGCTGAGAGACTCAATTCAAGTGACTTACGCGTTAAAACAGCGTCACCGGTGGCCAAAGGAGTAATTTATTTTACAGACGCGAGATAAAATTTTATTCCAAACGTATTTAGCGGTTGAATTCAGCGCTTAAGCGACGAGGAATAACAAATGCGTTGCCATTTAGTACATCCTTTTACGAGTATTATTATTGATCGAAAGTATGGACGGAGAGTGCAGTTTTGTGAACATCGGAGATAGGGATTTTCCATTAGACGACTAATTTTTTTTTATTATATAACAATAAATTTTAAATTATAATAATTATTCGTGCAATGCAATTTAATTTTACCTTTATCCAAATTATAATTAAAATTTTTAGCAGTCCTAATTATTGCAATGAATTATTAAAATTAAATGCATTTAACCAACCATAATCTCTTTATTTTCGTAGAGTGAATTAAGTGAAAACAATAAGAAATGCTGTAGAACAACAACACCATTTGAGAGGCATTAAATTAACATAATTCTCTGGGTCTTTTATTTTTAAAGGACCTATACAATGCCTCAATAAAGAGCCTTTGAATAACTTTATAAGTGCATCGAAGCGTATCACCGTCGTTGTAATAGCCGCATGTGTTTCAACGATTTATACCCGACACGACAAACGTTGAATCGTTAATTTATATCGGGAGATAGCGTCACCCGCTAACCGGCGATTACCATCATTCTATCGCCAGTGTAGACCATGGCTTGTTATGTGATAGCATCGCGCTATCCATCATCCACCCCATGAATGAATACATTACCGATCACATGGCACTGTTCCGAGAATCGGTCGTTTTGTGTTTGACCATTAATTAGAATTGAAAATTTGTTGAACTGAACTTTTGTTGAATGAAATGTTTTACATTGATTGGGTGCATTTAATTTGGGGAGTGTTATTTTACTTTGATTCGTTTTATGCGGTACCTACTTACATTCTATTTATTATTTAAAGTTTGTAATTTACGTATTTGTGTTTTTGCCACCGCAATTCAAAATGCTCTCCATTGAGATAACAATATGATTAACAACGCGAAATCAATTTAATTGGGATGTTTGGCCTAATTGTAATGGACATATCAATTAGGTCAATAATATGTAGAATGAGAAGTTTGTTGTAATATACAATTAATTTAATAGAGAAACAGCATAAATACAGACTGCGATAATACCTTGTTCAGAATCGATCGTTATTATCCAAACGTGTGATTATTAATTTACAAGCCGTTATAAATATTAAGTTTCTAAATTGGAAGAACATAATAGAGGAATATTTCGACCGCTGACAGGCCAATCCATCAAGCTTCTAGTACTATGAGTACAGTTACACAGCGGACGAATCAGGCTTTTTGTTGATGTCAACGGCCGCTCAATAACTAGGATACAAACGCGCCGTAGACGTATACAATCAAACCAAATAAAAATCATATTAATCATTTTGTTGTACAAACCAGTATGCGAAACGAATTTTTTTAAGCGTCTGTCTTGTCTCGTCTCGTTTTTGCATGATACGCAATTACTACTAACGAGTCTAATGTAAGTTCAATATGTTTTAAACTATGTCTTATTGATATTGGCCCGGGCGTTTAACGGTCGCAAACCGGACTTTCTAATCCGATTCGTCATGGATTTGTTTAAGATATGTACGATTAATCTGCGTTTTTATAAAGCTGATTGTCGAGAGTAATAAAATTAAAATAGCGTCATTTACTATTGAATAGATAAGTTACGCGTCATCGTTGACTTATCTTCAGCTCCATAATGATTTAGAATTTTTGCAGGTAAAGATACTAATATTGTCCTTAGCGTTTCCACTTTTGAAACATTTTTAGCGCTAATTAAGTGCGCGTGGACACGTACCTGGCTGCAAAGAGATGCATCTAGCTAAATGCGGTCTTTCAACTTTGTAACTCGGTCCAAGCTAAGAAGATCTTGTCTGCCGCGACCTCACGTAAACGCGCAAAAACAAGAAATCTCCAACGTAAAAAGCCAAGAGAAGTTTAAATAACTGTCAAAGCTATCGTGCTTTTGTCAAAGAAAAATCTCGTTAAAATTGAGACGAATGCACAAAAAACTTTCATTTAAACAACTGTCCGCCAAAGATAAAATAAAGGATCCTTTTTATTTAGCCCGCGCACTCGAAATGCAAACGAAGTAAGTGAGATTGGCAAAATTCTGGCGAACCGTGTCGCATGCTAAATATTTTTTTCTGAATCGAGAGATTCTGACGTTGTCGTCTTTAGTGTTGTGCGTTGTTTAAATGAAAGTTTTTTGTGCATTCGTCTCAATTTTAACGAGATTTTTCTTTGACAAAAGCACGATAGCTTTGACAGTTATTTAAACTTCTCTTGGCTTTTTACGTTGGAGATTTCTTGTTTTTGCGCGTTTACGTGAACTCGAGCATGTTTTCGTTTTATTTTTATTTTAACTTCTTTTCACCTTCTTTCGTGTTAAGTTTTTAAAATAAAGCGATTTTAATCCCATTTGCAGGAAAAATCACGGAGTAATCCCTGCAAGCAACTTGCAATGTTTGATGCTGTAAAGTAATCAAAGTAATCAACAACATTTAAACAATTCTAAAACACCCATTTGTATTTCGTTTGCTCCGATCTTATCCAAAGCCGTCACGAACTTGTATTTACAACTGTGTCAATGCCACTTCCACCAGGTGAGGTCATTTGCAACTATCCATTGACGGATGATTTGCAATTTCGCAGACGTCGTCTTTTGTAGTGACTGCAGCGATCTCGTAACGATCTCACCCTACGGCCTGAGGTAATTTAGGAGTATCAGCAATCCCGCTTTCACCGCTGATGAATGACCCCGGGTCCCCATGCTTCGCGCTTCTCGACGTGCCGTCACCGTCGTGCTACACAAATCGTTTCCCTTTCATCACTCTCTCTGTAATGTTGTAAAATTCCATGATAAACCCCCTCGTTAAAGTGTCGGCATAATAACAAACACGACACACGCTAATTCGCTATTCTCCATCGATACGCGTAAAATCAATGACGGTGCACCACAGACGATACTTCTGACAGTTGATTTTGTAAATTATCAACTTTACAATTACCAGTCTTGATACGATCTGTTATTACCACTCGTCTTTTATTACGTGCCTCGGGGTTGGGAGAGAATTATTAATCGATCGGATGGTCACTTTCTCCAAAGAGGTCAGGTATTGTTCGAGCCTTCCTACCCCGGAGTGCAGGTAATTTAGCGCTATCGCTCGGATTGATTTCTCTCTATCTTCACTGATGGATGACTACCAATCGTGCCCCTGTCTCGTTAACAAGCTTGTGCGTTTTTGTTTAACTGAGTCGACTCTTTATTAAAAGTATATTGATACTTCTCAGAATCGAGTTTTTCGGCAATGTATCGATGATATTTCTCTAGATTCATGTAACAAAAACTCGATATTATCATCGTAATCGACAACTGTCTGTTTTCGTTTACGCTGTTTGTATTCATGCGTTATGCATGACGACCTCGATGTGTCGAAATCGTGTTTTTCCTGTCATGTTTCATTTATCTTCCAAAGCTTCACACTAATGAATGTTAAAGCTCTTTTAAGTCTAGAATAACCGTTCGATACGCGGTGTATATAAAAATTCTCACGTATATCATTGGATCGCATGGCCGACTAACGTTTCTCATGCACGCAAACTCGCAACTTAGGCCTATTGTAGACTTTATTGCCCTACTAATAGGACTATAATAGTACATACAGCAAAGCAATGATGTTATATACGGCGGAAAAGTCAGAACTCAGCACAAACGATCGTAATAGCTACAGCGTCGGGCGATCGCGCCGGTCACGCGATTTCGATTTCATTCACAACTGCGCTGATTTTATCACTAAGGACGCGATATTAACATTTTATTCGCATTTTCGTGTACATGCACCAAATGGGTCGAAATAATTCTTTCGACACAGTTTAAGGATTATATCAATCAACTGCAGAGATCCAATCTCCTCTTTTTATGTTCTTTATTTTATTGATATGAATGTATGTAACGGGACTGGCCGTGTTGTTATTTCAGTGCAGTCGATTGAACAAGGGTTCATCAATCATAAACATCGATTCTTCTCTTATAAAAACGATGAGGATTTATGTTTATGTTAATCAATATGGACTGATTGCATGAAAATTAGGCTAAGAGCTAATGAACCGCCTAATAGTAGTAGTCACTGCCGTCCATGCTTACATGTGTAATATTAAATAAGCTGGAAGAAGAAACCAGCCTTTTGAAATGGCTCTCGGGCTCTGCAACAAACTTAAAAAAATATCAATTGATTCTAGATCTAGATGATTTATTATGAAATCTAGAAAAGTATCACTCTAATTTGTACTTACAGTATTTTTTACCTAATTGGACTTAAGTGCACTTACCGTGTTACACAAATATTCAATACTTTCTTATTCAACACACCTCGCTTGTTATGATCGCCAATTGGTCTGCAATTTTCTTGTGTCGTTACTCTGTTAAAATAATGCTATTTTAATATCAATAATACTAGTGATAACAAAGCAATCGAAGTTATTTCTTTGAATGTAATTAGTTGTTTCACGATTCAAGGAACTACCTGAAGTGGCTACCTATACATTGTCACTTTCTGTGTAGTGTTTAGAAGTCGGATACTAATGCTTAAATATGAAGTAGAGTGTTGTAACTATGTAATTCTGTCTATGTTGCATTTTGTTGTGGTAAAGTAGGTGTTATTTATTAATAACAACCAACAAACGTATTCTCATGATTCATTGTATTATTCAGTGACCTACGCATAGATCAGTTTTTGTTTATTCGATTAGATTTGTTGCATCATTCGTAGCATAAGTTCATTTTTACTACTATATTCTTGTCTAAAATGTGATTATCTACTACTTAACACCAGACGGTCTATCTCTGCTTCTTGCATACTAATAAAACGACAGATGTTGCATTCGAAATTAAAAAATCCTTATGCGCACAAAACTGTGGTATGTACATAGTTCTAATTACGTGAACAACGTGTCTGCTCCAACTGCGCAATAAAATGCACCAGTAATTTAGTTTGTAAGCGTAAACTTTTAATTGGTTTTTAACTATTGCACAGAGGCGGCAATTGGCTTAAATGCATCAGCCACAACTTTTACGCGGAGAATTTATTTCATTTGGCGAGCTTTCCCATCTTTTTTATTGAAATTCATAACATTTTCACTGTGGTTCAACGTGTCAGGGCTATTGTTAGATATACTTAAAAGGTTATATTTAAAAGGTAAGATATTAGTTGAGTTTAAGGTTAGTTCAAGGACATTAAGGTCATATTTTTCATTTATATTTAACTTAATTATGCCATAAGAATTTGCAATTTCTCGTTGTTGCTGTGAAGACCTGTTTAATTTAACTTTTTCTCGAATTTCAAGAATTATTTCTTTAAATTCTTCAATTAGGTTTATGCATGCTTAAATCTTTATCTGTATCTCTTTTTTAAAATCGTAATGTCACTAAACACATTAACCATATTACTTCTATCTTAAATCAAAGTTCCTCGTATATCACTTTCGCATAAATTATTTGAAGCGACAAGAGCATACATGTTTACATGTGGCTAGCGATAAAATAAGCAGCTTTCATTGTTCAACTGGTATGATTCATGGGCTATATCTTATGTAAGCTCGACTTGACCTTAGCACTCACCGTGACACACGTGAGTGCAATGGTCACAAGTAGAGTTACTCGTATCTGTTGAAGTATGTCATTCGAAATGTTAAAGCTGCACTTTCTTATCATTGAATACTTTACAATTGCTTTTTGTCTTTTTTTGTTGGTTCCACAATTTTGTTTTTGAAATTATTTCTGTTTTTATTTTTGTTATTACTTTAAAACGAAAGAAATAAGAAGTTTTTTAAATGTTATGATATACTTTAAAAAAATTATTCAATTTATTTTGTCCTCACTCTTATCCTTTTTTAACTAGGTACGTTTATCTCGAATCATTTTTAAATTTTTAATATTTTCAGCTTTTTTAAGATTCCTAATCAATTAATCTACTAAATATTTAATTTATTATGCATTCAATCTGAGAATTCGTATTACTATCAGCACCTAATCCGTTTTCTAACGTAGCTCATTATTTCTTCTTATTGTTTCATTTGTTTGTTCATTAACTAATTGACAGTTGTGCGAACTGTGAACCACTAATTAACCTCGCGTTACTTTTCCAAACTTTCTTTAATCCGAGTACTTTTCACGCAACTGATTTTCCCTTGGTTCCTCTGCACATCAATCTGCTTCCATATACAGAAGTGCTTGCCCAACCTCCTTGATACTTGCAGTATGATACATTAATACACTGATTTCTCGTATGTCGCAACCGTGTAATGCACTTACCGCGACCCACGCTTCCTCAGCTCCGTGACCGTGTTTCATGGCAAAAAGGTTTGGCTTGTAGTCTCGAGTAAGTTTATGATCCTGCCCAAACTGAACTGATAAATTCTGCGAAGGAAAATTTGCTTCAAAGAATTCAAAAGACATGCATACAAGTGTAAAGGAGTCCGCCTATTATACCTTACCGTATCATGACCGTGCTAGAAACGTATCATGGTATTGGACGCTATCAAGAACAGACTCATTTAAATCGAATGTTATAAAATCACTTGATTGATTTCTTAGCATAACTTAAGCTAAGGCTTCTGGTTTTTCCTAATATGATAGATAGTTTTACCGCATCTCAAATAAATTGAAATTAACTTTTGGAACAAAATTAATAAATGGTTGTGTTAAACAAGCATGAATGGATCAATATGTCGCAGAGTAGGTATATTTTGCGTCTCTGTCTATCGTTTTCTACTGTCATACAGAGGGTTGTAATTGTATCTCCCCGATTAATAATTTAATGATGCTCTGCAAAAAATTACGTTTTGCGGCTTAAAATAGGATCGTAGAAATTTTATTTATGACATAACAACTATTATATTATTTGAATTCATTTCATACATAGAATATATTGCCAAAGCTAAATAGATCGATAGCATTCTGTTCAAACTAGATGCCTTTACAAAGCTCTGTTGGTAAGAGGCCAAAAAAGTTTGTTCAAATCTGCCAAAGTTACCTACCGCAGACTATCTTCTCCGAGTTTATTTAACTTTAGTCGTCCAGAATCAATTTCTAAAGAAAATCCAATCAAATTCTTTCAAACCCAAACTGTGGCTTCCTGTTTTTAAACCGTTTGTTCAAACATGTCCTTCGAGTTGAGTTTGTTTAGTCTTGCTTCCGAAGTGGTGGAACCAAAATAGCTACCGTACTTAATGGACTTCAATCAAAGAGACGCTTGCTTCACTTACAGCGAGAATTACAGAAATATCAAATAACTGGTTGTTAATTTCATCAAAGATTGATTCGCCATACAAATAAACAAATAAGAATAACAATAATAACAAAAGGTATAGCTAACAAGAACAACGCTTAACAGTCTTTTCAACTTCTTTTTCTTCATTCTTTCTTGGCCGACAACGCATCTGTGATACCTTTAGTGTTGCTGATGTTCATGGGCGACGATAGCCATCTGCCATCGGGTGGATCGTCAGCTCGTTTGACGGCTATTTCCATTAAAAAACACATTACCTACATTACACATTACATTAAATTAAATACATTTTTTCGTCATTTTGACACTTTTTATATAAACACTCGTTTAGTTTGAAAGCAAATAATGAAAAGCTGTGCGTTTACACAAGACTAAACTTGCATAAGACTACATTGCCACGGTAATCCAGTGGAATTGCAAAGTCAAGCATAAGTTTATAAGTAACTAGAAGATGCCCGGCGTGTGCTGCTACGCTAAAATAAATAATGTGCATTAGGCATTGTTTTAGTTGTCTCAAACAAACTTCGCATTATTGCCTTTCAAATAAAACTAGTTTGGGGCACATCGTTTGGATGGTTTCAAAGTCTGTAAAGTCCGGTTTACACGTATTAAGTAGTTAAGTAGATAACTAAATTTTATGTAAATTAATGCGTGCAAACAGACAACTTAGTAACTTTTTAGTTAAAATTTAGTTAACTACTTAACTACTTAATACGTGTAAACCGAACATTAAGGACATCATCACATATAAAAAACATAGCCTATCTCTCCGTCGCTGGTGGTAAAACAAATGTAAATGTAACATGAATCTTATTAGTCTCATTGCTCGTGTTGATGTTATTAATCAGATGGATGGCGCATTGCTTCTGTTGTGGGTAGAGGTAATGAATGTGACTTTGAAACTGTAATATGATGTGAGAACTAATTTATAGGTACTAGCGCCGGATAGAATTACTTACCTAGGAAATTCTACAAGTTTTTGTTCACTAGGTTCGTACGAATTTGTGTTGCAGATTGACTCTTAAAGCATTAACCATTGAGTAAATTTTCCCGTGAAGGTCCGTGAATCAATGTTTCAATTATTTTTTTGCATTGTTTTATTTGATTAATCTATTAGATACGCTATCATTGTTTCAATCATGGGGTAAGGAAGAACAGGTTTCAAATGAGTTAACTTATGAATGAATAGTGTAATTCTCTTAATTGTTAAATTATACATGTTAGCTGGAATATTCACTGCCATTATGATTTTGTAAGGATATCATTATTTCAAATATGAGCATCTATGGTAGAGCAACAAATATTTCCACAAATAGAAAATTCACTATTGCCACTAATCTTAGATTTTCAATACTGCGTGCGCATTAGATATTATAAATATCATTAGTTGTGATGATCGAAAACTTTGGCAAGAAACATGCAAACCAAACCTAAAGTTTACCTCGATAGAATACCTGTGAAGTCGGTAAGTCTATATTTGGTCAATAAATTCTTCAATTCAAATTCAAAAACGAGGAAGAATGCGACGGATTTGAGATTACATTTCGAACCCACATACTAACCAAACGGATAACAATGTTGAGAGGTCAACATTCAAAAGTGTTTAACGGTAATTTTGAGTGACTGCAGAATTTAACTCTCCCCAAAGTGATATGGAGTGGAGTAATATATAATTTATACTAGTCCAATTATTCGCAACTTTAGGTACATCTTAATCATCTATGTTACAAACTTATCTAATTGTGGTAGTTATTTACGGTTGAAATATCAACAAAATTAGTCCTAATTAATTATAATTGGGTAACGTCTGTGGTATACAAAAATATTTAATAATGATTTAATCATAATTTGCATCGCCATGACTTGTATGATCATAATGTTAAAATATTAAAATAACGTTAAAATGTTAAAACGCCAATTAGAGGAGGCCTATGTCAAGCAGTGAACTTCTTTGAAAGGTTATGAGATAGATAAAATGTTAAAATTCTAATCACAGTATATGTGCATAACCGTATATTAAAGTGGCTATAATTTTACATGTATGGGAAAGCATAATCTGGGTTTTTTCTGGGAATTTTTGGGAATCGTTTAAAATTGTAACGTCTCATCGTTACAAAATATGAAACAGTATTTAGATTAACGTTTCAACACTTGCTCCTGTTAAAGAAAATTCTCCAAAAACCTGCATGTGTTACACATTTAAG
Organism: Thymelicus sylvestris; assembly: GCA_911387775.1. Classification (NCBI taxonomy): domain Eukaryota; kingdom Metazoa; phylum Arthropoda; class Insecta; order Lepidoptera; family Hesperiidae; genus Thymelicus; species Thymelicus sylvestris. Next base: position 13,382,019 of record OU426895.1, read on the forward strand.
TACTGTCGAAACTGTAACCAATAAGACTGTGATAATGTAAATTTAATGTCTTACAACAATAAAATTTATAGTTCTAGACAATAGGATTTGCAGTAACCGCAAATTATTACCAACTATTTTGAGAATTGCGTGGGGGATTACAGACCATTACAGTTTTGTAATTTCTCGCTTACATTAGAAATTACCATTCTGGGAACGGTCCCAGAACGGTTTCGTAGATGTGGTTATTTGCGCACGCAACTTCGTCTACGAAATCTTTACATTGATACCAACTTTTATCCCCTATTTCAAGTATCATGCTTCTGGGTTCAGTGGTTCAGGCTGTGCTATCTGCCTGTCAGTAACAAACACTGTCAATTGAATGGTCAAATCAGTGACTCATGATCATACAATACCGAATCCGACAATACCGGTCATATTTAGCCAAGAAAGTAGCTGTAGTAATGATATTTATGAATTCGATATTTGTAAGCTGGAATGGATTGATAGTTCAAAAAATATTTCAAAACTCCAGGATAAATGATAGAAACCTAAGTAAAGTACTAAGTATTCAGAAATCTCATCAGTATCATAAGTAATCAGAAAATTGTTAGCACCTAATTATCTTCCTCATTATTTAATTACATAAATAATACTCCGTGCTTGAGAATGCTTTACCACCTTACTTTAAAAATTACTGACTTGATTATACGATGTATTACGAAAGAAAAATATCTGTGAATCTGGCAGAACAACTCCATTTTGACGCTATCTTTTACCCTTTTCACGGCTTTAAAGATGACATTTAGTTTTTGTAAATTCCTTTCTTACATTTCGCAGTTGTGTAACCATTTTAACAAGTCTTTATTGAAGTTCACGATATTTATTTTCATGGTTTTGATTTAAATTAACAAATCATAAATACTTTCATCGAAAAACATTTCAGTTGAACCACAGAAGACATAATAGTACTTATAATAAAATTGAACACTTAATTTAACATGACAAGCAAAAACTAAGAAGTAATGAAAATATCAACCTCAAACGGTTAATTGATTTCAGAGTAAGTAGTTCTATATTATCTTCAAAAGATGATTGTATAAAGCCTGATTTCTGGACTTTCGACGGTTACTTTTAATGCATTGAATCATTCAACGTAGTTAATACTTTTCCTGGATTAAAAAAACCAGAAGATTATGATGAAATAAAATTATAAACGCATTAAATTATCATAACCCATCTTAAAGAGATTAACCCACTTAGTCAAGGCACCCTAGCCAAGGGATTAGCTGGAAAGCTTTTCTTTTGAAGAACGAAACAATTAAGCAGTAATACTTAGATCGAGTAATATACACTTACAAGCTAGATGTTACACTTACAAACTAGGTATTACTGCTTAGTCATGAAGTTGGTCTTATTCGTATCAAATGTATACAACTTCGTTGGGTTCAAAATCCACTGTTTCTAAAACTTATATTGTTTTCACTTGGATATGTTTTCTTTGTTTGTAATTTCACTACATCTTAATATATATAAATTACGTGTCACGTTGTTTGTCCGCGATGAACTCCTAAACTACTGAACCGATTTAAATCTAATAAGCACACCGTATGCAGTTTGATCCAACTTGAAAGATAGGATAGCTTACATCTCAAAATAATGAACTTTTGACAGAACGAAGTCTGTCCGGGCAGCTAGTATAATATAAATACGTAGTTGAAAATGTCAATCCTGATAGTGTTCTAGAGCTGCTCTATTTAAACCTAAAGCATTATACCTAAATATCTATGACAAGTTCAGTTAACTATCTGAGAAATTTCCTTTCTCAGATTTAAAGGAAAACGTGATGAAAATGTTTTGTAAGTAATTATTAATAATTACGTTAACGAACGGTCTAAATATTTATTCTAATACCAATAAATATATGATAGAGTAAATAAACGGTTGAGAGACACTACGACAAGCGCATAAAGATATTAAAAATGCTATCAAGAAATAATTTTGCAAGACTTTCTGTAAAATTATTGTTTTTAAAATTTCGTGTTTCATTCCATAGAAGTTCAGAAATTACCAATTTTACGGATGCTAAATTCTATCCGCGGTCATTATACTAAAGGCGGAAACATTCTTTCGAAATGAAAGGTGATTATTAATTTCATCAAAAATTACAACTCCAAACAGTGAGCTCTAAAACAAAGGAATGCAGTCATACTCTAACAAGTTTTAAGCAGGAAATCCTAATTCGATAATTGTTGGACTTTAAGTCCTCTACTGAGTGCACCTACTAATTTTCTCCTCTGAGGGCAATTTTCGCCGGCCACAATAGTCCTTGTTAATGGGGTGAATGGACTGTTAAATTCGTAAGCCCTGAAAATTGGTCTCGTAGATTGGGCAATTTTCTCTGACGCACCAATATTAACTTTTTCGGAAGTAAAGTTAAGGCGATTAGAGGTTTCTTATGCAAATGCGATAAACGCCGTTAACAAGAAATATGAATAAACGGTGTGTTGAAAAGTGAAAATTGTAACTTTATCTTATTTGCTGTAACTAAACTTAGTATTAAATTTCCCAAATTAGAATTTGGCATTACAACATCAAACTAAAATATTTATCTAAAATTTAGCAGAACATAATAAACATTTTGCAACAAAGCGGTTGTGAGTAATTGGTTCCGACGATTAGCCACTTGAAATAGTAGCACAAGTGTCTTAGCCGCCGAATGGAGCACAAGTACATACTGCGAACACTTGTGGAAATTTTGCTTAAAACTATAACGCACTTAAACATGCCTTACTGAAGACCCTTGAATAGTGTTACGGCTATTATACGAGTCATTGATACTGTTAAACTTGGAAGTTGTTTCCGTATTAAAAGAAAAGATATGCAAATTCTTAAAGAGTTTGTTTTTTTGGTCGAATATACAGTTACTTATAATACGGCAATTGAAGAATCTTCCGTATGTAAGCATGATTGAATATTAATTTGGTTTTTGTAAAACTATTGTTGGTTATAAATGGCATGTTAAAACATATTTAACAAAAATTCTACGCAGATGCAATTGCATATCGACAAGATTCTTACATTCAACGGACCCATTAATTCACCGATTAGGCAAGACTACATAACGATTGATAGGTTGAATTACTTTAACCTTTACTAGTACAGCACCGTTTAGTATGGAACACAAAGTTTATTACGATGTTTCTCCAAAGCTAGGCCAGTCACGACACTGTTATGTCAAACTACCATCCTACACGCAACTGTTACACTAAGTACGTAGTAACTACTATAAATGGCAAAAGTGATTACCTATACTTCGCGTGGAATTTAGGCCCGATCTAAATTAATGATGAATTTCGAGCCCAATCTAATTGTTTTTTTTTCATTTTTTGTAATCTGAATTTCATAAAACAATTGAATAGAAAATAATATAAATAGGAAAAACAAACGAGACTCATTAATTAAAACATGCAAGCCAAGACAATCTGAAGGATATATTAACAAACAAGCGACGGGTAGAAAAATACTAAAAATATTACCTTCTTCGTCAGGTCGCATCTAACAACATATGAAATCAGTAAAATGACGATAGATAAATCAGGTAGACCGCCTGCACCTCGGCGTACTTCCACCTATAGGAGCTATGATGAACTTGGTATAATAGACCGTGGAAGACCTCTGAGATATCGACACGGTGGAATCGAAGACCTTACTGGCTTGGAACAGCAAAGAATTCACCGAACATACCAACCGCAAGACATGGACGACATAACTGTTATAAGTTCTGAGGAAATACCAAAACCCAAACGAAAGACAATCGACCACTTAGCGAGTGGATTTCGAAGAACGTTCTCGGTGCGAAGTAGACGGGAAGAGCCTGAGGGTATCCCGATGGACACGTTCCAATTGAGTTGTGAAGAGAATTTCGCTACAGTCAGGGGAGCGCCGTTTGGAAGACGTAGATCGTTGTCAAGGGATAGAGGATCTTCCATACTCGGTCGGAGCTCGTCTGAAGGTGACGTGCGAATGCCTCTGCCACGAGCTCCGCCAGCGAACCCAACGCCTCGTCTGCACCGCTGTCTTCGAGCCCTCGGTGGGAGCTGGAAGAATCTCCTCCTATGTGAGTCTTCGTGATCGTTTTAACAGCTTCTCTTTTAACACATGCGCAAACGCCGCACACAGGGCTACGGATAATTAACACGACCAATTAACCGTGTCTAAAAACATAACAAATGCGTAAATATAACTCTTAACCTAAAGAAATCCGGTTAGAGTGCTCATTATTCTTTTTTTAAGACGCAGTTAACCGTTCACCGCGCTTGCTTCTTCCGGAGGTAATTATTGGTACGACGGATACAAATGACCGCGAGAAGCTTAGTTTAAATCTGTGATTAACCACAGAGCTTAACTGAATTACACGCTTTCTTTATGTAAATCAAATGATTGTTTGTATAACTAAGGAGCTAGGTGATTAATTGGCGTATTAGAGTGTGTTTCATCATTTTGTTGAGGGGGAAAATTAATTCTACACCGACATAATGATGAAGTAATAGCTGATCTGATAAGGTTTTGTTATTAACTATCTTTCGACGCAAGATATAATTGAGTATTAATCAAGACTAAGTATGATTACATGTACCTACTGTAGCATATTTGTTGTGAAAATTGGTCTATGTAGACTATGCATTCTTTATTCAAAATCAATACTACGGTTATGATCATACAATTCCGCCATAATTATGTAAAATATAAATGATTTACGATCAAATTAAGCCTTAACATTAAATGTTATGGTCTATTTTCAGTTAGATAATTAGATTGCAGCCGTATAATTCGCAAATTAGCTGACTTACACTTTTCCGTGTAATGACTATTATGATTTTCGCAACAGTCCCATTTGTGTTTGCGTATGCAAATTACGTATTGTATACTACACTTGTTAGTGTCGTTTAATTTACATTGTGTGGGATGAGAATTCACATAATTTCCATATATACGGTCGATATCGCAATAATGACATTAAGTTAGTACTTTGGGTGGAATTCCAGTCGATGTATTGTCAATTGTAAATGCATGTTGCTTGTTAATAATATTGTGTCATTGGAAATAAAAACAGCAATGTATATATTTACAGTTAAATTATGAAGGTTTAATATCCTTAACAAAATCAAAACGATTTAATACATAATCATAGCCAATTACACATACATAAATGATCACGAACAAACAACTTAGACCCAAAACAAACCTTGTATCCGTTACTAATATCTCTCCTGGGAATCGTACTTTGGACCCTTCGGGCAAGCACTGCCGAGCTACAAGTGCTTTAAGCTTGCAACTACGTACTTATTAATTCAACCCCCTAACACCTACTCGTCCTTTATAAAGCACGTTCTATCAAAATATTACTCTGAAAAGAAACAAAAGTAAAGCTCTATACGAAACTATTTTCGTACCCTTCGTTTAATTATTCCGAAATAAATTCATGTGTGTACATATTCATTTGTATACTATAGTGTATAACTGTAGACTTACTTTTATATCTATCATGGGTGTATCAAGGATTTTCTCTCTCGCGTCGTGTTTAACCCTATATTGCGAGTGGTCTCATTTAGAAAATTGCCTTTTTAATTTTCCGTCATACTGGTTCAGGACTGACAATGGCGTATGGGAGTTCGTATGGAAGTTCCCTGCTCCAGTTCCCTTGTTGTTCCCTTCTAGGGCATGCGTATGTATGTTTTTATAATCACGTGTCGGAAAAACAAAGTCTTGTCATGTCGTGAAGACTATGAGGAGCAATGTCTCTATATGAACCTTTGTTTGTTAATTTGAATATGGAACTATTGACGATTATGCATGGAATGGAATGGTTTTCTAAACATTCGTTTCAGGCGTAATAGCCACTGGCAGTTTATACTGATAGTTTGCATAAAACTAAATGCACATTAAAATGTATCTTTACATCTCAGCTACTAAGGATTCATTATTTCTTATGGATTGACATTGAATATGTCATCTATCCGTCCATAACAGTTTACTTCAAAATTAATTACATTATATCCACCAACAAAATCTGAAAATATATTTCCTTAATAAATCGTGCAACACATGCGATTGCCAAAGCGCACTTTGAAAACTTCAGAAACATTCCGCAATTTGAACGATTAACGCCATATTTCATGTCGAATAAAGACCTAACATTCTCCGTCTCTTTCTGTCTTCTATTCGCTCGTGTGGTGGAAGTAATCCGTCTAATATCGAGGGGAGCGGTATTGTACTGTGAGCAACTCTTGAAATTTTGTTTTGTCTTACGTCTACTCGTATTTGGGTTTTATTAGCAGGGAAGTTAGAATACAATGCGTACGAAAGAAGAAGAGTTCCGTTAGGTCTTTAAAAGACACACGTGGTTGAGTAATTCATTACATTGGTCGTTTGTTATGAGATATTGTTGTGTTTATTAAATTGAGCTTGTGTGAGTATAATTGAATCTTTTAAGCAGATGGGCAACCTGATGATAAGTGGTCAGTGTGGTCACCATTTACCAGCCACATGCCTATTGCTAACACTACAAGAGAGAATCTTGATTAGTTACCAATTATGAAAAGATAGAAAATAAACAAACACTTTGTTTATTAGGTTCTAAAATACATCAAACATAGTAACCAATTTAGGAAGGACATGTGAAAATGAGGCATTTAAGAGGGAATCAATAAAAATATAATTTGTTTTACAAATTCCTTGAACAGCCGTTACTTCTCTCAGGACCCACGTCACTCCTAGCATCTCACTATGTAGCGTAAATAATACGTTATATCTAGGGGTGGTCGCGGCTTGTCAGCGTTTATTCCGCTTTCCGTGTCTGACAGGATGTTTTAGCGAAATTGATTGTGAACTGTCACGTCACATTGATTTAATTAACGTCAGATCGTGTTAATTTATAACTATCTATCACTATCCGCTATCTAGCGCTTTTTTGTGTGTAATTTTAGCTATATTATTTTATAGAATTTAAGTATTTTATGCATAGTGGCATGAACTGCACTCCAAAATGGCTCGCACAGAATATCAGTGCTGTGGTGGTTCTCCAGAGCAATTACTGAGTGCGATCCATTTCCTGAGTGCTTACTACAGAGAATAATTTTATTCTAAACTATAATTTATTATTATTATTATTATTCTACCCATGACTGTTTCTGTAGTAAGTAACTGTTGGAATAAAGCATTTCTTTCTTTCTTTCTTTCTATCCAATGAGCTCTTCTGAAGTATTCCCAAAACGCAATGTTATAGTGTTCTTCAAAAATGGCGTAAAGAGAGTTCTTGTGTTGTTCATGTCCATAAACGACGATGACCACTTGGCATTTACCGTCAGGCCCGTCTGCTTTTCGTCAATTCTTCTAGCCATATTTTTTTACTGATTCCTCCAATTATTTATACAAATATTATCACACGTTATCGTATGTTATCGTGTGGTATCTTTTTATCACCACTTGTGTCATCACATCAATGATATTGCTTACTATCTTTTGCACTTTGGTCGAAATGACCGCCCGTCCTCGGTCACGTACAACCTGCCTTTATCATAGCGTGTAGGGTTGCTTTAAATAGTTTAAATTGAGCAAAAATAACGGTTATATTTATTTCTCGATTAGACTTTTGTTAAAATAGCTAATTTGGTTTTTTCTATTAGTTTCTTATATCTCTGACCTAGAATTTTTTGTCTCACTACTGAAGTTTGATCATATTTCTGGATTGACGCAATGCGCAGTGGAAAGAAAAGTCTGTATAAATAATATAACATTATATTTTTTCATAAGTATTGAAATTGCGGAAAGAGAAAAAACACTTTATAAGTTCCATACATCACACTTCACTCTATATAACTATCTACTTAAATAACTTTAAAGTTTCTATTAGGATGTAAATTAATGTTACATATCACACCAGCATCAAATGCGACTCGAGGAAGGATATTAGGTCAACTCGGAGTAGCTGCGTTAGGCTCCGCAGAGCACTCTACGTGCTAGAAGAACTCTTCGGAAATAGAACACACCGTTCCAATTCCCTTTGATTTAAAAACGTATAGTTGCTGTCTTCTGACTCTGTCTCTGTCTGTGTGTGTCTGTGTTGTGTCTTGTGTGTTGTTGGCTGATAGTGCATACTGCGTATTTATGGATTATATTTTATTGTTTTGTGGTTTATTTTTTATGGAAATAGCTGGCAAATGAGCTGACGATCCACCTGATAGTAAGTGGCTATCATCGCCCATGGACATCTGCAAAACCAAAGGCTTAATGGTGTGTTGCTAGCCAAGAAACAGAGAAAAAAGAAATGCCTACGCGACTTGCTAATAAAACTGTTATAAGGATTCACAAAGGTGCGTGTTTTATCATGTCTAATGAAAGAAATGAACGGAACTCAGGACTTGATAACAGTCAGTTGAATCGAGAAATTCAAATCGTGGCGCAAAAATTCCGTATCTAGATAGATGTGTAAGGCTTGCGATTTTTCTAGGCATGTCATAAACCCTTTTTGTGTTAAAGCCAAGCCAGAAACTATTTCCTGTCTTGAAATTTGTTGGCAAACGCAAATGTTTCTGATGTTCTATTTAAAGTACCCTCACCAACCCTCACCAGAACCCTTACTAAGATCGCCGCACCCAGTTCGCAACTGCTTCTAATCCCCTATTTAGGCCTTCGCTATTATTAATCTGTGGAGAACAACTCTGCATCTGTGTTTATTATATTTTGTCTATACTGTATCGGTTTGTCCCTTGCACGCTTTTCTATTACAAATACTTATGTACCTATATCATTTACTGTGGAATACTAATAGAAATTGGAAAGAGACCCAAATTCAGGAGTGATAATACTTATTGATGTACTTTGGATAACGTCAACAATTTTTTTCTTGTAAATCAATTACTGATAATGGCCTTTTCATCGACACTTAGTACGGGATCAAGTAAGTGATTTTACTACAACATTATATTTATGCCAAGGCATGACTTTTGCCCTGCAATTGGACCATAATAAGCAATCACTTCTCGTTTAAGATAATTTTAAGCCATGAGGATAAACAAAATTGAGGGGTTCAATCAGCCAATTAGAATAAGCATATGGTTACACAGTGTTGTGTGCCTCAAGATTTTCTCAAGCCATCCACTTATAAATCTCATATGAATAAAAAATGGGATGTAGATATATAAACTATCACTGAGGATATTTTTTGTAGGTTTCTGATATTTTCACTGAAACCTGCTGACAATGTTACACGTAAAGGCAAAATTACACGCCTTTAACAATTCTGGTGACAGAATTGTCACCAACGTGAATTACGAGCTACATTATGCAAGCAACTTGAACGCATCTTCTTTTTCGTCGTTTCCTCATGACTGAGGGTCGTGGTCATCAAGAGTTCCAACTAGGATCTTCCAAGCTTCTCTATCTTGGGAAAGTTGAATGGACGCGTGAACGGTGGTTTTACACGCCTGTTTAACAGTGTCGGTCCATCGGGTCGGTGATCTCCCTCTGCTTCTCTTTCCTTCTACGTGGCCGACTACTATCAGCTTCTCCAAATTATCAGGATTGCGCCGTGCCACGTGTCCGAAGTATTTGAGAACCCTTTGCATACATATAGTAGAGAGACGAGTTTGGATCTTGAGTTCTTTTAGGATAGACACGTTAGTGCGATGCGCAGTCCATGGAATTCCCAACATTTTGCGCCAACACCACATCTCGAACGCATCTATCCTATTTCGTACACGAGACTTCAGTGTCCAGGTCTCGGAAGCATAGAGAAAGATAGAGAAGACAAGGGTGCGCATAAGCTTTATCTTTACAGTCCTGCTGATTCCTCTGTTCTTCCATATCTTCTCTAACCGTTTTACTGCAGCTTTTGACATCTGTGCTCTACGAATGACCTCCTTTTCACAATCCCCATCACTGGTGATCATTGAGCCGAGATACACAAACTGATCCACCGAATCGAGATCTTGTAGTTCGTAGGTCCTTGGGAGTATGTTAGCTCGGTCGACAAACATCAGCTTGGTCTTGCTACGGTTTATCCGAAGTCCGTATTCAGCGCTTACGACTTCTACTCTTTGCAGAAGCTCAGCAAGTTCTCTTTCGTTGGCGCCTATAATGGTGGTATCATCTGCAAATCGTAGGTTGTTTATGAGATGTCCGCCCACACGGATACCTCCCTTCCAGTTCTCCAGAACTCTACGCATTATGTGTTCTCCAATTAGGTTAAAAAGTTGCGGTGAAAGTATGCAGCCTTGCCTTACTCCACGTTCAGTCCTAAAAGGCTGCGATTCGGTGTTATCAATGAGAACCTTTGAGTGACCTTCTAGGTAAAGATTCTGGACGAGAAAGGTTAGATGATCAGGTATACCCATCTCCTTCATGACTTGAAACATCCTTTTCCAATTAATGCAGTCAAAGGCTTTGGCATAGTCAATGAAGCAAAGAGCCATAGGAACATTGAACTCTCTGCTTTTTTCGATAAGCTGTCTCATGTTTAATATCTGTTCTCGTGTGCCTCTACCTTTGACGAATCCTGCTTGTTCCTTCGCAATTAATCCGGATATATAATATTCAAGTCTTCTGTTTATTATAGTGAGAAGTATTTTGCTTGCGTGTGATGTTATGGAGATGGTGCGGTAATTCTCACATTTACGGGTTGAACCTTTCTTGTGCAAGGGTATAACTATCGATTCCATCCAATCATTCGGCCACTGTCCCGTTCTCCAAACTTTTTGGCATATTGAATGGAAGATTCTAGCACCCAGTGGCCCCAGACTCTTTATCATATGGGAAGTTATTCCGTCCCCACCACTAGCTTTCGGTTTCAAGCGTGAATAGCTGTTTCAACTTCATGGAGCAGGATATCAGGCTCTTTTTCCGAGTAATCAAACCTCTCGTCATGTGCATGATTGCTATCGCTATATAGTTGTTTACAATATTGCCGCCACCTTTCCACTATTTGGTGTTTTTCTAGAACCAATTGTCCATTTTCATCTTCAACAGCCCAATTCTTCATTTTAAATTCCTTCGTAAGAAGTCTCACCTTTGCAAACATGTCCTTAGTGTTGGCCGTCCTAGAGTTATTTTCAATGTCCTCACATATGCCGTTTATGTATGCGTTTCTATCTCTCCTGCAGATGTATTGTACTTTCCCATGCAACTCTCTGTACTTTTCCTTGTCGGAATCCGATTTAAGGCCTGCCTCTTTAATAGCTTTTCTCTCTGCAATTACTGACCATGCTTCTTCACTCATCCATTGTGCCCTAGGGAGGAGTTTATGCTCAACCTTTGCTAATTCAGCAGTATCCAGTGTCGTGCTTTTAAGCTTATCCCAAGAAGCTTCGGCTGATTCAAATGGGTCAATTTCAAGTTCTTAAAGACGAGGTTGCACAAGCTGTTGGAAAAGATTCTGTTCCGCCAGAGTTAGATGGTATGTTTTACTAGGACGGGACTTTTTGGCTGCTCTTAATCGTACATTAATATCCCCTACTAGCAGTTGGTGGTCGCTTCCACAATCTGCACCTGGTCTCGTCTTTACGCAAAAGATTGAAGATCTCCAGCGTTTTGCGATTATGATGTAGTCAATTTGATTTTTGTGTTTTCCATTCGGCGATGTCCAGGTGTAGAGTCGCCGAGGATGCTGTTGAAACCAGGTGTTCATTATGCTCAGATTGTTTTCTGCACAAAAGTTTAGGAGCATTTGGCCACGTTCGTTTCGGTTCCCCAATCCAAACTTTCCAATGATTCCCTTCAGGTGGTCATCGCAGGGGTTATTACCTTGAACCTTGAACGCATAGCGACATTAAAATTTTAAGTAATTCACACTTTACAAGAAACCTTTATTTGTGTTTTAATTATGCATTAAAATGTTATTTGGTGTAACCAGATTCACCGCTTCTTGAAGGACCAAACGTAATAAAAATTAATGGAAAACCGTAAAAGATTGCAATTTAAATTTTATGGAACAAAAAAAAAAGAAAAACAAATACAAGAAAATAACGTTTACCACTGTCATAGAAATTGGCTACAATTTGGTGGCAATCGAAAATTAGACCAAAGGACCCCATTTCCCAAAACTGTGAGAACGGAAACAGTCAAGTTGCAAAAAATAATTATAGCACGAAAGACGCCATGCCACAAGTACTTAGTTTGTAATATGATAACTAGGTGTCCGGACTGAGTCAATTACAGAGTAATTTACCATAAAATGCCGGTAATGGCAGTAAATCACCGGATCGTTAGCGAGATATGGCGACTGTACCGCATGGTGGGACTGACAGCGTACACTGCAAACGCCTTCACAAGGCCTATAAGGCCTGACATGACAAGTGATCAACATGTCTCAGTATGATATCTTTAATATCTCAACTAATAATGCGAGTTTTGAATGGAGCATTAATCTTATTTGATAAAAATCTGTATGGCTACGTCCGCACAGACAGGCGGCTTGCTTAGCGCCTAGAGCCTAGTGGTTTGCATTCTGGCTACTTGCTAGGATACACGGTGGCCGCACTGAGAGGTGGTTTGCGTGGTGGGTCGCTAGGTGCCTTGGTCATTTTGCTTGTCGGCACGTTGACGAAATGTCACTCTCAAAAATAACTTACAAAATGAATGAAATAAATGCAACAATTTCTCGTTTCAGCTTTTAGTTTTTGCCATAATATTATATCCATGAGAACCCGACTGTCAATCTCATTTTTGCTTCAAAGATGCCTAGCGCCTAGTGACAAAAAACCAACACGTTTCTTTACTTCGATACATGCTAAGCTCGTTGCTCGGCACCAAGCGCGCAGTGCGGCCAGTCACGAACACTCTAGATCATTTGTTTTACTAAGTTACTCTCTAGGTGACAAGCTAGGCTCTAGGCGCTAAGCAAGCCACCTGTCTGTGCGGACGTAGCCTTACACTTTGTGTCGTTTATTGGCTTTATACGACTCTATAGATTGTCCACGCAAATAAACTTTTTCTTGCTCAGAATTTCTGTATGGTTATTTTTTATTTCAAGATTAGCAGAAACAGATTTACAGACAAACGTATATTTTTAATAATTGTAATAGTATTTAATGCATTAAGAAGACCCGGAGTTTGTTCAAATATATTCCATGTACTGACATCGATCTGTTACAGTTTTATTATAATGTAAAGATTTTAACAATCCAATGGACAATGTGGTAACGATGTAGAAGTGAGGGAAATATAAATTATCTGTGATTATGCAACCTCTCAAATGGCAGCACCGGTGTCACATAACCATAGCGCTAACCGAGTGGGCATTGTTTTCGGAGATGTTTATCGGTTATCCTACTTTTAAATCGTTTCTCGTGGTCTCACTACTGTTGTAGTAGGGTTGTGAGTTTTGTTTTTTAGATTTATTACAATCTCGTATAAAATATAACAAACTAATTTTTTTTTTTTATTGCAAATATTAAACAATATTAAGGGGTAAATTGTGTAACATGAAATGTAATGTATATCTCAATATTAACTACGGCTTTTGTAAAGTCTTCTTTAATTATCCCGCTAAAGATACCCAGCTAGGTTTTGGGTTATGGGGGATTTTAACCACTAAAATCCCTTTGGTAGCCATTCTGCGTAGGTGTATGGCAAGCCTTTGGATTACAAATTGAACATAATGGTGCCTCTTCTTCAGATGTTCTATGCTAAAACCTAGGAAATGCTTTAGGTATACTTTGGTAGGCAATATTTCAGACTAAAATACAAGTATTTACCCTCTACAGAGAGTAGAGGTTACCCTCTACAGTTCAAATTTGAATAAACATTATAAGTATTTGTATCATCATAACACTAAAAATTAACACTAAAAAATAATTCGATTTACTGAACCCCCTCATAGTGCTCCAATAACTTTATGGGGTGTAAAAATACAGTTAATCTTGATCTTATTGTTTTCATTACTCTCACCCCTCACATGAATTTGATATGTAAATTGAATGACTGTGTTTAAATTCAATTATTATTAACAATTTTTACATAAATTATAAATCTTAAATTGTTCATCTGGTGCCAGCTATTTCTGTATAATTGTATAATTCACGTCGCTGGCAACCCTAATTGCTGGTGGTGGTATAACGGGTGCATTGTTCGTACTCATATATAATTTTTCTTAATTGACACTTATGCACTTACAAAGCACAGTAATGATGTTTTATATGATTTATGACTGTTAAGAATCCAGTGGCATTTTTAAATGATGGAATTGATGCGAGTTTTTATATATTTTCTTCGAAATTCAAAGTTCATCACAGACATACATACCCACATACTTACTTCCATATTAGTATTTTGTGTCATAAAAATATAATATCTGCCCCCAAATGATCAAGTATACCTATTTACCCTTGATTTTAATCAATTTTCACCTTCTACACAAAAATCAAAACATCAGCATAATGAAAAATGTTTTTACAGTGAAACAAGAAGACATCTTATTTTTCCACCTTTATCAAAAAAGTAGACGAAATAATTTCGAGATTAAATCCTCATTTTCCCCCAAACGTCTCCATGTAACAATATCAACGGAGCCACCCATTTCATTCGTCATCAGCGACAATGAGAATCCGAAATCCCAACCAAAAAGTTGACAACATTTTAATAAAAACGCCGAATAGCCTTTGTCGTCCCAAAATATTTTCTCCTTTTGTCATTTAGACGCACAAAGCGTTCGTGGCAAACATTTATAAAACGTTAAGCTTTTCATTTTATACACTCGATGGTCCCTTCCTTTTAAGGCAGATAGCTCAGATGGCCAATTTGCATGCATAAATTCTCTCCGGTAAATTAATTCCTCTATTTATATAAGGGTGGATGTATTTCTAGACCTCTGAAGATATTTTTAATTTTAATTTTTTTTTTTTCGACTTCATGGCTACAATCACTCTTTACTTGTATAAAAAATTTACAATGTTCACCACTGTCCATTGAGGTCTGTGTCTATAACATTACTAAAGGCGTCACCGACGCGTTACAGTCGGCCATACCACTTACCATCATCAGACTATGACTCGTCTGATTTTCTGTCGAGTATTTAAATAATACCTGGAAGTTCGTGCATATTCAGAGTATATTCAGTATATTCAGAGAGTATATTCAGAGAGTGTTGATATTGAAAGCCCTTTTAAAGGTAATTAATTGTTTTTAATCCAAGGTTCAATTATTGCTTATAATACAATCGTTCCTTCTGAATATTGCCGAGCGAAAGTTCCAATTTATTTCTAAAAGCATTATAATTATTTCGCTTCTATCAAATAATATTTAGCGATGTCTTCCAAAAATAAACGCAATCTCACGAACGTGTACGGCCTATACAATCCTCATTTACCTATAGATGTTGAAGGTCAGACATCCATTGTTTCGTTAAGATCCCTAAAGATATTTGTGTAGAAATCTGAGGCGTAACAGCGTAAAAAATTGTCCCCTAACAAATTTCGGGACACATACTCCTCTAGGGTTGTTACGTTATTACGTATTATGAAAAAACATGAATTCCAGTTAATTTATTTGCATAAATCTACTAATGTTGAGGAAATAGCCCACAAGCGAGGTGACGATCCACCTGATTATAAGTGGCTATCGTCGCCCGTGGACATTGGCGACACGAAAGACATCACTGATTCGTTGCCGGCCAAGAAAAAGAGAAGAGAAAGAAATAACCGGCTCTCAAGCCCCCAGCCGGAACACGTGTTGTTTCGCGGCTGACTCAAGCATGAGGGTGGGATCTATACAAGCGAACCCCATGGAGAAATAATAATAGTAATAAAGGTATAATGAACTATTAAAATCAATATTACCAATATAATCCCTCTGCGGGGCCCTACCGCCAGTAGGCCGGATTTATTGTTTCAAGTTTTTATGATTTTAATTTAGTGACAACCCTACCGCCTGTGCCCTTTGCAGAGTATTCTCAATACCCTGTATTGTTCAACGTTCTGACTACAGTTTGTGCGTTCTCTTCGCTCCCTTATCCCCTCTGAAGCATCAGAAAAACTCGAAATCTATTCAAAAAACTGATTCGACTTTTTTCTTTTCGAATACATTTTCCTTTTTATCGCAGTCGGTGTTCATTATATTTTTAATTATCATGAAATACTTCTTGTTTTTTAGTCTGTGCAATCAGATGTAGATGTCAATGTAATGCCTATAGCAATTTTCTTCTATCCAGTTGTACCTTTGCCTCGATATTTGTCATGGGTTGAATTCCCGATCATAGCAGACATTAATAGGATGGATAAATAGTTGTTCTCCGTTATGGTTGTTACTGATATCATAATTACAGTGCCCCATAACATAAAATAAAGAATCGTCACACAGAAATATGAGGAAAGTGCCAGCTTTTCTTTGTCTGTCTCTTTAACCAAACAGGATAAATTATACCACCTCCAGCATACTTTTATAAATGGGCTCAAATCCCTCAGTAAAATTGGACTTGTCTAATCTTTTGAAATTTTCCCGTAATATTCACGCGATGCCGTCTTTTCCCTTTTAAAGTAACCTAATACCTACAAGTAACTTTAAGATATAGAATGTGAATACTGCTATTAAACTAAAAGTAAATAAAATAAAGTTGAAGATACGATAACTATTCAAACGTATCTGAACAGTCTGAAGCTTTCAAATCCATGACCCATCACACTATACAGTTATCCATCGGTAGTGAGTGGGCAGGTAGTAGGTACCGCCGATGGTATCGTGGTAATTATTGTAAATATGACCCGGAGACCCTATCGTTGCTACAATCGTGTGCTAGGGACATGTAGGCGCCGGATAGGATTATGAGTATGTACTGGAAATGGTGCAAGTTGAAAAGCGAAAGAGATGAATGATTTAATATTGAAAAAACAAAAACATTAGATCAGAAAACGGAAAAAAGTTTCAAGAATGAATGATGAAGAACGATGTAAGGTTGTGAATGTTGAAATGAATGAATCCATATTTATTATGATAGATATTTGCCTCATCACACGTACCTTAACTACACGAACTACACTGCATCGCAAAGACAAAAAGTACGCAAGCAGAGGACATGTACGTGTGAATACTCTTCCTGTAGCTTCTTGTGTTGTTCTGGTGACGAGGAAAACGTATATGAAATGTAGTTGCCTATAAGAACAACAATGTCTATCGCTGAAGGACGCGCTCTGGGTGAGATGTAGTCAGTATTGTCCATATTGCGACGACGAAATATGGTCCGAGCGTATAGTACTACGAATATTCAAAAAAAAATTGCACCCGCCACATCATTATCTTTATAGTATGCAACATAGGGAATCCTAATCCCACAGCCAATAATAATGTGAGTGAGGATTTTTTAAATACTAACAAAATTCCTAAATGTTCAGATAATTCAATAATAATGTAATGTCGTGAGTTTTTAGCAAACTAAAATTAGCAGATAAGTTGTATGCAATAAATCGCCTCATCTTTTTACCTGGCACCGAACCCACAACAATCATGGGTTATCTGCTTCCCGTGACGAACGAAGATGCTGTCCTTTAGATAAAAACTGATTTGCCGCCTCGGAACGTTCTGTTTTGACGACACTACATAATATTATATTATGTGTAGAATGAAAATATTTCAACAATATAATACATCCTTTTTTATTGTTTTGTTTTGGTCTAAGTCCTAAGATTTGGAATTAGCTAATTTTAATTCCGAAATTTCACGAAGTTGATCTCGATTTTCATCTCAAACAGATTTTATCGAAATCATTTTACTTTATTCTTTAATTTTTGTATCTCCGAACTCGAAACAAAGCATTTCAATAATCGTAAAATTCAATTAGTTTAGAAATTTTGTTCGCTACAAGGTCGTTCACCGTGAAATCTTGTAATCTGCAAAATTGGGCGATGATATTGAAATAGTTGCACATCTCGACCATAAAGAGTCCATTCAACTGAAGAAATTCACAAACTTTAAATATTTCTTTTGATTAATGACCAAACTTTCAACTTTTTATGCCTATCAAATGTCATCAAATCAAAAAGTTCTAATTTCAATTACGCGAAGTTAAATTGATTCATTTTAGTAGCTAGCGCAGATATGCAAAGTCTAATATAACTGTACATTGATTGGTTCATATCCCAGTAGGTAATCACCTGATCAAATTTATTGTTTCATTCAAAATGTAAAGCAAGAGTATACTGTATCAACGAGCTTAGAAACTAAGAGAATACAGTATACCTACAGCTATTAAAAGTACTATTTTGTGTTCTGTGGTATTAGGTTTGACCGTTTTATTAAAACTATGGTGGCTGAAGAAGCAACTTTGAAAACAGTAAATGGCGAGATTTACCTCTTGGAAACAGAGTAAGAACACATAGCTCGAGAACATCTAGCTAAAACCACAGAACGCACCTGATTTAAATGATCACAGATCTGCAAGTAGATTCACAGTCCTATTTTAGCTTAGATGAAGTAACTCCGGAGAATTATGAAGGAACGTCTCACCTAGGAGGAGCGTTGTTGGCTGTAGTAAAATTACACACAAAATCATTTAAAATAATCTTTCGGCGAACTATGCCTTTGATTTAAATGCTTCTCATTCTTGTCACCAAATCCGTTGAGTTGCATCACGGTGACATAAATCAGATACCCGCAAGAACTTTCTTCTTCGCAGTTAATCTTATTTCCTACAGTTTCGCTTAAAGCAGAGTTGCTTCGCAATACTTTAATTACAAAAAGCGAATACATTACCTTTTAAGAAAACTTGACGCTTTTGAGACACGTCCGAGCCTTAAATTATAGCCTGACAAGACGTCCATTCGATCACAAGCGACTTTATTATCACTTACTGGGAAGTTTTACCGCATTTTATGCCAAATAAATCTTGGGACGAGAATGAGGATTTTATTGAACTTTGAAGACGGTGGCGGTGGTCTGTAGAAGTAACAAGTAGCTTAGAGATACTTACATCAATTTGAATGTAGAACATCTTTATTCTAATAATTCAGTTGTTCAAATAATTTTTGTTAAAAAAATTATAGCCTAAAATATCTATGTGACGATAAACAGGTGCATTAAGAGGTTAAGGGCAGTGATATTATAATTTTAAAAGATATATTTTTTAAACATCATGGGTTAAGGGTCATAAGCTGTAATATTTATTGAAAATTTAATGGGATTGTTAGCACTTTTGACAATCGAGTCTTCCGTTGAAAACCTCCTTCACTGAAATACGATTAAAAAAGAAGTAGCTTGGTCTAATGCGCTGTAAATCCTCGCCAGAGGAAAGATCTATACGATCAAGCGCTATTAAAAGGTTATATCTAATCGAAAATGTCTGAATCTCAACTTCATCGAACATTGACCTTGATTGCAAGCGGCTGGATTATTAAAACGATCCATTTATTAAGATCGACCTTGCAGACAATCCAGATGACTAATTAACCGTATCTCCTTGTTCCTTAGTACCTGTCTCATGGACGTTTGAAGGATATTTACGAAGTTGTGAAATTTGTTAGGTAAGCTGAAGAGCTTCAGCAAAATGACCAACTCAGACTTATTTTAGATATTATAATATCTTTGTCGTCATCACTGGAGCCTATTTGGTCAGTGTCAATCTTTGTAGATAGCACTGTTTAGCAACTTTGGACACAAAATTTCAAATAATATGACAATTAATTTATTTTTCGAGTCTTAGCTGGGAATGGGGATGCGGCTCCTTGCTAAAAGATACTAACTACTATATTATCAAACTTCCTTTATGTAACATTTAATTTTACCACTTTATCATTTTGCGTCACTTGACATCATCATTTTATTTTGTATCGCTTCTCGTTCACTATATTGTACCATTCAATAAAACATAACGACCGTAGGTACAATTAAAAAAAATGGTTGTCTGTAAAGTCGGTTTACGAAAGGTAGTTTAACATGACAACGTCATGACAAAGCTCCGTTCCAGCCCGCCCCGCTCCGCTCCACTCAACTACGATCGCCTACGGCATCGGCTACGATACGCCGATCGTAGCCGATAGTGCCTCTCTCTCGCTTTTGCCACTCTCTCGCTAGCGGAACGCTACATTTTTTCATAGATGCGCCCGGCACTCATCGTTTTAATAGACGTTATCACGTCAATAAGTACTAGTTATACGTGAAACGTGAGATTACACAATTTGTAACTCGGGGATTACCAACTATTAGAAAATTTATTATGTGATCTAAAATCTGTTAGACTACATGTGTAATCACCATTCAAAAATCTGTTAATTTTAACAGTGTGAACCTTTTTCTAATTTCAAAAACATATTTGATCATTTGTGGAAATTAATACACTGCGACATCCGGAGTTCCTTACTAAACTTTATTTAACTTAAACTTACTAAACACGAATGCCTAAGGCATTCTTCATCCATAAACAAAAAAGAATATCACATCACGCGAACAATAACCGCCTCAATGACTGAATATTAGGAGCCAAGAAATAACACCACAACACATTTGCGAGCACGTATTCGGTTCATTCACGACAACAAACACAATTTTCTACCACGTTCGCGTTACTCTAGAATCAAACACGCAAATATTGATAAAAGCAAAGCCGATCGACTTGGCAGATGTCGGAACGCACCCTCCATATAATTTAATGCCGAAAGGGGGAATGACAATAGCTATCGATTCTTTTTAGCCCCAGGGAAATCGGTTCTTCATCACCGTTTTACACTATCATCGCGGAACAACAGTTCATTATGACCCGTGGCAATATCTTTACCGCACGCTTGAACTTCTTTCGTTTTCAATGCCCACTATTGCGGGCTGGTCTAAAGTAGCTTTAAATCTTTCGATACCATTCTTTTCTTGTTCGTTCCTATCTGCTCTTTCTTTATTTCACTTTATAATTTTTGTTGCAGTGCTATTGTTTTAATGATTCAATGTGTATTGCAATATACAAATTCGAGTAGGTTTATTTAAAAAAACATTCATCAGTGTCAATGAATTTGTACAAATTGCGACTGTAGAGTGGAAATCGCTGTAATTGTGTTTCCAAATTTTGACAAACTATTGCATTTATCATTCAATCTTGATTGCGCACA
Organism: Thymelicus sylvestris; assembly: GCA_911387775.1. Classification (NCBI taxonomy): domain Eukaryota; kingdom Metazoa; phylum Arthropoda; class Insecta; order Lepidoptera; family Hesperiidae; genus Thymelicus; species Thymelicus sylvestris. The sequence goes on from OU426895.1 coordinate 13,403,075, forward strand.
TCCGAAGGCAGAAAGGTGAAAGAAGAAATTAACAAAAGGTGAACTTGGAATTAATGGTTCAGAAATTGAAGCTTCCGCACGCAACCTTTGTTTCTCACCCAGTCATAATTTCAATTCTGGAACAAACCCCAGGTCTGATTCTCAAGGAATTGCCGTTGAATAATTAATGGTTCTGGGGTAACCGTCCCTAATGTTCCTGGCTGACTGATTGTTGTCGGGAATCCGTTTGGTGCCGAAATGAACATCTTGTTATCGCTAATTTAATCAACCGCACCTTGTGAACCCTCGGGCTATTTTGTTTCAGCCTAATGACGATACCGATTTCTAATGAATTTGATACGACTTTAATTAAATCTTGTAATTGTATTTTAATCGACCGAAGTAGCTTGCAAGTGCTTTGAGATTTTCTATTGCTTAGGCATACCATCACATCTACCTACCTGTTTACTACAGATTTTAAGTTCTGTCGTTATGCTTGTTATAATAATTCGTTTTATTCAATGAAGTTTATTCTATTTACAAATAAATTAAGACAATTAATGCAATATATTTTCTTGAGAATATTTATTCCAGGACTATATACCTCTATTCCCGTTTATTTTATCTAACATTCAATACCCATAAACAATTGTTTTCATCTTAATATTCCCTAAAAAGTTCTGTATTAAGAAATCCCAAATCCAGTCCGATGAATGTGATGAAATCAAAAGGTATTTTTTTTATTCAGCTCAGTATGGCACCGTAGTCTCTCGGGTTTACTTTTACTTAACGAAACCTTATTTAAAATAAACAGGGCGGTGTAAACGGAAGACGTGCCTCAAATTCTGAACGCTTCAATAACGCTTTATTATTTTCACTGGCAATAACAGCTTTCGACGTAAAACGTTTTGTTTCAACCAACTATTCTTATGAGGAAAAAGAAAATATTTCGTTTGCTGTGAGTTGAGTGATCGGAAATGATAAGTATTTATTTATAAAAATAATTATTAATATTATGAAAATTTACGTTTTTTGGGAAAAGTCACTTAAAACTTTATAAAATTTAATGCTGAAAACTAACCTTATTTGCGGCGGTAAACTAGCAGCAGTACAAAATAAAACAAGCATCGAGTTAAGAGTTATTACTTATTAGTACCTACTCCACATTGTTGCAATATCTCATCTCACAAGTGCTTATTAAACGATGCTGCAGTAAATTACTTAACTAGGTAGAAATTATAGTTTTATTGTCAATTTCTAAGATGTATTTACCACTCATATTCATTCTGCATGTTGTTAGATATAAGTCTAAGCCAATTTATTACAGAAAAGCAACTTCTGTTCTGAATTCATGTTATTAATACTATTAGTTACAATATCCAAGTTCAAAAGATTTCTCAATACCACCATAATTTTATATCGAATCATAAAATCTTTGTTCTTTTTTTACTCCTACTTATTGACCATGCTGTCATTGACCATTATATAAGGAATGCGTCAACGTTTCATGTTACTTTCGGTTGGGCCAATGTGAGGGACCACACTATATCAGTTGTCTCTTAATAATGCCCAAACACGACAATTTAAGCAATAAACGCCTACAGCGTATCACTGACCAAAATGAGATTTTACTGCAATTTCATTGACTAAACCTTTGGTTTTACGACTGCATGTATTGTTGTAATGCAGACATCGAGATCTCGAGTGACGGTATTTATTAAGAAGTACATATTGGATTGTTGAAATCCAAGTGTAAATGGTTTAATTGAATATGGTATATTGGTTTTCATTAAACTCGTTGGGCAGGCGTAAAGATAAGATCGACGGATTGTGAATGGTGTAACTTCTTGCGTAGTAACTTATTCCTTCAATAGCTAAAGGCATGTAGCCACGTACTCATTTTTATTTAATTTTTCAGTTGTAAATTTTTAGAGTGTATAAAAGCATTGCAACTGTACTTAACTTCCTAAAAAGCTATTTACGTTGATTACAGTTAGAAAGATTGAGGTATTAGTTATTTACCAGGGATATATAATGAGCCTTGAATTTAATGTTGTCTGATTAGGTGAATTGATTTACTACCGGCGACAGAAGGAAGCCTTTGGATTCAAAGGGAATTAGAAGCTTAAAAGGTTATTAGCTACTGACTGATTGACTCATTGGTTAAGTTTTCTGATCAACGTCCTCTGATTTTATCCGTTTACTGTATATTATATATATATGTCTAAAAAATACAAAATTTTAACAGCTTTAAAAATGAAACTTAGTATATTAGAATTTTCTCGCTCAACTCAAAATGTGATTGCTTGATTGACGATGAAACAAGTGCCTTACAACGAGCAGTAAAATAAATTGTCTCGAGTAATTAAATATTGAACAACTTCCTAACTCGATCCGTCACTTCTAACACTTTCAATTAAACATTTAAATGTTAATAGTTAACTAGATTTCAATTAGTTTAGCTTTTATTAACTTTATACTTCTAATAAGGATTGTTTTTTGCTTGATGTATTTATGTTTTTTCTAAAATGTGTAGTTTTTTCTTATAAGAAATAAGTTTGATTTAATCTCCTGTTATAGGTAGGTACCAGCTTTACTGGCTGTTACAAAATTTTGTTACGAACATTCTGAATTTAAAAGTTGTACCAAAATTTTACGTTAACACATCATCCAAGGAAAAAGAAATGTTACGAAATAGAAACAACAAGAAATAAGCCGTTCTGTTTCTAGGTACTATGTATATGTAATCTTTTAGGATTAATTTTAATCAAATCATTCATGAAGTAGGTACTGCTTAAATCAAGTACCGATAAAAGGCTGGACAGTTACATCTTGTACATTAAACTCCAAACTTTCCGCAGCATCTCACTATAAGAATGTCATAAAAGAGAAAATTGATATGGGGATGTAAATTTTACGCAACTCTATTACAGAACCATATAACTGACAAGGTCTAACGAGACTCATGAAAAAGTTAGCCAATTTGTTGTCTTAGCTAGTTTATGTGTTAGGTTTAAGGGTAATATTTCCCTGCCGGGTCTTCACTTGGTTTTCTTTATTTCATGAGGATCCAAGATTTATTAGTACCTTCATTTTATCAGGCATTAATAGGATATGTTTTCGGAGTAGGTAATCATCGTATCTCTAAAGTTCAAATAATAATTTGACTTTTTCTTATTCATATTTTGAAGCCATCTTCACCTGTAACTGTCCTACTAGTAGGTTCAGATCTCTCAGAATTTACCTTCAGTATTGCTATCCAAGTGTGAATTAATAAACTTCACACAATTTTACAATATTACGGAAAACTCTTACCTAATTATAATTTTCTACACTATAATTTTCCTCAACAAAACCGACGACACGTTTAACTTCAAATCACTACCTTTGTATCTTATAATAAGTAATTTTACTTACGTAATTATAATATCGTAATACTTGCTGAATGAATTCATATTATAATATGTCATAATAATATCACTTTGTTCTTTGTAAAGTCATTGTGTTGACATGGAAATCAGAAAAAGATCATAGAAACCTTGTCGACCTTGATTCACCTTGAAGCGTACATTCTAAGTGATGTAACATTACATTCTTTGAGCGGGCATCGTGTTACGAGGAAGTATTTATAAGAAATAAACGACATAATGGTTATAAATAGACATTGATTAAATATTTCAAGACCAACAGATTGGCATATAAGTGATAATTTGCAAGGTGTGACATCACTAGTAAATTAAAGTACCTACACGATTCACTTATCATTATTATCGCCGTTTATTTGTCTCTTACCGTCAAGGTGAAGTTTTTTGTATATCTGTACTTCGTCGATGTTTGCTTGTAACAGACCTAAATTAAGTACTAGATCTTGCTCAAAAATGGTTTTAGTATGGAACAATGGCAATTTAAAGTTAATAATTAAATTAAATTTGTTAATGTCATTCCCAACCACTATAAAATTTTTAGTTTCTGCCATCTAACACAGTATTGCACATGGCATTAAGTATAAAAAAAGCATTTGAGCATTTTTATGTATTCCAATTAAAGTGAATCAATAATCGTAACTTTATAAAATTCAATTATTTTGTCCATGAGTATACTCATTGACCTATTGCTAGTGACAAGTGTAGCCGAAGATTACGTGTGATTGCCGCAACCGGACACAACAATAACGTAGTGAAGAAAGTTAGTTATGTTTGCATAGCGTTATTATTCAATCCACTTTAATTATATTTGTCAGCCTCGTGATGTACAGATACGTAGCTGACACGGAAAAGCGAAGAAAATGTCGTTAAAACAAGTTACACAATTCTTTATTAACAAAAGGTTACAAAGAAAATGACCAACATGGAATAAACATTAAATTAAAAGAACAAAAACTAAATCTAATCTTGAACTATAAACGAATTATAAAGCAAAAAAAAGCAAAGCATCAACCCATAATTGTCCCACTGCTGGGCTCGGGGTCTCCTCTCACAATGTGAGGGGAACAGGCCATAGTCTACCACTACCACTAGTAGACTTCACACACCTTTGAGAACTTTATGGAGAACTCTCCGGTGTACAGGTTTCCTCACGATGTTTTCCTTCACCGAAGCAAGTGATAATTAACTTCTAATACGCACATAATATTTGAAAACCAGAGGTGCGTGCCAGGATTTGAACTCGGGCCCCTCCGTTCGAGAGACCAACGTTCTAACCGCTAGGCTATCACTGCTTGAATTATAAAGCCTGACCTAACATTGCTTCTCATTAATTTAGGTATCATTATTTAAAGCATAGTAATGGAATAGGAATTGACCTAAGCTCCGCCTACACAAGCGACGTTACTTCAGGTTGTAGTAGCACAGCACTTGTTGTGACCAGCGCGAAACTAAACGGTCGGACCAAATGCTGCCGTTGTGGATTTATTGCTAAATTACCATTTATCACGCCCGATACAGTTATGAAACTACTATTCTTGGATGCTGACCGGGATTGCTTTATCGCTGTAATGTCGATTTGTATCGCTAATTTCACTGTATTTATCGCGACGGCTATATTTAGCGTGGATAATTATGTTAAGTTCGTTTTGATCAAGTTTAAGTTAAATCATTTTAGCGAATAATATAAATAGCTTCTCTTTTTTAAGTTTGATCTTTGTGATTTCTATCCACATTTTAATTTAGGTTTTATCTTAATTCTTCACACTTAATTTTGAAACCTCTATTTTTATTATAATTGCGAAGCGTCTGTCTTGTCAGTGGCGAAATATTTAAGTGTAACGGTCACACTTGATAAATAAATAGTTTTCTGTAACTCTTCTACAGTAACACCCATATATCAAGTGTGACTAGTGCACAAATTACCCATTGACCAAATCAGTCAACGGTACACTACCACTAACGCATCAATGATCATACACATTATAAAAATAAGATCCAAATTATTCCATCATACTTTTAACATTTTCACAAATAGATTCGTGACAGTAAGCCGACACGTTTATATCGAAGCCAGCCGCATTGCAGCAATGTGGATTACGATCCAACACTTTGAATGGATAGCAGAGCCTCATCTAAAAGTGTGACGGAACTTTTGTATTTTAAAAGAAAATAAAGGAAGATTCTATTTGTGACGCATACAGAAAAATTTATGTTTTTAAAACAATATTAGGTAGATGGAAGTTGATATATGTATTGTTACAAAAAAGTTATGATTGTAGTAGATACAAATATACCTACTAACAATAGTAATCATGTTGTGCAGAAACCGAATAAACCGTAAATTAGGTTAAAGCTTAATTTTATCCAATACTATACATGAAAGGCCGTCTACTTCACACCGTAAGGCCGTCATTGTCGGCTAAACTTTGCCGGTCATAGTCATTTACCGAGGACAGTATTTAAATTTATTAAGACACTTATAATTTTCCCGATTTCAACTGTTTTAATCTACTCATGCTTTTTATAATCTTCTGTCGTTTTTTTACGCTCCTAGATTCTGTATAACAAATGAAACTATTCTTACACCCATATCTTCGTCTCGTATGCATTTATTTATTGTACATCTCTTACTACTAGCTTCTGTATTACAAAATTTTCTTACATCAATATCTTCGTCCAATGCACATTTATTTACGTCCAGTCGCGCTACATCAATCAAAGCACGATCGCACGGCGCCGTAACACCGCGCCGATAGCCGCAGTAATTGTCTACTGGAGCCTTTTAATTGGCGCCTTTATGTTTAATAACATACCACACCCGTAACAAGGTCTCGTACCATTGACAGTGAATATTAAAAAGCACGCCAAATACTTCATTACAAATGGTGAGCATGCGGGAACGTGTATAATACTATCCGGTGATTCGGCTTTTGATAATCTCCGGTTTTCTTTACGTTATGTCTTGGCTGTCATTTTGTTCATGGATAAGAGTATAGGTTACCGTAAAGGATTTATAATAAACGCACTATAAAGTAATTTACAAAACTCACTTTCCAAATGTATTGTAGGAAAATAACAACAAGTACTTAAAGTTTAACTTAAGTTGAAACTGATTAATGTATGTACACCAAGAACTTTATGCTCTTTGTCGTTTTTACATTTATACATATTATTTTTTTCAATCACTTCCTCTTAGCAGGTAGTTCGCAGCTTTACCTATATGTTTGTGCAAAAAAACTAAACAAAAATGTACCATAAGTCCTGAACCCTGAGATCGCTGATTTGCGTCGTCCGTTAAACAGTTTTTTTTCCAATTTCTTCAATCTTTGCTTGTTTTTATGAATCATTCTAATACTAATTCGTTTACGTAGGGTTTTCCCTTGCAGTGCTTTATTCTTGGCATAAAGAGTGATATAATTTACGACACACCAAAGCCACACCTTTGCGGGGTAAAAAATGATAAATGTCACCGTCCAGTATTTCCTTTTGTGTATTAATTAATTTACATCCCGGTTGTTAGAGGTTAACTAAAGACTAGTTCAACTTCATACAAGGAATACTATTTTGAATGAAAATTTTAAATAAAGATGAATATTAGTGAAAGAAGGCTTCATATATGTACCTTCTTACCCCTAGCGAGAAAAAGGAGACTCGAGAGATTTGTAAAAACAGTTGTAGCTCCTGATAAAATTATGAAAATTGTTACACTAAAATCTCTTCAAACTATGAAAGGATTTGTTACCAGGATCCACAAACCAGCACTTATGTGATTGTTACTTGATTATAAAAGACATAAAGACTCTTTAAAATTCCCACCAAATGCTTATACAACCACAACACGTAGCGAGGCACATGCAGAAGGGAATATGACATGCAATTATTTACGTAATGGCGAAAAGCTGTCCCATGCGTCAATAAATACTTGTTCGAAAGATAAAATTGTTTTAAATCGAGAACAATCGATTAAGCTTTATTCGAAAAATTATTAATTCTCACAAAAACTTGAAATCACAAATACCATGAAATATGTATTGTCATAATCCATTTCTATACCTAAATATGAATACAGTGAACTATATCCTAGTTTATGATTTACGCTTCTCGCCCATGTCCGACTTTTTGTAGGACGTGTGTGTTGCACTATTGCTATCAGAACGTTCTATTTTTCTCCTACAAAAAATCAGTCACCGATTATCGGTCGTGGGCGGGAAGCGTTAGTATGGCTATTTTACAAAAGTAGTCTAGTTGTCCTTTTGACAGTTCGAATAGACAACATCACGCATGTCGAGGAGCCATAAATACAAGACGAACGGCGATACCATACTCTTTTTTACTAGGCAGTACAATGCGTGAATTTTATACCGCTTTCATTTTACGAGAACCACTAAACATTTGGGCGCAGCAATAAAATAGTCTGCTGGCTTTTACGATACCTGCTGGACGAGAACTTTGAGAATGCTCGTTTCCAAAGTGATTTTAGTTCTTACAGGAGAATTTGAATTCGATATAAGTCAGTCGATGTATATAGAGTCGGGTCATAGTTACGTAACACCATCTCATAGATAACCATTTTGTTGACCGAAGGCATAAAGTAAAAAAGTTTTCTAAATATAGTACGTGACTTCGCCTTCGTAATCGCCATCTTGCTATTGATGTTTTACAATAAACCAAAATAGAAAATACGTGTTCGTAGGCGTAGCTTCGTTGATAATCTAGTCATAAAATTTTTCAATATGTTTTAAAAATACGATTAAGTACAGGTCACGTAGAAAATGAATAGTCAAGATCCCGGTCGATGTGGTGAGCCTACCACTCTTGTTCTTGGTAAAATATTATTCTAATACATATATTAGAATATTCTTAAATCATATTATTGATACCCAGCCTCTTAAAACTTGATCTCAAGCTGAGAGTTTCATAGATACTATAAAAAACCTTATGATTGCTAGTATATTTCAAAACCGGGCAAGTGCGTATCAGATCACGGCAATTTAGGGTTCCGAAGTAGCTATTACTCATTAGCTGCTTATGTTAACATAGCCATGAGATAGTTTTCCTTGTAAATTCATCAAACCTATTTTTGAGAATTTTTTCACTTGTCCAACTACAACCGTTGTTTAGCCTGCAGGGAGGGACACTTGACTCTAACCAAAATTAGCAAACGGACCCCTAATTCTAAAAATAGTCTAAGAAGATCCATAATATTTTCAGAAGACTTTTTCAACGATACCCCACACTATAGGCTAGATACGCGACGAATAAAAATTCAGCCTAACGTTACCTGTAGGGGAGATACCCTGAAAATAAATCTTTTTAAATATTTTATTCTACGATTCTGGAGTTTTAATAAATATGCATATCCATGCCAAATTACAATTTTCTAAAACTCGGCGGCGCTTTGCTTCGGATAGACGGATGGACAGACGGACAGACGGACGAACGGACAGACATGACGAAACTATAAGGGTTCCGATTTTACTTCGGAGCCCTAAAAATTATAAAAAATGTAAACTTTCGCAATATATCTCACAGAACCAATAAAATATATTGATACTATCGAACAAAGGTTAGAGTCCCATAAAATACTGAACAATAATTTGCAAATTGATCGTCTAGACAGACAAGAAGAAAGAAATCCGTTGTGCGATGCAATTCAGCGTTTAATATTTGAAACTGAGATCTCAAATACATATTCTGAAATCTTGTTATTCACAACACTTACCGCTTGGGGTATTTTCTGTCTCGTTTAATATTAAAGTAAATATTTTAAATATTGATCCATAGATGTAATTAAATAATTACATAAATAATTACATAGATGTAATTAAATAATTACATCTATGTATTGATCGCAAAGATAAAATAAGGATAGTGCTGCTTTGCGCGGAAATTATGTTGAAGCATGTATGGCTTGACTTACGGCCGGTCTCAATAATGTACTAACAGATGGAAGACTGTGGATAGGGCTGTCATCTGTCATATTTGTCAATTTTTCAGAGGCAAAAATTGACAAATATGACAGATAACATACTAATGGTAGCCCTATTCACAGCCTTCCATCTGTTAGTACATTATTGAGACCGGCCGTTACCAAATAAAAGCGATAAGTAATGTTTAAAATAGATTTCCATCCCTATTGTGAATATAATAAAAAAATTAAAATGTGTGCAATTCACACGTGGTAGAAGTGAAACCTTCAAAATTTTGTTTTCAAGATAATGAGACGAATGTAAAATCAACTCAACTCAACTCAACTCAACTCGTCTCCACTCAATTCTAGTCTCCACTCATCTCTAATCTCCACTCATCTCTAGTCTCCACTCATCTCTAGTCTCCACTCATCTCTAGTCTCCACTGGACAGTTTCGTTTCATAAAATTTCAAGTCACCCCCGTGCTAAAGAAGTTTTCACTTCAATATGTAAATTAAACTCATCATTGACATAAATCTATGAAGTTTATTAGAAAGTAAGTTGTTTAAGTAGGACATATAAAGACACGAGTAAACAAAGCAACAAAACGACTAAACAAAACAAAATTATCACTCCCTTTTAGTAAAAGAAAATAAGGATTGCATGCACACTCTGGCTCTAGCTCTTATTATATCAAGAAACATAATAAAATATAACACATTGCATCGCCATGTCCGATAACTATAGTTTGAGATTGATGCCCAACAAGTAGGTACGTCGCGTAGGCAGCATACCAAATTGTGTGGGCCTAACATCTGGGACTGGGGACATTCCACCAGATGTCGAAACGTATTTATTGGACGATCACTTCCTCGAAACGTTCGAGACGTTTTTGTTTACATTTCGCAATGAATTCAACTCAAAATAACATCATTTGATTTTTGTCACGATTCGGGATTTAGAAGAGCACGATTAAATTGTAATTTATTAAGTAAATTTATGTTTAGTATCTTTTCTACTTGTAAATGTAAATCTTTAATTATACCTGTATACGATGAATCAACTGAACAACAGACGTACGATTTCAGTTCGCATTTTAAACGAAACTTGACACCTCTTTAAACACAGGAAAAAGAAAAATTTAAAGACGAACCATTAAAATAACCCGGGCAATAAAAGCATAAAACGATATAGCAAAAAAACGTCGGATTGAAGAACTTTCTATTGAGCGTTTTATAAAATAAAAATCATCTTTTATTTTCGTCCAAAGCCATACATGGAGAAAAAACAAAACATCACAAGGCTTTGTTAAATACACAATGATCAGGGATAGCTCCAGACGCCGCGATGGCCGGAGATAGGTTAAGTTCTTGGCTGCGCAAATATTTCTCCCTAATTATCCTTAGAACTTATGCGAAGTTTCAGATAATATTATGTATACTTTTAATTACAATTGAAACTTCTTTAGCAGACATATTTGAGGGGATTTTATATTAACAATAACTTAATCGGTGATAGAATAAAATACCAGCTTATGACGCTCATATTTAAACTGAACTTTTTTATAGTAACCTACTTAGGTATATCCAAAGATATTGCTCAACTGAATCACCCAGAATTCACCAGAATGCCGTTCAATACCTTTTATAACACGACCTTGAAATTCTTTCGCCAAATTGTATTTAATCAGCAGATCGAATGCCTGAATTGGATTCACGCAATTGCTTCATTGAAGACAGTCACGACACACTTTTAAAAATACAAATACATCCTTGCCTTTTGGTAAATGTACTGTTTATAAAGGCAAAAAATATTTCGTCGATGAGCAACGTAAACTACAACACAAGTGGAATTCAATTCTGTCTAAGATAACTAAATCTTTAATTCAGTCAAAAGTGAATGTAGCATGTAAGTTGTAACATCATCGCTATGTGCAGTTCTGAGAAAGTCATCCAATAAACATCTTGTTTTACCAACTTGCTAATAGAGGTCAGATCGTGCAAATCATGTTCATTGTATTCCAAACGTATCTCATATATCTGTGTGCTCTAATCTTTCCTTCTTTTATTTTCAGGTAAGTCGTGACCTTCATATTTTTTCATCTGCTACGTAAGTAACCAGGAAATAGATTTGGGAGCTCTATAAACGGTATGAATGAAAAAACTGCAACCGCTTTCGTTCTTCTTGTATTTGATTCAAGCTAAGCTACAATTAAATTACAGTTATCGTTTTGTTCCATGTTTGTAGTATACAGCGGTTTGATTAAATGATATTTTAAAATAATTTTAGAGTTCTTAGAATAACCATGTTAAATATTGATTTCACTAATTTAACTGTTTTGAAAAGCAAGAATATAAGCAAAAATATATTGATAAGTAACCTTATCAACAATTTATTTTGTTCTTTTTGTTGATAGTGAAATGATAAATTGTTTAAAGGACAATAAGCTTTCAACAGCTACTATTAACAAACAAGAGAAATTATTCATGATTTTAGAGTAAGACATTACTATACGTAATCTCTTCACTTAACGAGACCAACTTCTCCCGTGATTGAAAAGCGATTATTATTCACTTTATATCTATCACTGACACTATCGTTTACGACTTCAGCCATATCGGTCTGCCAGGGCTCACGTCATACCTAATTGCAGTAGATTGTTCTGACATATCGCTTTGACCGGCTCTGGCCCGTGACGCCATTCCATCTGTAACCGTCACCACTCTAACCTGACCCTCTTCATCTCGTTGATCTATAATCACTCAAGGCATATATGGGAAGTCAACGCTCCGTTCAGAGCTCTCAATTAATGGACGGTGATTCTGAATTACATAAATAATGACTGCGGAGTTTCAAGGTCGATATGTTTTCACTTCACTAAAATTAACGCTTGATCACGTACGTCTAATTAGCAGGATCCGGATTCCGAATATATTGTTGTTCAAAATAATATTTGGTAATTAAAGACGGTTCACAAGAAATTTCCATTAATTGAACAAGGTCAAAGAAAATTTCAATTAAGAATACATGAAAGTCGATGGAAATACATGAAGTTTACTGACCGTACAAAGTGGAAGTAATGAACAAATGAGATATCCACGTTGACAAATACATTTGTCGGTATAAAAGGAAACACTGCCCTATTCTGCTTAAATGCAATGGAACATGTAAATTTATAGCCGGATATAATGACTAATTGATAGGCGGATAAACTCTATGCATGCAAATTGTCTACATCATTTATTATGTATTGTTCAATATTGTATAAGCACACACTTTCACGAGATATCAATGTAGAAACATTTACAAAAGATTCGAAATTTTTTCAACTAGTAAGTCAAACAATTCATACAACATACGATTTTATTAGATAAAGAGAAAGAACAAAATACAGTATTGTTTAAGCTAAAATAATATTATGACAATAGTATCTTCACATTTGTAATCGTTGCTATAATCTTAAAACAATTTACGAAACATAATTCAGACAACCGACACCTTAGAAGTGCAGACAGACAGATTATAAACGAACACGGATGTATCATTCAGAAACAATACAATGAACTTTTTACAATTAACAACACTTTGCAATTACAATTAACAATTACTTTAAAGTAAGCAATGTATGCATTCATAGTTTAGAAATAAAAATCAGCTGAAAATAGTGAAATCTAGAAACGTGTTTTAGTTATTATACATAAACAAGGAAATATCATTAGAAACAATGAAATGTAACAGTGTACTCGTAATCTTGAAGCGATATACTAAAAAATTGGTACACTGGTACTGTAGCTATATTTTAAAAGAGCGGACATTCAGAAAACGTATTAACTATTTAACATGAAGAGAAATAACAGTTTAGAAGCAATACTATCAAAGGAACTACAATACATTATTGTAATGATCTGAAAACAATTTACAAAATATAAATCAGACGGTGACACGTAGCAGTCGTCTCGAAAAGTGTATTAGATATTGAACATGAACACGGCAATATGGATAGAGCTTATAAGGATTTCGATGAGGGTAGCGGGATCAAGGCACGTGGCTGACTCGTCTAGACACATGTCCTCACGTATGTTACATACCGATCACTAATATCTGCTTCCTACGTGATGCGAGCTTCAGGTACGAACGTTTGAAACTGAACATATTTTCTACCGCTGTTTTTTGTTTAGCAATGTATATTTGCCTTACTATCTGTTCGTCAATCATTTAAGTAATGATTTTTTAAACAAGTAGAAGAGTTATTTTCTTAATGACTCTTGACTCATTTTATAGTGATTGAGATTTATATTTTATAGTGATCTCTTCAATTATAATAATTTAATATTGTGCAAATTGTTATTCAGTTTTAATTAACGTGTCATTTTTATACATTTCTGTATTTCTGCCCTATACGTTGGCATTAGAAAGATATCGCTTTTTACAATAAGCTGTGTTTTATACACTCAGTGAATTTTTGAAGTGATAACTCCTTTAGGTGCGTTGGGCATTTTTAAAAAGTATGTACATATTGTATATGTACATTTTAATTTTAGTGCCAGTAATTGTTACTGGTTACAATATTTTACATTATTTTACTATCTTACTTCTTGTTATATGTTATTACTAGTCTCGCTTCGTAAGGTCGTCGTAGATCTTTTTAAACTCTAGCGACAAGCGACTTCAATTACAGTGGCGTCTCAAGTAAGACCCGTTTTAAAGATGTATCGTTCTACCTTTTTCAAATTGTACTTCGATCACTGACAATTCTAGTTATCGAATAAGGTAGGGGTGTTCACTAGTAAAATAAAAATTGCTTTCTTTATATTTTGTCTGTAGTAAGATTTCAATGGTTTGTCATTCCAAAAGCGTTGAAGAATATTGATATTCATAAACGTATTGACAAAATTCTACGTGAAATCAATGGTTTTGAGATTGAGTCTGACAATCTTGTTGGGTTATTGGAAGTGCAGACCATGCATAGAGTTCTGGGTTCGGCTCGTCACACAGATATTTATATGGCACATCAATTCTTGTTCTCATGGATGAGCATGAGCGTTTATTAGGTACCATTGATATATGTGTAAACTTTCAATAACGGCTTTCAATAACTTTCATACTAACGGCCGGTCTCAATAATATACTAACAGATGGAAGACTGTGGATAGGGCTACCATTAGTATGTCATCTGTCATATTTGTCAATTTTTCAGACGCAATAATTGACAAATATGACAGATGACACACTAATGGTAGCCCTATCCACAGTCTTCCATCTGTTAGTGCATTATTGAGACCGGCCGTAAACCAATATATTTTTAGTTCTTCTTAAATACTAACACCGATTCGCTGTTTACTTATGCGAAAAAATAAGGAACGTATGAAACTCCTTCAAAAGAATTATATATATATTGCCATAAATAATAAATTACTATCATTTGCAGGAATCGATATGCTAATAAAATGCATGTGATGGACATAAAAGCAATATTTTTTGACGCTCTCACACTAAAACCAAATTGGTTATATGATATCCCAATCCCCAAAGGCCCAAATATTGTGCGAATCCGATATTAAATATATTGCAATATTAAATTGATCTTTATCGCCTTGCTCGACCACACATTGATGCAAAGAATTTTTAATTAACCGACTTTTAGCATGTGCCAAATTTTATTGCCATCCACGGATCACTTCAACCGCATACCAATAAGGGAGTAAATTGTTGTCATGTGCTTAATAATTATTTTTTTGCAATCTTCAACTGTATTATTAGAAAGATAGAGTTTAAATTAGCATATGGTGGTTAACATACTCGAGTTGTCAGGGGCTAACGGTATTTTGCACCAAGTATGGAAGGTATGATGTACGATTTGTAGCACTCTTACTCGTATCTTTATCGTAATGTAGTCGAATAAAAGAAAACCTTTTACGCAAAATTCCTTACAAATAACGGTATTATAACTAAGGAGACAGTTTTTGTTTTGGTAACAATTGGTTACCTAAACATAATTGTTCATTTTTACTAAGTAGCCAAAAATGTTATTTAATTAAAGGATATCTTACAGAAAATGACCTAAATAATATAAGGAAAAATATCTTTAAAATATAACTGCAATAATTAAAAGCCTTATACAATCTGTGCTTGTACCAGATTATCGTCTTGTAAGTCAAAAAAGGATTAGTCAAGTTTAAAACGTCAACGTCCTATACGTATTAACAATGTTATTGCAAAATAGTTCGGTGAATTACCTATCACAAAATAACATATGATCGTAACTACATACATATTATACACCGATATGTGTGTGCGCTAGAATTTAAATTAGCTCGTCTCAATTTGGTACAATTTAAAACGGCCTAGGATTATTATTAATAGCCATTACTAGAATCGAAAAATATTATTACAGCTTTGCCTATTTCGTATAGGAAATTGTTAATTTATTCTAAATTATATGTGCGACTCTTGTAAGTTTAACATTAATTCTCTTCAATTTACCTACTTAATAACATTAATAATTATGTTATTAGTAATTGTAATTAATTACTCGGAATTTCTTGTATAGCTACTAAGTAATCCTTTATTATATTTATTATATATACTCATGGTAGGTACATATTATATTCCTTATTTCAGCTTTATTGTATTTTTTAAACTTTAATGAAATTAGTTACAACCGTAACAATTTAAATACGTAACAATTAATGTACCTACATCAATCTCTTTAAATTTACATCATATTAAATACAGTTATAACGAACTAGTAAGCTAGGTAAATCTGTTAAGGGTAACTAGTTTTTTTAATGACTTACCTTCTTTATTAAGTAAATCACCCACTTCCTACTTGATCAGCAATTCGTCGGTGATTCTTTTAGTCACTGGTGGTCAGCGCAGTAATATCCATTTACCATCATATTATAGGTAGTTCGTCAAAACGGGTACTTACCATAATTCTGTTAACATCAAAAAAATAGCGCGCGTAGTATACTACTAGAGTATCAATAAAAACGCGATGAAGTTATTATGAATGAATGAAAACCGGTTCTATAAGTGATCAACTTTTTGTAGTATTGTTCAATGTAATTTGCTGTAATAACTTCTATTATAATCTGCACACATATACGTAAAACCACTCAAACATTGATCTTTATGAGATAAATAGGTTTATTATACCTACGTCAGCACAGTGGATGATTTAGCAGATTTTATGATATAAACATAGTCGTAATTTTAATTAATATTATATAAGTAAACCTATTTAATGAAAAATATAAAGCACATACCTAATTGTTCTTGTTTTGGACAAAGAAATTAAAACGTTAAAGTGTAATTTGTATTCGTATTTGTATTCAAATAACTAAATGCAATTGCTTACTGGTACCAGGTAGTAATGGAAACGTCCAGGCGGGATTGCGATGCGACTCGTCTTAGTTTTCTTGCAGCCATCGCGAAACGAGATCTGGGGTCTTATTCGGGAAGCACACGAAAAATATTTAATATTTCACGCTGTACGTACATAACATAAATTAAATATTAGTACAAAACATTGCGAAACGGTACAGACAATAATTATGTTCTAAGAATGATAAAATACATTAAAATTGTCAAATTAAATGAAATTGACAAATTAATATAATTTGACAATTTTAATGTATTTTATCATTCTTAGAACATAATTATTGTCTGTACCGTTTCGCAATGTTTTGTACTAATATTTAATTTATTGCATATTTTTGCTAACCTGACTTTGCGCGCCTAGTAGGCGAGGATAGGAGATCTGGAATACCATATAAGAACTATGTGATATAACCTTATCCTGCAAATAAAGAATTTGATTGATTGATTGATTGATAAAATTAAAGGGAAAATTGGATACACAAAAGTAAAGCTTACTAAGTGCAAAAACAAAATCCAAATTGTTAGTGTTATTATGCATATATTTATTTAGAATCTCACAACGCGTACTTTAAAAGGCGAAGAACTCCATTTATGGACTATTTTCATTCCTTACCTTCAAAACTAATGTATTTAAAAAGTCATAAGCTCAAAGGTAAAATGAAAAGCTAAAAGGAAATCCTGTCTTCCAATTTCCGTAAAAGGGATCTAGCTACATATTGGATAATATTACTATTAATAGATATTACTTATTGGACATTTTTTTACAAATTTGTTTGTACGATTTGTTTTGTTGAAAACAACAATTTACTTTTCTTTTTTCACTCTTATTGTTTGGTCGACAACGAATCAAATATGGTTTTGGTGGTAACTGTTACTAATGTCCATAGGCAACATTTGCGGCTTTCATCCAATCGTTTTTCAGCTGTACACATTAAAAAAAAAACAATTCTTTCGATTTGAACCCGGGACCTAACATCCCGTCGTGGGCGTCGTCGACATCTTTGATTTATCGCTAATAATCCCCCGAGAACGCGTTTCTCAGAACAAGTCGGTATCGGAGCCTTTGTTTTTACACTATTATGTGCGTCGGATTGAACGTGCACACGCTAAAATATGTGACCAATTCAATTTCATGGGGCAATGGATCCTGCGGGTATTTGACAGGTTACGTCGGAACGATTTTTTACCGATTCACTCATACGACATTGGTAATACGATGATTTCTCGGAACTCGTGAGATCAGACTTTGACACGTATGGTTAGTTAGTATTAGGAATACTAAGTTAGTAACTAAGTTATATCCTTGATCAGGCCCTGCCAATCGAAAGGACCTGATTGAGATGGCTTAGATTGAGTTAACACTGCGTATGTGCGTCTAATTAAGTGTGGTATTTGTAGAGGAGACAAGATAATTATGGTAGTTACATCGATGTTAGTATCGAAAGATAAAAAATATCAGTGTGAAGAGCACGCTGTGATGATAAACGGTTTTAATTGTAGTTTTGCAGTTTATTAATGCGGTAGAGAGGACCTCGTATTAAATTATTATTTATGTGAATCTAACATGTTTGCAACAATAGTAAAGAGAAAGTAAAAAATTATGGGCTTTATTACGATGTAAAAGAAAGTTTCACCTTAGGTAACAAAGAAATCCTTTTTGGCGTTGGTAAGTAAGTACCAACATTATAAAGACATAATTAAAATTATTTGTATCAAAAGACACTTTCACATTAGGTACAACGTCTTTAAATATTTAAAACAGAAATAGGTACTCATCGTCGCCATCGTCGGACATTAAACCTATGCGGTCCCAACATTAATAAACTTTTTGATTAATTGTTAATATCATATTATGCCCATATTTGTTCATCAAGCGACATTAAATATAATTTGTGTGTTATTTGAAGTTGTTTGGCGTCCGGTTTATTACAGATTATAAGTTTATAGTATCAATATTTTGACATAATGTAAATTATTAAGCTTTTTATTCGCGACTTAATTGATTTTTCTTTATAATGCATTCTCAGCCAAAGAGTACCTAATTCCTAATATTTAAATATTACCTACCTACTTACATAACATGAAGCATGTATTTTATTTTTTATTTTCTATTTAAAATTGAGCGTCGACGCAACAAGATTTATTTGCTCTATGTATAATTTAACAATGCACCTGTATCTTTTAAAATCTATTGACTATGTAGTAAATTGATGTGGATTAAAAAAAATCAGACTCCTTATATCCTAATGGGATCATCTGTCATCACGCGATGAGATGCGCGATGAGAATGAGATGAAGAATCTCATTTCAGATTAAGACTAAGACGTAAACCATTTTACAAGTGTCAGTTGGCGGCAATCATATTGATAAATAATAAACATTCCTTGTTTAATAGTTAATTGAAACGTTTTGCAAATATTTTACATTATAACCATTGAATAACAGTATTGAGAAAGCAATTACTCGTATATCAATATGTTCATAAATCTCTCGAATTCAATGGCGCGAATATTATTCACATGGCGTAGTCATTGAGCATAGACTGCAATTTTGCTGGGAAAGAGTTATGGAAGAGGTTTTCCCGCCTATTTCTACAGTAGAGGTTAAGGTTAGGTAAATTGAATGAAGAAAATAGAATAGAATGTAATGGCCGTAATAGATATTTCGAGGAAAAACAATTCAGCACTATGAATACTGAATGAATCTGTCTTAATTTAGTTGATTTTGAATTGAAATGTCTTTTGTCGTAAAATAATTAGTTAATTTATAAGTGCTTAAATTACATTGAAGTTTTTGGTAAGTAAGTATAGCCACGGGCACCCAAAAAAGTAGTTTCTCCTGACAATGTTAAGTAGTTCAGTCTTATTTTTATGGTAATAGCCGGCAAACTAGCTGGAGATCCACCTGATGGTAAGTGGCTATCGTCGCCCATGGACAACAACACCAAAGGCATCACGGATGCGTTGCCGGCCAAGAAAGAGAGAAGAAAAAAAAGAGAAAGAACTGGTTCTCAAGCCCCAGCCAGAACACGACGAAAGTCTTATAAATACTCTTATTAAATTGAAACCTTAATATAACGAAGGTTTAAAAACGTCTACTGATTTTTATTTCTCCCTACTTCCAGCCCTCCTTTGTCCATAGATAGAGGTACATTTGTATAGCTACGCAGCTACCATTAAATAAATTCTCCTTCGTATTTTACCGTTTTCTTGTTCACGTTGTAATTTATACGGTGTCATATGTTGTCCTAAAAATGGCGGCGGTAACGATCCAAGGGTCGATTTCGGCAAAGCAAACAGGAAAAAAGGTACCCAGAGACAAGTGAGTCAAGCGATGACCACGTCCGGTCTACCGTGAACGAATCGAGCCTGTTTCTGACACCAAACCAATGATTAAACACTTACTATGCCATCAAACTCCGAATACGAATGACAGTGACTTCCAATTCAAGACTGTCTCTAAAAAAGTAAGTTAAACTACGTTATTATTTTAAAATGAAGGATAGTATTATGAAATACACAAAAATTTTCATAAAAATAGGTCGAGCCGTTTCAAAGTAGTTTGACCATAAACACCGTGACACGAGATTTATATAAATTAGATACCTAAGGCAAGTAAGTACATACTTCAAATAGTTATAATTCGGAAAATTTTCTGATAGTATCTATTACTGATTTCTACCACACTTAATAGCTTACTTAAAGTCAAGAGACCAAACTTAGTTAAGTTTAACTGAAAACAATTAGTTCAAATAGATTTCGATCGTTATCTGCACTCAGCGGTTCCATTTCGCGGCTCCTTTGGATTAATTTATTTGGACAATCAAGACATTTATTACCCATTGTATTACCCGCGCAGAACCTATTTCCAGTGTGGGCAGTGGGCACGAATTTGCGAAGTCGTTAGTTTCAGAGCGAATCAATACAGTTTCTTGTGGTGACTAAATTACTTGCAATGCTGATGGAATTTCAACGCTCTAAATTATTTCTATAGCTAAGTATGTTATTATATTAAGATTTAAGGTATATTATGTTGACAGTAAAAGGCTAGTCGTTTGGAACTGATTAATTACGGAGAATTAGAATGAGCTCCAATAATTCTAATGTGCTTATTTCCAAGTTGGAATATTCCAAGTTGGAATTTGCAATAAGCATCACACGTACATTCGTCAACTCTATGGTAAAATCATGAGGAATTAATATCTAGGTACTCTTTTGAAATACCTAAATTACGTTTACTTTGGAAAAACGCAAATAATATTTGACAAAAATCTGGCAAAAATTAGTGATAGTTACTCTGACATAGCATGATATTCGGTGGAATTCGCTCTTAGTTAGTATAGATAAATTAACTCATGATATTCAGCTTAATATTAATAAGTTTGGTAAAACTAATCTTTATAAGTACTTACAGGAATCGATTACCTACTTAACGAAAACCTTACAATTTATTCGATACTATAAATTGAGGGAAAACTTTATGCAGTAACATTTTCTGAGTCCTTTTCTCTTCCGGATAGTGGTAAAAAACTTAAATCCATTAGTGTCATCGATCAACATTCCGTCTGGCGGGATATCACTGTGTTTCTCATCACACGTTAATACGCCAGTGGGCATTAACGTTAACTAGACAGGCCGATGGTCCGCGACCAAATGTTTAATATGCGTGACAAATATAATAACACGAATACTCGAGACTCTGTTTAGGCTATAATGTAGAACTAATGCTTAGTTTGTCTAATAGGGCTTCAGTTTGTAACCCTTGGTCTTGATGCAAAAACTTTGGGATGTGAGAGATTCCATCTTCAAGTGCAAGTCAAAAGTGCGTCCTACTGAAGAACACAACAGCAATGATGCTACGAGTAAGTCCCTTCCTTTGGAAATCGCCCTACAGATATTGATGGTCAGTTCAGGCCAAAATCTAAGTTTCAAACTCATGTTGCTTCTGATCAACGAACAATCTTCTGGTACCAGATTGCTTCTTTTAGAGAAGTCTTGGAGGTCCCTTGGATAGAATATAGGATATATTGGATAGCCTTGACTCACTCTCACTTACAATGGACATGACGTAAAACCGGTTTTGGACCCTCAATATGCGAATGCGTCAGTATCTTTTTTATGTTTTAGGGACGTGCTAAAAAGCAGACAGACGGTCCTATTTTAAGTAGTGACCGTCGCCCATGAACATGTGCAATATCATCGCCGCCTATGAAGAGTGTTTTTTACGCCTTATTCGCAGAACCCCATCATAGCGGTTTTAAAAAACCTCAAAGCACGTACGCTTCAGAAACGATCGTGAAAATTGCACTGTGGAGTATATCTAGCATTGTTATGGCCAAATCGCTGATTTAGAAGAAAGTTGACAAGTTCCAATAGAGTTTATATCATGTTCATGATACAGACAGTCCATCCCAACATTATACGTACCTATATCTCACACCAGTAAATATGGAAAAATAAAGAGAAGATTATAAGGCCATGTCTCACACCTTCGGTAATGGGGTCCCCCGCAGTCATCTCCTGCCGTTATTATAACCACGGAAGCGTATTAAAGAGTAAATCTATTAGATACATCATTACGTTAACCACCTCACACTGATATAACCCTTATAGTAATGAGCTCAGGATCTATAACCCTATGCATCATTTTGGGTAAGATTTGATGTGCTCGTCTTATAACTGAATGGTCACGCTCAGTCATTACATGTTAACGGCTTTTCATTAGATTCTGTCAACATTTTCGATTAAAGATTGCTATGGAAATATTATGAGATACTAAACTATTATGGAAGTTTTAAGTTTCAGTGTAAATTGACTTTCGATAATAATATGAATTACAATTTTAAATAGGTGTTTTATATGAAGACACTTTTATGGGTAATAGCATAAAAATATTTATGTGTTGCTTTTGTGCGATGGTACTTTGCAAATATTACGACCGAGTAGATGAACAAATTGATAGTCGCGAAGAAACATCAGTGACAGAAAAAACATCAAGGACGCGTTGTCGATCAAGGAAAGGAAGGAAAGGAAGTTCGTAAAAGCCGGTAACATATTTATAAAAAAATGTTACTAGAAATCAATTATGTATTTTAAAATGCAAAATATCTAAAACATTTTTTAGAAAATTCTAAAATGAACTCAAACAAAGACTTCCTGAGTTTAAAGTTTTACCTTTTAGCCTTTCTACCTACATGCAAAAGTACGTAAAATAAGTCGTAAATGTCGAACGTAAAATAAGATGGAACAAGAAAATCTATATTAAGTCGTAAGACTATATTATAGTCTTCTATGTGATGTGATATGACAGAGCTATTTGCATGATAATAGCGCCTGAGTAAACTTGTACCCCACAATTACAGGTAATACGGGTCGCTATATAATAATACAGTAATAATATAATGCGATATTGTTTTGCAGTGATTTGCAGGTATAATCAATAAAGGTCTTACGTTCGCAAACAATGTATGTATTTAAATCGGAATCCTTTAAGCTCATTATCCTTTCCTACATTCAGACACTAATTGACTAATTCCTGTGACTAATTCGCTATAATATTTAAAATAGAGTTAATTTAACTCTATGATACTATTTTAGTTTTTCTATAATGTTGCAGATTTTTATAAACTGATAAAAATATACTCCAAAAAAGGCATCTCGTAAGTAAACCTCGGCTTATGTTCTTAGAAATTTTAACCAAGATGGCATCTAAAATATTCAAATGACACTGGCTGACAGGCGACACACAATGACTGTTGTAACTGATGATGATTAAGATGAAGTCATTAAGGTAGTGAAAGGCAGATGGGGTCACTGTCACCGTTATCACACGCGCCGCCCAATATTTTGTTATGAAATTAACACCGTTTATCTTAAATTTTATGAGGTTTATCTACGGAGAAATTTGTGTTTACATTTGCTCTTTTATAACGCCGCTAAGGACTTCCTTGTAGATGGTTATATTTTTTGTATGCGAACAAGCAGACTGATGTTAATACGGTATGTGGTCATCGCCTGTTGACATCAAGAGTATCAGGGCATCAACGTTCATTATCGCAAATACAAAGGAACTAATGTAAGAACTAGATTCAAAACTGGCTACTTTAACAATCGAAAGACAAAAAACTCACTTATCAGATTGTTGTATTTAACAAAATATGTATGTTTATAAATATTTTGTTTTGACTCACATTCCTGTTGGTTACGAGTTACGTCGAAAATATTTTAGGTGTTACTTGGTTTGATTCTGTACATTTTAACCTGATGTTTTGAAATTAATAAAAGTTCACAAGCAAGTCTGTGTAGCCAATAAGGAATGTCTTATTAATATGATAAATATTTTCAAAGATATAATTAAAATTATATCAAGATATTTACCTAACCGATAACATAAAGGTTTTTATAGTTAAAATAAAATAATCTCACCATTCACAACCCATTAATATCCACTAAATAAAACAGAATCTCACACAAAATTTCTTTGGTTGGCTTCAGTATGAGTACATACACTTGAGAATTGAGAATTGGGTACCACAAGTTCACAAAACAAACGACAAACTGGAATTGAACGTAGGAAGAAACCTCAAGAAAGCTTCAGTCGTGCCGCAAGAAAGAAATACCATTTTAAAATCTCATTTCGTTCGACTTTTGAAAGGCGTCTTATAAAGAAGTTCCATTTTGGAACGAAATGTCCTCTCGTATTGCATAATGCGTAAAATCATGTAAAGCGATTTACTGTGAACAGTTTGTTTTACAAGCGTAAAAAGCCCGTGATTGTAGGCTGATACGAGTGAGAATCCCCTGGATTGTTTTAAGTCTATTTGCTATCTGGGTTGATAGCAAATTCTCTATATGGTGACATGTTTGTTACGGTTGGCAACGTCATTGACACGAATGTGTTTGAAATTAACGGTTATTATCGACTTTGATAAATGCTGTACGAGTCTAAGCGGTGTAGTGATGTCGTTTTGATTAAAGACGATTCAGGTTAAAGATTTGTCCTTTGAATTAACGATAAATATAAATTGTTGGTTATGGCAGTAATGCCTGGGTACCTAAGTCCTGTTTAATCCCCATATGCGAATACCAAGGCCTGAATACCAGTGAGAATTATGAATAACGGTTATAAGTATGTGCATGAATGTTATGAATTAGCTACATGGATATCAAACATTAAATTATGTTAAATGGCTACTTAGTACTAAACTTATTGGGCTTCCGTAGCCATCAACATCAACATCAAATAGTCTCAGTTTATAATTAATCTTATTCTAATACTCGAACATAATGATATTAAACAAATATCACACATGTCATTCTCATTACTTACATAATGGTTACATAATTAACTGATAATGTAATAACCATCCACCAGTACCTAATAAAAGTCCAATAAAATAATACAACACACTTCATATTTAAACATTAAATTACTTTACCGGCACGATCTTAATAATATCTATCCTAGAGTAGTTGTCGTAAACTTAATTTTGTAAAGGAGGTGGCCAACATCTGTATGGGCATTTGCCCCATTTGTGAAGTATAATGTACACATATTATTTTTACCTTACATTAAAGCTTACAATATCTACTTTGATAATTGTATCAATAAAAATCTCTAGAACTCGGGATTCTCCTTTTAAGGGCAGTTTTAGCTTTTGTAGTTTGACATTCTGCAAAACATATGTAATCGTGAAAAAGTGTTTTAAACAGCGATTTTTGTATTAAATAAATACTATTTATCTTTTGGATAATTAATTAATATATGTCTTTAACTTTAATTATGACTTTATGACCTTAATCCTACAAAAAGAAGTACCAGCAGTACTAAATAAAATATACGTATTTACTTGTCACCTACCTATCTGTAAATATTCACAAGCAAACGTAATATAAATAAAACTGCATATTGATATTATTAAGTTTCATTATATACATGTAAAAATTAAGGAATAAAATATAACAATAATACCAAATAAGGCAAATAAGGTGATGTATTCAATTTTTTTTCAAATTCAAAATCATTTATTCGTTTAGGTATCATTGATACACTTATGCACGTAATTTTTTAATCAACCAGCTTTTCGCAAAGGTGCTTTGTCATGGAGGACAAGAAAAGCTGTAAAAAATCTCCTCAGCACATCTTTTAAAAATAAAAATACATTGATATATTTATTACAAAAAAATATACAGCTTATACAGAACTGGTTGCAGAGCTGGTCATTTCCATGCGTCTTTGTCATTTATGTACTCATCTACAGTAGGTATAGTAGCCTTTGCCTAAAAGTCGAAAGAAAAAATGTTAGGAGCCTATTATAAAATAGAACTTATTTTCTAAACGTATTGCAAAAAAACAGGAATATTGTACATTGCCGCGTGAACCTAGTCGTAGTAAGCACTAGTTACTTAATAGTAAAGAAAAATGCTATACCTGTACTGTAGTGATCCATTCTACCAATATGGATTGCAGGTTTCTTGCTAAGGAAGATATGGAGTGACGTGCCATGCGCTCAATATCAACCGCGCAATTAATGCACCTCATGGCAAAAAATCAAATACAATTAATATTTTGCAGAAATGAAACTGAAAAATATTATTTTGGCAAATGACAATATAGTAGACATTCGCACTTCTGTCAGCCAATTGTCAACCTCCAGTGATGCCGGTCACTCACATTCGCGTGAATACGCGAACCCACAAGTGTGGGACGACCTTCGCGAATGATTATGCGAAGTTTTGGAGGCATTCGGGGTTTTCCAAGCTGTGTCGGTTTTTTGTCGCACATCAAAGCGCGCGAACCGCGAACCTTCGTGTAGTCTCCCACACATTCGTGCGACCAGTTGCGCACACGACTAAAAAGGTGATGTATCTCCTTATTTTTCGTGGTTCGTGGTGTCTAATCGTACTACCATTTATTTTCTGTATTGAAAATGGATTTGAATGACAACAACATAATAACAACAGCAAGATTGAACATTCGTGAACAAAGTGTAGGAGGAAGCGGAAATGGGCTTGTTTTGTATACTCATATGCGAACCCATTTGCCTGACCGCCCTTCACATATTATGTGCAAACATTCGTAAAAATGTCAAACATTTGCGCGCATGTGAGTGACCGGGGTGATAGCAATGGAGGTAGTAAAAGTATATTTGTATACAATACAACTTATTATTATTGTTAATTTATTATAACTACTCACGGCGGAGTTCAGAAGAAAATTAAAATTCTAGTTATGTTATAATAAATGGAAAATATGTCTTTTTAGAGGACTAAAACCTTGTACAAAAAAACGTATTTTAACCATTTCCGGGGTAAATATTGGCCACCTCCTTTATGTGGGATTACATGACAAGCACCTGCTTTCGATTAAAAAAGAATCATCAAAATCGGTTCACCCAGTCGAGACTTCTGAGGTAACAAACATAAAAAAATACAGTCGAATTGAGAACCTCCTCCTTTTTCTGAAGTCGGACAAAAAGTATATGATTAGGTATATTGTTTTGAATTTTGAAATACGTTCAGTTGATTCATTGAAGTTTAAGTTGAAACAACTGACATACCTAAATATATTTTTTATCGGGTAAAGAGATTTGTTTACAAATAAATAATTATTATTATTCATGATTCCTAAATATGCTCTGAAAGGAGGTGGCCAAGATTTACCCCGGAAATGGTTAAAATACGTTTATTTGTACAAGGTTTTAGTCTTCTGAAAAGACATGTTTTCCATTTATTATAACATAACTAGAATTTTAATTTTCTTCTGAACTCCGCAGTGTGTACTTATAATAAATTAACAATATTAATAAGTTGTATTGTATACACTTAACCTTCTACTACATCCATTGCTATCACTCAGTGTTGCCAATGCTACGGCAATTACCGTGTTCTACGGCTTTCAGGCCAAAAAATTACAATATCTACGGCCTACGGCTGGAACCTTATGGCGGCTATGGCCGTAGCAAATTCTACGGCTTTTCGTAAATTCTACGGTCTTTTTGACGTGATAACGTCTATTAAAACGATGAACGCCGGGCGCATGCACGAAAAACTATGACTCATTGTCCTGTTCCGCGCGTGCGAGAGCGCGGACAAGCGATAGAGAGGCACGATCGGCCGAAGCACTCAATTTTATCTATAAAAAAAAGTACGCAATCATTTCATCAATGTTTTGTCATGACTTTGTCACGTCAAACTACCGTCCTTAAACCGACTTTACGGACATTTTTTTTTTGCAAACATTTAACGAATCTTCAAAACCCATAAAATAGCGCTACTAGGCTAATTAAAAGGTTAGTGAAAAGCAGTCTCTTTCTGCATGTTCTTGAAGTTTTGTGGACATTAAATTAACTGCGGATGACCTTTTTTTTTAGTCCGAGCGTTGAACCGATGGTATATGTATATTGGCATAATTGGATGGCATAATATATGACACGGTCCACAGTTGATCTTTTTCCATTTAAATACATACGGCTTTTTTAACTAATGTACACGGCCTTCAAAAAATTTTCATTGGCAACACTGCTATCACTGGAGGTTGACAATTGACTGACAGAAATGCGAATGTCTGCTATATTGACATTTGCCAAAACAATATTTTTGAGTTTGATTTTTGCAAAATAATAATTGTGTTTGATTTTTTGCCATGAGGTGCATTAATAATTGCGCGGTTGATATTGAGCGCATGGCATGTCACTCAATATCTTCGCTTGCAAGAAACCTTCAATCCATATTGGTAGAATGGATTACTGCAATAAAGGTATGGCATTTTCACAAGATGATATTAGTTTGGGGTGGGCACTGAGCACATCACCAAGATCACATAGAAGTCCCTGCATCATTTTTAGATTATATTTCTATGCAGTTTTATTTATATTGCGTTTGCTTGTGAATATTTTCCGATAGGTAGGTAATTGACAAGTTAATACGTACCTACTATATTTTATTTAGTACTGTTTCTTTTTGTACTAATAAAGTCATAATTAAAGTAAAATAAATAAATGAATGAATTATCCAAAAGATAAATAGTATTTATTTAATAAAAAAATCTCTTCTTAAAACACTTTTCCACGATTACTTATGTTTTGCAGAATGTCAACCTACAAATAAAACTGCCCGTAAAAGGAGAATCTCAAGTTCTAGAGATTTTTATTGATAAAATTATCAAAGTAGATATTGTAAGCTTTAATGTAAGGTAAAAATAATTTGTGTACATTATACTTCACAACTGGGGCAAACACCCATACAAATGTTGGCCACCTCCTTTGAATGAGATCTGACAAGTAGTTTTTGAGTAATTCTTACAGTCGGTTATTTTTTTTTAGTAAAATTTAGATTATGCATCTAAAATTTATTTAAAGGTACCGTGTATATTATATGGATATCAAGATAAGAAGTAGATACAATAGATTACCCATCTTACCTGTCATTCACAGTTTTAAACCAAACGAGCACAAAATTCTCATCGTAAATGCATAATCTACTCATGAACTTGGCCCCACATGCATCGGACGATACAGACGCGTTATTAGCGAAACACGAGAAAAAACTAAACCTGTCCTCACACCCACGCACGGAGCGACGAGCGAGTTTGAATGCTAGGGTTGGCAACAACGTTTTTTATCCTACTAATATTATACTTAAATGTCAAAGTTTGTGACGATAGTATAAATTGTTAGTCTTTCACGCAAAAACTACTGGATAAATTTTCATGAAATTTAGCATTAGCAGTGATCCATGATCTGGAATAAGATATAGGGTACTTATTATCCCGGAAAACACGAACGAAGCCACGGGCAGAGCGCTGTGTAGCATAAAAATTATTACAATTGAAAAATTTTCCTTTTAATAAAATATAATTCCCTTTTAATGGCGTCTATATTGCCGTCCTAACGAAGAGTGCAATAAGTCGAGTTTTTGGGCTAATTGACCTCAGTAGTTACGGATATGGTCTTAAATCAATTTGCCCAAAAACTCGACTTATTGCACTCTTCGTTAGGACGGCAGTATATTTAAGTGAATTTCATTAATCTGGTGATTTTAATAATGATAATAGCAATGTCTTCACCAACAATTAAAATACTTGTAATGTACTAGTTATATGTTTGCATGATGAGTTTTATGCATTAGTTGTCAACTGTCCTTCGCTTGGGCTTATTATTTTTCATATTTAATAACGAAACTATCTACTGTATCAATGATATTATATAAAACTCTTTATCTTGTAGTTAGTAATTTTTATAGCGTGAATTGGCTATTAGACAATTTTTGGAAAAATATTTTAAAATTTTCGTAGTTTTATTTTATACCTCTTACAATATTTATTTTTCTCATAAAAGTGTTATTTAGTAGGAAAAAAATAACTTTTAATCCATTAATTTTAAATTCGCGCGAAAATAGTCCGCCATCTGTCACTTGCTGGCTGTGACGTCACATTTCAATTAACAAAAGTTTACGCTCTAACTCTGAAGATATTTTAAGTGAAAAACTTACACCTTTTTCACTGGAATTGTGAAAATGACAAGCTACAAGACGTGTGCAGTGCCTATGTGTAGAAGTACTACAATTAAACCTGACAAATTGTTTATACCTACACGTTTCTAAATGCCCTCAACGTCGAAAGCAGTGGTTACAATTAGCACGTCGAGACCCAGAGTTAACATCTGTTATATCAGCAATATTCTTTTGTGAGGACTACTTTGATGTAAGTATTTAGAAGAAATCAACTTAGCCTCTGATTTACTAAAAAAACAAATTAAACCTAACCTAATATTGTTCATAAACATAACCTATAAGTAATTTAAAATCATTAGTAATATGGTGTCGTTAAGGGGACGTTGAGGAAAAACTTACAAAAAAATCCCCCTGTGACCACTTAGCAAGACTGACCAATTTTACTTTATTAATTTCAGTACTTACAAGGAGGTTCTTGCATTCCGAAACTCGGTAGAGCAAAAGTCAGGGTTACACGCAAAGAAATTTGCGACCATAAATGAATCAACTTGAGGCAAATTCGCACTGTCAGCTTTTGTATAGCCTGACTCCATTTTACAAAACCTCTCAAAAGCAGAAATCAAAATATATCTTATTAATTTTCTCAGTAAATTGCACAGTGCACACGATATAGTTAGTAGAACACGACGCTTATTTTTTGAATTGTGACGTCATAACATGCTCAATCATGGCCGCCCGCGTTTCGGTTCTCGTATCCACAGGTAAAAAAACTCAAATCTATTTTTCAAAAGTAAAAATATTTACAATTTATTTTCATGCAAGAAACGTATTGTATAATAATTATTGTTAAACATTATGCAACCATATTTAACACATTTCATATTTTACCGTGATAACTGTCAAATAGCCAATTGGTAGTAACGATACTGCGAATTTCTATTGGAAATGACTTCTAGAAGCTGAAGAAATCAATTCAACGTGAATAAAGCAGTAATTTTACAAAAACATTGTATACTTTTAAGTGTGCCAACCCGTATTGTCGGAGCCTCAATTAAAATTGCCTATTTATTGCGTTGTAACTTACCTATAGCGCAGCCCTATCGAAATCGAGATACATGACTTTACTAGGAACGTTCATACTTTTCATTTTATATGAGCTCCGGTTATTATGGGTTCATTTTGATATCAGAATGAGGTTATATTACTGCATAAAGCCTTCGATAATGGCACTGAATATCTGCCTGCGTTTAAATTTTAAATGCGTAATTTTTAGATCTATAAAATTTGTAGCGGGAACCTCCTATCAATGTAGAAACTGGTCAATTGCTATATGATAGACTTCACACACCTTTAAGAACAAAAGTGAGCAGAGTCTGTCTATTTCGCGGAAAAAAGAAAATCAATTTCTATTACGCGTAACTTTGGAAATTATTATTAATTTTGAAGAAAGAGACTGGATTCCAACTAAAGCCCCTTTGTGCGGGCCGTTTATTAGGGTTCCGTAGCCAAATGGCAAAAAACGGAACCCTTATAGATTCGTCATGTCTGTCTGTCTGTCTGTCTGTCCGTCTGTCTGTCTGTCTGTCTGTCTGTCTGTCTGTCCGTCCGTATGTCACAGCCACTTTTTTCCGAAACTATAGGAACTATACTGTTGAAACTTGGTAAGTAGATGTATTCTGTGAACCGCATTAAGATTTTCATACAAAAATAGAAAAAAAACAATAAATTTTAGGGGTTCCCCATACTTAGAACTAAAACTCAAAAATTTTTTTTTCATCAAACCAAAGTGTGGGCTATCTATGAATAGGTTTTTAAAAATGATATTGAGGTTTCTAGTATAATTTTTTTCTAAAGTGAATAGTTTGCGCGAGAGACACTTCCAAAGTGGTAAAAAGTGTGTCCCCCCCCCTGTAACTTCTAAAATAAGAGAATAAAAAAACTAAAAAAAATATATGATGTACATTACCATGCAAACTTCCAACGAAAATTGGTTTGAACGAGATCTAGTAAGTAGTTTTTTTTTAATACGTCATAAATCGTAAACCGCAATTTACCTCGATCAAAGTTACAACGAACTTCAAGAACTTTTATATTATGTTACTTGCTACTACGGAACCCTTCATGGGCGAGTCCGACTCGCACTTGGCCGCTTTTTTACTTTGTGGTCCGGACAACAAATGGCTATCACTGCTTAATACTATCTGTCTCACTATAGCTAATTTGCAGTTTCATTTGGAGTGACACTAGTAACGCGAGGGACGTATTAATTTCGCCAAATCCATACGGAGTACGGAGTGCGTCCCGGACGCATACCTGTTATAGACCAAGATTGCATATCTAATATCCCCAGAGGTATGGGAAAGCTAGGAGAAACTATCAGATACCGGAATACTAGTTAAAAGGAGAGCGGCTTTCGACAATACCTTTTATTGACGACCTAGTAGACTAGTTCGTAGTGACCTGGTCTACCGAACGTGCAGGTTCGATTCCTGCTAAGTCATATATTAAAGAATAAATTAGTTTGTTATGAACATACGAAAGATAATAATGTTCAAACTACCCTATGCGGAAATATTATTGTCAATATAAAATTATATTAGTACTCATAATTTCCTGCCTTCCATCCGCAGTGTTATTGCTATGAAGAAGAAGCGATGCAAACATTTTATTAATGTGACAAATTAGCGTTGTTTTCAGGTCTGGGTCATTTGTGACGTGTGAATTATTATGAAAGTCCAAAGTATTCATGACGCAGGCCTCATTAGTTCATTTATCTTAATTAACAAAATATGGAAATTCTTATCAAGCAAATCTTCGAACTTTGAAGTCTTCATGTTCCGAAGGTTTGTGAGTTGTGTGATCAACTAAATTAATGGGTTGAAGCCAGCCAAATAAGTACAAAAACGATTTAGTTCCTGCGTCTACGTAAATATTGTTTCGCTACTGGATGGCATACCCGCTGCGAATTTCTTGCTGAAATCACGGGGCGCCGTTGTTATTGTATCGAGAGTGGGCTATTAATATTAAAAGGCTATTAAATTTATTAGATACCTAATTTCAACACTGCATGTATAATGAGCTTTGATACTCTGAATAAATTGTTAATGCTACTCGGCGGTAATATAATGGGCTTCATAATTCGTTTGTTTATTAAATCTCTTTGCTTTTGTTTTGTATATTCAAGCTGAAATATTTGAATAGCATGCAAATGATTAACGCCCTAACGCAGAGTCACTAAAGCTTACTTAAATCGCTCCTTAGTACAGAATTTGTATGGCGATTCTTTACTAAGGAGCGATTCAAGTAACTGTTAGTGACTGAGTTGGGGAGTTAGAGACATTTTGAAAAATATCGTTCTCACTTTTCATTACAAATATAATTTAATTTGTATGATTAGTTAGAGTACTATAAGATTTATAGTTCGCTGCAAGTCCTCTTATAAAACAAATGCACTAGCTTAGAAGTTAGAATACAGGAAAATATTCCCCTGAATATAGGTACAATAGTGACTGAAGTTGTCAAGACCAAATCCTGAACTTTTTAATTATATTAGTATTAAAAATTGATAATTCGAAAATGAGGGAGTGAGTGAGTAAATGATTGAGGACAGTGTTAGAAAAACTCCTAACGTGAGCGTACCAGACTGAGATGCACAGAGTTTTCTCAAAGGTTTCTAAATTTTAACAAACCGGTCTTAACCAGCTATAAGCCAACTTAAGAGGAGACCCGAAATCATTACTGAGACAACTGATTGTAGTGATGTATACAAATATATTCATTTAAGTGTTACGTTAACAACTTACGATATTGGGCCAAGTATTTGGCAATTGGCAAGCATTGCAACTGCACTGTGCAGCACAGCCGGCGTGTAAATAAACATTAATGTACCCGCTGAGAACGTTATTATATCGACGAAAGGCCATTAATAAAGGATATTGAATACAGGTGAAGTATTCAATGACTTACCGATACGGGTTTATTTATAACGGCGGCATCAACCAAATGAACACTTGTAATAATTTAAGAAACGCACATGGAAGTGATTTTATTAACTGCCCTTTTTTATTTAAGAGCTTTATCTGGCACTTCTTTTTTTTTGTTTATACATGAGTTGGCGAGCAACTTAATGGTTAGATCATAGGCTACACGTTGTCGACCAAGAAAACGATATTTTAATACTTTTCACATACGGATTCCTCGTTTTATGATAAGTACCTATCTATAAATAATACGCTGACTCTTATGTATTCTCTTTTTGTCCTTCTTTTTCCATATTCTTAATCAATCTCCTTAATTAATCCATCGATAATAATCAGGAAATTACCGTTATCAATAGTTTCAGTCAATTCTCTTTCATTTCTATTACCTTCATCAATTCATACATGTAACCACCCTATATCAATTGTTAAGGACCTAATTTAACTTTCAAAACGAAATGTCAACGACTTTCGCTGGTTACAAAACGCTAGATGGAATGCAAACGTTTCTGCATTTCAAAGTGACATCATTACGTAGTATACTGTCTGGTAGACACGCATGTAAATGATTCTTGATAGAAATTGCATAATCTTATCTTACTTGGATTACTAGCTTAACCTTTTAGCTCTTTAATACGCTTATTGCGCTCTTACCCTCAAATCCCCGTGCTAAACGTCCTTGGGTAGCATGGCATCGAAGGTAGACTGTTATTGCAAGGTATGAGTCTCTTACTGTATAGAGAAAAGGTTTTAGGTTAATAAGAGCTTTTCAGGGTGTTAAAGCTGTACTAAAAGTTTTATTTAGTGTCACCGGCCTGTGAGTGATCAAATGATGCAAGATAAAATCAGTCTTGTATGACGATGGAATCGCAAGGTGGCCATAGGAACTCTGAAATGAAAAGACACAAGCCAAATTCAGCGCTTTCACTCTTTTTCTTCTTTCTTTCTTGTCCGGCAACGCATCAGTGAAGCCTTTGGTGTTGCTGATGTCCATGGGCGACAATAGCCACTTACCATCAGGTGGCTTGTCAGCTATTTCCAAAATAATGGTCCATTCTCGCATCCGTAAGTCAAGGTATAATTTGCGCGTCCCCACACGGCTCGATTATGCAAATGGCGGCGAATAATATCGACTTGGCTAGCCGTATTCTAGACACGTGAGTATAGGGTGGCTATATTTTCATTTACGCGACGTGAAATATAAAAAATTGTATGAAAATTTATATAGAATATAAAATGAAAGGTTGAGGTTTTTTGTAAATTTTTTAAGGGACGGATCGTCCCCTTATCGGTGTATTACTGATAGTATCCGAGGTATTTGTGCTTAGCCTTATGTTGCAATAAGTCATTTAGATTAAAAATATTACGACAATTAGTTAACAAACGCATATACAAAAGCGGCCAAGTGCGAGTCGGACTCGCCCATGAAGGGTTCCGTAGCAGCAAGTAACATAATATAAAAGTTCTTGAAGTTCGTTGTAACTTTGATCGAGGTAAATTGCGGTTTACGATTTATGACGTATTAAAAAAAACTACTTACTAGATCTCGTTCAAACCAATTTTCGTTGGAAGTTTGCATGGTAATATACATCATATATTTTTTTTAGTTTTATCATTCTCTTATTTTAGAAGTTACGGGGGGGGGGGGGGGGACACACATTTTTCCACTTTGGAAGTGTCTCTCGCGCAAACTATTCAGTTTAGAAAAAAATGATATTAGAAACCTCAATATCATTTTTGAAGACCTATTCATAGATACCCCACATGTATGGGTTTGATGAAAAAATAATTTTTGAGTTTCAGTTCTAAGTATGGGGAACCCCCAAAATTTATTGTTTTTTTTCTATTTTTGTGTGAAAATCTTAATGCGGTTCACAGAATACATCTACTTACCAAGTTTCAACAGTGTAGTTCTTATAGTTTTGGAGAAAAGTGGCTGTGACATACGGACGGACAGACAGACAGACAGACAGACAGACAGACAGACAGACAGACATGACGAATCTATAAGGGTTCCGTTTTTTGCCATTTGGCTACGGAACCCTAAAAATGATGTATTCATTTAAAAAGTTAAAATTAAATATGGCTAAAATAAAAAGATACACGAGGACTCCACTAAAACTTCAATGAAAACTAAAAAATGTATTTAGCTAGGTATTTAATACAAAATTCTACTAATACATACGCATAATTATTATACATAAAACACGAATAAATCATCCAGCTTGGTCACAATTTACAAAGAAGGTTTTTAGCAACGCAAGTAATACACATGACGTCATACGGTACCAACAGCGTGGTGTGCTTGCCTCGTAAACAGTTCCGCCGCGGCGCCGCGGCCCGTCAGGCCGCAAACGAGCCGCATCTGTTGCAGACTATGACACAGATTATATACGACACCAGACATCTGCTATTTATGCACCCCGTGTGTATCTGTATGCAATTGTATTGTGTTACAAAAGTAACGATCAAAGTGGTAATAGGATTAGGGAGGTTAATAGGAAATTTCGGAATTATTTTTAAAATTTATAAAAATGTATGTTGATTGTTGTTACCAAATTATTGACGTACATATCTTTAGGTTTGCTATTTTACTGTGAATAACTGAATACTGTTATTTAACTGAAGATGATATCTAGTTCAGCATTTTCACATTTTTAAGGTGGACTTAGAAAACACGAGCGATTGTTAATTATATCACTATTCTATCAAATTCTTGCAAACAGATACTTATAGAGCATTCTTTCGTCGTAAAGATAAAAAAGATCGAACGAACCAAACGAATAATAAAAATGAACGCTCTTTTTCGGGCTCTAGCTCCAAAGTTTGTTTGGCTAAGCCTTTAAAAACACCGTGAAGGATATTTCAGGACCCCGATTTAGATTTGCTTTCATTTCGATTTTACTTTTGGTTCATGTTTAGAGACAATTTAAAGATTTACCATTTATTTATCAAATTCACATCTTGCGTCATGAGTTTTGGTTTCTGATCCAGGTTTTGAGTAGACTCTAGCAGACTTTTAAAACAGAAGAAATAATTTCAAACACTGTGTATAAACTTTATAATTGTCTGCGTTGTGAAAAGACAGAACATAATAATATCGATATATTGTCGTGACACGATTTCTTAAATTTAAATTGTTAATGAAGTCTTTATCAACACTTCAAAATAAATCTTAAGTTATTCTCAACATTAATTTACCAGTACCAGTAGCTTGATTTCGTTCCACGTAATTGTGAGTTACTGTTATTCTTTATGTAACCCTGTTTGTATTAGCGGCAGAATTCAATATCTTGAAGTGATCGACCACCCACTGAGTGGAACCGGATCAATTTTAATACCAATTTTAATTTCCTTAATTCACTTTGAAAATGTTTCTGAAGAAGAAGAAAAAGAAATTGATAACAGAAACAATCACACCAATTGAGAAATACTAAAAATCTATTAAAATTATTTTAATTGGGTTTCATAAAAGTAATCATATAATTTCTGTCTCACTGGGAATCGAAACCTGGTCCGCTGGCTTGGTGGTAATGCATGGTAACCATTTCGCCACACGGATGATTCTACCGAGGAGTTAATATAGCGCGTCAATGTAATGTGAAGTAACATGAAGTTATGTCCAGTGACTCCAGTGGTCGTAGGGTTCCTCGCCAGTCGTGATATGTCGTGGTCGTTAACATTAAAGGCTCTGCTTAAACACAGTAGCATAATAGGGGCTGAGGCGAGTCTAATGCTATTGTTAGTGTTCAGGCTAAGCTATTTATAAGCGCTAATCCTGTAAAATTGCGCTAACATCCATTGCTATTCCGTGTGCTTTCAATGCAAAGTGCGAATTCTATGAGCCCTCCAATACAGAGACACTACTGAGCTATTCGTGTAGCTATTCGAGATTAAGTAACTATTCGGATGGATATGAGTTTTTGATGTAAAGGATAAATTGATACTTGAATAATTTTAACATTTAAATCAAGGCACGTCCCTGTCTAACCATAGAAACGGTTGAAAACTTATTCCGATCGATATTTGCAAATCTTCGATTGATATCTTCTATTTTCCGTTTAAATTAAAAACAATACTAAAAAGTAAAATTTGTTTTTTTTATTAATATCAGAAGTAAATTAAATCTTTTATAGTATTTTCTCCTTTTTTTATCCAACCAAAGAGCAGACGATCCACAATTCCATGTGATGGTAAGTGTTCAACATCGCTCATAGCCATCACCAACAAACTTCACCGAGATAAAAAAGAGTGAAGAAAGAAAGAAAGAAATTACCTCTCGAGTCTCATTTTAATCCTTCACAAAATTAAAAAAGACACCACAGAACACACAGCGAGACACAGAGTACACATGCAAACACAGAGGACAAACGCCTTTGTATCGGACGTCACGTTCTGCTATTGAGTTATTGTGTTAAAAATCGTTCCTTTTGGAACAGTTCCGCTTCGGTCCAACTTGGTGACAGTCGTGCTGGCGGGGTCCTTCGGCCGAAGCATTAGCATAATCCCCTCGTGTGTATGCACCGGGCAGTACCGACTGCCCAATACTATAATAATTCGTCGCAGCGTATTGCACTTATACGAATGTCGATCACAACGGCTTAAAGATTTGGATGATCTGGACTTTATTAAGTTTAAAAATTATTTTTCACTTGTTCTACGCCTGTTGTTTGTAAAGAGTATTTGATAGTTACTCGTAGATGGTATTTGTTTGTGCTTTTAGGAGGCAAAATAATAAATGACTCATTTACTATAGAGTCAAATTACCTACAAGTTCTTCGTAATTGAATTTGCAGCGTAAAGAGCGTTATTATGCTAGCAGCAAAAAAAAAACATTTAAGAAGGATCTAAGATCATAGGAAATAGAATAATCATAGAATGGGCAATAAAGGAAAGAATAATCCAATTCCAAATTGTCATCCTATTCTTATTCCTATGGAAATTTTGTAAATTTTGATGAACATAAAAATTCCAAAGTAAATTCACTTATTTGAGAACTAAACCTATCTAAGGCCTCTGTAAACATTGAACCTACCATGCCTGAGAAGACCGTAAATGCTAATGAGTCTATTCTGTTCCAAGTTTGTAGTAATTATGCGTGTGTCGCCGTCAAGGGCCTCATAGGCTATCCGGTACAGAACCACCTGCCATCTCATTCAACTTACATCGAATCTTAAGCAGATTGAGGTATAAACCTTCTTTGTGGTCAATGACGATAGAAATTTTCGGAATAGGTACACAAAGTAATCTTGTCACAATCCCTGACCTTTTTGTGGTCAGAGGTTTTTGGTAAAAAAACCTTTTAAATAAATGAAAAATGTGAATTCTAGGCCAAATTATAAAAAAGTGTTCCAGAAAATCGACTCATAATTATATCAATTGAATCATAGCTCATTTAATAAATAGAGTATTCTTCACTATGTCATTAATAGTCGTACAAGCAAATGTAATCAAGGAAGCAATTTAATTGGAAATCTATAGACTATAAATCTGCATATAAAATACGTTATCTTTAACAACAAAAGCGTCAGTTGACAACCTATCAAGGTACATAATACGATTGTTCAATTCCCATTGTGCCCTGAGGTCCTTTAGCAGCGTGCGAATCCAAAAGCGCTTTCTAACCAAACAAAGACAAGTATTGATCTAACAAATGTACCACTTTCACATATCATTATTCTTCATAACGAGCTCAAGTCCCATTAGAAATGCGAGTACTGGCAACTCAGTTTCCCACACGGCCTTGCGTAACCCCTTGAGTTCAATAATCTCCTTAGGGGATTGTCTGTTGATGATCCCTTTATAGTTTATGTTTTAAGATCTGGAAAGATAGATTATATTTACTTTATGGATAAATACTAGCTGTACCCCGCGGTTTCACTCGCGTTAATTTGTGGAAAAAACTTGTGGATGTTATTATATCCTGTAGCCTTCCTGGATAAATGGACTGTCAAACAATTTTTCAATTTTTCAATTCGAACCAGTAGTTCCTGAGATTAGCGCGTTCAACCAAACAAACTTCAGCTTTATAATATTAGTATAGATTAAGCTTTGCTCAGATTTCAAACATTTCAATAAGAATTTCAATTAGAAGCGCATGTTATAACAATTTTAACTTTAATAAATAAGTATGTAATAGGTTCAGTTATTGATTCAGTTGCTTGTCACTTTGTATTTCCTTCTTGCAGTTATTGAAGAAGTATTGTTTATAAGGTCAATGATATCATAATTATTCAAATAAATAACACGGTATCCTAGCCAAACACGATGACTTAAAGTTGATACAAAAAACAAGCACTTCCGTCTACAAAGAACCTTCCATTTAAAGAGAAAGAAACGAAAATGGGCATCAAAGCGTTCGGTGGATGCGCAAGCGCATACATTATTCAAGAAGCGAACTCTTCGTATAATTACAACGTCAAATAAATTCGACTCAGATCAAAATGTACGGCCGATGATAAAATAGGATTAGCTACTATCATTTAACAAACAGTTAGCGTATTTTTGAAATAAATATATTTATAGCTATTGTTCGAAGTTATTAGCTCGTCATTAGATGGAATTTTATTAGGGCGAGTGGGTTCACCACTAACTTTAATCTAAATCATATATGTTATATCTAATCATCATCATCATCCTGCCATTTCCCAATTTTATTTGGGGTCGGCGCAATATGTTTTCCTCTTCCACACTTCCTATTTACTTCTTCATATTTTATATCTAATACACCAGAAATTAATTACCACTTGCATGGGTAAACAAAATTTTGTCGAAATAAATTAATTTATCTATGACTTATCAGAGTTGATAATTACATCGATTACCTTGAAAGATGGATTTCGAAGCATAACTCTTGACTCAATTATTTTTTGATTGAGATAAATTAGATGAGGGCCGGCTGTTACTATTACGAGTTGCTCATGTTACAAAATTTTAGATGATTTATCGTCGGTGCACTACTGTATTAGCAATTTGCTATAATTATACTTATATGATGTACATTGCCAAATAATAAATTTAACGTAGCCTTTTTGGTTGTTCCGGCCTGTAAAGAAAAGGAAAAGAAGGTCCCAGGTTTGATCCTGGATATGATAACCGTTTACATGTAGTCCTATGTGACTAGATATCTTTGGTGACAATAGATTACAACCTTAATGCATGTTTTTACTTTTCTTATTTTTATTGATAAAGTTAGCTTATACATAGGTCCTCTCGCTTCGTTTCTAAAAACCTATCTCAAGTATCCACAAATCAGGCATTGGGTACATAAATTTCAAATTCTCAAATATGGAAACATTTATAAATATTAGGTACACCGTACATGTCGTGTAGAGCAAACAAAATTAAATACTCGTACGCTCAGGAAATCAATTAGGAACAATTTCTTAACGTAATAATTATAACGTGGAATATATTTTTCTTGCTTGCAAACTTGTTTTAATGATTAAATTATATTTAAAAACAATTACAAAACTTGCTAGTATCGTAGATACATCTGTCATGTAAGAATTAAATTAATTATATATCGTTATAATGCAAATGCAAACATGGCGGGTAGGTAGAAAATTACATGAAAAAAATTGACATATGCATACACAAATGTACACGAACACACACATACATACATATACATACAGAGATATCCAGCTAATATAAATTTTAAACACGCTTAAAACAAAATAACACTTGTAATATTAAAATCTAGTCTGAAACGTGCATCTTATACGCTTAAAGTGCCCTCTAGCTATTATAAGCTGAGCTGAGATAATTAAACAGTATGAAAACATCACTTGTGGCTTTAGTTACACCGTACACGTTCGTGAGAATAAAAAATAGTTCACTCCTACTACGAGTATTATTATCGGTGGTTTTACCAGTTTCGGTTTTTACTTTTATTACCAATCCTTCCGGCGACTGGTGTTTGAAATAGAACAGGATCTAGATAAAGAAACCTTGCTCGCTAACTGATAATGTATGAGTGTACGGCGAATAATGTATTAAGTATAATAATATTTTAGTTATCTGTTACTATTAAAACGCTGAAACAAGGTTCTGTTTGTACACTGAATATGGTTACACTACATAGCATGGTCATGGTCACATCCATTTTTTGTATTATTCGATTTTAATGCGATGTAATAAACAATTTGAGTTTGTATTTAGATCAATATTATGAGTAATTCTTTAACAGCCACTGTCCATAGTGTCCATGCGAAATAAAAAATTCTTGAACACAGCTAGCGTTATAAAACCACTGCACACAAACTGCATTGTGATTTATTTAAAGACAAGCAGTTCACTCGGTCACCGGTCGTGTAGACGATTGAACTTTAATAGGATACACCAAGCGAGGCTGTTCATTACCATTTGAACTACTTAGTGATACTCTTTACCCTATTAACCTGCATTTCATTTACATGCCAAGTGGGAATCCTGTGTGTACACTTCTTTACTTTCTATTTGCTTTCTATTTAATCCGTGAAAAGACAAATTAAATTTTAAATTACTATTAACGAAATTCAAAACGTCAAAATTTATGAATGATATGTGATATTTCAATAACGCATGCATCTCTATGTAGGTACATATTCTTTATTTGGGTCTTATAACATTTTCATTTATCATAGATAAAGATATTTATTACAGCTAATGAACCTGGTATCAAAACTTTGTAATACAACGACATTGCAGTCGAGCAGTTATCATTACATTATTGGCAAGTAACCTATAGCTTGGACTATTACAAATGGAAGCAATGAATCTCATGGTTTATGATACCCGTTATGCAATTTTAATATTCATCATCCACATTTTCAGTTAATAAACATTTCTAATAAATAGTGGCCGAATGCGTAGGCGCAGGATCGTGGGAGCGGGTGTCAGGCGCCAGGTAGAACGTACCAAAAACAACGAAAATACCTGCAATTCACTTGTACTTTAGGACAAGGGAATAAAACATAATCTGTGACTATTCTGTTTATATCTTCAGACCTTACCTATGTTATGTATTGGCTTAAGTTAGACTTTAATGGCACTGGCTATTAAATCGATAAATAGTTATTAATTTACGAAGGGAACATCGTTATAAGTACTTCTCAAAGTCAATAGGATTACGTATTTTAGATATTTTCTTGATTTCTATATAAATTTTGTGATTTAGTGATGTAGGCTTTTATTTAAACACCTGGCAACTAATACAGGCGCTAGATAATACTACATTGTTTTTTTTTATTATTATTGCTTGAGATTTATGTCAACTTAAGGTGATATTTATTTAAATCCATGTCATATTACGTGCACCAAAAATACCTGTAATAAAATAAAACTCCTGAAGTCCTAAATACTTCCTGAAGTCCTAGAAAGCTGGAATTTCGTATGTGAGCTATTATTTGTACAC
The DNA here is from genome assembly GCA_911387775.1 of Thymelicus sylvestris. Taxonomy (NCBI): domain Eukaryota; kingdom Metazoa; phylum Arthropoda; class Insecta; order Lepidoptera; family Hesperiidae; genus Thymelicus; species Thymelicus sylvestris. The sequence goes on from OU426895.1 coordinate 13,446,597, forward strand.
AAACAAGAAAAAAAATCTAAAACTTGGAACTTTTACCCCCCAAACCCATAGATACCCACTAGGGGATGGAAGTTTACTCATACATTTTTTTATTCTAATGATAATAACTAGTTTTGTAAGGTCTCTGCTTTTGAATTGATGAATAAATACATTTTCCATTTCCATGGTACGACAATGTCCACTAAAATCATTAAATCTTTTTTCACTTTTTTGTTCACTTTAAATACATGAACCAAAAAATCGTTTCATGGATTTGCAGTGCGGAAAAAATACAGTGGAAAATAATACATCAATAGATTTTTCAATGGATTTAAGTGGACATCATGCTAATATTAATATAATGGTTGTGGTTACAATTTAAACGAAACACTTGTGTAAAATAAACATTCAATAATATTATGTTGTAAATGTTATCATTAAAAAGCTGGCGCCAACAGATCTAGAAGCTCAAAATAGAATTGCTGAAACATTGTGTAATTATTGATCCAACCAAGGCTACCAAAGGAATTTCTTGAATTGGTAACGGCTCAGGCAGATCTCTATCGAATCAAAGCATTCGTAATATTTCAAAATGAATATTGTTATCACAATCTGTCTGTTATGAAGAATGTTCTACTGTAATTCCTTTCGAATCTACGTCAATAGAACACTTAGGATTGCGAATCTTTTTCTGTTGAAATGATCAGTGCTATGGAAAGTACCATTACTTGATTTTACTTGTAAGTTGTTCATTTTTATGCAACTTTAGCCAGCCGTACTTCAGTGGATGTTCTTCTTTGTCTAAACCAGGATTAGTAAGAGTATCATCCATTGGTTTACCCATCTTCAGGCCGTGGAAATTATTTTTTTAGGGCCAGGGGAGGGAATCTGAAATGTGTTTCTGATGTAGACAATACGGATAGTGATATGCAAAACAGATGTGCAAAATTTTTCTCCTAACATATTGATGGCTGTGGAATCTCAACTATGGGAACTTAGGTAATAAGGATAGTTCTTAAATAGAGCCATACAAAATATTCTCACATAATTATATATGATGAATTTATCTGGAGGCTACGTCATCGAATGTCAAAATATGGGGCAAGTGATTTTGTTTTTCTATAAATAAGACACCACTCCCTTCACCGACACCCACGGAGCTCGCCGGGCGCCTAGCTAGTGGGTGCAACATTCCGTGCGAAACCTCAGCTCAGAATCGTTTTGAATTGATTGAAGATTTTTGTCGTATCCAGTACCTTCACTATTTTTTGTCAAGGGCTTTCTGTCCACGTAGACGCAGTAATACGCACGCTATTGTCAATTGTCTCTTGTTTGCATCTTGCTTAGGAAAGGAAGAAATGTTCACGGAGCGGCATTGCCGCGTTTGCCTATTGACTAGGTTTCATTGCATAATTAAAACTGCATAGCTTGCCTGTAATTTTCCAATGAAACGCCGTGGACAGTAGGCTTCCATTCTTCAAATCTTACCTTAGCTACACCTAGATAGAACCTTATATAGCTAATATGGCTGCATTATATTGGAGATTTTAAACCGTATCCATTTACTACCTAATAGGTATAGGATGACCTGTTTTAGTATGCCCATCTGCTTGAGCCTAATCCCTTCATTGTTTTACTACACCCAGTTATAATCTACCCTTCGCAGTACGAACAATAGCTGTCTGAAGCAAACCTTTAGCAATTAGCTCACCTCTGAACTGTTCCGTAATCTCTTCAACTTAAATAATAAATTTTATTGTACAATTAAGATATTCTGCTTTTACTATCAATAAAACGGAATGTTTTGCCATGCTTTGACGTGTTTCGCATAAGGAAATCTTAGGAAGGTATTATACCGAAGTGAAATTACAATTTAACTTAAGAAACATCGATATATCTTTTCTCTTTAAAGTCCGTTGGCTTCTTTGCCTATCGGAGAACAACTTAAAGATTCTATTCATGCTTCAATTCAAGCCAACATAAAGCCAAACTTCTCTGATAACTGTCTCTGCTGATTAATAGATGAAGAAAGGTTGTTACCATCTCCGCCTTTTGGTGGTTGCCTGACATATTGACGCAATACGTACCATTTACAATCATGTAATGTTTATGGCTACAAAAGTACTAAGTTAAGACGTCAGTTTTTCTTCCAAAAAAAAAATCGATAGGGCTTTGTACACCACGTCTATGCACCGCAAGAACGTTATCGCATCGCAATTCAATGCGTTATCACAACGCATTCATCGCATGCGGTATCGTACGTCCTTAGCACTCTTTGGACGATGCGTTGTATGACTTCGTAGATTTTTGCGCTCCCTGCCGCACCGCAATATTGTGACCTCGCCCTAACAGATTACAGTGAATAAAGGTACTACTATAGAAATAATGTTAAATATTATTTAAAGGAGTTGTGGAGTAGAGGTATGTAGTTAAAATTGATGATTTTATTAGTCAGGGTTTGCGCCGATGTTATCTCGTGTAGATTACAATCCACCAGCTTATGCCAGACCTTGGCCGACGAATGGATTACGTCAAGTATCAAAGTTAAGTAATCATGTAATAATACTCGAAATGGCTGTCTAGGCAGGTCAGGGATTTCGCCCACTGCTATTTAGTATACTTACAGGACGAAATGCAAAACACAAGACCGTGTTTTGATTATGACTACTACTATGTAGACATGATCTTCTAAATGAGCATGTAATAGTAGGAATATAGAAAATCTTGGTTGTACGTGATTAGACCTAGTGTAAATTACGTGAATCTATTTATGTATATAAAAAATTGAAATGTGTGCTGGGACACATAGAAGAGAGTGAAACTTCAACGGACAAGTAGAAAAACGAATGGCAACGGACAAGTGGCAAAACGAATCGCAACAAAATTTTAACTTAAAGTTTTACAGGCAGGTTTTCAAATTAGACAAGTACATTAACAATCTGCCTGTAAAACTTCAAGAATGTGCTTCTAAGAGACAAAATTTTCAAAACATATTTTAACATCCAGTCTTGAGCTACACACTATTTTAACTTCCCACAAAATAAATAAAAGGGTGTTAAAAATCGCGTAAATATTATAGACAGATAGTAACACCAGCTTTGAACTTGCTGAAGTTTTTGACATCGTAACAGGTTCAAGCAAGTTCTAATCGTTGTAATCTTGTAATATTACAACATTCTGTAAAATCAAGAGAATACTGCTTACATGCCTAAAAACTTAGAGCAAGATAAAATAAAAACAGCGAAAAGCTTCTCACAAAATTAAACAATTTTTATAATAAATCCCCTACCTGCTCTAAAGTGCCAAATGGGCCTGTTCCAATTTTCTGGCAAACGGCGCAACGCTACGGCGAATTGAACCAACAACTATAAACTGAATTAAACTGCAAGCATTCTTATACATGTCGAGAGAGTTTCAAGATGGCGGCCGGGACACATTCTGCACTTTACGAGCAATTAACTTTATTTCAGTGCATCGAGAACCCCGTCTTTATGGGGCTTTAGTCGGCTATTTCATTTCCAATTGCGTTTCTTTATATGGCACAGTGTTAGCTATTGTAAGGGAATGAAACGAGTTGCATAGTCGGCTGCATTGCCGCGGCCGGTCGCACCGTGAATGGCTATCCTTATGGCAGATTTGCGCGATAAAATATTTTGCGTTTGTAATTGGGAGTGTCTGTCATTATTGTAAGGACACGTTTACCATAATCTGGTCTGTTCATTGCTCGGATAATATATGATTTATTTCGTTTATTACTCGGTTAGCATAATTTAGATAAATAATGTTTAGACTACTTTATATTGAATACAAGCCCTCGTATAGCTTCGGGAAACACGAATGTAACATTCACATATTTACCTAACATACATGAAACAGGTAACTTAACATGAAAGGGACAATAAAATTAATTTACGTTATATTTTGTTACTGTTAATCTAATAAAATCTACACGTATGTATATAATACATATCATATTATATTACAACTGATAATACCTAATCTAGTAAGTTTGGGTTTATTTATTTAGTGCACTGCTGTATCACAAAAAAAAATCTATCGTTATTTTCTGGTTAAGGTAAACAGCAATGTATGACGAATTCACTGAATTAAAAAATATTATGGCCCTTTTAGAAATCTAAGTTTAGTTATCAAATTGGTTGAAAAAGGTTGGCATACTTCTTTTTTTACGGAAATAGCCGGCAAACGAGCTGACGATCCACCTGATGGTAAGTGGCTATCGTCGCCAATGAATATCAGCAACACCAAAGGTAACACTGATGCGTAGGGGGACAAGAAAGAGAGAAGAAAAAGAAAGAAAGAACTGGCTCTCAAATAATCAGGTGCATCGTTTTCTCCTTAATCAGCAAGGAGTTAATGAAGCCACTTAGATTGACATAAGGTGGCATACCATCACATGTCATATGCCGTACGCCGTTCGCCAGCTGTCAACAAAAATTAATCACAGATTATTAGCTGTAATTTTTCGGGAGTCATTTCGGTATTAACATGTTACCCATATTATATTACACATATGCTTACACACATTCAAACGTCGTTAGTGTTGTTACACACATAATCATAAATCACGTTGCACATCGTACGTGAGCGAAGCAGTGCGGAGATACGTGCAAGGATTGACTTGCCTCCTATTGCGGATTCGTTATCTTTGCCACATAATTTTGTTGTGCGAAAGACAGTGTATGTAAGTACTTTTCACATAAGTTGGCACTTTGCTTATGTTGGTAGCTTTGAAGTAAGGAATGTAACCTATAATATTTGAGGAGTTGAATTAAAACCTCATTTTAAATCATCAAAAAAATATGAAAAATATGGAACCAATCTGGAGGCATATTATCTAAAATAAAAAGAATCTTCCAAATTGGTTGATAAATTACGGGCGTTCTGAGGTAACAAACATGAAAAAAATACAATGGAATTAAGAACCTCCTAATATTTTAAATAGGTTAAAATTGGGTAAGGTGACAGAGAATTATCCGCAATCTCAAACTTGAAGTGTGACTTACGCTTAAAAATAATTGCACACATTTTTAACCTATATACCCATATAAATTAGTAAACCTGTTAACTGACCTTAAAATAGTTGAGCATTAAATATCGAAACAGTTTTAAAATAATAATTGCGTAAGATTAATTCACACACTTCACCTCATGACCTTAAAACACTCTTTGCAACTATTCAAATGAACTTTACATTACTTTTTAGCTGTTAGGTACACCTTGATCATGTTGAATGTCTATAAACAATTTTTCCTCAATTACCCCGTCCATTTGTAAATAATAGACAAGCCACATGGCGGTAAGGGTACTATTATGTCATAATAAGTACTATTATGTCTTCTGTGGTAAGAGGTCAACCAACTTTATTTATATGTTGCAGATATTCAAATTAAAATTGTTTACTTTTACCCTACCTAACCTATAATACATGGAATCGATAAATGTGCCCTTTTCTCTGTCCATTTCTACTTTATTGATTCTCACAATCTCACACTTATATGTTGCATGGCACGTAATATTTTTTGCATATGAATTACTTGCAAGTTAAATTAAAATTACCATTAATTGAAATTGACATTACGTTTTTCACTGTTACACCACCTCTAAACACATTGGATATCGTTAAACAAATTCTCCCCATTTCCCCGTCCATTTCTCAGTCTAATTTACCCCGAGGCTCAGTTCCAGAACACAATCAATCTTGTGAATATCATTTTCAAATCGCCGTTATTTACCAGCGATACTTCTATCGAGTTAGTAATTTTAATTCAATGATCTAGTTGAACCTTAAGGCTACTACTGGGGTAATAATCGGCTAGCAGATTGCTGTAATAAACAATAAGGGATTTACAACACACGTTAACAAGCGCTACTGAAGAGGCTACAAAGTACTCGTCAGAGATTAGATATTGTACGAAGGATGAGGTCTTTAAACCACTTCATATTTACCTACTAACGTTGTCTTTACACGAAAGTATGGAAGATTCTTTAGTATACAAATAAATAAATAACCTGTATGGACAGTTATAATGATTTTAAAAAGACTACAAGTACGCAGAAGTATTCAAGTTAGTTGCAATAATTTGAAAAATGTAAATAAAATAACCGAAAATAAACGAGAACCCAAAATATTTTACTTACCTGGTAAGTGGTAAAGTAGTTATTCTTACTTTAACTTCCAACACGTAAAGTTCAGAGTGTACGTGTAATTTCTATTACTTATACAACATTTAGGCTCGTAAATAAAATGTAATTTGACTTAGAATCTTGTTCTGTAACTTTCTCGTGAATTACGCAGAACTCATAGAATCGGTAATCGGTGAAAGTAGCGATCCGTAGTGCTAAACTGCTAATCCTCATTGTTAAGTTAATCAATTTCCGTACTCTCCCATGAGTACGAAAATTAATTGCTTTGATCTATGATCGAGTGGCCGCCGGCGCATGCGACGATTGCGCAACGCCACCCTGGCGCCATCTAGCGTGATCTATAGGCGCCGGCACACAGCCAGCCTCTCATTATACTCTTATCGCGTCAATGCAAATCCGACAACATTTTAATCTTATAAAAGTCCCTTTTCGTGCAAATACTTCACTTGTTCTAAGCACCAGACAGATTCGCGTAGGAGACTGGCCCATTGCGAAAATCGGAACGGTTTTTACTAAGCGTGGGTAGATAATTATACGTCTAGCATTAATTTCTGTCGGTTAATGCAGTCAAAATAAATGGCGCGGTCGGAATGGGCACGGGATTGAGATAAATTGAAAAATTAAAAGTGGATCAATTTGCTACATTCTTGTCTTAACTTTTCTTGACATAGGTCAGTTGTTTAATGATAATATTATGAATAATTTGTTTCCAGTAACTGCCGCTAAGGGAAATATTCAAATAACATGAACTATTGAGCATTTATACGGTTGACGATATAATATAGTGTAACTAACTACACGTAATTAAATGATAGTCGTATGTTTAAGTACGATGTAGGTATGAATTTGGAGAAAAAACATCTTTAAAGGTTCTAAGCTAACCTAAGACACGTTGACTGCAGAATTTATAAGAAAGAAATAGCAACTTGTAATTAATCACCTGCATTAAAATAAAGGCCACAACAAATCATAAAGCTATGCACCAGACAGCGGTTTTGCCAAATCATTATTATAACAGAATGATAGCTAAATTACTACTCTACCTTTGAATTATTTTGACACTTCCATTTAAAATCCAATTCACCTTTATCAGTTAGTTGTTTAGTAGGAACTGAAACAGTTAACAAAATCAAAGTAAACAAAAGATATAGGGCAAAGAATAAGTTTAGAAATAAATGTTAATTATTATATTAATTTTATAAGGTTTTAGATATTGTACTTTAAATTTCAGTTGGAAATGTTTATTTAACCCTTTTGAATTTTTGTTCTAATATTACCTCTAAATTCTACCTATATTTGAAATATACTAATCATTGGTTTTTTTTTGTTCTAGGTAAGTACGATCTCAATCTACAGTTGGCATAAATAAACGAAATTTTATGTGAGTACCTACCTACATATAATAACAAATTCGGAAGCAACAGAAAAATTCCCGCATGCAAAAATAATATATCGAATCAGAGTTGAATTTCCTGAAGATTCCCGACAACAAGTAAGGATTCAATTTAATAATTCAAATATGTGGGGCGGTACTAGGAGCTATAAAGGCAATTCTAAAAGTCGCAGTTGACTCGTAAAATCGAAAAGGAATGGGGAAAAAATGTTTACAGGCCATTCGGTGAAGTCCCACCGATTGTGAAGGTAAATTGGGAGCGTACAATGAACACGAGAGAATCAGTAAATGAAAAACATGATTTAAACAACGGCCCGCTGTAATGATATGGTTGTTATATACGCGTGTTTGTTATTGAAAAAGTAAATGATATTATACTTTAAAGGGGGTTGTCTATTTCCGTATCGTAGGTCATCATTATTTTCGAATTAGATTCAAAATTTTTAAGTTACATAATATTGTCTGCTTGTTACGGCATCATCGACTAGGTGAATTATTAAGTAATTTTCATTTAATGTCTGTCTTATTTTTAACAGACACACTCTAAGATTATTAACTAATTAAGACTCATCCAAAAAAGGACTAAAATAACGTTTCCTGGAGCGTTTGTTTTCGTTTCCTACTTTCATTATAAGCATTCAAATCTTACACTCAACTCGATTTCAAACTGCGTGTAGGTGCGTCCTAATAAGGGGCGAGCGCACAATACGCCTTTTTATTTCTCCTTTTAGTCCTTTCATAAAACCATATTTCATTCGAAGCTCTTCTGAGAAGCAGAAATGTTGAAACGTAGGCGTTGCCACGTAGCGAGTGTGCCTCTTATAGATCGATTTTGTAATAATTCCTGTTAATGCTTATGATTTAAATTATGTTTTAGAATTTCTATTCCTAGATTGATAGATTGACCCAGTTGGTAGAGACTAGACCAAGCAAAGTGTTTGATCTGTGGCTAGAAAAGAAACTAGAACCGAACGGATTGTCGCTCATTCCTGTACCTCCTTGTCCGATGTCCAACAGTGGGCACCCGGAGTAGGGGAGCTTGGCAGAGACAGGGAAATCTCTATATTTAGCCAAAGCAACACGTATTCGAATTGTATCTTCCCTTTTTGTTATTTGGTTCTCAGTATTTCTTCCCGCGTTCAATATTCAAGGAAGTCAATCGATTATTATTTAGGTACCTTGCGCTTACCCATCTACTTTTAAGTTTGACATTGTGCGTATTTGACGTTGTGCGGATTTGACATGGTAAGTGTTTGACTTTATGCGTGTTTGACTTTATGCGTTTTTGACCTTACGAGTATAATCCCTTTTAAGTAGGTGCCACGAAATGATATTTAAATATGTTTGTATGAGTAGGTACGCAAATTTTTATGATTGTCACATTTACTTATGAAATTATACTTACTTAATACCTACCTAACCGATGCGATAATTATTTGACGAATTACTAAAAGCGTTTACTGTAAGTATTAGTAACAGCAGCATATGAATTACTAATTGAACTTTGACTTATATTGCTTAACTTTCTAACTTTACTAAAAATAGATTCACATTTTAACATGGTCTAGTAAATTTAGAAAATTTAGTTTCCAACGTTTATAAACAAAATCTGAACGTTAGACGTTTATAACGCGATCTTTTCATATAATTTTCTTTTTAAACTTTTTATGCATGTTAAATCATATTTCATTGCCGTAGCTCGCCTTCTTAGAAGCTATAGACAAGCGTGGGCTGTTCTCGGTCGCCAACGTTGGTTCCTATTTTAAAATTTCATGCTGTTCACGTCTGAGGCCGTAGTGCAAAAAGTAAGCCGTAACATAACAATATCCGGAGAATAATATCTATAGACATAGGTTTGGCTTTTGTACTCTAGATCGTGATATTTAGGCGCAAAGTGAATGAGCGAAGAAGGATGAGAGGCATGAGAGCGTAATTAATCACTTCAATAAACCATAAAGAGATAGTACTGCCAAATATGGCTTCAACCCAGTCATCCTCTTGAGGAGGCCTAGAGCATACTCCACCACGCTGCTCCAGTGAGTATTGGTGGAGCAGTTAGTGGCCAACCCAAGTGTCGGAGTTTTATCGGACTGTTATCTTATGATTAACCAATTGGACCCTATGAAAGTGCTATTTAAAGCGCGCAAATTCTTATACATATAAGTCTCTGAGTAAAACCTATACATATAGTAAATAATATAGCACACAACTATATTATAGCCAGCACACGTCACCGACAACAAACGACGCGAAAGGTTTGTTGTGGCACAAAGGTAAATGCTTCTCAACGATATTTCAGCGGGTTTACGTTCATCGAAAATTGAGTCCCTTCCAATCTAACCATACGTAACCCACACGCATCTCGCTCCAACCTATCCCGTTACAAAAGGACGGAAGTTTTTCAACAAAACCGCGGTACTCTGAACGAGTAGGTACAGCAAATAGACTGCGGTGTTTCTTTTTCAGAGTATAAATAAATTATGCAGATTTCTCAACCACTTGTTTAGAGACAGATTTTTCTCGCTAGCTCCGTATTTATTCGCTCCAATTCGCGCAAATAAATTAGCTCCAATTTTTCTGGATGGCGTCGCACACTTCTATGTAGCTATTATATAATTTTAGGGGCTCGGTTAGTACAGAGTTAAGAGAGCCTATGCTTTTACTAAATTAGTTTGCATTACTTTCCATGATTACATTGTCACATACATGTCCCTTCTTCACTTATTTGCTGTCTACAGGATACACATACATACTTACCTAATACCTTTAAACGAGCAATTCTCGTATATATATAATCTGAGTCTCGGAAACGGCTCCAACGATTTTCATGAAAAGTATGGAGGGGGTTTCGTGGGCGATAAATCTATCTAGGATTCATTTTTAGAAAATGTCATTTCATGCGTGTTTTCAGGCAATGGAAAACTGCTACAATAGACTCTTCCTGACATCTGTTGGCGAGTAGCAACACTAAAGCTACTTGAGTAGATGACGTTGTTAAGCAACACTAATAATTTCCAAAAATCATATATCCTTGCTTAATACAACTTTCTAGAACTAAGAGTCTCCGCGCTTTGATTTGGACAGACGGGCGGACATGACGAAACTATAAGGGTTCCGAATTTACTTCGGAACCCTAAAAACATTATTTACCAAAGAACTACCGTGCCGTGCACTTAGGCCGTGCAAAGCTCGGTCATCCGGGTATTTTTTTAATTTAAACCTTTCTATGGCCCTTACAAAGTTTACAATAAAATAAAATAAATAAAATAATAATAGGATAGGTACCTACACTTATTATAGCACTACTACTCGTAATACTAGACTACATTTTATATCACGTCCTAGCGTCAACAAAAGCGAGCTCCGTTAAATCCACGCGAAAAAATATCCCACCGCTGTTTACCTTGCGCAACGGTTCAACGGAATATTTACATATCAGATTTTTAACACAACTTCAGGTCACTCACCTGTAGTGTTGCATTTCTCAATTGGATCTGGAAACGGATTTTATAGCTCGCAGTTTTATCGTCCACTCCGCGATATACATAAAAAATATCGATAGATAAATATACGCGGATCCATTGTACCTACGATATTTTATGTACGCGTCTGATAACACCAGAGCAATATTTTTCTAGAACCTATTTTGTTTGATGTGTCAAAGTTTAACTGTCAATATTTTGAAGAAAGAAGAAGAAAGAAAACATTTATTTCTGGCCAAACACTTATTTAACTCTCAATGTTTAACTGTCAGTGTTTAAATGTCAATGTTTAACTGTCAATGTTTAACTGTCAATGTTTAACTGTCAATGTTTAACTGTCAATGTTTAACTGTCAATGTTTAACTGTCAATGTTTAACTGTCAATGTTTAACTGTCAATGTTTAACTGTCAATGTTTAACTGTCAATGTTTAACAGTAACCGCGGGTTTTAAATGTCGAGATGACAAATTAATAGTGGTGATTGTCATTTTTGTTTGGAAAAGCTGTATGCTATTTTCATGTCGATTCTGAACGCAAGCTTTAACACAGAAATCATAATCGTAATCTATGTAATACATATTATATTTTTAACCGACTACAAAAAAAGGAGGAGGTTCTCAATTCGACTGTATTTTTTATGTTTGTTACCTCAGAACTTTGGACTGGGTGAACCGATTTTGATGATTCTTTTTTAATCGAAAGCTGGTGCTTGTCATGTGGTCCCACATAAAATTGAACGAGATCTGACGAGTAGTTTTTGAGTAATTTTGAAATCGGTTATTTTTTGTTAGTAAAAAGATTATATCATTAACATTTAACGTTACAATTAGTATATGTCGAAACTATTATTCATATTCGATTGCATTTGATACTGTTTTGTTGCTACGTTTATTTTGACTATATTTCCCCATACTTAAAGTATCTCACGTTCTACCTGTTTATCAAGGGGAGGTCCTGAAGCGTGCGTTATTACCCTGCTCGGTATTAAGAGGCATTTAATATGTAAAACCTTATTAACTAGTTTGCCGATGTCTAGACTCGGATGGCGCATATAAAATGAAGGATAAGCACGAGGTAACCGACAGACGTAGTCTTATGTAAAGCTTGATCATTATGCGACTCTTGCTCAATTCCTGTTAAGATTTCAACAGATACTAAATATCTGAGTACATATTCATGTTAGATGAGTACTAAAATGTTCAGGTAAAAGTGTAATAGCCGAAAAATTACTTGCTGGTGAAATTTTCTTCTCATACCGGAAGCATTTATCAATGTTGAATGTATCTTGACTGTTCCTGTTCTACGAGATAATAGTGTGTGGGTAGGTAACCATTGCGAAGTAGTTTTTCAAAAGATGCGTGAACTGTTATTGATTAAGTAAGTTCATATAGATTATCCACAGGAGTCAAGAAAATTAAAAATGCCACAAGAAAACAGTTCTCCTGGTTATCTATGTCAACTGTTTTTTTACTTACTGTCATTTTATCATGACTTTCGTAACAGAAATATCTTTTATGCAATACGTCCGTCTATTCTGCATGCAACCCCAGATTTATCCCTTAACAGTTGGTAGCTGTTACTTCAAATATTTTTTAAAGTTCTACATCACTCCTGTCCAAAAACTTCCGTATCAGCAGGCAGAAATTCCTGACAACTGCGGATTTAAATTAACATTTATTATGGAAGTTGTAAATAATTTTAAAGACATCTTATATCTTTTCGGAACTGAAATATACTACAAATTATTACCGCACCGACTCGGACAGATACATCCGCTAAAGTGTATTTTGTTCTGATTTATTGCTTAAATATCGTTGGTTTATTTTAAAAGCCAGCTGAAATTTCACCGTAAATATCCGGAGTAGTTCTCCCATAAATGTGAAACGCAAACACCCAAATGGGCTATCTGATTGTAAATCACATCGTCGCCTACTCGATATAGACAGAAACCATGAACATCAGAAAAGTAGGAGCGGAGATATTCGTGGGATTGATTGAAGAAGCTTTATCCTCCATTTACGATTTTTGTAGATTCAAATTGTCATATGTGCTAAGTCTCAAACCTATCCGAATTATTCTCTTGTATGTTGGATCCTAAATTTCCTTTGAATAAAAGTTTTGAAGGTCCTGAAGCTTTTAAAAGTAAGATTATCCAAATAAATTCACACGCAATCTTTTTCACACTTTGGCCAATGTCTCAGTACAACTTCCCAGGTGGCATTCGATCACTCATCGCCCAAAACGTGTCGAGTTTTACAACGCTATAAATTACAAATTACTTTATATTTTACACTTAAATCGATATCAAATTGATTGAACAGATGTACAAAATTGAAAACAAGACCACGTGACCGCGTATGCTAATGTTGATGTGATAAATTTTACGCTTGATTTATGCTAGCTTCCTTTTAAGCTTTAAGTGGTGATATAAAATATGTAGGGTACGTAGCGGATTTTATGTTACAACAGATTTACGAGTATCAACCGAATGTTACGAAATGTGGCGTCTGTTTCTTGTAAAAATACTCAATGAGACGATTGGTGCCACGCCACGTCTCCGGTCTCCGTATTGAAAGTTTGATGAAAGAACAATGCAATGCGAAATGCAATGCTTTTATTTGAAGTATAAGCCATTTAAACATACCTAGAATATGACGTGAAAAAGAATATTAAACTTAATTTTAGTCAAGAAAACCTTCCATACAATTAAACCCTGAAGAGAGCGGGAAGAACGAGTACTTATGTTTCACATCTTAGGTGATGTAGTCAACAAAAGTTTTCAAATTCTTTTTAATGTCCTAGAATCAGGAGGCGTGCTTAATGCTTATTCTTGATCAACTGACAAAAAAATTGTAAAGTATTACATTTTATTATTAGTGTATTTTTTAGAACTTTCTTAGTTTTATCTCACTAAAGATTACGTTACCAATAATAATAACACAGAAACAGCTACATGTACCGAATCTAAAGCTAAACTAACCTTGGCTTGTCGATCAGTTCAGCGGAACTCTGCGTCATGTGATTCCCACATCTCACCTACTAACCGAGAATCACATCCGACCGATCATGCCTAAAAAGATCATTAATACCGATGTTTACACATTAACCTTCATTTATATTTTATGATGTTTGGTATGCGGCGTCCATTTTAGTCACACTATCCACAAGACAACTGAAACGATTTATGTGATATTGATCTGATCAAAAACATAAATGTGAAATAAGAGCAAAGTTAAAAATAGAATTGAGATCTAAATTGGTGCCAAGTTTTTTGTCACAACAGCATGTAATTCAAGCTCTACATTTGACTTGGCTAGTTTTCATGTTCCTACAGACTACATTGTATTATATTATCTTCGATAAGTCTGTTAGGTTGATATAATAAAGTAACTATGTTATTTTTCTAAAATTTGTGTTAATGAAAACTAGCCAAGTCAAATGTTAAGTCAAAAAACCCCAAGCCCAAAATGCAATTACAGAAAGTGAGATATACATCTATATATATGTGTGTTGTTACAGTTAATTTAACTAGATCTATCAATTGAAAGAACTGAGTCATTAAACATGCAAGAAATCATATCTTATAGCTTGTCTTATCGTTAATCTATGATATGAGATTATGACTAGTCTTATTGACATAGTTTAAAAATTATGATATCCGTGTCAAAGCCACAACTGCCTTGTGGTATAAAAACTGTAACATAATAAACATTGGCTGTAATATTTTCATTATATCGTCATCACAACCCAGTGACGGCCCTCGATTTCTTTCTCGAAATACCTCTAAGGACCATAGTTTTCTTATAGAACCGATTTTGATGATTCTTTTTTTAATCGAAAGCTGGTGGCTGTCATGTGGTCCCACATAAATTTTATTGAGATCTGACAATGGCATCCATGAGAAAACTACATAAGTCGTAAATTTGTGTTAAGATGTGCGCGACAAATTGACGAATAACTCAATATCACGCCAACCGATTTCGATGATTCTTTTTTTAATCGAAAGCAGGCGCTTCTCATGTGGTCTCACATAAATTTGAACGAGATCTGACAACTATGTAGTTTTTGAGACATTGAAGTCGGTTATTTTTTGTTAGTAAAATTTAGATTATAAAGAACTCACTTGCACATTACGAACTACTCTTAGTACGTTTCCTGGAGATGTTTAAATTGTAATAAATCATGATTAATTGTCACTTGCCGATGTTGCGGTGAACTCCACTAATATCCATTTCAATGCGCAAAATTACATCCGAAACTTATAGATGACTAGATGCCCTACAGGATTATGTTACTGTTATTAGTCTAGTTTAAATTCAAAGTGCAACTCGGAAAATTGTTGATAACACCCAAAGTTCCACCATTACATATATTGGTGCCACATGTCGCTAGATACGCAAGGTCATTCCCGCGGGAAATCAAACTGCGTCCAACAGTTGAGACGTAATTAAAGCAATTCTGAATTGTACCCGGCCAATTAATAGCTCTGCGGTTTAATAGAGCCCATGTCCGATATGGGTATATATTAGATAAGACGCTCGATATGCTACATATGTCGTCTGCGGAAAAATCATCGAAAACATTTCATCGAATTACAATTCGCCGAACACATTTCGTCGAATAACAAAATGTAGAACAACCAAGTCATCGATTGACATTTGTTCGAATAGCATTATGTAGAACAACCATTTAATCGCATGACAATTAATCGAATTACATTTCGTCGAATGTCATTTAATCGAATGTCATTTCATCGAATATCATTTCATCGAATATCATTTCATCGAATGGCAATTCATCGAATGACAATTCCTCGAATTGCAATTATTCTTGTTTAAAAGATTTAAAGATTTTATTACAAACAACATTTAACATTTTTCTGTACATAAAAATTTTAGGTTTACTTTCTTCCTTGAATCACTTTTTTTCAAAACGTTTACGTTAGTGACAGAAACGAATCGCTGCAAAACCGACTCCACGTAGTCTTGTTTGCCCTACCCCTAGAGTGTAATGTAAACCCGCGTAGGCGCGGAGGGGTGAGGCGGCCCGCGAGCTAAGGAGCAGGTTGCAGGCTGCCTTTCAAGGATGTGTGACGTTTGAAATAATTAAAAAATATTTATTAATGATCATATGAAAATTATATCATTCGATTCGGCCAATTGTGATTCGATATATTGTCATTCGATATTTTGTCATTCGATATATTGTCATTCGATATATTGTCATTCGATATATTGTCATTCGATTAACTGTCATTCGATGAAATGACATTCGACTAATTGTTTTCGATTAAATGTTAATTCGATTAATTGTAATTTCGATGAAATGTCGATTCGATTTATTGTAATTCGATGAAATGTGTTCGATGAAATGTAAATCGATGAAATGTTTTCGATAATTTTTCCGCAAATCACATATGTGCCACATCATATTTGTGGTAATTGTGGTATACTAAGCCTTAAATGTTTGAATTTGCCTGCTGATCTACTAAAAATTAATTTTTTATCCCATTTAGCGTTACATTTATTTTCTCCGTCCAAATGCAAATGTCCAACTGATTTCGAGATAACTTCTCAATAAATATTTGCTGCAACCCTTAACAGCCCACTTCTGAGCACGGGCCTCTCCTTTTGAGTAGGCCTAGAGCATACTCCACGGTAATCCATTGCAGATTGAATTATTATGCTCATTAAGTTACTCGATTTCAATATCGACAGATCAAATGAACGATAATTAAATTAATAAAATCGACTAGCTCGAGTTCCGTTCGTGGACTCTTGAGAAATGAATTCCAGATATCATAAAATTCACACCAATTAATTTCTTATTTTTAGTTATTGCATTTATTTCTTGGTCTCGGTTTGAAAGGAGCGTTTAAAAAAAGTTTTAACTAACTCCTCACCTCCACGTTTAAATAAAGAAATATAAAACTTGATAGACGAATAAAGATCTTTTTACTTAGGCAGCAAATCTAAAGAAATGAAAAGTAGGTAAAGTGCCTGAAAACTGGATTCCGGCAAGTGGGTGTCGACACGATACAGAAGTAAAAGAGGTCGAGCTTGAAAATCTAGGTAAAAATTATGCTTTTCAAAATTAAAATATCGTATAGAACATTTGCCTTATTTCTTGCATCAGCTAGCACTTCAACGTCATAGTGCGTGCTTAACGAGAAGGCAAATTGTTCTAATTTCGTCAACAAAGACACCAATAACAGTAAAGCTGTATGTAACAGTTCGCTAAAATGTTTCTAAAATAATGTAAAACTCATCAAAAGTTTGCATTTATTACATTTAAAACGAATTTCCAATTAATTAAGACCATAATCCATAACACTTGAGACCCATTGCACAATAGCAGGATAATAGCTTGCTCGATCACGACAGATGTCCAGATGTGGAACCAGATCCCGTTTCCGTCCAAATTGTATGCAAACACAGGTTTCTCTTGTCTTAACAAACGTCGTGCTTGTTTGATATAGGCACGTGAACCAAAATAATCCGTTAGTTCGGCCGTTGGAGCGAATAACACAGATAGTAGTAGCATGAGGAATTGCTCTCAGATAAATAGTTGAAATTCGATTTATTGAGCCCGTTCTATCTCGGAACATG
Source organism: Thymelicus sylvestris (assembly GCA_911387775.1). Taxonomy (NCBI): domain Eukaryota; kingdom Metazoa; phylum Arthropoda; class Insecta; order Lepidoptera; family Hesperiidae; genus Thymelicus; species Thymelicus sylvestris. Next base: position 13,464,224 of record OU426895.1, read on the forward strand.
CCGGATGTTTGAAATCAATAGCCTTAAAATTTGATAAAGCCATGTCAAATCTTTAAGGTGATGCCTGCTAAAGTTATTGCTCATTAGCGCCATTGGAGTCGACATTAACCCGCCTACTCTGTTTAAAAATGTTTTTTTTATTCTTTTTATTGTATTTATAAGCATTTGTTTTGTGTTTTAACTTTACAATTTACAAACTGTATTAAAGTTACAAGATTACATTTTTTTTTCTAAGCGTCTACAAAATATTCTTACGACAATTATATTAGTCTCAGTAATAGTTGTTCAAATAATATTACAAGATATTTTAATACGTAATCTCAACCCGATTTCATTACAAAGAGAACGTTACGAATTTCTTATAACAGAAACATCTCAAGATGTTTCAAGGGTACAGCAGAAGATTAAAAAGATAAAAAAGCAAAAGTTACAAGATTCATTGTGTGTATGGATCGATGTATTGATTGTCAAAATTTATAATTGTAACAAACACATTTCGAGTAGGTACTTAATTACTTATTGGCTTAATTACTTTTTGTTAATAAAATCACAAATGAGTTTGTGCTTTTATTTGTACCCATATTCTAGTATGGGGTGAGCCCCATACTAGAATGTGGGTGGCATGGCCACACAAATTTTAGACATACAAACAGTTTAGTCAATGAGAACCAACATTTATCTTTTACACAAATATCTGTCATGACTGAGAACCGTAGCTCAGCAAGAATTACCAACTGTGCTAAGGATAACTAAATTAACAAAAAAACTAATCTAAAGACTTTTTCTCTTTCGCAATCAAATACAGCGCCAGGGCAGTTGCTAGTGCTGAACAAGAAGATAATTCGTCGAGAGAAGATTTTTTGACGTCTGATGAAAGAAAACATTCTACCGCTCCGACAATCGAGACGCTCATTCCAACTAAATTAACTTTCGGGCGCCTTGGACCGGAGTTACTGCGAAGAATCCACTGACTATTACGACAGACATTTCGTATTCTTATAACCTAACCCTTGTACGCACGTGTAACTTTCAGGTTCAAATTTAATTAAGGGATTTCTCGACGTTGGCATTGGTGAACAAATTTACTCGTGTAAATTAAAGCTGTTGCCGAAAACATTTAAACTAAAAGAAATATATTGACTCCAGTGATGGTGATATAATTCTCTTTTTAAAGAAAAACATCTTGCGTAGGAACAATTGTGGAAGCTGTTACATTTTAAATGATGGACCCCGTAAAGTGGATGCTTTAAATCATGGCGCTTTCACTGAAGATCGTCTTTTATGTGTTTTTTTCCTTTTTGTTGTTATATTCTTCTTCTTTCATTTATAGCAATGGTAAATTGTCTGTCTCTGAATGGTCTGTTGATATTTCGCTCATCTCTAGTCGTATTATTCTTCAGTAGATACATTTTAATCTATGTTTCTAAACTTTTTTGTTTCAATGATACTATTCGAAATGTTTGCATAGTTCGGACTATGAAATAAGTAGTATTCATGTTATCATTTCCACACTATTTTCATTCCTTGTTCGAAATGTAAGTGGTTTTCTTCGAAATCGAAGAGAGTTAAATAAACAAAATTGAAATGTTGTTACTTTTTTGTAATTATTTCTAGGGACTTTTTACTATGCATGTCACAATTTTTAAAAGGTCTATGGAATACATAAAGAACAGAGTTCTCCAGGAAAGATAATTCTTATGGCATTCTCATTCCTGCAAGGCTATTCTGTTTTTAACTCGACAGCGGAATCCGCGATGAGTGTCAATTTTGGCAAGGAATTTTGACACTCATCGCGGATTCCGCTGTCGAGTTACAAAACAGAATAGCCTTGCAGCAAGGCTATTCTGCTCGCAATTCTAGTGATATTGCTCAGGAACGCTTGTGAATGTTCTAATAACATTTTAACTATGACGTTTCGTCTAAATTAACTTTGTAGTGTTCATATTGAGTGGCGTTGTTTACTGAAGCAATTACATGCTAGGTTAAGATCATATACTGTTTCCATTACCCTCGCTGCAACTAATGCTACAAATCTATGATCTAACTAATGAACTAGTAATGGAAGAATGAATGCTTATTCAGGAAGTATGTTTGGTATGATTTGTAGACAGTTTACCCAATTATGTGGGGTTATATAGCATTCGTTTTACTAAGGTTTGCATTAGAAATCACGCCTGAAGTACCTATAACTTCAATATTTTTCAAAAGAAACTTTATTAATCAACAAATAAATAGACATCTGTTTATTCTTCACTGTCATAACTCGACTGACATTTTTTAATTCATTAAAGAGCCACGATAAAAATCTCAGCAGCCGTTTTATTTCTGGTTTAATAAACGAAATAATTTGTTTCTTTTTTAATAATTAGTAGCCAACGAGTGCTAGCTATTAAGAGCGTTAATGGGGCGTCCACAACACTCCCAATGTTTTAAAAGGAAGCTGTATTTACGGGCGTGACAACTTTTATAATAGGTTTTTTTCCTTTCGATAATGATAACTAGTTTTTTACTCTCATTAAGCTTTAACTCATTGCCTTTAGTTGACGTGATTTCGTTATACTTATGCCACTTTTATGCGAGTATCTGTATCATCATTCATGTATTCATCATTGTTCATTACCTAAGTACCTACTTATTTAGTTTAGGACGAATTAAAGTCGTTTTTCGTTACTTTCAATTTTTTTTTTGTTTTATGGCCAGATTAAAATTGTTTTATCCGAGGTTATATAATTGAACGGTTTAATTCGCTATCTGGAATTTCTATTTCCGTTACGAAAAAAGTTTAAAACCAATCTCCTTTACAGATGACACTTTTTACGTAAGCAAAGTAATCTTATGGCCTTAAAAGTTATGAATGCCATTTAACCACCGTTGTGTAAATCCTACAGCGCGACCGTATACGGTCGACTTCGGTTATTAATATTTGTATATTTATTTTAAGTATAAATAAATGTGACGCTATGATAATTTTTCGAGTCATTAATATGCGACGAAGCCAGCGGTCGTGTCTTGGGTTCAAGAATAAAACTCACGACTAAGTGGAAGAGATTCGAATGCCTTTTGTATGTTAATGCGAAGTCTTTTTTTATGAATTAGCGATTGTACGCGCGTGGGGGATGACATAACTTTAGTAAAGTTTGTAGTAAACAATACTTGATAAGTTTTATGTTGCTTCGTCTGTAACGATAAGAAGAAAAACAATATTTATCAGCCGATCGATCTATCAGCCCTTTGAAGTCCACTGCAGGTCATAGGTTTCCTCTTATAATTGGCGTTCCTACGACCGGTCTTGGGCCATTTTATGATCTTAAATTCCTTGGCAACGATATCGCTAAGATAAATAATATATTATAACATTAGATATCATAATGAAGAACAGATACCCAGATTTATTAGTTTTTAGTAAAATAAAAAGAACGTATCGTCTTACAATTCCTTATATACGTTATACTTCGACAATTCTTGTCAAAGAACACATTTTATTAAGAGCTCAAAACACTTATAACAGTTTAATAAATAAAATCAATTTGCCGCGTGTGAGGTCGTGAGGGCATCGGTGTGAGCTTCAATATTAACATAAAATTATTATAAAAGCTCGTCCAACTGGTTGTTCGTAAAAATGAACGTTTCATAAAAACATCATTATGCCAGTATGAATTCTACCGTTAGTGCCTGTAAGGGCTGGGAATCTTGAGTTAAGGAAGCCTAGAGCAAACTGCGCTCCAGTGCATAGCAGATCTGCTCTTACCTCAGAGTGCAGGTGAAGTTTAAGAAGTCTTATGCTGCTCGAAGGCCTCCAGTAAGGCTGCACGATTGCTATCTAACGATAACCGGGATCGACGGGAGTAGGTACCTACCTTCTGAAGCACAGAACTGTCCAGAAGTGGCCAGATCTAGCCGGAACTGCCCGGAACTGCTCTATTTCTTTAATGGGCGCCATTGACGATGCGATCGATCGGTGCGATCCGTCGTTGCCGAGCGATCGCACCCGCGACGGATCGGTAGTGTATGTTACCGCTATGAGTGGCACTTTTGAACCGATCGATCGGTGCGATCGATCGCATCGTCAATGGAGCCCAATAAACTAACGCATTATTTGTTGTTATTTCGTAAATGATGTTGTTGCATTCTTGTTGATCAAAGAAGTTTAAGAAAAACATTAATTGATTTCTATAGAACTTTAATCATGCATTAATTTGTAAGAGGAATTTAAAATTCCATCGCAATGTTGGTGTTCTCGCGCGAAACTTCTAAACACAATATGGAAGCAAGTTGTAATTTAACACTTTTATGAGTCTGTTGCTGGCGTTTATGTGTAGCGGTTTTCTTAAGAATATGTTTGACAAGATATTACGAATTTTTCTGCATTATTATTTACGTGAATCTTACTAAATTTGTTTTCTTTTCAGGTAAGTAATAGTGCTTTTATTCACTTCTCTACGTACGTGAGTATTATATATGTTATACATATATTTATTTATTCAATAATGATTTATTTCTATATTGAACAATACATAAATGGATGTAGAAAACTGCCTTATCCATCCCTGCAATCCCAAAAATGCATCCCAAAAATCAGTCTACTATGTTGGCCAATGATATTGTTTCCCTAAATGCTTTTTATCTAAATGTCTGACTTTATGTAAATGTTTCAAGCAGAAGAGTCTCCAAATATGTTGTCAAAGGCCGGGCAAGAAAGAAGAGAAAAGAAACCTTTCTTTCTTATTATTTATCTCTCAAGTATAATTTACTATAAATAAATAAATAAACCCCACATTATGCAATCAAGTCTGTTCGGGAACACATCGCACGATGAAATTTCGGACCACCATAAATTGAACATGGCTAGGGTTGGCGCGCGGCCATTACTGCGCAAATGATACTCCAGGGTATGTTTATAGGTGCTTAAGTCTAGAACAGACTGTTACATGGCTCAGCCAGTTAAGCTAATCCTGGTGTTTAGGTATGTATGAATTAATGCTAATGGCGCTTAAATGAAATGGAAAATTGGCGGCCTGACCTTATCCTATCGTTAAATTGCAGTTTACATTTTTTTGAGCCGTTGAACTTTCGGCAAAGGCTCTAGTTATAGAGAGTCTAGACAAACTCTTCTGTAAGTGTACACTGTACAGGCCAAACGTTGCCATGTGCCAAAATGTATAGGAATAAGATTGTGCGTAAAAATAGGACGAGAGTTCTCTGCACCTTTCAGAACTTTTATTGACGGATTATGCATCACTGCTCCAGTTATACCTATCCCCTAAATTTAGATGCAATGCAAGCAGGTATAAGATTATTTTAACTTTTTGCGCTTTTGACCATTTGCGTCTTTGTCAATTTACGAGTTTGACAATATGCGTATTTGACATTTTACCTAAAGCATTTTACTTTTTGTCATTTTGCATGTTTGACTTTATGCGTTTTTGACCTTAATGGGCCCCATTGACGATGCGATCGATCGGTGCGATCCGTCGTTGCCGACCGATCGCAACGACGGATCGGTAGTGTATGTTGTGATCGTGAACGATTTGCTTGATCGCAGACGATATCGGCGATCGCAACAAAAATCTATGCAATCTTGAATATCGCACCGATGAATCGACAGTGTGTGGACCTTTGCGATCACCGATGCGATTTTTGTCTCATTCTGATGCCGGCCGCCACACCGCACGCATCGCATGCCTTCAATGCCTTGGCTAGTGCGTTACGTACTTGTTACGTAGGTAGGTACTACGTACCTATCAACATTCGATGGACGAAACAAATATTTTTTTTGCCGTATTGGGGCGGCTTTAGAATACTAAACCCAAACCCACGCTGGATGGGTGTCGTAAGAGGCGACTAAATCCGGCCCGCTGGTGGTAGGCCCTCGGAGGGATTATATTGGTAATATTGATTTTAATTGTTAATTAATACCATTATTACTATTGTTATTACTTCATGGGGTTCGCTTTTACTTTTACTTTTCGCTTTTACCTCTGGTGTTGCTAATGTTCATGGGCGACGATAGCCACTTACCATCAGGTAGATCGTCAGCTCGATTGTCGGCTATTTCCATAAAAAAAACTTCGTGGACTTATCGAGGACCGATGCCGCGATGACAATTCAATATTAAAAAAAAGAAAGAAAGAAAGAAAAACCTAGTTAAACGCTTTATATTAGCTTTAAACAGTTAGACTAAGACTAAGTTTGGAAGACCAAACTTCGTAGACCTATCGAGGACCGATGATAATTCAATATTTAAAGAAAAAAGAAAGAAGGAAAGAAAAAAATGTTCGGTTATGTTCGGTTTACACGTATTAAGTAGTTAACTAAATTTTAAGTAAATTAATACGTGTAAACGGATAATTTAGTAGTTTTGTAATCAAGTAGAGTTTTATTTTTTTCTTTTGTAGCCGAATCAAAGTTACTGCCACATAGCTAAGGAAAAGAAGTTCATTTTCCATTTTGTAGGGCACGTATTGAATTATTTGAGCACGTCTTTATCCTTCCGTGTCAAACAAGTAAATGTTTGATAGCGATCGATCGTTGCGATCGATCGTTGCGATCGATCGTTGCGACCGATCGTTCGTGTATGAGTGGCACTTTTGAACCGATCGATCGTTGCGATCGATCGCACCGATCGATCGCACCGATCGATCGCATGTCAATGGCGCCCATAAGAGTATAATCCGAACCAATTAATCTCCAAGCGAAACAGCACTAAAATCTCGAATTTTGTATTCAGCAGCACTACAGCAATAATATCGCGACACGCATCGGCCTCGGTGCCTTCTGTTATTTGCAACTCATCCTCTGTCTCATTGTGCATGCTGTGTGCGATGCAACATAATGCATTTGAGAGGCGTGAGCCTTTTGAGTTGCGCCGATTCGTCGCTGTTTTGCTTACCCAGTTTCTGTTGCGCTGAAATACGTGTTGATAGTTTCGAGGAGTAAGCTCCAAACTTGTCCAAGCTAATTTACCCCGCTGTTGGGTGCTCATCAACGGAAAACATTAAGACGTCATTGAAGATATTTGTGATTAGTAACAAGGTATTTTTAGGACTAATCACCTAATACTGTCTATCGAAAGTGAACCTTAAAATAATATTAAACCTATTCTATCGAAAATAAAACATGATAATATAAGTTTTATGAAGCTCCAGCCATTAAGGATTGGTGATGAAAATTTAATTAGAATATTTTTTTTTAATTTCAATGTTCAATTGCCAGAAAAATCACTCACAAATTAGCAGGCAAAATTACCGGTTTTTTCTATTTGAATTTTATTTTTTAGTTCAGATTTTTTTGTTGATCTGTTACTTTTCGGCTTTCGCCACAGTATAAATATTTTTCCGCAGTCAAAATCTATCTATGCGTGCTATAACACAGGCGTATTATAGGTAAGCATAACGTAATTATGTCCTTAAGCTGAGAAGGTGGAACGCATCTAACAATAAAAAATAACCATTAATAATCGCATACGATGACAAACGACTGCAAATAACCCCTTTCCTGAAGTCATTATTGTGTGGAAAAAAATTGCAGCCCAAATCCCCCGGGCTACTAGTAGGTATATTTGACAGCTTGATTTGATCGAACCAATGATTTGTAACGTTCAGTTACCTGTTAGCTGCTGATTTATTGCAGTACAGGGATTGTGGATACGTAGAAAAAACTCTTCTGCTACCTTTGGAACTAATAAAAGAAATTATGCGTGAGTTTTTCTTCTTTTTTTAGCAGGCAATTTCGGCAACACGATGCTTCGGTGATGTCTAAGGTGTTAGTTACACAGTCGGTGTTAGTCCACAGGCGTTAGATTGGGAAATTTACAAACTTTTAATAAACTCATTTTATATCATAGTTATATTCGATATATTTGTGCTACTACACATTAGGTACTATTGCCAATATAAAGTACAAAAATTGTTCCTTTAAAATAATTAACAAATGTATATCTACCTAACTGTACTTTCCACTTTACTGTCTTCTTTAGTAGTTTTACTATTTTAGAGTAGGTACAGCGTCATCGCCTAAAGTCAGAAGATTTAAAATCCCTTATTAAATAATCTAAGGGCTTCCATACAAGCCAAACTCACACGTACCGGATTAAGTTGTCTTTATTACCATAGTTAAAGCATTTAAACGGGTAGCGAAATGACGTATAGTTAAATACAAACTAGTCTTAATAATACAATCTTCGCAATTTCCGGTAATAATTAAAAACTAATTGGTAATTAACTGGTACGCAAGTAGTTACTATATGCAAACATAGTATTAAACGATAAAGCTAAATCTTATAGATAAACATAGGAATTTCTAGCTGTTGTCGAGTAAAGACTACTAAAACTTTATAGCTCAATAGAAACTGCCAGCATGTTTTAAACAAAGATAAATGATACAAAGTAAATATCTTAGCCTAGAACTTCCCTGTTTTAAAATGAGTCTTACCACCATACCACATAATATGTATCATTTATTTACTCGCGTGCTTTTATCTTCTAAATTATCATTGCCGCATTCGTCGCAACGAAAAGCACATCATTATGTATGGTCGCCAGTGCCTCTAATTTCACGAAAAATGTTAAGACTTAGGTAGTATTTTAAAATATAAAACGTATCTTAACACTAATTTCCTGTGAAAAAATTAATACAGTAATAACAGTGCTTGATACAGTTTTGTAACATTTTGTAAGGAACAAAGTCTTTAAGATATTGATATTGATATGATACAAGACAAAAGTATCTCAATCCGCGCTACAAATGACACCATACAAAATACAGCAGATAGTTAAAAGAAGAAAATATATCCGCTATGAAAATATATGAGCCTTCAGTAAAGCCATATTGTAATATTATACACTTTACAATTAATTAATCAAAGGTTATTCCAAACAATAGCAAGACATTTGTTAAAGTTAGGCATGTGAAACAATCGCAATGGGATTGGCAATCGGCAACATTGATCAACCACAACCCGGTATCCAGTATAAGCGACTCAGTTTGTTGAATGTCATTCTTATTCCGTTATCGGTTCAGTTCGTGTTACCCCTTACACTCCAATTAGAACAATAAGACATAAACATCGTAGGAACGGGCTGACATCGTATCTACAGCGATCTGTTTAGTTCTACCAGATACCTGACTACAATTTCACCTATTAGCCGTTTGCGTAAACTGTTTGATTTCAACGTTTCAACCTTAGCGAGTGCGAAATGTAATTCCTGTGGAATCAAAGTTGGGATGGTTTAAAACTAAACATTTAAAGGCATACTTTGAGGTTGACTAACCATTGCTATAGCTTGAACCAGATGAAGCTTGCCTTAGTAAATATTTGCATGATACCTTCTGTTATTTTAATACGTAAAATACATGCCTTCTTTTGTCTCTTTCATTTCAAAATTCCTGTAAGTGATAAAACGGTCTACTGTAGGTACTGTTATATTTTTTGTCTGTAACGTTATAACTGTATACTTAGTAGTGTACATTAAAGTGTTTTAATATTGCTATAGCGGTTTTTACACTTCTTCGGGCAACTCATAATCAATCTACTGAACCTAACCTATTCAGTAAAATAATTCTATACGTAAAAAGCTAACAAAGACCAAATTTGTTAGTAAAATTTTGATTAATCAGTTCCGTTATTAAAGTTTACTATCGATTTTAATTGTAATTCATACATATTTGCGTTAAAACACCCCTTAATAAGTAGTAAGTGTATCTTGGATGCAACTGCTTTTATTTCCACTAAAATTGATTAGAACCATATCGATGACGTCAGCTTTTAAACTTGAATCGAAATTGGTTCATTCGGTTAGGAGCTACGATGAGACACGTCAAACTTAAAGCCTTTGCGTCGGGGGTTACAAATGAACCTAGCTTTCCTGTCAGTGAAAAAGCCTTCAAACTACACAAATCATTAGGTATTATGCTTAAATATTAAATTAAGTAATTATAATATTGACGTGCAACCCTGCGAAAGTCAACGGTGTGCAATGGCCGCGGTACGATCAATTAAAACATGCGCGGCAGCGGACGGGACGGAAATTTACGCTTCGACGGGCGTCGACAACTGAACCGTGGTGAACGTTAGAATTTGGGTTAGGAACTTGAGTATAGCGATCTTGGTCCTGAATAACAAAACACTAACAAAGCTGTGACATAATGAGAGCATTAATTGAATTATTTACCTTTACCACCTAAGAATGATTTGCCACATTGCCATCAGATGGATAGCACTTGTAGTAATCTAACAGACTTCAAACGAGTAGACGAACCTGATGTGGTCGCAGCCGGTCTTTGATATTAGTAAGTCTTAAGACATCACTGAATCGTTTCTAGCAAAAAGAATGGATGACCCGAAAATCTTTCTTGGCTGATTCTAAAAGGATAGTAGTAGACGGGCAGTAAAAACTAACTAAGCACGAGTAGTATCCAATTAACCAAGGATTAACCAAGCCAAACGATCTAAAAATTGGCAAAGAAATCAACTAATTTTCCACAAATGCGTCCTTTAAAGCTCTAAGCATATTACGTTAACGTACACAAACTATGGAAGCAACAAATTTCGCATGATCCATGCAACCAATTCATGCTTCGATTAACTGTTCTAACTGAGCCCGCAGAATTTGTATGTTAGATAAACATCTGCGCTCGGAATTAATGTCGTCCACCACCAATATCCCTTCGAAACTTGCCTTGTTTCTCTCATGACTATGTTTGAGTTTGGAGTCCTTATTATCATACCGACACTCCCAAATGTTTAAAGACGTAAAGTTTACCAAAACTACTTCTTAACTTGTTCTTAAGTTGAGTAATCTTCAATAAACAGTTACTCCTGTTGACTGAAATTGCGTGAATGTTCTTATTGTCTTAATTACAAGTCACTAAACTTAAACCTTTCAAATGTGTATGCATGGCAATTAACAAAGTAAGGTTAGTTGCTTAAGGGAAAGTAAATAAGAATACAGAATTCAATGAATACTCAAGAGCACGCACAGAAGAATAGCAAACTTTTTGCAAATATAATAGTAAAATTTGATAGTAAACAATGAAAGAAATAAAAAAGTCGGTTCATTTATACTCCGTTGTACGAACTTAAAATTGATGTGTAGAGTTTGAGAGAACACAAAACCCAAGGACTCGTAAAAGTTATTTTGCATGAAAATTGCTCTGTACGACCGATCTACGTTAGTTTAAGTACAGTTGGAGACAGAGCTGCCAGGCACTAGCAGCACAAGGAAATCATAAACTAAATGAAGATAAGGTTTTGAATTTAAAACATCGTTTCTGGAGCTTTTACCATGCTTCATCACCATGGATATCAGATACAAAAGCTGACAAAACAAGAATATTTGTTTGTTGTTGTTTGTTTCTTACATTATGAATACTAGGTGTTTTTCAACGTACCCAAATTTCCATTTGCATAGTTGGAGACAAGACACAACATTTTTAGCGCGACAAAGATAACTGCAAATTGGCCGAGAAACCTGAGACATCGAAAACAGTACAACAAAAAAGCACCGACTTAATTAGGTAATTTCTTTCATTTTTTTAATCAGATAATAAAATTTAAGGTCAACGTATTTCAACTCACGGATGAACTCACGTGCACTCCCTATTGTGAATGTGAACTCAATAAAGTGACAGTTGATGGTCACAAATACCCAGAGACTACATTGAATACCACATTAAGAATAATTATTTTTATAGACCTACATGACCATTATCACGCGATTGGTTGAGCATTTTAAAGTTATTTGCAGTAACAAAGGCGTAATACCAAATAAAGATTGGCAGATAACGTCAATGCTATAGACATTGGCCAGCCCTTAACACAGCGGGAGTAATTAAATTTTATGATTCCACCCTCGTTTATGATTGCAGGCCATCGATAACTCGATAACCGATGTCACGCGAACTGTTAACTGAACTATATCGAATAATCGTATCGTAGCTGCTCTGTCGAATACGCCTTGATAAAACAGTCAAAACATAACGAACTTTCTGTCTGAGTTTGCTATAGAGACAAAAGGACAGACAGGTTTTCAGACTTTTGAGTTCCAAGAGTTGCTCTTCGAAAGTAGAGGCAACAGGTAAAGTTAATTTTTGAGACAAATTGAATTATGGATGACAATAGATCACGTACAAGACAGCAATACACTTACAATTCAATTATAAAATATATGATTTTATATCTTAGAAATGTGTTTTTAAACATGCATACTTCTCTTTCCGCTGTCAATAATTAACTAAGTACAAAAGAAAATAATAACCAAATTATAGCACAATGAAATCAAACAATTAATTCACCCAAGACACTATAAGACAAATTCATCCAAATTGAATATCTAACTAGTACAGTGCAATATTAATTAATTATAAACTAAAATTATTGACATTTTATTGAGTGATATATCGACCATCGAGACAGCTGGTATTCAAAGGGATTGTAATTAGGCGCCGCTACTTACGCAAATATGGCGAAGCACGCACCACGCCTTACCGAAAGTAGATCATGTTCGCACCAAAGTGTTACATATGGTAACTAAGGTTGTTATATTGAGGAAAAAAGTAATTCAAGGTAAATAATGTCCAGACGAGAATGTCTTTAACTAGCTTACTAGCATTTTTCGTGGTAATGGTCAATGTAACGGTGGTGATGGTGTTAATCATGATAATGATGACGTTGATGATGAAGACGATGAAGAAGCAGGATTATTTTGAAATCGTGCTAGTGCTATATTATGTCAAACTCAAAAAATGTTATTAAAGTAAAAATTTACCAGATGACATTTAGCCACCTTTTAGCTTGAGGACGGCAGTAATAAGAGTTGAAATTATTCTACTAATGTTATAAATGTGAAAGTTTGAGAAGATGTTTTTTGCTGTTTCACGAAAAACTTCTGAATGGATTTCCATGAAAAGCACAAAGGCCATGATCTGGAATAGGACAGTGGGTAATTATTATCCCGGAAAACGCGGGCAAAACGTGAAGCAACAGATCATAAAACTTTACAAGATTACTTTTACAAGTTTACAAGAACCTGAATCATTAATAATTAACAAATATAACGATCTGTATATTTTCAATTTACAAATCAATATTGGATTTGGTCAACACTTCAATCCAATTAATTTACAGATTTACGACAAGATGTCAATTTAGCAGATATTGGATATCTTTACCTTACTTGACCTAAGCCTTTATCTTTCAAGACGACCACTGACCTAATATAATTGGATTTCGAAACTGGGTTCACTGCGGAACTATTCTGGACAATCAAATCAATTTAATTATACAATCTGAAGGAAGAAAATTGAATTTGGAAATACATCTTAAACCACCCTATAGATTGTCCCGTGAGTTTGTCAATAACTATTATTTATTTACTAACTTACTTTTACTAGGTATTATTTAGTAAGCAGCAAGGAGCTTTAGACTTTGTAAAAGATACAATTATACCTAAACAATAAAAGGGTTAAAAAAGAGTCATTATTTTTTTTATAATGAAACGCAGGCGTAGCGAAGAAGAAGCGTACAATAAGTTCTACAATAAATCTTCTCATTCACACTGAAATATGATATTCCAATAGCTTCGATTTATTCAATATTTTATTTAAAATTCCTGGCACACACGCCGTGTGAAATAAGTGGCGACGAAAACCGTTGAATACAGAATAAGCTAAATTACTTGCAATTTAACTTGGAACTGCAAGAGACGCAGTGCTCACGAAGTCTATTTTATTTTATCTATGACGACACGACGCCTACACTCTGTCAGCCTGCCAATAGCATAAAGAGCATAACTTAATGCAGCGATCGACGCTCGTGCACATAAATGAGAAGTGCGTGAATTAAACGCTTTACTTTCATTCCAAATCGCTTCCATACATAACTTCTGTAGGAATACGTACCGCATTAAATAGGGACGTAAAAACAATAAATCAAACAGAATTACCGAGCCCTAGATTGATACGAATAAGCGCACAGCAATAAACATTATCTGCTTAATATGAAAAATGACCGTTAGACAACAGATTCCGATATTGCAGTGCCGTAAATATATTGAAGAGTGAAAGGAACCTGTAGTTTGTTTAGTGGACCATTAAACGTGCCCGGCCATCAGTTGCAATCAATGAAATGGAGGCCGAGACTTCGGGCATAGGCATCGGTTATTGAGTGGGCTGGCGCCAGAAGGTAACATACGGTCGCCATGTTGTTGAAAAATAATGTGCGCACGCTTCGTAACCACTAACAAGCTGTGCAGACAGTATGGCCATTTTGAATTATTGACCCGAACCGTGATTTATCAAAGTAATTCAGTATGCTACGGTGCTGCGACTGTTATTTCTTTTCCTCGACGTATCTCAAACTCGTTCTTAAGTTACAACAACTGCATTAAATCTAGGTGTGAATACGGCTTTATATTGTGAAGTAGTGACAGTAATTGGTCATGGAACACTAAAATAAGGAATGGGAAGAAATTAAGTAGGTGCAATGAATTGAACCGACGTCGACAGCTTAATCGTACTACTGGTTAACTATTTTATTAAAAGGTTAAACATGTTCGTTAAGTTAACAATCCAGGACTGTCAAGATTAGCGACGTAACTGAGGGATTATTAAATTTAATTAGATGGTTATAATGCGTTGTTGACTAAGAATCTGCGTTTCTAACGAGCGTAGTGGCAATTATACTCAAGGTCTGTGACTAATTAAATTTAGTTACAAAAGTTATAACAATGTAATTATTTCGATCTACAAAATATGTATTTTTTAACATTTCTGCATTGATCACAGCTTGACTTATATTCGCTGTAACAAAGGCTTCTATATCCAAAAGTAGGGACAATGCTCTGAAAAGTCTGAAAACAGGTCTGAAATCTATGCTTCGATTTTGCATGAAGGAAATATTGCCTGTTTATATCTGATTTATATAATTATTCGAGTGAATGCGGTTGACCGCGGCGACAGATCGACGTATTTCAAAACGGATACATTCCAGACTCGGCGATAAGATTGCGGTTTACGTCCAGATTACATAAATCCCGACTTTGAACCGGGACTCCCACGTACTCGCCAGACCTGTTCGGTGTAATTTAACCTGGATTAGCCTGTCATAGACACTGAAGACAGGTTCCTTAGAAACCTGCTAAATTAGGATCGGTATGCAAGTTACGGGGAAAATATTGCAGGTTAGTATTTTACGAAATATGTAGATATGTGGAAAAAGGTGTTGGAGAAATTTTGGAAAATACAAATCGTTCAGAGGTTGGACGAGAATCTTATAATCGAAATATTTCATATTCTTTTATGTTTCCCGAGGGCAGCAATTGAATTAATTTGGATTGAGGTGATGATAATGATGATTGTTATAAACAAAATTAGCCTTTTAAGAACAATGAGGAAGTTGACGACCTAAACAACAATGTTGTACATAAAAGAGCACAAACGAACAAGTAATTCAGTAATTTGTTTAAAAGTTTAGATTATAGTTTAGTTATAGATAATGTTCAGATTATAGTTTCCAATTAATCCACAAGATTAATCAATACTTGTGCTTAGAAATTATCTACATCTAGATATCGTTTAGATGAACAGAGAAACAGTTACTGTTAATCTCGTGCCACGGGCAAATATACTTGACAAAGAAGATACATACATATTACAGATCCAACATAACGCAAACTTGTTAAGACCACCCGAACAATTTCTGCACGCTCCTCTAAACAATATTTCATCGTAATATCGCCAAGTAAATACAACCACTTTACTGACGCTTTGGGCGGACACAGGCTAGAGTTTCTAGTTTAAACTAATATCATTAATAACCAGTATGTCAACTCGAAGCGAGCCGATAACATTTGTTAACATCCAACGATACTACAAGCCAGCAAGACAATGCCTCGCGTCTCTGAACAATATTTCACCGAACAAGAAATCGCAAACAATATCAAACAATATTGTATCAGGGTTTAATTCGTAATTTGACAAGCAACAAATGACATGTTTGAAGAACTAATGAGAGTTATTAAAGTTATCACTGATCAGCAATATGGTGTGATTGGTTTAAGGTACGTAAAATTAATGGCCCGTTTAAATAATATTGATACTGGTTCATTTATTTACTTTACGCAAACGTATGAACACAAAATCGTAATAAAAAGTAATTTTAAATCTTGGCGTTAACAATCTATTTTTAAAAACTACGACTGGAGCTCAGAACTGGAGTTAATTCTAAAATATATTATTTGATTATTTACATAACAGTCTTATAGACTTATATTGTTGCCCATAATACATGTCATTATGTATATTTCGTTTTATTGCAAGAAATACCGTGAAAGGAAGACATACATTGAGACGCAAGAGGTCTAGTGTTTAACTTATGACTTTTCAAGCTTAAGTGTTGTATCATTAACACAGCAAATCAATCATTCTACGATTTGATTAAAATTATTATTAAGTTAATAGAACTATGGTAACCATGAATGATGATGAAGGCAATCTTATTTCTTCATATTCTTCATTTTATTTTATCGGCCTTCATGAAAATACATATTTTTAACAAGATACATAAAAAGACGATGTATACAAAAATATAATTACAGTTTTGTTTACCCTAACTATTCTCAGAAACCAAACGATTCATCCCGGTTCCCTTTATCCCCGTAGCGGCATTCTAAGATCTACAAAAGGGAACGCCAATCGCAAAGATGAACATCATTTACGTAACATGAAATTACATCCATAGTGGTTGTCGACTGTCGCGATCCTGAGCAGCAGCCCTATTCCGAACTCTAACTTCAATTTAGAAACTCATCGTGTATTCCGCTGTCAAGTTACAAAACAAAAGCGAACTTGCATCATATTGACATGTCATTATCTAATCATCTAGTACGCACTTACGAAGTAAAGTGATCCTAGAACTCGAACGTCAATTTTGAAACTCCGCTGTCAAGTTACAAAACTGAATAGGGCTGCTGAAGACCGTTCCTTCGTTGGACGACAAGACGTCGTTGTCGTGCAAAAAAAATAGCAACTCAATAATTCGAAAATCTAGTAACGAAACAGCCTGCCATTGTTTTTCAACTATTTTTGACGATAATAATAAGTATGTAGTTTAAATTGATGGGATGTCGTAGTTTCCAAACACGAGCAATACTTAATATTATTGTATTATTTTATTCTATAATATCTTTTTTTTTGCATAATTATTCTAAAAAAACACCCAAGCATTCAGAAAATAAGTTTATGAAATATTTCAAAAGATTCCATACAGAAATCACAAAACTCGGGTTGGAACTCGGCAGACAACGAACTCCAACATCGTCTCTACCACTTGGTTCTCTACCCACTGAAAGTAATTTCAAATCATTGTATATTATTATAAATCAATAAATACAAATAACGAAAACATCTGACCAGAACAATGTATCACGCACGAACTGGGAAGCAAAGCAACTTTGTGTAATCGTGTTTAACTTGATCACCGCGGTCACCATGACAACAACATTAGATAAAACAAAACGTAATAATTACGGAACAATCCGGATAAAGTTTCTCATATCTGAACACCCTTACTCCAGAATCCACTTAATAGTTCACATGACGGCATGTGCCGTTTATTGGAAGCATAAATAAATTATTAGCCACCACAGGCTGTAAATCATCAAGAGATACTTTGCGGGGAATGATTGAAGCGCCCTATTTGCTTTGCAGTTTATGAGCTATGCTATGTTCGCGTTGAATCTTATCCGAATTTTATTGTTTTATACTGCAAAAGGCTTCCGCTCGCGCTCGTTGATTCGATCTTAATACACATAGTGCTGTTTCCTCTGCTTTCCCATTTATATTTCAATGTCAAATTTAAATGTGTAGTATAAATAATATGTGAAAAACCTGATCATATTTGAATAGCATCAAGATTCGACTAGGTTATACAAAGCTCAACGATCTCCAGACTCCAACCAAGTGAACTAACGCAGAGCACCATGGCCTTTCCCTGTTAAAGCAGCCGCTTAACCTTCTGTTCTATTCATCGTAAAGTCCTTTTATTGTGATTATCGTGGTTATTACTAATAACATTACACAACAATCTGTATAATCGATATACTAATTACTATAAAATCTGTATTGATACTTGATAGTCTCCTTTCAGAAGATCTGAGCTTTAACCGTAATTTTTTAACTTATTGTAAACATTCTCGTTTCTTTCCTCGCATTTGTCCTTTTAACATTTCTTCACTCCATTCTTCCTGAAGTTATATCATTCAGTAGGTACTCTATGAGTTTTTTCTTTTTCCAAATTTATTGGCATAAGCAGTACAATAACGGCACCGAATAAAAAGATTTAACGGTATTATAAATCCCTTAATGGTATATACAGTTCTAACTTCGATATATCGTAAAAGTTAACGTTCGTCCATAGGCAACAAAAGATTTAACAAAATAAAAACTTTTAACAACATAGCGTTGATTTGTCGACTAATTCCCGTATTATGGGTAACATTTTTATTAGTTTTAGTATTCGTATTCAACTTTTGACGCGTTGACACCAATCTTTAACGCTGGCGGCTGTCAGACGGCACGCTTTCTCTATGCTCATTAGTCTTGTTTGGCGCCAAAATTCCTATCCTATGATTTGACATTCGTCTACGTCGTCGTGCATTTATCTTATCTGGATTCTTGTCTGTTATAAATAAGCAATTAAGTAATTATGAATAGAATTCTATTTTAGTAAAAAAAAAAAGCAAAGCAACAACCCCTAGTTGTCCCACAACTGGGCTCGGGTTCTCCCTCTCACAATGTGAGGGACTCGTACATGCCACAGACTAATACACGCTGGACAAGTGCGGATTCACACACTTTTGAGAACTTTATGGCGAACTCTCCGGTATTACATACAGGTTTCCTCACGATGTTTTCCTTCACCGAAGAAAGTGATAAAATTAATCTCTAATAAGCACGAAAATTAGAGGTGCGTGCCAGGATTTGAACTCGGGCCCCTGCGTTCGGGAGACCAACGTTCTAACCGCTAGGCTGTGACTGCTAATTAATACACTGCTATTTTATTACATAAATTTATTTACCAGAAGAAGTAACCCTGCCCTGAAAACATTACTACTTGTGGAGGCTTACACCCTCACATGTTATCCATGACTAGTCAGTCTGATAGAAGTTGATATAATTTAATTTATTATACAGTTTACTTCCAATATATTAGGAAGGTAGGTTATTGATATCAGTTGAATACGATTGTGGATAATAGCACAGTATAAATTAGATTCCTTTACTGTGATAATAGGATATCGTAATAAAATTCATGTTATTTAGAATATACGAGTAACATAAACGTAAACATGTTGCGTTTAATTGGACTTACTCGAGATATATCTACTATAGTGATAAATAGTGACCTGAATTTAAGTTTGTCGAATTTCAGACAGCCATTTGTTTTTTATTTTTTTATAGTTGTACGATTTTTAGTTATCTGTCGAATCTTTTAGCGCCAAATAATTTTCTACGCGCGCTTCGCTTGGCGAACGGTGAGTCAATTTAATTCGGTTTAATGTTCGACCTACTGGCAACTAGTAGCGAGAAACAAGTCACGATCACATATATAATTATACATATATACATAAAGTAACTACATAATTCATGCATCAGATGAGAGATTAACTATTAGGAATGAATATTAGCTTCGTGTCCGTTTTGATTTCGACTCATGAAAATCTAGTTTTGTTCGGAAATGGGGAGATGGGGTTCTTCAAAAAAGGTGTAAAAAGAGTTCTCCTTCAGGGCCGGCGTTGCATTGGAGATTCCTCTGGTATTGCTCATGTCCATAAGCGACGGTAACCACTTACCATCAGGTGACCCGTATGCTTTTTCGTCTGCCCAAAATATTATAGCGCAATAACTGACATTGAGTTCAATGTAGCAACATTTTGTTGGTGACTTTAGTTCAACTTAAAAATTACATTTTATTGTTTTATGGCTGCGTGTGCATGTAAGTATATGTATAAAATGTAAATATCGCCAGAAGTGCGGAATATAACTCCTTATGGTACGATGAAAAAGTCCTTTGAAATAAACCCTAAACTCAAAGCAAAGGTAAAAAGTTGTCAATAAATAAACAATCAATAAATAACATATTTATGATCACGGTGGTGACGCATATTCAAATTTATTTTAAAAAGCTGACCAAATTAATTTACGCGAAGGTAATGCTGATCATTCATATTTTACGTCACATTTTTATGGACTTCCATCATTCACAAAACGCCACGTGCGGTAGTATGTGGAAATATGGGTGGCGTTAAATAATTGAAAGCGATTATACTTTGAACAAAACTCAACTATAACTGTAAAAGGTGAGGGCTTTGTAGTTTACTGAGGACACGTAAAGTATTGGTTGTTATCATAAGATAACAGTCGTTAAGCCATGTCGGAAGCCTTCGGGCGGCATGAAAACTTCCGACACTCAGGTTGGCCACTAACCACTCCACCAATCCGCACTGGAGCAGCGTGGTGGAGTATGCTCTAGGCCTCCTCAAGAGGAGAGCTTTATTATTTTTTGATTGTATTCAATTATTGTTTTCCGTGTAGTTTCTTCATTTAAATACTAATATTACTTTTTTTTTTGTTTCAGGTAAGTTTGCCGGGCGGTCAGCTTTAGAACAAAATTATAAGCTCGAGAAAATAATTTGAAAAGAACCTAAAAAAAATTAGATAATTATGACAATTTTTTTTGTATGTATGACTTTTTAAGAACAATCTAAAGAACTCTCAGGTTTGTCAGTTTTCGCATGTTTTCCTTCACCTTCAGAAAAGATAATAATTTATTTTTAAAATGCTGATAACTGAAAAATTCAAAGTACGTTCAGAATTCGAACTTGAGAAATCACTATTTCTAATAGGTAATAAAATTTATATCAAATATTCTTCAAAAATATTATTTCCGGAACCTACTTTTTCAACCAGATATTTTACAGACTTTTATCAAAAGGATCTCATGAATCGATTTAAAAAGCACAAAAAATAAAATTCAAAGAACTCACCTATATTCTTCTTCTATTTCACGACAAAATTAAAATTGTAATTAACGGTGCCTCTGGGCCGTACAGGCGACCTCATTTAACGGTCAGGTATAATTAGCAATTTTGTAAATGGTATTCATTAATTCGGAAGGCAAATTAAAAGTAGCAGAACAACAGCGTGTTGCCAGTAAAACACTTGTTAGCGCTAATTTGTAATGTTGCAACTGTTAAGTAGGTTACACGTTCGCGGCCCTACGATTATTATGGCTTGTACGTGCGAGTAGAAATAAGGTACGTATTTTTGACTTATTTAGAGCTATCTATACAACATGGATTTAAGATACGTCTGCAATGATATACTTGGCTTGGCTTCAACCCATTAATGGCCCACTACTGGGCACGGGTCTCTCCTCTTGAGGAGGCCTAGAGCATACTCCACCACGCTGCTCCAGAGCGGATTGGTGGAGGGGTTAGTGGCCAACCCGAGTGTCGGAAGTTTTCATGCCGCCCGAGGGCCTCCGACATGGCTTAACGACTGTTATCTTATGATAACAACCGGGACCGACGGCTTTACGTGCCCTCCGAAGCACGGAAACGCTCAAGAAATTTTTGCCACTAGCGGTCAGCCATCCAACTACCGACCGCGCCCGCTGTTGCTTAACTTTGTCGATCACATAGGATCGACGCAAGCCGCCGGGCTATGAGCGCAATGATATACGCCGGACATATACCTACTCTATGATCTATACTCGTTGGTATAGCATACGTCCTACTGGCTTACAAATGATTTACTCAAAGAAAGATAGATAGATATACATGTAGGATCTTAATGAATAAACTTACAGGTGATCATTTTCATAATTATGGTTATCTATCCAAGTTACAATCTTGTAACTTAAACTTGTAAATTACCTAAAGTAAACCTTTGGGGAGACTCGCGACTCTACTAAATAATTAAAAGTTAATTAATTACAGTATATTTTGTTATATAACTTTTTATCCTGTTGTTTCTTGAAAAGTAAATACTACAAGTACTCACAATATATAAAATGTAAGTTAATAATAATATAATGTTTATGAGGCACCTGTAAATACAACAAAACGAGACGACGTTACACAACACGCTTTGGTAAAATCAAAAATTAATAAGTATATCGGAAGGCACTTTCGTTTGACCGCTATAAAAATAAAAGAAGCAAGAACACACGTTGGTAAGTATTTCGATTAAACGATTAAGCTATTGTACCATCGTCAACAGCTAAATAAGATAACGTCGACAATGCAAAGACACTGTTTTTAAGTATCACTCTATTTAAATTAGAAATTGTAATAATATCATTTCTTTCCAACAGTCTTTATGTCTCTATAAACGCTGCAATCATTATTTAATTATTAAAGACATGCGTAATTATAATCGATTATTATCTTTATATGTTTTACTACAAAGTTTCCTATAATGTAATCAATAATAGGTATTAGTAGCAGTAATGGTGGTAATAAAATAGTTATCGCTCGGCCATAATCGTTTTCGGTGAAACGAGTGGCTGTAGAAAGCGATGAAAATATCGATTCCGTTGTAACTGTCAATTTGAAATTGATTAGATTTCAGAACCAATGCGTGCTGATCGAACCTGTAAATTGAAATGAAATTTCTTTTAATACACTTATCGGCCTAAGTTGAAAGATTTGGACTGCATGACTTTCTTTATCATCATCCATCCATCCAAGCTTCCATCAGACCTTGCCACCTATTTATCAGCCCTTGGAGATCCACGGCTCCCGTAACTTGCACCATTCTGACCGTTTCTGAGCTTTCTTCTCCTTCATAAAATTCAAATTCAAAATTTGTTTAATCATAGTTGATATTTTGTAACTTCATAATGCATCATTTTTCTGCTTCTACCACTGTTTCATTATTTTTGTTTTATCATTAAGGAGAAGATCGATATCTTCTCAATCATCATTCATCAATCATAATTCATCAATCATCATCATTATTGAAATGTCTCATTGCAAAGGATGGGAGCAGTGAGAATGTGATGAATTTAGACAACAGTCTACCGCGCTGTTCAAGTACCTTGTTTTTATTTCACCCTCAAATAACACTACATATTGTATTAATTAATGATCTACGTCAAAAACTACAGGACAAACACAAAAGTCATTGTCACAGTAAACATGTTGTTATGATGAATAGTTTTCACTAAATTAATTTATGCCGTGACATGTCTAACACGCGTTTGAATTACGCACGGGGTTTGTCGTAGTGGTCGGGTACCACCCAAATGCGTGTTGGATCAGAAAAAACAATAATAACATTGGTAGCGTGTGTATAGACTTATGGTAAACATGTAGGAGCTAAATGCGAGGCGGTCTTTCACACCGAAGGTTCTGTCCAGTTGGTTACAAAGTGTATACAACTTCAAAATATTCAATATTCAAATATTTTACTCAAAATTGGTTTACAAACACTTTGAAAGTCATGCAAGCTACGCCAATGCTTCGACAAGGCAAGGCCCTACTGTGAGAGGACCCGGAAGAAGAAGCAGCAAGAAACTATCCAAGTATTTTTCCCTACTCAGTACTCACACACACTGCTATCTAGTATCATGATTTGATCATTTCTTTGAACAACTTCGAAATAGTGATTCCGAGTCCAATTTATATTTTGTTTTTTATCCTTAGAATTTGAACTTCCTAAGTTTTCTTAGTTTTTTTTTTACTTTCATGTTAACAATGTAGATCATTGTTAAGTGTAAGGCGATCCTAAAATAAAGAATTTTGGATTATTTTATTCTCAAAAATAATGTGTTAACTCACAACATAGGTCTTGATTTGTGCTACTCTAGACTATTCTCAAGCCATCTGATTCAAGCGACTACACTCTCACTTCTTCAAATCGTCAGTCCATCGGTAGAAAACCACCTGAAAATGGTGGTTTTACACAGAACCCCAAAATTTCAAACATTTTTCCATACCATTATAGCCCCTAGGGGCGGGCGAGGCTCTGTAAACAAAACCGTAACTTGCCGATAATTTTCCTCACTTATTTTGTTGTGAGAAGACTGCGAAGTTCAGGATACCGTTAAAATATTTCGACGTTCCACCTTCCGTGTTTTTTATTTAAATTTTATTGACGTTTACAAGTTGTTGCGAAGGAACGAGCACCACGATATAAATTACTGTTCAGTTAAGGGAATAAGATGTAACGATGTTTTAAATTATTTGAAGATAACAAACGGTTGACATGGGTTTTGCAGGCTACGGTGCGTAAAACATAGAGGTATGTTACATATTAAGTTAGGTATTTAGATAAGGGTCATACAATTGGTTAGCGTGGTTTTGGATTTTGTAAGTACATATATGTACCTACCTAACGATCTTCGATCTCAAGCTTCCTCAAAGCCTCCTCTTATTATATGTGACGATTCCATCCATCTCAATCTGACGGTTATAGACCTTAGTCTTTGTATATTCGTACTTTTGACAGTGCAATATGGTCAAAATACAGCCATACAATGTACGTAGCATATCCTGAGTACCCTAAATGTTTTTACAATATAATAATCTAAATTTTACTAACAAAAAATAACCGACTTTAAAGTCTCAAAAACTACTTGTCAGATCTCGTTAAAATTTATGTGGGACCACATGACAGCCACCAGCTTTCGATTAAAAAAAGAATCATCAAAATCGGTTCGCCCAGTCCAAAGTTCTGAGGTAACAAACATAAAAAAAACAGTCGAATTGAGAACCTCCTCCTTTTTTTGAAGTCGGTTAAAAATGAGTTAGAATTGAAATACCGCTACATTCTATTTTGACTTCAGAGGCTCGAGCCTTTGGATCAATACAGTAATCCTTAAATTTAATATACGTCTACAACACTTGCTCCGTTTCCCAGAAATAATTACAGATGAAACGAACGAGTTCGGCTTCTGACCCTTCTTTGTAATTAAATTGTTGCCAACCAGGGCAGGGCAACCAGGCTGTAATAAGTATCTTATTGGTGATAGACTGCTGGTTTTTATTACAAGCTTTTATTTATCTTGTCTTATTCGTTAGGTCGTTAGTGTGTACGGATCGGTCTTGCTAGCAATAAGAACTACTTCATCTTATCCTACGGAGTTAAAATGAAACTTTTCATATTGCTCAAGTCCTACAAGAATGTATTTTATGATAATCATGACCTGATAGGTAGGTGCAAATGCGCATTCAAAGTGAATTCGTTGAATGATAATAATAAAATGCAACTTCGTCGCTCATGTTTAGAAAGACGATGCAGATTTTAAATTATTTATAAGGTGACGTTCTAATGATGTTTTATAAAAATGAACAAGGCTACTAGATTTATAAAAGGCTAGTGTTGCAAGGTTGGCAGAAACAGCAAAATATGTAAACTGTAAGAACAGGTTACCTACTGTAGTATGTTGTCTAGCAAGCAACATATCACTTACACCCAAGCTAAACACTACTTTTCATCGCTAATGCGAGTAACTTACACACATTCCTGGCATAAAAACATTAACTATTTACGAAGAGGCAGTGCTCAGTTTTAATTATACAGATAAAAAATGTTGTTAGGCTGTGTACAGGATGCGGTAGCATTGCTTCTGCGAGTGAAAACTTCTTTTTAGCCACCTTTGACCGAATACGTATGAGAAAGCCTGTTTAACGTCAGAGGCGACGAGGATGCTTTTTAAAATAACTTTCCTGTTTCCACTGAGACTATACCCTACGCGTTTTGCAGCCGAAACAAATGTAAACAAACCATAAAAATAGTTTTCTAGGGTTTTCACCATCTGACATAAATTTGTACACCAAATGCGTTTTATTTAGACAAACTACTCACTATGTTATTTGTGAATACTTAAATAAGTACATATTGATCGATAACAATTATAAACTCCGAGTAAACGTGAAAACAAACAAAATTAAATAACTCTGTCATTATTCAAACACTTTGCTGTAACAACCTTATTTCCATGATGCGATTTGAAACCTTTCAACTTAATGTACAATTTTACGTATGCCTATAAATAGAAATGACTACCAAAATCTTTACAGAGTTATGGTGCTAACTTACTTTGCAATTTGGTCGTATTATTTTCCGAAGTTTAGATCGTTTACTAATCTGTGGTATGGACGACACGGACGTTTCATTACACACGGAAGTATAATTTATTATAATAAATTAACCAATGTTAGTAATGGTTTTCTTTATTTAAATGAATTTCACTATATGATATTTAGGTAACAGCAACTAATCTAAGCGGATTTAAATTATTTTAAGCTTCTTTCAAATACCCAATTATAATTTTGGTGGATAAAAATTTAAAGGAACGGAACGTACGAACCGAAACAATGCCTGATTGGCCAAATTGGCTGACGTGACGTCGCGCGTCATCCGCTATTTGCAGCAAGCAAATAACAAACATAAAATAAAATATTTGAAAAAGTCAAGAAGTTAACCTAAAGAAAAACGTGAAATAGTTATGTGGAGGTGAAAATACTTGTGTCTCATTGCTAAAATGAGGGAAGAAGGCCGTAAAATATATTATACTGATGAAACAATGCATATCGAAGGTACGTATTCACTAATTACTTAATAAAGGCTATATTGTTATTCACAATCAATCCTTTTAAAATCAAAGCTCCTCAGAAATAATCCATAGTGTGGATTAATGCCCTGGCCAAGTGCGACCTCAAATGTCTTTGAGAACTATTATGCAGGTTTACTTACTATTATGTCTTGATAACTGCCAATCCACACTTGGCCAGCGTGGTGGACTATGGCCTAAACTTCTCATTCTAAGAGAAGACCCATGCTCAATAGTGGGCCTTGATGGGTCGAGATTATGATGATATATAATATATAGTTTTAAGCAATACATTAATGGAGCTAAAGCTGTGGGTATTGTCTTGTAAAAAATATAATATAATTATGTGAAAATCTTAATTTAAAAAGCATACATTCTTTAATTTTTAGGTCATACAAAAAGTAAGGTCTGGCAAGATTTGAGCATTACTTCAAGCCGTGAAGCTTTCTGAGAATGGTTGTCGATGGGTTTAAAAGGACCTTGTGGAAAAAAGAAAGCGCATAATAATAGTGCATATTGGTATGTTTTTTCACTTTATTGAATAATTGTCATGTCCAAAACTGTACAACTGTACAAAAATAAATCTGTAAAAAATTTACACACAGTTTAACATCCATGACCGAAGTACAAATATTTATCTGTGAAATAAATATCTGCCCCAGCTGGGACTCGAACATGTTATCCACAGCTCGGCAGTTAGGGTAACTGATCACCGTGCCACGGCTCCTTCAATATAATGTATCTGTTTTTTTCTTTTCAGGTAATGAAGATGGATTTTTAGAAGAGGGCCATTTAATTTTTGAAAGCCAAAAGGGAGATGGGGATTACCACAAGGAGATGAATGTTACTAACAATCTATGGTTGTCCGTTGTACCAACATGTGATAAAGTTTTGTATATTTATTCATGTTTCAATTACTGTCCTTGAAGAACTGAACTTGAAGAGTTTAAAACTTTATAGTCATTTTACCTTAATAGTCATATTTATTTTGTTAACCCTTAATTCGACGGATTTTTATTTTCATTAAATTTGTAAAATCGTTACTTATTTTGAATCTTAGGTTGTAAGGGACCCTAGAATAAATACCTGAAAAATTCTACCTATGTAAGTTTCCTGAAAAATGTACGTCCACTATGCTGGACGTTATCATGTTCATAGGATACTGATGCTCTCCAACCATGTGCAGTATACTTCCCTTTGTCAAAGATACTAAGGAAAAGAAACAATGATTTCATAGAAAAATACTCATTGTATTTTGAAAAACTACCTTATATTACAATAATTATATAAATTATTATTGTCCTCAAGTTGTCTACAAAGTGGATGTTGGGTCGAATCTGCTCGAAACGTTTCAATGACATGATGTCAGCCACTCACTATACCCATGCACACAACATTCTCACTATACCCATGCAATGGTAAGAGGTATCATGAGAAAATCTTTTAATTCCTCAATGCTCAATTAACTAGATAATAATAATTATTAAACGCTAACACACTCATACCCCCGCAGTAGGTTATAACCTGTGTCGCAGGTGGTATGGACGACACATATAAACACATCACAGTCACACCCATGACCCGAGTACAAATATTTATCTGTCACATAAATATCTACCCCGGCCGGGAATAGAACCCGGGACCCCTCGCTTCGCGGCAGGGTCGCTACTAACTAGATTACAGGGTCGT
The DNA here is from genome assembly GCA_911387775.1 of Thymelicus sylvestris. Classification (NCBI taxonomy): domain Eukaryota; kingdom Metazoa; phylum Arthropoda; class Insecta; order Lepidoptera; family Hesperiidae; genus Thymelicus; species Thymelicus sylvestris. The sequence continues at coordinate 13,492,530 of OU426895.1, forward strand.
CAAACTGTATAGATTTTCCAGTTGTTTTGGTTGAATACAAGTTCGTGTTGTTGACAATATCTTCGAGTATATCAGAAGATAAAACTCGAAAAAAATATTCCAACGGAGAGTCAGTATCCAGTAAATCAAACAGGAACTCGTTTGATGGAATGTCAGCCTTGTAATCCACATGCTCAGTCACACAGCTATCACTATGAAGAGATGAAATCCGTAGACGAACTAGGCGTCTATCATCATAACCGACATAGCCCAGCGAATAAGTCGGCTGAAGTGGCAATGGCCTGGCCACATAGTTCGAAAGACTGATAACCGTTGGGGAAGAAAGATCCTCGAATGGCGCCCACGTTTCGAAAAAAGGAGCATAGGACGCCCCCAGACCAGGTGGACTGACGACCTGAAGAAGACAGCGGGCGTCCACTGGATTCAGAAGGCTCAGGATCGGTTAGAGTGGCGCAAGTTAGGGGACATAGGAATGTCTAGCAGTGGACCTTAAGGCTAATGGATGGATGGATAGTAAAATAAAATATTTGATATTCAGGGGCACCAAATATGAATGAAGTTTCTTCAGATATGTTCTGATATGATCTCTTCATATCTAAATGTTTTAAATTTAGGTGAAGAGGACAACTCTTCAGTTTCATGAACAGCAAGTTCCTCTTCGTTTTCAACTTCAGAAGCATTATCAATGTCCGAAGAAACATTTTCAGGCGACACCCATGCTACTAAGCGATGTCTTCTTGACTTGAAGCTCTGAAAATAAAAATTAATAAGTTATAAAACATTTTATTTGCGAATCCTTAAAAATATTTAAACGAGAAAAAGCAAAAGTATATTTTATAATAATACTACAACGTATATTTTTTAACAATACTAGACATAAAATTTAGTATTTAGTTTTCTACTACATTGACAAGGGGAAAAATACTGGACATATTATTTAGCAGTTACTCTACTAATCATTCGACGACGGGAAGTATACTGGACATACAAGTTGTAAGCGTCGTCAAAGCTATAAAAATATCAATAAGACAATCAAAACATTATAAGTAGCTTCCTAGGTGTTTTATGTTTAGTTTTCAATAAAAATACAAGGATATAAGTAGTAAATTAATAAATAAATAACAACTTACCGAGAGCCCGCGCAGCGAGTCTTTCCTCCCCGTCATCTCGACGGCCACTATTCGTGTCCTGTCGATGTGCATGCGACGCTGATTTTTGACAAGTTAGTCTGATAGTTTAGGATTCCATATAACACCTATAACTTTAAATACTCCGTCTATTTTTTGATGCAGATTTTTATTTGTTCAACGGGAAGCATACTGCACGGCGTCGAATTAAGGGTTAAATGATAATTTTGAAATAAAATTGTAAAAAATACGTTTACGTTTTTTTGTTACTTCACCCTATCACTCTATAGCTGCAACTGTGTGCCACCAACAACTCAGTGGCTCATAGCAGGGCACAGGTCTCCTCATAACTGAGACCCATGTTAACACCTCAATGCTGCTTAAGCACGGGGCACCTCCACTGAGGAGGAAGGTTAGTAGTCAAGCTTTAATAATGTCGACTATTTAATTAACGAGTATATACTCGTTAATTACTTAGTCCATAAGTTCGATCAAGAAGTTTTTTGTCACTACAGCATTGAGGTAGTATACATAGAGAGGCTATCTCAAACAAAATGTGTGTTCCACCGCCGGCTTGCCCTCCGTTCTCTTTTCAAACTAGAAGCCTCGTTTGCACACTTGCCATAGAGTAACTTTGTATATGACACTTGTCGAACCAAGACAAGCAGTCACCGACTCCAAATCTTTACAAGCTCTTACTCCAACTTTATTTAACGTGCAAAAGCGTTTAAACGATTTCAAACGTAATTACCATTGATTTGTGTCAAAAAATCCAACACTTTAAATTGGTCACAAGCGTCGCGTCGGCAAGCTTATTTAGTCCATTAACACGCTAGTGGCTTGCCAAGTTCAAACGCTCCTTATGATTTTTTCATTCAAAATGGCGGGAATATTGCTCAATAATTTAATTAAATTCGTTTTAGTTGATTTAAGTTAAGATTTTTTTTCTTACTGATGATAAAGTGATAACATTATCTTTTTTGTTTTTTGTCGTGCAATTGTGACACATTCTTATTATGCACGACGGCATTTTTTCAGTTTTTTCGTAAACAATTTTGACATGCGGCCGCAATGAGCGCAGCCGAGTGACAGCTGAGTGACAGAATGAAATGCAGCCGGCCGGCTGCAATGCACACCCCCGGACCCGATGTTCGCGGTGTCCCTTCTATACGCTAGTAATATTAATTCTATGCACTACAGTCGTTTATTCATTACATATTCCAAATGCTGGGCATACCATAGCAAGCATTGCTTAACTCTGACGATTGGAACTCGCCTCGGGAGGCGAAGCTCTCGTGGTCCCGTTTTACAGCATTATTCTACTAAAGTATCTACATATAAAATAAATATACTTTATCTTTGAAGGTAAACAATGTAATTACGTACTAATTAAGCTATTTTAAGGTTAGGGTATAAAGGGTTAAATATGAAATCAATAATTTTATGATACTATGTATTTTATGCATTAACTTATCATTAAATTAGTCACTTGATTTATTAGTAGCAAAGACTAAGAAATAAAGGAAAAAAATAAATATTTTCATAAAACCACAAAAAGTTTTATATCCCTGGTTGTCAGTGGTTGCTAGGCAACGGTTTGTCATTAAACATTTCGGATGCAAGGCGCGCAGAGTATAGTGATATAATTTAAAAACATACGTTTATACGTAACTAGAAACTTTATAGCGACTCCTTGGCCTTTGAAGAAGATTTATTAGCTAAGATCAAGGAAGTATAACTATACTTATAATACTGACAACAGAACTCTGTTGTCAGATGCATTTTGTTTTATAGTATCCTTATACAGCTATGACATAATGACGGTTTTATATTTAATTCATGTTTTCATAGATGCAATATCTGTTTTTAAGCGGCAATCATTTTTATTTTCATGTCATCGCAAATAAATTAAGGTAATTTATCTATCTAGTCTATCTGGTTCTAGACCCTTATAGCTTTTAAGGTTCATTTCAAAGTAAATTGACACCGAAACCTACAACTAATTATAATAAATTTCATTTACAAAAATAAGTCGTTGTTTACAAATTACCATCTGGCTTCGAGTTAAGCTCGGTCACTCACGTACTTTGCTTTATAAACGTTGCCCTTTCTGAGTGCTCTAGCTATTTAGGGAGTTGTTTTACTGCCAAGTAAGAAAATGCCAAAAATTTACGATTATTATTTGGTTCATGTTGTTTTTTACGATTTCATTTCATCTTGATTTGCAGTCAACGAGACGAAAGCTTTTACTCTACCTTTAACCTACAGAAGCAGCCTGGTAGTATTATGGTTTAGCTAGCACGCTAGCCAGAGCATTGAATTAATATAATTAGTGTAGAACTTTAAGATCATCTAAATTCTAAACCAACGTAACTACTCCAGAGTGAGAAGACTTATCTGTCTTAGTTTTACCAATTTTAAACACCCCAAAATAGTCGACGACACGTATCACATTCGCCACTCATCAAAATTAACCAACATGACCATTTATTAAACCTGATATCATCGCACATCTGACGTTACCGACGTCTCGACGTGGTCAAGCCGGCTAGGGAAAGCGGCTGTCATACGACAATCCTCTAGCGAATTGAATTTCTTCTCGCAACTTCCTCCAAAAAGGTCTCACGGTACAGATCGGTCGGAGATACGAAACTGTATGTGACGTTATCGTATCGGAAGCCAACTTTCGATCGACGCCAAACCGTACCCCGAAACTGCTTACAAATAGAAATGGGAAGCTTCTGTCGGAGATACAGCAAAAATTGATCTAAGTTGCCAGATCGGAGGAGATAGCTTATGTATGTACTTGTGGTTGGCATGAAAACGTAGTTTGAAATGCGGAGCGAATGTATAATTTTGTTGATTTTATGTAGCTCCACTTATGTACCTATCTATTAAAATTATATTTATCCTGAATCAATGTCGTAAATTGTGTATACGAAACACGTAATAACAGTTTTCTTTTCTCAATTCTTCAATTTAATATTTAATAACTAAACAATTCCTATTTGATGTATGAAAAGTATCAAAACTTCCGAAAAAAATTACCTTGGATTAGGGCGTCGCGTCGCGTCGACGTTCTATGTATTGATTCATACAACCGTGGTTTCTCGTACCACCAACAGATGGCGTTACTTTTGCGTGAAGTGAAACAGATTCTAAATTTAGTCGGTGATAATAAAGACAGCTTGGCGTAGTGGTCGGAGTTTGATGCGCTTATGCCGATGATCGTAGGTTCTAACCCTGTGAAAATGGTAATTTAAAGAAATTAATTTTAAGAATAGCTTACAAAATTGATGTTCCCATTATATTCTGGTGTCGATGACGTGTTCATGATGCCTTGCATGATGGGATAGATTGACCGGTGTAGCAACAAGTGGGTAAAAGTCTAACATGACGCCTGCTTCTGTTAAGCCTCGTACATTTTTTTTTTAATTTAATTATAATTGTATTGTATTACAATTATCATAAAAATTTAATTACATATTTTGAATAAAATATTTTAAAAAATACCAACCTCCAACGTCAACGTCTTTTGTTGTAGAATAATATAATATATAAACAAAAATGAGTTAAGTATTTTATTTTTCAAAAATATTTTTAAGCTTCTGTTGCAATATTTTGTTCACTATCGTGATCTAAGTATAATTGGTATAATATACCATTATGTATACACAAAGAATGATTATACAAAATCAAATACAAAAGTAAAAGTTGGACCATTCACAAAACATCCTTCTCATTCAAAACATCATTCTTTATTATGATTATGCAAATAAAATAAAACTTACAATGAGGAAACTTCTTGAACTTTATTGGAGATCTAATGGACGGTGCATTATACGAGTAAGTCGTTTAGTTAATTAATTTAACCGTCGCGGCCGGAGTGTTCTTCCTAGAGGACGTTATTCAATTAAAGACTAAATGTTAAGTGAGTTGCACGATGAAACTTCAAGAAGTTTTTAGTAAGTATTCCCAAATTATCGTTTTATTAGCACCTTATAATCTGAATTTTACCAAGAAAAAAATTACCGACTTCAAAATAACTCAAAAACTACTCGTCAGATCATTAGGGACACATGACAAGCATCAGCTTTCGATTAAAAAAAACATCATCAAAATCGGTTCACCCTGTCGAAAGTTTTGAGGTAACAAACGTAACGAAAGGTTTTTTTTTGGTAAAATTCATTTGAAGTCGGTTTAAAAGATAACAAACCCCTACCGAGTGAAAGTTAGTTCGATCGATAAAAACCTACGAATATATAGTAAGTATTTTTCAAAGGGTGATTTCATAGTGACATGACATGAAAGAGTAAATGATGGTAAAACCCTATAATGACGATTACATATTTTATTACTCATCATCACGTAACCGGCAATGCCCGCACATACCTTGGGGCTATAGAATTGCCAAAGAGCGTACACTTTAATGACTTCATTTTTAACTGAAACTCATGATTATAATTATTAATAAATGTTAAGAAACTTATGGGGACCATAAATGGTAGTCATGTCCGTGCGTCCGTCCGCAGCATTGCGCCGAAACCCTTAGTGCGAGAAAGCTGTAATTTGGCAGTGATATACATAAAAAACTCTAGAAATCCTCGTTTGGAGATCCCTAAAAGACTATTGCAGCATATCTCTTCATATCTTTCATAATATACAGACATTGAAAAGTGCAGTTTTATTATATTAATAGATATAATATAATATGTTTGTGTGTAAAATTTCATGAAAGTCCGTTCATTACGTGTAAGAGTAACAGATGACGTCGTAGTATTAAATAAATCCAAATGAAAAATAAGTAAATAAACAAATATTACGTAGCATAAAAAAAGTCTGTCTATCTGGTAAAAAAACTCCAAAAAGAACCAATCTCTGATGCGGTAGCGTCATACCGTCCGTGTGTTGTGTTGTGTTGCGTTGCGCAACTCACAGCGGCTCATTACCAGTACAACGCCCTCTGTAATTGTTCAGGTAATGACTGATAATGGACCATTGTTTTCACTCCCTCATTCACTCACTGACTTACGCAGTTTTCTTGATATATCTCTGATAGTTCACGGAAATTTCGGTTATTGGTTTAATGGTAAAGGTCAGTAGGTAGGTCTGTTTGTAATTTTTGATATTTACTTAATGTTATAGTTACATATTGTGACTAATATCATTATATGACAGCTATTTAATTTTACTAGTTACTATTTATTAATATTTTGTATGAGTGTTATAATTCATTTTGATATTATTGTTATATGAATCAATAAGTTTTGATTTTCAAAAATAAATGATAACAGAAAATATTTCATAGAAATATAATGCCTTCTAATTTTGGCGAGAAAATGACTAATCTTAATATTATCTCACAGATATCAGTTTCGGTCATTGTGAAGTCAATCTATTGACTGGTTTATCTGCAGAGCGCGGCAAATATATGGTATTGCCCGACATTCAAATATATTTACTTGCTGTTGCTGAAATCTGAGCTTTGAACCCTGTCTCAATCGTTGATTAGACAGCGTAAGATAATTAAGATTGTGAACTATCGTATAACAGGCGGCGCTACAAGTTTTAACAACCATAACAAAATGGATATATTTATTGCCGGTAAATAATAATGAAGGAAACAATTATTATGATAAATTAATTTAGTATGACTTAATTCTAAACAATAGATATTCATTTATAAAAGTTAGAATAAGTAGAGTAATATTCATGAAGCATCTATAACCTGATGGTTTGTGTCGGTTGAATGTAGTTAATCAATCTAATGAAGCTTCTTTCGAATGGACAGTTGCTGTTGGATCTATCGGCTTTTATAACTTCACGTGGACAGAGTGGCGAGCCTAGGTGGCTGTCTGCTATCGAGGTGACTGCTAAATTTTCTTGAGCCCTTCCGTACTAAAGAACACTAAGCCGTCAGTAGTGGTTTTTATCGTCAACTAGCCGTGACGTCGGTCTTTGGTCGACTTTACTTCCCATACTTAAGCTGTTCTCCATCAATTCGAAATGGGGTGCCAGGGCAAGGTTTGTTCTAGAATCAAGAAGATTAGAATTCTTATAATCTAGGCCCTCTCAATTACAAGAAGAGACTTGTCTTGTCCCGCATTAAGTGGCGAATGGGTGGTCATTTACCAAAGTATAGTAACTAATTATGTACTCGAGCGGTCGATGTCTTTGCCATCATAGCTGTTAATTTTTTTTTTTTTGAACAAACAGTATCAAGAATTATTCGGGCCCATATTTATTAATCTATAGATTTTTATTTAGCGTTTTAATCTGCTACTTAAGAATCAGTAGTAAATCTGATTTTATTCGCGTCATTACCATCTCACGCTCATAATTTGTCGGCGCTAAGTAAAACAAGTTCCATAAAAATTATCTCTGGATTGATTGTCAGCCATATCGGTGCGCGTTGCGCTTTCGTAAACTCTGATATCAAGATAAACATTAATTACATTATCACGTAGGTATAAAGTACTCATTTTGCATTCGAAAATAATCTCAATTACCAAACTGTAAAGACTCGCCGTCCTTTTCGAGCATAAAAGATTTATATAATTGGACCCTAAAAGTGAAAGCACATTCACTAAGTAGAATGTAACATGTCTTTTCAATAGCGCCCGCATGATTTATTTAGTCATCCGCTAATGAATCACAATGAATCGTGCTCTAAAAAGGTTTTAATAGAGTAATTTTTATGTTGATGGAGTGCTCTTGTAATGCATACGTTTAGTATCCATTAATTATGTAGTGTAATTAAGCTTTATCAACATGCATCGAGATACTCGTATCTCTCATTATCATAACTTTATTCTCCTGTATTTTTTATCTCAATCAGTTGCGCCAACTCGCTTAATCTGCATTACCTTCATTACATTCATACATTGATGTATGCTTCTATCTATTCCGAATATGAAGTGTACATGTGATACCTATAGGATTAAAATATTTTGATTTGGTTTATAACAAACTTTTTTCACTGCAATATCTGTAACATTCTACGTTGAAACAATTTCATTATGCACTAGTTAATATGTTTCAAAGTAGATTGTAGTTCTTGGTTTACATAACATATAAGCTAGTATTCCTAAAACAACAGTAGTAAAATACCTAAACCCACACGATATGAAATTACTCAACAATACATAAATCGGATTAGTGACGCCCAATTACCATATTGTTACGGATTGGTAAACTTCGTCATTGCATTTCATCGAACATGAGCCCAGCTGTCCTTCTTTCCATAAGTGGGCTGGGTTTCTGTGCCTATAAATTTAACAACTGAATTTTGAAACTTATGTGGTTTAAAATCCACATCAAATTCTATAACGTCATTATAAAATTAAACAGTGTTATTATTAACACAAAGAATTAAAAAGTCACTCTTTATCAATGATCAAAGTAACCTTTGGCCCTTACAAATCCAAAAAATATTGATTTCAGTCTATAACAAGCATAATGCCAGGCACCAAAAAATTTAGATTTTTCTGCTTTAAAAAAAGTTAAACGCGCCATAACATTAGTAAAAGCTGGTAATTAGAATAATAATTCTTAAGCCTTCAATTAAGCTTCAGTAGATATTATATTATTTTCTTTTGGCTGAATTAATCACCAATTTCAAACTTTCTTTCTTTATCGGAATCGTATACGAGTTTTTACTGTTTTTGCCCTTTTTTGCTATTTAAATTTGCTAATCGCGGCCCAGTGCTGAAACCGGTGAGAAATGTTTTATGCAATATTGTGGATTAATTCTGCTAACCTACGCACAACGAGCATGGAAACATGACATTATGTACCGTGAATGCTAAATCACAGAAGTTTAAGTTAACCTCAGGTGTATTTTATGTTTAAGTAAATCTGTGATAAAGCTATAATGATCCTTGTGTTCCACATATTAACCAAGCCCTAATCTTAAAATTTAAAAGGTAATTAATTTAATTTGTTATCAAGACGAAGGTAACATTTTTAGTTCCATTCAATACAAAACCTATCTAAAGCTAAAGTAACGATAATTCACTAATTATTTTTTCTTTCTAAAGTATGCTAATAACTACATGATCGGTAACAGTGATCGGTACCTAATATTGAAAGTTAATTCTCTTGAAAAGAATTTCTGTATTCAATGACACATTTCACATGACTCGAATTTAATACTTCATCAATAATTAAAAGCAAGCAGTCAATATCCATCATCCGCTTAAGCTCTCCATCAACCAATCTCTCTCACTTCCTAATTCTTATCCACTTTGTTTTAAACCTATTCATTTATTTAAATATCAGCATGTGTAGAGTGAAAGTTCAAAATGGCGTCTATTGTCCTGTCAACAATTACTCAGACTTTACATTATGGACGCTGGATAAGGCAGTACGTAGAAGTTTCTACAGGGTCACTTTATACGGCCTTCGGTTCTCAGAATGTGAAAATGTACCTTGCTAGTTTAGCTCTATTTTAACAATTAGTCACTTAGGAATGTTTGTTTTATCAACAGCTTTCACACGCTCTAGTGTTGCAGGTGGAATTATCAGCCGGGCTTAAGTTCGACTTATTTGTTTTGGTTCAATAACCAAGGAAGGTCCATCGGTAGGTATAGCTATTAGTAGAGCATGAGTCGGATATTATATTGTCCAAAACGGATTATGAGAATATCCTTCGGGTTGGAAATCCGGGTCGCTTTAAATTTCACTTAAGTTTCTTGCGAATTTACCCAAATTACTTACTGTTTAATTGTCAGCCTGTCAGGAAATACCAGTAACTTGTTGCTCCGGGCGAAATATCGTAGATTTAGTAACCTCACACTGCGCAGTTCATATTTTAACGGTATCAAATGGCCCGTGAATATCTCAATTTGAACCGAACTGGAGACATCCAATTTCTTCCATTAACGTTTATTTATTTATTTATTCATTTTACATTTGTCTACATGAATATTAATAAGGCACGGCAAATAGAATATCGCAATGGGTAGCGGACTTCATAAATCTACTTTATTATCTGCGGACCACAAACGCTAAATGCTCTAAGGAACTTACATTCGCCGACACTTTAATCAGATCTGGTAATAAAATATGAAGAATTATTTATTGATCCGTGGCCAGCTGACCATGTTAGCTCACGTTATTACGTACTGTTGAAACAATTGGAATAACATTTCGAATGGAATAATGTTATTTGAATAGTTTGGGCGGCGCTAGTGATTCACGAGTTCCAAGATAAACCGTTCGAATCTGGATATTTAAGGTGCATTGTGTTTAAATGTTGTATTTTGGAATGTAACTAGTTCAAGGGGACTTTGATTAATTCAGTAAAATCGTTGTAAAGATCGGAATCACATCGAATTTTTAACAGACTTCAAAAAAGAAGGAGATGAACATTGCCCAATTGGATTGGTTTTTTGTGTTTGTTACCTCAGATCTCCGTCATTTATGAACCGATTTGCAAATTCTTTTGTTATCTGTAAGGGTGTACCCCTTGTAAACATTTGTGACTTGTTGTTGTTGTTGTTTAGCGATAACTTTAGTGCTGCTCATCGAACGCCATTTCGTTGTAGTTGGTTTTTCTGTTAGGAAGACAATTTTATTTAATAAACTGTACAAACAAAGCCACAATTTTTGAACTTTTAATTTTAAAACTTCGAACTTTGGTGTAAAAGCAAAAAAAAATATAGAACAACAGTATGATACGGATAAATTTCCTAATTAATATTAGTTAAGTTCTTGTTTATCGTTGTAGTACCCGGATGACCGAGCTTTGCTCGGTTTAGCTTTAGTGTTGCTACTCGCCAATAGATGTCAGGAAGAGTCTATTGTAGTAGTTTTACATTGCCTGAAAACAGGGATAAAATGATATTTTCTAAGAATTAATACTAGCTAAATCAATTTATCGCCCCTGAAACCCCCGGCATACTAAATTTCATGAAAATCGTAGACGCCGTTTCCGAGATTCAGAAAAAAAAATATAGGTATACTTATACATACACACAAGAAGTGCTCGTTTAAAGGTATTTGATTTAATTTTGTATAGTAGTTATTCTGCCTGTTCAACGGTCTTTCTTTAACTCGTCTCGTCTATCATTATACGCATAATGTAATAAGCGTACCCTATCTATTCTATTACTTGATTGCACAGATCAATCATATTTGATTTTCCCTCGTTAGTACTGCATTTGCTTTCACTAAAACCATGCCTCGTTATATGTTAACGTTAACCTTGAAAACCGTAATAGTAAACTATGTTTAGTTGCGATTTCTCCATGGTGCATGCCATAAATCATAAAACATTCTGGATTTTACGTCCTGTAAAGAGTAGACAGTTCTCGGTATGCCTTTATGGCTAGCTATTTAAAACACTGTACATTAGGTACTTAAATATCCACTAATCAATTTTATTACTACTACTGCTTTCACCAGTTTCATCTAAGTTACTACCGATTGTATCTGTGGCTTCTAGTAACAAAATTTTATCTTATATTAAATTACATTATCATCACATTGAAGTGTAATGTCATAGAATAGACATCTCGAACAAAATGTGTGTCCCCGCTGGGAGGTTCTATTTTGAAAATTGGGCCCCCGTTCTCCTTTCAAAATCGAACGAATCCATTGACAATTGAAGCCGCGCCGCGTCAATTCATTGGAACATACATTATGTTCGCGGTGTCCATTCTATACGCTAGTAGATAATAATACTTCAATGTATCATCATGACTATCTGCGTCCTCGTCATCGCCTTCATCATGACCACTACAATCACTGTTACTCTTATCACTGCCATCAGTTCCCCAATCGACTCAATATCTCTTATCATTATCTCAACCTCTGTCAAAAACATACATACTTACATAGTTATGGGCTTGAGAGCCAGTATTTTTCTTTTCCTTATCTCTTCTTTCTTGGCCAACAGCGCACGGGTACACTACCACTATCAAAAAATAGCTGATGATGATGGCGATTTTTAGTAATACACACATTATTTGACAACAGCAACATTTTATTCTTTATTCTAAGTTTTACCATTAGATTTCCAAAAAATCTTTTTTATAATAAATAGCTAAAAAGGTTTACAACAATCCTGGATGATATACCTATAGTTTGTTCTCTACTAGAAATAAATCGCTAAGTACATTTAATAGGAAATCAGAATACAATCGCACTTGTAATGCTAATTATGCTAATACAGATTAATACGTACTCACCTTCTTGTTGTAACTTCATAATATCATTTACCAGACATGCGCAATAATGTTGGCGCCGCATATTTGTAAATTAATAAAGTCTGCCGACGTTAAGAATGTCGTTAGGATCAAGCCTACGCTTGATCACGCCGATTTATTCCTAATTGATTCAGCTGACGCCTCTAGATGGCGTTGTAGCTGTACCGCGAACACTCTCTTTAGTTATTTCATCGACAGGTGTAATCCTAAATGCAAAGAAATAAAGTTCAAAATCCCTTGGAGGTTTCTTAACGATAGCAAAGATATGATTGTTATAAGACCAGTAATGGGGACCCTAATCGCCGACAATTAGCAGATACGCGCATATTTATTACAAGAGAGACATCCTACCGTTTTGTTCAAGTCTTCATTACATCGCATTATGACGGTAGGTACTGGTGTCAGGATCATAAACAAGAAACAGTAACATTATTAGTGCTTAGTTAGATATTATTAGGTAAATACGTATACTTAATGTTTATTGTTTTAGTCGTTTCGCACGCTCCGTTCACTTCATGGATGGAACAAGAAGATAAGATGCACTTTAGTTCAATTCAATGCGGATCTCTGAAGATAAGGAGTTTTATAGAGAAGTCGTGTCTGACTGAGGGTATACATTATGAAGCCATAAAACCGAACACGTGAAGCCTTTTACGATACAGCTATATTTTGTACCATACTTTCAAATTATGATATATTTATACATCTTGTGTGTAAGTGATTACTTACATTTGATTACGCACATACACATACCTACTAGCATAGCTACGCTAGAACAAGGCAGCGGTTGTTCTGGCGTCTTGTCGACCACGGACTTGCGGAGATAAGAAACAATTATGTCCGACAGAAAACCAAATAACTCTTAATCACAAACGTTATAGTTTTGATTTTATTAGAGTATAACAGATTTGCTGGTGGCATGGACGCACACAAATGTGACACGATCTCAATAAACAAAATCATACAAACGTATCTGTAACACAAATGTCCCGACCGGGAATCGAAGTTTATACACAATTACACATGCAATGTAAGTAGATAAAAAACATAACCAAGTAAGCCAAAAGTGATTTTTGCATAGTGTAAAAAAACTAAAAATATTTATATATTTCGGCATCTATCTACAAGATGCAAAGAGAAATGTCGTCTTCCTACATTCTCTTTCTCGATAAGAAATAAAAAATTAACGCGACAGTTTCTCGTCTGTGACAAAATAAATCTTTTGATCAAGAGCATAAAACACTCGTTGAACTACGTCGTTCGACAAAAAAGCGAAATTTTGACACGTCCTTAATAAATTACTGACATAACACCGGCAATAATCTCCGTAAAACAGCGCCTTTATTACTCCTTCCATCGTAAAGGGTCTGCTAATGTCAGGAAATCCATCAAACGTAGTGGTCGAATAATCCGCTGGTGTAATGAATCTTTAAGACGGTGATAAAAGAAAGTAGGTGGCAGATAATGGCGCGAGGTGTGAAAGTTACCAATGATAAAGGTAGTTCAAGGATTACTAAGCTTAGGGATTGGTTTATGCTCGTCACATTCTCGAGATAACGTTTCTAATCTTGGTGCTTAAAACCGTGTGTGGCTGATGGTTGTGTGTGGTTCTTGTTTTTAGGGACCCGTTCATATACATGTAAAACCCTTGTAGGAGTGCTCGCCTGGTTTCTTATTTCCGAAACAACTTAGTAGTATAATTTTTTTAATGCATTAAAAACCGAAAGCTTCACTGTCTTCATTCTGAAAAAAAAAACACCACAATTGATTTTAAGTAACCTTCCTCACTTTAGTTCGATTCGGACTTGAGTGGTTTATTTTTAGTTCCCTCTTAATAAGATTTAATATCTGCTATTAAAAGTCATTCATTGAGCGAATTATATGCAATTAAAATAATTAAACTCCCATATTTCTTTTAAAATTATATATTATCTTAATAGCCATTTACTCAGATGGTTGCGTGCGAGTAATTGAAAAATAAATTCGTAAAATTATTTTCGATTATGTGGAAATAATTTATAACGACAAGTCGGCAAGTCTGCACCCAAAACCTTCGATATGCGATTTCGGATACTCACAATTAACGTTAAAATACGGCCAATTTTAATCTGAACCGCGATTTTGCGTGCTATTATTTAAAATTAAATATCAATATCGTCCATTACTTAGTTATCAAAGCGGCACAAGCAATTAGCTGATCCAATCGCGGTGCCCTGATCGGCCGAACATGATTGATGGTGTTTTCAGGTTATTACCAAATTCCTGCCCCTCCTTCCTTTATCAGGATCGAGCAAGGGGATGGTGCGCTGCTCATTAAGATAATGCCAGACGCGCTGCGGACACCAGATAACACGGGTTAATGTTCTAATAGCGTTTTTGCAAGTTACTCATCGGTAGTGTAGTGTAAAAGGAATGCGGCTACGTCAATTACGCAAGTGTAATTTCATTACAGTGCTTTTATGTTTCGAGTCATTTGAAGTTTACATCTTAAAATTACTTACAATTAGTAAAAGTATTAGAGGACTTTGTCATTTGTGTCAACAATGAAGGCAACGTTGATTTTAATGATAATTCTTTATCTTATTACTTTAAATGCGGGTTCCATTTCGATCGGCGATATCTTAACTATTTGAATGAATGAATGAATGAATGAATGAATGAATGAATGAATGAATGAATGAATGAATATTTTATTTGCAAAAATTGTGGTTAACATAGAGGTCTTAATTTTAGATTTTTGCAGCTCACAATGTACCATGTTGATGGTGTGCAAATTTATATGAATTTAATAAAATTGTATTTACATGATATTAAAATAACTTAACATTAATGTCACTATCATACTACTATTATTATTACAATTATATATATATATATCATTACTATTATTAAAATAAATAACATTATATTACATTGTTTTCTCAGTTGTGCATGTCAAGTTTTATTGAGGTCATAGGTATTTGGATTATATACGTAATTAATTCAATGTACTTATTGCTATTAAGTATTATTTATATTTTTCCTTCATAAAAGATTTGGTACTGTAAAAACATTTGTCAACTAACCACTCATATAATTGTTTCTTAAACCTATGTAACGGTAATTGTTTAAAATTATCAGGAATATTATTAAATATTTTTACACACATATGATAAGCACCCTTAGACCTCAACACTGTTTTACTAGTTGGTAGCCATAATTTATTCTGGTGTCTACTTTTAAATTCAATTAGGTACATCTTTCTTTTTAACAAACAAATTTGGGTACCGTTTTACAAATACTGATACTTCGTATATGTACATGCTAGGCAGAGTGAGTAATTTAAGGTCTTTAAAAAGCGGCTTGCAGCTTACCTCTGTCTTTAAATTACATATTGCTCGAATACATCGTTTTTGTGCTATGAATGCTTTATTTATTGAAACTGAATTTCCCCATATTAATATTCCATACCGAAGATTAGATGCAACATACGCATGATAGGCTTGTAGAGCACTTATTTTGTTGCAAATTCTTGGTATTCGCCATAGTGGGTATACAAATTTGTTAATTTTCGAACACAATTTATCAATATGGTCTTTCCATGTACACTTGCTGTCTATGGTTAGGCCTAAGAACACAATGGAGTCAGTTTCTGTGACGTTTGTATTTTGGTGTTGTACATTCAAATTAAGTTTATTCCATCCTTTATTTCCAAATTGTATAAATTTTGTTTTCATTATGTTTATTTGAAGGTTATTATCTGTGAGCCATCCTATGATATTGTCAATACTATTGTTAATTTCCGCATTATAATTGACTGTCGGTTTTTCTGTTATAATTACTGCTATGTCATCGTGTATATTTATCAGTGTCTGCTCAAAAAAATCCTTTCCAGGATCCCTAATACAACATGTATTAGTTATTATAAAAATATAGGTCTTTAAAATATCACTTTTATCTTTTTAATGGTTTCTGCGTGTAACCTTGTTAGGTTAGTTAATTACAATAGTTAAATTGAAAAATATTCTAGTTTCCACGTCGATAACAAAGTATAAATACCAAATGGTATTTAACTTACCTACAGATTAGTCGCTACAGTTTAGCGCAGATCGTGATGGATAAAGCCTATTAAAGTGATTGATTTAATAATATAATATAGTGATTGGATTAACATAATATTGATTGGTCTATCAACTGTTTTCAGTGGGCGGCATGTCTCGCGGCGGCGGCGCCGGTAAGACGGCGACTGCTAAGCGGGTGCCGCCACCTGCCGTACCGGGGGACGCCTTCGGGACCCCCCAGCACAGGCACTCGGGTTCCAGCTTCGGCTCCCAGGGGTACGCGTCGTGTGAGGAACAGCCGTACCCCCAGCCGCCGGATACACCGTCGCATACGCGAGGTAAGTTTGGAGTTGTTAACTTGTTATTTTTAAATCCATCGTGGATACCAGACTTTTTGTTGACGGTTAGTACGGGTACTCACGATACGATACGATATTTCAACCCAGTTACATGTATGAATGTCATAGCATGTACGAGTATGTCTTATTAAATATGTATAATAGTACGAATTGTGAGTACCTACCCGTTTAGGTTTTAAAGTATTTTTAACGATGACAAAATATGAAAACGTCATAATTTTAGTGTGATTTTAGAGCACTTTAGAGTGACACAAATGATTTTGAAGAATTTTCATTGACTGTGGTTACCATCCTACAATATTGTACTTGTACCCATTTAAAGATCTTTAAGATACCAGTACAGTGAATGAAGTATCGGACGATAGATTAATCGTTAATGCATCATTTCAACCTATTTCAACTCAGTTAAAGTCTGTAGAGCGCGCTTGCAAAGTACCCACACCGCAAATACGTCCTTGTAGCAATTTGTCTGTTCGTCTTTGCTACATTTTCTAGTAGCTATCTATATCTCAACCTCTGCCTCAAACACTTCCAGATGACCACTCGGACTACGGCAGCACGGTGTCCGGCGTGTCTGGTGTCAGCGGCGCCAGCGGTAGCCTGGGCAAGAGTCCGGCTGGCGGTGGCACCTTCACCTTCCCACCACCCTCGCAGCCGCTCACACACAAAGCAGCGGTTTACTACCATCACCAGCTCGCGTTGAGTGATGATCAGGGGATTGATATGACGCAGGTTTGTAGTTTTTTATGGAAATAGCCGGCAAACGAGCTGACGATCCACCTGATGGTAAGTGGCTATCGTAGCCCGTGGACATCAGCAACAACGCAGGTATCACTATTGTCATACTGTCAACAATGTTTCTTTCTAAATGCGTTTTTACATTTGGATCGAAAAAGCTTTCAGTATTAAGGTTCACGTTTTGTCAGAGAATGAAGTTCTAGATATAAAAATAAATAAAATTAATATAACTACAACGAAGCTACTCTGTGCACCACGGTCCTTTCCTAAACGGCATACGTTCATTCAATCGCTATTTTATTGTCTTCCATTTGCAGCTATCTGATCTGAATTTATCAGATTTCCATCGCAAACGAAACTTAAGAATGGGTCTATAAACTTGTGACTAAGGCAGCCGGACAGATGCCTTTAAGAAATACATTTTATTTTTATTTCCTTTTTTTTCTTTATTTTTCTATATTTTCTTATGTCAACAAAAACATACAATAAATTTATATTTAACACTATTTAGGAGTTCCCGCATATTTAGTGTTATATTTATTTAGTATTCGGCAATAATGTTGATAAAATAAATTATTTGAACCCACTTTTCGTTTTGACCAAGTAGTCCGTGCCACTTATTCAATTTACTCTACTTCTATTAATTCCGTACCCGTATAGGAAAGCAATTGATTGCCTCTAAGACGCATCCGCTTCGTGAGGATCTGATTACTCATACAATTTATAATGATGAAAACTGGCAAAGTGCGTGCCAGGCCACGCGCCATGTAGGGTTCCCTTTTGTGTAAGTTCATCGACTATTACTCGATAATTACATAAGCTAAACTGGCCGCTTTCCTTTTAAATTCATTATACTACTAGATACTGTCGTGATTTTTTTCACATGTCCAAATGGTTCCATTTTGACTACGGAATCTTAAAAAACTAACGACTTCCCATTTATTTGATATCCATGTATGATTATTCCACACATTTTTCAAATTTTCATGTGTTTTTAATATTCTTGTATTTATTATTTTTGTATTTAAAATATCAAGTAGTCGATTTCTATGAGTGAGTAAAATACTACTACTCCTGAACATCTATTAAAGCCTCTGCACACGGCATATTTTTACGTGGAATCCGCGCGTTTTCGGCGCCTCAAACGTGATCGTACGAGGAAATCCGTAAAAGGACGCCTCGTCATTTGCAGCGCAGAAAACATGCAGATTCCGCGCGTTGCTGGACGCGCTTCAAAAATAGGCCGTGTGCAAAGGTTTTTTATCAATTTTAAAGAGAAAAATCCTGTTTGAAGTCAATTATAATACGTTGCTTTTCCTGATATAAAATGCTTCTTTGATATGTATCTACTATCTAGCTCCAGATAGCTCCAGATTCTAACATCCTTGTAACTGAAACTATCTAAAAGGTTAAAATACCACTCACATTAAATGTATGCCGTCTTACAAACGAACTTGACAGAACACCAATTCCACATCCACAGAGCCCCGGCCGAGACAGTCCAGGCTCATCGTCTGGATCAGCAGGGTCTGGTTCACGGCACTCGTCCGCGTCACTGGACAGCGGACGAGCGTCCGGCCGCATGCCGCATCACCACCACGCCGCGTGCCACTGCGGAGACACCGTCGACCGAGTGAGGGCTATGATCGCTCAGGGGCTGCCTGTAAGTTATCTTTGTTTTTAAATTACCGAGCTCATTCATTCCTCATGTTGAAATTTCTCCATTACAATAACGTGGTTAATCTGCTCAGTTATCTGAATATTAATTAGATTAGTCATAAATTTTGGCTCGCATTGAGCCAAGCAGAGAAGCTGGTAATCACAATATCACAAGCTTGGGTGGTAAATACCAACAAAACTAAAAGTTTAGGACTCATCAATTAGGCTTCTTAAACAATACACTAGTATTTGACGCAGGGGCAACATTCTTGATAATAAAGAAAAAAGCATTTTGTTTTTGGAAAACCAGTACCAGATTTGTACCAGAGATTGTAACAGAAAATGTAACATATATTTTTGTGTTAATTACAGGATTCAGACATAATCCACTCGTGGTTAGCGGATCTTCAAATGGAAGAATACGCCAGACTCTTTATAGAGGCTGGATATGATCTTCCTACCGTGACCAGAATGACTCCAGAGGACTTGACGGCTGTTGGTATAAAAAAGCCGAACCACCGCAAGAGATTAAAAGCTGAATTGGCGAATTTAAACGTGCCTGACAACTTGCCTGATTATATTCCGGTTTGTATAGCTTTTATACGAAATTCAATCCATCTCCCCACAGTCTACAACTTTGCAACGCGTCTGCTTAAACTTATTTAAGCATATTCAAAATCACGTCAACGTTGAAATATTCTAACTGGTCAGGGTAGTAATGTAAATTATAATTAATAAATATAAATAAATATGAAACCATACCAGTCGCGATAGGAATAAAAATAAAGAAATCTGTATAATGTAACATTTTCCCGTCATCCCAAACTAAGCACATAATTTTATTATTTCGTCGATAGCAGTCGGCTAAGGGTCCTTAAACACCTATCAAACACACACACAAAAACACTTATCAAATAACAATTTTAAGACATTATTTTTTATTTCACCAGGGTTCATTAGAAGAATGGCTTCGATTACTACGACTGGAGGAATACGGACCAGCTCTTGTTGCACAGGGATACCGCACAGTCCACGATGTTACACAGTTAGCTTGGGAGGTAAGCATTGTAAATCATTAAAGTGTAGCATGGTTCCAAAAATTATTGTTCTAAATTTTACCACGATGATAAATTACCACTGCCATTTTATGATGTAGCTAACATTCTTCGCGATTTTAAACGATTACTGATAACAAAAGAGCTTAGGTCTAAGATTCTAAATAGAATCAAATGTTGTGCTATCTAAATGATCTAATGAGAAGTTTGTTTCGTTTTCAGGATTTAGAAGATATGGGTATTGTCCGGCTGGGGCACCAAAAGAAAATACTTCTTGCCATCAAGAGAGTTAAAGATATTAGAGCGGGTAAAAGAAGCATTAGTAGCCAGGGGTCACTGGACTTCACTAGAATACCAGGCCAGGTCAGTATAGTGATGTTTAGTGCATTGTGTACCGTGTACCCCACAGTTATTGTTTGTAGTGATGTTCTAGACCCAGCCTTTGATAGTTCCTTTGCCTTTTATGATTACGGAAGTGTTTAGATATCGATTATTTTTTTCGATTTCGACAAGATTTGATTTGACAAAAGATTTTAGAAGTTAAACGTATTTAAATCAATGACTTAATATCAAAATTTTATTAGATTTCATCGAGTATTTTTGTAACCTAATATTTAATATTGGTAATATGCTGAGACAACATCTGTTAATTAAAAACTTCATGTAAATTACCTAATATTTGTATGTATTCATACTAATACGCTGTCCGTTTTCATAAAATTTTACTTCGTGAAATAGAAAGCAAAATTAGCAATTTTTACGGAGTGAGGTAGAGAACTCTTTTAACATAAAGTCATCACTTCTAAACTATGATTTTATTTTAATAAATATGAGGAAAATTCAATCTAACAAATTTTATTTAATGCTCTGTTTTCATCTCATTTCATTCACTCATTTTTTCCACCACAGTTTTATAATATCATTTATATTTTATTATCAACTTAATCGATCTATGACTAAGTCATATCTCACAGCTATATTTTCTAACACAATAACTAAATTATGACTTAATATCTAACATTTTCTGACATATCTAACTACGCTTGATACAACTGAAAGAGCGTTTTAGCAATGCTTCAATAATTTTCGAATCTTCAACTAGCAATGAAAATATATGCCAGGCCAACACGAGGCTTTCGTTGTTAGCTCCTTGTAAAGGTTATATAAATAGATTTGATGGCTAGAATTTTCGTTGCAGAGCCAATAGATGTGAATACGTTTCTGGGAAAATCAAGTTCATTGGCTAAAATTAAATTCGTTGTTGTCATCAGAAAACTGTTCTAAATTGTAATTTTCCCGTTGCGTTAAGCCCCCCGATACATGTTGCTTAGACTTTTAGAAGTCTATTGTCCATCGCCATTCTCGTCGCTGACGGATCTTAACAACTCTGCGATGTCGAATCTTCAGTATTTGTTTTTTGCTTTGTTTGACGTTACTATTGATGTAATAGTAGTCGCAGAGTTGTCGTCCAAGGCTCCACCACTCCATCCGCTGCATCCACCTCATGTCACTAGCCCGAAGCAGCATGTGAATGTTTTGTTTTCTTTTCTTTTTCCAAACACAAACCGCACATTGGACATAATCGGCTAAAGGATTTATATCCGACGGAGCTACATTACCAGCCTTGGGAGAGACACGCGAGGAGTTACCATAAACCCCCCGATCTAAACTTTGACGCCCTACAAACGCCCCTATGTGGCACTGACCTGGTCCCAATTCAGGTATGAAATAACCTCCTTTGGCACAATTCTTGAGAATTTCTCGATGCACCGAACACCCGGCTTTTATGCGCACCCCACTTTTGTAAGTTTGCAGTGTCTTCGATGTGTTTTTTGATAAGTTTTTGATTAGTTAAATAAACATTTAGGTGAACATGTATCTTTAGTAATGCCATGCCCTAACTACGCTTGCACGGTAGACCTTAAATAATATTAAGTTTAAGTAATAAATGTTCACATCAACCGTTTTCAGGCATGTTTGAATCAACAATCTTATGATTAACGCATAATGTTTAATGAGGTTTTATGAAAATAATTTGAATGGATATGATATTTTAAGTATGTATATAATATATGGCATGGTATTGAAACAGTGCAAATAAGTAACAAATTAAAACAGCAGTTTTGACGCTACAATTGTATTAACAATTTACAAATTTATCTATACAAAACATTTATTATCATGGCAGATACATCAACACTACTTTTTGTGATGCAAAAATCTTAATTGAAAAATCAATGTCTGCAGATTCGTCATCCTCGTGGAAAATCCCTGGAGAGTCTTGAAGATCCTTCAGAGAGGTCATCCCATACAACTTTTTCACCGGAAGCGGGATTTTATTACGGCGGAGGGCAATGGCGACGGTCGTACGATGACGGTGACATAACACCGACCAACGACAGCTCGTACGAAGGTGGTGGCACTCTTCCACGTCCAAGAGGATTGGTTCGTCCGCGACCCGTAGCGAAAATACAGGCGACGCCGGCGTATAGAGATAAATCACCAGATTATACGTACGATGAGATTGCGTATTCTGCGAGGTTACAACGCGTGGCGTACGGAGCTAGCCCTCATGTGGCCAGGAAACCGCCTCCAGAGCCACCGAAGAGACAGAGCTCTCAGTATGCTCCATTCACAAGATTCGGTCAGACGACAGTGGAAATACATCCAGAAAAGAGTCTACCGCTAAGTTTGCCCGCGTACCCGAGTTCGGACTCTCTGAGCGTCTCCTTAGACAGCACGGGCCTGCTACCACCACCGCCTGCACCCTCCTCCCCTCCGAGGAGATATGACGACGATAAGATGAGAACTGGATCGGATGCAAGTTTTAAGGTAAACAATTCAATAAATCAATTGTTTTTTTTTTTACGAATTTGATGTAGTTGTTCATTTCATTATAAAATCTTCGGAAATTTTACCAAAAGTACAATTTAGTATTAAAATCTTACATTTTGGTCTACGTTGTATAATCTCCTTCACAACACGTGAGAATTAATATTTAGGAATAATTCAAAACTTATATTAAACATTTTTTACTACAGACTGAAATAAATTAGGTGAACTCGCATCCTATTTAAAAAACAAGTTTTTAACTCTTATATAATAATTAGATCAGATCTAAAAATTCTCTGAGAATTCCACACTTTTAAGACTTACTCTAACATTTTCCTTTTTAAATTAATAGCTGACAAAAGAGCAGATGAATCACTAGATGCTTAGTAATCATCACAGATTCACAGCTCATGGACAATAACCCAAACATCAAAAATTTAACGGTCAAATAGGAATCCTGGAAGCCCTAAAAAGGGAATAATATCATACCTGCATATTTTATAAAAGAAAACGTTGCCGGGCAAAATTGTTTTCCACCTTGAATCAAAACTTTAATATTATATTTCATTTGGTTTTCCAGTCAAGTTCCAGTACAGAATCGGACAGTATCCCGTTTGCGAACGAAAATGCCGGCACGATAAAGCAGAATCGAGGTCAAATTGGCGGCCGACCTCATACAGTGGACTATGGTCGAGCGGGAATCGGACTAGCTGGTCTTCCACCCAGAAACCCTGACATCAAACCAACAGCGACTCATCCCCTGCCTGAACATAAAGACGAGGGTAAGAGCACTGAACCAGTTGACGTTCTGAACGATATAGGAAACATGCTCGCCAACCTAACGGATGAATTGGACGCCATGTTAGAAGAAGAAAAACGCCAAGGCTTGGCCGATTCCTAAAACGAGCCAATCAATGACGGAAGTGAAATCACATTCATACTCGAATATCAATGTTAATTTAGGTACCTTTATAAACAATAAATTCCAAAGAAATTTACTGTCTAGATCGGCCACAATTTCGATCGATGTATAATGACGACAGTAATAAAGTTATGACGTATTTATCGTTGCTATTTGTATTATGGTAATGTTTCTGGATTTAAAGGGCATAAGATTATCATTCATCACCATTTTAATCTAACTACCAGTATGTGCGAACTTTCGTGTACCTCATATTGATATGTGGTACATTTTGGTACATCATATTTGTGTAAACAAATTCTTAGTTTAAATATTTTAGGATGTACCTTTTAGGTATGAAATCCGAATGAAGTGTAAAATATCTGCTATTTCAAAGCAATACAAAGCAATATTTCGGTAGCTTATTCGTATTCTTTTTAAGTGTGTAGGAGACACTGCGAATTTGTAAACGATGAATCATTTTACGAATTGTAATTAAAAATGAAATATTTATACCTTTATACCTACTTGCTTAATATTAAAAATGTTATTAAAATTAACGTTATTTAACAAAAGAATACCAATACCAATCTTAGTGGAACCGCTAAGTTAAATCACTTTTTAGAGTTAAACAATTATTATGTAAAACTTTTTAATTAGTTCCTTATTTATACAATATGTTATATTTTATAATTCTCAGTTTAATTTACCCACAAAATAATTAAAGGTTAGATATAGACGGATCCAAAAACACAGATGAAATGGCTATTTTTGTAAATAATGTTTTACATAAATTATGTCATAGATAAAATATACTATGCAGTAGCTAGTTTTCCATGTACAATAAAATTGTAGAGTACTTGAATAATGAAGTAGCTGATCTAGTTAGAATTTATACAAATGTAGCTTTAGTGATAGTGTGAAAATAGGGATTATTATTGTATCATAGCCATTCATGCACATAGTTATAGACCTCAACGCCGTATGTCAAATTCTTATATTCCATTAAGGACATGCCATTGCCCATACAACTATAGAATATACCCACCCACACATTATAATACATGTCTACAATATTTTACCGCCACGGCTTTATCAAAAATGTTGCTCTTCCCATACCTTCTAATTTTATCAATGTAATATATAATTTTTTAGCTCTCCTTCGATGTAAACTCACAAGTTAATGTAAATATAACCAAAAATCACGATCTCTAACCATTCCTCACAGTACGCATGTCCACTTAGAAAGTGATAACCAGTGGCCATAAACATTATTATTGCTTTTTGATTATTATTATAGAAAAGAAAATAAATCTGTATTTTGTTCTTTTTTGTATGAATCGTTATCTAATGATCTTGTTTTCACATAAACGTTACAAAATAAATTATTTCTTCTCTTTTTCGCATAAGTCATTGTCTTTTTCTGTCATAAAACCTAGTATTTTGTTGCTTGACTGAGAAGAATCTAATTTCATCTACCTTGTCTAGAAATAATTAAACTGAAATAAACTTGAAGCGTACCTACATTAAAATAAATATTAATTAGATTAGTGCACTATGAACTACTTTAAGCATTGTAATGTAAATATCTGTAATAGAGATCAGTTTGTAATTTGTATACAGTCTTCTTTGATACCTAACAAATAAATTAGAATTTTGTATACCTAATTAAAACTTACCTAATACTAGCAAAGCCGCCATTTTGTTTTTGTTTACGCTAGAAATGCTAGGTTAGGAAGGTGCTAGACTAAATCATGGAGCAAATACATACAAAAAGTATTTCGTAATATTGTTGTGAGGTCTTTAGTTTATAATTTTCTTGTTCTCTGAACTAGTCAAAATTATTTTGAATGGCGGCAAGCGGAAAATGTAATGTGTTACTATAGTTTTAATTAAGACAAAATATTACTGGAAGCAGCTTAA
Organism: Thymelicus sylvestris; assembly: GCA_911387775.1. NCBI lineage: Eukaryota > Metazoa > Arthropoda > Insecta > Lepidoptera > Hesperiidae > Thymelicus > Thymelicus sylvestris. Next base: position 13,518,374 of record OU426895.1, read on the forward strand.
CATTTCTTATTTAGTTCATTTCTTATTTGAATAAATATTTGTAATATCAAACTAGTATGTTTTCTTATTGAAGCGCTCATAGCCCGGCGGCTTGCGTCGATCCGATGTGATCGACAAAGTTAAGCAACAGCGGGCGCGGTCGGTAGTTGGATGGGTGACCGCTAGTGGCAAAAATTTCTTGAGCGTTTCCGTGCTTCGGAGGGCACGTAAAGCCGTCGGTCCCGGTTGTTATCATAAGATAACAGTCGTTAAGCCATGTCGGAGGCCCTCGGGCGGTTTGAAAACTTCCGGCACTCGGGTTGGCCACTAACCCCTCCACCAATCCGCACTGGAGCAGCGTGGTGGAGTATGCTCTAGGCCTCCTCAAGAGGAGAGACCCGTGCCCAGTAGTGGGCCATTAATGGGTTGAAGCACATGTTTTCTTATTATCTCACCTACCCACCATTTTTCTCATGACAATACATAATGGACACATATTTTAATTTTTTTTAATAATAAAATTAATGGAGAGTTTGACGAACATGCTGCTGGCAAATTACTGGATCTTTATTAGAAATCTAGATTTTTCCTAGTCCTGAAGATATTTTGTCCAATCATATAAAATACACAATTAAAGATGTAGCCTAGTTGGTAGCAGCCCTGCCTGCGAAGCGAGTGGTCCCGGATTCGATTCCCGGCCGGGGCAGATATTTATGTGACAGTTAAATATTTATTTTGTACTCGGGTCATGGGTGTGATTGTTCGAAAATACCCAAAATTTATTATTTTGTTATATTATAATCATATAACAAAATGCCTAAATAAAACTTAACATAAATTAATGTCAGAGTATGCATAATGATCATGAACCCACAATTCGTATTATGTATATAGATGCCTTGCCGCAATCGCAATGAGAATTATTTTACCACTCCGTAAAGTCAGTAATCACAACAAATTACTTGTATTTTTCAAAATCCGCTCCTTTGTGATTTTATCGTGGGTTTCACTATATAAATTACTAAATATAAGTACTTCAATATAAATTCACCGTTTTTTAAATTTCCTTCTACAAGAGGTACAAATCTAGACACGCGGAGCGTGTCAAGTCAATTTCTTAGCTAACAGAATTGACGAGCATACATAATTTCCGTATGCGAAGCTGCGGGCAACAGCTAGTAACGAATATATCAATGCTCCATGCTAATCACAAACTGCATGGAAGATGGAGTTTACATGGAGTTTACGATGATTTTGTAGATTAAACAATTTACGAAACATAATAAATAAAGATTTACTAAGAAAATATCAACCATCGATATCTTCATTTCAATATCAAACTATCGTCTACTACTTATATCGTCCAAAAAATAATTAGTAATAAATATCGCTACTTCTAAATAATATCGATATTTTGATATTTTATCAACAGTCCTAGCTTTAGCTGTCCTAGTCCGTCGTCATATAAAGGCGGTTCTCGTCGGTATTTTAGCAAAGATCAAAGCGGCGAGGGCAAATGAAACTTTTTCCTTGTAACTACTGGAGTTTCTGAAGTGAATTTTTTTAGAAAGAGATGGCCATACAGATACGATTAGCCAAGGTTATCCAGTGTACGGTACGGTTCGACAGGGGCGGTACCACCTTCACCAAAACGTAGTGATTAAGTACTCTGTGACCTTCACCATCACACCTATTAGGTACCTAACTACTGCTGTGTAATAATTTTATTTGTCTTAAATAATAAATTGTGTTCGGTTGGAAAGGTGTCCTAGGCAATCCTAATTTCTACAGAAGTCTTAACTTCAACACTTCTCTAAAATCGAATAATAAAAGATATTCTTCTTAACAGGCCTTACAAAACTTAAAAAATGGCTTAAGTTCTTTGTGTAATTGTTTTATTTGTATCTGGGCGACTTAATACAACATTGTTGTTTTTATTATATTAAGCAAAATTCACATTAATTTGTATATTTTTTTTTTGCAAAATTTTGAAAACCTGAAAAATATGTGTTCAATAAACTTAAGCAAGGAACATTTGTTGCAAAGAAGCAAATCGGTTGATGTTTTAAAAATATTCCATACAAACTTTCATCCCGTTTATCGGGGAAACCTTTTAATTTTCCGGGATAAAAAGTATCCTAAAATATGATCCGGAGTATTAGTAACAACTTTACCAATTTTCATCGAAATCCATTCAAGGGTTTTCATGTGACGCCCGGACAGACAGACAATAATTCTAAAAAAAATATTTTTGTGCTCTATGTGCTTGTTCACACTGAACTCGCGGGCGCGGGCGCGGGCGCGGTCGAGGTAAACGCTACATACACCGCGCGCGCGTTTTGGTGTGAACACTTTCATAGTAGCTCATATGTTTGATATTTCGCGACCGCGCCCGCGCCCGCGCCCGCGAGTTCAGTGTGAACAAGCACTAACACGTTATTGAAGTGCCCCCTAATCAAAATTTTTAAAAAATATTCAATGTACAGTAAATTTGCCCTCTGAGTTTTATTATAGTATAGATTTACCACATCATTCATTACCATTATTCACGAGATTAGTATTATTTTGTTTATTACTCTGTATAAATAATATTGTGTATTATACTCTATGGTGATTATGGTACAGACTTTATTCTCTTTGATTGTCAGTATGGGTATCTATGGTACGAGTACATCAAAGAACTCTATGGCCTCTGTCTGTGGCAGTCTGTGGCCAGTGCTGCCAAGTTAGCCACTTTTTGGCTAGATCTGGCAACTTTTATGATTCCTTTAGCAAAAAATGTAAAATATTCTTGGCTAAATATTTTAGCCACAATTTTAGCAACTTTTGACTTGACAAGCATGGAGTACCTATTGAGGTTAAAGGATGGCCATCTCATATGAAGGGAAAGTTGAAAAAGTGTGCAGCTATTTACAGAAAATAGATGTTCCAATAATATGACGGTTTTACACTACATTAAAACCGATATTATGTGCCGAAAAGGAAAACATACAGCATTGTTTGAAGAAGCAGTGTGTACTCAACCAAAGATGTGGAATTATTTTCATAGATTATAGACTACTCCTAGCTCCAATAGATGGCGCCACTGTAACCAGCTAGGTGATTTGGGAAAAAAATCATTTTTCAAGTCATAGTCTTCACCAGGAAGGACTTCCTGCAATGCTGTATGTTTTCCTTTTCGGCACATAATATCGGTTTTATTGTAGTGTAAAACCGTCATATTAATGTGCCTCTGGAAAACATACAGCATTGTTTGAAGACGTGTTTGTTATCTGCTGGTGAATTTAAAAGACAACGCTATGATGACTATAAATGTAAAATAAAACCGCAGTATATACAATACATATACCAGTTTTTTATTTTATCACAATCAAACAATATATAAGTAAGTATATCATGATTTATCAAAATATATTTTATATGGTACAAAAATATACACACTTTTAGTTATGTAATATTCTTTAAATTATAATTTATAATGAATAATAATTTCTATGATGTTGTAAATGTATTAAAAATCAGATTTCGACTATTTTCATTAGAGAGCTCAATTTCACGACAGTAATGCTTAAAAAATGTATTAGATGATTTCCAATTTCCTCGTGATAATATTTCATCTATAGACTGATTCTCTAGCCCTCCTAATGATGCTACTGCGGATCTACAGCTTCCTGGAGATGCATTAATTCCACTATCCCTGAGAACAGAGCGTACCCAATTTCCAATCACTGTACGGGAAGCAGCTTTTGTTTTATTACCAACTGTTATAAATAGATTTTTTAAATTATTAGGTTCACTACGCTTAGGCTGATTTTTTTGTATTAGAAGCCGTACAAAAGTAACAGGACAAATATTTTTATCAGGATGTTTTGTAAGTTTCCACGCCGACTGACGGGAACTATGAGTATCTGTTTTGGATCCAAATGCTGGTATTAAATAAATGTTTTCACCATTATCAAAGAAACTGTCATCTGAAATTTTTAACAAGGTTAGGTCATGGACTCTTCGCCCTGAAGCAAGCAACAATATAGTAGCAGTTCTACGAGATAAATCATATAGGGTATCCTTTGGTGGGTTGGACGAGAGCCAATCGAGAACAGTTCTTGGATCCCACGTAATTAATGGTCGACGAACCTTAGGATTAGAGGTGCCAATGGCTTTAAGGGTGTGTTTAATAATGAAATTTGAAAAAGACTCTTTTTCTGTATGAGGTCCACAGAATGTTAAAATAGCCGATTTATGCACCAGTATAGTGCTATATGATAATTTCTCTTCGATGTTGAGATATATTAAAAAACGGGCGATTTCCTCTGGTTTAGGATATTTAGGATTTACTGAGAAATTGGAACACCACGATAGCCATCTTCTGAGAGCTGGTGTATACGTAGATAATGTGGAAAGCCGCCAACTTTTCCTTAATAGGTTTTTTTCTTGTTCCGACCAATCTTTAATTAGTTCGCCCCACCCCCAATCTTCCAAACTTTCAGGGTTAATGCCTGAACTTGTGGTGGGGGTTGCATTGTTGTTACATCTATCAGCACATCTGGCAGGTTCTGGATCTGGTATGGTTGATCCAGAGCTCTGGCCTCCAGGTCTTGGTGCCAAAACGCTCTCTGCCATTCCGGTACTACTATTAAATATATTCCTGTTGCCCTGTTTAGATGTGCTAGTACCCGAGGTATGAGACTTGGCGGTGGAAATACCCAAGCTAGTTTGTATTTCCATGGTCTGCTGAAGGCATCTATATAACTTGCTGATCGATCTCTGCAATCTATCGATACGTATTTCTGTACTACTGCAGACCTCCTCGTGGCAAAAAGATCGATCTCGGGTCGTCCCCACTTCTGGAACACCTTCACTGTCGCTCTTGGTAACAGATGCCACTCTGCTGGGCGTTTTCCACGTGACAGCCTGTCCGCTATTATATTGTACCGTCTGGGTAGGTAATATGCGGTTACCATTATCTTGTAGCGGTCCACTATGTGTAACAGTTTGAAAGTTAGTGTTAATAGGGATATCGATCTCGTCCCCCCTTCTTTCCGAATGTAAGCGATCAATGTCCTGTTGTCCGATTGAATTAGTACGTGTGCATTGCGCAATCGTTCCGCATTCCTTTCTATTGCTGTTACTACTGCATATAACTCTTTTTTGTTGCAATGCCACCTTTTCTGGCGGTTTGACCAAACTCCTGACATTGTCTTCCCATTCAATTGGGCTCCCCAACCAAAGTCCGAAGCGTCCGTCGCAAGGAAGTGGGTCGCAGGTTTTTTGTGTATGGGCAAACTGTGACGAGTAGCTCCGCGCCACCACGTCATCTCTTGTGCCACAATAGCTGGGACTGGCAGATTTTCTCGTGGCCTCTTCTTGTTGAAGCGCCGCAGAAATATCTGCATTCTGCGACAGTGTAATCGGCCCCGAGGGATAACAAAATTTGCAAAATTCAGTTGACCCAGAAGACATTGTAGTTCTCGGAGATTTATGTGACTTTTTTGCAGTGTCCTGGCTATGGAATTGTCCAGCTTGTCTCGCCTTTTCTCTGGCAGCGACATTATATTTTTTGCAGTCTGCCAACGTATGCCCAAATATTCCAAATCTTGAGTGGGAGTCAACACTGATTTTTGGTAATTTATCTGCCATCCCAGATATTCCAAGTGCCGCACGGCTTCCGCAGCCTGACGACATAACTTGGACTGATCCTGGTGGACCAGAAGGAAGTCGTCCAGATACACTAGGACACGACAACCTTTTGCACGCAGGGTCTCCGCGACCCAGCATGTTACGGAAGAGAAAAGGTACGGGGCTGAAGCCAGGCCAAACGGTAGGCACGTCATTTCGTAAAGTTGGTGCTGATAACTGATTCTCAAAAACCGCCTGTGAGACCTGGCGCAAGCCAGGTGAAAGTAAGCTGACGAGATGTCCAGCTTTACCATCCAGTCCCGAGGCTGGAGAAACTCCGGAACCGTAGAGTGAGAAATGAGGCGAAAGTGCTTTGCGTTTATAAATTTGTTCAGCTCCCGTAGATCGAATATGGGCCGCATGGAGCCGTCGCTTTTCTTCCGCAGAAAAAGCTTTGAAATAAAACTGGGTGTTCTCTTGGTGACGATCTGCAGCACACCTTGATCCAGAAGCTCCTTTATTGATTGAGACATTGCAGGGGAAGGGGTTGTTGAATATTGTTTCATAATTTCTTTTGTTGGCATTATTAATGGTGGTTTTTTCACTAGGGGTAAACGAAAATGTGTTATTGCTGAAATTACGAAACGGCTCGCTCCTAATGCTTGCCAACGGTTCTTGAACGTTTTTAAACAACCTCCCCTGAAGTGTGTCGGATAGTCACTTCCTGTCCCCTTTATTGCGAAAGGAATTATTTTTTGTTTGTTTGAAATTATGAGTTTTTTTTAAATTGCTTTGTGATTGATGTTTTTTGTATGACTCTTGAGTATTGATTTTATTTGAATGGTGCTGTGCCTTGGATGTAGAAGGTAATGAATCTCTGTACCTCTTCTTTTGAGTTTCTGTTTTCTTATAAGCTTGCGATGTTGAAGGTACTAACCAAAAGTGAGGCCCCCCTAGCGATTGTATAAACGTCATACTCGTAAGTTTGGTTTTATCAAATAAATATTCTTCGCTTGGAGGAATGTTATTAAGCGCACTTTGAATATTTTTGTCTTTAATTCCATCTAATAATCTTTTTCGCCTAATTTCGATGCATTCCGCTCTTTTTCCGCACACTATTTGCAAGGTTTGCTCCGATAGCTTATATGACGGAGACGCAGTACCAAACGCTTCTGATATTTTTTTAAAAAGATTATCTGCATTTAGTTCCGTTTGACTATTGTGGGCCCAGTTAATAAGCTCCTGTAAGCCGGATTGTAATAATTCCCTTTGTTGTAACAGTGCATTCGTAATGGCGGCCATAACTTCCTCGGTCGATGCTAAGAAGTCTTTACCCTTGTTTAAACAACACATTTCGTCGTTAATTTTTAAACTACAGAAGCCTGGGGACGCGAGCATGTCTGCTAAAGCTTTGGAGTAGCGAATATGAGGCCATGTCGGATAATTAAATTGTTGAAGTTCGATTAAATGACGTAACAATTTTTCATTGGCGGGTTTAAGAACTTTCTTCTCGTCAAAAACCGTTTTACAAAAGCCTAAATCAATTGACTTAGTTGTACTCGTCGACGGGTTCGACAAAAATTCAATATTTTCGGTTGAGGGTGCTTCGACGACATCGTTATTACCCTCTTTTGTATTTTGCGAACATTGTTGATTCATTAAATAATTAGTGAGAAAACTGACCTGGGCATATAGTACGTCGATCCGAGGATCGGCGGTTACCTCTGTATCTCGTTTGTGTCTCTTGGTTGGTGGCACATCTACCTCCGAGCCCGAGTCGCTGTCACTCGAACTTGAAGTAGATTTCTTCCGTTTGTGGTTGCTCCCGCTCGCCGACGAATGAGAAGCCGCAGAATGGCGGCCCTCTGAAGCCTCTGGGGTACCAGTAGGCTCCCCCAAATTGTCGTTCGATTCCGGATTCATCACGGAGAAAAACAACGGTTAAACACTCCCGACAAATTATGATACTTATACACTGGAACTCGCGAACACTTGTACACTAGGAACGTTACTAGAGACGACCGCCTGTGGCGAGAGTACACAACGCTATGACTTGAAAAATGATTTTTTTCCCAAATCACCTAGCTGGTTACAGTGGCGCCATCTATTGGAGCTAGGAGTAGTCTATAATCTATGAAAATAATTCCACATCTTTGGTTGAGTACACACTGCTTCTTCAAACAATGCTGTATGTTTTCCAGAGGCACATTAATAGCCATTTCTGAATACAAAAATACAAAAATCTTTATTTGTCTATTTCGGTTACATATCAATATTCAAACAGTGGTTGAGACCACTTATTGAACATACTAAGTAAAGATATGTTTGTGGCAAGTGGCCCCGCTTTTCTTTATACATCATTCTTATAATAGACGTAAGTGTGTGTGTGTACGTGTGTGTGATTTATTATAAGAGCTATATTTATTTTAGGAGGTTATTATAGCTTAGTGATAAAAGCCAATTTAACAAAATATTCAATGGTGCTAGTGTGTGACAAATAGAAATATGAACATGGCTGTTGTAGACGGAGTGAAGTTTGCTGAGTTATGCCACCCGTAATGAATGGCGTTAGTGTCCGCCAAATAGATATTCGAGCATAGCTGTTGTAGACCGCACCGCAGTGCCACCCATAATTGGTCGCGTTTTTACGGACACTTTTCATATACAGAGATGGCCTTCCTTCTCTCTATTGACAAGCTAATAAACACAGAATTATATGCACTAAATTCTGTATTAAGAATATTAAAAAAGAAATAAGCAAACATATGCTTCCTACCAAATACCGCTGGAATTTTTAGCCAAACCGGTAAACAAGAAAAATATTCATTCCTTGTACCAGAACCAGAACCATCAACGTCGAAAGACTATTGATTTATATTTTAAGTTATTTTATGTTTCAAAGTTAAAAAAATTATTGTTTGATGGTGTTTTTTTTAACTCCTGATCCAAAAAGAGGGTACAAAATTTTTAGCCACTTTTATCCACTTTAAAGGGTACGGAAATTTTGTCATTCTAGCCACTTTTCAAAAGTGTTTTAGCCATTTCTTGGTTTATGACTTGGCAACACTTTCTGTGGCAGTCTGTGGGCTGTGCTGTGGCCATCACTAAAACTGTCATTGTTCGGCTTGTTCACGAATTTTTACGGTAGCCTAGTTTCCGCGATCGATAATTTAAATATTGGTTGATTCCAACTTTGTCGAGGTCGGACGGATTCATTGCATTGATGGACTGTCGGGTATTAGAGTATAGGCATTAACGGTTTTTCGGAGTGTGAAAAATGGATACCACTGGTGCGTACGGCGGTGGAAAAGCCGGAGGAGCCTTCGATCCTCAAGCCTTCATCCAGAGACCTCCCGTAATAGTTAGGGCGGTTTGCTGGGTAAGAAAACATTTCATTATTTGCTTTACATTAACTAAACTTTTGCTAATTTCGTGCTAAAATGTTAAAACGAACCGTATTCCTACGCGGCGGACGTTTCAATCTTATACGAGTCGTAAAACTCTTGTAAAATCTGCACTTACATAAAACATACACGACATTTATGCGCACTTCAATTAAAAATTACATTGATTGGTATAGCGTAAACATTCCGAGTTATATATTGTTCAAATTAAACTACTTTCGATACAATGCCCATACAATTATGGTAAGTGACCTTGTGAAACAATTGCATACACGACTAAATGTTATGAATAATACCATACCACAAAACCAGTCAGAAAAGAAATTTAATGTGTTATTTAATTATGTTATTTAATTATTAATGTGTAATTTAATTATTACACACAAATTTCGGTCTATTATTTTAGTTAATTTCTATTCTTCACTTAGACTGAAATTATGCATCATTAAAACTTTGTGCGTTTAATGTATTCAGTAAGAATTTATAACTTCATAATCTAAATTTTACTAACAAAAATAACCAACTTCAAAATTACTCAAAAACTAAATTTATTACTCAAAAACTACTTGTCAGATCTCGTTCAAATTGATGTGGAACCACATGACGAACAACTGCTTTCAATTAAAAAAAGAATCATCAAACTCGGTTCACCCAGTCGAAATTTCTGAAGTAAAACCATTAAAAAAATACAGTCGAATTGAGGACCCCTCCTTTTTTTGAAGTCAATTAAAAAGTATTTAAATCTCTTCTATGAAGAATATAGATGCAAATAAATACAAATGTATTTAAGCAAAAATTACAGAATATGAACAGCTTATAGCTTTAATAGGCTGATCGCTAGCATCTTTGATGTTACTGGTTCTTAACCATGAAAAAAAAAAGTGGAAACCTTTACCACCATAGATGGCTTTACCACCATGAGGCAATCATGAGATTTGGTTAGCTGGTTGCACCATGAGTAGAGAAAGTTGAATTGGATTGAATAATACTTTAATGCAAAGAAAATTTGTAGCACACACAGCACACCACACATGTCATTAAAATTGTGTTGTGGGCCATGCCAATGGCCAACAAAACAAAACATTGTTAACACACATGACCCCAGAACAAAAATTCATCTGTTACATAAATATCTGTTCCAGAATTAAAACTGTGACCCTTCATTTTGTAGACCGGCGACCAATGGTATTTATTTCTTTTTCTGATTACCCATATCTTGTCCTTAGCTCTTCAGTGTGATTGTAATGGGATGCATATCAGCCAAGGGCTGGTACGTGAACAAAACTGATGGAAAGGAGTACTGTGTCTACAACGATGATACCAACGCTTGCAACTACGGTGTTGGTATCTCCGTCATAGCCTTTATAGCGTCTGTTGGCTTTATCGCCGGAGAATACCTATTTGAGCAGATGTCCTCTGTGAAGACCAGGAAACACTATGTGTTGGGTGACATGGGCTTCTCTGGTAAGTGATTAAGTTCTGTATTCATTGTGTTGTTTACTAAGAAGAAGAGAGAGCTTGTTTCGTTCACAGAATAGAAATAAGAATAAGATTCGCTTGTTTCCATAACTACATGGTGTGTATATTGAATTATTAAAATTAGGAATTACAAAATAGTTGTTTTCAATGATTAGCTGCTGTATAGTGTTTAGTGATTTTCAACATATTATTATGTAGATTTATACAAAATTCAATACTTTTTTGAGTATTGCTGATTCAAATCACGGTCAATGTAGTTACTACTACTATAGTTATGAACCGCTTATAAACAAATTAATATGTGTAATGTTAAATAATGGGATCAGACCTTTCAGCATGTATTTTCCACAAACATGGCACATCATATCTATTACTGGAAATACTGAAGAATCAAATCAAAATCTACTAATTCATACCTACTGATTCAAATACTCATACGTTGAAGCAGAACTTCCGTATCATAATTCAGTTTGGTTCAGTTAGAAAATCTATGCATGGTTGCAACATTTCGAGGAAACAATATTGCTAAAACAAACATGCGGGCTTGCAAGGACAGTCTAACACAAGAACAAACTCGGACACACTATATGTATATGTTTTTTCAGTTATTGTACAATCGTTAATACTGCAAATACGTAGCGTAATTATGTAGCTTTGTCCAGTCCTTCCCCTTGTTAACATGGCACTTTTAAATGAAAAGGACAGAGTTGAGCAACAGCGGGCGTGGTCGGTTGTTGGATGTGTGGCCGCTAGTGGCAAAAATTTCTTGAGCGCTTCCGTGCTTCGAAGTGCATGTAAAGCAGCCGGTCCCGGTTCTTATCGTAAGAAAACAGTCGTTAAGCCATGTTGGAGACCCTCGGGTGGCATGAAGACATCCGACACTTAAATTGGCCGCTATCCCGTCCACCAATCCGCATTGGAGCAACGTGGTAGAGTATGCTTTAGGCCTCTTCAAGAGGAGAGACCCATGTTCAGTAGTGGGCCATTAATGGGTTGCAGCCAGCCATGAGCAGCCTTGGGCTCCTCATTGAGGAATCCTGAAGCTTGTTCTATACTTCGCCAGTGCGTTAGTTGAGGAGGTAGGGACAACCCAAATGTTAGAAGCTGTGATGCTGCCAAAAGGCCTTCGACCGACTTAAGGAATGCAGTCTGAGTAGGAATAATTAATAATTCGGGACCAACGACAAAGTGTTATCCGAAGCATATAACCACAGCTTGCCTGCATTGCATCGGTGTTCCAACCCATCTATGACGTGGGCGTCTTCAAGAAAAGAGTAAATAAAATTTTACTAAGTTATTGTGCGGACTATCCTGGATTTATCACGACTTACCATGCTGTCAAGCTTAAACCAGGGGTAAAAAATAGCGTGGAAGTGCTCAACGACGTTGCTAGTCGGTTAAACATCCAACTTAATAGCTGAAGATGCGCTATCGATCAGTTACAATCACTTATTTACACTAGTCGCTTGACCATGAACGCTTCTCATACCTTAGTCTAATTCGTATTCAAATATTGTGGAATAATATAGTATCTCGGATGGAAATGGTCAATTTCAACCTCCCAATCAAACAACAGGAAAAAAGTTTACTGTTACTTAGCTACCTATTCAAACATTAAAATTACAGGGAAAACTTTTTAACTAAATTGTAATTGCTGCATCGTCCCTTTTCATAAGCAAAACGTGACGCGGTTTCGTAACACGATATTTTTATGATCTTCAATTTTTATCGATTGTAGATACAGTAGACTGTTTGCGAAGGTGTACTCATTTAGAGTTGAAAGGATCCGATGTTCTGTCACACTTCTAAGTATTCTTACAACTTGAATTGTAGGTCACTGCAGATCTTTCTCATCGCGGTTGAGGTCAGCCCATGGTTGCCATTTCAGCACCCTAATTCACGTAACTTTAAGACGCATCGATTGAGTTGCAGTGACGCTGCAATCAAGTTGCAGTGACGTGGCAATCAAGTTGACGTTGGTTGACGTTGTTTGACAGCGCTTGCGAAAGCTACGAGAATACCGAAAGTGTTATTTTGATCGGAACGTCACTCCAACTGCACTGCAATCGAACTTCTTAAATTACGTGAGTTAGGGTGCTGGACTTATGCCATAGCTGAAGCTTTTCCTAAAACATGTCACGTGACTGAACTTGATCTTCTACTCTTTAACCATTTGCTACAGACCTTTGGCGTAAGTACGTAAAATTAAATTGGCATGGCTTGCATCCATACCGATACATTCAGATAGTAAAGTCTCTACAGTGTATTAGATTTTGGGATGATGTGATGATGATGATAATGAGAGTCACACATCAGTTTGTGATGAAAGGTTTCACGCATCCCATAATTTATCATTTTCTTGGCAACAAGCGTGTTTAAGCTGGAGAATCTATTAAACTGTTTAACTGAAGAAATAAACTTCAAAGCAAACGGTGATGTTACCAATTACTTTAGTCACATGCCATAAACTCGTCTATTGGAGACTTCGTTAAAAGTTATTTCAGAATACTTTAATTACTTCTATAAATCTGACCTGAAACTTTCTTCAGCTTCAAGGCTTCCCAATAATTGGCAAGATGTAGGCAGAGGTATGTCAGATCTTTTATACGTACGTTAACATAACGCTTCCCACTTAATGATCCGTCTAAGCGAAGCGCCGAAGTAATTAAGGGAATGATTCAAGTGACCTCGATTTGAGGCCTCCACAGATTTATCTTGAAACTTCATACTCCAGTAGCCTTCTATATTAACCTCTAACCGAGACCATCAAAGACAATATACGTGATGTAACGTGACACCAACGCTGCGTAAACAATATAACGTTGCAATTGTTTGTGGAATTATGTTTGTAAGTGCGTCTGTTTACTCAAGATTCTACTGCTTTACCTATATTGTCTGAAGCGCTTTGAAGTAGGATATTGCATATTTGCTTCCTTAATTGGAATGCCTTAGTAAACTTGCAAGACCCTTGAACAGTAATCTATAAGATATTAGAAATTCCTGACAACCTGACCGTTTTTCTGTGTTTTGAAAATCCATTTAGACTTGCATATAGCTACATTTATTTACATACATCCCTTTAAAAATTAAATTCAGCGTTCAAGTGTGAACGAGCTCAGTTATAAATATAGAGTTTTCCCAAAATAAATATGTCAAGGTGTTAGGCCGAATATTATGCAAAGGGTCTTTGGGTCTCTGTGATACTTGGCGTCTATTCATTAATTTCCGAGGTGGCCTAGAGGCCCTAGAGCATACTCCACTACGCTGCTCCAGTGCGTATTTGTGGTTTATGGCCTACGCTATTGCTGGAAGTTTTTATACCACCTCATGCTATTCCAAGATAACAACTGTGCTACCTGTGATTACTGGTATTCGAACTGGTATCTACGAGTATGTCCATATTCGTTCCGTAAACAAGTGTCAAGACCAGGTAATCTTTTTCATGATGAGTTCACAACCCTAGTCTTGTGACGTAAGTTACTGGGCGATGGTTAAGAATCTCATGAATTACACAATGTTCTAGGTTCTAATGTTGTAGGCTATCATAAAAATGATAGATAATGATGAATAATAAGGATGTTATTAGTAATTTTTTACTCTTTTTAGCATTTAGAATATTGTGCTGTAAAATTAGGTTCCCCTAATCTCCATTTGGCTTCCTCTTGGAGCAAGGTGCTATGCTAATGAAGCCCATTTTATTAATGTTACGAGGAGAGCAAATACATAATACAGTTTATTCGCTGTAAAAAGATTTACTTGGCGGAAGTAAGTGATTCTACTTTTTCTTAAATATCAAATCAGTGGGATTTGGAATTACAATGCAAGAAATACATACGTATGAAATAAGTACAATATTATTTCATACGTATGGATTTCTTGAAATGTATTGTCTGAAAAGTATTGCCCCTGATTTTCGTCGTATATGGCTGCGAGTTTTCAAGGTCCTGACCTGGCTCTTAAGTCAACAAAAGAATCAATATCAGTATGCCAAGCCAATAACCCAATTTAAGGTTATTTGACTCCTACACGAGAGAGGGTGACGTAATGTAATGCAGCTCACGCCTATGTCGTTTGTTATCGGGCCTGATTTTTCGTCATGCTATGAAAAAAATATATATATTGCTAATTTAGAGCAATATAATAACCTAATCAAGATTGCACAGATATTTACATCCACTCACTAGGATTCTCTGGGAAGCGGATGGACATATAAAATCAAATCTGTGAAGCCTCTCTGTTTCTGAGTCTGGCCAGCAACTAATGCTCTCATGTTTTCTTGAGTCAGCCGCCAAACGACTGGTCATGTTCAACTCGAGAGCTTAGGAGACAGTTTTCACTGTCTTCTCTCTTTGTTGACTAGATACTGATGTCCATGAGGAGCAGTAGCCACTTACAATCAGATGGTCTGATCTGATCGTTTCTCAGCTATACATAATTATAATAATTAATAATTTATTATTACTTATTAGAGAATCACAAATACGTAGCACATAAATAAACTGCCCTGGTTCGGAACTAAATTTTCCGCTTCCATAAACAGAATCTTCAAACTATGTCACTGACCAATTTTAGGATGATCACTTCATCCTCATTAGCTATGAGATCCATCTTCCGAGGAATTCCAAATCGTATTAGTTATGTGTTATTAGGACAAAAGAGTCGCTTCCTCTAGTATAATGATAAAGTATCTAAGCCAATGAACTAATATACTAACGCGTTCACTGATCTAAGCATAAAATAAAGACGTCTTAGCAGAACCGCCACACTTGCGCCACAATTACGGAAGAAGGTGGAAAACCTTTTTCCTGTGCGGTTTTACGTTGAATGGTATTAAGCCAATGAACTAATATACTAACGTTATTAAGCTACTATGATACACATTAGAGCATTATGTTTTCATGTTTTAGCATCAGGATAGAGATCGCCTTGCCGTAATTTTTCCATAAATGGCTTCTTTGCATTTTAAATAAGAAAAGGTGCGTCGTTTCGGGAAAAATAAGGCTACACTTAGGCCCCATAGCTTAGTGCCCTTTTAATCCTGTTATTGCCGGGTCTGAAAAATTGATACAATGAAACTGATTATGTGGATCAGTTTACAATATATATTCAAAATTTACATGTCTTCAATGATATTGTACTACAGCAGTCAGCACAGAAACCTCCATCACCAAAGCACGTATTTCTACGGGTCCATAATCCTTGCAAGGGTCGTTACAGAATTCTTTGCCGATAACGCATAGGTGACGCCCTTCGTATTACACATAGTCACATATCCATGTGCGGTGGTAATCACTCCATCAGTTGACTCGTCTACTCCTTTGCCTGCTCCAGGATCAAAAAGCATAAACCATATATCAAGCATAAAAAATTACAAGCACGTACTATAGTACCTACCTCCTCCATGAAGCACGTATTTTCTACGTGTCCATAATCTTCAATCGATTGCAATTCTCGCGCCCTACTGACCTTGCTGTCGTCAACAACTTCCTTCAGCCGTAACTTCCTTAATAAACTTGTTAGAGCTTTCTCGGAGATGTCCTCGTTTCAAGTATATACTCGCTTTTAAAGTAACTTTTTAAGACCATTAAATTTTATACTGAGTTATATTTATGTTACGATATGACAGTATTGGTGGTATCATTCATAATAAGGGTTTCCTGATTTGCCTATAAAATTCAATGCGTTTGATACTTCTATGTGACATAATATTTAATTTTGGCATAATTAAAGCTGTTTTATGTTATTTAAATTTTGCTTATTATTATACTTTAAAGTTTTTATAAATAAGTTACAAAAACGTTGCATTTTTATTACCTCGTCTCCAATAGTTGGTATAAATATTATTGTTATGTATTAATTGTAAGTACTTGTAATAATACTATTGTGTTCGATTGTATACATGTTTCACTTGTAATTGTTTTATGTATTCCAGCGTTTTGGGCGTTCCTCTACTTCGTGGGATTCTGCTACCTGTCCAACGCTTGGGGCAAGACCGAGAACCCGCCCATCGGCACCGCCAACAACATGCAGGGTGCTATCGCCTTTTGTTTCTTCTCCATCTTCGCTTGGGTGAGTTCACACGTTGATTTCGTTATTTCAATTCAACCATTAATACATTTTCTGTAATACACTTCTCAATGTTTGTAAAAGAGGTAACCGCTGAAGAAATATCCGCTGAAAAGAATCATTTGCACATATTTGAAGACTAAATTGATTATTTTAAAATGAAATCGGATGCAGTGTTTTCGTTGCTATTTAAGATATTTCTAGCCTGCTCTAATTTATTAGCTATGAAAGTAACGCGGAAAAGTAAATAGCAATCGCGTAATATCGCATCTACATACTACTAATACATCAGACTTTATATAAAACTTCAAAATCGCGTATTTCAGTGTCGTTCGAGATTTACTCTCCATGCAGCGTTAATGAAAGATAATTGACGCCTCCACATAGACGCTTTGTTTGTTCTGGAATCAGGCACGCCGTGCAATTCGCTTACACGTTGAGAAATATAGTTTTATATTTTCGTATATGGTTGTATTCAAATTGGTTGGTTACTAGTTTACTTCCATTTTAATGTCCATTCTGGCCGACACAAAATTCTAATCGTATGTAGTTGGCACTTGTGACAAACAATATTTACGTATAATAAAATCGGCCACGGTGACGGGGACAAAAAATAATATTTTTATCTCTATCTTTCACGTAGATTTTATAACTGGCGATCTCGCTCTGTCAAATGTATGGGAAAATCTACTGGTTCTAAATCTATGGTTATAGCCCGTCTCAAAAAAGCCCAACGCGCCGAAAGAAGTTTTCACTTCAAAAAAAATCTGAAATATCTTCCAACAAACTTCAATCATAATTTTTTTAGGAGGCTGGAGATTTGCATTGTAACATTTCATAAAATTAGTTATATCTTACTAAACATAAACAACGTATATATTCTCCAGGTGGCCTGCGCTTTCTTCGCGTTCCAACGTTTCCGTATGGGCGCGGACGCGGCATTCGCGCCTGCGTACGATGTAGAGGGCGCCACTAGCCCCACGTCGTTCCCGGCGTACCCCGGCCATCCCGGCGCCCCCGAGTCGCAGCCGGCTTACAGCGAGCCGCCCTTCAATCAGCAACACGATGGTAAGTGTATATCACCACTATGTACTTTTCGTCAGCTCTTTGGGGTCTATCCCACTAGTCTAATTGAGTTGTATTTCATTGGGAGTCCCAAAATTGAAGGAATTAATTAAGTCTATCCCGTTAATTCGGACTCAAAGGCATAATGGGATTTCTGGCTTTAAAATAATAGTTTCACTTTCCCATGTGAGACTAAATAGTGCCAATCGTCCCAATCATTATCTGGAGCGGAGATGGCATTAGCGTTCGCTCTCACGTATCAGCACTGGAGCAGCAAGGTGGAATATGCTCTAGTCGTGCTCGTGCTCTGTTATAAGAACGAAGTCATTTAGACCAAATCCGATCCAGGGATTCTGGTCTAGTGTTTCCTAAGTACTAGGAGAGCATAAATAAGTGATAAATATTATTCATTTATTTAACTTATTTTAGCTAACCAATACTGTATTGTAATTTTCCAGGAAACGTCGACTACACGGCCCCTACCTACTAAACTGGCTGACGTTACGTAATCACAGTTGAGCCGTTCACACATGACTTGCTAACAATAATGGGTTAATTGATGACTTCTGACTCAAAATTGTCTATACACTGGCAGTTTGTTGTCCAAACCATGGGATTTTTTTATTATGTAAACGATCAGAACTGCTTAGTTCATAATAATATAATCAAATGCTTATTTGATTTCGCACTCCATAATGAAAGCTGAGTTTTGATAATTAGGTGTACCGAGTGTCGTTAAAGTTGGGGCGAAAGTCTTTTAGGAGCTGAAAGGCAACGCGTTGCTGATGTCTTGGTGTTACTGATATGCATGGCAACGGTGACCACTTACCTTATGGTGGCTCGTCTGCTCTTTTGTCGATAATTAACATAAAAAAGACTTTTTTGTGGTGACAAATTCATATTACATACAGTACGGCCGACGTATCTTGACGCGTCTGAACTTCGCGCAGAAGGTTGCGCAGTAACACAATTCGGCAAAGCTCGGTACGCGGCGTATTGTCTCAGTCACACGTTAGCATGTTCGTGTCGCTATCTCTGTCTTACATGCGATAAAGTTTCCAAAGCCTATGTTCAGACGCGCCAAGATACGTCGGCCGTACTGTACCTAACTGTACAACATGCTAAAATTTATATAAAAAGTTCTGAAATTTCACATGGTGAGTGAATACCAATCGAAATTGGAAAAATGTACAATTCGCTAATAAATGGAATGGCTAAGTTGATATGTAAGTTTGAAAAACTGTTTGGTTTGTTAAATTATCATAATACATATATTTTTGAAGGGATGATTCACATTAATGCCATTACAAGTCATTGAAAATCACGAATTGTTTATATCGATAGCTGTGTATCGATACTGAAGTATAATTTTAATTATGTTGTCAAATTATTAGAATTATGATAATTTATTGTTTTACAATTAATAAGTTTGAATTTTAGAGTTTTTAGTTGATATGACTCCCATTTTGTTTCGTGTGATTATTTAAAGTTTTATTGACATAGTTTTAAAATTATTCGTTGAATCTTATTTGTCGTTATTTCTAAAGAGTCTCAGTTTTAATATAATCGAAAGTTAATCTCGAATAGATCGCTTCTCAGTACCTGCTATGTATATGTAGGTATATATTAACGACAATATCTCCCAGTATATATTGTATAAAACAGTATCCACTATATGTAAATACATTAATCATATATCAACATAATATATTTTCATGCTTGTGATTTTTGAAAATGTGATATTTTTTTCGTCAGTTTCCATGTTAATCTTATTATATCACTGTGCCATCGTTACATAGAAGGAGTGTTATTTTACTCGTAATCAGTGTACAGCGCTCGGAAGTTTATATTATACATCGAGCTATAGAAAGAGAAGGCTAGCTTCGGTTCATAGAGCGTTGTCTCTGTCGCACGTACACTAACATAACAGTATCTCTAAATAAGTTGCTGATACTTCAAAAACATTAAAATCTCTTAATGAACTCTTTTTAAAGCTTGATAATGAAATATACTGCTGAGTACTGTCTTATGATATTTCGTGTGTAAGTTAAAGAAAAATATATAGGAAATAATTAACTCTTTGATACAGTATGATTATGCTTGAGAATATCTAAATTTAAGTAATCAAATATTACACTACTTCTTGGTTTAATTTATATCGGCGGTCATACTGTATTCTGTATATCTTATGCTTGATAAATAAATAAAGCTGAAATATTTAAAATTAGGTGAATTATTCGTAGATCAAAATAAAACTGCATATCTTTATATTTCACAACCTTTTGTTAATAATGGTATTGTTAGTGTTATCGAATAGGATAATTAATTACATTATATGCAATGGTTAATGTTGTATAGCTGTTGAGGCTTTGGCTTGTGTCATTTTAGTCGAAAGTTAAGTAATAAGTTTGAGACACTCTTGTATTATGCATAGAATATGCTTTAATGTGGCAATATGTAGTTATTAAATGTGTATGCATATCTAATTCGGAGTGTTGATGATTGATATTAAGTGTCGTGCGAATAGTTCATTCATTCATTCAAACAAAATTTCTATGGAAATGTATGATATTGTCTCTAGGTTGGCGAATGAATATAATTTATACCAAAGACAATGACATAGTGTTCTATTTTCGAAATATGCATTTTCTTAGTGAATTTGCAAGTGACTATTAATTAAAATAATTACCTTAAAATCTTTTACGAATATTATGTTTTGGTTGTTTATGTATTAAGGGTAACTTGAAAGGTAAGCTCATTCACATAGAATGATTGAATGAATGAATAAAACATGTTAATGATAATAAAAGAGGCTTGATTCTCTTTATGTGTGGTCATACATTTCTAACATAATTCTTTGTAAGGAAAGCATTAAAACTGATCTCGAAATATTATTATAATAAGAATGAATCATTCTTGTCTTGATATTCACAATATTGTTACCATTATTACTCTGACACGTTCAGTATTATATTCGTACATAGTAATATGTATGACTTGACGCTTTATCCAAGATCATAGTATTTTTTTAAAGATGATATTTTTAGAAATAATGCTATCTCCTTATATTAATTATAATGTATTTGGGGCGTGTGCTATTTAATATTGACTGCTTTTTTGTATAAGGTGGGAATTTGCAAATAATTAAGTTATAAATGTTTTACACATTCCAAAAAAGTTACTTTATTTTTTTTTGTGAGAAAAAAGTAAAGTTTATTAAAAATTGTGCCTAATGTTTGAATTATTTGAAAGTGTGCACATGATCTTTTTAGTGTTAGATTTAATGTTGCAAAGGAAATTATGCAATAATGTAATGTAGTAAGGTCTAAATTAAGTACAAAATACGAACATATAATACATACATAATATTTATATAAGTAATAAATGCCACACGCCTCAGTAGATACTGGCGAGTCCAGTGATTTGCAGAGATGCCAATATTCTTTGGGCTAATTGAATGAGAAGTACACGAAAAGTACTCCACGTTTAAATTATTATAAATATAGAGAAATATATCTCCATTAGAGTTATTGACAGATCTAAGAGGTTTTTTTCATAGATCCTGCAAATATATATTTCTTGGAAAACTAAACTTATAAATGTCTAAACTGTCATCAAAAAAAGCGCTTCTAGGGCACCCTGTTGATAATGGCGAGGTTTTCTTCAACGCCCTAAGTAGGTTTACCCCAACTTCCTTTTATCTGCATATTTCGTATCGCCCTCTAAAAATAGTGGTTTGTCTCCGGACTTTTTAAGAGAATCTACGGATTTTGTGACGTTCTACGGATTTTAATAAAAACGGATCTGGCAACACTGGATATACAGGTGGTTTACGTATAAAAATACACTTGACTATTAGTAAACATGGAATATTGGTGTCTCTGTAGAATAACAGTAGATTTTCACTTCCATAGCTTGCACGTAACTTGTAAAGAATGATTATTAGCGTTAATAATGTATTTGTTTGTTGTAAGTACTGTTGCACTAGAAGGTTATTGTTATTTTTATATTTTTAAGCAACAAACAAACTGGTATAATATATTTGATTTAATAAATATCAGTTCGCGTTAGTTAGTATAATCTGGGAATATCAGTCGTGTTAGGGCATTGCTAAAATTAAGTTAAATCAATAATTGTGTTTCAATAATTTGAGATGTGGGGGTTTTTATTTGAATTATGGTAGGTTCGACATTCAAACGATAAAAATCAGATGGTGAATAATTTTAAAGATAATATTTCTGACAGTTTTCTTACATAGATTTTTTTTTTGGTATTTTCTTTAAAAATCCCGCTTTGGTTACCTAGAGCTTTTAATGTAATTTCAAATATAGAATGCCCTGCACGCACGTGATTGTTAGCAACCATGTTTATTTTTTTATTTTTAAAAACTTATTTATACTATTAACGATGTAACGTAGGATAAATATAATAATTACATTATATTATTATGACTATGTCTAGATGTAGATATGTAACTCGTACGTTGGTTAGAAGTCTGTTCTGATGATAATAATGTAACTTACAAAACTATTAAAAAATTACACAAAAAAAATGTTGTAATAGAGCCTTATGTACACTGGAAGGATTTTTATGTCATTGGTTTGTATGAAAGGAAAATTACAAAATTTTATGTAATTTTAATTACTTATACTTTCTTTTCGGAATTACTGAACACATCATTATTCTTAGTAGATTAAACTAATCTGTAAAAATCATCACGATATGGCTATTTAATGTCTCCCAGTGTGCACACGGCTTAATTAATGAATATTATGCTAAAATCGTTTAGTGTTTGTGAATTGTGAATACTTAATGTTATAGCATAACATTGTAAAAGACGTGTTATTCGCTGTATTGTACTTACGATGTGTCATCCTACCAAAGATTTATTTAGGGTCCTATTCTGTGGTTGGAATCTGACTTAATTCAATTGTTTTACAAGACAAGTCTCTGAACTTAAAAAAAATAATTTACTTGTTAGGTTACACCAATGTTAATTGGAGAATGTTATTGATAGTACCAATGCACCAAAGATAGTTAATTTTCGTATTAAAAAGCCAAAGCGTTTGAAGGGAACCGAAAATTGTAGGGAATTTTGATAAAACGATTGAA
The DNA here is from genome assembly GCA_911387775.1 of Thymelicus sylvestris. Classification (NCBI taxonomy): domain Eukaryota; kingdom Metazoa; phylum Arthropoda; class Insecta; order Lepidoptera; family Hesperiidae; genus Thymelicus; species Thymelicus sylvestris. The sequence continues at coordinate 13,541,095 of OU426895.1, forward strand.
TTAGGTAGTTAAAAAGGTACATAATTATTTATTTTACTATCCGTTTTTTGGGCTGCTATCTCATTGAATGTGATTATGTAGGCGGATTATATACGATATGGTTTTCCACTTATTTAAAAATGTAATGTTTATGATAACAATCAAAATTATTGTTATCAACTTTATCATCGTTTCAGCATGTAAAAATAATGCAGGCAGTTAATATATTTGTATTTGATCATATTATTATTTCTTGTGTGTTTTCCAATAAACAACGCATACAAAATGCGCACAAAATTCACTATATTCAAATTTTCGAAACAATCGTATTCAATGAGTTAGCACTGTATGTATACCTTTATGGCAATGGCCTCTTAAATAGATGTTAGTATTGTTTTGTGCAAATGAGGTATTGATAAATAAAAATAAAGTGGGAAGATAGATATTGTGCAAACGTTGTTTTATTTTTAACTGATGTTTTATTTCTGGGTGTGAAGTTGACTTCCCTCTTTCGACGATGCTTGCATATGTCGTACATAAACGCACGTTTTTTGTAACATTAGATGTAATAACGGAAATATCTAATAGTAGTTTCATACTTCATAGATCTTTTCCCGCGTACTATTGCAAAAAATGTGCGATTAAACTGTCTAAAATACAATTTTGCACACATTTCTCGTGCATTTGCTTGTGAGAGAAAGACCATGTATGCGATGTGAGAGAGAGAGCATCCCCACTGGGTACATGGACTTAAATATAAAGTCTATGACTGGGTACCATGACTACCCTGTTAGTAGGACTATTGATTAAGTGATATTTCTTGCAGAGTTGCAACTACATTTGTCGAAATAAAACAACAATAGTTCTTTCTCCATTTATTTCCTCGAACGTCCACATTTTTCCTTAAAATTAATTTATCATATCACAAATAAACAGTGAAAACAGATGATTCACAGAATCTAATTTTACACAGCTAAAAGATCTTGATATTTAACGTAACTTACGACGTCATATTGTAATCACATGCAATAACGAAAGACTACCGACAAAATTTACACACTCTGCATCTTATTGATACATACTACATACACAAACTCAAGTCAGTTGTCAAGCAACTGTCCATAAAATCCAGCGAATAAGGATAATTTATTGAAAACTGCCTACAACTGCACTCGTACTGTGACTGATAGGGGCATGGACTTATATGAGGGTAGTTTGACGGTAGAAGAGAAGGTTGATTGCATTGCACCCTGAGAAAATTGAATGAGATCAAGTACCAAAAATTATCAACGAAACTAAACCTTTCAAACATTATTAACAAACTAAATATAATATTTATAATTACAGATATCTGGCAAAAATGACGGTTGTGATCCTTCATGCATCTATTAATCTTTAAATTGTATCAACTACCTTACTCCAGCAATGTAGTATGGGTATGCAGAAGCGAAGTTATATAAAGCAATACAATTTACATGTACAACTTTAAAAATAACTATTTCACAATACATGTGTTAATTACACTACACCGTTCAAATACATCGTCACATATTACGCAATGTTTTACGAGACAAGGTTTATTTTTAAAAAGTCGTTAACCTTTTATAAATGCTGAAATAGAATCAAAGTATTTGAATAACTAACTTTACAAAAAATTTAAGAGTACAAAATGACAGCCGATTACTGTAAATAAACAAGATAACTTACGAAGATTCCTAATAAACAATGTACATAAAGGTCCTCTTACAACAAGTTTTGGACAAAATAAAAGTCACAGTTGAACTTAAAATAACTTAATTAAACTTAAAATTAATATCACTATTTCCAGTAAAAGTAAGGAACTGACTAAATGAGTTTAATGTAGATGTGTATACAAATATTTGCCTTGTTCGAGGAATATTCGATTACTCGGCACCCTGATACATATTTTAAAATGCAACTATGGATTAAATCATATTATTACAAATTACTTAGCTTAACACTATCAAAATCATAATGATTTTTTTGGAACTGAATGATATACATTCAAATATCTGGGGCCAACATTAACAAATAATTTTGGCCCATATGAAAACATCTGTAAATCAAATTAAAGATTATATTTCAGTGCACAGGGCTGATTTGGCCCTGTAGAGTACTACATCTCATGCTTCACTACAACAGCTTCAGATAGTGTATCAATGTAACTTTGAGTAGCGAAGTTTGCTATCTCAATAAAATTATGGCCACTCATTTGTGGCTTGATAATGTCAACTTTATTACAATTGAAATAGAAACAGTTTCAATTGTGAAATAGTAATGGGTGTCACTTCAAAGCTAGGGTACTATACTATAGTACAATCTTTAGTGAAAATACCTTTACAACAATTTACAGACATGATAATAATACAAAAATAGTTAAAAATACATGCATTTTAACACTACTTGAAACAATAACTGTAGGAAGAATTCTACAAGTGGCATTTTAAGTATACCTCTGCAGTAAATAGCATATTGGTTATTAAAACCTACTAAAATATTCTCTAAACATTTAAGAGGCTTTTAACTTCAACAATACACCTATTCAATTACAATGTTCATGCTAGTTTCAACCTTTTAAAGATCTATTAAGTTATTCTTATTAAAAATATTTTCTTTTTTTGTATTTTTTAACATCCCAGTTTTTAAAACATCTATTTATATCAAACCCTAACAGTGTCATATTGTTCCTTCACTGGGACTCTTTTCCTTACAATTAATACAATGCCACCTATAGACGAATCAAATGCAGTGAAAATTTACAAGTCTAAAGAATGCATACTTAGAAACTAATTTATTAACGCAATTAATACTTGAGTCATCACTGCATTCTAACACCAGGAAATGACTGCTATTTAATCAATTGTAAGCAAACAGGCTTGGACTCAGAATTCCTTTGGTGTGATAACAATGAGCATCTAAGCCCTGCCTGTCGACCTATACTACTTCTTAGCTTTGGCCGAATGTCCCTGCTTGTTAGGGGGTGTCCATCTAAGAGCCGACGGATCAACACACAAGCGAGGCTTCTTGAAATGAGAGCTGGCCAACTGTTCCGCTACAATCTTTGGTGTGACACAAATCACATGTTGACCTTTCCAGTACTTTACCATGTTCATGGATTGCAAGGTGGATATAATGTCAGTTTGTGATATACCCGTCATCTGACTCAAATCCTTGATGCTTAATGTGCCGCGACTCGCACTTAACACTTCTAATAGTACATAGGACCAATAAGATCTGTAGCTGAGTTTACCAAGATCTGACAGTGGCTTTTCTGGACTCCCCACAACTTGCTCCAGCCTGGATAACTCGTAACTAAATGCTATTAGCAGTTTTCCATAGCCTTGTCTCTGATAGGGTGGCAATGTAAGTATACATGCAACATTATTGCCCTCCGGGGAATCTTTTTCCTTGGAAAAGTAGCCAACAAGATGCGCTCCTTGCTTGTCAACTTCGCATAGTATGTAGAATAAGAATTGCTCTATATCAAAATATAGAGTTTTGTGATCTAAAAATAACTTTGCTAATAAACACAGGTTCTGACAATATATTTTATGCTCCTTGCCGTCTGCCTCGAATATTGCGATTGTCCCTTTCCTGTATATTTCACTGCCGAGTGGTTGTCGCGATGTACACTGGCCCAAGTGATATCTGTACGTTTTCTCCATTCTCATGTACTTTAGGCAATACTCACATATCCACAACTTGGACTGTTTTCCATATTCATCAGGGTAAGGACTGAAGTACCACGTATCGATCTCGTATTTACCGAATTGAATCCTGTCAATGTATTTCACTTTGGTTATGGCCTCGTGTTCTTTCTCGAGAGCCGCCGTCGTCGGGTCCATTTCGGCGTAAGACTTCTGCACATGATTAATTTCGTCATGTTTACGTTTTTGGTTGCGTGTTATTTTACGCCCCGACTTGTCGGTGAGCAAGTGATCAGAGTTTATGTTGTTACTTGATTGTTCACACACGTCAAACCTATCGGACATAATCCGGTGGCGGGAAACCCATTCATCGAGCCTTCGGTCGTTGCCCACATAGTGCACGTAGTACTCGTAAGAGGATTCCGCTGCGTTGTACCGCGATTGAATTATCTCGGCGGAGTGCCATGAGTCATCCGAACGCCGCACTAGATAATGCTCGCCGATTTCCAAAGGTTGATCCTGTGTAGATTCAGAGTCTTCATTATCGGTACTTCGACATTCTGGATTTGGTAATTCATTGTTCACAATAGGCTTCTCTAAGTCTTTATCACCTTTTGCCATCATAAATTGAAAATCAACAACTGAATCACGCAATAACGCGCAACACAAGCTTCCTCAAAAGCCATGCCATAATAAAAGCATAGATAATAGATACCAAAACGCGCAAAAACGTGCTAATATCAGTGTTGTCACACTCTTGACTACCGGTAAATTATTTTCGATGTTTGAGTTTTAACAGCAGACAATAAAATTAGTTATTTAAATTGAAAAATATAACTTGAATGTAGCCTGTTAAAAATGAAGAGATATTTACGTACATACAAAACTTACAAAAGTTGTAAGAAAAATCTTAAGTACATACCATAGAGTAATTTTGCTATTTTTTTTATTAACTTTTTATTGATATTAAAGGTAGATAATTTAATTATTAATAGGGTAAGTATTTATATTACTATTAGCTAAGAAATATTTTTATTTAACAGAATTTTAATTGTCAAAATAATACCGACAAAAATATCTGTGAAATGTACAATACAATATAGTGGCAACACAGATAACTACCGAAGCAGACATAGACATAATACTACTAGACTAGGCAAGGTATCTGAGCATATGTAAGTGAAACCGTCACGCTGCGAAGAAAGGCAGGAGGTAAACCTATCCTTGTCTTACTTACGAGTTACGCGAGTCTCCTTGGTCTCTTTCTCTTTCTAATAGCGTGACGCAAAGAAGGCCCGCTTGAAGGTATCTGAGCATATGTAAGTGAAACCGTCACGCTGCGAAGAAAGGCAGGAGGTAAACCTATCCTTGTCTTACTTACGAGTTACGCGAGTCTCCTTGGTCTCTTTCTCTTTCTAATAGCGTGACGCAAAGAAGGCCCGCTTGTCTAGTGTAGCAGTATTATGTCTATGGAAGCAGAATCAAACGTAGAATGAACTCAAAATAGTCTGTGGTCAACCGTAGATTCATAAAATTCATAACGTAATCGCCATCGGCGAAACGTCTTGTCTGTTGAGTTGAGTGTTGAGTAGTAAATACTTCTTTGTGTTATCCGTCGGTTTGTTGTAAGCTGTACAATCACGGCGCCATAGGATTCTGAAGTACAACTATACTATTTGCAAACTGTGTCGTCCGTTTGCATTGAACGTAATGCCGCATAAGTCGCTGTGTCTTTATTGCATTTAGCCGTGATTACAACTTTCCAGTGCAGTGTTCGACTGTTCGTCACATAACGAGTTTAGCTGGAGTCCCCGCTGTGATAATCGTGTTTTATTAGTGTGAATCGCTGAAAAACCGCAGAAATGCAAGCTATCAAGTGTGTCGTTGTGGGCGATGGGTGAGTTGAACTCTGTTTATTTCCATTACAATTCATTACAACTAAGTCCACGCTATCACGCGTGAGATATGATGAAATCTGACGTCATTTCTATGATCACCCGTCGTATATTCTTCCCGTATTCCTCGCTTAGTTTATCAAAGGATAACTCACGTTTTTTTAATTGAATATGCGCTTATTTTGCTTTGTTCTATACTGTCAACACCTGAGAATCCGCCAGATGACTAATGGTTCACAGTCACCTAACGTGAGCGTGAATCTATCTTAAGTTTAAACAAAATTATTACACTTATAATATGTTTCCGAGTCTAATATAGTGTATTGTATAATCCCAAACACAAATAAAAGGGCATTCCTATAATTGGCATTGGTCCATGACAATATTTTTACACTAGGAGTATTTTACATTAACAAAAAGGATATAATCTGAATTTTACTAAGAAAAAATAACCAACCTCAAAATAACTCAAAAACTACTCATCAATCAAGTTCAGATTTAAGTGGGTACACCACATGACAAGCACCATCTTTCGATTAAAAAGAGAATCATCAAAATCGGTTCACCCAGTCGAAAATTCTGAGGTAACAAACAAAAAAAAAACAGTCGAATTGAGTACCTCCTCCTTTTTTGAAGTCGGTTAAAAATAACATTTGTAACTATGGTGTATAGATATGAAACAAAACATCAAAAATAATGGTAATAAATTTTATTGCAAAAATTTTTTTTCTTGTTTCGTTTTGTTTTAAAAAAAATTTAACCACTTCAATGTAACTCCATACTAAATTAAACTAATTACTACATTACTACCTGATGGCTATTGTACACCCTGAATATCAGCAACACCAAAGGCATCACTGATGCTGGCCAAGAAAGAGAAAAGAAAAATTTGACGACATTGATTGGAGGTTGCTTACGCCTCTTAGTAGTCCATGATTGTTGATCTAATATGACTTGTCTAACAAAGACTACACATAAAATCGACGGGTGCAAAGTGAAAAGAGTTATCTGCAATTTTGCGATTTTGCGATTATTGCGGTAAATAACTTAAAATATCATATTCCACAACATGGCAAAAAAATAAATCGAAATATCTCCTTATTTTTCGTACTTTTGTCACGTATAAGAAGACAACTACGCCTATTTTGTAAAATTGCACGATGTCAATGCGGTTACCTACCGTTGGCTGTTTTTACGACGGGCGCGCGGTCATTCCCATTGAGGCATCAGTCAGGTGACATGTTACACGTCGGCCGGCGAGAATATTTTGTTTATTTTGGCTTTTTACGTGTTAAAGTTTGTGTGAAAGTGTTATCATAATAATAAACAAATTGTTATTTTTTGCCATATGTCTTTTTCTACGTCGAGATTATATGAAGATGTCTCAATCTACATAAGTAAATTAGTATTTTTTTGGTATGTTAGTGAGTATCTAACTATGTTACTTCTTATTGTTAGCTATAATAATTGACTTATAGTTAAATTTTATTCACTTACCGATATTTTTTACTATTGTTTCACGTTCAGAAAGTCCGAAATCATCTATTAAAGAAGACGATAGCTTACAGAATGTAAGCAATGAATTTTTCAAGAAGTGCTAGCCGATTAAATTATTGAACATCTTATAGAAGAACTTGATGAGACCGTGATGAAGACAAATGTGTATGATTTAACTTCGCAAGATAAGTGTCAATTTTCTTCGTCACACTCTAGCTCTCTCGATCTGAATTACATATTTTAATTCTGAAAACTTTTATGTTGATAATAGTGATACAAAAAGAAGATTATCGAATACACCAACACCCTCAGAAATACAATTCATTTACTTCAAGTCCGCCACGCCCATTATTAGAGTTAAATCAAAATATCTCTTCACTAAAGTCAGACAGGCTATCGAGCATGCCAGTTTCAAACTGCCAGTCTCTAATAATCAACACCAGTTGCAGTGATGCTTCTTCGGCAGTGGAGGCTTCAAGTGAGTGTTCTACGACTTCCTTACTAAACAATAGAAATATACATCAGTTCTGTGTTGATAGATCAAAGAAAAAGCGATTGAGAAATGAAGAGAAGTGGATTGATACGAGGCGTAAATTACTATTAAATTCAGGTAAACAACATCAGTCTAGGGACGGAAAAGTGCAACCTGCGAAACATATTAAGCCGGCATGTGGTATTTGCAAAAACTGTAGTACAAAAATATTCTTTCAAGATAGGACACGTATCTTTGATACAATTGTAGTTAAAGCAGATAATTCTTACGCAATATTTTATAAATGTGATCTACATGAAGTAGAACCCCAGCGGATTGACTTGGTGCAAAAATAAATACTTGCTCTTGCCGTGGCTCTACAATAATTATTAATGAACCCATCATGATTACAAGTGCCAAGTACAAAGACTTATTAAACCCATTTGACGCCATACAGATACCACGCGGTCCAAGTTGTCAACGACCCATGAGTCACTCACAGGTGAACACCTAAGCTTCAGAAGAGATATCGGTTCTCTCTGTGTGTTCTACCGATTTTACAACGGTGAGTGCTCCGAGGAATTGTTTGACTTGATGCCTACTACACTTTTCTATCATTGCATTACTCGCCAAAGATTGATGCCTCATCCACACAGATTGGATTCGTGGAGAACATCTACGGTCCGATTCTCACGATCTTTTTTGTAACGCACTTGCAAGCTGTGGAATGAGCTTCCTTCTGTGGTATTCCCGGAGCGCTATGACATGGAGGTCTTCAAAAAAGGTGTAAAACGAGTCCTCCTTCAGGGCCAGCGATGCAATGGCTATTCCTCTGATATTGCTCATGTCTATAGGCGACGGTGACAACTTACCATCAGGTGGCCCGTCTGCTTTTTCGTCAGCCCCTCAGGCTATAAAAGAAAGCCTCTGCCAGCAAAATAGCTTTTATAAAAATTTTAAACATGGTTCCTATACTGATGGTAATGAGACTGATTAATTTTTAAATTTTGTTTTAAAATAATTACAAAAACTTTATTTTTCAGAATATTGTTTAATATTGAGTTGAATTTAGTTTTTTACTTGCTTTTACCAGAAGAGATATACCACTATATTTTTTTTAATTTACGTTTAGATTAGAACATTCCTTAAAGCATTTGTGTTTGTTAAACTACAGTTTTACTGATAACGTTGACTACTGTAACTGATGTTAATTATTTTTAAGTATTAAAACTTTAGAACTTCTTTAGTTTAATTTAAATTGTTTTTTATAAGAAGTTTATAATTTATACTGTTGAATTCTCAACTAAAGAAACAGCAAAAACCTCATTAGTGTTCCCTTAGATTTGTATGCAGAAAGAAGTTATCGTAAGATTACATTTTAACTACAATAAATAAATAATTCCCTAGAAAATATTTCATTTAACCTTCTTCTTAACCGCATAACTTGAGGTATTATTCAGAAGTAGAAAAAGACATCTGCGCAAATTATGTTGTAAACTTGGTGTATTTAAGATTTAACACAGTCATGAACTAATTTTAATAATAGGAAATGTTGCACTTTTTGTATTTACTGTAACATTATAAAATGTACTTTATTAAATCCAGATTTTTGAATTCCCATGTAGAAACGACCAAGTGGTAGTTAACACAGTTGTTATATTTTTAAGCACAATGTAGATGCAGACAACTGCAATATCTCGTAAAAAAAACATAATTATAAGAAATCAAACATGCACGTAGATGCCTTATTTAATATTGAAGCAGTGATAAAATTTTCAATAGATTTGATTTAAAATTAACGAAATGGGAGCACTTTTTCCTATTATACGCTCTCCTGAAAAGTTGCTGTTTTGCAGATAACTCTTTTCACTTTGCACCCGTCGAAATGGTCAGGAAGATATTACTGTGTAAAAAACTATTTTTTTTAATAAAAGTAGCCTAAAGTACTTCTTGTTACATCAGCTATCTGACAATGAAAGTGCCATCAAAATCAGTCCAGCCATTTCAGAGATTAGCCGAAACAAACAGACAAAAATTGTAAAAGATGTTATTTTGGTATATATATGTACCGTGTATACATCCAAATGCACTTAGTAAAAGCGGTTATTTTAATATTAAAAACAAGAAGTTTACCATTTAAATGACATTGGAAAGCACCAGTATTTCAACTGTAAGCATTTTGTAGGTAGATTGTCTTGCAAATCTGCAATTAATTAAGTAACTAAGTATTTAAAGTATTTAATTTTTAAAAGATGTGCTGAGGAGTTTCTTTCGGCTTTTCTTCTCCTCCATGACAAAGCACCTTTGCGAAAAGCTGGTTCATTAAAAAATGACGTGGATAAGTGTATCAATGATACCTACATGAATAAATGATTTTGAATTTGAATTTGAAATTTGAATTTGAACTATGGAACAAACTATTTTTTACAATTTACAATTTCTATAAATGTTATCATCCACAAAGTTATATTTTTTTGTGTGTATATTAATGCTCATATATGTAATCTATTCTAATCTGTTATGTATTTTCTTTATCTAATCTTATTTAGATATGTGTAGATTAGTACTCATAGTATTTTGTATTCTGATATTGTTACACTTTTTATGCTTGATAATCTACATTGTAATTGGTGCAAGATATTTACTGAAGTTCGAGAATATGACATTATCCATACTATCCATACTTCCATACTAATATTATATGTATAAATGTGAAAGTGTGTTTGTTTGTTTGTCCGTCTTTCACGTCGCAACGAACCTGTTATATGGTATGGTTTTTGTGTGTGGAGATAGTGAGGAGGGTGGAGAGTAACGTAGGCTACTTTTTACCGCGGTAAAACATCCCCATGGGCAGATCGATATTTTGTTAGTTGCTAGATATTTAGTTCCGGGTGTTGTTAATAGATGGTGTTAGTAAAATTCATTTGCAAGTTCTAGACAGACTACTAAACTGTTGCAATTGTAATTTTTTTATTTCTGCAGTATTTCTAAGTTTTATTTTTAGTTAGACTAAATTAAATGTATTACATACATTACTATATTCACAATCAATTTTATTGGGTGACTATCAGAATACCCACGTAGCATTAAATCGTCTTAATGTTAATTCAAAATCAGAAGCTAAATAAATTAATAGATCGGCATCTTATTCTACACTATTGCAAGGAAATCACGATTTTTCAGTGTTTTAATAGTATGTACTTTGATACGGTGCATAAACTGGTCTCTTATTGCACGGCCACGGGTGTAAGGTTAGTGCCCAGAGCAGCGAGGTGAGAGGGTAGAGGACAGCTCAGGAGGCTAACTTTTCACCTGTGCAATAATGGACTACTTACATCACGTCACGAGTATCCTCTATTATTTTTTAGCACAGACTGTGACCTAAACTCGCACTAAAAAGTCACGTTTTTCGTGACCAAAGTAGTCCTTGTTTACACCTTGCGAAGTTTTATGACTTTAAAGACAAGTGTCTTCGTGCATTAATAGGAAACAAAAGTTACGAATTTCTACACCGTGTAAAGAAAGGGTTACTTTACGCACGGAAAAGCCTGACTGTGCGTTTAGGTCACAGTGTGCTATTTTTTTTTTGTAATAATTTTAAAAAAAGTTCCGGGTAACTTTGTTGCAAATAGTTATTTTCTCTCTAGAATTGAATGACAACTATTTCTCTACCGTCACTCCCACAGAACACCTAATAATTAGTTAGATGTTCTGTGGTCACTCCCCTGTAGTTTCCTAATGCACACAAAAGAAGGTTTATCGATTTAGAAGACAAGCCTAAACAAGCGCAGTGAACAGAAATTCTAAACACCGAGAAAGTTTTGTTGGCCACTACGTGAGGAAAGTTTCGACGCAATGAACAACCAAACGACTCCGTTTAATAGGATTCGCGACAAACTGGGCGGTAACGCTAATTATTATTATCTCCAAATTAAGCCCTATACTTTCCTGTTTACGTGACGGATTGTTTTAATTGTTTGAAATTGATTCGGGTCGTTATAAAATCAGGATTAGATTTTTGTTTTACATTTGTTTGACAAAGAGTACGAGTGCCTTGTCACAACCCACAAGACTTTAGTGCGGTTCCATAATGAAAATGTGATTTGATCAAGAATAGCGTAATTTTTGTTCTTATTTTGAACTAGATTTTTGCCCGCAGCTTCGCCCGCGGTAGAGATCGGTTTTTACAAATCCTACTTACTTTTACTTAGTTAGATTTAGTTGCCTATGACTTAAGTAAACATGTATCATTTGATTTGATAGCGTGATTCAGAACTTGCAAATGAATTTTACTAACGCCATCTATTAACAACACCCGGAACTAAATATCTAGCAACTAACAAAATATCGATCTTCCCATGGGGATGTTTTACCGCGGTAAAATGTAGCCTACGTTACTCTCCACCCTCCTCACTATCTCCACACACAAAAACCATACCATATAACAGCTTCGTTGCGACGTGAAAGACGGACAAACAAACAAACACACTTTCACATTTATAATATTAATATGGAAATATGGATAGTATGGATGGCTGGTCTGTTCAATGGAGGGCAGGTAAAGTAAAGGTGTGAAAATAAGCAAGATGCTCTTTTCATAATGAGAAATGTAATTTAAATTCAGGCGTATTTTTGTATAGCACGATTTTGCGCTCGGCTAATTTATAATTACTAATTTAATCAGAGATTTGTCAGTGAAACTTTCAGAAGCTAGCTTGTTGGATCCTTAAGCAGCTGAGAAGAATAGCCAAATATGTTTTCTTCCATAATCCAGGTCCTCCATTTATACTGAAAGGATTTTGACTTTTGGAGAGCTATTCACATACCACCGTAGACGTTATCAACCGTTAAATGGCAATGGAAAGTAATCCCAATTATTTACTTACTTTCATTTAACGTCATTAGTAAACACCATGTTAAGGCGGACAAATGTATTTCTGCTTCTTCTACCCCATTGAAAACCAGTTCAATGTCCAGTGCAACGGACTCAAATGGATTATCCGCTCGTTAGCTTTGTATAAAATAAATAGCTTATAAAATAAAATCTGTATACTTGTTCTTATGAGTCTCAAACAGGTCCGAATCACCGCTCTTGAGTTGGCGATCCAACTGCTTTTATTAACCGCCAGCGGAAACCGCTTTGTGTTCGCATTAAAGCACTCAATGGAGTGTTCTCCGCTGCAATAAAACGAGCTACTCAGCGTTTTTTGAATAACTACAGACATACTGTAAAAGTGGGCTCAATAGCAGGTCGTATCAAACCAGACCCTCATTCCTTATAACAAAGTATTTATCGATTTGGTCTTGACATTGTGTTGAAACTTTGTTGACCGATTATGCCGAATAATCACTATGTTTAGATCTGTTGGTTATGAAAATCTTCTACGTAGACTACCAGCTGAGAGTTGCCGAAGTTAATAAGTGAAAGATATTGATTTTTCTTGTAGTTTCTTAGGCTGGTGACAGTACAAAGTGATGATAGTGAGATAGATAAGTGTTTCTCTTCACTTTTCTAAAAGTAGGTTTTTCAAATTCCTCTTCGACGTTGTAATCGATACGTTAACGTAAACCGCAAGTCGTAATCGTAAGTCTACCTGCTTAACACTAGAAAGACCAGAGTGGTCAAATTGACTTATTCGTGACGTAAAACGGTCGTATTTTTTAATATACGCTTTGTTCAAAAACGACACTCTTTGACTTTTAATATTTTGTAGTTTTATAGTTCCTGTTGAAATATAAACTTGTTATCTTAATTACATCTCGAAATACAATGAGTTATACCTAAAAAGACCACTTTGGTCAAAATGACCTCATACAAAGAACGCGTTTAAGTATGATACTTGAGGGTGCTAAGATTTGTTTACATTACCGATAAATATTTTCTTGGGCTTGCTTATTGTGTGATCAGTGTCGAAAATCTCAGTGGTGTGTAAACTGTATAATTTTTTCTTCTGTAAGTATTTCCAATAAAAGCCGAGATGAAGATCGTACAAGCGAATCATTATCAGAACATGTTATATTGAGACTGTTACAACCCTACATGAAAAAAGGACGAAATATTACTACAGATAATTTTTTCACTTCTATGAAACTGGCAGATAAACTTTCAGATATGTAGATAGCATAATATGAGTCAGCTGCCAAACGACTCGTCGTGTTCCGGCTGGAGGCCTGAGAGCCAGTTCTTTCTTTTTTTTCTCTCTTTCTTGGTCGGCAACGCATCAGTGATGCCTTTGGTGTTGCTGATGTCCATGGGCGACGATAGCCACCTACCATCAGGTGGATCGTCAGCTCGTTTGTCGGCTATATCCATAAAAAAAAAGATAAACTGAAAGCCGAGCAAACAAGCATAGTGGGTACAATGAGGCGTGCGAGAAGGGAAATACCAACAATCTGTAAAACAATTCGACTTCACGGTATTATTCATTTATTTTGGACTCTGGTACTACTCTTACTATTTATCAAGGAAAACCGAACAAAAATGTAATGATTCTCAGTACGCTACACTACACCCCAGTGTTAAAATTAGCACAGGCGAGAAAAAAATTCCTAAAACTGTACAATTTTACAATTCAACAACATTTGGTGTTGATACTTGGATCAAATGGCAAGAAAATACTCCGTGAGAGCTGGTTCACGTAGATGGCCTTACATGTATTTTATAATGTTTTAGACCGAGCTAATATAAATGCATGGGTAATTTACAAAAAATTACTAAAACGCATATTTCTCGGCATAACTTTATCCTACAACTCGTTTTTGATTTACGAGCGGTACATCAAAAAAATCATCCAGGTCCGGCTCGTCTACATTGTGATACCGAAAATATAATCGAAATGGTGGAAAACTCAAGTTCAAGCAAAATACCGGGACCATGTGGTCGCTCAGCGACAAAGTCCTTTCAATAAATTAAAAAAAAATACAACGTCAAATAAATACAACATGTAAAACGAATAAAACCTCTTACATGATACTTGTAAGAAACCAGTTTGTGGAAAGTGTATAAAAAATACCAAAAAAAAAACATAATTTGTTCCAAATGTATATCTGATTAAAATAAATAAATTTTAAAACATAATAATAGTGTATTTTTCTATAAATTTATCAATAGTTCGTTATCGACAGTCAATGGACATTCTAGGGTCAAAATGACGTCGTTGGTCTTTCTAGGTAGGGTACGAATGCCGGTCTTTCTAGTGTTAAGCAATTGATAAAGATTTTAAATAAAACATGTCCCTAAGTTTTATCCTGGTGTGAAGGATTGTCATTTCATTAGGTTCCTAAAGAATTCAGTTCCAAACAAACAGCCGAGTATTTCAAATTCCTAAACAAGTGAAACTCGTGTTACCTAAGCCAACGACTGCAAGTCTGTTCGTTTAACAAAACCTTAACAGAGGCCGATTGCATTAGCTCTAAGCTGCCCAATCGAGCAGTGTAAAGCCGAGGAGAGTCTTAGCGTAACGCGATACGGCTTACATTGCTCCGACAAATGCATCCCTAATGCCCAATTAATCACAGCCGGTGGATAATTTCACTGCAGGATTTAGGATACATCTGGATAGCTTCCAACGTGGACAGTAAGGCGTTTGTAAAAAGTATGACGTCATGTTGTTGTTTCCGCTCTGAAAATAGATACCAGGTTCGAAGACTGAACGTAGGTAATTTATGTCACTGATATTACTGACGAAGTTATGACGTGAACGTAGTGTTGTCCTCGTAATTACGTAATAATTACTAGGAAACAAATGCAAATCACCTCCAATTCGTTTCCTATCGTCAAGTAGTTTTTACTATCCTAATAGTAATATGTTTCATTTATCGATTAATAACAAATAATCATTTGGGATGAACAGTGAAAATATTCATATTTTTGTACTCACATCCGTAAAATTACTATATATATGTAAAATAGACACTTTAGCTCACAAAACTAACCTGTCTATCATGCAAAAATATAAATGTTCCGAAATGAGTTAAATAAAAAACATTAATAGATTAATGTTGATTGCATTACACTTCACACCTAATTCAATATTCGTCGTCATATTAATTATATTATACGACAGCTAATGTCGATATAATGTCGTTGGAATCAAGATTAGTATTGAACACAATAGGCCGTTTTATTATATTATATAACAGAGTTGACTAATTCATTATTATCAAGTATTACGTATCCGATTGCACCCACGACTCAAACATTCACCCGTAGTGGGTAACAGTTTCGTAATCTCTATATCCGTGGCTCTGATCTGATTAAACAATTTAGTCGTGTTCTTGCTGCGGGCTCTAGACGCCTCGCCCCCTTATAATTATTATAACGGACCACTTCTGATTGCTGTAGCGCTTGACTGAGCTCTTTAAGATCTCCCCTTAATACTTTTTTGATATTTCCAACTTTGTACTAACACTACTAACAAATGGCTGGAGCTAAAACCTGATCGTAATAGACTGCTGGCCCACAGACTAAAATCCAGGGTCATGTGAACCACCTGGTGACCTATATAGGACGATAGAAGAGCATAAAATAATAAGATTCAGCACTATGCCGTCACTTGTAAGCTGTCCAACTGAGTGCTGGTGAGAATTCAAAAGTGCAAGTTGGGTGAGTAAATTTTGGTCATATATTTCTGTACGGCATTTTTAACCATCGATAGGGCCATGAAAAATAATAAGAAAGCGCGCAGTGCCGTACAAAAAAGGTGGTCCACAAAGTCGGTAAATGATTTTGAATTCGTGACAATTTCGAGGGTAAATTTGGTCATTTGATACAGTACGGCATCAGTTTCATACTGTTGCAATACAGCTTCTAATCCATTATTCCGCAACGCCGTACAAAAAATCGTGCGACAAGGGGAAGAAATCGAGGGTTGCAACCCCCTCTTTTGCAGTGGTCCGGGGGGTCATTTGAAAAAGTACGGCTTCGGTTCCAATACATTTTCTAGGACTCAAAAGTACTATTAAAAATAATGCCGTCAAAAAATGATAGTCCATTTGAATGTATAATTAATAATTATCTTAATTTCATGGTATACTTGATTTATAAAGCTGTAAGGTCATTTGACCCTGTACGGCAACTTTTTTTTTAACATGACATTGTAAAATACAATTGTTATATAGTATTGCCGTACAAAAAAAACTGTCCTAAAAAAAAATATAGAGAGATACAAAAACTGAAATTTTTGAAATTATTGCAAAAGTTTAAATATTCATAGATTAATTAAATATAGCAATTTTCTACCTTTTTCCCTTGTTTTAAATAGTATTAAGATAAATAAATTAGGAAAAAATTATGCCGTACATTTTAATGCAGACCATATCTTATAGGCTGATGAAAATGACGCTACCATTTTATGGTCCAGTCATCTTAGTAAAAATTTGGTAAGAATTGCGGAAATTGAGACACCCAGCTGAATTTTTGTATAAACTTGTATTTTGGCAATCTAAAAGTTGTCTCAAAACCTGCATATGATAGGATGACCGCGTCTATTAAAAATTTGAGGACAAAGGTCACAAAAATCGTTTTTTTGCAAATATCTCATTTCCTATGAAATTTTCGCTATTTGTATCTTCATCAATATTGTAGAGAATTAAATTCCCTTCAACTTTTGTTTCAAAAATTTTTTTATACGTTGAATCGTTTTCGAGATACAGGGCGGAGAGAGCGCGGTTAGAGCATCATGTAAGGTCAACCGGTATATTCCCGATCAAAACACGCTATATAAAGTTTATTAAATGAAGGGAATTTAATTTTCTAAAATATTGATGAAGATACAAATAGCGAAAAACTCATAGGAAATGAGATATTTGCAGAAAATCGACTTTTGTGACCTTTGTCCTCAAATTTTTAATAGACGCGGTCACCCTATCATATGCAGGTTTTGAGACAACTTTTAGAATGCAAATGCTTGATTATTATTACTTTTGCCGTATTGAGTCTAAACTAACCCCAATCTCACGCCGGATGGGTGTCGTAAAAGGCGACTAAATCCGGCCCGCTGGTGGTAGGGCCCCTCGAGGGATTATATTGGTAATATTGATTTTTATTGTTAATTAATACCATTATTACTATTATTATTTCTCCAGGGGGTTCGCCTGGAT
This sequence comes from Thymelicus sylvestris, assembly GCA_911387775.1. Taxonomy (NCBI): domain Eukaryota; kingdom Metazoa; phylum Arthropoda; class Insecta; order Lepidoptera; family Hesperiidae; genus Thymelicus; species Thymelicus sylvestris. The sequence goes on from OU426895.1 coordinate 13,558,707, forward strand.
AGTTACCATTACCACCCTCGAGCGTGATGAGTCAGCCGCGAAACGACTCGTCGTGTGCCGGCTGAGGGCTTGAGAGCCAGTTCTTTCTTTCTTTTTCTTCTATATTTTTTGGCCGGCAACGCATCAGTGATGCCTTTGGTGTTGCTGGTGTCCATGGGCGACGATATCTACTTACCCAGTGCTGGATTTAGGCCTAGGCCCGTGAGGCCCGGGCCTAGGGGCGCCATGATTTTGGGGGCGGCAAATTTTTCATAACCCCAAAAACTTAGGAGCGGTAAAATGTCAGAATTATTTTTATTTAAAATATTATTATATTTTATTATTATATTATATAATCCTAGACTTACCACCGTAAGTACTATATGATTGATTTCCCTGATGGAGACGAGATACGACTCTGTTGTCTATGGCGGGTTTTCTCCTTCCCCTCCAAGGATGTTGAGAAAAATCTGACATTTCACATTTTCAAGATGGCGGCCGCTCTGTGATTTTCAACTTTTTTGTTTATGACTCTTTGCGGGATTTTTTTGGGGCGTTTTGACAAGTTTAAAAAAATGTTAACCAAAAATGTGGAAAAAATTGAAAAAACAAGATGGCCGCCGAGATATTCGAGTTTGAATTTTTTCGATTTTAGAGATCACTTTGCGGGGTCGCATCGGGGTGGTTTTCCAACTTTTTTTCAATGTTTTTTGTGTGATCCCTCAAACGTATCCTCAATTTTGATATTTTGGGAATATTTATTTTTTCGACAAGATGGCGGACGCGGTGGCGGCCATTTTGAAAAATGTACGAAAAGCGACGTTTTTTGGGTGAATTTTTCTTCGGGTTGGCAACATTTGAGTGGGTGTCTTTGTTCCGGGCGGTTGTGTAACTCGACCCAAAGTGTTGCCAGGTTGAGTTTTTTTTTCTTTTGTTCATACATTTTTTTGGACTTTTTATTCAAAAATATGAAAAGTAGAAGGAGCAATATTTTTAATCAAAATGTCACACATGTAAACGTGTCATGGTCGTCGTAATGACATTTGACCATTTTCGTTGATGTCGGCTGGCAACACTGGGTGCTGGATTTTTTTTTTCGTTTTACGAAAAGTCGAATTGATCTCCCAGAAGGAGTGGTGGGGGGTGGGTACAATGTATGGGGGAATTTTTGGTTTGCCTTCGTGTCAATGGGAAAAATCCGACCTTTCAAAAATCCAAGATGGCGGCCGAGTCGAAATGACCAACTTTTTTTTTCACTATGCACCTACCCAAGATTGGTGTCGTTTTCGGCTAATGTTGCGAAATGTGTTACGATGAAATTGGAAAAAAATAAAAAAACAAGATGGCCGCCGAGATATTTTACTTTAAAATTTTTCAATTTTCGAGGTGATTTTGCAGGGTCGGATTGCAATGGGTTTTCAACTTTTTGTCAATTTTTTTTCTTAATTGCCTCGGGTCTATCCTCAATTTTGACGTTTGGTGTATATTTTTTTTTTCGACAAGATGGCGGATCCCATGGCGGCCATTTTGCAAAATTTACAAAAAATTGCATTTTTTGAGGTGAAAAATCTTGAGGTTGGCAACATTTGAGGGGGTCACTTTGTATGGGGCGGTTGTGGAGTTTGGTCTGAAGTGTTGCCAGGTTACGTTAATTTTTTTTTCATTCATACATTTTTGTGAACTTTCTATTCAAAAATATATAAAGTAGAAGGAGAAACATTTTTAATCAAAAAATTGCACCAAAAAATTTCTCGTGGCAGTCGTAATGACATTTGACCATTTTCATCAAAATTAACTGGCAACACTGGCTGCTGGATTTTTTTTTCACGTTTTTTCACATTTCGAATAGCCCAGCCGAAAGTATTGGTGGGGGGTAATAATAATGTACGGGGAAGTTGCTTGACTATCTATGGTCATTACAGGAAAAATACGACCATTCGAAAATTCAAGATGGCGGCCGCTCGGCGATTGTCAACTTTTTGTTTACTTTGAGCACCTACCCAACATTGGTGTCGTTTTCGGCTAATATTGAGACGACTAATATGATTAAGTTGGAAAAAATTTAAAAAACAAGATGGCCGCCGAGATATTTTAGTTTGAATTTTTTCAATTTTAGAGGTGTCTTTGCGGGGTCGCATCGCGGCGGTGTTTTAACATTTTTGCTTTATTTTTCCGCTTTTGGCTTGGGTCTATCCCCAATTTTGACGTTTGGGGTATATTTCTTTTTTCGACAAGATGGCGGACCCCGTGGCGGCCATTTTGTAAAATGTATGAAAAACTGCATTTTTTGAAGGAAAAAATTTGTATGTTGGCAACATTTGAGGGGGTCACTTTGTATGGGGCGGTTGTGTAACTTGACTGAAAGTATTACCAGGTTACGTTGATTTTTTTTTCATTCAAACAATTTTGTGAACTTTCTATTCAAAAATGTAAAAAGTAGAAGGAGACACATTTTTAATCAAAAAATTATACCACAAGATTGCTTGTGGGCGTCGTAATGACATTTGAACATTTTCAACTCAATCAACTGGCAACACTGGAGTCCAGAATTTTTTTCACATTTCGAGTAGTTGAGCCGAAACTATAGATCAAGAGTATAGAAAATGTATGGAAGATATTTTTAAATTAATATATTCATTTTAGAAAAATTATAAAATTTCAGTGTTGCCATACAAAAAATAATAATTTTCATACAAATTTATTTTTGGATCGAATATTTCGTTATTATAATGTATGGGGCATTTGTAGGTACTGACATTTTGTAAATTTTGGTGAAAAAAAATTCTGTGTTGCCATACAAAAAAATATAATTTTCATACAAATGTATCCTTTTTTCGAATGTTTGAGGCTATTGTCTCCATTGTATGTCTTTATAATGTATGAGGCGTTTGTAGATACTAAAGGGCCGGACACGTTGGTGTAACCAATGCTTAGTGATGCCATACAAAAAATAATAATTTTCATACTAATTAATTTTTTGTACGTAATATTTCAGGCTTTTGTCTCCTTTTGATTTCATTAAAATGTATACGACGTTTGTTGCTACTGATAGATCGGTCACATCCGTATAAACGTGTTTCAGTGTTGCCATAAAAAATGAGAAACTTTCAGTGTTGCCATACAAAAACAAGTATTTTTCACAAAAATCTATATCGAACATTTCGGACTGTTGTTTGCATTTGATGTCTATAAAATGTATGAGGCGTTTATAGGTGCAAATAGACTGCACATTATATGAATGATAAAAAATCCGTGTTGGCATACAAAAAATATTTTATTGTTCAATCTAGAAAACAAAATTAACGTGTACACATTTAAAATCTCGAAAGATAATTTAAGACATCATTCAAGATATTATTTTTTTGTACCATTATAGTGTTGTTATTACCAACTGGTCTGGTCTGATGTGATTGTCTGTTTCTTGATTCTCCTCTCCGATAGTTTAGTTTGAAATTGATTTTGTCATTTATATTTACTTCTCTCTACTCTGCCCTATACTGCTCTGAATAGTTAATATGTGTGTAGGCACAATTAATTTTGAGTATAATTATTTTTCAATCATAACTAAAAGGTGATAAATACTGGTTAAGCCCTACCTACTAATAGAAGCAAAAAGCGTTATAAGCGTTATTCTATAGCAGCAATATGCAACACCACGACAGCGTACGATTTGTTTGTAAATCGTCTCGCATCTCAAGTGTTGCCAGATAAATAAAAAATGTGCACATTTTTTGCATTTGCATTTGCATACATACTAAAATTGCAGCTAAAAATATAATAAAAAATAACACATCATTCATGACGCAGAATATCGGTTTAAGTCAGTTTTATTATTTTACTCCTGAACAGTTTTTAATAAATTATGGTTAAGAACCCTCAGCATTAAACGAAACTGCATCATAATCGGTTTATTCATTTAGGAGATACGATGCCACAAACAGACACACATACAAATCATAATTCCCCCCTCTTTTCGCGTCTAGAGTTAAAATATTGTACTAGCTTTTACCCGCAGCTTCACCCGCCTTAATGACATTTTTCAACATTTTTTTTATTTTTCACGAACCTTTCAGTGAGAGTCCTATGAATATTGGTTCAGCCCATGGAATTTTGTAATAAAAAGTACCCTATGAGCTATTTCAGGTTATATTCTACCCGTTTGCCAAATTTGATCGAAATTCGTCCAGTGTTATTTGCGTGAAAGAGTAACATTCATACCTCTTGAGGGTTTACAAAAAGCATCTCTTAGTGCTCCCCTACACTCCCAAAGGAACATAATACATGCCTAAAACTTCTTGCCCCCAGTAGCTTCGGCTGTGCGATTGATTGTAAATTGTAATGTAATGTTACTACAAAACGGTCTTCAAATTTTTCCCTTACGACATTGCTTCTCACCACATTTCATTTTTCTTGATCAACCGGAACGTAAACTTATGTCTTTAGGGGATAGGTTTTGACTTTTGATTACCTTGCGAGTGTCGAAAGAATTAAAAAAAAAGCATAACAAAGAGTTTTATGATTGCGTTGACTTTTAAAAGCTTAATTTTTTCACAACTCTAAGGGATTGCACAGCAGACCTAAGAATTGGATATTATTTTTTAAATTAATACCTCCACGTATTTCTTAGTGAAAGGTTCTAGACAGACACACATACAGACAGGCGGACCTTTTACCTCAAAAGAAAAAACGAAACGGAACCCTAAAAATAATAATATAAAAAAATCTAACCTACAGGCACATTACATACTCCATACTATATTATACCCCTTATCATGATAGAACAGATCCATTTCCGTTAAAAAAACCGTTCTTCATTTTGATGCAGGTCATAAACTATCTGTGAAACAAATTTTATCCGAATCCGTTTAGCCGTAGTAGCGTGATTAAATAAAAACTTCCAAATTTTCACTATAAATATATTGGTAGGTATTACAGTAGGTATATTAAAACTACGTTTTACAATGTATGAAATATAACTATGTACCTATATATCAAAATGCCGTTCTTTAAGTATGTTGAAATTACAAGTCACATTATAATTTAACTGAGTACTTTTTTAAGTCTTAATATAGGTCCTTAGAAACGATTCAACTCCAGAATACATCACACATTGATGGAGTTGTTAAACTAGGGACTGGTTGTTCAATAGTAACATTCCCAAAAACGGATTATTATTTATGCCTCACCACTGAAGTGTTCCACTCTTTATCTCTGGAACCCATCATCAAATCCTTCCTATATTAAAGGAGGACTTGGGTAGAGAATTTAAGGTACTGTAGTCGTAAGTTTATCGAATATCACTCATAAACTCTTAAGCTATCATTGCCATGAGAGGTTTCCTTTTAAATTCATCAGACGAAATAAATTACTGCCGTGAATATTAATTATCACATGTCCAACATCTACCATTCGAAAAATTTTTTCTTATAAAGATTTTATTTTACCATTTTGTAGTTTTGATAAATGAGTATGTGTATCCATGCCAAATTACAGCTTTTTAGCGCTAAGGATCTGGGCGCTATGCTGCGGACGGACGGAGAGACGGACATGAAGAAACTATTATTATTTACTAGCTGACTCGGCGAACTTCGTATCGCCTAATAAATTATCGCGTAATGAATGTAGTGTTACTTTCAAATAAACTTTTATAGTTTAGTAGGTTTAACAAATCAGAGAACATTAAATTCCCTCTCCCTGACCATCTCCTTCTCCCTCTCCCTCTCTCTCTCTCCCATTCCCGCTCTCTGTCCCACTCCCTCTTCTTCTCCCGCTCCCTGTCCCACATCCTCTCCTTCTCCCACTCCATGTCCCTCTCATTCTCTCCCTCTCTCTCTCTGTCTCACTCCCTCTCCTCCCGCTCCCTGTCTATCTCCCTCCATCTCCCTCTCCCTGTCCCACTCTCTCTCTTTCTCCCGCTACCTCTCCTTCTCACACTCCCACTCCCCTTCCCTCTCCCTCTCCGCTCCCTGTCCCTCTCACACTCCCGCTCCCGCTTCCTGTCCCTCTCCCTCTCCCGGTTCTTCTCCCATTCCAATCTCTCTCTCTCTCCCCCGCTCCCAGTTCCTCTCCCGCTTTCGGTCCCGCTCTTTCTATCCCGCTCTTTCTCCCTCTCTCTCCCTCTTCCGCTCCCACTCTTTCTACCTATCGCTCTTCCTCTCGCTCGCCCTCTCGCTCTCTCTCTTGCTCTACCTCTCCCTCTCCTTCTCCGCTCTCTGTCTCTCTTCCTCTCCCATGCTCGCTTCCTGTCCCTCTCCCACTCCAAATCCCTCTCCCGCTCACATCCCTCTCTCGCTCCCAGTCCCTCTCTCGCACCCGGTTACTCTCCCGCTTTCTTTCCCACTCTTTCCCCCTCCCCGCTCCCTGCCCCTCTCGCCTCCCCCTCCCGTCAAAAAAATAATGTGAAACTGAACATGTCGCAAACAGACCCCTGAATCGAAAAATGAATTTCGCAGACCAATGATATTTTTGAAAAACAATTTTTTTATTTGTCCTTTTGCGGAAGAAAAAGGCACGCGCGCTGCTTTAGCAGCGCGCGCCCCACGCAAAACCTAGTTATTATATTATATAATCCTAGACTTACGGGGAGTGATCTATATAATTGTTCTCCCAGAAGGAGGTGAGATGGGACTTTGTTGTCTATGGCGGGTTTTCTCCATACCCCCCCGACACCTCGGGAAAAATCTGACATTTCCCATTTTCAAGATGGCGGCCGCTCTGTGATTTTCAACTTTTTTGTTTATGGCTTTTTGCGGGATTTTTTTCGGGCGTTTTGTAAAGTTTTAGGGGAGATTTACGAAAACTTTGGAAAAAATTGAAAAAACAAGATGGCGGCCGAGATATTTCAGTTTGAATTTTTTCGATTTCAGAGGTCACTTTGCGGGGCCGCATCGGGGTGGTTTTTCAACTTTTTTTCAATATTTTTCTTGTAATCCTTCAAACATATCCTCAATTTTGATATTTTGGTGATATTTATTTTTTCGACAAGATGGCGGACGCGGTGGCGGCCATTTTGAAAAATGTACGAAAAACGACGTTTTTTGGGTGAATTTTTCTTCGGGTTGGCAACATTTGAGCGGGTGTCTTTGTTCCGGGCGGTTGTGTAACTTGACCCAAAGTGTTGCCAGCTTGAGGTTTTTTTTCTTTTGTTCATACATTTTTTTGGACTTTTTATTCAAAAATATGAAAAGTAGAAGGAGCAATATTTTTAATCAAAATGTCACACGGGCAAACGTGTCGTGGTTGTCGTAATGACATTTGACCATTTTCGTCGATGTCGGCTGGCAACACTGGGTGCTGGAATTTTTTTTTCGTTTTACGAAAAGTCGAATTGATCTCTCAGAAGGAGTGGTGGGGGGTGGGTAGAATGTATGGGACAATTTTTGGTTTGCCTCCGTGTCTATGGGAAAAATCCGACCTTTCAAAAATCCAAGATGGCGGCCGAGTCGAAATGACTAACTTTTTTTTTCACTATGCACCTACCCGAGATTGGTGTCGTTTTCGGCTAATGTTGAGAAATTTGTTACGATGAAATTGGAAAAAAATAGAAAAACAAGATGGCCGCCGAGATATTTTAGTTTAAAATTTTTCAATTTTCGAGGTGACTTTGCGGGGTCGGATTGCAATGGGTTTTCAACTTTTTCTCGATTTTTTTCCTTAATTGCCTCGGATCTATCCCCAATTTTGACGTTTGTGGTATATTTTTTTTTTCGACAAGATGGCGGATCCCGTGGCGGCCATTTTATAAAATGTATGAAAAATTGCATTTTTTGAAGAAAAAAATATTTGGGTTGGCAACATTTGAGGGGGTCACTTTGTATGGGGCGGTTGTGGAAATTGGTCTAAAGTGTTGCCAGGTTACGTTAATTTTTTTTCCATTCATACATTTTTGTGAACTTTCTATTCAAAAATATAAAAAGTAGAAGGAGAAACATTTTTAATCAAAAAATTGCACCAAAAAATTTTTCGTGGCCGTCGTAATGACATTTGACCATTTTCATCAAAATTAACTGGCAACACTGGCTGCTGGATTTTTTTTTCATGTTTTTTCACATTTCGAATAGCCCAGCCGAAAGTATTGGTGGGGGGTAATAATAATGTACGGGGAAGTTGCTTGACTATCTATGGTCATTACAGGAAAAATACGACCATTCGAAAATTCAAGATGGCGGCCGCTCGGCGATTGTCAACTTTTTGTTTACTTTGAGCACCTACCCGACATTGGTGTCGTTTTCGGTTAATCTTGGGACGACTAATGTGATGAAGTTGGAAAAAATTGAAAAAACAAGATGGCCGCCGAGATATTTCAGTTTGAAATTTTTCAATTTTCGAGGTGTGTTTGCGGGCTCGCATCGCGGTGGTGTTTTAACATTTTTGCGATATTTTTACTCTATTGGCTTGAGTCTATCCTCAATTTTGACATATTGGGTATATTTTTTTTTTCGACAAGATGGCGGACCCCGTGGCGGCCATTTTGTAAAATGTACGAAAAATTGCATTTTTTGAAGGAAAAAATTGGTAGGTTGGCAACATTTAAGGGGGTCACTTTGTATGGGGCGGTTGTGGGTCTTAGTCTGAAGTGTTGCCAGGTTACATTTTTTTTTTTTCATTCATACATTTTTGTGAACTTTCTATTCAAAAATGTAAAAAGTAGAAGGAGACACATTTTTAATCATAAAATTACACCAAAAGATTGCTTGTGGGCGTCGTAATGACATTTGACCATTTTCATCTCAATCAACTGGCAACACTGGAGTCCAGAATTTTTTTCACATTTCGAGTAGTTGAGCCGAAACTATAGATCAAGAGTATAGAAAATGTATGGGAGATATTTTTAAATTTATATATTCATTTTAGAAAAACTATAAAATTTCAGTGTTGCCATACAAAAAATAATAATTTTCATACAAATTTATTTTTGGATTGAATATTTCGTTAATATAATGTATGGGGCATTTGTAGGTACTGACATTTTGTAAATTTTGGTGAAAAAAAATTCAGTGTTGCCATACAAAAAATTATAATTTTCATACAAATGTATCCTTTTTTCGAATGTTTGAGGCTGTTTTCTCCATTGTATGTCTTTATAATGTATGAGGCGTTTGTAGATACTAAGGGGCCGGACACGTTGGTGTAACCAATGCTTAGTGATGCCATACAAAAAATAATAATTTTCATATTAATTAATTTTTTGTACGTAATATTTCAGGCTTTTGTCTCCTTTTGATGTCATTAAAATGTATATACGACGTTTGTTGCTACTGATAGATCGGTCACATCCGTATAAACGTGTTTCAGTGTTGCCATAAAAAATGAGAAACTTTCAGTGTTGCCATACAAAAACAAGTATTTTTCACAAAAATCTATATCGAACATTTCGGACTGTTGTTTGCATTTAATGTTTATAAAATGTATGAGGCGTTTATAGGTGCAAATAGACTGCACATTATATGAGTGAAAAAAAACTGTGTTGGCATACAAAGAAATGTTCAATCTAGAAATCAAAATTAACATGTAAATATTTGAAATGTTGAAATATAATTCAATAACATTTTATAGTACTTCATACATTTTACACATTCAAGACATTAATTTGTACCACTATAGTGTTGTTATTATTACCTACTGGTCTGGTTTGGAAGTGATTGTCCGTTTCTTGACTCTTCTATGGGATAGTTTAGTTTGAACCCGTTTTTGTCATTTCATTTTTCTTGATCCACGGAACCGTAAACGCTTTAGTTAGGGGATAGGTTTTGATTACCTTGCGAGAGTCGAAATAACTAAATAAATAGGGCATAAGAAAGAGTTTTATTATTGCGTTGACTTTTAAAAGCTTGATTTTTTCACAACTCTAAGGGATTGCACAGCAGACCTAAGAATTCGATTTTAATTTAAAATTAATACCTCCACGTATTCCTTAGTGAAAGGTTTTTGATAGACACACATACAGACAGACGGACATTTTACCTCAAAAAGAAAAACGGAAAGGAACCCTAAAAACAATAATATAAAAAAATCTAAGCTACTGTCAGATACATTAAACATCCATACTAAAATATACCCTTCCTTATCCTGATAGAACAGATCCATTCCCGTTATAAAAAGCATCCTACCTTTTGATGCAGGTCTTAAACTATCTGTGAGACAAATTTCATCCTAATCCGTTTAGCCGTATTAGCGTGATTGAATCATCCATCCATCCATCAGCCTTTGTAGGTCCACTGTTGATTAAATAATATTGAATAAAGACATCCAAATCACTGAAATATATTGGTAGGATTTACATAATCTCCAAGTACGTGATAAGTATTACAGTATAATAAAATTACTTTTTACAATGTATGAAATATAACTATGTACCTTTATATCGAAGTGCCGTTCTTTAATTAAGTTGAATTACAAGTCACATTATACTCGTAATTATATTGAGTACTTTTTAGTTTTTACAATAGAATAGTGAACATTTATTGTGAGATTCTTTACATTTTACATGTTGATCTTTTTTATGTCTTACTAGCTATTACCCGCAGGATTCAACTCCAAAATACATCACACATGGATGGAGTTGTTAAATTATGGACTGGTTGTTCAATAATAACATTCCCAAAAACGGATTATTATTTATGCCTCACCACTGAGGTGCTCCACTCTTTATCTCTGGAACCCATCATCAGATCCTTCCTATATTAGCTTGACTTGGGGAGGACTTGGGTAGAGAATTTAGGGTACTGTAGTTGTAAATTTTTACTTTAAGATGGATGGATTGTGTGACAGATGATATGTATGAAAGCTAAGAGAGTTAGTGTAAAGATGACGGCTGATAGGGAAGTGTGGAAGAGGAAAACATATTGCGCCGATCCCAAATAAAATTGGGAAATGGGCAGGACGATGATGATGATGATGAGTTGTAAGTTTATCGACTATCACTTAACTATTAAGCTAACATTGCCATGAGAGTTTTCCTTTTGAATTTATCACATTAAATTAATTACTGCCGTGAATATATTCACATGTCCAACATCTACCATTTCGTTGGCACGACGCGAAAAAACTTATAAAGATTTTATGTTACCATTTTGTTATTTTGATAAAATGCTAAATAAATTATCGCGTAATGAATGTAGTGTTACTTTCAAGTCTACACTTTTGTAGTTTTTGTAGGTTTAACAAATGTGAGATCATTAAATTCCCTCTCCCTCTCCCTGTCCCTCTCCTTCTGCCTCTCTCTCTCCCTCTCCCTGTCCCTCTCACTCCCCCGCTCCCACTCCCTGTCCTTCCTCTCCCTTTCGCTCTTCCTCTCGCTCTTCCTCTCCTTCCCCGCTCCCTGTCCCTCCCTCTCTCCCGCACCCGCTTCCTGCCCCTCTTCCTCTCCCTCTCGCTCTACCTCTCCCTATCCTCTCACTCTCATTCTCCCTCTCGCTCCCCCTCCCCCTCTCGTTCTCCCTCCCCTTCTCGCTCTCCCTCCCCCTTCCCCTCTCCCTCCCGCTCTACCTCTCGCTCTCCCTCTCCCCCTCCCGTCAAAATAATAGTGAGAAACCGAACACGTCGCAAACAGACCTGTGAATCGAAAAATGAATTTCTCAGACCAATGATATCTCTCTCCCCTTTCCCCCTCTCTCTCTCTCTCTCTCTGACCATCTCCTTCTCTCTCCCCAAGTCCCTCTCCCCCTCTTTCTCTTCCCCTGTCCTTTTCCTTCCACCTTCTTTTCCACTTCTCCTTGTCCCACTCACTCCTACTCCCTCTCCTACTCCCTCTCCCACTCCCTGTCCCTTTCGCTTTCCCTCTCCCTCTATCTCTCTCCCTCTCCTTCTCCCGCTCACTGTCCCTCTCCCTATCCTGCTCCCGGTCCTTCTCCCGTTTTCCGTCCCTCTTTCTCCCCCACTCCCAGTCGTTCTCCCGCTTTCTATCCCGCTCTTTCTCCCTCTCTCTCTCTCCCGCTCCCTCTCCCTCTGCCTCTCCCTCTCGCTCTTCCTTTCACTCTCCCTCTTCCTCTCCTTCCCCGCTACCTGTCTCCCGCACCCGCTTCCTGTCGCACTCCCTTTCGCTCTCCCTCTCGCTCTCCCTCTCGCTCTAGCTCTCGCTCTACCTCTCCCTCTCCTTCTCCTACTCCTTGTCCCTCTCCCTCTTCCGCTCCCGTTACCGCTTCCTGTCCCTCTTCCACTCCCGATCCCTCTCCCTCTCCCTCTAGCTCTCACTGTCGCTCTACCTCCCCCTATCCTCTCACTGTCGCTCTTCCTCTCCCCTCCCCCTCCCGTCAAAAAAATAGTGAGAAACCGAACATGTCGCAAACAGACCCCTGAATCGAAAAATGAATTTCACAGACCAATGATATTTTTGAAAAAACTATTTTTTATTTGTTCTTTTGCGGAAGAAAAAGGCACGCGCGCTGCTAAAGCAGCACGCAAAACCTAGTTTTTATATATTTCTGCTTCAAATTAATAAAAATTAATAAAATATTTCAAATGTTGACTTTACCTTTTAATTTGTCTGTGCGATATCAATTATTTTTGATCTACATTACTTTGAAAACAATAATTTTCAGATTTTTCGCAAATTCTTAATTTTTATAGCGGATAGTTAAAGATTATTTACTTTCTAAATAGCCTTTATGAATAAATAATAATTAAATTAAAAGTTTTCAACCTAACTTAAATAACTAAATAAACTTAAATTATTTTCGGATAATATGTTGCAATGCAAGAATTCTTGTTATTTCAAAATTATATTTATCATTCAACTGAGTGTGTTTTTCGAAATATTGTGTTCCGAATGTCAGAAGGGCGTATAATTTTTTTTGCCAATCGCTTTGCAAACATTTTTAAGTGAAAAAATGAAAAAAATCCAACGCTAAAAAGTATGTATACGCCCTTTTGGTCATAGAAATAAAAAAAATGTGATCTAAAGCCAAAAGAACATTAAAACTTTTTTTCTAATCGCCTGTCAAACATATTGAAGCATTTATGAGAATAAATTCCACAACAAATTTTTCTGGAGAAAGATCTTTTTCCACCCTAAAAGGGTGAAAAATTATTTACGTGCAAGTATTGGCCAAGTCTCAAGACAGGTTTAATGCCCTTGCGTTATTATCTATTGAAGCTCAATTAGTACAAGAACTAGATTATAATATAATATACAGGGTGTCCCAGAACGTGACGATAAGACAGGAAAGGCCTATTAATGGCGGTCCTGGTACAAAAAAAATATCGGGTACAAAAAAAATTTTTTTTTTCAGTATGAGCAGTCAAAGTTGAGTGATAGTAAATAAGAAATACTTGAACTAATGATATTTAGTATTTTTTTCTCAGAAAATTATTATTTTTGGATCTAATTTGATTTAAAAAATAATTAGCATAGCTACTTGAGATTCCACACCAGTAATAAAATCAAATAAAAAAATTTAACTCAGGGTAGTATTTTTGTGATTTTTTTTTAAATGGCCGCCCGGCCGGTACTTGGGAACCGTAGCGAATACATCGATGATCGCTTTGCAAACATTTTTAAATGAAAAAATGAAAAAAATCCAACGCTAAAAAGTATGTCTACGCCCTTTTGGTCATAGAAATAAAAAAAAAATGTGATCTAAAGCCAAAAGAACATTAAAACTTTTTTCCTAATCGCCTGTCAAACATATTGAAGCATTTATGAGAATAAATTCCACAACAAATTTTTCTGGAGAAAGATCTTTTTCCACCCTAAAAGGGTGAAAAATTATTTACGTGCAAGTATTGGCCAAGTCTCAAGACAGGCTTAATGCCCTTGCGTTATTATCTATTGAAGCTCAATTAGTACAAGAACTAGATTATAATATAATATACAGGGTGTCCCAGAACGTGACGATAAGACAGGAAAGGCCTATTAATGGCGGTCCTGGTACAAAAAAAATATCGGGTACAAAAAAAATTTTTTTTTTCAGTATGAGCAGTCAAAGTTGAGTGATAGTAAATAAGAAATACTTGAACTAATGATATTTAGTATTTTTTTCTCAGAAAATTATTATTTTTGGATCTAATTTGATTTAAAAAATAATTAGCATAGCTACTTGAGATTCCACACCAGTAATAAAATCAAATAAAAAAATTTAACTCAGGGTAGTATTTTTGTGATTTTTTTTTAAATGGCCGCCCGGCCGGTACTTGGGAACCGTAGCGAATACATCGATGATCGCTTTGCAAACATTTTTAAGTGAAAAAATGAAAAAAATCCAACGCTAAAAAGTATGTCTACGCCCTTTTGGTCATAGAAATAAAAAAAATGTGATCTAAAGCCAAAAGAACATTAAAACTTTTTTCCTAATCGCCTGTCAAACATATTGAAGCATTTATGAGAATAAATTCCACAACAAATTTTTCTGGAGAAAGATCTTTTTCCACCCTAAAAGGGTGAAAAATTATTTACGTGCAAGTATTGGCCAAGTCTCAAGACAGGCTTAATGCCCTTGCGTTATTATCTATTGAAGCTCAATTAGTACAAGAACTAGATTATAATATAATATACAGGGTGTCCCAGAACGTGACGATAAGACAGGAAAGGCCTATTAATGGCGGTCCTGGTACAAAAAAAATATCGGGTACAAAAAAAATTTTTTTTTTCAGTATGAGCAGTCAAAGTTGAGTGATAGTAAATAAGAAATACTTGAACTAATGATATTTAGTATTTTTTTCTCAGAAAATTATTATTTTTGGATCTAATTTGATTTAAAAAATAATTAGCATAGCTACTTGAGATTCCACACCAGTAATAAAATCAAATAAAAAAATTTAACTCAGGGTAGTATTTTTGTGATTTTTTTTTAAATGGCCGCCCGGCCGGTACTTGGGAACCGTAGCGAATACATCGATGATCGCTTTGCAAACATTTTTAAGTGAAAAAATGAAAAAAATCCAACGCTAAAAAGTATGTCTACGCCCTTTTGGTCATAGAAATAAAAAAAATGTGATCTAAAGCCAAAAGAACATTAAAACTTTTTTCCTAATCGCCTGTCAAACATATTGAAGCATTTATGAGAATAAATTCCACAACAAATTTTTCTGGAGAAAGATCTTTTTCAACCCTAAAAGGGTGAAAAATTATTTACGTGCAAGTATTGGCCAAGTCTCACAGGCTTAATGCCCTTGCGTTATTATCTATTGAAGCTCAATTAGTACAAGAACTAGATTATAATATAATATACAGGGTGTCCCAGAACGTGACGATAAGACAGGAAAGGCCTATTAATGGCGGTCCTGGTACAAAAACAATATCGGGTACAAAAAAAATTATTTTTTTTAGTATGAGCAGTCAAAGTTGAGTGATAGTAAATAAGAAATACTTGAACTAATGATATTTAGTATTTTTTTCTCAGAAAATTATTATTTTTGGATCTAATTTGATTTAAAAAATAATTAGCATAGCTACTTGAGATTCCACAACAGTAATAAAATCAAATAAAAAAATTTAACTCAGGGTAGTATTTTTGTGATTTTTTTTTAAATGGCCGCCCGGCCGGTACTTGGGAACCGTAGCGAATACATCGATGATTTTGTTTTACCTAGCCCGCCATTTAGTTGGCCTTTCTACTGTTGCTGGCTTATCGTCACGTTCAGGGACAACCTGTGTAATAATTAAAAATTTGTTTTTTAATTTCGATAATCCCCTCTTCAAAGAGCAAGAGGGGCGGCACATCTTATGGGGCCTAGAGCGACATCAAACATAAATCCGCCACTGCACTTACCATTCGATTTCTTACGATTCGTTTCTTTAATGGCGCGAGTAATACCTACAACATGGAGGTACAGTAAATTTGTAGCATGACGGAGGTCACCCATCCAATCCATTCAATGTCCAACTTCTGCAAACATTGCTTAATATTTTTTTATAGAAATAGCCGGCAAACGAGCTGACGATCTACCTGATGGTAAGTGGATATCGTCGCCCATGGACACCAGCAACACGAAAGGCATCACTGATGCGTTGCCGGCCAAGAAAGAGAGAAGAAAAAGAATGAAAGAACTGGCTCTCCAGCCCCCAGCCGGAACACGACGAGTCGTTTGGCGGCTGACTCATCATGCTCAAGGGTGGTAGCTATCCAGGCGAACCCCATGGAGAAATATTAACCGATGGGGTTGCAAAGTCCTCGAATGGCGGCTATGTCTTGGTAAAAGAAACACTGGTCGCCCCCCGACCAGGTGGACTGATGAGTGATGACCTAAAGAAGACAGCGGGAAGCCGCTGGATTCAGAGGGCATAGGACCGGTCGGAGTGGCGCCAATTAGGGGAGGCCTATGTCCAGCACTGTTAGACAGATAGATAGATAGATAGATAGATAGATAGAGTTAATAAACTTTATATATAGCGTGTTTTGATCGGGTCTATACCGGTTGACCTTACATTATGCTGTAACCACGCTCTCTCTTCCCTGTATCTCAAAAACGATTCAACGTATAAAAAAAATTTTGAAACAGAAGTTGTAGGGAATTTAATTCTCTACAATATTGATTAGATACAAATAGCAAAAAACTCATAAGAAATGAGATATTTGCAAAAAAACGATTTTTGTGACCTTTGTCCTCAAATTTTTAATAGACGCGGTCACCCTACCATATGTAGGTTTTGAGACAACTTTTAGAATGCCAAAATGCAAGTTTATACAAAAATTCAGCTGGGTATCTCAAATTCCGCAATTCTTGCCAAATTTTTACTACGATGACTTTATTTATTACTAAATTAATTTTACTACAAACCTTTGGACCAACGAAAATGTACGGCATGTAAAAAAATATTATCTATGCATAAAATACTTTCAAAATAAATTAATTTTATGTTGTATCAAATGACCCCCCGGACCACTGCAAAAGAGGGGGTTGCAACCCTCGATTTCTTCCCCTTGTCGCACGATTTTTTGTACGGCGTTGCGGAATAATGGATTAGAAGCTGTATTGCAACAGTATGAAACTGATGCCGTACTGTATCAAATGACCAAATTTACCCTCGAAATTGTCACGAATTCAAAATCATTTACCGACTTTGTGGACCACCTTTTTTGTACGGCACTGCGCGCTTTCTTTTTATTTTTCATGGCCCTATCGATGGTTAAAAATGCCGTACAGAAATATATGACCAAAATTTACTCACCCAACTTGCACTTTTGAATTCTCACCAGCACTCAGTTGGACAGCTTACAAGTGACGGCATAGTGCTGAATCTTATTATTTTATGCTCTTCTATCGTCCTATATAGGTCACCAGGTGGTTCACATGACCCTGGATTTTAGTCTGTGGGCCAGCAGTCTATAAGTAGTAACTTGTCGGTTGATTCTATGAGAAGGTAAATTTAGGATGTGACTTTAACTTTACAGTATAAATGAAGCATAAATAAAGTCTTAACTAAACATTCAATCGAGTTCCCGAATTAAGTTGAATTTGATCGATGCGCGACGTCACGAAACTACTAATTAGTGGAACCAAGCAACAGCTGACTAATTACTAGCGACGTTTATTGACTCGGCTGATTGACTAATGACAACTTTGAACTTTAATTGACTAATGGCATCTTTGAACTTCATTGACTAATGGCATCTTTAAAGTTCAATTGTGCAGAACGTAATTGTAACATAAATTGTGGCTTTGGAAACTTACGAATGATTTTAATAGCTTTGTATGTATGTTACATAGTACTTTTATGTTTTTCGGCTACATTTCTAGCATATCAACATTATCAGAGATCTATATTCAGTTGGTAAATGTATTTATTGTTAAAATGCTATGCTTGCCGGTGATCACTTATCTTCATCTACTGTTTTAGACAAAACTTTCTGAAATCGTCCATCCACGGCATCCGATACCTTTAAAATGTACGACAATGACATTATGACGTTCATGTAGAATGTAGGAACAAGTCGGAAAAGAGTTTTGTTTTGTCTGTAAGTCGAGTCTAGACATACAACTTCTCAGCTATTTACATAAAATAAACTAAATACGTTTACCACATTCCCTTCTGATGTATCATCATCAAAGTACATCCATTGTCTGACATTACAGATAGCATGTAAACTCGCTGTTATTATCAAGTGCAACAGAATGAGTAAAAATAAAATGTATTCCTGTGCAAAAATGTGAAGAGCGTATTGATACAGCCTTCAATCAACAAATAATACGTTTTTGTTTGGTAAATAAACATTTCGCTCTTTTTATTTTAAGTAGAATCATACAACTCTTTTTGTCTGTCGTGTGATCCAGTAACTTCTTTATAGAAAGGGAAGTATGAGGAGTTTCAATACGATTCATTACGAATTCGATTGTAAATGTGTTTGTGAGGACTACTACGTACACTCGTTTGTGAGTACAAACGACCATGAGAGTTCATGGTAGACATTAGTAGCATAGGATGTAGGTACTTACTATTCCCGAAAACGCTGGCACAGTCACGGGCAGAGCGCTAGTGTAGTATAAAATAATTACAACCCTCTTTGCATGTCCTGACTCCTGCTTGAATCTGGTATTAGACATTCTAGCGGGACGTTCGGTAAGCGAATTGTTCTATTTACGAGTTCGCGTTCCCACCGCACGTGCCTCGTAACCTTGTTCTCCCCTCTTTGTCGAATTGGAACGCCGGAATGTTCTGGGGCCTTACTCTTGAAATTAATTTCTAGCTGATCCCACTTCTGATTGCTAATGTCTCATCTCACTTCTGATTGATTGTTCCTATCTGTTGAGCTCTTGTTCTTGTGGTTGTACCGACCTCATTTGCACCCTTATACATATGTATGTACCTATCATAAAGTATCATTATTATTCTGACAGCTATTGCTTGTAACCTCAAAGTTGCGAGAATGGAATAATTGAAGACATCAATGTCGGAGATTCACATAATTTAGATTAGAATTAAGAATAAATAATAATATGGAAATAACTACAGAAAACTTAAAAATAATGTTTAATGATAGAAACAGCAGAACATTCTTAGTACGTTATTATTGTAAAGTGGTCACTGACAAGGTATGTCGAGGTAATGGAAGTACGGTGAAGTGGCTATAAATCGACTCTGCTGTGTAAAGTCAAAGTGGCTTAAAATATTTATGTAGATAAAGTAATTTGTCATTTGTGTTATTTATGAAGATGTAATTTAATTATAATGTTGACAATTTATTATGAAATTTTAATTTAATTAGATTTTAACTATGATAATTGTGAATATTAACATATAAGGTCTCCGGTGCACGCTCCAGGAGCTATATAATTAATTAAATAAATAAAAAAACACAATCAAAGATACATACAACCAAATATACATTTACTACCATTGAGCTAACAAAGTGTTGTAACGGCTCCACTTGGATATAATCAAAAAGGGGAAATGGCAAGTTAAACCTGAAACCCGTTCATCGCTAATAGTGTCGCAGACAGTAAAATAGAAAATACAGAAATCGATGTAACATTGTAACCTAAATTCAAACGAATTCAATTCGCAGTATACGCTAATTTAACTTAAACATGTTAAAGCTAATTTAGCTTAAACATCTGACTGAAGCTTAAACATGTTTGAGTACTTCGATATTGTATTCGGCAATATTGCAATTGAAATTTCACCAATTTGGTCGGGAGCAATATGAGACTGAAAATGTATGATATCGGTCAAATATTTTAATAATTAATTGTTGTATAGTAAATTAACAATAAAACAGAAAAGTTAAACTGCATGAATGAAACTTTAAAAAATCTGTGTCGTAACTCGTAACCTTGTTTGATTGTTGACGCATGAATGAATCTGAGGATCTATCAAATAAAATTAATTTCAATTACAAATGATTGCACCAATATCGCGTATTATTTTACTCCAAACATTTCGAAATAACTCGCGTAATTCAACCCGGTGTCAATCTTAATTTGCATCGAGAACCTCTAGGAGTACGACTATTTGATATCCCGTATTAAGGTCAATAAGCCTTGGACATTCTCCGGAATGCCGACTAGGAATTAAATTATAACATAATTTCGTTACTGAGAAATTGCCCGTCTGAGTGTTAAAATTTATTTTGATAAGAATCTGATTTTCCTCGAAGCGGTTTCGTTTGAATTGCACGCGATGCGATGTTGATTCGTGGGATGAGAATTTCAAACTCAATTTAAAACAATGTGTTTAAAATCCTATCTAGGTCGTTTAAAACCGCTTTTCTGGTTGCAGTCTTATCTGGTATCCATTAGTTCTTTATAGTAGCGTGGGATATTACACTGAACTGTAAATGAATCGAGGAATATGGAATAGCTTCGTATGAATAGAGTTGTTTAGATGGTGTTTTTGTTTATTTTCAAAGAATATACAACAAATATTTACTATTGCTTCCTATTGATTTATATGTAATGTACACAACGCTTCCACTTTCTCTAGTGTGGTCCATACAACATTACTCTGTGTCAATAGACAGTAGTTCGACCTACTCAATTTCACTTCCGATGATAAATTGTAAGAGTCATCCGTGTCCATCATGAGGATATACTCGTTTGAAGAAAATAAATCGATAATATCATTCGTAAGCAGTCGGACAATCGTGTAGTTATCGCTAGTATTATTTGAAATCTGAATATCACACTCCATTGGAGTTTGGTAATCATAAAATGATATGGATGTACGCATTCCATTAAGTAGACGCATGCGTTGTGACTAGTATCACTAGATGGTCATTATGAATTTATCGACTATTTTACCGTATGATTCTTTATTAAGCGCAATTTTTATCTCACAGCCATTTTAGAAAAAAATGATTTAACGATTTTTGTTAAGGCAGTAAGTTGTTTGAATTCTGTTGATAACAACTAAATGATCATTACTTCATTAGCGTTTTGATGTTTCAGCAAATTAGATTTGTAACAATTTGTACCTACGATACGTTACAAATGATCGTGTGGTTCAAAGTACGCTGTGATTGACGTCACGCAAAGCGATGTTTATGAACTTTGATTGATTATTCCCTCTACGATTCCATTTGCGTCTACAAAGCGAAAAAGACCGTGTTCTGCATACAAAAGCTGAACTTAAGCAAATACGTCGTTTTGCAATTCTATTGGTAAATTTTATGTGGTTATTTGGGGTTGTCTTTATTTTGCCTTCAGTATAATATTAGGAATTTTGAACTTAATGGAAATGACAAATAAGGTCATCCAGACATTATTGTTCTAGAATTATCGTTATTTTATTATGATTATTTTACAAAGAAGTTGCTGTCTTCAATGACGAAATCTGTCTCATAATACTGAACAATACAATAATATCGTTGAAGGCTTTTCAAATTGACAAAATATATTTTTATGTAAATCTAGGACACTCTCATTTCATAGCCTAAAAGCCTTTGCTACTTCCAGGTAGCTTCCATTTCCCTAGTGACCCACATCCCTAAAAGCAGATGCGCAGTCATTGCTCAACAAACCATAAGCCGGATATTAACAGCACAAAGGTTTTTCAGCTCTACCGGTTACACAGCTCACGTGTAATTACTATTCTGCCCTAATTCCTCGCTTCTTTCGCTGTCTACGTAACTAACCCTCCCATCTTCGACTGACCTGTTTAAGACCAGAATGCTTCGTTAAGTGTAGGGTTGCCAGGTCGTCAAACCAAATAGCCGGACAGACCAGCCAGTTTGGCCGGACATTTGAGTAAAAAAGCCGGACACCCTAAATTATTGAGGATTTTGTGTCTTAGTATTAACACGATAAAAATTTTGTGGTGTCCCCCAGGCCTTTATACCAGTGCCGATAGCTTCAAAAACGGTAAGAAGTGAAAAAAAATTATAGTAGAATGAAACTCATTGTAAACGGAAGAGAATATAACAAAAATTAAAGGAAAAATAATTTACGCGTGATCTGAGGTCGGGAAGTGGGGTGGGGGAGGGGGTGTTTAAGGGTAAAAAACGGTTTATCTCGATTTCCGGCAAAACTACAAGTCCTATGGAAAAAAGTTAAATGGTAAAGTTATAGGTAATAAAAAGATCTACAACTTTTTTATTTTAAATTTTTCACATAACCTCAAAATTTATGTGAAAAATTCAAATAACCAAGTTTTTGGTTTTTTATTTTTATCTTTTACAAAAAGAATTTTTTTATACGAAATTAGGTGAAAACTTACTTTTGTATGTCCTTAACTAAATTTTTTTATTTAAAATATTTCTTTTTTCACCTTATTTTGACTTAATATCGAAAAAGCAACCTAATTTTCAATCAAAAATTCTCACGTCAAAATATCTACTTTTTTAAAAAAGTCTGTGGGGTTTTTGTTCGCTGGAATATCTACTTTCTAATGGCATATAAAAAACTATACACTACTATGGTAAATGTTCTCCGAAAACGCAATGAAACGACAACTATTTTCGCATGTTTTATGCAATCGTTATGTTTTATGGATTTGTAATTTTTTTGTTTATCAATGTAACATGGACTGGATGTTTTTCGATAAATTAAAGTGTGAATTTTAATTTATAGCTCAAAATTGTACATAATGATAAAAAATAATAATTAAAAACTCGAATCCGAAATTTTTTACGAAAATAGTTGTCGTTTCATTGCATTTTTTTAAAACATTTACCATAGTAGTGTATTGTTTTTATATACCATTAGAAAGTAGAGATGACAACAAACGAAAAGCCAACGAACTTTTTAAAAAAAAGTAGATATTTTGACGTGAGAATTTTCGATTGAAAATTAGGTTTCTTCTTCGATATTAAGTCAAAATAGGGTGAAAAAAGAAATATTTTAAATTAAAAAATTTACAGTATGTTAAGGACATACAAAGGTAAGTTTTCACCAAATTTCGTATAAAAAAATTCTTTTTGTAAAAGATAAAAATAAAAAACCAAAAACTTGGTTATTTGAATATTTCACATAAATTTTGAGGTTATGTGAAAAATATTCTCTACAATATTGATAACAAATACAAATAGCGTAAAACCCATAGAAAACGAGATATTTGCAAAAAAATAAAAAAAGAATCGATTTTTGTGACCTTTGACCCCTTGATTTTAAAACTTGCGACCATCCAATTATATGTGAATTTTGAGAACAGTTTTAGGATCCCAAAATACAAGTTTTTACGACCACGTAATTATTACCAAATTAATACCAAGTAATTATTACCAGTAAGTAAGTAGTAATTATTAACAAGTAGTATTACCAAATACTGGTACTTACGTGGTACTGGGTATGTCGATTTTCTGAGATTTCCACCGAATTTGGCCTAATTTGACTGGACTATAATATATGTATACAAAGTTACTCTATGGTGGCAGTGCTGACTGTTGGCTCGCAGTCCGCAGAGGCGTGCGCGTGCGGTGCACCACGCGGGACAGAAATGACGATGTGCTCTCGCACCGCTCGCTCGAACAACGACGTGACTAGTCGAATGCAAAAAGCCTAACAAAACCGGACAGGCCGGACACCGTTCAATTTGGCCGGACACGCACTCAAAAAGCCTAACCCTGTCCGGCTTTATCCGGACGTCTGGCAACCCTAGTTAAGTGAATGAGATGCAAACCGGAACTGCATTTAGAATACGCGCCGAAGTTAACCTCGCTTCTTTTCAAAGCTCTTCCTTTGATTGCGAAGTTTGCTGCTACAGAATACAGTCGCAGTGATGATCTGATGGAATCAAATTGTATGCTTTTGAATTTAGGTCGCAGGTTGGAGAGTTCCACCCTTTCTTTTGGTGTCTTCTGATTTTCCTTTTACGACTTTTCTTTTATGCTCTCGGTTTTTATTCGTATACTCCACTGTCTTTGGAATGTCGTAGGTAGTATCGTGTATTGAATGCTGAATATTAAATGATTTTATATTATTTTGCAAGTAATATCGTATTAATTTAATTTTGGTCAAATTAATCTCTATAAAGCTTGCTTGAGGAGTATTTCACCGACAAATATTGGATGTAAATAAATACCCCGCAAAAATTATTTTATGTAGTGGATAACCTTTTATTCCATGCCAACAGCGACACAGGTAAAAACCTACTGCAGGGGTATGAGTGTGTAAGCGTTAGATTTATATATAGCATCTGGTAACGTGATAATTCTGAAAGAAATAAACAGGCTTGTCTTTGGTTTGTTCAATCCACCTACGACCTTACGACCTCCATTAATATCTTTTAAAACCGATATTTCAGTTAAACACAAATAGCATTTTCCTGTCGTGGAAAAATTATGGAACGTTGTGTACGCTGCCAGGAAGAACTTAGCGGTTATTAATGATTGTTATGAGGAATACGAGAGACGACAGACTGTGGGAACACTCGTACATCAGGAGTGCATTCGTGGGAACGTAATCATACGAGTACGTAAACACTGAAATGTATAATTGCATCGAAACAATATTATTCAGAAACTCGTAGATTTTCGCTTATTTTGACACATTCTTGTCCATATGTATGTATGTGTTTCTTCACAGTTCATGTCTCAGTGTTGTTTCCCATTGTCAATGGTGAAACTGCTGATATTATTGATTTGTATAC
This sequence comes from Thymelicus sylvestris, assembly GCA_911387775.1. Classification (NCBI taxonomy): domain Eukaryota; kingdom Metazoa; phylum Arthropoda; class Insecta; order Lepidoptera; family Hesperiidae; genus Thymelicus; species Thymelicus sylvestris. The sequence continues at coordinate 13,583,146 of OU426895.1, forward strand.
TAACCGTATCGTACTGTTGCAAATTTATAGTTTACGTAAGCTATCTAGCAATCGATCTTGATGTTGCAATTGCAACGACAAGCAAGTAAGTGTTGTATTTTCTTACATTGATATTATTAAAATTAAATGCTCGGAATTTACTTTGTTTATAACATAATCTCAGACATGCTTAGATTATGTTTACCCAATATAATGGTGTATCAAGAAAATAATTTTAATTATTAATAATTCTTGACAAAAAATAACCGACTTCGGGATAACTCAAAAACTACTCGTCAGATCTCGCTCAAAAAGTGGGACCACATGACAAGCACCAGCTTTCGATCAAAAAAAGAATCATCAAAATCGGTTGACCCAGTCAAAAGTTCTGAGGTAACAAACATAAAAAAATACGGTCGAACTGAATACCTAGTCCTCCTATTTTGAAGTCTGTGAAAAAGATTCCTTACCGAGGAAATCAATATGGCGGCGTTTCTATATTATGTTTGTACAAATTTGCAAAGCAAAGTGAAGTCCTCTGTCGGTGAAAACGAATAACTCAAGTTGCTTCAAAAATATAATTTAAAAGCGGCCCGCATCTGGAAATGTTGGATTGAAAATGCCTCGGCAAGGCAGTTACTAGCGGTATTACTCATTAGTCCGGTACTCATTGCAAAAGAATTTCATTAAAGATCATATTACGAAACTTTAGAAAGAATAAGTGGCCTGAAATTTTGTGGCTCCTGAAAAATATGAAAATTCTCTGCGTCGGAAAATTATGGCAATTACACGGAAGCACTGAACTGAATTGCGCTTGTAAGAAAGCTTGACTTCGAAATACTGAGGGCTTAATTTTAAGTCTACAATTTAATAAGAGTTATCTTGGTTGCAAGTTGCAACTTCGCTGATAGTTAGAAACTTAGTACGGGCCTTCATCGGCATTTGTATCTGAAGTGCATCAATGTCAAGCAGCTTCTTGGAAGGATATCGGTTGATGACAAAGTTGAATTGTTAAGTCGGATCGATGGTCCGTTGATATTGGGTTCGAGTCTTGGGGGGGTTATTTTATTATTCTTCTACCCTGAAGGAGGAAGCTATGAATGAAACGCTGTCGGATAACTTTCCAATTCACCACCGCAAAGTAGGTCTATCAACTAAATGCCAATGGATTTATTGTAAGAGTACGCCCGTTTGTTCTTTTCTTATGCCTATGTTAAGTAAATATAATTAGTTTTTGGCTTGCCCCTCAACTTCTTGCTCATCATTAGATTTTCTTGTAATCTTTTAATCTAATCTTTTTTACGAATTTTATCTTAGAACAAAAACCTTCGTAAAATTACCCTCGTAAACTCACTTCCCAGAACGATGGAGGGTTAAAGATTGAAAAATATGTGGTGGTCTCTCCACGGTAAATTAGCAAAAAAAGGCGAGAAAAACTTTACGCGGTTTATGGACGTTCCCAAGAGCGCTCGGAGCCCCACACTGCGTCTCAATAATAACACGGCACTTCGTTTATTTCTCACTTGCCTCTTGAGTACCTAATGAGGGTGGCCGTAATGGTAATTGGCATCTTGACTTCTCTCCGTGCGTCGTCCACTTGGCTCGGTGGGTGACGTTTTACTAACTGTAATCTGAGCTGTATTATTGACCCGTTATTTAGTTTGTAAACATACTACTTGTATTTTAAATCTGGTTAAATAACATAGCTAAGAAGAAAATTAAGCCTTACCTTATAAAGGAAAACACAGAAAAAGATAATTTAAGCCTTGCCTGATAAAGTAACATAGAAGCGAAGATGATAATTAAATAAAGCCTTGCATTTTACGTGTAATATAAATTAATCACGCATGTTATAATGATTCTGAGTCAAAAATAGTAATAATTATAATTATTCATGATGATCTTGTAATGTTCGGTGGTCATAAGGGGCCTTGGAAATGACTTTTTGCAGCTTTACTATTTATAAGACGTTTACGTAACGTAAGTCGAACAATAACTGAAGAAGAACTAACTATTACAACGAGATCCTTATCTGACATATCACGAGTAGCCGCCCTCGCTTTGCTTCGGTTTTCTTATTTTTTACACCTTGGGTTACATTATTGAAGTTTTATTAAGGATCCCTAATTTTTTTGAAAATATAATATAGCCTATGTCACCCGAGGATAGTGTAGCTTCCCAACAGTGAAAGAATTTTGCAAATCGGTTCAGTGTTTCGGAGCCTATTCAATGCAAACAAACAATCAAATCTTTCCTCTATATAATATTAGTATAGAAGTATAGATAACAATATAAACAATAAAATTGGTTGGGTTGGGAAACTAAACACACAACATCATTAGTTTACAGAATTACTTAACAAATATTAATTTGGACTTTAGTCTAGTTAACATTTTAATTAGTACAAACATTGTAATGAGTTTAAAATGTTCAAATATTACTATCTTAAGGACTTGTGAAATCTGGATGGATCGATATTGTTCTCTGTCATTAATGTATGTTTTTTTCTGGTTTGTAGCAATCATATTTGAGTAAAACCGGTATTATAATTATATCATTCAGTTGTTATCATTAATAAAATTATAGCTTAGGGTGAGGCCAAACGACCGTATTTTTTTGAGCTTTGAGTCGAGAAAAGTGAGTCGTTTCATACTAAAGTCGCAACTCATTTTGCGTCGCCGTATGGTATAAACAGGACTTTAGTATGAAACTGGAAGCAGCGTGCTCATTTATCCTAGCCTAGCTCATTTTGCTTAGTCTGTTTCCTATTAACAATGCAACATCGGTACAACCAATCGATTAGCTAACTTCTTGTCTGTGATTGGGTATCCTGTAATAAAAGGTTTCTTTCTTACAAATCCCGTAAGAACAGTTCGAGGCAAGATACGACGAGAACTTTCTTTGACGATTGCATCCTCCGTACCTTTGTGATTTTCAATAAGAAACTTTGAATGAATGGATGTTTTTGTTCATTTCCTTCTCCCTCACTCGTTTTCAAGGAGAGGATTGTGCTGATTTCAGATCCGTAACGGATGATATCTCGACGGAGACGTGAAAATTTACCATTTTCAATTTCAAGATAATGTTTCGTGTGCATTGGTCGCTTAGGGATTACTGATTCAATCGATATTCCTGATATCGGGATTGTATCCCGGAATTTTCAAATGTGAATATTTTTCTGTTTGATTTTAGAAATTGAATGTTTTTAAACGGGATTTCGGGATTACGGTCAGTCAGTAGCCAGTGTTTTTTATTCTTAAAATTTGTGTTTTCGAAAACCGGCCAACGAGCTGCAACTTTAGTACAAAACAAACATTCCAATATGCCTAAAGCGTAATACGAAATTCATATGTAACATTTATTTTAAAAGTTACATAAATGTTAGTGTCGTTTTTACGTGCTTAGGTTTTCAGACAATGTTAATAACCTTAACACCCTCCACGCCATCGTTGTTGCCATAATGAAAAGTACACCGAGCAAAATATATTCGTGACTCGCTCACGTTTTGACCCACAAACGTACCCAAAGGACCGCCCCAGTTTGTTCAGGAGTGAGTTTACAGCGTCAGTTAATTAACAAGCATGTCTCCTGTAACGAAACAAGGCTTAGAGTTAAGTATAACGAACACTAACTTTTAAATTAATGTTATTAATTAATTTATGGATTGGATTACTCTAGACATTCAAAGCAATATAATGCAAGAAATTATATGGATAGAATTATATGCAAGAGGGTTTAGAATACTTTCATATTGTAGCTCTGTGTTTAAATAGTAGGGAGTTTGGTCATGATCGAAACATTTATACTGAGCTTCAGTGGCTGTTAAAGATAATGGTCGCCATTTTATAAGCAAAGGGTTAACAAAATGGCCGAACGATAAAAGGAACACTTGTATGTTTTGGGTGCATTGTAAATTACGAAGGCGATAGGTAATGGTAACAAAAACTACAATTGGGTGCTGTTTAGTAACGCCATTGTTCTTTGTCTTCATAATCGATGCGAAACAAAGGCGAGAAACACGATAATGGGCTTGTACCCATTATTAATGAAGCATCTTTGAATACTGATTTTCTATCGAAATTAAAGTTCTACTTTGACGAACAGGACAGACAGTTTTAAGTTTCTAAAAAGTAATAATGCAATGTTTTTTTATGCCTTGAGCAAACAAACGAGAAGACGGGTCACCTGATGGTAAGTGATCACCGTCGCCCATGGACATTAATAAAACCGGGGGCGTCACCAACGCGTTTCCGGCCTCGAAAAAACAATAGACCGCTTCTTGAAAAACCCCATGTCATAGTTTGGAAGGAACACAGATGCAGGAAGTTCGTTCTACAGTTTACACGTGCGGGGTAGAAAACTGCGCGAGAACCAAACTGTGGATGAATGCCAGGTATCCAGGTGGCGTTGATGGTTATTACATTATACCGACGGTAGACTACGCAGAGAGAGCTTACATCTTTCCTCAACTCGAGCGACTCTAGACCGTCTGTAAGTTTGTGATCGTCGACAAGACGAATGGCTCGCCGTTGAATTCGGTTGAATGGATCTAGGATTAGCCAGCTGGGGCTCTGGCCCAAAGATGGAAGCAGTACTCCATGTGCGGCCAAATTTGCGCCTTGTAAAGCATTAGCCTGTGCTTAGGCGTGAAGTACTGGATAGCTCTGTTGAGCTATCCCAATTTCAGTCAGCGTGTACGTCAGTTGGAAAAAACATTATTCCAACTAATAATTCTTAGTGTAAACCTAAACCTATCAGATTCACTTTCAATTGTTGATTAATATAACAATAAGGACATCCCTTTCTTGAGTTTCAAAGGATATGCTTTATTGGTTAATTGTTATTTCCTTCAATCATGTACTCGAATTGATCATTTCCTTTAAGTTTTTTATGAGTCGGAATGTAAAAATTAAAAATCCTTTTCAAGGTTTCGATTCAACATTATTGATTTGATATGTTTATATACTTTACGAGTAAAGTAATGTGTTATGTTGCCCAAAATTCTACTGATCGGAATGAAACACGAAGACTTACTGTAGATAATTAAGGTAAAAAGAAGCACCAAGATTTGCAAAGATCTGTAAATACGTGGATATCTCAATACAGGCAGATCACCCTTCTGCACTCGATAAAGATGTCTGGGGATTACTGGGAGTTTAGATGTTTGAAACGTTCAAGTTTAGATGCAAGTTCCCTCCCACATTTGCAAAAGTTCGATAGCACGATTCCATGACACTCATGAAGCTAGCTCGTATAGTAGTTGCTACATAATTATTTTCCCATCCAAATTCCTTACTCATGATGATATTGACTCACGGCGTAGTCATAAGTGCTTCTTACGTGCAATACCTGTATCAAAAATAATATAACTATGTCGAGTTTGTGAACAAACTAGCTTCGTTAACAACCTGCGACGATGAGTAACGCCGAGCCAACACAGGCACAGTTGGCGGGTTCAAATTAATACGATCATTAATTTGGTTCTCGTGATACTCGTATAAGTTTTTGCAGGAGTTTCTTTTGCAGGTAAAAAAACATAGATAACAATATTAGTTTTGTGGTGTCATCTGGTATACGCCTCTTCATTACATTCTTCCAGCTCGCCTCTCTATCCGCGTGAAGCTGTAAAGATCGCTAGGGCCAACAGCAACTGTCCATTAGAAAAATAATCATTACTTATATGGAGTCGGTTGTCAAATTTATGGCTAGCAACCCTACGTAAATCAAGTGTAAGATTAAATTGTGTAAGTAAAAAATAGTTTCTATGCAGTTCGCTATTCGTAATAGACAGAGATAGATCATGGATATCTTCATTGGAATGGTCCCCAATGTAAATTCGTGGATGTGTGTTCGATCACGCACTTCTATATCCTAATGACTTAGCTAGTGGCCTTTTCTTGTGAAGTGTTGATAATGGTGTTGCCACTCGTCGTGACTGCCACTCTAGAAATAATAGAAATCTACATACAGAGTCTAACAATTAATTTGGCTTTGTAAATCCCCCGCTTTTCATCTCGTTCGGTTTCTCGGGTTCAGATAATAAAACCGATAAATTACGTTCCCTTTCATGCTCCAAAAACACTGTCGGTTTTAATTGGTTACGGGCGCGAAATCCTTAACGATATATCTCACTCGATAAACATAAATATACTGTTAATATTGCGACAGACTGTAAAGTCTTGTTCATGCGTATAGATGACTGTTTCTTCAATAGTTAAAAAAATAGTTTTGGTCTTTCCTAGCACAAGTATCAACAGCAATACTAATAAATTTGATGTAAATCAAACAAGGGTGTCATAATGACGAAGTATAGAGCTAACAGTATCACACATTACATGATGATGATGATGATGAATCATCATTGATGATCTTCAGATCTTTTAAACGCAGTTTATACAAGAATTTATATGTGTGTGGTGATATCAACTTGTGTTATCCTGGTAGCTCTATAAAGTGTAACCTCCGCAGTGACAATTATGACTTTGGCCATTAGTGCTTTCAGTGCCAAGATATTTGAGGTTAGAAGGAAAAGAATAAATGTTTCTTGGTGTTAATCGTTTTAAATTTAAACAGATTGAATTTCCAGAATAATAATGGTGGTTTGGTGTGGAGATTGAAGACGACAGAACCCACGGGTCCCTCCACTTTTATGATGTCTTCTATAGCGTTGGTCCCCACCACACAGTTCTTCATCAGCTCTGATTGCCATACCAGAGAACGAAAGTTCTTATGTTGCTCGAAGCCCTTTGTCATGGTTTGACTTTTGCTTTCTAATAACATCAGCCGTTTCTTTCGAAGTAAGGATATGCTTATGAATTTTTTGCAACGCTCATGATGGCACTTGACTCTCGATCGACTCAAGTCAGCTAACACGACTTTTTTGACGTTGATACTTAAACCCTAACCTTTGATGCTTACGAAACTTAATGTGAATATATTGTATCACATAGATAGTAGACCTTTGGATAGGTAGCTATAGCTAAGTACGCTCAATATTAATAAACGAAAGAAAGATTTTCAATTACAACCTCTTACGTATGCACGACTCGGTTCATGGGAATCGGTATGACGCATGCGTGCGTTACTCACGAGTACAGTTGAGTGGCATTACAATTACTCGGTAGGTTGTACAGCGTACAGCGACCGGCCTCCACTGTACATTTTATGTCCAGCAAGCGTACGTAATGGTTTTGCATTCGAGTGGAGTGGTTAATTATTAGAGTGCCATACACGAAGCGCCCAACCGGATGATGTTTGAATCGGATCTGATGCAAAACTAGTAACCTGCCCTAGCTACGTTTTGGGATTTTATTTCAATGTTTCTAAGAATAGTGACGTCAAGTATCCCATAAGCTTCAATATAATGTTATATGGACTCGATATCCTTTTCTTGTCATTTTTCTTTTGAATCTAAAATAATAATATATGATATTTGTCCATTATTTCTTCTTATATAGGATCACGTCTGTGGTGCCCTTAATGGATCCTCTATGGGTGGTGGTGAATTGGTGATCAATTACCATCGGGTGGCCCGTATGCTATTTTGTCGACATTCAAATAAAAAAGGAAAATAAACAGAATTGAAATATTTTTGCCATGAAGCCAACAACTTGGCAACATGCTCCAACTGAACATTTTTTTTATTTATATTAAGTATTTCCGTAGCATTGGTGAAATTTTTATAAAAAATCCTGATATTTTTCATCAGTACCCTTCAATTTTAATTAGTAAAGCTCTCCTCTCCAGTTGAATCCTGAAAATGAACTCGTTGGAAATACGGGTTAAGTGAATCATTAGTGCGCTCAGTTGTAAAAAAAATTGCTGCTAACGTTATACTGATGGAAAATGTTCCTTCGGCTGTATTAATAACTTTATTTATTTATTTTTGCGTTACTGAACCAGCTGGTTTTAGACCGTTATTCGTTAGTCTTTCAAATTCTTTTCGAAGATTTATATTCTGTGCCATGGTTAAAGCACATAGGAATATTTATAAACTTTACTAACTAATTAATACATAATGTATAATACATACATTATGTATTATTGTATGGAGGATGGAGGCAGAAGAGGAGGCATTATGAAACTACAATGAATTATTTTAAAATTCTTGAGCAACTTTCTAAAAATAAATTATCTTAGTTTAGCAAACAGAAAGAGAGAATTCCACATTCGTATGCTAATGTTTATGTTAAGAGGACACCGTCATGGGAATTTATGCATAAAGTGGGCGTGGCCACCATCTTTTGTTTTCTATGTTCAGATTTCCGACCGTCATTCAGGTCACAAGAACAGCACAGAAAAACTACGGAGTAGTACTTATTATTAATTTTTATTGCATCTAAAAATTCTAAAACAATTACTTTAAAAAAAAATTGAACCAACGAAAAAAAACTGAAAAGCGAAAAATAAAATAAACCAATTAGTATTATAATTTAAGATCCTAAATTAACAGTAAATAAATAATTTTGAGGCGGTGCCAAACAGATGAAAAACAAACAATTGCGGATCAAGGATAGTAGAATAATGTAATGACTTCTTGTATAAAAATTGTCAGACAGCACCTACTAAGCGTGCGCTCGGAAGCGAACAACATAAGCGCCAAACTTTTTTTATTTGGTTTTTAAAAACTACTATATGGATTTTCACAAAAATATATGTGAGTTTACATTATTTACATCATATTATAATTTTCAATTTCAAATGTCAAGGGAAAACAATAATTATTAAAAATTTCTTTTTTTCTTTTTCTTCTCTATTTCTTGGCTGGCAACGCATCAGTGATGCCTTTGTTGTTGATGAAGTCCATAGGCAACGATAGTTACTTACTATCAGGTGGATTGTCAGCTCGTTTGCCGGCTATTTCCATAAAAAATAATTAAAAATCGTCATATAAATTCTTTCATTGAATAGTAGCATTTGTCAGTTAACCATTTAAGTAACTCTTTTTAAATTAAGTGAAAGTTATGATTTTAATGTTTTCAATGATTTTATTGTTATATCATTACACACATGACGTGAGTCGAATTTTTTGAACGTATCGCTGATCGAGAAGGTGGTACCATGGTACACATAGTCGGTTAGGGTATCTGGTTGCAAAATAACAATTATTTTTCTTTTCCTGAAAAAGGTGCAATCTCATATATGCATATACCTACCAGTCAATGACACTAATTTTAGCTTCCTAAAGAGAGGTTTGCAGCTAGTGTCTGAGGTAACATTACACATAGCGCGTATACATCGTTTTTTAACAATGAAGACTTTATTGAAATCTGTAGAGTTTCCCCATAAAACTATACCATAACTTATATTAGAGGCAACATCAACATAGCCGTGGTAGGCTTTTAAGGTTGCTGACATATTACTTATTTTTGGTAGAACGAAACGAGAAATTTTTGTACAAAGTTTGATGATGTTGAAGAGAATAAATAATCTAGACACGGGGTAGCGTGTAAAGCCAATTTCAAGCTAACAGAATTGGCGAGCAGCACCGTGTGTATTATTACAAGAACCATTTGGAGCCACTTTTGACCACCTCATAACTCAAAAACTATTCAACATAAACCTGTCAAATTTGGCTCATTTATTGAAACTTACGAAATACATATGTGTTCCAAATTTCATATACACATCTCGAACGGTTATTTAGATATTAACGTCCAAAAATCGTCACTCACTCACTATCACTGACTGACCTATAGATCAAAACTCTAACTCAGTTCCAGATGACCTAGAAAGTTAAAATTTGGCATCCAGATAGGTAATCGGGTGAATACAAAGAAATAAATCAGAAAGTAGTAAATTTTTATTATAATTTTTCAAAAAATTGTTTCTATCAGAAACACTTATAATGCCTGAAATTTAAGAGTAGCAATCAAAATTTGATGACATCTGGTCATTAAGTGGATTTCAAGGTGAATATATAACGAAACATATCGGTTTTAGTACTTTGTAAAGCTTTCAACGAGGGGAAGATGTTCATGATGTTTATGTATATGTTCATAAGATGTGCATATCATTTACGTATATTTAAGTGCAGATTAGTGGTTTGTACAGAGACGTTATTTCCAGTGTATTACGTCGTTTCATTTTTAATGTGTGAAAAAATATTTTTTCCTAATCTTGTACGGCGTGTACACAAGAAAATTTTGTATTATTTCCGAAATTATACCAGTTTAAAGTGATTCGAAGTATGTATATTGTGGCACGTTATGTCATCGAACACAAACTACTTATAACTAGTAAGAGTATAGTTGACTATCGTATTTATTAATATCGTATTTTATTTTTCACTATCCTATATTTTTATAATATTTTCCTACATGGTAGCAGAGCGTGGTTAGGTGGATAGGTTCAGTGACAAATCCTATGACCGTCCTACACATCTACACATCCTACAAATCTTCTCCGTTAAATATTTGCCGGTAACCGAGTTATTTGCCGGCCCGGTTAAAGTATCTCCGAAAATGTCTTCGTGTTCGTTCAAATTGAAGAAGTTGACGGGACGAGCGAATTACTCTTCATGGAAGTTTGGTGTGAAAACGTATCTACAGCACGAAAACTTGTGGGATTGCGTAGAACGTCCGGACGGCACCAAACCAGATTCAAGTAAGGACGTCAAAGCCCGTACAAAAATCATCCTTCTTCTCTCATCTTGAGAAAGCCTTTGACGACAACGGCCTGACTAGAAGAGTCGGACTATTGAAAGACTTGGTCACAACTACGTTAGAAGGTTGTGGTAATAGTATTGAAGAATACGTGAATAAAATAACAAGCTGTGCAGCATCAACTTTCAGATTGAAGACGAGTGGATTGGTAGATTGATGTTGGCCGGACTCCCCGATACTTATAGGCCAATTATTATGGGTTTAGAGAGCTCTGGAATACCCATCACTGCGGAAGCTATAAAGACAAAACTAATCCAGGAGGTTAAAAGTATAGAGCCCTCGACTTTTTAAACTAACAAAAAAAAGTATAGGTCTGCACGGGGCCAAAGCCCTCGTTGTTTCAATTTCACTAAACATGAACAAATAAGCCGATACTGCATAGCTCCGAGAAAGTCCAGTACTAAAAATGATGTAAAGAGTCAAAAGTGTAAGAATTATAATACTTTTATTGCAGCTTTTTCAGCATTCACGGAAAACAGCATGAGCAATGACTGGTATATAAATTCCGGTGCAGCAATGCACATGACGAATAGGAGTGATTGGCTGTATGATATTCAAACTACTCCTATATCTAAAATTACGTTAAATTATGTGGGTGACAAGAAGTCGCTGCCTGTTGTGAGTATGGGACATTTTAATGTAAACTGCGGTGATAATAAAATAGAAGTTCGAAATGTCCTCTATGTTCCAGATATAGCTGTTAACCTACTCTCAGTAAGTGTAATTAGTAAGAGTGGAATCAAACTGTTGTTCAACAACAATTACTCTAAAGCTGATGAAGTTGGTTTGTATGAAAGTGACTTCCAACCCCTATTTTTACCCCTTAGGAGATGAATTTCAAAAAATCCGTTCTTAGCTGACGTCTTCCTGGCAATCTCCTTGAAAAATTTCATTTTATTCATACATAAAAATTATTAAATTTTATTTATACATAAAAATGTAAGAAACTACCGAACCGAATAAAAAACGGCGAGTCTCCTTTTGCTTTTATATATAGATAATGTATTACGCAACTGAACAGTAATTTAATTATTCATTCTCTTACATATCATCAAACATTTTTATTTAAATACAAATAATAAAAATATAAATAATTAAACAAAACTACTCCATTTCTCTGTGCTATTTAGTTTTCCCCATTTAACGTTTTGACAATCATAAGCAAATGTCAAAAACTTTATACGCTACTTCAAATTCTATATTAAAAATCGTGTAAAAAATAGCGCAGAGAGACATACGTCCGACGTCCATGAAGACCGCAGTCGACTGAACGCACATCATAAAGACAGTGTGGGAATGAGTTTTTGTATGAAAATTGTGAGACAGCTATACTGAGCGTGCGCTCGAAACTGACCGACGTAAGCGCCAAACAACGTTTTTATTTGGTTTTTAAAAACTGCTTCATGTTTTTTCACAAAAATATACATGGATTTAGATGTGATAATGTTCTATGTTTTAAAAAGAATTCCGTGCAAAAATTACTTAAAATATCGCGGTGGCAAGCTATAATGTAAATAATTAGACCCTACTTTATGATTTTTTTCTATCGAGAAAATTTAACGTTATCGTGTTTTCATTTTCGAGCAGATTTAAAGTAGATAGTCAAGAAACATATACCTAAGTATTACACTAATAGCGTATAAACTTTACGAGATATATGGCAAAGAAAATCAACCAAACGGGCGCGGTAGCGCCTTAAGACGGTGTACTATTATATTGTGTGACAAAGAGTATGATAGATGTGTGCAAATACTGAATAAGTTGATGGTAAATAATACTTTGGAGACTTGTGAGTGGTACAGTTCCAGTGATTTTTATGGTAATAACTGGGAAATAAGCAGACGCGCCATCGGAAGTGGTAACCATGGACTTCCTAAAGACCCTTTTTTGCATCCTCAATGCCTTGATTAATTATCAAGACCCGAACGAAACATCAAAATGAAATCTAAATGAAAAGAAAAAAACATTGTCAGCTGAATGTTCTTTTGTTAAAAAGCGTGCAATATCCCTCAATTAGCCCTTGATGTAATTTAATTAAGTGTTAATGATACGAAGATAGAAGAAACGTAAGGATATCAGTGTAACTAATTATCGAAACAGGTATTGGTCGATAATACAAGACCTTGTAATTATGTAGACAGACCGAAGAGGGAACAGGTTGCGACTGGGAAAGCTGTTAGCAAATTATACACTAGTGAGAAAACGATTTTTATTTGTATTTACGTAAGGTACTTGTTTGCTTAAATCAACACAGTTAGAATCTTTCTTCAACTTCTGTTTATTTGGTGGTAGATAATTGTTATTAAATTACAAATTGTCGTTCCATTTCTCCGCTAAACCTGTTTATAATAAGGCCATTATAAACACTACACACTCATATTACATAAAAATACGTCCAGTTGTTCAAATGTAATGGATGCTTAAAAGCATTCAAAAAACGTAGGTACTTTCAAAATTCATAATATTGCAATTGAAACGATAATATTCAGATTCGCAAGAGCCGGTAAATTCAAATCCTGCAAAAGCATCGCACTTTGTTTTATTGCTTCCAATCTGAATTAAGTGAGGCCATAAGACAATGTCTTAAATAAATCCAAGCATTCATTAAAGGATCAGTGACCTCATTCAGAATTTTAATTCGACTCATTAATCCGTTTAAGGTTTCAAGTACTGAAGTGGATTCTTTAAATGCACTTGGCGAGTTGTCTTGTGCAATTTTATGAAAAATAAAATGGTAGATTTTATTTTGTTACATTTAAGCTTTTTCTTCTATCTTTGTTTCATTACAATGTAAAATCTCCATCTTTAAGTTCAAAATTCGGTGCTCATATAATCCAATGAAGCGATCCTTTTGTGAAACCGGCATATATATGAATTTGTGAAAGAACACTAGGGTACTTACTATTTCTAATTACCCATGTAGTAGTTCGCATATCATTGTTGGATATGTCCGAGCCACCTGCGACACAAGGAATTCTATTTCAATGGTGAATGTGTTGTGAAGCTGAATGAGTGAATACACAAGTATTCAACCCCTTCCTTCTTGCTTTAGATAAAGAAATTTCAAAATTCCCTTCTAAGTCCACACTCATACAATAGAAGTACCTAATCTCCACAATATGAGAAATCTTCTTACAAAGTTTCATGCTTCTGATTTTATATATCCACTGTTTCAGGCTGTGTTGTCAGTAACATCAACCGTTTCATTATTTAGATATTAAGCAAAATTTCCAAAGCGTTTCCACCTTGAGTTAACAATATTTAACAATTGACATTCGCAATTTGTGATCTATAACCTCTCTTGTTGCGTTTAAATAAAAACTATGTAGAAACCAATAGCACTTAGAACTATACGAATGACCTCAATCCATTCGCAATATAGAATATGTAGTTGTTTGTTAACGTAATACCTGCATGGACGCCGAATACCATTAATCATTCGTACACCTGAACGCGACGTCCTCGTAAGCAATTGCCGCGAAACAAAAGATCATTATTGTACCAACAAAGAAAATAATACTGGGAAGAGAGGAAATTTTGTTGTGATCTAGTCCTATCGATTTAATCAATATGGTGTGTTATTAAATTTACTTCTAGAATATTTCCAACAAATCCATCCTTCTTCCAACAAATTGTGTTTTAATCTGGATCAATGAACTAATATACTAAATTCGTTCACTGATCTGGATGGCATAGCGGCTTGCCACAATATCAAATAGTTCCTTCCACCCCGTTCTCTCGGAATAGTAGCTCAAATAATACTGGGGTTTTTTATTTTTAAATATTTCAAGTAACTTTTTACTAAGTCAACTAATGAAAACCAATCAAAATATTCAGGATGGGTTTAGACTCAGTGATTGCTGACGACCTTGTACATTTGTGCGCAATAGTATCATTTAGCAACTATTATGTCGTATGTTGGTTACATTGTTAATTGATATGTGCTCCGGGTGCTCCCATAGTAACGGTATCAGGGTTACTGCCAATGTTAAGGTCATGTGCTCCACCATTATTAAAACTGTACATAACTATTACGCGAGTTCGTCAATGTTTTTGTGTTTACTTACTGCATTTTCATCTATCGTTTCGGATTTAAGTCTTGAGGTCTCATATCTCATATCCATATTCAATACCGATATTATGATAATGGAAGATCTAAATTTAGGAGTACATATACACTTTGTTTGATGAATTGATAACTTTTTGTTGAATAATAATATTTCTAAAATTCAAAGATACGGAAAACAAACATTATAACATTTTGTTTAGATTCAGATTCAGTTTCAAGCAAAACACAGTTTTAGTAATTCTAAGTTATTATTTTTTGCAAACATTTGTTCTTAGTTCAGTTAATTAGTTACTTACATACACTATACAGTAGAAAAATAAACTGAACATGAGTCATAAGCATTATCTTATAGATCTAAACATCTTATATCTTATAGTTCCTCTTCCGTTCCTTCTAGATCAGCCTTCGTCAAACAGGCACTCGTTATATTATTGTAAGTAATTATACTGAATTATAAAGAAAAAACAATACCTAGTTCAACGGCCGATTTGACTCAACTGTTCCCCGAACTCCCCAGAGAAAGTGCGTCACTGTAACTAATGGCTTTGATTGTTTTATCTTTTTGTACGAGGAAGCTTAGAGCGCCTGCACAACCACTGACCGAGTAAGAAATTGACACGCTAATTGCCATGACTCATGCACAGACTGTTGCTAGTGTTGCAGTCAATTTGGTCACATTTTGATTTTTTAGGGTTCCGAAGTAAAATCGAAACCCTTATACTTTCGTCATGTACGTCCGCTCGTCTGTTCGACTTCGAAGCAAAGCGCCGCGGCGCCGAGACCCTTAGTGCTAGAAAGCTGTAATTTGACATGGATATTTATTAAAACTCCAGAATCGTAGCATAAAATATTGAAAAACATTTTCTTCAAGTTACCTCCTCTACAGATAACGTGAGGATGATTTTTTTATTCTTCGCTACCCCAAAAATACCTCACACTATAGGGTACTGTAGTTTTGACCATCGGAGTCTCCTCCTTTTTTTGAAGTCGGTTAAAAGTTTTGACTTCAAAACATTTTCGAAGGAGAGTATTGATGATTATGATGACAATCGGGGTTTGAGCTTTGAGATTTTTATTTTTATTTTAACATTCAAGTATCTGATTTAACCAACGAAGTAAATGAAGTTCGTTGTAGACCTATTATTCACAGTTATCCCATGTTAATGTAATCTCGCTAGCCTATTAACTGTACATTACCTAGCGGAGTAAGGAACCGTGAACCAATGAATAAATTAATAACGAAGCGGTGTTGTTAAATCGTTTTATTGTGTAGTTGTAGTACAATCAGGCATTAACCTTTATGATATCGACCAGGATTTGGAATAAGTAAGTAATCTCGTCGTGATTGCTTAACAAAAAAGAAATAATCAAGTTAAAGCTTTGAATTCCTAAGGTTATTTTTTGCTGAATCCAAATTTACACGAAGTAATATAGCTGGAGAAAAGATATCTTCATTTATAAAAATAACAAAGGCCAGATCGATTTGGAAATAAAATATCTGAAGGTGTCGTCGGGATCGTCGGGTCATGATAGAATCGATGTAATGCGGCGAACCAATCAGAGAGATTGAGCTGAAAGGCAATTTCAAGATTGTGGGAAAGATTAGAATTAGCGGTAAATAAGTGTGTTTGGATAGTTTCGTGAGAACTGAGAATAAATGCAGACTGGACAAAATGAGGTTCTGACTTTTCTTGCAAAAGAGATATACATAACTCAGCTTTTTGCTCTGATTGAGGTCATGGTTTTCTTGAATAGGTAGTTGTTTTCTTATCAGTTTGCAACATGCAGAATGATTTCTAATATCCCGACGAATCTAGGTTTATTCAAATTGTGCTATTCATTTACTGTTTCGGAGCTAATTTTGCGAAAAGATTTTGAAAAGCGGTTTATTTGTTTACCAGATTTCACTAAGCAAGCTACTAATGTAGTTTTATAGGTTTTGATTAGTCAATAATTTAATCTGGGGTTCGTTTTAACTCTTTCTTGTCTAATTGAACTTCCGTTCTTTATAGCATCATCCAAGCTATTGTCTAAATATTTTGTACTGTTATAACCTTGTAAGTGATTACATATTTGCCGTTTTTCTGTTTATTTGTTCCGCTATTTGTTTAAGGCTACAATTGCTTATAAAGAAAATAGCTTTCTAGGAATGACGCCTTTTTATTTAAACTATTGCTTACGTGTCCTTTTAATTAACACATTTTCCCTTTAACACAATAAAAATAATAGAATTGCATATTATTATCATCGGTTTCTAGATCATCGTTATGACTTCATCTTCCCTATTCCAAATGAAAAAGTAAGCTAATGTATTCTCTTTGGAAGTGTCGAACATTGAAACATGAACCATAATCTAAACGCATTCATCATGAAGTGTAACAGAATGAAAAACTTTCGGAAAGAAAAGTATTTCAAGACGGTTTCCAAGAAATTCCAAGACATCTTTATGCTAGCCGGTGCACTGCCCTCGCAAGATATACCGCGGTTTTAAATCAAGACAATGCTTCCAGTTTGAAACAATCATCGATAGTATCTGCTCACGGTTCGCCGTGAGCTTATCTAGCAAGTGTGGATCTTTTAAAAAGAGTAGCATTCACTGAAAAAACTCTTTTCCCAGAAATTCTTCTGTTATCGTTTGCGTCATCGCCTACTTGTTGAATGTTATGACGATTGCGTTATTCAGATTGTTTTACTTGGAATAGAAGGTTTGAACTTATGTTGAATTCTGAATAGTGCATATATTTTTATATCAGAAAAAAGCAAGTTAAAGATAAATTTTATTATTAAGGCAATTAGGACATTGCTTTAGGATAACTTGGATTCGATTTCAATCCGACAATTATTATAACATTGCAGTCAATCCCAAAATAATTTCGTTCACGGTTCACGAAGAAATGTGTAAACAAAGAGTTATCGTGTTCTTGTTCTCGTTACGATGAATGACTACATAACATTACGCTACGTGGTTTATTTATGTCCGCCGAGTAACTCTCCCACTGTGAAGTCATTTTGCGACGCCCTTCAATAGGGTGTCTGTCTCCTTCTCTCGTATGCGATTTACATGCGATGCGTTATCTGTTTCATTAAAAATATAAAACGCTAGATGGATACAAATCATATTTTCTTAATGTTTATGCACTGTGCGTAATTCTTAGCGTTAAAACTGACAAGTAAAGTTCTGTATTAAGTTGTTTATTTATTGTGTTATATTATTTCCTAGATTGAATGATGCTTTGTATCAATTGTATCTGATGATAATTTTAATTTTGTATTGCTAGTTTATTAGAAACTACCTTGAGTAAACTTCAAGTTCTCACTTACTGCTTCACTGCTCTCGGTATTTTCAATTTTAATACTCCAGTATCTTTCAATTTCAAATCATTATCAAAATCAATATTCCGAATAAGTTAAGCGGCTTTTCTATTTTTAGTAAGTAAGTGTAATGCTTACTTTAAGCCCTTTGTTGTATGAGTTTTTCTATGCATATTATCTCTGTGTGTATTTATGTACTTATGTAACATTCCAATAAATCGATTACTTACGATGAGTGAACAGATTGAAGACGATATCCAATCTCAAGGAATTCCTACAATCCGCGGTTTGTACTTCTTGAACTTGACGTGTTGAGTTTGCGTTGCGGCATGTTGTATGCAGTAACTCAATATTATCTTATGTAACACATTATGTATCGTTCCATTCATATTGTATCGTAAGTGATACATTAAAATATTTTATCTTAGAAGCGCCGAGAAAACTACCTCATGGTTTTGAATTAAATGGTGTTCACCAAGATTATAACTATTTCGTTTTCCTTAACTTTTTTTAGTAACTGACTTGTGAAGGTAGCACTTTTAGCATTTAGGTACCCAAGTTCGTATATCTTAACTTGTCAAAGTTATTCTAGCGTTCAAAGTTGTCTTATTTTTAATATTTCTTGATTTGAAGACTTCAATCTTGTTAATTTACGCTTTGAGTTTATTTTTGGTACCACTTTCTTAACCTTGAGAGCATATTAAGAATCAATAAACCTACGCTTCGAGCTAAATTGTACTTGAATCTGGGTCACAACAACACAATTATTGTGGCAGTGGACTTTAGAATTAGGCCGAAAAATAAGTACATAGCTCAATTTTATTAATTTCATAGAAAATTGTTTATTAAGGTTTTTTTGAACTCCAGCAGATATTAGGTTAGGTTGAATAGGTCTTTAAAAAAAGTAATAGTCGATAAACTTACTACTTCAGAATTGTACATTGCGCGTGGCCTGACACGCACTTGCCCGGTTTTTCTATAAACAGTTGTTTACATTTTAAAGTAGGCGACTTCGCGTTTAATGTCCTAGTAAGCCATTTTAAAAAAACACTACTATTGTGTCAGCATTACATCTTTTCTTATGAAAAGAAACACAAGTAAATGTTTTCTTTTTAATGATTACTTTTGTAAAGAAAAATATAAAAATTCTCGGTGCTGTTGTAATAAGACTTTCTAGAACAATGGTTGTGATCTAAAAGTTTAATCTGGTCAGGAGATACGGGTAAAGTTAGCCTTGTATCGGAAACATTACTCCCTGTGGTAGGATTATTGAGCATTTGTAGTTTATAGGATAGGTGGGTAGTGGGTTGAAGATAAGAGTAGTAGGATGGGATTATTCTATGATAGTTTTGTTGTAAAACTGTTTATGTTTCAGTTTGTAGACTTTGTCCTACAACCTATGTACATACAAATCCTTGTTTTATATGATCGTTTTCCTATCGTTAAGCTGGTAAAATTAATATAAATTATTCTTTGGGTTCATTCAGGTAATTAATCCAAATATAAAGTATCCTATAGATATAAATTATAATTACTCGTTACAATTACTATATTAAATTATTCGTTTTCATAAAAGATAATTAACTTACATAAATTAACAATAAACTAATTTATACTGATCTAATTAATTTTGCTATGACGTGTCCAATGTATCCATTATTATATTAAACCACATTATTACTAAATTAGTTAATGCATTGTAATTGTAATGTATATCTCTATTTTATGTCTCTCAAACGGCTCTTTTAAACATGTAATAATTTATCCGTTATTTCATTTCGGTATAAAGTTACAATGTTAATTTTTGGTTAAATATCTAATTTAATAATGTAATTATGAGCATGACTCCACAATATAGGGGTAAGTGGGAAAATTAACGAAACCCTGAAGTAAAATTTCAACAAACAGCATGGTAGTGTTTATTATTTTAAAACTGCAGAATTGCAACAAATATTTAGTTGTACGATTAAGTACGATAAACTATCCAGCTAGGTAATTCAATAATCAATACGATTGCTTATTATAAGAACAGAGACACGGAAATTACCGTGCCTTTCGAAGCACGGAAGAACACGAGACATTGAATACGGTCGCACATCTACCTACTTCCGATTATGCCCAAAGTTACTCAACTCGATCGATCATGATTGACAAGCAGTGGATTAAGCTACGACTGTTGTGAGCACTTCATAATGAGATTAGAAGTCGTACATTGGCAACCGAACCGCCTTTGATTGCGAATATTAAGTGGCACTGACCCTGATTTCGGGTGCCAATGTCAGTAATTTACGATTAACAATGAAGATATTCTCATTTCAGTTTGGTTTATATTTATAGTATAGTTTAAAAGACAGCTGTGGGCTGTGGGATTTTTTAATAATCGATTTAAACTAAACATTTAACTCCAGCCTTTTGAAGTTCACTATTAGACTTTCCAATTGCGCCAGTCCGACCACACGTCTTTAATAATTTTGCTTAAATTAGAACCACTTTGGTTTACATTAAAATAATTTATTAACGAGGCGTTAGATCCTGACTATAAATTCCAATAAAAAAATATATACCATGAATCATACAATCATACATATACCATCACTATTTATACTTATACATATATGAAGAAGAAGTTGACATGACATATTGTCGACGCGAAGACAGCGTTCAGACTTTCAAATGGAAAATTGAGATGCAAATGCATTGCCGGCCTTGTTTGTAATAAGCCTGGAGCCCAATTCTCATTTCGTAGAGATACATGTCTAACAGAGATATCTCGAAAAAACATGGCGACCTCGAATAAAACGAGGCCCATCGGCCATGTTTTTTCGAGATATCTCTGTTAGACATGTATCTCTACGAAATGAGAATTGCCCCCCTGTTTCTTTATGCCGTGGTCGTCTGGAGCGCTGGGCGAGTTCTCGACGGCAAATTCGATTATTTGCAACCAGACAGACAGGGCTACATAGCTTTGATATTTCGTATTACTGCTGTGTAATATAATAATCCGCTCTCGCTTCGGGTAATGTTAATAATCCTTAAACGATGCTCTATTATGGAAACAAATTGTCAAGCGAAAAATTCTATTGAGCTTTTTGATTCATGTGTTTATACATTGTTTATTGTAGTAGTTAAACAAAGTAAATCAAAACATTACTGAGATGTCCCGTCGAATAAAATATCTATTGTATTGGGTAATGTGACCTTTTGAAGCGCTTAGAAATAAAACAATTCATAAGTATCGTAAACAATTTCAAAATCATCATACTTAAGACGGTGTTACCGACTGATAGACAACGCAAAGCCAAACCAATAGACCAAGAAGCATAAAACTGCATATAGATATGGCTTAAATAAGGTGTCCATGAGTGATGAGACTGATGAGCCCCATGACTAATGGACGGGAACGGTAAACGAGGTGTAAGGGAAGTAGAAATTGTTGTGAAAAAATACCTTTTTTTTATTCTACTCAAACGTTAAGTGATTTTTGCAACAATATATGTATATACTTATGCCATGCATGTCTTAAAGTATATAATATCATCATACATGTTAACTGCGGATTATTGCAAAGTAGACTAATACTAACTTAATAACAATGCATTTGCCCAAAGTAACGCCTGATACTATTACCTATAGATCTGTTTATGTTGGCGTCTTCTACGTAGTAGTATAAAACTGAAAGGATCGTCCTACCTTTAGGAACTAGACCGCCCTAGAGACTTCATCATCCAACCCGCAGTGAAGTCAAAGTTTGTTGTCACGCCCGGTGAGTTTATGCGTTGAACTCATTACATTCTTTATCCTGGAAGCACTCAAGAACGTGCTTGAGTACCCCTCTTTCTTTGGGACAACCTAGTAGCGGGCCGCTATTCTCATGTCGCACTATATTTTCTCATGTTTTTTTACTTTAAATTTATGTAACTAAGTTAAGGATGGAAGGTGAGAAGATTTTGTGCACTTATACAATTTTTCATAGTAGCTATCAAAAACATTGTCAAAAAGTACATAATTGTTTTTATGTCATTCTTTTGAGCTTCAAGGGTTATCAATTAAATATTTAACTAAAATATTTTGATTTATTATATCCATGGTTAATCTTTTGAATATCAAAGGTTATCAATTAAAATTTAGTCATAGATATGTCCTTAAAATATTAGGTAATGCAGTGTTTGGTACTATGATTTACTCGATTCATAAACAAATTGGTCGCGCGCTCGGTTGAATGTCCTGCACCCAGTCGTGTTATCGTCACGGATATGAGATGATTTGCTTCATACGGCTCCTTATCTGTGACGACAGACGGTACGAGGAAAGCTACAGAGGCGATAAAGGATGTAATGATAACAATGTTATAACACATTTATGTAATTGCTACTTGTGATACTTTCTTTACATCAAGAAAGTATTTAGATTTTTTACAAACCATTTACAAACCATTTATGTCGTTGAAGTGATAAATGTCGACACTTTTTCGTCGTATAACATAATGTATGAAGATTACCAACTAACAATTTGTACCAAATAAAACTAAGGTTTCCGTTTACACCGTTTTGTGCCTTTTCTCCAAGACCATAACTTCAAGGCAAAAATATCTCTATTTTTGAAATATCTATTGAGTTGATGATAGTACTATTTCTTTCCCAATGTTAAGTAACGGTCATTAGTGAAGGAGTAATGTGCATTTTATTGACCAACATTCTCGTTTGTCCGCAGTGCCGTGGGTAAAACGTGTCTGCTCATCAGCTACACAACGAACGCGTTTCCCGGGGAGTACATACCAACAGTGTGAGTATAGCTTTATGTTTTTAATTTTATGTAAACTACAGATTGTCTGAAGTGCTCATAGCCAGGCGGCTTGTGTCGATAGTATTGATCGACTAAGTTAAACAACAGCGGGCGCAGTCTGACAGTGACTGCTAGTGGTGGAGTATGCTGTATGTGGCCTCAAGAAGAGAGAACCGTGCTCAGTAGTGGGACTAGTGGGCCATTAATGGGTAACCAGTCGACAGACAAGCGGTGAACCATTGAAGCTTTCCACATTCCTCTTATTAACGAATGATAACTAACTGATATTCTTATTAACACCTACTAGCACTGCAGGTCCTACTAACTCACCTGTAGCTGAACTGTAGAAGGGACTGCCCTTCTACAGTTCCTATTCGCGGTTTGTCATAGATGTCCATGGGAGGCGAATGATGGTGGCACTGCTAACGAGCTATCCTTATCAAATAAAAAAGGTCAACGAATCTTGAATGATAAATTATTTGCATGCACCTCCCGTGCAAAATTGAATCTCAAGTCTAACAACCTAGCTCTAATAAGTTTGACCTGAGGCCCGCTATCAAGCTATTAGGCACTAAAATCAATACTTGGTGTGTTCCCGTTCGATTACGTGTCTTCAGAATCCTAAGTTAGTTTGCAAGGTACCTACTTCATGGCATTAGACTATCAGGTGAAATTGTATTATTGTATTCAAGCATTACCTAATAAATTATATTATCGCTTGCTTTGGTGAAGGAAATCATCATGAGGACTCTCTTTAATGTTCTCAAAGGTGTGTGATGTCTGCCCATTCGCACTTGGCCAGCGTGGTGGACTACAGCCTGTATGATGATTTTAAGAAACTCACGTATACCTTACTTACCTAAATTCATAAAAAACGTGCTCCTATCGTCCAACAAAAATCATGTTGTTGTAATATGGATACTGTTATTTTTGTAACAAACACCCATGGCGTGTTTTACGCTTTTATTTAGCTCGACCCCGTATACGGCTTTACTTAAAATCTTGTGAAAGCTTTTCCAACTTTATTATACTGTAACGAGTCTTATGAAACTTTGCACTCTGATCTCCCGCGACTATCGCGCGAGTGTTATGAAAGTTCCAAACTGATTACGAGGATCTAATGATGGAATCATCAGATGAATAGTTAGTCACTTGTTTCAGGTTAATTATGTTCCTTCATTGTAATGAAAATTAATTATAAAATTTCACTTTAATCATGTACCAAACCAACCCTTACACTACCAGCGTAGAAGATCATTCTTATTCATGGACGATACCACTGTCACAGGGTAGCTACAAGATATTTATGATTTTGATTACGATCTCCGTTTCTGAGATTGATATGAAACTAAGAAACCGAGAAAGAAACGAATATTGTACAATAGTTTTATGAGGTTTGTTGTGTTAATAGATGAGTAAGTGATGGTCAAATATTCTTCGAGCTTTGTTCTCGATATTAGCATGGCAACACTAGAAGTAACACACAGATTCGCCATTCCGCACTGTATTTTGGAGCTAGATAGGAAATAAAACATAAAATTAAATAAAATAAAAGAAATTTTAATAGTCAAGACGAGGGCCTACCTATATTTTCTCGAATTTTATTTTACATAAATAAATTAATATCCCATCACGATAAGCTCTGAATAATTACAATAACATCACTATTTCAGTGGCGCCGTTTGTCTAACGTCATTTCGCATAATTTATGGTGGTTGGGCAAATGGCTTGCCATAGTGGTTCGAAAATAGACTTGCATGGACAAAACTATCGATCGTGCATACGCTACGGTAGCGCAAATATCGTTTATTGTTTATGTTCAGTCGTATGCACGAACGAGGTGTTACCCGAAATACTCTCGCCGCAAATAAATTCACACTTGCAATATGACGCTAGGTTATTTTTGTTGTAGTCTTTTTGTAGCGTTTATTGTGGAGTCGGTGGGTTATTTGTGAACGTAGCAGGTAGCTACAAAGTAAGAATCAAATTCAATGTTATTGACATCTAGCACTTGATCTTATCAAAAGAGTCGTCGTATCAAAAATCTACGTAAAGTGATATAATCATATTTTAGTGACATTCTCTATTATAAGTACTTTGACTAGACGAATCATAATAATGAGTTATGCTTTGCCCTCAAAACCAATTCGATTCATATAACAATCTATTTTGTACATAAAATACAACTGCTGTACGTTATTAAGTAAATGTGCTCGGACACCGGCGCCACGTGACCGGATAGCCTAGACAATCTAGACATCATATCCCACTGTTTATTACAAAAGCTTAGCCGCGTCACGACATTCACGACACAATATGACGTCATGCGGCAAGGCAAATCCTGACCTTAACGGAAAACGCACACCTATGGTTAAACTTAGACTTCCTAGGGTGGAACTCACTAAGACAATCCATAACTGTCCTATATAGTTCCTCCTAAAGTTTCCTTGTATGGAATTTTACGAAAATTAAATTTTAAATCGCTAAGCTGACACGATAAAGAGATCGTACTTATAGAGGGACCGGTATAAGTATACCTATAGGTACAGGTAATTCGGATTAAAAAAACTTTCGCAGGAAAATTCCTTTGTTATGTTTTCTTTTCAAATTTTGAATGTTATTAAAAACCTGTCTTGCGCCGTACCTTCGTAACCGTTGTTCTTATTAGTACTCTCCCTTATAGATCAGTGTATATTACATGGCTTCAAACCATTAATTGGCCATTACTGAGCACGGGTCTCTTGAGGAGGCCTAGAGCATACTTTACCACACTGCTCCAGTGCGGATTGGTCGATTACATGCCATCAAATTAAACATTAAATAGTAATCATCTTCATCTCGTCTTCCAGATTCGACAACTACTCAGCGAACGTGATGGTTGACGGTAAGCCCATCAACCTGGGTCTCTGGGACACGGCCGGCCAGGAGGACTACGACCGTCTGCGACCGCTCTCCTACCCACAGACCGACGTGTTCCTCATATGCTTCTCGCTCGTCAACCCTGCCTCGTTCGAGAACGTTAGGGCTAAGGTGAGAACTGCAATGACAATTGACTTAATTCCTTAGCCAGAGATTCCACCAGAGATGCACAAGCATACATTTCGTTGATGAAATGGCGTTTGAGAAGAACTAGTAAAATTAAAAAGATGACAATATCTTGTAAAACTCATGACAAACCCTTCGACACTAGTCACTACAAAATTATACTATAGTGTTCAATAGTGTTATGGAAAAAAAAATCATTTATGAATAGACGAATAACCAATTATGTAATACATAAATTATTTCGTTATTATTCCAGTGGTATCCCGAAGTGCGGCATCACTGCCCATCAACACCCATCATCCTCGTCGGCACCAAGATTGACCTTCGCGAGGACAAGGACACCATTGAGAAGCTTAAGGACAAAAAACTCGCGCCCATCATGTACACACAGGTATTAAAGTAACAGACATGGAAGAGACAGGTTATTGCTGTAAAATTATTGAAGAAGTGGTTACTGCTTAGGAACTTTATCGAGTAAATGTTAAGGTTAAGGTAACTTTAACTAGGTAAGATTATAATGATTGAGTGATTGATAACACTCATGTTAATTAAGGTGCAATTTTAGTTACAGCTCAGCTTATTTTTTGTGTTATTTTACACAAACTTTATGTAAATAAATAAATGCTACACACTCATAGTCCCATATTACAATTCCCTGTGTCGTGAGCACGAGGAAAAAAAACAATACAGACAGCCAGAATGAGTACAGTAATTCAAACTCTTGCCTCCCTGGGACTTGAGACAGGACCCTTCGAACGGAATGTTGACCATTGCGCCATGCGGGTCGTCGTTTTTGGTTTATTTGAAATCAGTTACGGTATTTAATTAGATAGATAATTGGCGACCTTAATGGCAAGTGATATTCTCTCCCAGTGAACCCATGGTGTAGTTGAGAATTTGTGGTAGGTGCCAGTAATAATTACATAGACATGAAAATTTATGTATGTAATTGTAATTATGTCAGTTACTATAGTAATTGTTATCGTCCTCTGAGTAACAAATTATTAATACCGCCCCCCATCACATCGCCAGGGTCTCGGCATGGCGAAGGAGATCAAAGCGGTGAAGTACCTGGAGTGCTCGGCGCTGACGCAGAAGGGGCTGAAGGCGGTGTTCGACGAGGCGATCCGCGCCGTGCTCATCCCGATGCAGCCGCACAAGCCGCAGCGGAAGTGTGCGCTGCTGTAAGGTTGGCGCAGGCGATCTGGTATGTGTGTTTGCTTTTATTATTTGGGGACAAGGGGGGCAGGGAGGGGCAGCTGCCTCCCCCCCCAGAGATTCTAAAAAGTTGCCAAATGTAAAGCAATCAAAGTCCTTGACTTGACTTCAGTGGCGGATTTAAGTTTGATGTCGCCCTAGGCCCGTTAAGATATGCCGCCCTTTTTGCTCTGTGAGGAGGTGATTATGGAAATTAAATAAGCAATTTTTAAAAACCTTAATTATTATGTATCAAAAATTAACTTAAATACGTTTTATTAGTTAAAATAGAATTATCGTTTATAGTTGCTAGAAATTGTCAAATGTCATTACGACATCCACAAAAAATAATCCTGCGTGATTTTTTTTTTATGAAAAATGTTTTTCATTATAATTTTTACATTTTTTAATAGAAAGTCCAAAAAAAATATGAACAAAGCAAAAAAAACAAACCTGGCAACGCTTCAAGTTACACAATCGCCTCATACAAAGAAACCCACTCAAATGTTGCCAACTTGTAAATTTCACCTCAAAAATGGCAATTTTCATACATTTTACAAAATTTTTACAAAATGGCCGCCACGGCGTCCGCCGTCATGTCGAAAAAAAATATACCCCAAACAGCAAAGTTGAGGATAGACCCGAGCAAAGAGAGAAAAAAAAATGCAAAAAACGTCATAACACCACCGCGATGTAACCCCGCAAAGACACCTCGAAAATTGAAAAATTTCAAAGTTAAATATCTCGGCGGCCATCTTGTTTTTTTTCAATTTTTTTCAACTTGATCGTAGTAGTCAACCCAAGATTAGCCGATAACGATACCAATGTCGGGTAAGTGGCAAGAATAAAAAAAGTTGATAATTGCAGAGCGGTCGCCATCTTGAATTTTTGAAAGGTCATATTTTTCCCATAACCACCATGTTAAGCAACTTTTCCATACATTATTGTTACCCTCCACCAATACCTTCGGTTGGGCTATTTAAACAGTCCAGTAGCCAGTGTTGCCAGTTAAATTTGGTGAAAATGGTCAAATGTCATTAAGACAACCATGAAACAATTGTGAATTTTTTTGATTAAAAATGTTTTTCCTACTTTTTATATTTTTGAATGGAGTTCAAAAAATCTACAAGGGAAAAAAGTAACGTAACATGGCAACACTTAAGACCAAACCCTACAACCGCCCCATACAAAAAGCCCCCTGAAATTTTGCTGCCTCAAGATATTTCAAAAATGCAATTTTTTGAACATTTTGCAAAATGGTCGGTCGCCACGGGATCCGCCATCTTGTCGAAAAAATAAACACAACCCAAACGTCAAAATTGACCCGAGCCAATAGAGAAAAAAAAACTTAAAAATCCAACGCAATCCGACCCTGCAAAGTCAACTCGAAAACTGAAAAAAATTAAACTAAAATATTATCTCGGCGGCGGGGACGATCTTATTTTTTCAAATTTTTCCATTTTAATCGTGACACATTTCCAAAGATTAGCCGAAAACGACCCCAATCTTGGGTAAGTGCATAATAAAAAAAAAGTTGGTCATTCAACTCAGCCGCCATCTTGGATTTTCGAAAGGCTGGATTTTTCCCATAGACACAGAGGCAAACCAAAAATTCTCCCCATACATTGTATCCACCCTAGACTTTTCGTAAAACAAAAAAAAAACAATCCAGCAGCCAGTGTTGCCAGTCGACATCGACGAGAATGGTCAAATGTCATTACGACGACCACGACACATTTGCCCGTGTGACTTTTTGATTAAAAATATATTTTTTTTCCTTCTATTTTTCATATTTTTGAATAAAAAGTCAAAAACAATGTGTGAACGAATAAAAAAACTCATCCTGGCAACACTTTGCCTCGATTCTCACAACCACCTGAAACAAAGGGATCTGCTCAAATGTTCCCAACCTGAAGAAAAATGTAAACAAAAAATTAAATTTTTCGTACATTTTTCAAAATGGCCACCACAGGGTCCGCCAGTTCGAGAATGGTCAAATGTCATTACGACGACCACGACACATTTGCCCGTGTGACTTTTTGATTAAAAATATATTTTTTTTCCTTCTATTTTTCATATTTTTGAATAAAAAGTCAAAAACAATGTGTGAACGAATAAAAAAACTCATCCTGGCAACACTTTGCCTCGATTCTCACAACCACCTGAAACAAAGGGATCTGCTCAAATGTTCCCAACCTGAAGAAAAATGTAAACAAAAAATTAAATTTTTCGTACATTTTTCAAAATGGCCACCACAGGGTCCGCCATCTTATCGAAAAAAAAATATCCCCAAAATATTAAAATTAAGGATACACTCAAGCGAACACAAAAAGAAATATTAAAAAATCAACCCGATGCTACCCCGCAATCACCTCTAAAATCTAAAAAATTCAAACACAAATATCTCAGCGGCCTTTTTCAATTTTTTCAAATTTTTTCGTAATTCATCTCCCAAACTTTACGAAAACCCATAAAAATATTGGGCGAAAAGTCATTAACAAAAAAGTTGACAATCTCAACTCGGCCGCCATCCTGAAAATGTGAAATGTCAGATTTTTCCCGAAGTCACGGGAGGGGAAGAAGAAAACCCGCAATAGACAACAAAATCCCATCTCACCTCCTTCTGGGAGAACAATTATATTGTTATCACGGCGGTAAGTCTAGAATAACAACCTATAGTAATTATTACGATAGGTTGAAAACTTTTTTAAAAATTATAATTTATGCAATAAAGGCTATTACGCTATAAAAATTATAATTTGCGAAAAGTCTGAAAATTATTATTGTTTTCAAACTAATTAGATTAAAAAGAATCCATATTGCACCGATAAATTAAAAAGTAAACTAAACATTAAAAATATTTTATAAAGAAGCGAAAATAATTCACAAAAATATTTTAGGTAGGTACGAATAATTCTCATATTTTACCGTTCCTAAGTTTTTAGGGTTCTGAAAATTTTACCGCCCCCAAAATTATGGCGCCCCTAGGCCCGGGCCTCACGGGCCTAGGCCTAAATCCAGCACTGCTTGACTTGCTTGGTCGATCATTCCCGTACGTTGAAACTCGAATGAATTCACCAATTCCATTCCGTAAGCTCAACTCCGCTCTGCTCTTTGCTATCGTTAAAGTTTCATGTGTACTCCACTATACCTACAATTCATACTTTCTCATTCTCCATATCAACTTGCCCCCCCCTGGGCCATCGGCTGACGACGCCCTTGTTTGGGTATATCGGGCTTGAGACAGCCATCCAAGGGCCACTGTGACCAGGTTTAATTGTAGCCGTACCCGTTTCGGAGTTAGATCTGGTCGTCAAGTGCCACTGCTCGGACGAGCCGTAGGATGTTCCTGGTTTCCAGTGACTTGGTTGGGTAGGATTATGTGACCTAGAATGCTTCTGCAGTAATCTATACTATGGCAAGGTATTTACAGAGTATGGGTTTTTTTATGGAAATAGCCGGCAAACGAGCTAACGATCCACCTGATGGATGGTAAGTGGCTTTAGTCGCCCATGGACATCAGCAACACCAAAGGCATCACTGATGCGTTGCCGGCCAAGAAGAAAAAGAAAAAAAGAAATGTGGATGACTGTTTTCTTTAACTCACTGGATAATCACGCGATCAAAATCACGGCGTTCTGATATGCATCATATTAAATTTAAAAACAATATTTCTTGCTTGTGTCGAACCTAATGGAGAATTCACACTGAGACGTGAGGCGAAGATGCCTCAAGAGGCCAGCTGTTAGAAGATGCATCGCGAGGCGTCATTTGACGTGTTTAATGCTATTTTGTTGTTCAAACTGAATTCAGTTTTATATAGTCATTTGTCATCAAGCAAAGATAAGTCGTCTTGTCTCCAATGGACACCAACAACAGTAAAGAGGAACCCTTCAAAAAAGGTTAAGATATTCATGATACGACACTGGTGTGAAGTGAGCTGATCTGTGAGCCGATTCACAATTCTGACACACACGTGAACCGTGAACTGAACCGTAAGCTGGTTTTTTCATGAATAACTCGTTTGTATAGTGTAATTCACGTTAGAGTTCCTCTTGCTATCATACTGTTAGTATAACAGCAAGGGGAATTCTTACGTAAACGCACTTTAATATATTAATATTGTTTCAGGAAGCGCAGACACAAGTAGAAGCCATAAACAGCAGAGCTACAAAAAATAGAGCGCACCAAAAGATCCGTCTTCACGATATTACACGCCACAGAGTGCTGTATTAACTATAACAATGGACTGCATTATTCATAAATAGATGTTAATTCTTACCGTTAACGCATCATTACTTGTAACGTGGCTCGGTGTGAGTGAGGTCCGTGTATGTAAACGCTTTTTATATAGTCTGTGGCCCGGTGACAGTTCGCACGATGCGTCCGACATCTGTGACTCGTTCGTTGTCTATAGATTTTTTTCTTAACAAGCTTGATGCTCGGCTCGATGGTATAATAATGTCTATGGATTGTTCATGTTTCTTTCATTCGGGTGCTTTTTCATTAAAACCCACCGTCGATACGGTCTTTCTATTATATAATATGAATTACATTCCTATGTTATTGCTGAAAAACTGTTTTATTAATCTGTAGCGACACATTGTTTCCATTGTAAACGCAAAAATAAGTTTTCTTTTATAGTGATTTGATGTGGAATTGTTGAAATTTGTGTTACGCAGAGATTATTATATTTTTCGATTTATTATTGCCTTTATATTTTGTTTTGGGGTTGTTGTATTTCATTGTAGGTGTCCAATAAGTACATGCGCAGTATTTGCTAATCAAATAATCGATGGTTTGTATAACGTTCGTATGTAACTGTGTATTATATGTATTGTGTTGCACAATACACAATTTGTGTATTATATATAGACGTATGTATTTTAAATGTAACCGTAATGCAGATTAATGCCATTTTTGAAGATTTTATAGTGATTTTGAAACAAAATGTATTTGTATAGTGTGAAAGCTAAATTCATGTTTAAACCAACTGTCCAGAAATTATAATTTTAAGGTTAAATCATCTCAGACAAGAAATATATACGACTCGATTGGGTGTAAAATACAACTCATATAAAATACAAAATTCGTTAAAATGTGTAGGAACACTTTTTTCTGTGTTATTTAAACATCTATGTTAATGGACTTTTTTAAAGTGCACAAATTTTAACTTATACAGCAAGCACAATTATTAATATTAAATTGTTATTTACATAACTAAAATCATGCGAAATTTCGCACAATACCTCCTATTTTAGATAAAACGAACCATATTTTGTTAACGATAAGCTTTAATGTTGCAGTAATTTTAATCGTCTAACATTTTAATGAATACACTGTCTGTATTTTTTAACATTAACGTGCATTTTTAACTACAAATATGTATAAATGTTCTTTTGAGTATAATTTAAAAAGCTCTGGAATGTATCATAATTAATCAATTACCTTAACTGCTAAAAGTTAGTAAGAGAGCCCCATCATACATTCTTAAGACTCAATTAATTTAAATAAGTGTGTGTTACATTTGTTATGTTATATGAGATTCGATCTGTGAAGTTAGCTATCACTCTATACACCTTTACTAGTGTTCAATTAGTAGTAAAAACTGTACAATTCGTTTAAAACTATTTTTCATTTAAATATTTCATACGTACTGGGCGACGCATTGTATGGCAGCTTTTCTATATCTTTAGTATTTTTATAATTCTTAACATAAATTGTGTTCATTGAATAAATGTTATACTACTACTGTATTCAATAAATATTTTTTGTGGATAAGTATGAAATAAACATTACAAACTTCACCCATTTATTTCTGCATATTTATGGCATGATCTATTTATATAATTCACGTTAAATTAATACATTAATGGTTAACTTAATACACTCATGGTTAAATTAATGTATTAATTGTTAAATATTGTATAATATCGTATTCACAAGTGATGTCTTACTATGCTTCGCTCAATTCGTTACCTCGTTACGTTGCAAACGTGTCGACAGGGCGATTGTACGTCAATGTCGCATTAGGCCAATGTGTAATCGAGCCATTAGATACATATCGATGTAGCTAGCTAAGCTGTGTTGATGCTATTGTATTATTAATATTATGTAATGTTCATATTCCTTCGGCGATAATTAAGGTTACATAATGTTCTTATTTTAAGTCCGTGTTTTTTTATTGATTTTTTTGTCGTTTTAACAAAGTTTAGGAACTTTTATCAAAACATAAATGCATTTTAATGCAATGATCAGTTTTGCATAATTATTTTGACGCCTTGTTGCTAATTAAATGTTAATGTGTCATTGTCAAAAGGGAGTGGTTACATGGAGTAGATTTTGGATAGAGTGCTAATGTCCCCTACATTAGCTGTGTGACAAATATACTGACACATTTTGAAGAATAGTCAAAATATAAAATTAAAAGTAACGGGTACTTGCGAACTAACGGCAGACAAATCGTGAGTCTTTATTTACATTTAACCAATAAACACGAAGGGACAAACTGTGTATTGAGTATCCTGAGTTCAAATTATTGAAAAGAAATATCAAATCATTAGCGCTCAATTCCGACCTACCCTATTAGTGATTGTTTCTATGAGTACTGTGAAATATCGCACAACTATTGATTTAGAATTATAAACTGATCTGATTGAGTTAGACAGTGTTAACAACAAAGTACTAGACATGGGTAACTCAACCAAAACACGCGACCTGCTGATCAGATCGTGAGTCACGAAGTTGAGCTGGAGCTGTGAACCGATTCACTATTCAGCTCAAATCAGTTCAATGAGCTGAAAGATTCAAAGAGCCATTCGAGCCATTTGAGCCGATTGAGCCGTTCGAGTCGTTTGAGCAGAATGAGCCGAACGAGCTGCGCTGCGTTCGCGACTCGAGAGCCGCATTTTTATGTGACGAAAGAAATATACCGTAAGTGTATTTCAGTAAGGTTGAAATTTCAATGATGCTTGTAGTTACCTGGTCGATCTGTTGTTGAGCTGCAGCTCAACAGGTCATGTTCGTGTGACCTGAATCTTTGAACCGGTTCAGATCTTTGTTACACACCTCTACAAAGTACGCCTTTACGGAATTCTTTTTCGAATTGGTCGTGTTACATTGGGAGACATTTTTCGCTAAATGTGATAATGGGTTTAGGCTTTAATTGACGCGGCCTCTGTTTTTGATCAATCTTCTTTGTAATATCATGTCACTGGGACACGTTCCAGATATTATTTCACTTTTGTAGAATATTGTGGAATGAACCGATCACGCCTAACGCATAGATTTACGAGGACAAGAGATGAAAATAATAGATTAGGTAAATGTTATTTGTCTCACGCTCATAAAGAATTGAAATAAGAAATAGGTATAATATTATATCAATTCCATTGTACGTTTATGTCATATATACGAAAATCTATATTTATAAAAGGCAAAAGTGATTGACTGATGTATCAACGCACAGGCCAAACCCTTAGGGCTAAGGAAGGATTTTTCAAAATTCAAATAGGGGATACATATGATAAGCATAATTTCCGCGTGCTAAGCTGCGAGCAACAGCTAGTTATGGAATATAGAGCAATTTTTTTTCTATTTTCATTTAAAAACTTTATAGTTAATATCTAGAGACAGAATGGTTTTAGATTTGAAATCATTTGAAAATAATTATTACGACTTTAATTTTGCCATGGCGGGTTGGAAACTTGACGAAAGACTAGAAATTCGTGTAGCTTTGTTTTGGCTATTTTCCGTGAGAAAATAAGATAGGTTCCGATATACCAACTATTATTTTTCTACGCTCTATCTCGTCTCCTCGTCAATCTATGGCCTAACGATTTGAACTTTTATCTACACTGTGCTGGTTTTTATTGCTTTTGTATGAGAATGTTAGGTACTAAGTTGATTATTGTCTAAATCCACTCCTACGTCTGTAAGAAATATGTATAACCTTAAGATTGAGAATTAGGTGTGTGCAATTGTTATTGCTTTTAACATAACGCTTTTTCATATTTTGATACACTTTAAGATGCCATAATCGTTGCGAATAAAGAATCCCACGTTTATCTTTTCTTTTCTGTAACAAACTTCGGTCGAAGCATCAACAATTGCACAAAAATAGGTACATAGTTTTAAGATTTTAATGTACATGTATTGTTCAGATGCAAATATTTAGAAGAATCAGCATGTAAATAACGGTAATTTAAATATTGATTATGAATGGTATGTAACTTTGTAAGCCGCCGCGATGTTAACTTGATGTTTTTTTAAGTAAATTAGAATCATTTTAGGGGGCTTTTAACGCATTTCTGTGTGTAGTTGAAATTGTATTTGGTATTAAGGATAAATAAAATGTTGCTTTTAATCAATGAATGTTTTTTATACTTCAATGTGTTTGTGGATACCAAGAGAATATATCTTGAGCGGCATAAGGACTGATCTTCATATAGGCGACTGTATTTACATACATCCATGCTTAGTATTATCTATGTGAACGCATTGAATGACCGTATTGTCCATATCATTGGTTAATGCCCTTTTTGGGATATATTCATATTGGTGTCCGATAATAGTACATCTTATTTAGTCTAAATTTATTGTTAGTGTCCTCGTTAAGTAATGACCGACACTACATAATAATAATTATATATTATCATTGGTGTTAGCTTTCATTGTTATTCATTGTTACTAATACAAATTGTGTATCCCATACAATATAAATTGTCTTCGGCTTTCCTTCGGGTAAATTTTTGTATAACAACGTGTATAACATTATTTTTATACAGATGAATTGTATATGAATAGATGTGCTGAGTGTCATGTATAATTAATTCACTGATAGGTACGCGTCGAGTAATTCTTCCAAATATTGTAAAGCCTCTGAATAATTCAAAATATATTTATATTAACTGTTCAATAGTTCGTTTTATTTTATGTACATATCTACATATGCTCTAGAAATTAGATTACCTTCAAGACAATGGTGGGTCACTCTGGACCAAGTCTGAACAGACGGCACACTTGACATACCCACCCTAATTAACAATTTGCTTTTTTTTATGGAGTTTCTATCGCTACATGTACCTATTATTACAAAATTTACAGTAGATAATATTATATTCATAAAAAACAACTTAGGCATGTTCAAGCAGAATAGTGATACACATACCCAATCATCTAAAAATAAACAAGACATTTATTTCAGTTACGTTTTCCAGTTCGCATACGAAGGGTGCTTCGTATGTAGGGGTTCGGTGTACTTTTTTTATACCGTTATTACCTTTGATGAACTTGAGAACAACGCTATTATTATACCTGTAAAATGGTTTTTGTAATATAAAAAACACTTAATCCAATGCTACCAACCCTACAGATTTAGTTGAAAAACACTATCACTGATCACCCTTCTAAAATCGATCGTGAATGCACAGAGCAAATAATAATAGATATTTATGTTTCGTTCTCAGTGTCGAAAAGTAATAATGCGGAATCTAGACGAGGCCGTTGATTGAATGAACCTTGGCGGATAGTTACGACTTACGACTAACGTCCAGTGATAGTAACTTAGTATCAGTAATTCAGTAGGTATGTGAAGTACCTGCCTTTTAGAGTTTCCGCAAGGAAATTCTAAGGCAAACGTTGACGAAGTTGCTACACCCACACAGTTTCAAATTGAAAATCATTTATTCATGTAGGTATCATTGATACACTTATGCACGTCATTTTTTTTTAATGAACCAACTTTTCGCAAAGGTGCTTTGTCTTGGAGGAGAAGAAAAGCCGAAAGAAACTCCTCAGCACATCTTTTAAAAATAAAATACATTGGTATATTTCTTACAAAAAAGTATCACTAGCCTGTACGGAACTGGTTGCAGATCTGGTCATTTCCATGCGTCTATTCGTTTATTCGAAGTTAGTTTAATCATGCGTTTATTCGAAACACTACCTGATATAAAGTACTTACCACTGATCAATCAAGTCAAAGACTTCTCCTTTACATAATAAAAACCCTTGAATACGGTTTAACATAATTGCTCTGACCGGGAATTAACCTTGGACCCTTTGCATGGTAACTACAAAGAAGGCCAATCGCATTCACTGTAAGGGCAATGCTTTACTAGGAACCTACTCACTACTCAGTTGGTGGCCATTACCATGGCCACCAACTGTTATACTTAACTGGGGCTAAATTGACTGCTCTTTATTTCAATCCTATTACCTTAGATCAATAAATAAGTTATTTGTTGATCTGAGCTAAACCTACAATATTTCTGATTTTCTGATGTGATCAACATACCTACCTTCATTTAATCATGCTTTTCACGTTAACAGTCTCTATGATAGAGACGTAGCAAATAAAAGTAGATAGGTTAGTATCTTGAATTTTAAAAATATGTGATTTAGACCGTTTAATACACAAAATAACATATCTTGATACAAATGTTGTCTACAATAAAATGATATAAACCATTTGGATGTCTTATCTAAAGGAGGCTTGGTAGATAACACGACCATATGTAGTCAAGAGGGAGAGTGACTCTTGGAAAGGGGTTCAGCAGTAATTGTAAAATAATCAAACATTTTTGTCCGAATACTACTGTACCTACCTATGTAATTTTTTTATACTGTAGTGTGAAATATTTTGAAGTATGTAATTATTTTCTTTCTTTCTCTCTTTTTTCTTGATCGGAAACTGTGTTACTGATAACTGTGTTAAGTACTGATATTATTATCCATGGGCCATGGACGACAATAGCCACTTACCATGACGACAGCAATGAGCATAAAACGCAAAGAATGAAAATAATAGAAAAATATTTTTTAGGTCCGTGTTATGTAAGTGGGTATAGTAACGTTCTATACAATATAACAAAAATATTATAGTAAGGTGTGTAGTTCAAAACACTGTGGGTTCAAAATTCAAATAATTAATTGTAGTCGAGGTCGAGGACAAGGACAACCCGCGAAATTTTTTTTTTACTGAAAAGTTGCTTTATGTAGCCCTTTGTTTCTCGAACGAGTCGTACGGAATCCTATAGCAACTACTCAAAGGTCATCAGCGACTTGATAGTATGGAACAAAGATAGCTGCGTAGATGGCGATGGACATTATGAATATTATGATTGCCAATCGTCAGTCGATAGTGTAGCGCTGCCAGTGAGCAGTCCACTGCGGCGCATATACAAAGTGACTCGAATATCGAATTAATTTTGAACGTTGTTATTCGCAAAAAATCCGCGAAAATTCTTTCTCAATATGGCGAAAGTGTTGCTAAGTCAGGAATTGCCAGATATTGAGGTCAGTATGTCAACTGTGGAAAGGAATGTTTGCCTGTTGATTTGTTTTATATGCCTTGTTTGGTGTATCAAGGAAAGGCGAATTCTCAGGGCAACAGCCCGTTTAACGGCACAGAATAATTACAGGGCGTATTCAACGCACTCTATGCATGCTTTGATATTATTTCTCATTGTAAACAATAATGTCATCAGCTGATTCATTATGTACTTTGTTAGATAGGTACCTACTTAAATACGTAATTGCAATGTATGATGAATGAAGCTTTGAGCATAATATTTGACGCGCACAATGGAACCAACAAATAATTTGTACGCAAAATAAGCCCCTATTTATGTTTTTGATGACATACATTACGAGATACGTTCCGACCTTGCTTGCACCAGATAAAATCGTCGATAAAATTGTAAGTGGTTGTTGTATACCTACTGCGTTTTTAGGGGTCCGAAGTAAAATCGGAACCCTTATAGTTTCGTCATGTCCGTCCGTCTGTCCAAAGAAAGCGCCGAGACCCTAGTGTTAGAAAGCTGTAATTTGGCATGGATATACCTACATACTTATTAAAACTCCAGAATTATAGAATAAAACATTGAAAAACATTTTTTCAGGGTACCTCCCCAACAGGTAATGTGCGTCTGCGGAAAATTCATGGAAAACATTTCATCGAATTGTATTCGCCGAAATCCGAATACAATACATCGAAAAAACATTTCGTCGAATAACAATAAGAACAACCAATTCGTCATAATTATGACAATTCTTCGAATAGCAATACGTAGAACAACATTTTCGTTGAATGACAATTCATACGGTAATTCGACGAATTGTTTATTCGATAAATTGTGTTTTCGATGAAATGTTGATTCGATAAATTGTATTTTCGATGAAATGTTGATTCGATAAATTGTAATTCGATAAAATGTAATTCGATGAAATGTTTTCCATGAATTTTCCGCCCATCTCTCTTCTTCTTCATTATAAAGACGATTAATAATATCGTGCATAAATGAATTGACAAAATATCATAATGAAATTTAACGATTTCAATTTAAAATATCTTACAACTTAAGAAAAATTATTTATGGATTTTCATTTCAGAATCTGCTAACACTGAATCCTAGGGTGAAACAATATACAAACCTTGTACCATCAGCTCAGACCAAGAAGAACAAACAACATTGGAAGCGAAATGCAGATCGGAAATGTACGGTACGTATCGATTTATACGTAACTACTAGATAAAGGATAGATTTATGATACAGATAGGTACTTAGGTATAAATTATAGTACCTCATGTCAAAAGTATCTGATGAAATTCGACACGACAATATAATTGCTACTAATTAAGTAGTTATGTGAGCGAATAGCACAATGGAATTAAATAACTTTCATTGCGGTACTTTAACAACCATTTAAAAACACGCCTACGCTATGCTAAACCATGGTGAAAATGTTGAGTTCCTGCAGGTACCTACTGCACTAATAAATTCCGTCTAAAGTTATTTCTACACAAAGGCACTTCCAACCTTAAATAATGAAAAACCTAAAACTACTTAAAACATTAAAAAGCCCATTAAAATAAGAAATATCCCACTATGTAATATTTTAAATGTGAAAGTTTGAGAGGATATTTGTTACTCTTTCAAGCAAAAAGTACTGAACGGATTTTGATGAAATTTAGCACACAGGTAGACCATGATCTGGAATAAGCAAGAGTAAATTTTATTATCCCGGGAAACGCGGGCTATGCCGTGGGTAAGCGCTAGTATTGAATAAAATATATGCCTGATGAGTTGTACTTTTTAACAGACTTCAAATAATCTAAATTTTACTAACAAAAAATAACCGACTTCAAAGTTACTCAAAAACTACTTGTCAGATCTCGTTTAAATTTATGTGGGAATACATGACAAGCAAGCATGTTTTCGATTCAAAAATGAATCATCAAAATCGGTTCGCCCAGTCCAAAGTTCTGAGGTAACGAACATAAAAAATAATAATAGAGTCGAATTGAGAACCTCCTCCTTTTTTTGAAGTCGGTTAAAAATGAGGAGGTATTCAATTCGACTGTATTTTTTTATGTTGGTTACCTCAGAACTTTCGACTGGGTGAACCGATTTTGATGATTCTTTTTTTAATCGAAAGCTGGTGCTTGTCATGTGGTCCCACTTAAATTTGAGCTAGATCTGACGAGTAGTTTTTGAGTTATTTTGAAGTCATTTATTTTTTTCTTGGTAAAATTCAGATTATCTTTCCTCAGGAATGCCCGTCTCTAGAAAAGAACTTCGACGATATCAAGCATACGACACTGTCAGAGCGTGGGGCGTTGAAGGAAGCCGCCAGGTGTCTGAAGTGCGCGGACGCTCCGTGCCAGAAGTCTTGTCCCACACAGATCGATGTCAAGAGCTTCATCACCAGCATTGCTAACAAAGTGCGTAATTCTTCGGCTTTTGTGTCTGAATTTGCCTTTTTTTAATGACACACTTTCTTATGTCTATCGATGAGAATTTCATATTTCACGCATGCCTTGGATTCAATGGAATACCAACTTTAAGAGAAATGTACCAAGAGCGTAACAACCATATCAGATGTATCAATGATACGGGGCTTCCGGGCTACTGGGGCTTCGATGTGTTAGCCAAAATTTGACAAATGCTCCGGCCCTATTGGAGTGAAGGCGATTTTTAACAGAGAGAAAGAAAATTTTTAACATAATTCTATACCTCCTAAAAGTATAAAACACATACCTTACACTATTATTCATATTGTAGAACTACTATGGAGCAGCAAAGGCGATATTGTCGGACAATCCGCTGGGCTTGTCCTGTGGCATGGTGTGTCCCACGAGCGACCTGTGCGTCGGAGGATGCAACCTCCATGCGAGCGAGGAGGGAGCCATCAACATTGGAGGGTTGCAGCATTTTGCTGTTGACGTATGTAGCTAATGTCTCTACGATATTCTAGAAGAATTAGAAATAGCAGGAGGAAATTGATCACAGAAAAGGAAATATTCGCTACAGAAAATGGATCAGAAGTTGAGAAATATTCGTTACAGAAAATGAATCTTCTTTCTTTTTGGCAAATCTTCAAGTCTTTAAAAAGATTCCAAGACCTCGTATGAATATCAGGGCGTAAAATAATGTGGCAATTTGCGAAATAATGTAGCTCAACTCAACCGCTTATTTACCTATGTGAGTGTTTCCAGGTATTCATGAAAATGGGCATACCTCAGACCTTAGACCCGAACACCAAGCCATTGCCAAGAGGTGGTGATCAGAAGTTAGCACTGATAGGAGGCGGTCCAGCCAGCATCAGTTGCGCTTGCTTCCTGGCCAGACTGGGTTACAAGGATATTACGATTTACGAGAAGGAACAATATTTGGGTGGATTAAGGTACGATTTCTTAGTAGACTACGCTTACTGAATGACGTCAATTTGCATGCCTATTTTAAATTAACACTCAAACAAAGGCAAAACAATTGAGGATTGATTTCTAGAAAGAATATAGTAAGTTTATATAAAAATTTACTTAGAAAAGTCATCTACTGTAAGGGAATAAATAGCATGACACGGGGTCCAGCAGTCCTTAAAACAAAGAATCTCTGCATTACCTTACCTGATGTTAAGTTGTGCGCATCTCAAAGAAGATTCATGAAGATTGGCTTTTGGATCCCTTTCCATCTGTGTCCTTTTGCT
Source organism: Thymelicus sylvestris (assembly GCA_911387775.1). Lineage (NCBI taxonomy): Eukaryota > Metazoa > Arthropoda > Insecta > Lepidoptera > Hesperiidae > Thymelicus > Thymelicus sylvestris. The sequence goes on from OU426895.1 coordinate 13,625,185, forward strand.
TAATTTGCTTATACTGTTGTACCTAATAATTACAATTGATCGAACTTCATGTATATTGTCCCATAGCTCATCTGAAATCCCACAGTACCGCCTACCGTATAATGTGGTTCAGTTTGAAGTAGATCTTGTAAAGAACTTGGGAGTCAAGATTGTAACTGGAAGAAAACTTTCATCAAAGGACATCACTGTTGACGTAAGTTACAATAGAATTTTATTTCTCAGTTACGGATATGGTCCTGCCATACTTACGTCCTCGCGTGACGCGTTAAGAATGACATTTAGCACGTGTAGCCAAGGTGTGGTGTTTTAATGCCATTACATGTTAAGCGCTTACTTGGGTGGCTTTCGGTTCAAGAAGCAAGAGGTATGAGTAACTTAGTGATTTCTCTCTTATTGTTTGCAGGGTTTGCTGAAAGAGGGTCATGCATCTGTGTTCCTCGGTATCGGGCTTCCGGAACCGAAAAGCATCCCAATTTTCAAAGACCTCACTCAGGAAATGGGATTTTATACCAGCAAAGATTTCCTGCCGTTGGTCTCTCAAGGAAGTAAAAGAGGTTTGTGTTTTGTGCGATTCTGTTATAATCTCAAGTATAAAGTAGGTATATTTATTGATCATAACTGCGGTTAAGAGCATAATCATTACCTTCAACCCATAAATGGCCCACTTCTAAGCACGGGTCTCTCCTCTTGGATACCTAGAGCATACTCCACAATGCTTCTCCAGTGCTTTAGTGGCCAACCCAAGTCGGAAGTCTTTTATCCTGGTCAAAAGGCAAAAGCTTCGACATGGCTTAACGACTTTTATCTTACGATAACAACCGTGCAATCAAAAACACAGAAATACTGAAGAAATGTTTTGCCACCAGCGATTAAATAGGTGATTTAATCCGACCGCACCCTCAAATTCAAATTCAAATTCAAAATCATTTATTCATGTAGGTATCATTGATACACTTATGCACGTCATTTTTTTAATTTACCAGCTTTTCGGAAAGGTGCTTTGTCATGGAGGAGAAGAAAAGCCGAAAGAAACTCCTCTGTTGCTTCGGTCCATAATTTCTGATCGACACAACCCCCATACATCAGCGCTTCCATAATCGTGTAATTCCATTCCACACCAGGACTATGCAGTTGCAAGGCGACATTACCCCGTCTATTCGGCAACGTGATTGTGTTAGGCGCGGGAGACACGGCGTTCGATTGCGCGACCTCCGCGCTGCGGTGCGGCGCAAGACGCGTGTATGTCGTGTTCCGGAAGGGATTCAGTAACATACGGGCTGTTCCTGAAGAGGTCAGTGTGGTAAACAGGAGTTCAATAGACAGATAAAGTTTATTTTAATACTAGTTTTCGATTCAGTATTATCAGGGCTGTTCCTCAAGAGATCAGGAGCCCAAATCGCATTTCGTAGAGATACATGTCTAACAGAGATATGTCGAAAAAACATGGCCGATTGGCCTCGTTTTATTCGAGGTCGGCCATGTTTTTTCGAGATATCTCTGTTAGACATGTATCTCTACGAAATGAGAATTGCCCCCCAGTGCAGTGAAGAGGAATTCAATAGGGATAGATAAAGTTTATATAAATGCTAGTTTTCGATTCAGTATTATCAGGACTGTTCCTGAAGAGGTCAGTGCAGTGAAGAGGAATTCAATAGAGATAGATTAGATAAAGTTTGTCTAAATAGAGATGGATAAAGATATCCTACCAATCTACGATTCCGTAACATCAGATTTCATAAAATTCAAAATTCAAAATTCAAAATCATTTATTCATGTAGGTATCATTGATACACTTATGCACGTCATTTTTTTAATTTACCAGACAAAACAACCAGAATCGGACTCGCAAACAGCAAATTAATAAACGCTACACAAATACTTAGGCCCCACAATAGGAAAACAGGACTCAGGCAGATACCACCATACAGAGCGGAACTAATCTGAGCTTTGACGAAAGTTAATGATGAATGTTAATCACTAGGTACCTACCTACTACATTATCATCATTGTTCTCTTCACCTGCGGACAACAAATTTAATTCTATTCATATTTTATTTCAGGTGAATTTAGCACAAGAAGAAAAGTGCGAATTTGTTCCTTTCATGTCTCCACAAGAGGTGATCGTCAAGCATGGCAAGGTAAGATACTTCGACATTACTCTTCATCTCCAGGAAATATTGGTTGTATTGGACGGTTAGGATCAAAATCTCCATAAACTTAGTAATAGTTGCCAAGCAGTTGGTTCTGCTTGTTAATACATATCAACCCGTGACAAAATTTAAAACAAGTACAATTTCACATCCTCAGCCTTTATATGCAAAAACGCTGCTGGATTTCAGGAATGTTTTAGTTACACACGTCTTAGCACACGTTGTTTTAATTTTATAATAATGAAACTTGTGTGTTTGTATCAGATAGCAGCAATTCGTATGTGTCGCACCGAGCAACTGGAGGACGGGGAATGGATTGAAGATCCTGACCAAGTGCTGCAGCTCAAAGCCAACTTCATCATATCCGCCTTTGGCTCTGGACTCTACGATACTGAAGGTAACTTATAAATAAATACAAGTATAACTAACTTATAACGACTACAGACAAATCAAAGGTAAGTGGTCACCATCACTCACGGACCAGAAACACCAAAGACATCACCGATGAGTTGCTGGCCAAAAAAGAAGAAAGAATTTGAGAGCCACTACAAAATAAAAAAAATACTAAATCATACATAACTCCGCTGGATTCAGAGGGCCCAGGACCGGTCGAAGTGCGCCAATTAGGGGAAGCCTATATCCAGCAGTAGACTTTAAAAGGCTCAATCAATCAATCAAATTCTTTATTTGCAGGATAAGGTTAGTTTTTACATAGTTCTTATAAGGTTTTCCAGATTTCCCATCCTCGCCTACTAGGCGTGCAAAGTCAAGTTAGCAAAAAAGACAGACATAACTCCCAACTTTCCAGTAAAAGAAGCAATGTCGGGGATAAAACTGAACCGCTGGAACCTGCCCGAAGTGGACAGCAGCACATTGCAAAGCGTCAGTAACCCTCGAGTGTTCGTGGGCGGAGACCTGGCGGGCGTGGCCGAGACCACCGTCGAGTCCGTCAACGACGGGAAGACCGCGGCTTGGTATATGCACTGCTACTTACAGGTAAGTCTACTAGAGTCAAGAGCTCGTTTGGAGGATTTATAGATCGATAGCATATGGGAATATGATTTTAAGCGTTACTTAAGGACATTCAAGACAACCATCACCAACAGACTGATTCGATGCCGAAATTGAGTAAGTTCTGAATGTACGAAGCTCTTATAAAAAATAAGTCATTTAAGTCCATGAATCACGAGCACTGGACGAATATAACGAATACCAACCAAATGTTGCTAAGATTTCTCATACCATGAAGAACATTGTGTAGAACTGAGTTTTACTCATTATCTTCTAAGATATCGACCCTAACCATGATGTTATCAGGAATTTTAGGAACTCAATTGAATATACGAGTACGTAGGTCGTTCCGCATCTTGCAGTCAACTCTCAAACCATGATTAACACAGGGTTTAACAATACTCGCCTGAACACTCCTTCCAGGGCATTCCATTCGACGCTCCAGTAGAACTGCCTAAGTTTCATTGCCCCATCGATGAAGTAGACTTGTCAGTGGAGGTGTGCGGCATACGGTTTGAGCATCCCTTCGGCCTGGCCAGCGCGCCGCCCACCACCAGCTCCGCTATGATCAGACGGGCCTTCGAACAGGGATGGAGCTTCGCTGTTACCAAGACTTTTAGCTTGGATAAGGTTTGTGAAGAAATATTCAATGGAATACGGTCTTTTGTAGGTTGGATGAGGTATGAATGAAATGTTTCCATCCTCGGGAATATCTGTAGTCTTTTTATCTGATAACAATTGTAGTTCCTGTCATGACGATGACCTGAAGACCAGTTTGTATTGTATTTTGAATAGCAGTGAATGAATGAGTAGCAGTTACGAAGGTAACTGACGCTTTTGATCTCTTCGATACATTAATGCAACTCTCCTACTTACTAATTTAATAGGTTAATAAATTGAGTGGCTACTATCAAGGATTTGAGTGGCTACTATCGAAAACATTTCATCGAATTACATTTAATCGAACACATTTCATCGAATTACAATTAATTGAATCGACATTTCATCGAAATCACAATTAATCGAATGATCATTTCATCGAAAACACAATTAATCGAATTAACATTTCATCGAAAACAATTAATCGAATGTCATTTCATCGAATGACAATATATCGAATTACAATATATCGAATGACAATATATCGAATGACGATTGGCCGAATCGAATAATATAATTTTCATATGATCATTAATAAAAAAAAAATATTTCAAACGTTACACATCCTTGAAAGGCAGCACTAAGACGTAAGCAGCATGCAACATGCAGCAAGCACAGTTTCTGTCACGGCTCCGGCGCTGCGGGGCTCCGGCGGTCCCACGCGAGCTTATCGTCGCAGATGCTTTTAATGCTCACCACCGCAGCTTCGGCTTGCTGGCCGGCCAGCCTCTGCTGCTGCGGCGAGCATTAAAACCACCTGCTTCTTAGCTCGCGGGCCGCCTCGCCCCTCCGCGCCTACGCGGGTTTACATTACACTCTAGGGGTAGGGCAAACAAGACTACGTGGAGTCGGTTTTGCAGCGATTCGTTTCTGTCACTAATGTTAACGGTTTAAAAAAAAAAATGATTCAAGGAAGAAAGTAAACCTAAAATTTTTATGTACAGAAAAATATTAAATTGTTATTGATCAAAAAATAAGAAATACAAAAAAGTTATAAAAAACATAAAATTGTTTCTGTTTATAATAAAATATTTAAATCTTTTAAACAAGAAAAATTGCAGTTCGAGGAATTGTCATTCGATGACAGTTCATCGAATGGCAGTCCATTTGATGAATCGCCATTCGATGATTTGCCATTCGATGAAATGACATTCGATGAAATGACATTCGACGAAATGTAATTCGATAATTTGTCATGCGATTAAATAGTTGTTCTACGTAATGCTATTCGAAAAAATGTCAATCGATGACTTGGTTGTTCTACGTTTTGTTAGTCGACGAAATGTTTTTTCGATGTATTGTGTTCGGCGAATTGTAATTCGATGAAATGTTTTCGATATTTTTTCCGCAGACGACTATCAAGCTTGAAATTCTTTAACTATAATTTCGATATGTAAAATAAAATATTTCACAGGATTTGGTAACCAACGTGTCGCCACGTATCGTCCGCGGCGTGACGTCTGGTGAGAACTTCGGGCCGGGACAGGGCTCCTTCCTGAACATCGAGCTCATATCGGAGAAGTGCGCGGCGTACTGGTGCCAGAGCGTCTCGGAATTGAAGAGGGATTTCCCCAGTAAGGTGAGGTTTCTGGTTTTTAACCGACATCAAAAAAAGGAGGAGGTTCTCAATAATTCGACTGTATTTTTTTATGTTTGTTACTTCAGAACTTTCTAAGAAAGCAGGTGATTGTCATCTGGTCCCACATAAAGTAGTTTTTGAGTAACTTTGAAGTCGGTTATTATTTGTTAGTAAAATTTAGATTAGGTATGTGCTTTATTTTTGACGAATGTGAATCAAACTACCAACACGAACAATAATTTGTTCATAGTAACTGACAAATCACTCGAACCGATTGATATGGAGCTAAAACTGAATGTGGCTGCTTTTGTGTGTATTTTGAGACGGTTATCAAAAAATCAAGGGTCTCATCTGAATAAAGCTCTACAAATTCAGATACAACGTTAGAATAGACCTTTTCCAATCCACATTAACAGCTTCTCAAATCCGCGCTTTGTCTTTATCAACGCATTGCATGATGGATGAGCTGAGGAGTTTCTTTCGCCATTCAATTGCAATAAATAAAAACCATTTCATGTAAAAATTAAATTTCGTTTCCCACGTCACAGGGTATTTTTTCTGAAAAACAATAATTCCCAGGTGGTGATAGCATCAATAATGTGTTCGTACAACGAAGCGGACTGGGTGGATCTCGCGCAGAAGGCGGAGGCGAGCGGTGCTGATGCGTTGGAACTGAACCTGTCGTGTCCGCACGGCATGGGCGAGTCGGGCATGGGGCTGGCTTGTGGACAGGTACACTTCTTTCTTACTTATTGCCCGGTATTGCTTTTGTTACTGGTGACGTTCTCTTCTTTCTTGGCTTAACACCTTTGGTGTTACTGAAGGCGACGGTGACCACTTATCGGACGTGTCATTTGTGACCAGTTACCAGACGGGTCATTTGTGACTACTTACCGGACGGGTCATTTGTGACCACTTAATAGCTACTCATCTGCTTGCAATCTTCCTAAATTGACGTAAATTTTTTAAATAGCTGTGGCCCATAATTTTTTTGCACAAGTCAGCTACGACCGAAATACTTACAATGTTCTTAATAGTGTCAAGCAAGAAAAAACAGAAAAGAAAGGTTTAGCTTTCCCGGAAAGGAATGGAGTAGACCCTTAAAGACTTACGGATAACGGTCATCATGACTATATTATAATGACTAATAATGTACTACATTAACATCTTCATTGCAGGACCCCGTATTAGTGAAGGGGATATCGCAGTGGGTTCGAAAGGCGATCAAAATACCGTTCTTCATAAAATTGACCCCGAACATCACTGATATTGTCAGCATTGCTATGGCAGCTTATGAAGGTAACTAACTCTAATTCCTATGCGGATACAAGGCCGTCTTTAAACTATTGGAGGCCCTAGGCATAATAAAATAATGGGGCCCCTACGACTTTGTCAGAACACTATTTTGTTAGAATAAACAAAAAAAAAATAGATTTATAAGCAAGCCTCTAGATTTATGCAAAAGCTATTAAGCAAATTGGTATTGTAGTCAGTAATTTACGTTTGATTTATTCGAATAAAAAAAAATTTTCGGTAATAAATATCGGTTATCGTTTAGTGATCTGGCAGGAACTAGGGGGCCCTATCGATCACAGGGCCCTGGGCACGTGCCCAGTGGGAAAGAGGGGTCTATGCGGATAGGCGATTATCGAAAGCTGGCACGTTCACAGTACTCACATTAAAATATTAATCATAGAGCATGTTCCAAAAAACCATTTTATATATTAATCTATTCAGAAATGACTTCTGTGAGAAACATAGAGAAAAAAACTGTTTTTCAGGGGGAGCAAGTGGAGTATCAGCAATCAACACGGTGTCCGGCCTGATGTCCGTCAGACCTGATGCCACACCTTGGCCGGCGGTCGGTGAGTGGGGCAAATGTCTACCTAATAACATTATTAATTATTACTATCTACTTAATACTTAATAACATTATTATTACTAGCGCAATGTTTTGTGGGATGATAGTACCCATATGTATCTTATTCCAGAAAATGGTCTAACTGTGTGCTTAATTTCATGATCTTCTTACAGTGGGTGCACGGCCCGAAAATCCGTTCAGTAGTTTTTACCTGAGAGGAACTAACATTTATACAAGCTCTCACATTTATATAATATACTGATTTGATTAGTAGCATGCTATTACAGGTACAGAAAAGTAACCCATCTGTTTAAAAATATACGAACAGCAACTTTTCCGTTGCCTGTTGCGTTGTAAACTACTTTTCTCTGCAGGTGACTGTACTAATATGACTTTTGTGCTACTGCTACATCTATATCTGACGTTAAAGTCACCACTTCTTTACCACTGCTAGGCACATTTAATTAGAGTTCTTTACAGGAGTTATTTTCCGTGATGAGACTTTTGTCACTACCCAACATTCTCCCAGGTATCGAGAAGCACACGACATACGGCGGGGTGTCCGGCAACGCGACGCGTCCGATGGGGCTCCGCGCCGTGTCCGCCATCGCCAACAAGCTGCCGGGCTTCCCCATCCTCGGGATCGGGGGTATTGACTCTGCGGAGTCCGCGCTGCAGTTCATTATGTGTGGAGCGCCTGTTGTGCAGGTTTGTAAAGATAACTTGTGGCTTAGACATTGACTTTGACAACCCTGTAGGCTAGTTGGTAGCGCTAGCTACCCTGCCTACGAAGCGAGGGGTCCTGCGTTGGATTTGCGGCCGGAGCAGATAACACTGATGTGACCACGAGACGGGCGGGATGTTTATGTGAAAGATAAATATTTGTACTCGGGTGATGTCTTATGAGTTGTCCGCACCTTCGACACAAGGATATCCACTGCGGGATGAGTGTGTAACTGTGTAAACGTTTATTTATTTAATTAGATGTAAGATCTTAGGATCAAAAAGAAATATCCTGCTAAGAAACCATATTCGTGAAAGTTATCGAAGTTGAATTGCAATGAGAACACATTTTGGCGAAAAGCCCTATTCATGTGAAGTTTGCGTAAGTGCTTGATCACACTAACTCGCGGGCGCGGTCGCGAAATATCAAACATATGACCTACTATGAAAGTGTTCACATCAAAACGCGCGCGCGGTGTAAGTAGCGTCTACCGCGCCCGCGCCCGCGCCCGCGCGTTCAATGTGAACAAGCACTAATGTTCATCGATAATTAATTATTAAGTTAAATGAAGGGTCTGGGATAAAATTCGGCCGTAACGTTTATATGACAAATACATATTTTATTACTCATTTGTATTTACTGTTAGAGTAATTTCATTGTAGTATTGTCCGTTCCGGCCCTAACAATCACTCCAGCTAAGATTCCCAGTTTTAAATACAAAATGCAAAGACTAAATTCCGTGGTTACATTCCAGATAGGCAGTGCAGTCCAGAACCAAGACTTTACCCTAGTGGAGGACTACGTGACGGGACTAAAGGCCCTGCTATACCTGCGGTCCCGAGGCCTGGCGGGCTGGCTCGGCCAGTCACCGCCCACCTTCAAGCACCAGAAAGGGAAACCTGTGCAGACTTTGTGTGATGAAAATGGAAAGGTATGTTTTGATTAAAATTCTAACCAATGTTACCTGTCCTTAGTGCATTCTGTGGAATAACAGACGTTACAAGCCGGATCTTCTTGGTTATTTTAAAATTGATGGTTATTATATTATAGACTTTATAGAGACTTAAGGTTCTACTTTATAAACCTCATCTACACATTCAGATCTACCCAGGTACTTATTACCAGGTAATCTACTTATTTGTAAAGAAATCTAGAACGTAAACCAAATATTTGGTTTATTTTCCCAGGTGTTGGCCCATTTCGGTCCTTACAATAAAAAGCGGGAACAGCTGCTTCACAACCTCAGGCTAGAATCGGACATATTGGAAGAAGATAAGGTTCAAGATACCATAGCACCAAATGGTACCACCAATGGACATTCCTACATTCCACGGATCAAAGACGTATTGGGCGAAGCGCTTCCAAGAATCGGGACATACAAACATTTAGATAATACCAAACAAGTTGTTGCCCTTATTGATGATGTAAGTAATTAATTCCACGATTTTATTACTCTCCCTTTTCGTTATAATAATTCCGAGATTTTAAATGCAAACGGGTATTAACGATTTTGTATTTATACCCATACCACAAATGAAACTGTCCAGTTTCATTCGATTCATGTAACTGTAGTCCAGTGCCGATAGCTCTAAAAACGGTAAAAAGTGGAAGAAAATTATAGTAGAATGAAACCTATTGCAAAAGGAAGAGAATATAACGAAGATTATAGGAAAAATAAATTACGGGCGATCTGAGGTCGGGAAGGGGGGGAGAGGGGGGGTTTATAGGAAAAAAATGGTTTATCTCGATTTCCGGAAAAACTACAAGTCCTATTGAAAAAAGTTGAATGGCAAAGTTGTAGGTAATAAAAAGATCTACAACTTTTGTATTTACACTTTTTTACATAACCTCAAAATTTATGTGAAAAATTCAAAAAACCACGTTTTTGGTTTTTTATTTTTATCTTTTACAAAAAAATTTTTTTGGTCACGAAATTTGGTGAAAACTTACCTTTGTATGTTCTTAACATACTGTAATTTTTTTGATTCAAAAAATATTTTTTTTTACCTTATTTTGACCTTAAATCAAAAAAACACCCTTATTTTCAGTCGAAAAATCTGACGTCAAAATATCAGATTTTTTTAAAAAGTCAGTAGTCCTTTTGTTCGTTGGAATCTCTACTTTCTACTGGTATATAAAAACCTATACACTACTATGGTAAATGTTCTCAGAATATGCAATGAAACGACTACTATTTTCGCATGTTTTTTGCAATCTCATATGCAATCAATGGAATCCGAATTTTTTTGCGAAAATAGTTGTCGTTTCATTGCATTTTCTGAGAACATTTACCATAGTAGTGTATAGGTTTTTATATACCAGTAGAAAGTAGAGATTCCAACGAACAAAAGGACTACCGACTTTTTAAAAAAATCAGATATTTTGACGTCAGATTTTTCGACTGAAAATAAGGGTGTTTTTTTTCATTTAAGGTCAAAATAAGGTGAAAAAAAATATTTTTTTTGTATCAAAAAAATTACAGTATGTTAAGGACATACAAAGGTAAGTTTTCACCAAATTTCGTGAAAAACAAATATTTTTTGTAAAAGATAAAAATAAAAAACCAAAAACGTGGTTTTTTGAATTTTTCACATAAATTTTGAGGTTATGTAAAAAAGATTAAATACAAAAGTTGTAGATCTTTTTATTACCTACAACTTTGCCATTCAACTTTTTTCAATAGGACTTGTATTTTTTCCGGAAATCGAGATAAACCATTTTTTTCTCTTAAACCCCCCCTCTCCCCCCCATCCCGACCTCAGATCGCCCGTAATTTATTTTTCCTATAATCTTCGTTACATTCTCTTCCTTTTGCAATAGGTTTCATTCTACTATAATTTTTTTTCGTTTCAAAAATTATCGGCACTGGACTACTGGGTCGAAATATCGGTATAAGATACAAAAACCGTGACTACCCTCATATACAATTTTTACCCTGCAATGATATAAGATTAAAATCATAAAATCCAAGATTAATTTTCATATTCATAATACAAGTTTTCTATTTTCAGGACATGTGTATAAATTGTGGCAAATGCTACATGGCTTGTGCGGATTCCGGTTACCAGGCTATTGAGTAAGTATTTGATTTCAATGGTAAATAATATTTATTTACTAAATATTTATTTACTAAATATTCATGAATTTACCAGCAGTAGGAAAGTTATTTCTTTCAATAGAATATTATTTATTTTGAAAAAATATTTATGTGTATGTAAAATTTTCAGATTTGACCCAAAGACCCATATTCCAACTGTTACGGATGACTGCACTGGATGCACATTATGTTTATCAGTATGCCCCATCATAGATTGCATTTCGTAAGTATTTTATACTGATTTAATTCATATTTTGTTCAATTCCTGCCCACTTTAATAGTAAGTAGTCGTTTGAAAATTATTAAAAACTTTTTTTATTTTATACAGGATGGTCCCTAAGAAGATTCCGCACGTAGTCAAGAGAGGCGTGCATTATCAAGTACACCCTGTTCACCCATTGGACGCGCAATGCCAGTAGAGGAAATTTCAAATAAAAAAATTCATACAAATGTATAAAAATATATTTCATTTTGATAAAAAAAAACGTAAAAAATATTTTTTGGATTAAACCTATTTAACTAAGCATAACTTTAGCGTATATTTCTTTGGCTTTTTTCTTGGCCAATTCCCAAGATGACACCCATAAATTAGAAGGATTCACCTTTAAAGTCAGGGCTGATATAGGCTTAGGGCAGTTATAATGACTTTCATTTAGAATGTTCTGTGTCAAATATCTGCCATCTTTTCTGCTATGCAACTTCTCGCATATCAAACATTCAAATCGTTGTACGATTATTAAAGAATCCAGTTGGTATTCTCTTTCTGTTAATTCTTCTATAAGTTTCTCATTTGTTATCATTTCTTTAGTTTTGTGTTCAAGGTATTCTTCATATAAGGCGTCGTTGTTAGTTAGCATCGTCAAATGGTCAGCCATTAGTTTTGGGGAAGGAAAATCTTCCAAAAGTATAGCGGATTTATTATTCGGTAGCCAATCTTTAATTGATGGGGATCCAAAGTAAATTGGTACCGTACCCACATGTATTGCTCGCCAAAACTTCTCTGTTACATAGTCATGACACACACCATTTTCTATAGCTATGACAAATTTGTATCGTGCAATAAATTTAAGAAAAGAGTCCTCACTCAAATTGTTCAGATAGTTTATAGTAAACTTTTCCGGCAATTCCTTGTTCTTCAGACATATGCCATATGAATCAATCTTGATGTATTTCATTAGTTCTTTAACATAAGCATCTCTTTCTGTTGATGTCTCACAATCAGATTGCAAATACATTACAGGAGAAATGTCTCCCAAGAAACTATTCTTTTGATCTACTGGCACATAATATTCTTTGCTTGTAATATCCTTTTTTGATTTTAAATGCTGCAATGGAAATGGAACATCACTGTATCTACTAAACGTTGAAGAGAAATTGAAGAGACGTAATGCCTCCACATGCAATAATTCTTCTACATTTCTCGGTGATTCTTCATGGAATAGTCCCCATATGTGACTTTCTGGTCTCCGTGGCAATGGCAAGTCATCGAAGTTGATATTGCTAGCGTAAAATAAAAATGCGTCAATACTGTTGAAATCAGTGTCATTAACATTACTAAAAATATCGCACTTAACACCGTTTGCGCATTGTCTGTATTTTGAGGTACCAGGGAAACCACTTTTCCACCACAAAATTACAGGTCTTTCAGGCCTACTACTCACTGTATTTTCACAATCACATTTCCAATTAAAGATTACAAAAAACATGGCACAGATCACTGATATATACACTAACTCAATTAAAGTCAACTTTAAAATTCGTCTCAATACATTTATAAACCCTCTATTTATTTGATACATTATACACTTTATAACATTTATCACTGTTTTATTCCGGAGGTAGCACATCATACTAGTCATATTTAAGTTTATGTGATATTAGAGTAGGTAAAAACAGTGTTGCCGGAACACTCATGATTGTTTTATTATCAGCTTCTACAGTGATTTCCGTACAGCACATTGAAGCTAAATGAAACAGATAGATATGAAACATAAATTTAATAATCAAATTAAAACGTAAGGCCTCTTTCCTTGTATATGTAATAGAAATCCATGCTAAAAGCTATAATTAGATCCAAGTAAAACAGTCCGTATATGGAACCGATAATATTTCCGATGATAAAGAGATTTACGAGGGCTATGACAGTGATAACGAGTTCTATTATAATGTAATAAAATTCAGCTTCGTACAGGACCTGATCCACGACATATAGCACCATGATAAGAGCGGACAGCATGAGTGTGGGCGCTGCGACCAGGCAGTGCCACATGTCCAGCGGCTCCACTATATGAGGGATTACATTGAGGAGCAGAGCCACTACCTAAAAAAGATTATATCTTTTGTAGGGATGTTGTATTACGAATGTATATTGCTCTACTTTAGAGAGTAAGTAAATAGAGGGGCGATTGAATTAGAAAAGATCCTAATATTCAGGCTTTATGCTAAGTGTGAGCGTTCTATTGATAAACGATAAAATAATTTACATAATAATACTAGCACAATCATCAGAATCAATTTATTCAGTTCTTAGCTAACAACGCAAACCCTCTTTCTTTTATGACATAATATTGATCAATACATAGAGCTATTAGTAGATGGCAGTAAAACAATCCATATAGTGCTCCGGAGGACTCATTCGATAATAGGACGGCGATGAGTGCCGATACATTGAGGATGATTTGTAACATGAGGTATAGTTGTTCAGCCACATCGTGCACTTGATCGACTAGGTAGAGCACGACGAACATTACGGACATAACTAGCGTTGGCGCCACGGCCAAGCAATGCATGATGCCAGCGTCCCTCAATATGAATGGGATTATCATGAGAAGCATCGATACAACCTAAAAGTAAATGAAACGGTTTCATTTCAATTGTACGTCTATCACGACGCCTAATGAGGTACGTGATGTGCCGTTCTGATTGGAAACATCTTGGCCGCAGATATAACAAATTGATATAGCGAATAGTATCCAAAGAGGGGAGATAATACATTTTCACTGTTAATATCACAAGAGTACACTTTGAGTATTACTGTTATTAATATAATTTTATGGTGAAGTTCAACAAATTTAAATAAACAAATAAATTTTTTTTTAAAAAACATCAACAGTCAAGAAAAGTTGAAGTTTATGAAGTACAGTACAATTAGGGTTCGAACGATACTTTCGATACCGAGTAGGTATCGATACTTTTGCTCGCGATACCCGATACTGAGTACTCGATACTCTTACCTGGTACTCACTCGCAAGTACTCACATGAAACGTCGGTATCGAGTACTTTTATAATCATGATACTTTTCAGTGTTGGCAATGCAAGACCATGTATATTACTGTGGGCCGAGTCCAGTGCTACCATTATGTTCAGAGCTCGGACAAAAAAAAAAAAAGGTCATTGGGCTTCGATTTCTCAAGAAAGTGATATGAAATATACTGTCGATGACCTTTTTTTTTTTTTTAGCTCCTAACGTGATGCTCGCAAGTACTCGATACTGAGTAGTATCGATACTTTGGGGTTCGATACTGAGTAGTATCGATACCTTACCCTTGATACCGCACGAGTACTCGGTATCGATACCAGAGGCCGATACTTCGAACCCTAAGTACAATTAGCGGTGTGCGATTATGAGATATACTAATGGAATCATTCGATTATGAAGATGTCTCGAGATATCTCGATTATAACCGTTAGTAGTTACTAATCTGCATCTATACTAATTTGCCGTTTTCGTTGGCGGAGTGAGTTCGGCGGCAATTCGAATAATCTACAACTACTAATAGTAATGTACACATTCGACTTGAATATTAGTATTATACTAATGTTCATATTCGAATGACGACTACTAAATTAGTAACTAATCTAATAGCACAGCTAAATGCTAATAGCGTTTCGAGTTTCGACTCGTGAAGTGAGTCGCTCGCGCATTCGACGCTCACTCAGCAGTGTTGCCAACTTGGGGATTTTCCCCCTAAATTTGGGGGTAAGTTAGATGAAAAGGGGTATTTTTAGGAGCCATAATAATATTTTTAGGGGCATACACTAGGGGTACAATATTTTGACGCATGTTTCAGGAGTAACCTTTTCTTAGAGGAACTTTCTAGGGGGAAATTCTTTTGTAGCGGGTTTTGTAACGTAAATTATTAGAAGATCATTGATTGGATTGATGAATTAATTTAATTTATCCTGGTAAGCTTTTTTTTTACTTAATATGCATAAATTACCGCTTACACGTAATGTTAAGGGGAAAGAGGGGAATTTCGAGACGCTAGCGGGGGATGCTTATTCGAGGTTGGCAACACTGACAGTCGAATGAACGGTTACTCAACGGTTAACAAATAACGAATGAATGAATGGCTTATTGAAGTTGAGAGCAGTGCTGCCAATGCTACGGCAATCACCGTATTCTACGGCTTTCAGGCCAAAAAATTACAAAATCTACGGCCTACGGCTGGAACCAAATTTTACGGTTTTTCGCAAATTCTACGATCTTTTTTTATTTAGTTTTTTGCAAACATTTAACGAATGTTAAAAAACCTTAAAACAGCGCCACTGGGCTAAGAAAAGTGTTCCTGAAGTTTTGTGGACATCAAATTCACTGCCGATGATTTTTTTTTAGTTCGAGCGTTGAACCGATGGTATATATTGGCATAAGTGGATGGTATAATATATGACACGGCCCACAGTTGAATCTTTTCCATATAAACACAACTTTTTTATCTAATGTACATGGCCTTCCAAAAAATTTCATTGGCAACACTGTTCGAGAGTACGACTGATTTAAGATTAGTATTAGTAATACAAATAAGTAACGTTATTCGATTATGAAAATAAAAGTAGTTACTAACCAATAAACGATTATGAATATTAGTAATGAGTGAATGTTTCGATTATGTAAATCATTCATGATCGCCCACCTATAAGTACAATCAGAATTATTTCAGATTGACTGACATTGACATTGCGCGACGTTGACATTGACATTATTGACAGTTAATATTTTTTTAAGATATAAAAAATACAAGATAAATCCCAAATTCATCATAATGTTTAATGTTGAGAAAAATACATACAATTAAACTAAAAATAAAAATACTTTTATGCACAACTAAATGTACATCCTCTCTCATTAGCTATCAAAAATAAATCAAGAGCTAACGCTGTTAATAGTGCAAAGTAAAATACACCATAAATTAACCATAACCAAACCCTAACAAGATTCAAAAGGAAACACTGAATAAATGCACCAAATGTAAACAAAATTTGAAAAAATAGATACATTTTTTCCATGAACAGTGGTACTCTTCTTCGTAAGTATAAAATTATAAATAACAATGATATAATTAGAGTAGGACCTGTAGAAATGCAATACATGTGTCCCTGGGGTCTTGGAATTGCAACTGGTAATAACGTAATAATAAGTGCGATTACCTATAAAGATAAGTGAATTGAATATTCTATAATATAATGTATAAAATTTGTAGTGATGTACGAAAATTTACTTACAAATTCAACCAATTTCATAATAAATATATTATATTTTATTAATTCACTCCATTTTTTATCTACAGGTACAGAATCTGGAAAATAAATCACATTTTTATCATTTTCTGTTTGCTTCATTCAAGCAATAACTGAACTAAATTTTACTAGGTATTGGAAAGTTGAAAAAGAATATTACTCAGTTATAATCATAGTAAAATAATCATAATAATTATACAGTACAGCACAGTATGTTATGAAATTTAAATGAATGAAATTAAATTGATTAAGGGAATTAAAGTATATTTACCATTTATTATCATATCAGACATTTTGAAAAGTGTGTGATAAAACTTCTACCCAAATGTTAATTTTCTTATTTTAAAAACATAATAAAATCACAATTTCATGTAGTTATAATCCTTTCTTTTAAAATACAATAACAACAAAAATGTAAAATACTGTATATTACTGTCTCCAGTCTGTTTATGACATATTTTTGTCATTTTTGTCTTCTTTACGAAACATTTTATTTCTCACTTGAATTAAGCCAGTTCTTTCTAGCAACATGAATGCGTAAAAATTCTGAGATCCACTGTTTAATATTATGCCGGTCACTCACATTCGCACGAATACGCGAACCCACAAGTGTGGGACGACCTTCGCGAATGATTATGCGAAGTTTTTGACACATTCGGGGTTTTCCAAGCTGTGTCGGTTTTTTGTCACACATCAAAGCGCACGAACCTCGAACCTTCGTGTAGTCTCCCACACATTCGTGCGACCAGTTGCGCACACGACTAAAAAGGTGATGTATCTCTTTTTTCCGTGGTTCGTGGCGTCTAATCGTACTACCATTTATTTTCTGTATTGAAAATGGATTTGAATGATAACAACATAATAAAAACAGCAAGATTGAACATTCGTGAACAAAGTGTAGGAGGAAGCGGAAATGGGCTTGTATACTCATATGCGAACCCATTTGCCTGACCGTCCTTCACATATGTGCAAACATTCGTAAAAATGTCAAACATTTGCGCGCATGTGAGTGACCGCGGTTAAAGTTGTGATTTTGGAAATGTTATAAATTTATGAGGTGATTTCTGATGTAGTTTGCATAATAACACAAGAGCTACAGAGAAAGAGAGGGAGATGGGCCGGTGGCATGCTCTGAGCGTAAGTGCTTGCTTTATGTAAAGCTTTAATAAAGTAGCTATATAGCATGCTATTAGTTTATAGCATGCCTGATTGGACTTACTTTGTCTATGCCAATAGTCTGAGTGTGTAATGCATCTGTGGCTCACATTAAGTTGTGATTGTCACTGTCAGTTGGTTGTCAAATAATTCATCTGTCAACAGTGTAACTTCACTTGCAAATTGTGGAATTTTGGAATTGCCGTGTGGTAGGGTAGTAGACTATAAAAAATAGTATTTTTTCTGCAATGAATCAGATTTTACTGTAGAAGTCAATCAAACAATAATGGAGGAAGACGATCCAGTAGTTCAGGAGGTAAAAATTAACCCATATTTTATTAAAGTCAATGTGATAGAAACCTAGGTTATGTTATTGTGGTAAACTTTCAGTTTTTGCATAGTTTCTGATAGTAATATGAATTTCAGATACCCGTATTCTTATCGCAAGCGTTGTCTAACAACCTGTATATATACCAGTACCCGGTGAGACCTGCAAACAGAGATTGGACGAATGTTAAAGTAACAAATGCTTCAGTAAAGCCCAAGAATCAAATGGTTAGGCTGGAGGTCGGATTGGACACGTATAGCGATAGATATTGCCCATCCAAAGGCGAGCAGATAGCCCTAAACACTGATGGACCACAGGTATAATATCTATTCTCCTTTTTATTTGAGTGATGCAATCGACATGTCATTATTTCTACTTACTTGTAATTTTACCTATAATATAGGTACCTATAATATAATAAATTCACAATATATTATATTGTGAATTTATTATCTTTCTTCTTAGTTCAATAAGCTACCTGAATCGATTATGACGTGTACAGGATATTTGATGACTTTGATTTTTCAATAAAATTTTTTAAAATGGTATGTAAGTTGTACTTTGTGGTGGACACTTTAAATCAGCCTTTGTATTCTTCAATAGCATGATGTAGCATAAATAAATAAATAAATAGCATAAAAAATATTAACTAAAATCTCAAATCATACTAGTTTGTGTCCCTACCATCTACACCACCAAAGAATAAGTCACATACAATATGACTGCTTAAGGGAGGCCATACACGATCAAGTGAACTTGATGAAACGTCAAGCGGACTTGACGGGGCATCCAGTATACTTGATCGTGTATAGCCACTGTATAGCTATCTGCCATATATTTGTATCATGCACACTGGATGGCGCGTCAAGTCAAACTGCAAATTTGACAAGTCAAACTGCGGACTTGACAAGTATACTTGATCGTATATGGCCTCCATAAGCTGAGTTTTGAACTAGAGATCAGTTTCTTACATGCGCCCCAATTCAGAGTCACTAATGGTTACTAAAATGATTACTTAAAAGAGTGGTTAAAGTAACCATTAGTGCTCTGAGTTGGGTCATTAGTGTAGATTTTTAATTATGTAAAAAAGGTTACTTAAAAGAGTGGTTAAAGTACTCCATTAGTGACTCTGAGTTGGGTCATTAGTGTAGATTTTTAATTATGTAAAAATATTTTGAATATGTTTATATATATTTTTGTAGGAGCCCCGGTACTCTAGAGACAAGGAGAAAGAAAAAGCTAAGTATTTCAGGCACGGGATAATGGACAAGATAGTATATGAGAGCAGTGGCCCTTGTTCAGAAACCAGACATTATGCTGTTGGTATACTACAGGACAAGGAGTTGCATTGCACTCCAATACAAGGTATGGTCCATACAAAGTGTGTTCCATACCGTATGGAATACACTTTGTAGTTTGTACACACTTCAGATACTTGTGTGTATAAGTGTGGATTTTACAGCGGCAAACATAAGGCTTATTGGATTAATTCACTATCCTACAAATATTATGAATGTGAATGTTTAGACACCTTTAAACATGTTTGTCTTTTCTTCTGTCTTCTTCATGATTTAATTGTTGTAGGGATTAGGATGCGACTTGTTATGTGTAATCCATGGACATATCCGTGGATGCGGATAATCCAGTTCAATAAAATAGGGTAGATTTTGACCTTGTTGTATGTTCCCTTGGGATATTTAGGACATTTGTATATTTTTAATTTTGTTTTGTAATACCACACTTCTGTGGACGAAGCTACGTGCGAAAACTAGTCAGAATATTTATTTTTATAACCAAATTTTTACAAATCATGTTCATACTGACATGCTTTCAATCTTCCCATTATCTAGAGGTCACTTATCTATTTTTAATCATTTAAAATTAATGTCTTAACTGAATTACAATTTTTATTCCAGGTATAGTGCAGCTCCGACCATCCTATTCATATCATGATAAACAAGACAAGCGGAAGATTGAGAAGAATAAAGCCAATGAAGAAGTAGATGAAGAGGAACCGGAGGCTCAGCAAGTATGTTCCTTCTCTATTTATTTATTTTTAAAACTCATTTACACTCTTCTTGTTAATCTGTGATTTTCGAATTAGAATCTTTCAAACAAGTTTATGTTGTTTTCAAAAGTAGAAACATGCAACTACAATTTTCTTCGTGTTTCGACTAACTAGATTACACATGGTTTCAAAAGTGAGGGTAGGCTCATCGGAATATTTCACACAAACTTCATACAAGCAAATAGTAGGACCATCTTCATCTCATACGAACTACAACGTCAGGACAGTGACGCTGCATTAAATACTTAAGTTCTATGTGCTACTATAATACTATGTATTGGTTCAGCAGGACCGATTTAAGAGCAACATATTAAGTCACAAGGAAGTAATAAATAAGTCAATGTAGATTACCCAATTGGCAACTAATTATATAAACCAGTTGACTTACTTGATAAATGTAGTGATCAAATCACAGATGTTACGGCAAAATAATTATTAATTAATTTTTAGGTGTTAACTGTAGTTTGTTATACAGGTTACAGTTAAATTCGCTAGACAGGAGACTGAAGTGGCTAAGAAGGCGCGGGAAAAGTCCTTCGAGACCATGTCACAGCGAATCTCCGAGGAACCTTGGTATGATGCCATGTGGAAGCACTCCGAGAGTGATCATGCTGAGGTAGGTATTTTAAAATATTCTATTGGTTTTGGAACGACGTTCCTTATCGCGCGTTGCGAAAGGGGGCTAGACGGAAAATTTGGTAACGACACTTTTTGCCGTCGTAGTTTTTTTTTACATAGAAAGCAGGCCAGAGTACTAGGATAGCAAAAACATGCAGCAAGTGTGCCAAAACAAATCTAAGGTTTAAATTTCTCACGAAATTCAAGGAACTTCGTTCCATCCGGGTGTCCCTTGACACCTCTCAAGTTTTTTTTAACATACAGGATTAAATATAAACTCCTAAACTGTTTTTGGTATGTTTCAATTTAAAAAAAAAAGCATAAAACTACCCACATTTGCCTAAAATAAAATAATCTTGTTTTGATATTTAAACGCTAAAAAATGTGTGTGAATTGGAAACAATTTTCAAATGTTTGAAATTATTTAAATAAAAAATAAACATGATACATCCACACACACATACAAACATAATAATATCACAGTCCACCAAAAATTATCATTACGCACATTATTCTCTACTCATATATGAAAACTAGAGCATGACATTAATTTTCGACCCTATTCCTTTAGCTGGAGCGTCTAAAGTTGTTCAGCGCGAATACGTCAGACGGGTCTGCGCTGACGCTGCGGGCGAAGGAGTACGTGCGAGCTCTGGTCCCGCCCCACGAGGAAGATGAAATGGTCCCGGAGAAAAAGGTTTCCCTGCAAGACCAGATTAAGGAACTTTTGCTTAATGGTGAGGTTTTTTTTATTTAGGACGCTCCGCAGTCGAAATCCGATCGTAAGAAATATGGCCAAGGGTTTTACATTGACATTTTAAATGTTCTATTTTCTGTTTTACAACAAGTTTACAGGTGATAGGTTACTTATTAATACATAAATATTTATTGGCCTGTAACAAATAAGTGATAAAAAAGGCTGACTTTATGTTAATTTATGCTAAACAGCATTATCTAACATTCGATCTTAAAATGTGAAGAGAACAATGAAAACTGTACAGGTAAGAGAAAAGATAAAGTATACAAATAGGTACCTACATTCCTGAAGAAAATTAATATAGATTTCTCATTAATAACATAATATGACGATTTTGATACAGTTTTTAGGTCGGTTATTATTTGTGTTAAAATTTTATATACTAAACTAGCCGCCCGGACAGACTTCGTTCTGTCAAAAGTTTTTTTTTTATACTTTGAGATCTAAGCTATCCTATTTTTCAAGTTGAATCAAACTGCACACGGTGTGAAAATTTGATTAAAATCGGTTAAGTAGTTTTGGATTCCATCGCGGATAAACAATGTGACACGTAATTTATATATATTAAGATTGTAAGTAGTTATAGTAATCATAACTTGTTTGTTCAGCCAAGCTCCTGACCTTCAACGAGATCCGCTCCCTGCTGAAAGTGCCGGAGACAAGCGCAGCGGAGGCGACGCTACTGACCGCGCTAAGCGGTGCCGCGTGCTGCGTGCGCGGGCTGTGGACCGCAAGGTCCGATGCGGCACCGCAACGCGCACCGCACGCCGCGGCGAGGGATCATGTGGTATGTTGACGTGACGTTGACGACACCGCATGTCTTAGATAGTGTTGTGTGTTAACATTATCAGAAGTGGGATGGATCTTATATTTTATTTTATACAAGATGCCCGGACAGACTTCGTTCTGTCAAGTTTTTTTTATTTAGTGATGTAAGCTACCCTATCTTTCAAGTTGGATCAAACTGCACACGGTGTGCAAATTTGATTAAAATCGGTTAAGTAGTTTAGGAGTCCATCGCGGACAAACAACGTGACACGTGTTTTATATATATTAAGATGAATAGCGGATAAACTGGCAAACGAGCCTCTTGATAGAGTCGACATCGTCACCCATGGTCATGATTAACACCGAAGGAGCCGGTTGAAAGAGTAGAGAAGAAAGAAAGAAAAAAAACATTGCTATTAAAATAAGATTGCTAGTTGAAAGTGTAAATTAATATACCATAGGTTGGATAGGGTAATATGTTTAATGTTTACGTTTTTGTATGTATTTAATGTGCGTGGTTTTGAAGCTGGTAGTGTCGTTATATTCCTCTACAGTTTGATGAATTCTTAACATAATTGGACACGATAAATATCTGATTCCGTGACTATAAAATGTATTATTCGTTTTCAGTTGTACCTCTTCACGCAACACACATACATTGACAGGCGAAAGGTAACGGCTGCTGTCCGGTTGCCTCCACAAGAAGTGCTTGAGATCATCCAGTCGGTAGCCAAGTATAACCCAAACACTGGCTGGGAACTGATCATCCCACCGGACACAGCCTTCGAAGAAAAATACCCAGAAATCATCCAACGACAGAACCTATACTGGGAGGCCAGGCAACGGTTATTCAACGAGTCACTCATGGGCGACAGCGTACCCAAACGTCAACGGAAGAAGTCCCAACGAGAGTCCATAGGCTCAGACTCCATGATGAGCCCCAAGGCGAGATGTAATAGTGTCAGTGAAGAAGATAATGATAGGAAACGGCCCAAGAACAAATCGGCTACTGGAAGTGGCAAGCGGACTCGAAATAGCAGTGTGAGTGTGAGCAATGTGTCGGATAAATGATATTTGTGTGAAGTAGCTAGGTTATCAAATTGTAGCGCTGTTGTGGTGTAAGCTGTGTTTGTGATTGTACCATGGGATTTGAATCTATTGGTCATAAGAGTAAGTTTTTTCTTTTCGTATTTATATTTTGTCTTGGGTTCTTGTCGATAATATAGTTCAAAAAGACATTTATAACGCACTTTTAAAGCTGGCAATACATGATCAAATTTACTTGTCAAGTTTGTAGCGGACTTGCTACAGCATCCAGTTTACATGAGCGGTCTTCGATACATAGATAGCCATATCCGCTGCAAACTTGACAAGCAAACTTGATCTTGTATGGCCAGCTTCAGGGAAACTTAATCCAAAATAGTAATAGTAATAGTAAAAAATCTCTTGATTTCATTCATAGACACATGTCAGTGATTTCATTTATATTTCAATGTCAAGCTTTGCCAAAACATTCCTGTGGTTTCACATTACCAACTATTATAACTTAAAATAGAAAGAGACTTGATTGTTCTTCATGTTAATCAACTTACATCTGAGGATTATTTTAGTTGAAGCATGCTTTTCTATTTAATAGCGTTCTTCTCGCTCTTTCATGTAGCTGCTTCTTGAGAGACACAAATCTCAATGTTTTTGATATCACATATGTCTTAAATAGTATTTGAAATAGGCTGATAGCATTCATATCCTGTGGTGTCGTATAAAACTTCCGTTACTATAAGGAATTAGGGAGTATAATGTATTGAAGGTGGCACTTGGGTAGGATTGAACCTCCTTCGTTTTTAGGTTTGACTAGATATTAAATAAAAAAAAGTCTAATGAAAAACTATCAGAGTACATGTGCCGGGGACATCGTGTCGGGGATATTTATCATATTTATCATGACATTAATTGAAGCAGAAATCGTAATATACAAGCTTAGTAGAATTTAGTTAAAATGCACATGGCAAGTATTAAATGAAATTTTTTCAGCCGTTCTTATAGGTTTTCTACCATTTATGCAGCACAAAAAAAATTTCACCAATAGAATCGATCGGATTTTTTTTTGAATACCTAATTAACTGCAGAAATCAAGTGTTCATAAATTGTGTTCAGTTGCATAGCAAATTAGGTAACTTTGCATAATACCTGTTCTGTGGTAATTATATAAAATAAATTGTAGGTAATTTTCAGACGAATGTAGGGCTGCTGCTTTCGTCCAATGTTATAAAATATAAACTGCGCACTATATTAAATAAAAAAAATGTAAACCATGAGTCTGTGGTTATTGGAGCCAGCAACACCAGTAAATTGTTATTCTAAAGTGTATAAATCTTGTGACTACATCATATTGGTTATTGTATTTAGTTTACTGACTATGCAATAGATTTTGAAAAATTTTCCATAGTTTACAAAATCGAAGCATCGCCTTAACACTTTTGCTTCATTTTCAAAACTTTTTTCTTACTATGTATAATGTACTACTATGTATACTTACTATGTATAATTTCTTAATAATAACCGGTGAAGAAAGACTCTTTTCGATAGGTAGGCGAGGCGTAGGTTTTTGGAAGCGAAATGTGGGCTGGTTATTGAAATATTCATTTTATGAATTTTTATGATTCCAATGTAAAATGTATTCAAATTATTACAACAGGTGCAACTCCGAAATTGATGTAATACAATATTCGACTGACAACATTATTATAGGTTGTATTTTTTATTCAAAAAATAAGCTCTGAAATGCCACTAGCAAGACAAGTAATAAATCAATTGAAAATAAGCGATGATCAACTTAATGATGTTGATACAATTTCATTGTGTTGTAATCGGTTTTCGACTGAAAGACTTAATACTTATAATAAATATCTATTGTTAATTATATGAATGTATGTTAGGTGAGTTGTATGAATATTATGAATATTTGTATAATATTACATGTGGGATCTCTCACCTATCGAGAGTACGTAATCTTCTCGTCCTCGGCAATGCAGTTCGGTCGTGTATCTTAAATATCTTGAGTACCCGTAGTAAATATAATCCAGTAATATAGTAAGTAAATATGTTATTACGTTTTGTTTGTATACGTTATTTATTGTACCTAGAAAAAATACTTTCTCAACCGATTGCTAACGCATTTAGTTGAATGTTTATTACTTATTAATGTTTGTAAAGCGGATTTAATAATCGCAAATGTGATTCTGTATATAATCGTTATTTTTTTAAAACAATAAACCTTTTAAAGTATTTTAATAATGGTTTTGGTGGTTTTTTTTTTCCAAAATGCATGAGCCTGTGTCATTTGAGTCGTTTTTAGGCACTTAAAATGTTTGATTGTGTTCCTAGGGGTCAAAATTCAACCAAAATTATAACCAAAAAATATTGACAATAGGTACTAACAAAAAAACAACATTGTTATATTATTTCAACATTTTATTAAGTTTTCTAACATTTCACAACACAGATTAGTGCTAGTCACAACAATTTATAGAATATTGAAAAATGGAACATCAGTATATTAGCAACTATAATACGAATAGGTAAATTTTAATTACGATGATAGGTACTTTAAAGTCACCCTTGGTAATTTTTAATCTTAGTTCAATTTTAAACTTGAACAAGATATTTCTTTGAGGCTTAGCTTCAGTTAAATAACTTGTCCATACTTCATTAAATAAATTAAGAAAGGTTACATTAAATTAAATTAAAACATCAATTGATTTAAACAGACAATAAAATTCGCTGAGACCTGAATTGACTCTAATATAAATGACATGATTAAATTATGTAACATAATAAATTATATTTTCCTACTAAAATGCTATATAATGTTTGTACATCATTCAGGTAAACAACACCTATGCACTGTTTCATCTCGTAAATATTAACTTTTCTTTAAGTTTCTATTTTACTTAACTTTTTGAGATTATGAGTGTCCAATGGCATATTATTACATGTCATCCATAAGATATCAAGCGAGATTGAAGGACAAGACACTTAAAAAAAATTAAGTAAAAAAAAAGCTTCTACTAAATATAAGGTTTTAAAAACATTTTCCCTTACAAGATCTTATGTGTTCTTACCTACCCGTTTTATTTACATACAAATTATCATAAAGATACATACAGCAATATTGATTTAATTTTGTTGCTGTTTTTTTAAATAACATTAACACAAAAATAAAATATATCGAACTGGCACGAAAAAATAATAATACTTTTACTTAATTATAAAGATAATCGAAATAATAAGGTAAGAGATTCAAAATATAGTACCTATTATCTTCTACATAATTCTAAAGGCTTTACGTTCTTTACATTCTGGTTAGGGTGTAAATAGTCTATTTCACCCTAGATTATTTCACCCACAGGAACAAGTAAAGCAAGTGAATGTTTTAGTTTGTGGTAACCAATCACTAAATAACTTACCCCTGAACATTGTTGACGACCCGTGTGGCGCAATGGTTACCATGCCGGATCGCCGCACCGAGGGTCCTGGGTTCGATTCCCAGCGAGGCGGAAATTTGAATAATGAGTTTGAATTTCTGTTCTCGGTCTGGGTGTGAATGTCCTTGTCTATGTTGTGTGTTGTCCATGGCACCCACGACACAGGGAATCCTAGTGTGGGGCTATGAGTGTGAAGCATTATTTATTTATTTATTTATTGTTAATTACTAATGCAACGAAATAAAAGCAACAATTTAATAGTATATTTATGTATACATAATACATATAGGTAACACTACTATATTTTATTAGCCAATTTTACTTACTTCAAGGGAGCAGGGAGAGAAGTCTATTTTTTCCGTACTTTCAATTATGTACAATCTATGCTGAGCATGAGTGAATAAAAGTAATATGTGTGTAACTGTGTAGCATTTCAACAATGAGTATCAAAACAGTTTAAAATTAATAAAAATGGAAAGATTTGAGGAGGGCAAATAAAGTTGTATAATTTTGTTATTATAGGTACTGTAGTGGTACATAAGTCTTATTAATATTTGTTTATTTTTTGGTCAAACATCATAAATTGATTAATAGTGTGTTTTTTATTTTCGAAAAGGTACTTAGTTTACTGGCTTACGCGCCAACTCAAGGGTCACTAACAGTTACTTAAATCGCTCCTTAGTACTTCTTTACTAAGAATGTAAGTAGTACTTCTTTACTAAGAAGCGATTTAAGTAACTGTTAGTGACTCTGAGTTGGGGCGTTAGACACCATACATTTGGAATCATCTTCTACAGACCAGTTGCATTTGTTGAAGTGCACTGAACTTAAAACTTTAACACAAGAAAATATTTCCTGGTACTCCTAAATACCTCAATGATTTTGTAATTGTATTACTATCATAACAAAGATCTTCCAATTCCTTTACACTCTATAGCCTAAAACTCAACAAATCGACTCAAAAACAGGATTAGCGTGACAGTAACGCCCATTAGGCCGTTGATTCTAGTGGCAGAGTTGCAGAAGTCCAGATTGCAGTTATCTCCGACTACCCCCATTCTCGTCTTAACGTACGACCAGTCGCAGAGACCGACGCGACATCCTTCTAAATACATGGGATGCTCGTTCTCCATGAATAGGACCTGGTATTCTTCTTTCACTTGGAAGTTTCCGTTTGGTGTGCATCTGTAATAATTATATCGAATTCAATTGGGTACTATTCATTTCACTGAATTAACCTTAATTTTTTTTTGTAAATTAATTCAAAAAATATTTTAGCGTTCAGGAAAAATGTGATTTGCTCATGATTTTTCGATGATTTTCAACGATTAAGTGATAGTAAATATTTTGGATCATTTCTGTTTACCCTAAATCGACGACATACAGTGGCTGTGACGTCACAAATATCACAATATGGCGCAAAATAAAATGCGATTACAATGTCAAATTTTAATACACTAATAGTACATTAAGATACAAGTGCGGTATGTTGGTCATTACACTCGAGGTGATATTGCACAGCGCGAGCCGAAGGCGAGTGCTACAAGAAAACCGAGAGTGTAATGACCAAACCTCACGTGTGTCATACGACGTTTTTCAACACACGAGTAAAAAAACAAATGAACAATGCTCACAGACCAGACGGAAAGTTTGTTAAAAATGGCGCGCTCCGCGCTGATATATTTTTTTTCTGCGCGCGGCGTGTTAGCTATGCGCGCGCATATTGGAGCGTAGGCACGAACAATTACGCTAAACAGCCAAAATGCAAAATGTAAAAAAAATCTAATATTTATGTATTTATGAATTAGTTTCACGTTGAATTATTAATTAAAGTAAATAAGCTGTTGAAAATTTATCATATTCAAGGTGGTACACTTCTTTTTTTTACAAAAATAGTGTTATTTTTAGTCTTATGTTGAAACGAAACGTATCTAAGTCAAAACTTTTTCCGAAATTTAAAAATAAAACTATAACCCGGCTAAGTTAAGAGCAAATAGAATGCATAAATAATATCTTTCAGCAAGGTACAAACTTAATTTGATGGAATATAAAATAAAA
Source organism: Thymelicus sylvestris (assembly GCA_911387775.1). Lineage (NCBI taxonomy): Eukaryota > Metazoa > Arthropoda > Insecta > Lepidoptera > Hesperiidae > Thymelicus > Thymelicus sylvestris. The sequence continues at coordinate 13,654,021 of OU426895.1, forward strand.
CACTAGTGCGATCAAGAAAAAAAAGCACAAGTGTTTAATACCATGGTTTATGAGTGTAAAAGCCATGTGATAAAAACCAATTTATGAGCAAGGGTGTTGAAAAAAATGTAACACGGCAACGCGGGGCAAAATATAACACTTAAGACAAATTATGAATATTGTACTGCTGTGGCGTAGCGTGTAGGGGGGGGGGGGGGGGGATATTTTAAGTAATATGGGGGCGGCAAAGATCATTGGGGCGGCAAATTTTCGGTCGGCCCCGGGCGGCGGGAGCCCACGCTACGCCACTGGTAATAAGATAAATTACCGTCATAGAATTAAATATATGGTTGCCGTATCCAATTTCAAAAAGTTTATTAATTACATGTCAATTGACATTCATCTGATAAAGTACAGATGGCATTACTCCACAGATTACCCGCTAATTTCACTTACTTGTACAAAACAGCAGCCAAGTTAGCGTTGAACGGCGACATAGAAGAAGTAGACCATTTCCTCGTCTGCACGAAGTTGTTGTGGTAGTTGTCGCCAGTGAGGGGCACGGGGTCCCGGCGCGCGTTCAGAGCGGACAGCATCAGCAGGATGGATGGGGCTTCCGTCAGCTGGATGGATGCTTTGGGTTGTTGGGGGGTGGCTGAGGGTAAAGATGATAAGTTAAGGTAGGCAGCCAGTTCTTCTTGACCAGATACCGAGTAATACTTGATGCTTAAATAATGTCTTTGGTGTTGATGATGTCCATGGGCGACGATAGCCACTTACCACCAGGGTCGTCAGCTCGTTAGCCGGATATTTCCATAAAAAAGTTATAGGTATCTAAAAATAACTGACTTTAAAGAAAAAGTTTTAATCAAATCAAAATGGTAAAAATGTTTGATGAGTTTAATCGATTCCGGATCCCATCATCAGAACTGACACATCTAAATCCATAGATAGGTAGCTCCTACATATTAGTTTCAATAAAATTCTTATTTGTATTCTTTAATTTTTTTAAATTCATACGTCATAGTTATTTTTAGTATCAAGTTAAGCATTCGAGATTGCTGTCATTATTTTTATAGTAGGATAGAAAAAAAATAAGCATATTTTGTATTAGGTACACATATTACTAATTATTTTTAGTTACATTTATGAATTTGCCATGGCTTGTTTCTCGTCATGTGTTCATAAAATGCCATTGTATCATAAATTGCCAATGTTAATAACATGGCATCCTTCAAGGGAGTATATTAGGGTCAATATTTTACTAGTTCGTATCATGAGTATTAACTCACATCTAAACGTAATACGTACTGTTATCAACATGCGTCTTGAAGAAGTCCATCATGTCTTTAACCCCAGCGCAGGAAATTTTCTGATTCATTGGAGTGCCGTAGCCATATTTGTAGTAGGTTTCTAAATCTTCTACATATTCGAGACGTTTCAAATCTTCTCTTGTAAACACCTGTGAAATACATAGATTTTATATTCAGCTATTTTGTTTAAATAAGATGATTATTAGGTAGGTACCGATTTCAAATCCAAGGTTATAATTTATAACAGGTAAATGATTTCTGCGGCTCCTTTGCTAACAGGCAATCTAGGCAAGACAGGGTGGTGACACATATACTTACTATATATTTCATGTTTCCATAATATTTAGATGATTTTGTGTCCTATCTTTTTCTTGACCGACCCACTATTTACTTTTATCATCTTCATCATAGAAAACATCCATACCTGCATTATTCCTTAATTTGTCTTCGGAAATGCTGAAAATGTAAGAGTAGGCTATTATAACTATAACAACATGGTGACTCACAGCACACCAGGGCGATATCTGCGCGACGTTCCACGCCTTGTTGTAGCGGCACATCTGGTACATGTCTCTCACTAGGTCCCGCTCGATGTCGTAGTTGAAGCCCAGCCGGAGGGAGATGTTGCTTATCATCTAGAAAGAGCAAAATATTCAGTAATTTTACAGAAGTACTTTTTTTTAATGGAAATAGCCGACAAACGAGCTGACGTGGATCGTCAGATGGTAAGTAGCTATCGTCGCCCATGAACATCAGCAATACCAGAGGCATCACTGATGCGTTGCTGGCCAAGAAAGAGAGAAGAAAAAGAAATACAGGATTGGCTCTCAAGTTCCCAGCCGGAACAAGACGAGTCGTTTGGCGGCTGACTCATTCTCAAGGGTGCTAGCTATCCAGGCGAACCCCATGGAGAAATAAGTAAGTACTTATTTATTATGGGTTAACAGTGAAAGTCTGAGAAGTTTGCACCCTCCTGGACCAAAAAATTCTGATTTGCCTCCCCTTCTCAGGGTAAAAACAAATTGATTTGACCACTCATTCTGCTAGACCAGGAGCTGGGTACACCCTTAGAGCCATTAAACTACAGGTTAGAGAAAGAAGTTTCAATTTTGTTTTTTAGCTAAAGTTTATGCATCAATTAAGTACCAGCAAACGACTGGAATATAGCCTTTCATGGTAAGCAACCTTCGCTGATAATATTAGTAACACTAAAGACATTACAGCATTTATCTACAGCTACATTATGGATCAAAAATGGATGCGAGGAGCCACATAATAAATACCAGTTTATATTTACCTCTTTATATTCCTGTTTGGATTCGAAGATACGCGCTTGAGAATAAGTTTCGTTGTTGTCAGCAACATCCTTCTGCCAGGCAGGGCACGACTTGTAGGGCTGAAACAACAGGATGTAATTGTAAACTTAGCGGAATAAAATGTTAATTACATAGATTCATTTAAAAATATTACTCCCCAACTCAGAGTCACTAACGGTTACTTATATCGCTCCTTAGTACATGATTTCTACGGTGATTCTTTACTAAGGAGCGATTAGAGTAACCGTTAGTGACTCTGAGTCGGGGCACCGTCCACGACTTCGTTACAAAAATCTTTTATTCTTAACTGTGGGGTAGGTACCGTGGATGGGTAAATATTAGTTAGACTTAGTATATAGGTACGTGTTTCTAATAAGTGCTAATAATAGCTGTGCCTTCAGTTTTTAATTTACATTTATCAAGGTTTTCAAGTTTCAACATTGAAAAAAATATGCGTCTTTATTATTTACAATCATTGTTTCTACGTTCTAGTTGAACAAATATATTAAGATAAATTGTTCTGGAAAATTTTCGTCAACAACTTCGAGACACAGCCTTGTGATACGGACATACAACATGATTTTCATAATACATAATAATTGTTTTAGCTTGTATTACCCGTAGTTTGGTTTCATCATTTTCCTTGCGAACGTCGTACGATTCCGCTTGTTCTCTAAACAAACCTTCTGTGAAGGCTCGGAACGTAGTGTCGGAGCGATGGTCATTGACGTATTTAAACTGGAATACAAAATAAATATAAATTGCATACTAAAACAAACTCAGTGCTCTTCAAAATTAATGAAGCTATACTCCGAATATATCTCATCTACGAGAGAAAGCAGACACAACTTGCTTGTCAGAATGACCAGATTAGGAGCACGATTTGAGTTGAAAACTTTGCTAAAATTGAGAACGAGAGTGACCACTTGGACAGCTATCGTGATAGTATCATTAGGTATTCATGATGACAATGACTGGAAACACAAAAAAAACGGCTTCTGATAATCATTTATTATGTAAATAGTCGACAAACAAACCACCTGATGGTAAGTCATCGTCCATGGACATTAGGATCACCAAAGCCATCACTTAATGCTGGCTAATAAGGATGAGAAATGAAATAAATTTTACTAACAAAAAATAACCAATTTAAAAATTACTCAAAAACTACTTGTCAGATCTCGTTCAAATTTATATGGGACCACATGACAAGCACCTGCTTTCGATTAAAAAAAGAATCATCAAAATCGGTTCGCCCAGTCGAAAGTTCTGAGGTAACAAACAAAAAATACAGTTGAATTTAAAACCTCTTCCTTTTTTTGAAGTCTGTTAAAGAAGGAAGTACTTACCAAATAATTGTACTTATTGTCAGTCAGAAGCCCTGGGTATCGCTGCTTGAAGGCCTGTGCTAGCTGCTGCGTGGACATGTAGCCGTCGCTGGTGAGGTCTCCAGCGAATGAAGCGTTCTGCCGTGGGTTCCACTCCCAACGCTCTAGAAGATTCAGGTCTGATGTGCAGATGCGTTGCTGTAAGTCAAGATACATACTTTGTTTATGGAAATAGCCGGCTAACGAGCTGACGATCTACCTGATAGTAAGTGGCCCCCATGGACATCAACAACACCAAAGACATTACGAGATTCCTCTGTATGGAGCTAGGTTGTTTCTGAATCGCGCTATCGAAGTTTTTTCGTATCATATTGCTCTTACAAAAATCTGTATCAATCCAACGGAAGTAATTATTATAATACTTAGGTACCTGCGATAATTATGTCTGATGCAACAAATTCAACTAACATCATTTTATGTTTAAGGCGTAACAAGGCCAATGTTAATTTAGTGAATAATGCTCATGAGGCATGACTCATTGTCATTGTACCTTATGTAGGTACACTGAGCCTTTTCATTCAATGGTTTACTTAGTTATTTACACGTCCAGCGTTATTCAGTTTGGGTGAATCTTAAATACCATCAGTTAGGAATTGGGATTGTTGTCAATAAGTAAATAATATATTTTTATTGCTGGAAAATGTAGTTACGCTTCCTTTGGGCAGGTATGGAGAATTCACTGACCCTGTTGCCGGAATACCCGCTAAAACTTTTCTTCCTTCCTTCCTTATTTCCTCATCATCGTAATGGACCGCTGTGAAATCGCACATGCTCCAGCGGCGTCCTTAGGGCAAGCTACTGTTATGACGGCTTGCTAGCCTTGCCACACAAAATTTTATTTTTTGTGTAATTGAGACACTAAAATTAAGTTACGAAAATATAAATGTCTACAGGCTACCGAAAATTTTGGGTAGGTACCTACTATACTTAATGTTGCTACTCCATCAAGGAGTTTTGGTTATTTCTCGTAGTTTCAAATTTGTGTGTGTGACAGTGAGTGGTACATTTGGCAGTGGTACGTTAGGAATTTATACACGCTGTAACTAATTTTAAGATCATAATTTTACAACGTAGTTACGTGTTGGAAGAAAAGCTATAAGCAATGTTCATTGGGCGAAGGGTACTGCAGTAACTCGAGCCGTCGTGTAACTAGTTTGGTGTCGCATACTAATAGCAATCTATTAAGTAATATGGTAATATCCTGTCTTGAAGCAGTCGGTGTAACTTTACTTTCATTGAGGCGCGGCGGCGGCGTTCTGTCTAAACTTCCATTTTTTTTGTCAGGAAGAGAGTAGGGTCATAAAGTGGCTTGAGCATTGGGGCATACCTACTTTACCACAAATATCAAAAAGATGGAAGGTTCGGTAATTTTCTGAAGACTTGTGACACGGCTAAAATTGTACCCGAAAAATACAAGACTTGAAAGAAATGCTTTTCGATGAGGACCACTAAAGCACTAAAATTATTATTTAATATGAATATTAAAATCGCCATATACATAGTACCTTTCCTTTTTGAGGAGTTGAGCGTTCCCGCAATTGCTCACGAATCGAATATCAGATCTGAATTTTGATAAAAATGGGACCAATGTGGAAGAGGATAACTAAATGTAAATAAAAGGAAATCAAATTGGAATCTTCAAATCGGATTGAAAATGACTGAGTTCTGAGGTAACAACATTAAACAATACGAATTGGTGACTCTTATTTTTTTGAAGTCGGTCAAAATCGTCATGGACCTCACCAATATGGTCAATGATGTTGTCGAGCAAGAAAAAAGAGAGAAAGAATGAAAGAACTGGCTCCTAAGCCACTTATGAATATGAATGTATGAATGACGTAGGTACTCTGTACTCACATTAGTATTTCTGAAGTTGCCATTTCTATAGTTGTTAATGATGTTGCTTTTGAAGTCTACCAGCTTCTGTAGATTGGCGATCTCATCTGCCTCAGGGTTGTGCGAGCCGTGTCGGTTGAGCAACCATATTGCGATCGGTTGACAACCTGCAAGAGATACTGTAAGTTAGTTTTGCACTGGTGTGGTTATAGTTATTACCGGCTAACACCCTGATTTAAATTAGGTATGTCTTGAACTTGAAATATCAACGAGTTTAGGAAGCAATTGTTTCTATTTTAATCTGAATGCTTATAATTAAATATGAGAAAGAGAAGGGCTTTCAAGAATATTGCTTGGGCAAATATCTTTGGGCCTCCATGCAGTAGGTAATAATAGTATTCAGTGCTTGCATCCCAACGAGCATCCCAAAATATTATTGAAACACATAAATATCGAGCAAAATGGTGTCTTTTAACACAATTTGTTGCATAAAACAAAATTGTTTTTCGCTCAAAAACAATTGATTTTAAATATTTGGTCGACGCTTAAGCTAAATTATTATAATAATCTCATTGTACTCGTATGCTAAAAGCTAAAGTTTCTAAATTACCCATAACGAGGCGGGTAATTTAGCTCCGGAATTTGGGACCAATGGATCAAAGCTCCAAAGGTCATTTAGGCGTGGCTGATTCTTTTCGCCAGTGGCCGCTAACGATGCCAAATGAACGTCATGAATCATGGACTGGCATTAATGATTCTTTGTCATGAATACTTCTTTGTATTGATTTGCAAAGACCTGACGGACAACGGCTAAGTAAATCTTTATCTTGACATTTTCTTATGTTCCTATATTGTAATGGAATAAAGTAGTCCAGTATGATGATGGAAAGAGCAGAGTCCTCGTAATCAAAACCGCTTGAATCAGGAATAATTAATTACTTAGGCATGTTTGATATTAACGAATTACCGACATTTTTAATGTAAATAGCCGATATAACATTAGGTGAGCCACTTAAATAAATGGCCACTGTCGCTTATCGGCATCAACCCAAGCACGGTAACACCAAATGCATCATTGATGCTTTGCCGGTCAATAAAGAAGAAGAAGAAGCTGACAAAGAAGAAAGTAGCTGCTCTCAGATAAAGAATAAAGAACTGATAATAAAGATTAGGATTCTTGAAGCGCAGTGAGAGCTGGTTACTGGTTTCAAACAAATGGATGGTTAATCTATCTAGCAGGATGTAACTACCTACTTGAAATATGTATCAGATCTCAAATATGTTCGATGCAACTGCATCGATCACATCTACAATGTCTGAATGTGATCACATAAACTATTTAATAGGCTCATTAAACCTTTCTACTGTAAACATTTCTACCCACTAACTGCTTATCCAACTGTAGCTAATCAATGTAGGTCACAGTTAACACTACATTTAGCCCTATACCAGGTACCAGCTATACCTACATGCCGATTATAAGGAAATTATGTTCTTAGATGTAGATTTTATGCATTCTCCATTATATTTTAAATAATATTCCAAATTCCATCTTTATTTTTTTATATCCAACTTTCAAGCTACGTGATTCCTCCCTGTCAAGTGTCAATCAAGGATGGCTTGTCAATTTTAATGTGGCTTCATTCTTCTTTGAATCCAAGCCAACATCTCTTGCACCTTGCTGCACCACTCAAAAACACGGATGGGGTCAAGATGCTCTTAGTCCCTGTCTTGGAAGCTAGATGGACACTGTATCGGTACGTTCTTTTAATATTTTTGACCTACTTTTTGACTGCGAGCACACCTTCACAAAGAAAAGTTCTCTATATGGAAGAATACGGCTTGTACGGGATCCTTGTCTTTTAAATTTCCTCATCTTCCGGCGCATACATTGTAGAGAAGATCTGATATTCCATATGAATCTCCACGTTTCGTCGATTTCAGTATCTGAGAGCAAACGCGGGATCCAACGACAACAAAGCTTCCTTACTCCAAGTTGCTGATGCAAAATAAATGCTCCCCGAACTAAACGCCAAGAATCTTCTCGATGTCCGAGTATACTTACTCGGGGGTCTCGTGGGTCTTCTCGCACCATCATTTCAGTAGTCCACACATTTTCTGCAATTACTGCCGTTTGTGGGCGACCACTAAAAACTTTTGCTCGAGATGGGACAGACTCCTCTAACGCTGATTGTAATCGTTGAAACCAAATTAACTTAAAATCATAAAATATCATAGCACGCAAATGTTCGCGGAAAAGCTCCATCATTGCGAAGAAAAACGCGGGAACCGTCGTAGTTAAATGACTGGAACATATTTTTTTTAAACCAGCCGGCAGCCCAGTGTTACCAACTCGTAAAAAATATTTACCCCTAAAACTAACTCAAAAACCCCTAAAATCGGCCAAATTTCTTGGAAATCCCCCTAAATTTTTTTTTTTGAAAAATAGTAAATATTAATTAAAAATATATGTTTACTAGCTGCCCGGACAGACTTCGTTCTGTCAAAAGTTTTTTTGATTATAAATTGAGATGTAAGCTATCCTATCTTTCAAGTTGGATCAAACTGCACACGGTGTGCAAATTTGATTAAAATCGGTTAAGCAGTTTAGGAGTCCATCGCTGATAAACAACGTGACACGTAATTTATATATATTAAGATAAGATTTATAAATTATGCATGTATTTCTATGCCTTTAGTAAAATGAATTGTAATATAAAATACGGTGATAATAATAAACTTTTTGTTTTTTCATTCATTGCCATTTGGTTCATTAATTGGACTGATAAATTCTTAGTAATAAATAAATTCCTAGTACAATATCGATTTATTTTATAAGGTAAATTCACAAATACTCATTTTTGGATTTCTTTTTTTCCTGATTGCAGATTAATCTACCCTATTTTTAAATGCCAAAAGTCCCAGTCTCCTTTGATTGGCTAATTTGTTCCAGGGCCTCTTACATCTTTATTTTGATCAATAAATAACAAATATGAAGTGTCACAAAAAAACCCCTAAAAATAACCCTAAACATATTAGACCCCTAAAAAAATCCCATTTTACATATTTACCCCCTAAATTTGGGGGGAAAACCCCTAAGTTGGTAACCCTGCGGCAGCCTTTGCAACCTGGTTATTTTTGTTCTATTTTTAAATAAATTTGCTTTTTTAAAAATATATAATACAGATGCGTTCCATTTTTAAATTACGAGCATCTCAAAACTTATCGAGTGGCCTACGTAATAAAAAAAGCCTAGAACGAAAGGCAAATACCGGCAATGAAAGAGACATTACACACAACATTTGCTTAAAACCCGTAGGTATAGCCAAAATACCTGATTGTTCCGTTATAATCAACTGTTCGTGCTCGTTCAACATTTTTATGTTGTGTACATATTATGTCTGCACAGTTTGCATCGTCTCATGTTACCATGCAGTCTGCCGAGATTGAAAATTCTAGCCATGATTCTTGGTCTTATCATCATTTTTAAATAGCCGATAAAGTAGCAGGTCAGACCAGGTATTTGATGGTCTGTCGTTTAATCACCAATGAAGGTAAATATTTGGATGGAACACTGAATTTACACCGAATTGTGTATATATCCTTACAATCTTTACACTCATAGATATAATAACATAAAATGTGATCAAGATTTAGCAGGTTTGATGGTGGAGAGTCCAGTGTTCTGAAAATCGTTTGTTTGTTTTATGGCTACCTTGAATTTGTACTCAATTATTGGCTTCTCGACACTAATGAATCAATGCGGTGTCTTGTCATGTAAATTCGTCATGTTATTACGAGCAATGCGTAATGTCCAGTCCAGGTTCAATATACGTAGCTACTTATCTGCGGTCAGTGGGTATTGAGAACGATGCAGGCTGTAACAATCACCGCTTGCGATGACAAACATGTAACATGTACGAGTGTATGAATAATTAAATGACCTTTGGTAATAATACCGATAGGTACCTACGTTGACCTGGTACTTGGTACCTTCCTAGGCGTAGCTGCGTTAGTATTCGTAGACACCTTACTATGTATACTATGATACGGGTGTACGTTCGAAAGCTGATGCCAATTTTGAGATAGCCCCATATTTTATTGTTAGTATTGATGATAGAAAATCTTTTTCAAATGCGCCAAAAATCCTTTGGAGGGATGTCTTTCAATAATCAAAACGAAGCCGTGTGCTTTGATTTACCAGATTTCGGAAGTTTATTCATATCTATAGCGGTATTAATAGACGATGGTTAGGTATATAATGTGCTATCTATATAATACGTCGGCGTTTTCTTAAGGCATAATAAGTATTACTAAAGTAACAAATAGTCAGCGTTCGAAATAAGGACTTTCTTGGGACACAGACAACTAGTTACTAGCGTTGCGGGAAGGATGGTAGAAAAACGCTGTGTTCTTAGAGTAGGTATACAGCAGTATGCTGTGTTCATGGACTTAAATGCTGTGTTGTATTATGTGCAATAGACTACACGCCGATTTAAATCCTATATTTTGCAATGTAGATCTCCTCAGCGCAGGCAACAAGGCTACTAAGGCTAGCATAATAATCATCGTAAAATATGAATATTTATTTATTTATTTATTTTATTACCTAATTTATAATATACACACACGCATGACGCGTGTAAGAACAAGGTACCTATGTACTCTTTGTAACCATGTAACATCAAGCTAAATCACAAAACAGATAAATTAAATTCCTTTACTGTGTAAATGCTTTAGCATTTAAATTAAATGCATGCCTCATGTCGCAGCTGGTTATTGTAAAACTAGCGCTTTGTTCACGGTTTTGCCCGTGTTTTCCGGGATAAAAAGTAATACCCTATATCTTATTTCAGATTATGGTCTATCTGTGTGCTAAGTTTCATGAATATCTGTTCAGTAGTTTTCGCATGAAAGAGTAACAAAAACACAAACTTACAAACTTTTACATTTATAATATTAGTAGGAGTAGGATAGATTTTTTTTTTATTTTCTTCTCTTCTGTCACAAAATTCAGTTAAAATATTTAAGTATACGACCATTTAAGTTTCAACTTTTACCTATATTATAATATTAGTTTTCCGAGGCTGTACAACATGGTATGAATAAAATTATGACCGCGGCTCATTATTTTCGTTGTTGCGACAATTTTGGACGCGCTCCAAACTTTATTACCGTCCAACAATTAAATATTTCCATGAATACGAGTTAAAATATCCTGTTACGCTGACGTAAGGGACAGGAACGTTTTATTTTTTTAAACGATGGGTTATGGAATTAATGTCATTAGATTTAATTGATGGTAATTATATTTTGCAATGTCACGCGAGTACAATCCTATCCTACTTATTTAAACATTTATGGCGCGGGCGCAGGCATAAGAGAAGCACATATGAAGTTTAATACTTAACTTAATCCTAGTAATATAAAAAATGTGAAAGGTTGTACGGATGTTTATTACTCTCTTTCACGGCAAAAACTGCTGAACGGTTTTTTATTTTTAGGTTAAACCCTATGGATAAACTTTGACTATGACACTTACTATGCTATTATGGCCTTACGCGTCTCTAAAGCTGCGTATCCACTTGAGCAGCCTCGTGACGAGCTGCCTCGTCGCGAGCGTGCCGCGGGCTGCGGAAAGTTCATGCGTCTCCACTTGAGCCACATAAAAGAGCATCGAGGCAACACCCTACAACCTACCGCTAACAACACCACCAACAACGCCACAGCTGCCACAGTTCTCTCAGTTTCGTACAACGACAACCGTCTCTAATGAACACACGGCTCACACCAAATTTTCTCTTTGGCTAACACTGAGCAGTCTTTAAGCACGGACGTTACCGACATGGTTTGGTTCGCAGCGCGGCCGCATCGTTTGGTTCGAGTCGCAGCAAGCTTCGACTCGTGAGTCGCGGCACGCCGGTCTCCACTTGCTCTGCTCAACCCGCGGCTGCCTCAAATAGATACGCGGCTTAACAGACGATTTAATCAGTGCCGCGTGGATGGCACTCTTTCTCATGACTAGAGTAATGTAGACCAAGGCGGCAACGACAGTCTCTACCGCAGTGGCGACAGGAGAGAGTACAATGGGTGGGTGGCTGGTGCGGAAGTGACTGTCTGTTTCTTGATTCTCCTGTCTGACAGCAGTCTGAACCAATCCTTGTCATGATTGTCCTTGCCTTCTATGATCTGGTAAACGATTGGGAGCCATAGGCGGTACGTGCGGCACGTGCCCTAGACATTTCAACCTTCTCTGCTTAATTTATTATGAATTATAGGTACTAAAATTTGTGATGCAATGTGCACGTACGCATGCACTTTTCATATTAATTCCTCAGTTATATCATGGCGGCACATGTATAAAATATTAGATAAATACTCTTTGATTCTAACGCATTTAATATAGTTTAAACTTTAACTGCTGTTTTATTTACGTCCGCCTGTCCATCCAGTAATTACTGGCGTTTATGAGCGCTGTGCCCTAATATTAGACACGTTACGCCCAAAGTTATTCGAATTTACATACACCTTGTTCCGCGGTAGATACGTTAAAACATTGATAAAATGTTCCAAACATTATCATTATCAATTTATCTTCAATCTATTACGGCTCTATTGCTGGACGTGCTACTAAACGATTAATTGTTAAATATTGTATTGTAGGTAGGTATAAGTTGTATCAAAAATATCAGGCTCTTTTGAAACAGAGACTTGTTTTAGATAAAAAGAAAAGATAGTAGAAACTAAAAGAGTTTACTTGTATATGTCAATATTTGAGATACTCTCTTGGTAGTTTATTGATCTGATTGTGAGTTGGTAGTTTTGTTTAGGTACGCGTGTCTAGATAACTTGTAAGTTAACATTAATCTTTAAATCACTGCAACGTAAAGAAAAACTTACCAGGAATTTCGTGATGTCGATTCACCGGGATGCCTCTATTGGCGAAGGTGTAAGCGGTTTTGGTACCGAAGAGGAAGTAGGGGTCCTCTTCGCCTGAGAGACAAATCTCCTGGCCCCCGGCGAAGGTCACCAGTGCCAAAGCACCGAATAGTGCCCAGTGCATCTTACACTGTAAGTTTTGTTTAATTTGGGTTACAGAGTTTTATTCAATAGGTATAATGATATAGAAACCAAATAAAAATGCTCAATTCAATAATATGCATCAATAATATTCTTAAAACATAGACTGATAAAAATAACAAATATTATGTTCAGGGGAGATTGGGGAAGTTTACACTAACTTATTTCACACCTAGGTACATTTGTTAAAGTGTACAGATGTGTCGGTTTGTGGTGTATTTCGAAAACAATACACATTCAACAGACATAAAGGTGTGTGATGCGTAACAATACAAATATTATGCAAGTTGGACGAGGTATGTCTTTTAAGTTAGAATCAAAATGTTTGCTTTTGCCGGTATAATTTACCGAGTGATATCATTCGCTAGTTTGTAAACAAGAAAAATTTGATAGCTATTTGGGCAAAATAGTTTTTCAATATCAAAAAAATATTTTCTTAGGTAAAAATAATGTCATTAATCAATTTATCTTCATATCCTTGTTATAAGTGTATAAATTTAAACACTTTTAACACAAAATATCATCTCAACAAAATATTATTCTAGCTCACAAGTTTGTGCGTAGTTCTAGTTATGCGGAAGTTACGAATAGTTTATTTACTACGGGAGCTTTCTTGAAGTTACTATTGGGAAATATCAACACACAATTCCAAGTTATCACTACGCAGCTCGAATAACTGCACTTAATAAAAACTTGGCAGTTATGCCATTAACATTGCACGTTTCAAAATACAAAAAAGAACTAAAACATTCACATTCACTAGAAGCGTAAAATATACCTTTACGCGGGAGCACGGGTTTGTAAAATATATTTTTTATCTGTGCTTTAATGCGTGGGACGCGGCGTTCTCGTCAAGTATGGTGGACTAACTGGGCCGGCCGTACCGTAGAACTAAGAAATTGTAGGTTGTGAGAGCGCGTGTTGATTCTACGTTACGTAGCTATGCACGACCTCACACCGCAAATATGATTGGACGCTCCCATCAATCGCTCCTCTCAATGGAATTCCAATAATACCTTTACCATTATTAGTACTGTCTTCACTAGTGGTAGGTACACAAAAGTTGTACTTATTTCATCCAACTTGCAGCTTGTGTTTGATGTAAGTACATGCTTGTTACATAAAGCTTAATGTAAGTTACATACAACGTGTTTACGGCAGACGCAAGCCATTTAAATAACCGGTCTCTCATAATATATTAACATATTATTATTTTTACACAATCCTCTACGATCCTAATGAGTACATTACGGAACCTCCATATTTTCCATAGTCTTTTGTTTTGTTTGACAACCCTATTATATCTTAATATGTAACATTTATCATTTAAAACAATTGCAATTTAACACCTTCTTAAAGCAGTTTCCGTAAGAATCTTGTTTTAAGTATTACTTTAAAATAAATTTATTTAAGTAAGTTGTATTAAACAAAGTAGGTACTTAGTTACCCCTGTATACCAACTGTTTCAAAAAATATTTTTTTCACAGTGGACATTTTAGTTTTATTTTCGCGTTTGATGAGATAAGGCGAGGTAAGGAGAGGAGAGAAGATTACACGATACAAAATGAGATAGGGCCCTCCCTATCTTCGTACAAAATGGTGGCCGATGATCTGATAAATCTACGACAATAAACAGATGACATAAACCAATATAAACAATGCGACTAATGGAAATGGAATTTGATGTTGTTATTGAACTTTTCTACGCATTCACAGCGTAGGTAATCTTTTTTAAAATAAGTTTTTCAAATGTTTGTAGACTCAGCATTTTTAAAAATTTTGGACTAGAATGAATGAATAGATGATAAAGGTACCTGTTATATTAGTACAAGGTGGATATTGTGGTTTTGTGGTAAAGTGAAGCGGTTGATCTAAATTTAGAGTCCTAAAATTGAAGGCTTGAACATTTTGGCCGTTTTTACCGTTTGTAAATTATAAAAAATACAGTTTCCTAAAAGTATGTTATAGGTACCTTAAGAGTCTTGATGCTTTAGTATCAAAAACGAACTATGGTTTGATAATAGTAAAGTTAATGTTTTTCGAACGATGGTTGAGATGGTTTAAAAATCCAGATTCTTAATGCAAACGCGGTTCCTTGGCAATCATGTAGCTTGACAAGTATTAACGCAAAGAGAGGGAGACCTCTTCACTGTGACTGTACTATTTAAGGCTTGCATGGTATGCTTCCATGTTGGTCCATGTACCTATGCATGCATGCGCGCGCATCATTGTCCTGGGACCGCATTAGTCAATGACGTTCCTAGTGCAACCTGTTGATGCAAATCTCCCTAAGTCACGGTATGATCAACGACATCGTTTGTCATGCTACCGTCTAAATTGCTTCTATTGAATTTTGTACTAGAAATAGTATGTAATTATAATTTATAGTAGAAACTAAACGACGCTTTAGCAAGCACTAGGCTTACATTTGGCACAGCTAGAGACATGCGGTCGACACCATGACATCAGCATTCTGAAATATTATAATACGTGAGGTAATCAGGAAACTCAAGGTATTATTAACACGTGAACTTCGATGTAAATACGTAAACTATGAACTTTGTTTAATCGCATAATTAATAAATCGATCGAATTTAAGATCGCCTTTTGTACGATAGATATATTTTTAATATTACTTATTACTGTATTGTTATTTATACCTTTACAAATCAGAGTTTGTTTTGCCCTCAAAATTCAAAGATTTCTCTGTCAACCCATAATTTATACCTAAGTTCCTGTATGCACCGGATGGCTTTAAAGATGGTAGTTATTATTCTCATACCCCTGAAACTCCCCATAAAAATCGTTGAAATTTTGTTATGTTTCCCTCCGACGGAACAGTAATAAATAAGGCCTTCTTAATATACTTTATAAAATAATAATAGTATAAAACTAAATACTCGGTTTTATATTGTCTATTTAGACACTGAAGAATAAAACTGGGACTGTGCTGTTAACCATTAAGGAGTTCCCTCGGCTGGAGCCAAACCTGGGAGTAGTATCAGCTTGTCACACACATACATTGTCATCAGAACTAAAGCAATGTGTAAAATTTCAACTAGTTAGGATAAGTGGAAGTAGGTCTAATTTAAGCTTGCTGGATTTGACTCAAACAAATGAACAGGGCAAGCTTAATTAAACCGTTTAATAAACTGGATGTGTTACGTACTTTTGACAGACTTGACTAATACTTATTCTAAATCCTGTTCATAAACATTGATCAAATTATACGTAAACAGGCAGAGTTCCTCGAGCGAGTTAGGTATAGAAAAGCGCCATAGCGCAGTATAAATATGTATATTTCTTTTCTGTGGCCATAGGAAAATGACACAATGAAAACTAAGTAGACTGCGTATAACAATCGACAATGTTATGTGGGAATGTTAAGCTATTTTATTATCTGTCTAATTATTGTTTTAATTATCGTTTTACAACTACCACGAATGTTAAATTGCTGCTAACTTTCAGCGTCTATTCCAATAAATATTCTTCTATTTTTGGAGTAAGAAGTTAAGTGTACAATATTCGTACAAATGTTTCAACTCTCCCGGGTCTCCCCGTTACTGAACTTACTGAACACTATAAAAGGAAAAAACGTACATTGAATAATAAAATTGTG
This sequence comes from Thymelicus sylvestris, assembly GCA_911387775.1. Lineage (NCBI taxonomy): Eukaryota > Metazoa > Arthropoda > Insecta > Lepidoptera > Hesperiidae > Thymelicus > Thymelicus sylvestris. The sequence goes on from OU426895.1 coordinate 13,670,552, forward strand.
CATTTAATTTACTGTATCGAATAATTATCGTGGTAGTAGGCTAAATTTATAACGTGTTTGTTACTCTTTTTCTCAGTATTTCTTGCCAATTTTAGCCTAAGTTGACACTATCAAAGTCGGTCAACGACTCAGTGCATTAGCTGACGAAAGCAAGTTTGAGCATCTGTCGACTGCTAATGGCCTCATTGTGATGTTAAAGTTGTTAGAAAGTAGGCCGATATAAGGTTGGTGATGCTAAACAATTAGCTGTGCAATTATTATTGCAATGTAGGAAATTATCTCTTCGTAACACAAATAAATTTTATGTCACGTAGGTGCCTACCTACATGGGTACATATCTTCCTTCAGTTTAGTTTTTGTAATCTTTGACAAGTTTTAAAATACTGATACTTTTGTATTGTAAAGAACACAGTGGGTATAAATAGGTAATTCCGTGATTCGGTAGTGTGGTCATAGAAATAAAAACAAAACCTAGTACCATTGCTGGCGTTAGAGCCACTGACGCCCTAAGCAAGAATATTGTGGCGTCGGGCGTCCACTTAAGAATGTAAAAATCGACCTTTTTTTGCTCGAAAAACTTTTTACTGAACCAATGGGAACGTTTATGATGAATTTTATTTTTCATTTTTTTTGCTCCCCACCCCAAATGTGGCGTCCTAGGCCGTCGCCCCACCTCCCCCCCCACCGCCACCTCTGTCTAGTACCTTCTCAAACAACCAAGAGTCAAAACCCGAAACAAACATTTGCCTGTCACGGAAATGTTTACCCCACGGAAATGTTTGTTTGAGAGAGTCATTGTCATGATAAAGTATAAAAAATATGTCATTAATGTTCTATTTGTCATGGGACTACAATCATCGGAACAATGCGTTGTCAATCAGAAGAACCGTTCAGTTCGAAAGTACGAATATACCCGTCGACATGCGATGCGTCTTAATAAACGGTTGTATTTTCCCATAATGTCTACATACATAGATCAGATATTTTACTTAAGATACTTTGTTTGTTATAAGGAATTTATATTTCTCACATTTTGTACCGCGATACCGTTAAAACGGTCAAACCATCCGCATCACACTATTCGAAGACTGAGTTTCCTCACAATATGGGTCCATTTATTTCGTGTAGTTATTATTCTTCTTCCCAATATTATTATTTAAAGTTAGTAATTCTATTTCCTATCCTTATCAGTCTTATTACTATTCTCCCCTACTCTACAGCATAAAACTGCGACTATTGTTACATTACTGTCACATGGTCTTGATAGACCGTCGTCCGTCCGGTTTATACACAACAACCATAAGTGTCGTTGTAAAAAGACGTGATTCGTGACTCGTAGTTAATTAATGGAATGAAAAAAGCAAATAATATGGGGAGTAATAGATTTCGCCTATGATGAATCCAATCTCCCCAGTGTGAAGTTGAAGTGTCCCACGGACAACGGTCCAACAGATAATCAACGGGCGAAGTTACAGCACTATCTATTCCTTAATCCAAGCCATCAAGTGACTTTTTATTACTGTCACGTTGTAAATGATGGTATGCCATCAAAAACATAACTTGTAAAAAAACCCAAGTCTCGCAACTCAGTTCTTCTATCGTAAAAACTTGTGAGATCCATGTAATACCAAGTCGGTTAATTTATTCAGTTCCTACTTAAGGTTCCTTCTGTCTTAAGTTATTACGTAATTAGCTAACCTAACAAGTAACAACATCTTATAGTGACCATATCAATATTGAAAATCTTTTATGTTTTAAATAAATAGATCGACTTGACCATCGCATGAAAACACAATGTATCTCACAAGTAATATCTACCTACATATTATATTTGTTTAGTGCGATTGCCAAGTCAATCTATTTATTTAAAACATAAAAGATTTTCAATATTGATATGGTCACTATAAGATGTTGTTACTTGTTAGGTTAGCTAATTACGTAATAACTTAAGACAGAAGGAACCTTAAGTAGGAACTGAATAAATTAACCGACTTGGTATTACATGGATCTCACAAGTTTTTACGATAGAAGAACTGAGTTGCGAGACTTGGGTTTTTTTACAAGTTATGTTTTTGATGGCATCTCATTTCTTTTTGTCCTACTTTTTTTCCTTTTACAAGTTATCTTTGAACATAATTATATCTAGGTACCTATCTACACCTATTATTCCATTATATCTAGGTACCTATCTACACATATTATATACATGTACATTGATTCATTCACTGCAAATGTAACTTTGTTATACAGGTACAGTGATTCATTAACTGCAAATGTAACTTTGTAATCCTATACCTTTATATAGGATTACAAAGTTATTTATGCAGTTGATATATCTAGAAAACTGGAGCGAAATTGCAAAATATTTTAGTTTTTCCTTGATCTATACACTAAACACTAATTGTGTTCCAAATTTGAAGCTTCTATGTCTGCTAGAAGTGCCTTAGAGTTTTGATGATCGGTCAGTCAGTGAGTGACGAAATTAAGCAACTTTGACTAGTTATAATTCTAAAACTACTGAATCAAATTGAATGAAATTTGAAATATACCGTGTTTATACCATGACTGCTTGGTAGCTGAAAATTCAGCTTCTAGCTTTATCCACAAGGAAGTTATAGGGGGTCGAAAATGGCTTGAATTGCTTCGAGAAAAGGATGGTACGGCCGTGCCGCTTTTTTGCTCGACTTGGCGGGGGCACTGCCGTGCCCCCAGATTAATCTTATTATATAGGTATAAATTACGTGTCACGTTGTTTGACCGCGATGGACTCCCTAAACTACTTAACCGATTTTAATGAAATTTGCACACCGGGTGCAGTTTGATCCGACTTGAAAGATAGGATAGCTTACCTCTCCCTTATTTAATAAAAAAAACTTTTGACAGAACGAAGTCTGTTCAGGCAGCTAGTATATTAAAAGTCTGTCTTAACGTAGGCTATTCATTGCGGGTTGCGGGCTAGCTGCGGCCTCAATCTGTGCTCGATGACCGGTAACGATACCTGCCCGGGATGCAGGCCATTGCCTCTGCAAATTGGAAAAATTGATACCGCTCCTACGAATGTAATAGGTAATAACTACTGTAATCACATCAGCTGGAATGATGTTCGATGGAATGACATTTTCTTGTGGTTGAGATGGTTGAGATGAAGAATTTGTGATTCCAATGTACTATTTTTAATTTTTAGGACATCTTGGGAGTGGTCCAAGATGTATAATGTAGACGATTTTATGTAATTATGAGTCATGACTAATATACATGTACTTACAAAGAAAGATCTTGGGTTTTGGCAGGTGATCATTAGGTGATCATGGTCTGGTCTAGCTGGTTAGTCAAAAAGACCAACAAACAGCATAGTACAATATTACATGCTATAGTACCTATAGCAATTTTTTTTTTTTTTATGTACCTACTTACTTATATAGTCAAAAAGCGATTAGATTAACCCCTGACTGCAGTTGTCTTGTCAGCGTTGTTTGACGCCAATATAAACATGAATTTTAAATGTTTTCTTAGGGGGCGTCCATAAACAACGTGAGGTGTTTTTTTTTTAATTTTCTGTATGGTGAGAAGTCGTGAGATTTTAATCAACCCCCTCCCCCATCCCCCAATCTCACGTGAGATTTTTCAAAATGTGGGTTTCTTACGTAAACGCGTTGGATTTTTATTGTAAAAAGAAAAAAAATTGCTTCGTTCCATTGAGGTAATACATAGAGACGCTATCTCAAACAAAATGTGTGTTCCATCGCCGGCTTGCCCTCCGTTCTCTTTTCAAACTAGAAGCCTCGTTTGCACACTTGCCATAGAGTAACTTTGTATGTGACACTTGTCGAACCAAGACAAGCAGTCACCGACTCCAAATCTTTACAAGTTCTTACTCCAACTTTATTTAACGTGCAAAAGCGTTTAAACGATTTCAAACGTAATTACCATTGATTCGTGTCAAAAAATCCAACACTTTAAATTGGTCACAAGCGTCGCGTCGGTAAGCTTATTTAGTCCAATAACACGCTAGTAGCTTGCCAAGTTCAAACGCTCCTTATGATTTTTTCATTCAAAATGGCGGGAACATTGCTCAATAATTTAATTAAATTCGTTTTAGTTGATTTAAGTTAAGATTTTGTTTTCTTACTGATGATAAAGTGATAACATTATCTTTTTTGTTTTTTTTCGTGCAATTGTGACACATTCTTATTACGCACGACGGCATTTTTTCAGTTTTTTCATAAACAATTTTGACATGCGGCCGCCATGAGCGCAGCCGAGTGACAGCCGAGTGACAGAATGAAATGCAGCCGGCCGGCTGCAATGCACACCCCCGAACCCGATGTTCGCGGTGTCCCTTCTATACGCTAGTAATATTAATTCTATGCTTCGTTCTTTTATTTTGTGAATGTTAAATCTTCAGCATGTACAATCTGGATTAAATGGACCAAAATAGTATAATTTTTTTTTTGTTTCAATGAGAAAAAAAATTGCGTGATATTTGCCGAGACCCCCCCTCTCTCCAACGTAAGATTAGATGAGAGTTGACTCGACCCCCTCCCCCCCTTAAACACCTCACGTAATTTATGGACGCCCCCTTACCTGTCTTGCAAGTTTGCATTAAAGAATGTATGGTAAAAAGTTTTACACGCGATGCATTATTTATAAAAACCAAAAATGACAATACAGAACATTTAAATTAAAGTTTCGTCACGTTTCGTAAAAAGTTTAATAAAGTGAATACTGAAATCGTATAACCCGCCAAAAAATTTTTTTATGGTTTGCAGCAACCGGATACAGATATGCCAAATTCTGTAGCATAGTACATACTACTTTGCTCTATGGTTTAAAGTAACATTGAAATGATTCACGATCAGGTTACGTTCCCGGACAAACGTAATTTCAATTTGATAATAATAAAATTGATATGAGATAATATTAGAAGTCAGGTAAGATAAGAAAAATATTCAAACAAAAAACTTACGGTTAATAAATTTTATTCCTAAGTCAGGTCAGGAGCTAAGAGTGCCTTTCTTTATTATTAATTTAATAAAAAATAACTTCTCTGAAGACTAAAAAATTTTTTGCAGTATAGTCCACAATTAATTCAGTAATTTTAATTTATTTATTAAGCTATAGGAGTGAGGCGGTAACCCAACCCAGATGAAACTGATATAAATCTACTAAGTAGTAATGCTATCTTTGGCCTTACATATTTAGTGTAAGTTGTAACCTTAACAGCTGTAGCGTGGCATATTGTGCACAATTTCACAGTTAGATAACACACTGTATTTGTATTTATTTGTATTTATTTATTGCTTTCATGTATACATTTACAGATGTTACAAATAATTTTATAACATACATGAGCCCAATGAATTGGGATTGCAATTTAAGTGATTCACTGAATTAAATTATTTAAATATAATTCTAGCTTAGTTGACGATTATTTAAATTTAGCTACTCGTACATTCTTACGTCTGTCAATGTTCATATTAACTATGAAATATTGCAAAAAATTATAAATATAAAAAAAAATTGTCGTATTTTATTGTCACAAGTCCAATCCATTATTAACACTTTGTATATAAACCACAGAGTATATTTATATTGGTATCTCTGTGATGTTCCGGTCCGGAAACCGGAATATTATTAAATTATAATTATGCATTTTTAACGTCCAGTGAATGGCTTCTCCTTAATTTGCTTGCATCAAACTTCACAATGAGTTTATTTTGTCTATGCTCTTCTGAACTTGTTAGTTCACTAATGGCGTGTCTTCCGGTAACACACGTTATAACGTCAAAATGGCTAAGAAAAAAGGTGACGAAAAAGTGAATCAAACCCCTCAAAGTGATAATGAAGAGCAAAACTTTGATGAGGAGCCAGACTTTGACGATCCCGAGGGTTTTGTGGATGACATTCCTGATGAAGGTATGACACTTTGCATTGTAGGTTGTCCCGGCCATATGCGTCGCCCACACATATTTAGTGATTTTGCTGTCATAAATACTATTTTTAAAATGATTACCAAGTGCGTTTTTGTTATAAAATGTGCAGAAAACATATTTAGTGCGGTATGTAAGTGTAGAAAGTGGCAAGAACAAGTTATGTGACCTAACCTAACTTTGACGTTGCAGAGTTGTTGGCAGACCTCCTAGCAGAGAAGCCAACGGAATCTGACGGTTACGAGAATGTGATCGTGGTAGATGGGTGCCCGCAGGTCGGGCCCGAGCGCCTGGAGAAGCTCCAGAGCGTCATAACAAAAATCTTTAGTAAATTTGGCAAGATTGTCAATGAATATTACCCTACCCAGGAGAATGGCTCCACCACTGGGTACATTTTCCTAGAGTACAGCAATCCTCAGAACGCGGCTGAGGCTGTAGCCGCTACAAATAATTGTAAATTAGATAAGCAACATACATTTTTAGTGAACCTCTTTACTGATTTTAAGAAGTAAGTATTCATAAGTTCAACTTAATATCAGTCAGGGTTAAGTTAGATATTTGCACAGCTGTGAATGGAAATTATCCGTGAAAGATATAAGAGTTTTATTCAACTGATTTTTTTTGTGAATTTATAAACTAATTGTTTACATATCTGTCTACACTATAGTGTGCAAAAGTTACTGAATAGCTGTTTTATTTGTTATCACTTAATTTCTGCTACTTCTCTAGTTCTAATTACAATGCGGTGCATCTGACAAAAGCCATACAAGTACTGACCAAATTCACATATAAAGGCACAATGCACATGTTATGTTGAATGGCCCATAGTTATGATAGGATCTCATTGTTGCCATTGTAGTCAAATATAACAAAACAATCATTTGGCCCATCGAGTTACTAATAAATATCCTTCCTAATGTAACTGTATATTGCAGATATTCTGATATCCCTAAAGAATGGGAGCCGCCAGCCCCTCAGCCATTCAAGGTACAATCAGACCTTCAATGGTACCTGATGGACCCTGATGCGTACGACCAATTTTTAGTGGGCATTGGCACCGGTGTAGCATTGCAAGTATGGCAGAATGCTTTGCCGGAACCTGTTTTGCTGCAGGAGAGACCTGTGAGTATATAGTTATTGGCCGTGTGACAGTACGCTACAGTAATCTGATGATGTTCCATTATGGAAATAAAGATGATAATATCACACCCTCTGTGGAAAAAAGGCATAAGATGAAAAATGCAATTTTACAGGAGACCAAAAAAAACTTAAAATATCATCATATCAGTAAGGGAAGTCAAAGGAATTTACATTATGATTTCTTGCACAAAACTGTCAAGATCAATGATAAAAATTAAAAAAAAATGATGCTTTTGTCCCTCTTTCCGATCATATTAATAACTAAAATTCAAAGTAACACAAGTTATTCTTTTTTTTCCACTGAGGGTGCAATATGCTGATGTATACGTAGGTTTTAGTGAGTAGGTATTTGAGTATTCTGCTTATAGCTGTACAGATGAAGGATTGTACTCATAAACATTCAGACTGGCAGTGAGATAGCATAATAAAAGTGGTGGCTGCTAGGAAGGGGGTTCCTTCCTTCTTCTACAATAACTTCTACAGTACAATAGTTCCTAGAATGTTCACAGGGAAGTAAAATGTGTGAATACCTGCTTTGTACTTTTATTTTTGCATCCAAGTACTTGACAAGACACCTGATAAGGAGGTTTAAACACATCTACAATTAGGAGGGTCTATGAGTCATAGGTTCATATAAAAAACCAATCTCTAATAAAGTGATCATCTTGTCATCATAGCCGGGCCCACTTAAAAAAAATGAGCTAACCACAGCTATTTTATTATGTTTGTATCATTACTACAAGTAATTGTAGTCATTTGTTGAACTTAACAGATAAAGTGTAGTCATTTATTGAACTTCACAGATAAGTGAAGTCACGTGCAATGTGAATAATGAGATTTATTGAAATAATTGTATTGTAACATGTAATTGTCAATATTTGTTGTGCAATCATGAGTGATGATTAAATCTGCAATTATATCACACTTTAAACCAGGTTTATTAACTTTTTTTATTTTTATTCATTTATAGAGAGAAAATACATTAATTTTTACTTAGTTTTCTGCCAAACTGTTGGCCAATTTGTCGGCAGTACACTTAAATTATAATTGAAACTTAATTAAAATCAAACATGAGGTTTAACAAAAGTAACATACAGGTGTGTCCTGTCATGCATTTTCTTGATATTTTTTTGTTTGTTGTCAGAACTGGACAGAAACCTATGCTGTTTGGTCTCCCCTGGGGACATACCTGGCGACCTTCCATTGGAGAGGAGTGGCCTTGTGGGCAGGACCCAAGTTCTCTCAGTTCCAGAAGTTCTTCCATCCGGACGCCAGATTCATATCCTTCTCGCCATGTGAGAACTATATTGTTACATTCTCACCGGGCAGCGATCGTGGTGATGATAAGAAGTTGATCATTTGGGATATTAGGTGATGAATCCTCATAATTTCATTAATAATAATGGTGTAATTGTTAATATTTGTATTATTTCTTGTTAATATTAGTATCTGTATAATTATATAATTTGATTATTTCTCAAACTTTGCAATGTAGTGCTATAATTTTTTGTGCCAACTGCATTTATTTTGGTAATTACTAATTACTTCATGAGTCACAGAGTGTTTTGTTTAATGTAACTGGCAATCATCTCATTAAATTGGAATTGAAATAAAAATGGGATTTGGAATTGAAATAAAAATTGCAAATATAAAATATGTACTTCATATTACATGCCTTAATATCTCAAGAGTACTACTTAAAATTAGGTACATCAAGATTGTATAGTTGCATCCTTGAAGTATAAAACCAATTAGAGCATTTCAGTTTTAACCAATGGATATTTGATTTCTTTATGTTAGTAAAATTAAAAATTGTGTTACTCATTTTCTCTATAATTTTTTAGGACCGGGCAAGAAAAACGTACTTTCCCTCCACCAGAGGAGTATGTTACGTGGCCAATATTCCGTTGGAGTAAGGATGATAGATTCTTTGCACGACTGGGCACTGATATGTTGTCGGTGTATGAGACTCCCGGATTTGGTCTTCATGACAAAAAGAGTATTAAAGTGCCTGGTATCAGGTAAGACAACACATAATTATCACATCTCATAATTATATTACAATTTACAATGTAGTTTTATTTTCGAATAGTTATTTTTAGATTGTTATGATAAATATTTTTAAAGTCAGAATCTAAAATCCTCAAACCCATTGTAAAAGTTATTTTTAATTATTTAATTGGGACTAATGGATATAAAAAAGTTAATTTGATTTACATTGTCTTTAAATTATATAAATTAAAACACCAAAATAATGTTTTGTGTTGTCATTTTACAGAGATTTTAGCTGGTCACCAACTGATAACATTTTAGCTTACTGGGTAGCTGAGGACAAGGACGTACCAGCTAGGGTAACCCTCCTAGAGTTACCCAACCGCACTGAGATCCGCTCAAAGAACTTATTCTCTGTCGCCGACTGCAAAATTCACTGGCAGAAGAGCGGAGATTATCTTTGTGTGAAAGTCGACCGGTACTCCAAAGTGAAGAAAGATAAGAATGATATTAAGTACTCTGGAATGTACTATAACTTTGAGATCTTCCATATGAGAGAAAAAGAGATTCCGGTTGACTCGGTGGAGATTAAGGAGCCAATTCAGGCGTTTGCCTGGGAGCCAATAGGATCCAAGTTCTCTATAATCCACGGAGATCCTGCAAATATTTCAATAAGCTTCTATCAAGTGAATACTGGTCAAGCACCAACCTTGCTAAAGAAGTTTGAGAGGAAGCCTTTCAACCATCTATTCTGGTCTCCGATGGGTCAGTTCATCGTGTTGGCTAACTTGGGGCTGACCGGTGGAGCGCTAGAGTTCTTGGATACTAATGATTTCACCATCATGAATGTGTCGGACCACTATCAGGTATGTAGAACATGCTACTTTCACTTTAAATGTGATTGAAATATCAATAGGGATGTTGACACTATCAGTAAATTAAAGTAAATTTATGTTTAAAGTATAAAGGAAAACATTTAAACACCTAAAATATTATTCTTTTGTCGAAATCAATCACAATAAATTAAATATAATTATTTTAAAATGTTAAAAATAGTACTCACTGTCACGTGACCTCAAACGCCAATTTTAGCATATGACGTCATTGTTCTTATTTTATATGCAAGTGCAACTATAGTCAAAATTATCTAAGATGCCCATAATGATAGCTGCCATTTATTAATATGAACTAACATTGTATGGGCGCTTCGAGCGAAATGGAATAATCATTTACTTGACATGAATAGTTGAATACTTACGGACGAAGGATTTTACCCAAAATTTGTTAAAAATCCTTACTCACTTTCATTGGCGTTGATTATAAATCATAGTAAACGTTATAATCTAGTAAAAATCCCATCACATCATAATTTATGTAAAATTTATTAAAAATATTTGACGTCGAAACAATGATAGATGAAGAGGCCTAAAACAAAACTGACGCAAAGTGATGTGACGGCCTGAAACCGTTTCTAAAACCAATCATAATCGATACATTACTATAATCGGAATTTAAAAATGAAAATTGATTAATTTAATTACTTTGTTAAAAATGATTTACTTGCATTTGAATTTAAAATTAGGTACCCACGAATTGGATGCTAACAAAGGACATTTTCCATTATGTATGGGCACTTCGCCATCCATGGACAGTAAACTGCAGATAATATATTATATGTAATTATGTAGCTTAGCTTTTTGCGGTATTCTTTTTTTTTGGCACAATAATAATTATGTATACATGAATGTGTGTTACGAAATAAACAAGAATTTATTCACTGTAGTTTTTTCTCTGACGCTCATAATATTACCTCAAAATATTATTATGAAACTGAGCGGAAGAGTTCATTCTATCATGATCTATCTTTCTTTCTTTTTCTTCTCTTTCTTAGCCGGCAACGCACCAGTGATGCTTTTGGTGTTGCTGATGTTCATGAGCGACGACAGCCACTTACCATCAGGTGGATCGTCAGCTTGTTTGCCGGCTCGGATATTTCCATGCATATCTAGCAGCATGAGTTGTTAGGAAGAAACAAAAGAATATTTTATTGGAGTCGTAAATACATAATATTGAGAATACGTGGTACGAGATATGTAGCTCAATTGAGGTAGTTGGGAGGTATCTAAATGTTACGGTTTTTAGTTTACAATTTAATTATCGAATCGATTAGAAGGTCTTACAATTTTGAATCGATTTGTTACAAAAATTGGTTTCTTTCGTGAACCGATTTTTTTGTACATCTCTAGTGTCACTGTGATTGCAAATGACAAATTGGGCATCTTAGTTCACGGGGACTATAACTTCAGTCGACAGATAGTATTGAATATCGGCTAGTGACGTCACGTGACGTTTTTGGTGGGAAATTTGAAAATGATTTTTAATTATCAATTTTTGTTTTTAAATTGAAGATCATTATTTTAATAATATTTTTTTCGTGAATCTTAAGGATCTATCTATAAAATCAAATTGAATCCTAAAATTAGTCAACATCCCAATTCATTATGCTAAATAACTTTGGCTGTTTGTACGTAGTAATTATGTAGTGTTTTGAAAAGTTTAAATGATGTAGATGTTATAGATAATTCTTTTTCATATGTTTAGTATGCATAGGTGTGCGTTATAAAAACTAATTAAAAGGTGTTTTTTTTCTAGATGTCAGGCATTGAATGGGATCCGACCGGGCGCTATGTGGTGACCGGTGTGTCTTCGCTGAAGTGCAAAATGGACTGCGGCTATTACATTTGGTCATTCCAGGGCAAGATTCTTAGGAGGTAGGCATCTTATACATATATGTACTTTAGAGGTATTCGTGGGGCACAAAATCTTTCAAACGATTCGTTGCTGATGGCACTACAGGCGTGTCATAAATGTATGAAAACTTGTGGCATCAGTTAACCCTTGGGTTGGCCACCTTCCGCTCCACTAATCCATACTGAAGCAGCATGGTGGAGCATGCTCCATAGAAGTTGAGACCCGTATTACGCCATTAATAAGTGCTGGAATTTGTGTATGATGTCCTTTGGTACCCTAGGGATGTGATGCGAGTATTAATTACCATCTTCACGTTTAATCCGTTGTACAACAGGGGGTACCGCAAGTAAAGATATGGATAAAGCCTTAGTGCTTGTTCACACTGAACTCGCGGGCGCGGTCGCGATAAACGCTACATACACCGCGCGCGCGTTTTGGTGTGAAAACTTTCATAGTAGCTCATATGTTTGATATTTCGCGACCGCGCCCGCGCCCGCGCCGGCGCCCGCGAGTTCAGTGTGAACAAGCACTTAAACATCTTAATGAAACCTTTTTCTTTTCAGAGTGATGAAGGAAGGTTTCGCGCAGTTCCATTGGCGGCCGCGACCACCCTCGTTGTTGACTGAGAAGCAACAGAAGGAAATCAAAAAGAACCTCAAAAAGTACTACTCGCAGTTTGAATCTAAGGACCGTATGCGAAGCAATAAGGCTAGCAAGGTAAGTTGTTTTGATGACTCTTCTACTCTCTTGGCAGTAGGGCTTTCCGTAAGGTGAAGTGCTCATAGCCAGGCTTATGTTGATCAATAATCAGTTTCTGTGGTTTGGAGGGCACGTAAAGCCGTCGTTCTCGGTTGTTATCGTAAGGTAAGCCGGTCGTTAAGCCATGTCGAAGGCCCTGGGGTGGCTTGATAACTTCCGACACATGTGTTGGCCACTAATCTATCCACCAATCCGCACTGGAGCACCGTGATGGAATATGCTCTAGGCCTCCTCAAGAGGAGAGACCTGTGTACAGTACCGCTACTGTTACGTGTTAATATCATAATTATCTTAATATGAGCTCACTAATTTACTATGTAAACAATTCAATTCTCCTACTAATATTATGAATATGAGTTTGTGAGCATATATTATGTTCCTCTTTTCACGCATGACAAATGAACTTATTTCCATTAAAAGCAAAGGTAGACCCTGGTCTAGAATAACGTATTTATTATACATTTATATGTATATATTTCTACAGTGTTGTTGATGGTTGTCTCTGTCCTCAGGAACTGGTAGCGAAGCGCACGGAGCAGATGAAGAAGCACGTGGAGTACCGCGAGGCCAAGACGCTTGAGTGGCAGGAGCAGAAGCAGCGGCGGCTGGCGCTCAGGAACTGTGAGTGTTGCTACTGTCCTGTCGAAGTGGAGAAGTTGAGAATTGGAGAATTAGGGAAATGGAGAACCTGCATAACTAAGTCTTTTTTGCACACAATTTCTCTTTGCTGAAAAATATTAATATGATGACCTGTGTGGTGCAATGGTTATGATGCCGGACTGCTGTCTGTAGGGTTCCGTGGTCGATTCCTAGTGAGGCAAATTTTTTAACCTGTTCTCTGTCTGGGTGTGTGTTCTTGACTTTGTGTGTCTTCCTTGGCATCGACAACATGGAAAACGCTAAATAACTGCTTGTTGTGTCAGTAGACCCGAAATGAATTTTGTTCGTATCTGTCTTTAATTGGCTATTAGACAATTTTTGGAAAAATATTTTAAAATTTTCGTAGTTTTATTTTATACCTCTTACAATATTTATTTTTCTCATAAAAGTGTTTTGTAGGAAATTTAGTAGGAAAAAAATAACTTTTAATCCATTAATTTTAAATTCGCGCGAAAATAGTCTGCCATCTGTCACTTGCTGGCTGTGACGTCATATTTCAATTAACAAAAGTTTACGCTCTAACTCTGAAGATATTTTAAGTGAAAAACTTACACGTTGTGTTGCTGGTTTCTATATACGGCGGTGACCACTAACCATCAAGTAGCTGTTCTGCTAGTTAAATAAAGAAAGAATAGGCATGGTGACAGATTTTGAAATACTGTTCTATGTTGTTGGGAAATATAATTACAACATATATCATATTTCCGAAAAATAATAAGGTTTAGTAGATAAATACACTTCAATTTATAAGTTTAAAATTCGCAACAAAACACTTCAGTTTCATGGCGTCGCATGTGACGTCACGCCTCTGTAAAGTATTAGTTGAGGCGTGACGTAATTCGCGCTGATTCAGACTGATATCATGGCGGCTTGCCATATTTTTTTTTATGGAAATAGCTGGCAAACGAGCTAACGATCCACCTGATGGTAAGTGGCTATCGTCGCCCATGGACATCAGCAACACCAAAGGCATCACTGATGCTTGTATACTATATAAGTATAAGTAGGTATACTTGGACAGACACTAAACTTCTTGAATGAAGCCTCTTACATCTTATATCCTCTGTTTGATAATATGGAAACAACTTGGTAATACCCAAATGATTGTTTCAGATGTAGACACGGACGGTTTGGACACAGACCAGACGAATACAGTGGAGGAGGTTATAGAATTCTTTGTGAAAGAGGAACAAACGGTCATCGAGTAGTCGCCATAGTAGCCCCACGTTGAGGCCGGAGCCCCCCGGCCTCCTGCGGTGACACGCCGAATATTGTTCTTATAAACGCAAAACACCAAGTTTTTTCGTACCTACCTACTATCAATTGTTATACATACGTCACAAACGTTTTTATATTCGATAATTCCATAATGTGCAGTGTAAGATTTCGGTTTACAAATTATACAATAGGTAATGTTTATAGAAATTACATTAAATTGAAATGTTTCAAATGGACCATGGCCTTTTAATTGTAGCTTGTGTATTCTTGTTTATTTATTTCCAGATTGTTTGTGGTACGATAATAAACTTTTAACACCGTATTATTGAGTTGAATTTATGATGAAAACCCAAAGGAATACTTTTAGTGAGCCTCTGATCATTGAAATCATTGGCACCAAACAGCGATGCCCTCTGCTTTTTTGTTTTTTTTTGCCCTCTATTCTTTACTTTTTCCAATTTGACCATAATTGATTTCTATAGATATGAGTTACGCAACAAAATCAAATAAGTTATCTTAATATATATAAATTACGTGTCACGTTGTTTGTCCGCGATGAACTACTTAACCGATTTTAATCTTTGCACACCGTGTGCAGTTTGATCTAACTTGAAAGATATGATACCTTATGTACATCTCAAAATAAAAAAAAACTTGACAGAAAGAAGTCTGTCCGGGCAGCTAGTCAAACAGTAAATCTATGTAGGTACCTATTTAACTATTTTATACTCAAAAATGTATCCCCAAGGATTGAATCAAGCGGCATGCAATTTGTATCTGTTCTTCGTAAGGCAGTCAAAATAAAAATGTACTTCATTTTCAATTTCATTTAAACATTATCTTGTTTTGTGTTCTGATTTTTTAAAAACCCTAAGTGCGGATATGGTAAAGATTTAAAATCTTAAAATAAATGAAAGCTTCATGGACCAAGCAACGAAGGGTCGGCGCCATTCGCCCGTACCTTTGGTACGAGTTATAAAAATATGATTGGTGCCCTAAATTGGAATGTTTGATTAAAAAGCATTGGTCAAAATAAGACGAGAAAGGTTTTTAGGAACATTTTAAGTTCTAATGGTAGATATTGGAGATAAAGGATTTGATGATCATCAAAATGATAATTATCAGGTCACCTCGGTACAATGATAATAGGATTTTTCCATGTCATTAGTTAGCAAAAAACTATCAATAAGAACGAAATTTAACCTGTAGTTTACAAATACAGGAAACGAACAACGGTGCAATGAACTTGAGCGCAGGGACTGAAAGCGGTTAGGGTTAGAGGTTAAGGTACCTCAAAAGTATACCGGTACCGATTCAAAATAAAGGTAGAGCTTTACCGGTACCTTTATAAATAAGGGTTAAGGTTCTACCATTATTTAAACTAAAATTATTTCGGTACCGAAAAACATGCGACGTTGCCACACTTCTCATCGCATCGCTCGCTCCTTGCCGCTTGCGTTGGCGATGTTGTACGAAAAACCATCTTTGCTAATAAAAATAGTTATACAAATACGAACATGGATTAAAGATGAACATGGGAAACGAAAAAATATATTTATAAAGTATTAAAAATTTAAAAGTAAAGTATTAAAAATTTATATTTTTTATTTACTTTAAAATATTTTTGTACGTTTATACAATCTTATTCTTATTTTATGTACAAGACTTAGGACTTCAGTTCTTTTCTTATTTACATATTTATATTTACATTCAAGAACATCAACTGCTGCACTTATTAAGATGCAGATATTATAATATATTTTATATATTTTTTTATATACTTTAAAACATACAAAATATATGAAAATGTATAAAAATGTTTAAAAATCATGCAAATTGTCCAATCACAATTAACTTCCTTCCTTCGTTCCCACAACCATCTTAATTCTCTACAATCGGGCTTTCACCGCCGCCATAGCACAACAACAGCCTTACTTAAAGTCGCCGACGACATTTGTTATGGCATGGAACCAGCAACTTACTGTATTGGCCTTGCTGAACTTTAGCAAACTATGTGGCCAGCCCATTGCCACTTCAGTCGGCTAACCTTCGACTTCAGGCACTGAGGTAGTGTTTTGGACGACAAGATATGACGCAGTTTTCCGAATGCAGCCCTTCTGAGTTGGATTCTACGAGTGACTTTTTCTTGAAGTTGGACTTACCCATCTGGATCACTTGTCCCAGGTACTTGTCTACAACGAGCAACGCCATCAACATCGGTACATGTTCATCTTAAGACACACCCGTTGTGAGGCGGGCGCTGTTCAAGTCCCCGAGCATTGTACCAATTCTTTCAGGGAACCCGCCAGGATGACTATATCATCGGCATAGCGAGGTGGATGATGTATTTGCCATTGATGTTGATGCCACGTCATTTCCACTCCGTCAGCTTGAGCACGTTTACCAAAGCAACGGTGAAGAGTTTTGGGGATATGATATCCTCTTGTCTGACACCCCTCTGCAGTGGGATGGGGTTCGTTGCTGTGTCGTGTATTCTGACGGACATGGTGGCAGATGAGTACAAGCACTTCAACACCTCGATATACCAGTAGTCGATCCGGCACCGCTGGAGATAATTTAGTAACGCCAAGAATCAAAGGCTTTCTCATAGTCAACATAGGCAACACACTACAGCAGATTATACTCCTTGGTCTTTTGTATAATCTGCTGCAGTGTGTGTTTGTGGTCTATTGCGCTGTTGCCTTTTCGGAATCCTACTTTTTCGGGAGACTGGAAGTCGTCAAGCCTGCGTACAATATGTGAGCATCCTCGAAAACAGCTTATACACGTGGCTCGGAAGTGCAATGGAAATGTAGTTCTTCAATAGGGCTTTATCGCCCTTCTTGAAGAACAGCGTCATCACACTTCTGCCCCGCGTTTTCGGGGTAGTTCCAGTATTAATGATGGAATCTAACAGTTTTTGGAGCGCCACTAGAAGGCGTATCCCTCCAGCTCTTAGTAGCTCGGTTGTGATTCCGTCATCTCCCGGTGCCTTGTTATTTTTAAGTTGTTTGAGAGCCTCTCTAATCTTATACAGGCTGACGTCTGGGATATCCTCTGTGTACACACTGTGTGAACACTTGATATTTTAAATTATTTTGTTATTAAAAGATTTAATTTTTAAATGTCGAATCTTAGAAGAAAAAGAAAATACGTTTTATTCTAACTTATAAAAAAAAGATTAAAATATATTTGACGTGTGTAGTATAGAAGAATGACACTCGTCAGAAGAACGAAAGAAAACCTTATAGAAGTAAGATAAGAAAACCTTAAGTAGGTCGTGTCCTTCCGATCGGATATAAAAATTAAAAATCAAAACTGTATCATAATACTGTGCAATCAGGGCCTCAACTGAACGCGAGGCGGTGCATCAAAGAAAACCCGTATTTAACCCCTATATAAAGGTTAAGGTATTGCTACCGAAACATTTATAAAGGTTTAAGGTACTTTTACCGAAATAATACCGGTATGAATTTCCGACCTTAAAAATTCTGCTACTGAAAAATAAAAGGGTACCGAAATATTTCGGTAACCCTTATTTAACGGTATGACGTCATACCGAAATTTAAAGGTACCTTTATTTTTGGGTAATTCAGTCCCTGCTTGAGCGTTATGGTTATCTGAGGTTATAAATTATTGACCCTTGAAGGTTGATTGCTAACGGAATATTGCCATTATCCCAATTACCACATTGCATCAAATTAATTACCAACTACAATACATTATGTTCCTAATTGACATTCACGATTATCTCATTAACTGATCTAACGCAGATCTCACACTATGATGTATGAGGTCACGTGATATTGTTGGAATTTAAACTTCGTCGTTGAGAACATTAATGAGAGAACTAGGGCGGCTGTGTAGCCAGCGGCTGTGCCTGCGTTCTCCAGGATATTAAGTACCCTGTGTCTTAGGCCAGACCGTGATCTATCCCCTGTAGCCTAGTTGGTAGCGACCCTGCCTGCGAAACGAAGGATCCCGGGTTCGATTCCCGGCCAGCGCAGATATTTATGTGACCATAAATATTTGTACTTAGGTCATGGGTGTGATTGTGATTTGTTATACATATGTGTCGTCCATGCCACCTGCGACACAGGTATTCACCTACTGCGGGGGTATGAGTGTGTAACTGTGTTTAATAAAAATACGTTCAGTATTTTTTGCGTGAAAGAGTAACAAACATACCTACAGGCTACATACATACAAACTTTCACATTTATAATAGATGGGACCTATTAGTAAGAGTAACTTATTACTCTATTTCCTACTTTTCTTATTTAAGACGAGATGACCGTACCCACGGTACCCACTTCGCTGGGCGTGAAACATTTTTACTTGTGATGAAGTAAAAAAAATTATTAGTCACAATCAAATATAGCTTATGTTACTCAGGAATAATGTAGCTTTCTATTGGTGAAAGAATTTTTGAAATCGGTCCAGTAGTTTTTGAGTTTATTCGTTACAAACATACAAAAAGCTTTCATCTTTAGTATTAGTATAGATATAGAAGTATAGAAGATAATACTTTTGCCAACCAGTACTATTGAACTAGGTAAGTTCCTCGTTACAGGCGTTACAGCACTCCTATGCTTGAGGGGTGAATGTATCCAGTGACGTCATCCGTGCATGTTTCACGCTCATAAAGCCACACTGCTCCTGTATCTAGACACGCGGGAGCGTGTCAAGTCAATTTCTAGCTAACAGAATTGGCGAGCAGCACCGTGTGTAATATTACACGAACCATTTGGAGCCAGTTTTGACCACCTCATAACTCAAAAACTATTCAACATAAACCTGTCAAATTTGGCTCATTTATTGAGACTTGTGAAATACATACGTGTTTCAAATTTCATAAACACGTCTCAAACGGTTATTTAGATATTAACGTCCAAAAATCGGCATTTTTATCACCCACTGACCTATAGATCAAAATTCTAACCCACTTCCAGATGACCTAGAAAGTTAAAATTTGGCATCCAGATAGGTAGTCGGGTGAATACAAAGGAATAAATCTGAAAGTAGTAAATTTTTATCATTTTATTATATGTTAATTTTTCAAAAAATTGATTCTATTAGAAACACTTAAAATGCCTGAAATTTAAGAAAAGCAATCAAAATTGATGACATCTGGTCATTATGTGGATTACAAGGAGAATATATAACAAAAAATATCAGTTTTAGTACTTTAAGAAGCTTTCAACGGGAGGAAGATGTTCAGTGTCCCAAGTGCCTGTGGGAAAGTGTACAGCATGTATGTATATTTACGTGAAGTTCGTCAGGAGACGTTATTTCCAGTGTATTACGTCGTTTTATTTTTAATGTGTGAAAAATTATTTTTCTCTAATCTTATAATATTTTGTGTTATTTCCGAAATTATACCAGTTTAAAGTAATTCGAAATTTTGTTTCAAAATTAATTGTTGCTCGTTATGTCATCGAACACAAACTACTCATCTATACTAATATTATAAAGAGGAAAGATTTGATTGTTTGTTTGCATTGAATAGGCTTCGAAACTACTGAACCGATTTGAAAAATTCTTTCACTGTTGGGAAGCTACGCTATCCCCGGGTGACATAGGCTATATTATATTTTCAATAAATTAGGGATCCTTAATAAAACTCCAATAACGTAACCCAAGGTGTAAGAAAATAAGAAAAACCGAACCAAAGCGAGGACGGTCACTCGTAACTAATAAGAGTATAGTCGACTATCGTATTTATTATGATATTATAATTGTGATTAACTAATTATTATTTTAATATTTAGCGGACAACAATAGTGGAAGATCATTATTTATAAATAATGAAATAATAGGTACCGTATTTCGGACCACGGCGCACTAACTACAGATTTAGTTGAAGAGCACTATAACAGTTCATGTATTAGGTAACAAAATTAATCAGTAACGTTATGAATAAGTACTTACTAATAATTTCTGTTGCTAACTAATGAAAACTAAACAAGTCAAATGTGGGGTTGAATTACATGTTCTTGTGACTAAAATTTTAGGCTTTTCTACACAGAAATTGGCACCCATTTAGATCTCAATTCTTTTTTTTTTTAAATTGACTCTCACTTTACATTTATGGTTTTGATGGGATAAGGTTTACTTTTTGAACTTGCTGCTGCACAAGTTCAAAAGAGATGAGTTCACTTCTGTCGTGGTCACGTAAGTAACCGCGAGCTAATTATAGAAAATTGCAGCTGTAATGTAACACGAACCTTCTATCATTGTAAGGTTTAAATTTAAAGCTATTCTTGTCTATAATGGATTTTGTGACGTAGCTCTAATGTTATTTATTACCAGCTCTTTACCCATTATTGTGAGTCTTTAATCTCACAATGTGATACCTAAATTAATTTCTGTTTTATGTGTTTTTGGGGGAAAATTATTCATTATAATTAATTAAATAGGAAGATTTCATTTATGTTTGACGACCCGTGTGGCGCAATGGCACCATACCGGATCGCCGCACCGAGGGTCCTGGGTTCGATTCCCAGCGAGGCGGAAATTTGAATGATGAGTTTGAATTTCTGTTCTCGGTCTGGGTGTGAATGTCCTTGTCTAGTGTGTCCATGGCACCCACGACACAGGGAATCCTAGTGTGGGGCTATGAGTGTGAAGCGTTATTTATTTATTATATTTTATGATTACCTACTCAAAGATTGTTACTTAATTTCATACAGTATTATATCTAAATACTTAGATATGAAATAAGCTTCGGCTAGCTATTGTCTAAGGTTCTACGAGTATAACTTTAAATGTATTTAATAGCGGGGAACTCACTACGGATTTACCAAGCCACTGAGTCCATCGATCTTTCGTGGAACGTTCACTCATGAATATTCATGGTAAACCTGTAAAATTTATTCATATAACCACAGAAAATAATACTTTATAGTTATATTTAATTAATGACACAATTTTGCACTCAAAACTGATCGTAGAGAAATCGGCTGGCATGGTCGCACGTATTGTTTTTGTATCGTAATTCTTCATTTTTGGTTTGGAACTTGAAAAAAATGCGATTTCCCGCTTTCGATGCCAATAATTTAATTATTCCTTGGTTCATTAAGGTTCTAGGATTTGGAAGGAAGTCTTATAGTCGCAAAAGTTTAAAAGAATTTTGCTGAATTAATCAGGGGCGTAGCTACCGCCGTATCAGCCGCATCGGGGCCTCAAGCGTATAGGGGCGGGGGCCCCTATACGCTTGGGGCCCAGTGTTAGTGGGGACTAACACTCCCAAAAAAAGCTCGCCAGGGGCCTACGAACGACCGCCACAGTTGACACTCCTTTTACATATATTTGACAGCTAACGTCGACGGGGCCCCACAACATTGATATGGAGCCCCTTTGGGCTAGCTACGCCACTGCTGAATTTCCACACGATTTGATATATTTTCGTAAAAAAGCCAAGAAGTTGTCACATAGTTTACTCACATTAATGGATGTCTCACCCGATAGCAAGTGGTCATTGCAACCCATGGACACCAGCAACATCTTAGGTATCACTATAAAAGTAAATAAAAACAAAATGTGAATATTGTTTATTTTTCAAAACCCCCCTCCCAAAGGAATCCTTTGTGTTTGTATTTTGGGTTTCAACTTTCATTATACATATAAATGGCTAAATATAAGTAGTTCTACATAAATTCACCATTTTTTAAGAGGTATAAATAAAATAAAACATTTTCGCATGCGAGGTAACAGCTAACTGCGGGTAACTAGTCAATAATAAAATCATTGTAATGTTAGACAATAATATGACATGTCGTAGCAAAACAAAATTGAACCTTGTGTTGTATAACCATAACAGTGTTGCCAATGAAAATTTTTGTAAGGCCGTGTACATTAGATAAAAAAGCCGTGTTTATATGGGAAAAGATCAAGTGTGGGCCGTAGCTATCCAATTACGCCAATATCAATACCAACGGTTCAGCGCACGAACTAAAAAAAAAAAGGTCATCGGCAGTGAATTTCATGCCCACAAAACGAAGAATACTTTTCATTAGCCTACATTAACATCAACATTAGCCTAGTGGCGCTGTTGTAAGGGTTTTAACATTCGTTAAATGTTTGCAAAACAATAAATAAACAAAAGATCGTAGGATTTGCGAAAAGCCGTAGAATTTGCTACGGTAATAGGGTTCCAGCCGTAGGCCGTAGATTTTGTGATTTTTTGGCCTGAAAGCCGTAGAACACGGTAATTGCCGTAGCATTGGCAACACTGAACCATAATATACCTATTTATCTGTAGCAAAATATGGAATATCTTGACAAAAATATGAATTACGCCATCGAAATGTTCCACGATGCTAGCATGTTTACAAGTTCCGAATAAGAACGAATGGAGCACCGCACCGCTCCAGGCAATATATCCGAAACTTGTTTGCTTGCTTGGGATTTCTTCTGTCGTTACATCATTATGTCAATAGCGACGTTATTTCTCCACTAGCGCTCTACCCGCAACTATGCCTGGGTTTTCGGGGATAATAAGTACCTTATATGTATAGCCGTAGCTAGGGGGGGCAATGTGGGCATTGTGGGGGCATTGTGGGGCAATGCCCTACCTTGAAATCGCAATGCCCTACCTTAAAAATACCAAAAATTAAGATAAATAAAATTATTATAATTAAAATGTTTGTTCATAGTTTGTGATAAAAAAATTGTAGAGATCAGTGATATACATGGTGATTGATTTAGGAGCCCGTGCTTCGGAGCAGTTCAATTAAGTATGATAATTTTTTTACTTTCGCCCTACCTGTAACCAATGTTGCCCTACCTCAAATTCGACTCTAGCTACAATACAACCCTGCTTATATGTTATTCTACATCTTGGCCTACCTGTGTCCTAAACATGAATATTCGTTTAGTTGTTTGCGTCTAACGCCCCAACTCAGAGTCACTAACGGTCACTTTAATCGCTCGTTAGTAAAGAATCACCATACAAATTCTGTACTAAGGAGCGATTTAAGTAACCGTTAGTGACTCTGAGTTGGGGCGAAAGACTTACAAATATCCATATAGACTTACAAAACTTTCACATTTATAATTTTAAGTATAGTAGGAAAATCTGGGTTTTAATGACGATTATTATTCCGATCTATGCTTTGGCCGTCTATGTACCTATTGGTCAATACAAAATAAAGTTTCGATAATAATTACTATAATTAATAATGGTTATAACACATAATGCGATCATAAAAATGACATAAAGTTGTTGCCTACATAAAATTAAACCAAACGATAAATGCACATAATTTAATAGCGTTGCCGATTTTGCGGTTGTAGATATGTTTATGTACAAAATTTATAGTTATTTTATTGTTTCTTCCTACCTAGTTATAATTATAATCTTTATGAATAATTTGTGTATGTAGTAATTTTAATATTTATTGCATTTTTTGTCAGCATGATTCACTTTTTGCTTTAATCTATGGCTTTTCCTCACGGATCTCCTCACAACTGAAGAAATGTAGAGTATTCTTCACCTCGCTGTTCCAGTGCGAATTGGTGGAGGGATGACTTATCGATGACAGCCGATAATGTCCAATAAAGCATGGAAATGTTAAAGATTTTTTTTCCATTCACGGTACCAATCCAATTATTGACAGCGTTACAAAAAAATTAGTCTCGGTTGAAAATTAATGATGTACTGTATACTATACAATACTATACATGTATACTTACTATACATACCATAGGTAATTCATTATTCCTCAGTACTTACTATTTAATTAACTTACGCAGAGTTTTACATTCCTTGTTTGCATAAAACAATTTCCAATAAATAAATAAATGAAGTGCTCGATAGAAATACAGGAAGGAAATTAAAGAGGAACCTATCATTAAGTAAAGAGTATTAAAAAGTTAATAAGTTTTTTGGTAAGCCAAACTCAGCGCCTTCCTTTCAAACTTGACTTTGGGTGAACATTTTTATTCCATTTAAAACTTCGCTTAGTATACTGTTCCAAGTAACTGTGAGGTAATTATGAAAAAGGTAAAACAAAGCCAAGTGATAGAAAGTTACGATTGTTTCAAACTCTTTTCGTTTACTTCAATCACGCTACACAATTCAATTATTTCACGCTTGTAATTAACTTGCCTTGTCGATATTACTTTGAATAAAATCAAACCCATCATAATATATTACGTACTTATTAGTTTTATTTCCTACGTATAATTTTGTACGTGATATAAAATTTAATCACGAAAGTAAAGGTTTATTTTGGACCGTTTTGACACAATTAATTCAGAATTTTTATTTCGGAAAATCTCAGGCGAATATAAAAAAAACCTATATAAATATTGCATCGATCTAGTTAAGGAAGTTTGGACGACGTCCGTAGCCAACTACCAATTACCAAAATCTACATAGATTGATTGAGTGATTTTAGAGGCAAAATTTCTTGAGCACAGTAAAATTCAAACTGGAATGTGAATTGGCCGAATTGGCATAATTGGAAATGGTAGGAAAGCAGGGTCTACCAACCAGATGGCACTCAATTAGGTATCAAAAATGGACAAACATTTTACATTCTACTCATTACTACATACGGACCTACATACATACTAGTATCCGTTTGGTAAACTGTATTTTTTGGTGTACCTACATTAAAGCGTTTTGTATTGCGTATTGTATTCCTGGAGTTTAGTTACGAATACTACATAACACTGAACTGTTATCATCATCCAACTGTTGTGGTTACGCCAATATGATAATCTTAATAATCTGTAATAATAAAATTAAGTAATCTGTGGTACGCTACCTTATCCTCCTTCCCTATACCATAAACATGCAAGCACAGACAACGCTAAATCGCCCGGCGCGCCGCACGCGCCGTTGAGTCGAATAAGATACCGCATCGCGCTACCGCTCCGCGACGAGTTGTTACCACGCTCTCGTCTACCGCTTACTAAATACGTTCCCGCTGTGGACACTGCGTCCAAAATACAGTCCCGCGCCCCCCAATGGTTGTGCCATCCGCGAGTGCAATAAGTAATTGGTGAACTAGAGGACACGCGGGCCGTGCTGCCGCAGATCGCTGGCTGCCTGCCGGGTCCCGGAAGACACGTCAAGCTGTCGGAGTGCTCCTAGCTGTGCTCCTACCAGGTTTGTGCTGCATGTCCTTGGTCCCTCTATTCCTGATTACCATTTATTGCGCGTACCAATAATCATATACAGTCCACTTTCGAAAAATAACTTACTGGCATAACCATTACTGTTCCTTCGAGCCGGACCACCATCAGTGGTCCATTTTAGTGTTAATTTACCGCTCCGCCCTTATTAGCATACTTAAATAGGTCCTAATAAGTGATTTGCTACTTTTATTGCGTATTCATTGCGAATACCAGCAAGTAGGTAGGTATTGTTCCCGCCCGTGGCGCCCCGCTACGTGTTTTTTGTTACGTGTATCATAACTATATTGCATAATATTGCATTGTCAAATTGTTAATTACATCCATAAACGTCGCTTAACTCAAATTCCATATCATCATTTATCTCGCTAATTAATATTTTTCCTACCCCCGCATAGATATTGTAACATTCCATTTTGTTCCATATAATCCGACTGAGTATAATCAGACGCAACGCGTATTACACGCTCGCGTAATAGACAATAGTGACATACATTATTTGTCCGCATTAACTTAACCTTGTTCGTATTGTTTGCCCTTCTTGTGTTTACGTTAATATAACTTTTCAAAATGCCGCCCAAGAAGGATCTGGCAGAACAGAGCGAAGATAAGGAGAAAGTCACTACTGATCCGCAATTAATGAGATTAAAAGCCAAACGAGAAGCCATTTTCGAAATAGTTCAAAGAATTTATGACTTGTCGTTAAGTTCGCTTACGAGCACCGCAAGTAGGGAGATTTTCCTTGGCGAGTCCACGCAGATTGATTCGTTACGCGATGATTTCAAACAGGTTTTGGATGAATATAATTCTCAATTGTTATCATTAAACGAAACCGCTAAACCCGACTACAGTAGTTTAATTGCATTTGAATCTTTATGTAGTAGAATTAAACGAACGCAGTCTCAATTCGCGACTCAACAAACGTTAAGTAATACGCGCGACGATTATTATTTTCATAAATCGAAGCCAAAATTACCGGCTATCGAAATTCCTTCCTTCTCGGGAGACATACGTGACTGGTCATTATTTTATGCCAGTTTTAATACGGTCGTACATCAAAATTCGCATTTGACCGACTCAGAGAAATTATATTACTTGTTAGGTAAATTAACGGACAAAGCCTTGTCGCAGGTTTCAGGAATTTCTCCATGCGCCGATAATTACAATTTAATATTACAAACGCTCATAGATAAGTATGACGACAAACGCATGCTCGTCTCGTCGTATTTAAATCAATTATTTGATTTCAAACCTTTACAATATGCTTCCGCAACTAACTTTGATTTATTTACTGATAAGTTTACAAATGTAGTACGCGCTTTACAGAACCTGAATTTAGATAACCTGTTTGATCTGGTTTTACTTCATATCGCTTTAAAGAAAATCGACTCGGATACCGCACGCGCATTTGAATTAAATTATGGTGGCTCGCAAATGCCTACCTTTGATAACTTAGTCGAATTTATAAAAAACCGCGCAAATGCTTTGGAACGTTTCCAGACTGCCCAGTGTAGTTCACCTACTCGTACGACTAATAATAGTAATCGTCAAAATACTAATATTTCTTCTAACCGCCGCGTAAATAATAATAAACCCCCGCAACCGCCCAGGTACCAGACGTACTTGAGTACAACTAGTAGTAACACACCCAAGGGCCAAGCGTGCTTGAGTACAACTAGTAGTAACACGCCTAAGTGTCTTTGCACTAATATTACACATCAGCATTTATTTAAGTGTTCAGAATTTATTAAGTTATCTCCGCATGATCGCTTTAAATGTGTGAAGAATAATAATGCTTGTGTAAATTGTCTGAGTTTAAAACATCGCATTTCGAATTGTTCATCAAAGTCGAATTGTCGTGTGTGCGGATTAAATCATCACACGTTATTGCATTTCAAACGTGAATCGAGCACCGCGACAACGCCCCCGGCCGCGGCGCCCTCGCCGCCACCGGGAGATGCAACAACAGCGGCGCGCCCCTGCACGCGGCCGACTGCGCCCGCGACTGCGCCCGCGCGCTCCGATGTTGCTATGTGCACTACATCAACCGCTATAAGTAAACCGCCCCGCTCGTACGCGCATTCGGTGCCCGCGCATAATAAAACTTCAAATACTATTTTATTATCAACCGCTCAAGTTATCACATATGATCATAAGGGTAATAGGCATGTTATCCGCGCTTTATTGGATTCCGCATCTCAAAGCCACTTCATTACGCAGGAGTGTTGTGACCAATTAGGTATGAAGTTACATAATACCGAACGTACCATTATTAAGGGCTTCGGTGGATCTGAAAAAGTACTTAACACTAACTCGGTCAATTTAAAATTCTTTTCTCGATTTGATGATAATATTAATTTCAATATTTCACCGCTCGTCGTTGATCAAGTCACCGACTCGTTGCCGACTGCTGTGGTAGACGCCTCCGTCTTATCACATGTGTCAGATATACCGCTCGCGGATGAGAGTTTTGGAGTACCTAATAAAATTGACGTGCTGATAGGTGCTTCTCTCTTCCCCCACTTATTACTTCCTGACGTAGTGCACCATTCAAGCGACGCTTCGCTACCGCCCGCGATACGTACCGTGTTAGGATTTGTTATAATGGGTTCCGTACCTACACAACCTATCACACACACACGTCAGGGCTTGACGTGCTGTCATGTTCAGGAGCCCGCCGCGATTGACTCATTGGTCAGACGTTTCTGGGAGCTCGAGGAGCTTCCTTCCGCTTCGCCCATTCAATCCCCCGAGGAGATTGAATGTGAAACATTTTATAAATCTACTACAACCCGCGATCCCATCAGTGGGAGATATATCGTTGCCCTTCCGTTTAAGGAGGATGTATATACGCTCGGTGATTCTTTCGAAACCGCTCGCAAACGTTTCATGTGCCTCGAACGAAAATTAGAATGTTCCCCTGAACTTAGGTTGGCATATGATGACGTCATCAGGGACTACATATCTAAAGATTATGTCTCGCTCGCGCCCCCGCGCGACCCTCATGACCCCGCTCCTATATACGTCATACCGCATCATGGAGTCGTGCGGGAGGATAAGACATCGACTAAGCTGCGCGTGGTCCTTGACGCCAGCGCGCCCTCTACCGGCAGTCGGCGTTCACTGAACGATCTTTTACATTCGGGACCTAACTTGCAAGGCGACTTATTTAACATAATTTTAAATTTTCGTTTATACGCTATTGCAATGACCGCGGATTGTCGCCAACAGTTTTTGCAAATCATTGTACGCGAAGTCGATCGTCGTTATCAATGTTTTCTTTATCGCTTTAGTCCACAAGATCCATTGCTGTTATACCGGTTTAATCGAGTTTGCTTCGGGTTAAAGAGCAGCCCCTACCATGCATTGCGCACGGTTAAGCAGCTCATCGATGATGACGGCGCGAAATATCCGCTCGCGAGTGACATTGCGTCTACTTCGCTTTACATGGACGACCTTGCCTTCTCCGTTCCCAGCGAACCTGAAGCAGTCTCCGCCGCTCATCAATTAATTGATTTGTTTAAGGGTGCACAGTGGGATCTTGTCAAATGGAATAGTAATAAATTAAATGTTTTAAATAAATTACCAGATTCGCATAAAGTCCCCACCGAGGTAGAATTTGATAAAACCGTGCAACATAAAATATTAGGCTTGCATTGGTCTACGGATGATGACTCATTTTATTTTAAAATATCCGCACCCGCCGACGTGAAGTGCACCAAGCGCTCCATTCTATCGACCGTCGCCCGTCTATGGGACGTCATGGGTTTCGCTGCCCCCGCTATAGTATACGCTAAATTGTTGATTAAACGCCTTTGGGAGCTTAAGCTTGATTTTGACGATATTCCGCCGCCGCATATTATTAATATGTGGCAGAAGTTCTGTGCTGAATTACCTTGCCTTAATAATTTACGTGTACCGCGCCACATAGGTGTGACCACGGATTGTAATGTTTATCTTTTAGCATTCTCAGACGCGAGTGAGATGGCATACGGTGCTGTTGTGTATGCTCACGTGAGCGGCGCATCAGGCAATATCGTGCAGTTGGTATGCGCGAAATCAAAGGTCGCGCCCATGAAGCCACTTACGATCGCGCGGCTTGAACTCTGTGCAGCACTGCTCATGTCAAAACTGCTCCGCACAGTTCTTAATAATTACAGTCGTCACTTCACTGTTAAGCCTTATGCTTTCACTGACTCTAAAGTCGCTTTATATTGGATTAAAAGCTCGCCTCATAGGTGGCAAATATTTGTAGCTAATCGCGTCGTTCAGATAGCCGAGAACATTTCTCCTGACGACTTTTATCACGTCGCGGGTACTGACAACCCCGCTGACGTTCTCTCGCGTGGCATTACGCCACAAAAATTAATTTCGCACCCTCTGTGGCTCCACGGGCCGCAGTGGGCCTCATTGGATCCGTCGCAGTGGCCCCTCAAGGACCTCGACGGTGAGTCTATTGCAGACATTCCCGAACAAAAAGTTTTAACGCACACTGTGTGCTCGCCTGTAAAGCATTGCGCTTTATATGAACTCGCTCTCCGCATCTCCTCATGGAGTAAACTTCTTCGTATTGTTACTTACGTTTATAAGTTTGTAAAAATATTACCGCGCGGCAGCGCTACTACAGTGACTGCTGATGATCTTAACTTCGCTGAAATAAAGGTACTTCGCGCCCTGCAGAGTCAGTACTTTGCAGAGGAATATTCTAATATTCTCAATAATAAACCTTGCTCGCAGGCCTTCAACCGTTTGAGGCCTTTCATTGACAATGGCTTGATCCGTGTCGGTGGTCGCTTAAACAATTCCTCACTGGACTATACACATAAGCATCCAGTCATTTTACCGCGTAACGGTCACGTAGTAAACATGATCGTTGATTATTATCACATTAAGCATTTACACGCCGGACCAGAATTATTAATGTCCTTGCTTCGACAAAAATTCTGGATCCTGTCCGCACGCCGTATTGTAAGACAGAGGGTTCATCTGTGCAATACTTGTTTTAGATTAAAACCGCGACCGACTTACCCGCTGATGGCCGACTTACCTGACTGTCGCACCCGTCAAGCCGCTAAGGCATTCACGCACACGGGCTGTGATTATGCCGGTCCCATCGCCTATACTCCTGTACGTCGTCGTGGCGTTCACAGTGAGAAGGCCTATTTATGTATATTTACATGCCTTACGACTCGCGCGGTGCACATAGAAGTTGCCACGGACCTCAGCACGCCTAGCTTCTTAGCCGCTTTAAAGAGATTTCTCTCTCGGCGTGGTCCTTGTCTGACAATGTATTCAGACAATGGCACCAATTATAAGGGCGCTGATTCTTATCTCCGCGATCTTTACAAGTTTCTAAATAATGAATACCGCAAGAAACTTGAAGAAGAGTATGCAGAGAGCCGCATAACGTGGAGGTTCATCTGTCCTAACTCCCCCCATACTGGAGGTGCGTGGGAGAGTATGGTCAAGGTAGTAAAAACAATATTATTCAAAGTAATCGGTCAACAACTTTTATCGTATGAGGAATTGTATACTGTCCTCACGCAGATTGAGTGCCTTCTTAATTCGAGACCGCTCACGGTGTTAAGCTCCGATCCCGCCGAGCCCACGGCTCTAACACCAAGTCATTTCTTACATACCGCGCCTTTATTATCGTTACCCGCGCCTGAAGTCAAATCTGACCCGGTCAGTTTGCTTCATAGGCATACGCTTTTAGATAAGTTAGTTCAATCGTTTTGGAAACGTTGGAGAACGGAATACCTGCACGGCTTACAGGTTAGGCAGAAATGGAATACTCCTTCCGTACCTATCACTCCCGGAACTATCGTGGTTGTGATGAATGATAACGCGCCGCCCCTATCCTGGCCGTTGGCGATTGTAGAAAAAACACATCCGTCTAAGGACGGCATCGTGCGCGTGTGTACTGTTAGGACCGCCAAGGGAACCTACCTTCGCCCGGTTGTTCGATTGTGTCCGCTTCCAAAACAATAACGCTTAATCTTATGTTCGCTCTCCTAGTTTTAAATAATTTAATATATACCGCATCGCATTAGTATTAGTTCTAGTATTCAATAGTTTATTAACTTTATATTATCTCAACTCGTTTCAATACCGCTCCGCTATGATTCCTAGGAACTCCTTACATTTTCGCGCGCATTGTGCGCTCCTAGAGTCATATTTTCATTAGCTTGCTTATGGTAGCTTTTTAATGGTGACCCATTAAGGGCGGGTGGATGGTTACGCCAATATGATAATCTTAATAATCTGTAATAATAAAATTAAGTAATCTGTGGTACGCTACCTTATCCTCCTTCCCTATACCATAAACATGCAAGCACAGACAACGCTAAATCGCCCGGCGCGCCGCACGCGCCGTTGAGTCGAATAAGATACCGCATCGCGCTACCGCTCCGCGACGAGTTGTTACCACGCTCTCGTCTACCGCTTACTAAATACGTTCCCGCTGTGGACACTGCGTCCAAAATACAGTCCCGCGCCCCCCAATGGTTGTGCCATCCGCGAGTGCAATAAGTAATTGGTGAACTAGAGGACACGCGGGCCGTGCTGCCGCAGATCGCTGGCTGCCTGCCGGGTCCCGGAAGACACGTCAAGCTGTCGGAGTGCTCCTAGCTGTGCTCCTACCAGGTTTGTGCTGCATGTCCTTGGTCCCTCTATTCCTGATTACCATTTATTGCGCGTACCAATAATCATATACAGTCCACTTTCGAAAAATAACTTACTGGCATAACCATTACATAACAGTGCTCATCACGATCTCAGTGTTATTTAATTTTCAATCATAATGTCAAGCCAACCATGTTAGAGGGATTTAGTTGAATGATAGAAAGGTGTGTCGGCGATTATAGATCAATCCATATTCTTATAACGATATAAAAATATAATAAAATACACTAGCACAATAAAAATGATGTACGAAGCGTGATTGCGATGTTGTGGTAACGTTATCGTAACCGGGGAGATTTAAGTATGTTTTAACATATCCTTTAACTTCTGTATGGAATCTTCTACGTCGTAGCAGCAATTTTAGAGTGTAATTGGGTCTCTCAAAAGGAGCTTATATGTATAGTAAGTGGAGACCATACTTCAAAGAAGACTGAAGATTAATCACGTGACTTTGGGGATGTTTTAAGAAGATTATAATATTCCAACTTCGTAATATTCTGAAAATAATTCGTACTAATAATATGCTGATTTCCCAAAGCAACTTCCTAGGACTCAGGAATATATCTTTTTGAACAATTGCCATTAACTGCACACTTTGGAAGTTCTAGGGATAATGGCTTCTGCAGGAACTCCTAATATCTGGTAAGATTTCTGTGTAGGCGAGTTTTTAGCCCTCTCTATATAAAGCTACATTCTCAGCCAGGACGTAACTTTTCAGACGTTTCTTGACTTGGTTGTGATTATGTCACATGTTATCCTGTCGTAGGCCACTAATAACGTCTTGAAGTCAACATGACTCTTACTTAGTGCAGTTCATTCAAACAAAAATGACGTACAATCTCAATTCAAACACGTCGCTTACTTAATACGTTGCACTCTTAATTCACAGCCGCGTTAACATGTCAAGGTGATTTTACATATTTTCTTATACTAAAAGACAAAAAAGTCTCGGAGTCAAGTTTTTCAGGCGTCTGAAAGCGCATGAGCGTAGCGCGCGGCGTCGTTCGCTCATTGAGATCCAGCCTTCAGTCCGTTTGAAAACCGATTGCGTCCACACGCAAGGACGATCGCGCGATTTCCGAACGCTAAAACATAATCTATTACGTTAGTTACCTATACGGAGAAGTAAAGTGATGTCTGTGCCGAAAAAAGTTTTTAAATTGCAATTGTTGTGATCTTTTACGTTTTACAGGACTTTTGGTATTGGAAGTTTAGGTGCCGGAAACGGTAAGTTTAGTTTTTTTTAATTTTTGTATGTTTTTTTCGTGATGTGGTTCGTAGAGCGGGATGAAATAGTCGATTTTTTCTGAAGTATTTCAGAAACAGTTAAATAAATATAATGTTAAATATAGAGCCACTTTCCTAAACAAGCAAGTAAGCAAGCATCAGCTATCTTTTTTAAAAATTAAGTGCGTTGGTTCTTAATATTAATGAATATTATATTATGCAACATACTTAAGATAAATATCGCTTACGGAATTCATTTCAGAGACATATGATTATAGAACGAAGTGTAGGTATATTTAAAAATAATCCGGATATACCATAAATGTATGTACCATACGGCAGGTTGTATAATGTCCAAATATTCACATTTTTGGAAAATCTATTATCTCAGTCAAGTATGATTTTTGGAAAATGTTCTATTGTCTCAAGTATGGTTATCAGGTAACTTCACCGACATTTACGAACTTATTTCTATGTAAAATTAGGTCCAATTTCGTTTTAATTGAAGCCGTGTGATGTGCGAAGTTACGAGGGTGAAGCAATCTGTCACGGGAAATGTGTCACAGGACTTACGGATCGCTGCTTCGATCACGATTAAATTTATTTTCATTACCAACTGTAAAGTTAGGTGTATACCACTGTATACTATATCTTTTTCATAAAGTTAGGTGTATACCACTGTATTCTATATCTTTTTTATGTAAATACTCGATATAGTAGCAGACGAGCAATGGAAAGCAATCACCGTTGCGTCGCCTACTTCAGTAGCATTTGAGATATCACTGATGCGTTACCGGTCAAGAAAGAGGAAGAAAGAAAGACTATCAAGTTAATCGATATTTGTACTATAAGTTATACATCTAAGTTTATTTAGTGAAACTCTTTTCGATTCTAATGCAATTTAGTATCGGAGTGAGTGCACGACCTGTTTACAGGAATTACGGATCATACATTTATTTTTATTTACTTATTGTAATTTTAGATAGGTTGCTACT
Source organism: Thymelicus sylvestris (assembly GCA_911387775.1). Taxonomy (NCBI): domain Eukaryota; kingdom Metazoa; phylum Arthropoda; class Insecta; order Lepidoptera; family Hesperiidae; genus Thymelicus; species Thymelicus sylvestris. The sequence goes on from OU426895.1 coordinate 13,705,053, forward strand.
GCTTACTAGTATATTATATTTTGGAAATTGCTGACGAACGAGCAGACATACGTGACAGTACGTGACAGACGTGATAGTGTTATTTAAAAACTCTTTCTATTTACTGTGTTGTTTTTTACATATGTCTGATGAGAGGCAGGAATAACGTGGGTCTTCTGCTTTTCTTCAGGCAGGTAACGCATCAGTGATATCTTTAGTGTTTCCAAAGAACATTGGATAAAATAGTTGATTGGGTGTAATTATTATTAATCAATACAGAACAGAAAAATAGTACAGGAAAGCCTATCTGCATGAATCAGGAATGTTATAAAACAAGTAATGATTTAAACGCTGTAATGATCTCCACTTTTCGAATTTATGCCCGATGTGGAAAATGTATTGATTCTCTTAACTTAATATTTAATTAAAAATAATTAAAAAAAACCTAGACCTTGATCATATACCTATCTGTATCTAATTACCTTCTACCTATCCTTTGTTAACCAATACGATAAAGTTTGCAGTCCTGAAAGTTAAGTGATTTATCGGATTTATCGTCCTCTGTCCTTTCTAACACATTCGGATCGGATAAATAAGGGTTTGACAGACAGACAGAAGTGTTAACGGTCCCATAAGGATTTCATCCTTCGTCCCCGAAACCCAACAACATTTGTGTTACGTACAAACAAAACTCTGACAATTTTATTCAAGTTGGTCCAGAAACCTCGGACGATCTTATTTGATAAACATGAGTATTCAAAATGCATTATTGAAATGTATAATTGTATTAAAATCTGTTATTGACTGATACGAGAATACACAATGCTAGAATAACAATAGGAAATGAATCACATGCGATTGATGCAGACATGGCCTTATAAGCATAGCGGTCTTGGACATTTTATTTGTTTTTTATACAATTTCAAATAGCAGTTTCGTCTTGTTTATAGTTCACTCCTTTTTCTACCTTTCACCTCTATCCATATGTACCTATACTCCGTTTTTATTAGCACTACTTTATATTAAAGTATTATTTTAAATTAGTTAACAAATTATTAATTTTAAACAGAAATCAGTTTTGGCTTGATTTATCTTTAAATTCTTTTCATCTGCATTGTATTTGAATTAAAAATAACAATAAAAAGACAATGTAAGTTAGTTTTCTGAATAAGACTTGCCTAAAAAAACGGAGCAGGTATATTAAAAAATATTTCTTTTTTATTAGTAAAATAGTTCTTTGCGTAACTGAGCGCTAGATGTGCATAAGAAGTATTCAGACAGATGAAGAAGTATAATAGGTAGATATGTATATGTAACAAAAGGGGTATTCTACGGTGTTGGTTATTCAATAATATTCCTTTTACTTTGCTCCATGATATTATATTTCAAGTTCTCCTAACGTTCACATCAATACTTCCAAGTACTTCAACACTACGTGACCATTCGTTCCATCTTATTGACAATACCTTCATCTAAATATGACATGTCGTTTCTTATATGCCAACCTCTGCATCGGACAAGCGTTGTAGAATATAGAGGTCCGTCCCTGGACCTTCACTGGAGATTCGTGGCCTCACCGACACGGCTATCCTGACGTGCGCTCGTCCTCGTGCGCGCTTTAATTTATCTTGGTACATCATCATCATGCTTCTTCTATCTAATGCTCCACAAGGCATGCCATATGGTCCTCCGCTTATGATCCCATCCAGCAATACCAGACGCCCTCATAAGAGCGTCGGTGTATCGGGCTGTAATTGGTGTTCGTGGTCTCCATTCTAACTCCTGGGTCCACAACTCGTTGTTTTCGTATTACGCACGCGGCCATCGCTGACGACCCACACGACCTCGTGTGGATAATCAGAATCCTGTAAAAACAGTCTCAACAGTATTTTGCTCGGCTATTCTGACTACATTAACCTGATTCACATTCATTTTATTTTCGTCATTCATCACATCATTATTAATTTACAGTCAAGAATAATTCGCTCATTAAGTCTGATATTTTAAATGTGGACACTTAAAATATAGTGGAGATAACTATGGTTTGGCCATTTGGTTACCAATCTGGTTCATAAGACTACGGAACGTCGCAATTATGTTATTGTCGTCTGGTCCGGATTATACCCTGCAGACACCTGGTCCAGTCTCTCTAAGACTCTCCAGGTACAACGTCCCTTCAGTTCTATGCTGGCCCGGACTCATTCACATTTCTTTTCCTCTTTTTTTTTTGACACCTTTTTTTTACAACTTTTTTTTTTATCATAACTCTTTTTTTTACTCCATTTTTTTTACAATTTCATATTGTTACTAGGTACTCTTTTTTTTACCTTTCATTTTCACTTATCTCTTTTTTTAAACTTTTTTTTTTCTCTCTTTTTTTCTCTCTTTTTCACATCTTTTTTTTCACATCTCTTTTTTTTACTCTTTTTTTTACAATAGCCATTGTTGCGAAACTCATTAAATTCATATCATCATGTAATCCTTCTTTTACTATACCATCAGACCGACCATAGTTTCTCTACGTGACTTACATCTGACTTACACAAGTCTAACGAGTCTACTGATAAGAAGTCGCTATTCACCATAACGTACTCGCATCATAAGGAACCTGATAGCAAAAACTTCGAACTGTCAACAATTGCAACAGCTTACTCTTAGTGATCCAATAAAGTTTCATAACTTTAAACCATTTATTAAATTTAGAAAATAAAGGATGTCACTGTCATTGACTGAAAAACCCTCTTATAAAGACAACGTAATTTCGTTATTTAAATACGAATGTCAGGCAAATCATGGAAATAATTTTAAGAATGATTCGTTTAAATCCAATACCAGCAACAACATTATCTACACGCTCATCAGCCCCATAATCATAGAAAACTTCACAAAATCACCTGTATGATCAAACTATGCGTGAAGATGGTTGTGCACTCATTCTGCCATCACCTAATCTAGCACCGCTCACGCAGCAGACAGCTCCTGGGACTCTTGGTTTCACGTGGCTGGCGTGGTAGATCATTATTTCATGTGTCATCGATTTCCCGCAACTGAAAAATAAGTAAGGTTAATTTCACTTGTATGATAATATCAAATATCACATTTGATGCTATACTAGGGCTACTTATCTGCGACCCGTAGTTACGTCCACTTCCATCAACATGTTCCTCGAAGAAATTTTAGTCGTCACCTCATTCTTAAAAATCGACATTCGCGTATCAGTACATCGTACTCTGAAAGGTCTACATATTGGATGGCTTGGTTTATTTCTCTCACATCACTACATTGCGCATTATCCACATCGATTATATTATAAACTTTGATAATTCTCATTGTATTGCGTTTTGGATTGTTTAATTTCTCAAAATTCTTGCAAAATTTTCTTCAAATGTCATCCGAGCTAGTGTCATTCCTCATTTATTTTCCGACTTTTCCGATATTTTGGGCGCATCAGTTCTTCCAACACTTCTGATGTAACAAAAGGGGTATTCTACGGTATTGGTTATTCAATAATATTCCTTTTACTTTGCTTCATGATATTATATTTCAAGTTCTCCTAACGTTCACATCAATACTTCCAAGTACTTCAACACTACGTGACCATTCGTTCCATCTTATTGACAATACCTTCATCTAAATATGACATGTCGTTTCTTATATGCCAACCTCTGCATCGGACAAGCGTTGTAGAATATAGAGGTCCGTCCCTGGACCTTCACTGGAGATTCGTGGCCTCACCGACATATATTTACTTCTTTCTTCTCTTACTCGAGTAATCTTACTTGAGCATGGTGAATAACTTAAATTCCATATTGTCATACGGAGAAAATTCTTTGATAGTTAGATAAAACTCATCGGTACGATCATTTTTCCGGCACGCTATCGAAAATGTAGTCCTGCGTGATATTGAAAAGAGTGATAGACGGAAAAGGTTTTGGAACCCTCCACTTGAATTATGGAGTACATTCAGGATAAAAATACGCAGAGTACTATGGCTCATAAAAATGGGCAAATCCGTGTCGGGCCACGCGCAGTGCAGAGTTCCGTAGTTGTAAGGTAATCGAATATTACTCGTTTACGTTTACTTACTAGTTTAGCCTACCTACCTGTGATAATTTTCCTTTTAGATTCGTTATGTACAGTAGTACCCTGTACATGTAGTAGGTAGGAGGAAAGCGTCCTCAGATTCCCTTACAACGTATAGCGTTGCTTTTAAACATATATTTTTCAAATGTTTAAAAGCAACGCTATACGTTGTAAGGGAATTAGGGGACGCTTTCCTCACAATTAACGCTTTAAAGCATAATATAATATCGCAAACGGATTCCTGTAACACGTACGATATTTTTGGAAGAGGAATCCATGACAACGATGAGAGACAAAAAAATATCTCAACTTTAAGTATAGGAGAGGAACAATGTAATAGGTACCCAATTTCTTTAATTTATTCTACTACTAATGGTCTCAGAGTTAAACTGCGGCCTATTAGGCAACGGAACCCTAAATCACACCTTTATTGCTTTGCGTTTCCCGAATAAACGAATTCCATTGGACCTTGTCGGTAAGGAGGAAGGCTGAAGAATTCGGGGTTGCCCTTGGACAAGGAAATTCCCTTTTGAATATGTAAGTGTAACAGATACATAAATCGTTGAAAATGAAACTTTTGAAAGACTTGATATATTTTTTTTTTCGCGCGTTGCGAAAGGGGGCTAGGCGGAAAATTTGGTAACGACACTTTTTGCCGTCGTAGTTTTTTTACATAGAAAGCAAGCCAGAGTACTAGGATAGCAAAAACATGCAAGCGAGTGTGCCAAAACAAATCTAAGGTATGCATGCATGCTGCATGGTGCTGCATGTTTTTGCTATCCTAGTACTGACTGCAAGGAACTTCGTTCCATCCGGGTGTCCCTTGACACCTCTCAAGTTTTTTTTTCAAGCATTCGTCAGCTATGAAACGGACAGCTTACCAGCAAAGATGTGTGCGGGTTGTTGACAACTTTCAATCCCAATATGTTGTGAATACTACCGTTTAAGAACTAGGGATCTTAAGAGAAATCTTCGTACAATTAAGATTCCTTAGGACGGAATATTTAACCGGTGTTTTTCATGTAGGAATAAAAAGTGTAACAAATTACTCAGACAAAAATTCTATGACAGTGTTAAATAGGTACTTAACAATGCAATCAATATTCTACAAAAAAATATCCGACTTCAAAAAAAAATTCTTCGAAATGTATGTATTAAATATCCATATATTTACCTACAACTATCATTTGAAGAGTCAATTCCTCATGGATACCATCATCAGAACTGAATTCCATATTTATCAAAATAAATATGCAAGAATCTAAGAAACGGTTACCTAATGAATTTGAGGAAGTTGAGGTGTGAAACACTAATTAACAAAGAAATACAATCAAACCTTCTCCTTTTTACCATTTGCCAGGAAAGGTTATATTCAGAAGTCAGTTGAAAACGGTATTATTTCAATATTATTTAATTATACATATAATAATATACCTAATGCTGAGTTACCTATTTTAGAGGCATTCAGAATCTTCACCAATTTCCATGTTTATTAAAATTACGCAGCGGATCATGGGGATTTTCTTTAGCTCGTTAAATGAATCCCAGGCACGGGCGCTCCGCAATCTGAAACATTTCGTTATTCAAAGGACAACAGTGTTACTAGGAATACTAAGTATTGAATATTCAGGAAATTCCATAGCACAACTAAATATTTTCCAGCAGTACCTACATCCATACAAAGTTTCACATTTATAATATTAGTAGGATCATAAAGATTATAGAATACGTACGTAATTGTTGAGCATATTTGCAACTGCGCTATATTCTAAAAAACAATATTAGGCAGTATTATGAGAAATCACATTTGGAGAAAAGAACATGCGCTCAATTGGATATTAAGTTGGATTTTATAAACCTAATTAACTTTTTTTGCAACTCCCTTAATTAGCAAATACTTACGGCAAATACGTACGGCGTTTCTGGTTCCCCTAGACAGTAATATGGAAGTATGTCAAGTACTCACTTGCAGGCGTCGGTAACCTTAGCCTCACCAACCTGTAGTGCCGTGTACTTAAGCTTTTACAAAGATCTATTTACGTTCTACTACGAGTATAAAGTCAGCTGAGTTTGTCCCCAAAAATAATTATCTCGTCGAAATCATGTTTATTGAAAATCCCTTCGCTCTAAACTCTGCACCCCATAAAATAGAGTTATGTACTCAAAAATCTCTGAATGCACGAAAAAATGTATCAGAACAGCTACATGGGGTCCTTCAAGAAGCGGATCTTTTCTTTTCTTCGTGGCCGGCAACGCATTGGTGACGCCCCTAGTGTTGCTAATGTCCATGGGCGACGGTGATCACTTACCATCAGGTGACCCGTCTGCTCGTTTGCCTGCATAAGGCATAAAAAAGCTACGATAAAGAAATTCATGCAGAACAATAAATAGTCTCTCAAGTTGCACAAACGATATCAATGTTTTCGTGCTTCCGATTAATAGGGATGTTGACACTATCAGTAAATTAAAATAAATTTATGTTTAAAGTATCTAGGAAAACATTTAAACACCTAAAATATTATTCTTTTGTCGAAATCAATCACAATAAATTAAATATAATTATTTTAAAATGTTAAAAATAGTACTCATTGTCACGTGACCACAAAGTCATTTTGAGCTTATGACGTCATTGTTCTTATTTTATATGCAAGTGCAACTAACTTCAGTCGACAGATAGTATTGAATATCGGCTAGTGACGTCACGTGACGTTTTTGGTGGGAAATTTGAAAATGATTTTTATTTATTAATTTTTGAACTGAACCAGCTTTGCCCGTGTCTTCATGTAGTATATTTTCCAGCGTAAATCCTGATCCCGTGGGTATTCTGGGATAAAAAGTAGCCTTTAAGTTGCCCTGTAAGTCCTATAACCTATTATTTTTCAGTGAAAGTCCCATTAAAAAGCCGTTCCAGAGAATAGGCCGGACAAACAGAAAGACAGACAGGCTAAAATTAAAAAAAAAATTGTGTTTTAGTATCGTGTAAATAAACATAAGCACTTGAGAAAACATAGTTATTTTGAAATCATAGACAGACACTTCAATTTTATTCATGCCCAATGTTTAAGTTGAGCATATTTTGTTCCTAACTATACAATCTTCAAGTGCGGATCTGAAATATTGTTATTCCGTTGTATAATTTGCTTGACAAGATTTGATTTTTAAATTCAGTCTTGCAGTGCTGTTCGCAATTCAATCATACGTCTATCAAGTTCGGTATACTGTATACTGCATGGAATCATGAATGAGAATGAATACAAAGAATACAATATGACCGACCGATGTATAGAATATGTTTGTTGAAATTCGGAATTATTTTGCAGCTTGATACAGAAAATTGTTCTTTATTCCACGATTTTATTAGTTTTTTTTTGTGTTTGCTACTTTTTTGAACTTTAATATGTACTATTGTATTTGTTCTTTTATCCCACGAATATTTTTGTTTTATTTCTGTTTATAGGCTATGATTGGTTGCTAGGACTCTATTAGCACCTGTTTTTAATCAATTTTATATAGTTTACCCTGTTTATGTGGGTCAAATCTTGCAAGTTTAATTAGACCTACTTCTTATCCTCAGATTTTTTTTATATATTGCTTTACTACAGGGGGATTCGGCGAAGATGCACGTTATTGTGAGAAGCTTTGTCTAACAACTGTGACAAGAATAGCATCGACAACCACTAATATTGGTCCACATCCGCTGGTGTGGTCGCAGCATTATAGTTCATAAGCTTCAGAGATTCCTTCTCTATCTTATTATTTCTATCGAAAGAAGTAATACAGTATAAGTCCACATGAAATAACATTTACTGATGACATAAAATTATGTTTGGACCGTACTCAAGTTATGTTACTTATGTTATAACATCAATGAAAGGATTAAAACAGCTTTAGATATGTTTGGTCATCACACGAACTAATGAAAAGTTAATCGTATAAGAGTACAAAGTAAATATAAAGGAAATCTCGATATAATTTATTTGTTTATCAAAGGGGCATCCTCGAACCCTTGACCCTGGTAAAAATAAACGAATTTATCTCTTTAAATATGAACGGGAAAGCTAAGGACCGAAGGGACATGTAAAAAGGGTCGTGTCGGCGCCACTGCCATAGACTAAGCTCTTATTAGAAACGACTGCAGAATATTGCTTGGATTTTTTACTTACTGGCCGCTTCTTTATTGGACGACAGGATAAAACCACAATTTTATAATTTCAGTGCTGTTAATCAATGTTTTTATACCGGCAACGATAGCATATCTATGAAATTGTATAGCACGCTGACGAAACTCATTCACCATACAAATTTTGCAATTAACAATATCGTATGCATTATTTCATCGATTAGCAAAAATGATAAAATATTGATATTAATAAAAATATTATCGTAATTTATCGCTGCTCAATTCTATCCGAATATACTGTTTGTTATCATCCATTTTCGAAGGTTTTAGATTCCACAGCGAACATTTGACGTTCCAATACAATCGCTATAAAATTTTCGATTCAGAGCGATTCGAATGGGTATGCATGGAATTGTAATGAAATGTAGGTACATACACAACATGTTTACAATAGCAACAATATTAGAATGAGGATAACAATACATTTCAGTCAATACATATTACAGTTTGCATACATTAATCGGTTTTGAATCTTGATGAAATAATATGAAAGCTTTAAGTACTTCATGATTTATGCGCATACGTACTTCGTAGCCATACTTTGTAGTGTGGGAAAGTCAGTGATAATAATAATGATAAGGGTTGGGTCCTCAGCATCATTTTAGACAAGGTATCGGTGAAGCCGTTACGGACAGGCGGACAGACATAAGGAAACTATAAGGTCATGAAAAAGCGTGACATATTTATGTGTGGGTTTAAATTACACAGTGATATAAAAATGTTATTTTATAAAGGACATAATACAAAAGTGAAGTTAGTAGTTATGGCGAGGCGTAAATTTAGCAGGATATACAGAATATAAAAGAAAAATGACTATATATAGTATATGGAAATGTGAATCTACCCTCCAATTCAATTTGTTATACGTACGTTCTGACGTATTCTAATACGGTCCTTGTCCGCCACTTATTGTGGTTTACATAAACGCGTCAGTTCAGGCGGATGATTGGCACCTCAGTTCAGGAGGATGATTGGCACCTCAGTTCTATAATTTTGTATTGGGGCGGCTTAGAATATTAATCCCAAATCCCAATCCTAGCCGGATGGGTGTTGTAAGAGGTGACTAAAACTGGCCCGCTGGATTTAGGGCTCTACGGAGGGATTATACTGCTAATATTGATTTTATTTGTAATTAATATCATTATTACTATTATTATTTCTCCTTCATTCTCCGTATTCGCCTGGATGAGCATACCTAGCCTTGAGCATGCCCGCACAATACTCCACACTATGGGGTACGCAACGAAAAAAAGTCCCCACGTGTAGGGGAGGTACCCTGAAAAACAATATTTTTCAATATTTTATTCTACGATTTTGGAGTTTTAATAAATAATAATATATAATATTTATGTCACTGGAAAATAACAAGAACCGCAAATTTATAAACCTAGGAAAGTTTATTTAACCTTTGTAAGATTCTAAACTCTACACAAATTCACACTTCGTACTCGCTCGGTTATTGTCAACAGCGAAAGAGTTTTGGGACTCAAAGTCAAAATTTCAAAAGATGTGAAATGAAAAATCAACTTTATTTCGATATCCCAAAACTCTTTTTTAACAATTTTAACGCAATAAAGATGACCTCTCCGAGCCGGTCTGTATGAACGGACATTTATACCAAATCTAACCTAGTAAAACTTTAATTGAACAACTATGCACGTGAAATAATTCCGGTACAATACAAAACCCTAGTTACCTATAGCGCAGAGGTTTGAAACTATTGGAACATGTAATTGAACATCCAATTTTTCAGACCAGAGTGTTAATTGAATAACGATTTTCCGTCATGCGCACTGGGTTCAATAAAATCATTGTAGTTTTTGATTGGTTTGTTTTAATTTTTCTTTTGCCCTTTCAAAAGGATACATTAAAAATTCCCCACACTAGGATTCCCTGTGTTGTGGGTGTCATGGACAACACACAAAGACAAGAACACATCCAGACCGAGAACAGAAATTCAAACTCATTATTAAATTTTCCCACTCGCGGGAATCGAACCCAGCCCGGCCTGGCACGCCTGTCCGGCATGTAACCATTGCGCCACACGGGTTGTTATATTAGTTGTATATATGGTACTATTAGATATTCTACAGCACTATATTATTATGGCTGGACCACGAAACACGCTATGCTAAAAGCTTTTATTAGCCACAAGTGTGATTTCTAATACACAAACAAATTAAAATAATATAGCTAGATACATTTTGCAGCGCTATTTCATGTAATGTTCGTAATTATGATGGGTCAAAACATCGTCATCTTTACCTTTAGTTTTTCATTTATCCTAAAAAATGTTTTACAGTGACTATATTTAAAACGAAAGTCTCTTCAGAATTACAAACACGAATTTCCGTTATTTTGTAAAATGCCAGAGTAGGCTTTAGTTGGCAAAAAGTGAAATTGAATCATGAAACTTTCTCTTGGGAATCGTGCCAAAAATGGATCTGAGCACTTTTATGAACTGAAATTGGCTGACTTTAGCTGTGTTTAACGAAGTCACCTGCCGTCAATGGAATGGAATTGTGGGTTATCATTCGTGAATCTATAACTGACTTACGACCATATCTATCTATTCATAATCCTTAGTTTGTTGCTTTAGAACTGTCAAAAGGTCGAAGAGTTTGTTATTTTCTGCCGTACGTATCTAGAGATATTGGATAGATAGATTATTGAAAACAGCCGTTGGTGACACTTCTACATAATTTGTAATGAAATTACTGATAATAAAGCCACTGAAACGTATTCGTGATACTTTCGAAGCAAAAAACGGCGGTTAATACTTCTATAATAAGAACAGAACATTTATATGTAGGTATTAGAAATGCATAAATGTCACAACAACATGAATGAAATGTGAAAAGAATCCCAATAGCTCCGGCGTACAATGCCAACTCATTCATTAATTACAAGTCTCTTACAAGTCACCCTGTATATATAATTATGTAGATATGTTCATTGTTTTCTGTATAGTCATATTATGTTTGTTTTACAAGAAATATCTGGAAATACAATTACATTACATTCTACAGCTCATACACGAGGACGGTTCGTGTTTTTTGCCGTATTATTATTTTTCATGATTCATTTTTTTTAATGGCGGCAGTGTTTTTTATATGACTGTGTTCACACAAATCACGAATCAGGCTAAATGATGGATAGATACGTCTTGTATGATTTATAGTTTTTTAAAAATGACGTTCGTCAAAAAGTACAAATCAAGTGTGAATCCATTCGAATATTTTGACGAATCGCGAAAAAACTCGTTTCCGTATGTTTTTTTTTATTATCCAAGACGTATCGTTTTTTTAATGAACTCTTACAAACGCAGTTTTATGTTTAATGATTGTTGATGAATACGCAATGACATTAAAAAATATAGATATATTATGCCCTTACAAATAACCAAAAAATCTGTTCCGAAAAGAGCTACAACACACACACGTTTATCTTTTGTTTCACTACACCAATCACATTGGTATAATACACGATGGCATTTTAACACTGTATGTCGAATGTCAAGCACTTCTGACAACAAAAGCGTGCGTATCGTCTTGTGACAGAGCGACTACGAGCAGAACGGTCAATTGCCCGTTTTTACGCTCTTCATCGTCGCGTTGGCGGGCCAGTGACATATCTACCTCTTTTGACGTGATAACGTCTATTAAAACGATGAACGCCGGGCGCACGCACGTATAAATGTAGCGTTCCGCGAGCGAGAGAGCGGCAAAAGCGATAGAGAGGCACGATCGGCTACGATCGGCCGAAGCGCTCAATTTTATCTATAAAAGTATGCAATCATTTCATCCATGTTTTGTCATGAATCATGATGTTGTCACGTTAAACTACCGTCCGTAAACCGACTTTACAGGCATTTTTTTTACATTATAATATTATTGCGTATTACTAGTCTTTCCGTGAAGCCTGCTTGCCTTTATCGTCAGGTGGTCATATCTGATTCCTCTTTTATTTTGGTCTCGATATCTTTACTATTGTCGCTATATTATGTCTCTGAAATCTGTTCTATGCAAATAGCCAACAAACGCTGCTTATTTGAACCGAATACTTGATCCTGCACAATGTTTCTGTACTATGTCAATACAACTCATACCACTGCGGAGCTTTTGACTAAAAGATATTGGAAAAGAAAAAGAAAATCAAACAGAATTCAAGAATTTCAAGATTCACTTCAACCCTTTTACGAGTAGCTCCTTTTGTCCAACTCATGAACCACATACCATTGTCCCAAAAATCGTGTATTTAGTGGTTTTGACAATGTGAAGAATACGAGGAATGAATCTTGTTAAGGGCTGAGAAAAAAGAGGAAGAATGTAATTAGTGGTTGTTTTTTTGGACGACCACATATCGGTGACGTCAGTTATTTTGTAACTGACAGATATATTATGTGATACTTAATTATTGTTTAATGTCGGATGATCAATACAATACCTTCATTACTTACATAAAGATTAACACTTACGGACACACAAGTTAATGTTGAATAGATAGGTGACGTTAATAGATCTGTTATATGAAGGCTAACCAAGCACCACTCAAGGTTTTTAGTTCACAAACGATGCAGTGTAAATGCCCATTCATTCACGCTTTCAGCTTTTAAAAGATGACTTTGTTTTGTTTACACTCAAGTATCGAATTGCTGTGTTTTTACTCTATAATAGGATATCAGAGCATTGTTTGATAATCTCAATACATGGTCAATACTTATCGTATCAGATTTAAAATATCGTTGATGATCTTAGCCACAGATAATTATGTATAGCACTTATGTACTAAAGAATTTTATCTTAAAACATATAGGTATTTTCAGATTTAGAAAATTTTTATTTGAAGAAAATGTTCTTATCTTGAATTGCGTAAAGTCTGCCAATGATGGAAAAATATTTGGAATTGACAATAAGTATGTCAATACATACTATTTACTTACATACTATTTATATAAACAAGTGCACGCTAAATTAATATTATATCACTTTTCCAGTCCTAGGTGTGCTGGAAGAGATTTCTTTTAGGAATAAGCATAGCCTATGTACAAAATTTCTTTTATAACCTTTGGTTACCAATTATATACGTGTACATGAAGTAATAAATAAATAAGTAAGTAAGTAAGTAAGTAAGTAAGTAAGTAAGTAAGTAAGTAAGTAAATAAATAAATAAATAAATAAATAAATAAATAAATAAATAAATAAATAAATAAATAAATAAATAAATAAATAAATAAATAAATAAATAAATAAATAAATAAATAAATAAATAAATAAATAAATAAATAAATAAATAAATAAATAAATAAATAAATAAATAAATAAATAAATAAATAAATAAATAAATAAATAAATAAATAAATAAATAAATAAATAAATAAATAAATAAATAAATAAATAAATAAATAAATAAATAAATAAATAAATAAATAAATAAATAAATAAATAAATAAATAAATAAATAAATAAATAAATAAATAAATAAATAAATAAATAAATAAATAAATAAATAAATAAATAAATAAATAAATAAATAAATAAATAAATAAATAAATAAATAAATAAATAAATAAATAAATAAATAAATAAATAAATAAATAAATAAATAAATAAATAAATAAATAAATAAATAAATAAATAAATAAATAAATAAATAAATAAATAAATAAATAAATAAATAAATAAATAAATAAATAAATAAATAAATAAATAAATAAATAAATAAATAAATAAATAAATAAATAAATAAATAAATAAATAAATAAATAAATAAATAAATAAATAAATAAATAAATAAATAAATAAATAAATAAATAAATAAATAAATAAATAAATAAATAAATAAATAAATAAATAAATAAATAAATAAATAAATAAATAAATAAATAAATAAATAAATAAATAAATAAATAAATAAATAAATAAATATGTCGGAGATCATAGAATGGAGTGTATTCGGATTTTGAAGATAGCAACACTATGCATATTGTCTACTGTCATTCGGACACGTGGAGGCGGAACAGCCGAGGAGAGCGATTGACTTGTTAGCCACCGGGGGACTTCGGGGACAGCCTTCGAGCTGAGCGGACGCCTAGAGAAGAACGTAGTGACTTTGAAGACGGCCTCCGGGCTGAGCGGAGCGCGACGTGTGAATTGTTCGGTTGTGTCGGTTAAAACAATATTCGGAGTTGGATGGCGGATTGACCAGTAACAGAATCAGATCAGGAGTTATGCGAGGCATGGGCTGGCGATTAAGGGGTGGTTGGTGGCCAGTAGGGGAGGGGGGGCACAACCCTCATTCCTGACTATAATTGTGTAACGTGTGTAAAACCTGTGTTACGATGAGTTTCTGACTAAAGTGATGTAAACGCCCACTGTTGTTATTATTTCCCGAACCACCACCCACACGTTTCTCCGACATCGGAAGTGGATAAAAAACCCAGATGGTTCTCGCCCACACATGTCAGAAAATCAATGAAGAATGACGGTGGTTTGGATGATATTTGAAATAAATTGCAACCAATTTAACAATGAGGAACGTAACGACGGTAAACGCGAGTAAATGATAACCGTGGAATATTACAAAGAAAGTCGATGCGGGAAATGCAGAGGGTATTGAACCTACCCTCGTTTACTTGTCGCACGCAAGATGTCGATATTTAATTATGGGGTGTGACGACAAAAATTTCCTTCGAGAAGAAATTATGGTGGAAGTGAACGGTAGAACAGAATACGTTACTATTTCAACACACAACACGAGGACGTGTTGATTTTGTCAGATGGCCGAGGCAGTAATATAATAACATCCAAGACACCAAACCACATCAACAAACCAAACAAAAAAAAATTTTTCACAAGACGTGTCTTTGAGGGGCGAGTACAGCTGGTACTTGTAAAAAGCAAAAAGCTTTTCACTTCGCAAGAATTCGCATTTCAGGTTTTTCAGATGGCTACCTTATTATGATGTTACAAGCAGTGGACGGCGAGCATGTAAACAGGCGAACAAAGGATTGGAATAATTTCAGGTTTGAGGAAAGGTTTGCGGAAAGTAAAACAGCTATTTGGTATGGCATATTTTTTTCATTATTCTTAACAAAATCGGAGAATCCGATAGTATTTTTGTGTAATATCTTGACTTCCAGTGTAAATGGTACCGTCATCTTGAACTGTAAAAACACCTGACAGAATTTTTAAAGTTAAGTTTTTTGTGAATTTGAGTTTAAGTAAAAAAAATATTGCACTTCGTAGTTATTCAAAATCAGTGCAAGTAAATTGTTTTGTGACATCAGAAACGTTCTGTAAATGAGATCAAGAATTTTCAATTTTCAAACATCTTGATATTCTTTAATTTATTGTCTACCCTCAGTTCAGAAAATTAACATTTAGAAATTTCGTGTGCTTTGTCGTTGCTTTTTGTGTGTTTCAGATAAACTAATTGACAATGACAATTGTATGGACATGCAACCTGTGATTATCTAAACGGTGACGAGAAATTACATCGATGCGTGTTAAAGAAGATTGGCGTCAACTACCTGCATTTTTGTACCGTGGCTTACGATGAGCGTCATTGGTTATTGGATGACGACATGATAAAACAGGTGATCTGTATTGATTCTTTTGTGGCTCATTTTGATTACTGCTCACTAACAGTAATTATTCATTGTCGAGTTTGTGCTGATATTACGTGATGTCATTATTTGACATTTGATGGTTACTTGAGTTTGTATACTTGACGATTTCCGGTAACAAAGGCCACAGTGAGAATAGGGTTGCCAGGTCGGCCAACCAAAAAGCCGGACAGACCAGCCGGTTTGGCCGGACATTGTATAAAAAGGCCGGACACCCTGAATTATCAAGAATTTTATGTATTAATATTATTAAGACATTTTTATTAATTAATAGCATTTAAAGTAAACTAACTAAAAATATTAAATAATTAGCAGAAACGTGCTTTAAAAATATAAAATAAAGTTGTAATAATGTTTACACGTCAAATATTTTAAATTAAAAGCCATCTGGACTACTGTCGTCGATTATTATGTTGGTAAAATGTAAAAAGCCTAACAAAGCCGGACAAGCCGGACACCGTTAAATTTGGCCGGATACGCATTCAAAAAGCCTAACCATGTCCGGCTTTATCCGGACGTCTGGCAACCCTAAGTGAGAATGTGGTGAACGAAGTGAACGAAGCCTTTTTGTCGTTTAAAAGGGTTATGCAAAGATACTAATTCCTTTACTGATTTGTTGAACTGTTTTTGTGAATCTTTAAGACAGACGGGATAACACACTTAAGAATTTCTTAAAATCTTCAGAGCAAGTAAACCAATTGTCGATTGTTTTTGATGAGTAGTAGTGGTATGTAAGTCGCTCAGATGGCATGCAACTCCAGTCATTCGTAGGCGTAGGCGTAAGATCGGGCATAGATATCCCGCCGCAGTGCGGCCACGACTGTGAGTGGCGTGCGAATGGTTTGTAGCTGTAAGCTGTCACTGTTGGAAGTTCCGAAAGGAAGCAATGAGTTGTTGTTGTGATGTGGAACTGGGTACCCAAGGTGTTGCCAGGTGGGCAGCATAATGTGAATTGTATTGGGTACCAGAGGGAGGTAGCCCTCGTGATGATGATGATGACGATGATGATGATGATGATGATGATGACGATGATGATGATGACGATGATGATGATGATGATGATGATGAGAGTATTGCATACCTACTGCTAACTGATCTTTGAGTGTCATTAAATCTTTTTGTTGAAAAGCTAGATTGTGTTATCAGATTGTAATTCTTGGTAATTATCCTGTTCTGGCTGCTGCATGCGTTTTCATTATGGAGCCTTGGGGCTCGAGGTCAGGAAGGCCGAGTGGGAAACTTTTACTTTGCGAAGGTTTATGTCTTTTCCAGATGCCTTGCTGCCTCACACGAGGACGTGTGAGATTGGTCATGATGGCCGTGTCGGAGATCATAGAATGGAGTGTATTCGGATTTTGAAGATAGCAACACTATGCATATTGTCTACTGTCATTCGGACACGTGGAGGCGGAACAGCCGAGGAGAGCGATTGACTTGTTAGCCACCGGGGGACTTCGGGGACAGCCTTCGAGCTGAGCGGACGCCTAGAGAAGAACGTAGTGACTTTGAAGACGGCCTCCGGGCTGAGCGGAGCGCGACGTGTGAATTGTTCGGTTGTGTCGGTTAAAACAATATTCGGAGTTGGATGGCGGATTGACCAGTAACAGAATCAGATCAGGAGTTATGCGAGGCATGGGCTGGCGATTAAGGGGTGGTTGGTGGCCAGTAGGGGAGGGGGGGCACAACCCTCATTCCTGACTATAATTGTGTAACGTGTGTAAAACCTGTGTTACGATGAGTTTCTGACTAAAGTGATGTAAACGCCCACTGTTGTTATTATTTCCCGAACCACCACCCACACGTTTCTCCGACAAATAAATAAATAAATAAATAAATAAACAAATAAACAAACAAACAAACAAACAAACAAACAAACAAACAAACAAACAAACAAACAAACAAATAAATAAAGTATTTTCACTGCGTTTTCTTCACCGCAGTGATAATTAATTTTAAAATTCGCAATTTGATTAATTTATAATTCGCGAATTATATAATAGGTGGGGTGTGGATTTGAATTCGGTTCGGTCTCCTACCGACATTAAGTTTTTTTCCGATTAAGGAATTAGGTACATCTTGAATTTGCAGGTTTTTCCTTTGTTGTTCCAGTCATAAAGGTACTACCTAGGAAGAAAACGTGGATGTTTACGGTCGGTATAACACTGGTTTTATGGCTTCTAGGTCCAACAGTTTGTCTCAATAAAGGTGTGGAAGTAGTTAAACCCTGTTTTAGTTGTTCAGGGCATCGACTTCAGTAAGTATCTTTATGTTATTTGAAAAATCAGGCTCTTTTCCACTGATGTAGAACGTTTAGGTCGACGACCTTACTTAAGTTACAATGTATAATATTTGCTTAGAGCGGAATGAAAATATTTTCAAATCAGGTGCAAAATTTCCAAGTAAATGTATAACTACCATAGTAGACTGAATTTTATTCTGTGTGGTAAAGGAATAGGTTGCTTTTTCTTTCCTTGGTGTTGTCAAGTAGCGTAGCGTGCAGAAATGAAGAGCTCTTTAAACTTTACGCCCGCTTGCTCGCTCGTTCAGCTGAAGACATATAACTTTTTAGAACATGTTGGAAATGCATTTTGCGGAGTCGTATTTCTTGTAAGGTAAAAAGGTACAGTTCCTGTTAATGGTTTTTACCGCAAAGAAACAAACAGAATGATGAATTCTGCTTACATACAGTTTAGGGTTACGTCACAAAGATTTGATGTTGAGTATTTTGTGTTTGAATACATTGCTCGAAGAACTAATTTCTGGTATGTATATTTGGCTATAAGAAGCTTGGTTTACAGGATTTTTCTTTAGAATTGTAGAGGCTTCACTCCATTACGGTGCCACATTCTACTGACAGGTAGGTTAGTAATCAATCAAAAAATCGTATACCCTAAGGCCTCTAAACAAATGCTCACTAACTATGCCATAAAGGTCCGACTACTTAAGGTGTCTTTCAAAGAAAGGAAGTAAAAGTTTAAACCTTTTTCCTCCTTGGTCGGCCATGCACTATAACTTTGGTAAAATAAAAATACAATTACAATAATGCTATTTGTTGCATTTGAAGATTACCCAGAATATGCCTGAAATATTTTACAAATTGTCTTTAAAATCTTCTATTGACGATGTCTAATTCATTGCAGTGATTGAACAATTTGTCCAAAAGACCTCAATATAAAACTAATCTACAAGAAATAAATGTAAGGATCAACGTAAGATATCGAAAAGACAAATAATTTCGGCCAGCGGAGATAATAATGATTGCTTCGTCCAGCTTCAGACAAATGGCGGCACTTTATCTCAAGAGGCTGAAGAGTTCGGACCTTGTGGGGTTTGGGTTGAATAGTTGTATAATCGAGTTGGCTTGAGGCAATTCTATTTATAAGGCGTCCGAATGGTTTTGTGTGTACATCACGAGAACATTACCGAGTCTTCTGTCCTATGGTATAAGTTATACTCCATATTCTTTTCAATTGCCAGATTATCATCATATATTTGGTACTGAAAATACCATCAAAATGTTTACAATTACTTTGCATATAATTGCCGTTAATAAAGAAGACAAACAATAAAATATTATCTTGGGTAGGTAAATATTAGAGGAGGTATAAAGAATAACATTTAAAGAGGAGAAAATTATTAAGGATTTTAAATACCTAAAATTAGTTTACATGTAAACATAATGTATGTATGCTTACATAAATTACAAAGTTACTGGTGTTTTTCAGCACTCGATACTATAATTTATTCCTTTGAAAGCAGAACCGACGGTTGAAAACTTTTCAAATATCAACGACCATAGGGTTGTTTTTGACCAAAAACTTTGTAGACGTGTTTAATTGATTCTTTTTCGATTCATGCTTTATTAAATTTGTTAAAAGTTTAATGTTATTTTTAGTCACACGTGTTACAAGACCAGTCGGGAGTTTTAGAGATTTTTAAAACTTGTGAAGTGATATGAGTGGTTGGGGTAAATAGGTATGTTCCCTGGGTAGCCAAAAGACATTGGATAATCTTTTGTTGGGAAGTCAATCCTAACTAATATTATAAAATCAGTTTAGTTGTTTAATGTGCCTTCACGTCTGATCTCGTAACTCAATCCGTGTGATAATTATAATTTAGCATAAATTATTATAAACAGTACACAGGATGTTGAGTAATACAAATAAAGGAAACACACACTATAAAAATATTTTTTTAAATACTTTTTAAACATTTTTGCGACTTTTTCATATTTTTGACACATCAAAAGAAATCTAATAGATTACAGAATTTACAGATTAATATCTATTGTGATAAATGAAGTACTAAACAATATGTACGATAAGCCACAAAAATATTTTTTAACGGAAAAATCCGTGCTCTTCAAAGTAATTTTTGTCACACTTTCCTTCCGTATCAGAATACCGATTAGATACGTAAAATGAAACTCATCTATCATGTATTGTAGTTTAATGAACGTAGCTACGGTGGGAGGCATTGTGGTTAATACGAGCACGTAGAAGGTAAATCACTATTACATGACGTTTCTTGGGCATATTCTAAGGACATGATGGGAAGGGTGCGCAATCTGTTGACACACGTGCAGGTTCAAAAGCATCATAATTTATAATGTCTTTGCTATGTTTAGAACTCTAAGGATAAGCGTGATTTTATAAAATACTAGCTGACTCGGCAAACGTTGTTCTGCCAAAAATTTAGGGTTGGACCCCATAACATTTGGGGGGATGAAAAATAGATGATGTCCGATTCTCCATCCTAGCCGATATGCACGCAAAGATTCACGAAAATCGGTCGAGCCGTTTAGGAGTTCAACTTCAAAAAAGCGTGACACGAGAATTTTATATATTAGATACTCGTAGATTATAAAACTAATAACTAAGTTAAGATTTTAAGGTGGGAGTCTAATACTTATCTTGGAGAAAGTTGGATAGAAAATTCCGTTCTATATACGTTAAAACGTTCAGTTTGGGATATCATATAACGTAAAAATGTCTTAAGATTTTTCAGTTATAAATGTAGGTATTAAAGTTAAGGACAATTATTTAGGCTTTATTATTTACACGTCCAATTTGATTGTGATTATTTTGACAATAATTTAAACTCTAAACATTGCTGATAAGCACTTGCCTATCAGCAAAATTAAGACATCACTGATGCTTTGCCTACCAGTGAGGAAGGTAATCCTTTATGTATACCTATGGGAATGTCACAAACTAATTGGCGGTGAAAATGGAAGTGGTAAAGGTCATTAACTCGTTTTACGTTATAACTCAATTTAAACTTAGAGCACTCACCAATCAATATTTGTTTAATCACGTTTGGGGCCACTCACCAATCAATAGTGGATCTAACTTTGATTCATTTGGAGTTCTAAGGCGAGAAGTGAGCGGAAGTCGGTACTCGGTAGTGAAACAAGTTTCGGATTGAAGCAGCAAAACACCACGTAGCCTGAGTTTAGCATTCGAGAACTCTCTCAAATTACATTCACGGTTGGAAGTTATTGTGGAGTACAGTATCCAATCAGCTATTCAGCTGGAGCTCAAAGCTATAGTTATTTCGAAATAATAAATATTATTGTTTTCTTCTATTAGTTATTGTTCCATTCTTATTGTTTTCTTCTTTTGCCTGGTTTGTAGGCAAGTTTGCAAGGTCTACCACTCTGCTATGCGTAGGACTTCAAATTCGATTGCTTAAGACAATTAATTACGGTGTCTCTTTTATGTATGCCCATATTGCCCATTCTGCCCGCAACTTAGTTTGTGAGAGGTTTTATTTTGATCGATCAGTTTTGTATAGATTTGTTACGTTTACGGAACTTGAGTTTATCGTGTTGTTCCGGTAGCAACGGTAAATACGTTCTTTGTCCCTGAATGGGAACAAAGGTTTCGTCAGTAAACGAAGGTGTGGTGTGTTCGTATTTTCTATAGCTTTATAGGGCACGGATATGTAGGTAAGTTCACACCAAGATGGAGAATATCTATCCACACATATAATACATCAAGTCGTACCCACACATATTTCATCATCGTCATACGCATGAAGCGTGAAAATACTTTTTCTTAATGCTTTACGGAAGGATGCAAGGCTTGTGGGTTACAAAATAATGAGAATCTAGGTGAAATTGCAAAAATATATTTAGGTACTGATATTATACGATTATAGGTCTGGAAGACGTTGTTCTCTTTGTTTTTGAAGGGGTATTAATTTATCTTCCCATTAAAAGTCTATAATATTATTAAATAGTCTGTGTCTAGAAATATATAAAATGAAAAATCTGTATAATAATTGGCCCAAATAATTGAACGCTATATTAAAAAAGCCCTTAACTCTATGAATGGATAAAAATGGCAATGAAAGGTAATACCTACCTTTATTTACCCCTCCCTGGGGTATTGTGGAATAACAATAGGGTAGTGCCCCATTGTTGGCCGAGCCTTGGGAAAAATAAGTCTGGTATGACATACCAGACTTTGTACATTGTAGAAAGATCGCCAATTTTTTTAAGCATTTCTTTTATGAATTAAAATTTTTGAGAACATTTCTTTTGACGACGGATAGCCTAATTGGCGTAATATCCTATCGGCAGAGCGAAGAGTTCAGAGTTCGATTCCCGAACGTGGCGTCGAATGATGTCTCATGTCAGATCATTGGATCGTGGAACTAGTGATGTGTCTTGAATCTCAGGATGCATGTGAATAACTTATAGGATATATTTAATATGTGGGCAAGGGAGAGGAGTGTATGTATAAACATTCGTCATTATTTAATTTTCTATGAATATATGTAATGAAGAAAAGCCCGGCTCTCCGACCCCCAGCCGGAACACGATGAGTCGTTTGCCGGCTCACTCATGCTCAAGGGTGGTAGCTATCCAGGCGAACCCCAAATAATAATAGTAACCATCTAATAATGGTATTAATGAACAATTAAAATCAATATTACTGATATAATCCCTCCGAGGGGCTCTACCACCAGGCAGCGGGTCGGATTTAGTCGCCTCTTACGACACCCATCCGGCGTGGGACTGGGGTTAGTATATTAGCCGCCCCAATACAGCTATTATTTTGTTTTAGTAATTTAGAGTTTGTATTAATTTTAGTAATTTAGATTTACTGTTATTATGACACCTTCCAATTTTCCTAATTTATGAGGAGCTCGATTTCTGAAGTAGGCCGTCAATGAGTGTAAATAAGTTTCGTTTTGAGGGCTTTTAAAAATTAAATAGTAACATAATACCTAGTTTAAGGTTAATAAAATTGCACTAGTGTAACTTTAAAAAAACAATAGATAACAATCTCAAAAAGTAAAATAGTTCACGATTTCTAAAATAGCAATATTTTACAACTTTAAAAATAAAATAGTTAACGCTTCCAAAAACAATTGATCACGCCACTGCGGTGTGATAAACTTTGTTCTTTTATGCCACGTAAATTGCTTAAACTCTTTCCAAATTGAAATAACCTAAATCTCTGTAAGCGGATTACAATTTCACTCTTGACTGCATTTCGACTAGAACATTAATTCAACCCTCTAAGCAGCTTTTCTTCAGCGAAGGGTAGAATTCATTTTATTTATATTCCTCCTTTTATCAAGTGTTTTTTTCTCGCCCTTCTTATAGTAAGGGGTGTTGATTTTGTGTGACAATTGTTTTTCGCGTTGGCTTTGAAGTATTTTGAGCGTCGTTCAGTGAAAGGACAGATCAAACAACTCATCAGCTTGAGCCGCGCAAGAATTCGACAGGAGACTTTAAGCAAATGAGCAGAAGTGTAAAAATGTTTGTGATAAACTCGCAGCTACACAAATAAACTTTTCTACGTAATACGTTCAGTGTCAGGACATTTATATCCCAGCTACCAGTTCAGTCTTACCAACTTTTTACCAACGTTTAGCGTTACTTAATCTCATTAAAAAAGTATTATATGAAGCAATTGAAGAAGAAATAATTCTTGACAAAAAATAACCGACTTCAAAATTAGGGATAACTCAAAAACTAATCGTCAGATGTCGCTCAAATTTAAATGGTAGCAATATTTTGGTTGACGGCACCACGTCAAGTGCCCTGAAACTTAAACAAGAATATGGGTCTATTTGTACCGTATAAATGAACCCATATTCTTGTCACACAAATACCTATTGCGTAATAATTATATTTTCTTCCTACCTAGAGATAATCAGAAAAAGATGCGGGAATACAAATACATAGCGCATCGGTTTTCCTTTGAAATAACAGAAAAATATTCGTTTCAATAAGCGTGTCATATCTAACTCCTGCGTTTGTAGTTTTTGATGTTGGCGGAGAGAATAAAATGTTGACGGATGTTGAGTTTTATGATTCGCATCCATATTTATAGTCATAAAGTTACCGCAACGTAATAACTAAAATAATATCTTAAATAATCTATATTTAATTAACACAAAATAACTAAAACTATACTTAGTGTACAAAGGACCTAAAACTAAAAACCTTAAAAAATATAATACAATAATTAAAATATATTATTATTAAAAGGAGTCCCTTTAGGCAAGGTTCCGAAGATACTGGCAGCATTCCCCCTTTGAATAATAAACTAAAATAATTACGTACCTATTTAAGTGATAAAAACAAACATCAAGCCCAACATGCCTATCTATGTTCCGGCTGGGGGCTTGCGACCCGTTCTTTCTTTTTCTTCTCTCTTTCTTGGCCGGCAACGCGTTAGTGATGCTTTTGGTGTTGTTGATGATAGCCACTTACCATCAGGTGAATCGTCATAGATATTTTCCTGGCTATTTCCTAAAAAAAATAATTGAATCTTTTAATTTAGCGCATTAAAAATAATATCAATCCCGACGACTATTTATCTACCTTAGATACCTTAAAAACACCTGAAAATGTACCCACATCATATCGTGTGTCGGACGTTTTAACTCGGAATGTAGGTTGACTTAGGTTTTCGAGCAAAAACATAAATTCATTGGACGTATTAACATGAAATGTTTACGTTGAAGGAAAAAAGAAATTTTGCCACAGTAATTCTCATTTATTTTTTCTGATGTTTTCACAGTCCTACAGTTAAATGAGTAGAAGTAATAGAATACCTAGTAGAAATTGGTATATTTCTGCTAGCCTATAATAGATGAGACAGTTAAGTTAAAGACTAATTAGTATTTATAACAACAAAATAAAAGACGTAAAACAAAGCAAAGACTTATTTATGAAATTAAAATTACATTATCTATTAAGTAACTAAGAAATTCAAAGCATAAAAAACATTTTACACTTATTTAACGTTTTAATTCAACAAAGCAAACACTACTCTGTGCGCCGCGCTGCGCTTATAAAGCAATTAAATTAAATTTAAAACGGTGACTTTAAAGTAAGTATGTTTCAGACAGGCGGAGATTAAAAAATAAAATATAATTCGAAACTGGATACTATAATCCGTTCACAAATCTTAGAGACTAAATTGACGTTTCATGGGTGACCAGTTTCGGGTGCAAATTAAATAGTGATGACCATAAACCGAAAAGTAAATCGGAAAATTTTTCACAGCTTTTATGGAAGGTCGACTATTTGTGTGATTATTGATTGAGTCCGTAAAACTAGTATAAAAACAAGTTTAAGCAACCATTATCATTCATATATCCATAATATATTTGCCCTTACTTACTAAATTTATAAGTTATTTTGCTTACAAAAACGAGTATTTGGCTATGGTTACATTCGGTATACAGTTAATTTTATACTATTTAGCCAAATACTAAATATCTAGGTAGATATGAGTGTCGCTACTAATATGTCACTATTCTTACGACATAGTTTACGATTCAAAAAACCGGAAAAGTAGATCGCACAAATTTAGCTGGTATCATTATTTCGAACTTTGACATTAGAGGTTGTCATTTTAGTCTCTAAGATTTGTGAACAAGGTATATTTAGTTTTCTGTTTCGTTTCGCTTTAGATGAAGTCGTAACTTTAATGTTAACAAAATTGTGAATTTGATGTAAATATAATTCAAAGTTGCTGAACTCACTGGTTAAATGTTATTCGCTTTAGCAATGTTATTTTTATGGTAATTTCCGTCAAAAGATAAAGGTAGGTGATCCCCGCCAATCTTATCATCCATAGCAGCTGAAGCATCACCAATGTTTTCATTTATCGCTGTTGTAATGATCCATCTAATTGGTTTAAAACCTGAATTGAAAAACAGAATTTTTAGGCATTGAAGTATTATTACTAGCGTATAGAATGGACACCGCGAACACAATGTATGTTCCAATGATATGACGCCACGCGGCTTCAATTGCCAATGGATTCGTTCGATTTTGAAAGGAGAACGGGGGTCCAATTTTGAAAAAATAACCACCCGGCGGGGACACACATTTTGTTCGAGATGTCTATTCTATGACATTATACTTCAATGTTTTTAGGCAACTTTTTTAAAAGCAGTTTAAACTTGTTAACTTGGTCTGCAGTACTGCACGGAAAAAAAATCAAGATTGAAAGGAAAAATGTAAAAGGAGGGTAGCTATTCAACCGTGGTTGAACTGAGAAACGATTCCTAGCGTGGAAGACAGGCAGTACTTATGCGCACTTCTAAGCAATTAAGCATACGTTATGAATGATTACGTGAGAAATGGACATTTTGAAAAAAAAAAATTAATGAAAAAGGGACATTTTGAGAAATAACCTAAGAGATATTTACGAAAATGGATGGATTTAAGTTAAAATTAAATTGAAATGGATTAAATTTTCGAGAGACACATGATAAAATAAGAGTGATCTGCTCAATACGTTGATACGTTCCTATTCGCTCTTACGTACCGTGAGTAATGCTTCTGTTGTCTCTATATTTTGTGCTCGTTAGGAGAATTTTGACATCTTTTGCGACCATTCCTGTACGCGGCCATATGTTCCCGGCAGAGAAATTTTGACATACGTTACCGGGAAGTATACTTGAGCAGTTAGAAATAATAATAACCCAAGTTTACACTGTTGATTGAACAAATTAATGTATCCAACTCGCCCTTACTGAGGATTTTTAACAGTACACAATCTCAATAATCAATCTGGTGAAGATTACGGCAGACCCGGTTTCTGTCGGCGTGAATCACTATTTATCAACAACATCATTAGACAGTGGGCGAGTTGGGTATAAATACGCCACGCTCAGTGAACGATGTTCACTTTGCGACTAACCATCGTAGAGTCAACTTACCCTTATGATGCTCCGTTTCGGGGCGAAACACGTGTTGGTGCTGGTATGTATGTTGGTATATACTTTTAATTATTGTAGTGCATGTTGTTGTTGTGGGAGGGAGGGAGGTGCCACGCATGTCTTAAAGTATATACCATCATACATGTTAACCGCGAATTAAACTAATACTAATTTAATAATAATGGATTTCCGCAAAGTAACACCTGATACGGTTAATTATGTCGTCCATCTACTAATTAATTAACATCTTACCCGACTGTTGAAAACACTCCTTTAAATGCGGTCTCACTACACTTTTGCTCAAAGCAATAAAATTCACGTCGACTTTATTATAGCGTAAAAAAGTATCCTGAGTCGCAAGTAGTTAATATTACTTGGTCCTGTCGTGCAAAGTGATACACGGCGGGAAGTGCGTTTTCATTTCTTCAGCCAGATATAGGGAAGTAAGATTAATAGGTAGAAATAAGATTAGTAGCCTTCTCTTTCCTGGAATAATGAGGGAGCACATTTCCTTGTTCTGATTTAGAAGAGTGGCTATCGTACAACGTTAATTTTATTGGAGTTTTGTGCCTCTTGACTTGTAAATATTTTACTAGTGTTTGAGAATATACCCAACATGAATTTTATCAAAAAATAACCGACTTAAAAGAAACGGTTTTTGAATAACCTATGTATATAAAATCGCCAATTGTATACCTACATAATATAATATTTAAGGAGTTCACTTAATTCCTCATGAATCCCATTAGAAAATACGGAAAGAATATGGGATCAATTTGAGAGCATACTCTTTCAATTAAAATAAAAATCTTCCAAGTCGGTTGATAAGTAACGAACGTAAAAAAAGTAAAAAGTGTGTACGTGTAATCCTTATGCGCGATTGAAGTAAAAATTCTTTGACGTTGGTGATACGTATTACCAAAAAAATTAAACTTAATTTAAAATTGACTCATATTTACTAACAATATACTTTACAAATATACTTTCCCCCACCAATCCGCACTGGAGCAGCGTGGTGGAGTATGCTCTAGGCCTCTGCAAGAGGAGAGACCCGTGCCCAGTAGTGGGCCATTAATGGGTTGAAGCCAAACCAAGCCATACTTTACAAAAAACCGGGCAAGTGCGTTTGTCCCTGACTTTAAACTTGCCCGGTTTAAAATGACGGTACTTGTAGTTATGCCAACTAGGTTCAATGCCCTTTACAATCACAAAACTAATAAGAAATTCAAGTACCTAGTTTGATGAAATTAAAATACTTAAAGGTGGGTAAGCCCTACCACGCGTACGTACCGCGCGACTGCAAGTAATTTTTTCAAGGACAGGGTCAAGTTACATTACTGTTATACTTGTTTCTTTACTGTGGTTTTGTGTCGTCTATTTCGACTCGTTAATAGCACAATATAGGAAAGCTCGATCGTAGAAGATACGATCTTAATAACAACATGTCATTACTGGTTTATGTGATGTCGTTATCACGGCTCTTCCTTGTGTATTGCCTTCAGATCTGTTAAAGTTTACCCGTTATTTTACGAACGCATGTTATTTGTAGAGCTGTTTATACTGCAGTAATTTAAAAATATTCTGAATGTTATTTCAAATACGTATTCAATTTGTAGTCCTAGTGTAAAGGATTCTATAAAAGGACAATGTCCCCTGCTCGTGCCTAGTGGCATTTTCTCCTCAGTGGGATGGACCAAGAAAACCGTCCGTTTATTGGGACTCTAGGATGGATGAAGTGCCTTACCCTCCAATCACGCAGAAAGCATTTTCAGACACGCAGCATGAAGAGTCATGAAAATATTTGTAAGTCATTCGTCAGTCGTTCACCGCTGAAGACATTAAAATTCAATTTGCTCATATCCATCATAAAATAATCGGGTTTATTTTAGCGTGAATACAAAGCTACGAGTGTGTAGACCATTGAAATGTCTTGCACTGAGTCAACGTTTACATCTACTTATATATAGAAGCCAAGAATCACTGGATACGGAATAATAAGACCAGCTTTGAGCCGGCACGCTCTAAAAGCATACTTGACCCCATCTCGCCGGCTTTCGGTTGTATCCATAGGTTATATCATAGCTTATGTTTAAATGGAGTTGAAGACTGATCAATTTTGGATTAAGTGAGATTTGTGCTTCAAATCATTTGTGATTTTATCGTGAAGCAATATGTTTTTTATTTCTGTAGATTTTTTTGTGCTATTGGAGAGACGTTTTTCAGGGCATCTATCAGACTATATCCTATTGGTGCTTTACTTTTGTATCTATAATTATTATAGTCGATAAACGAGTCCATCACAAAAAATTGCATCTGGCATCTGAAACATTTGTTCACCCTAAACAACTCTCAGCCAATCAGCATACCTTCCGATGTTTTACTTACACCGACAAGGCAAGTTATAACTTATAATTAATTTTTATACATAATTATTCATAAACTTAGTCAGACAGTTTGTACATCGTAAGTTAGGCGAGTTACAGAGTTAGTTGTGCGTGATTGGTATAATGATGGGTGTTCGCTCGCAAATTTTCTTGAATCGATATAGTGAAGTACATATTCGTTGAATTGTGTTCGCATGTGTGGCCCCATGTGTGTATGCATGTGTGCATGTGTGACCTCTACAGTAGTGATGTAACGAATATTTGCATTCGCGTTCGGAAATGTGACAAAAATTCGTAATTCAATACATCACTTTATTATTACTATATAGTTAAAATTCGTGACATACGATAAACTCATCCACCATGCATATGAAACTGTCTCGGAAACTGATTTTGCATAATCGACTTGTACTACCTAAGTGGAAATAACTTTCAGCTTTTATATCTCTCCCAAAGTTAACGTACCCACTAGTACTATTATAAGTACTACTAGTAGTATTAGTAAGTACTATTATGTCTTCTGTGCTACTAGCTAGATAATGGGTAACTACTACCCCTGTGTGCATCATTAATGAGACGTGGGATGCCTAAAATTCTAGAATAGCTTAAACAACATTTCATTACATTTAAAGTGCATTTTGCAATAGTACCTAATGCCATTGTTATCGCGAGCTAAAAATTTTGGCGCTTGCTGCTAAGTCTGTAAGATAAATAACAGGAAGATATATCTTTGGGAACATTTCGGTAAAAGGAAAAGCAATTTTGTGTGAGTAAACTTAACGTAGACGATGGATGTTCTAGCCAATAAACTTATAAAGGGCGACTTTAACTTAGTACTTGGTATGGACGAACTGCTTAGATACAGCGAAATAATGAGTTTATCTAGAACTTTGAAAGCTTAGTGATCAGGATAAGTTAGGGAATATTGCTCGATATAGTTTGTCCGTAATCTGCACAAGTTTTATGTATAAAAGTTCGATTTATTGGTTACCAGCTTTTGCCCGCAGCTTCGCCCGCGCTGGAGGTCGATTTCTTACAAATCCTACTTACTTTTACTGAGTTGCCTATGACTTAAGTAATTTACATGTATCATTTGATAGCGTAATTCAGAACTTGCAAATGAATTTTACTAACGCCATCTATTAACAACATCCGGAACTAAATATCTAGCAACTAATAAAATATCGATCTTCCCATGGGGATGTTTTACCGCGGTAAAAAGTAGCCTACGTTACTCTCCACCCTCCTCACTATCTCCACACACAAAAACCATGCCATATAACAGCTTCGTTGCGACATGAAAGACGGACAAACAAACACACTTTCACATTTATAACATTAGTATGGATAAACGATACATTTGTATGTAGGTACGTAATATTGCTATAATTTTTACAAGTTATATGTTTTAATCTTATTTAATATCTACCAAATAATAAACCTTACATATAACGTGCAAGTTAAAGTATTATTAGTAGATATTTTGAGTATTTTGATTAAAAAAACTACTTCAAGGATTTTCCTATAGCTTTTACGAATCGATAGTGAGGAGAAAGTTTATCTGTATGGATATATGTTTAAAGACCATTTACTTTCATAATTGATAAACAGATATTTACAAATAGTACATATAATATGTACAGTACGTTCATACGTCTGTGCAGGAATTCATTCACGATTCTTCCACTTGTGCAGAGCGTATTTCCAATATCGATGTTGGTTGGAAACTAAACTAACAAATGAAAAATTCCAAGAATTCTCGAAAGTAACAGTTCATTTTGACCGACCTTATAAATGAAACTGAGAGGTTGATCGTAGATTATTATAACCTGTATAGGTTGCTTTGTATATTGTATTTATAACAAAAGGGGTATTCTACGGTGTTGGTGACTCCCCGTGTGGTGCCGGGTTCACTTAAGTAGAATAGCACCACTCCCACCTCTTCCTGGGATGTCGTAAAAGGCGACTAATAGGATATTCCAGGAGACGGGCAGCAGCGTCTCTCTGAGTAACATGATCACCTACTGCGGTCACCAACACGCAGTGGCCAAGCGTGGTGACTATTGGCTAAAACCTCCACATGACAGCCAAAACTAAGCCTCGGCCCCCAGTCCCCGGCAGCTCCGCTATTCCTGGCTACGGTAGCGGTCATGGTAACGGCGGAGCAGGGGGTGCTAAGAATCGCCGGCAGAGATCGGGCTACCAATCATCAAAACGACTTCTGCACCTGGCAACATATAACACCAGGACACTGAGGACCGACGACAAGATAAAAGAGCTGGAAGAAGAGATAGGCAAGTTAAACTGGAGTATTGTGGGATTATCCGAAGTCCGAAGACAGGGGGAGGACACGATAATACTCAAATCCGGAAACTTGTTCTATCACCGGGAGGGCGAACACCTGTCCCAAGGTGGTGTCGGGTTTCTCGTCCACAAGTCCCTCGTCAACAACATTGTGCAAGTTGGGAGCGTGTCGGCCAGGGTAGCGTACCTTACACTCAGGATATCAAAACGGTATTCGTTGAAGGTCGTACAGGTATATGCGCCGACCTCGACACATCCCGACGATGAGGTAGAGGTTATGTATGAGGACATTAGTAGAGCCATACATACCTCTAAAGCTCATTTCACAGTTGTGATGGGGGACTTTAACGCAAGACTAGGTACGCGAAACGACGCCGAGCTGAGAGTGGGTCCCTTCGGATTTGGACGACGGAACCATCGAGGCCACTTACTGGCTAACTTTCTGGAGAAGGAAGATCTCTATATGATGAACTCCTTCTTCAGAAAGCCACCCCAGCGCAAGTGGACTTGGATAAGCCCTGATGGTTCAACTAAAAGTGAAATAGACTTCATTCTGGCAGACAAACGGCATATATTTAATGATGTCTCTGTGATCAGCAGGTTTAAAACCGGAAGCGATCACCGACTTGTAAGAGGCACATTAAATATCAATGTGAAGCTGGAACGGTCACGCCTGATGAAGTCTACGCTCCGCCCAACACCTGTCCAAATCCAGGGCTCTGAAAGCTTTCAGCTCGAGTTGCAAAACCGTTTCGCAGGCCTGAAATCATGCGTTTCAGTGGACGAGTATAACACAAAGATGGTAACAGCTGTCCACGAGGTAGGATCAAAGTTCTTTAAGACCCGCCCCAGTGGAAGATCTCAGGTTCTCTCAGAACATACTCTCGGTCTAATGAGGGATCGGCGGGAACTATGTGTGCAGTCTCCAACCTCGATGTCAAAGTACCGACGGCTCAATAAACAGATCTCACGGTGCAGAAGACGCGATATGCGAAATTATAACACAAATCGTGTAAAAAACACTATTGAGCGGAACCATGGCTCCAAAGTGTTCGCTGGAGATCTGTGTATTGGTCAAAGTCGGATTACGAGGTTGAAGACCGAGTCCGGCACCATAGTCTCGACGAAGCCCGAAGTTCTGAGAGAAACTGAGAGATTCTACGGACAGCTCTATACCTCCTCGCAAGCTCCACCTCCCCAGGAGGAGAGAGACAAGCGAGCTCAATTGACCCGGCACTATACCGAAGATATCCCGGACGTCAGCCTGTATGAGATTAGGGAGGCTCTGAAACAGCTTAAAAACAACAAGGCACCGGGTGATGACGGGATCACAACAGAGCTGCTGAGAGCTGGTGGGAAACCCCTCCTTGTGGCGCTCCAAAAGCTGTTCGATTCCGTCATCAATACTGGGACTACCCCGGAAGCGTGGGGCAGAAGTGTGGTGACGCTGTTCTTCAAGAAGGGCGATAAAGCCCTTTTAAAGAACTACAGGCCCATCGCACTTCTGAGCCACGTTTATAAGCTGTTTTCTAGGGTCCTCACTAATCGCATTGCACGCAGGCTTGACGACTTCCAGCCTCCCGAACAAGCAGGATTCCGAAAAGGCTACAGTACCATAGACCACATACACACACTACGGCAGATTATACAAAAGACCGAGGAGTATAATCTGCCGCTGTGTGTTGCCTATGTGGACTATGAGAAAGCCTTTGATTCTATCGAGACCTGGGCAGTACTAAATTCTCTTCAGCGGTGCCGGATCGACTACCGGTATATCGAGGTGTTGAAGTGTTTGTACACATCAGCCACCATGTCCGTCAAAGTACACGACACAGCAACGAACCCTATCCAACTGCAGAGAGGTGTCAGGCAAGGGGATGTCATATCCCCAAAACTGTTCACCGCTGCGTTGGAAGACGTGTTCAAGCTGATGGAGTGGAAACGACGTGGCATTAACATCAATGGCGAATACATCACACACCTGCGATATGCCGATGATATAGTCATCTTGGCGGGTTCCCTGCAAGAACTTAGTACAATGCTCGGGGACTTGAACAGCGCCTCACAACGGGTGGGTCTTAAGATGAACATGGACAAGACGAAAATCATGTCGAATGTCCATGTCACACCCGTACCAGTTGTTGTTGATGGCGCTGCTCTCGAAGTTGTAGACGAATACATTTACCTAGGACAAGTGATCCAAATGGGTAAGTCCAACTTCGAGAAAGAAGTCAATCGTAGAATCCAACTCGGATGGGCTGCGTTCGGGAAACTGCGTCATATCTTGTCGTCCAAAACACTACCTCAGTGCCTGAAGTCGAAGGTGTTCGAGCAGTGTGTGTTGCCAGTGATGACATACGGATCCGAGACGTGGAGCTTCACTATTGGCCTAATGCATAAGCTCAAAGTCACCCAGCGGGCTATGGAACGTACTATGCTCGGTATCTCTCTACGCGATAGAATTAGAAATGAGGAAATCCGTAGACGAACGAAACTGACCGACATAGCGCGGAGAATAAGCCGGCTGAAGTGGCAATGGGCTGGCCATATAGTTCGAAGGACTGATAACCGTTGGGGAAGAAAGGTCCTCGAATGGAGACCACGACTCGGAAAAAGGAGCACAGGACGCCCCCCGACAAGGTGGACTGACGACCTGAAGAAGACAGCGGGAATCCGCTGGATTCAGAAGGCTCAGGACCGGTCAGAGTGGCGCTTGTTAGGAGAGGCCTATGTCCAGCAGTGGACTTCGAAAGGCTGATGGATGGATGGATGGATGGACGGTGTTGGTTATTCAATAATATTCCTTTTACTTTGCTCCATGATATTATATTTCTAGTTCTCCTAACGTTCACTACAATACTTTCAAGTACTTCAACACTACGTGATCATCCGTTATATCTTATTGACAATTCCTTCCTCTAAATATGACATGTCGTTTCTTATATGCCAACCTCTGCATCGGACAAGCGTTGTAGAATAAAGAGGTCCGTCCCTGGACCTTCACTGTAGATTCGTGGCCTCACCGACATATTTATATTTGTCACTTCTCTTTAATCAAAAGTAAAATGTCTATTGACAAGTTTTGTGCTTTTGGGGATAAGTTATGCAATACTTCGAGAGCTGATGCGTGATGCTATTAATGGGTTGGAGCATTTTTTTTTTATGAATAACCATTGAAGTAGAATGTCATAGAAGAGACATCTCGAACAAAATGTGTGTTCCCGCCGGGAAGTTCTATTTTCAAAATTGAGCCCCCGTTCTCCTTTCAAAATCGAACAAATCCATTGGCAATGCAGCCGCGCGGCTTCAATTCATTGGAACATACATTGTGTTCGCGGTGTCTGTTCTATACGCTAGTAATAATACTTCAATGTGAATAACATACTTTGAATGTCCTGCATGAATGACGGATGGTAGTAGGTTTTTCGAAATAGCTAGAAAATATTCAGCGGTTTTTTGTAAGCTACCGGACGGTAAGTTGGCACCGTCACCAATGGACATCGGTATCTAACAATAAAAGAATTACTGACGCCTTGTCGGCAATAAAGGAGCTAGGGTCCCGTATAATTTTCTGGATCTTCGACACTGCGATCTAAGTGCTAATCTAGAGTTTTTTTATGAAGGTACTTTTTATACCAACGTACTATGGAAATGGGGATTTACTTTGAGAATCGGTATAGTTGGTACTTTCGTTGCCACGGCAACTTTTGCTACGGTAATTTTAAGCCACAGCGAAGTATGGTCCGGTTAAGCTAGCCTACTATAGTACTTATGATGTCAAACCTAACAAGCAACAACCCATAATTGTCCCACTGCTGGGCTCGGGGTCCCTCTCACAATGTGAGGGGTATTAGGCCATAGTCTACCACGCTGGCCAAGTGCGGATTGGTAGACTTCACACACCTTCGAGAACTTTTTATGGAGAACTCTCCGGTGTGCAGGTTTCCTCACGATGTTTTCCTTCACCGAAGCAAGTGATAATTAACTTGTAATACGCACATAATATTTGAAAAATTAGAGGTGCGTGCCAGGGTTTGAACTCGGGCCCCTTCGTTCGCGAGACCAACGTTCTACCGCTAGGCTATCACTGTCAAACCTAACAAAGTGGTATCAAAATATATAGGAGGCAATTTCGTTCATGGAACTGCCGCGCACCATAAAGCGGCTTTCATTCTGATTTTCTTTTATTTTATTACCAATTTGGTCGACAGAGGACGGTGGAGAGACAAGCGAGTGGAAAAAGAGAATTAAATTGTTCGTTTTATGTGAAAAATATAGTAAACGAACTTGCTGTCGAACAAATCGCTGTAGACCAAGGTCTTTTTAGTAAGTTTAATAGTCAGGAATTCAGGTTAGGTCATCATTTAACATTTTTTTTATATTTGGGTTTTCCGCCCAACAGTTTTGCAGCGATCAAAAGACATTGGCCTTAATCCATTAATGGCCCACTACAAGACATGAGTACCTATCTCCTCAAAGCTAAGTTTTTTATAACGTAACTAGGCGACAAACAAAAGCTGACAATCCATCTGATGGTAAGTCGACGACAACAAAGGCATCAAAGATATGTTAAAGAAAGAAAGAAGATAGAGAGAAAGAGAAAAATCATGGAGAAGAAGAATGCCTAGCTAGAGCATACTCCTTCATGCTGCTCCAGTGCGGATTGGTGGAAGCCTTAGTTGCCACTCAAGTAGGTACCTATCAGAAATTTCCACAAAAGCCATTGAACTAGGTTGAAAATATCGGCGAATAAAGTAATTTTCCGTTTCATAGAAAAACATTTTTCGTCGAATAATAAAATACCAGCTATTATATTGAAAATATTGATAAAATTATTTCTTGAAATACAAATATACAAAAGACATTAGATATCAATTGAATGAGGGTAATACCAGCTGAATAACCTATTATTTCTTGAAAGGTTTTTCGATGGATTATCTCCAGTCGAATACTGACCTTGATGTCTCGTTACTTAGTGGAAAGTTTTTTTAATGGCTTAACTCAGAGTATACCGCCTGCTGTTTGTGATTGAAGAATACTTATTACTGTTTGGAGAATATTAATTGTTTTACGGCGACTTTTCTAGTTTCTCCTAACCGTAGACGAAGACAAGTAATTACCATCAGATGGCCCTGATTGTCTGTGTACTATGCCTACATGTTTTAGACTAAACGCTTAAATTGTAGTTTAAACTCTAACATAAAGTACCTATTTTCTTTTTCTTTTAAATAATTGAACAAGTGTACTTCTCGTTTATAAATTTAACAAATTTTAATGAAAGATGCGCTTCGGCTAGCTGGCCAGTTCTGCCGGCCAGCCTCAGCTGCTGCGGCGAGCATTAAAACCACCTGCTCCTTAGCTCGCAGGCCGCCTCGCTCCTCCGCGCCTACGCGGGTTTAAATTACAATTCCCTTCTCATTAACATATTCATTTATATCAGTTTATTAGCCATAAAAGATGAGAAGTTCTTCAGTTTTTTTTTCATTCTGTATCTTCCCGTAAAATTACACACTAACATAAAATTAAATATGTTTCTATGAGACGTTGAATTCCATTTTCGAATACAGGTGAACGAAACACAAAATGCAACAACGTTAGCTAAAAAAAGAAACAATTCGAGGTGAACGTTCGAAATTCAAAGTGCAACGTTTTAGAATTTTGTTGACACTTTCATTTCCTGTTTCTCTTATTCAACATCTAATAATACCATGGAGCATAGAAAAGGTAGAAGGATGGCCATCTCTAATGAGGGGAAAGTTGAAAAAGTGTCCAGGTGTTTACTGAAAATAGAGGTACCAATTTGGCAATTTCAGAATGGCGCTAGTGTGTGAAAAATAGATATATGAACATGGCTGTTGTTGACGGAGTGAAGTTTGCTGAGTTATGCCACCCGTAATGAATGGCGCTAGTGTCTGATAAATAGATATTCAAACATGGCTGTTGTAGACTGCACCGTAGCGCCACCCGTAATTGGACGCATTTTACGGACACTTTTCATACATAGAGATATATGGCCCTCCTTCTACTCTATCCTCCATGAATAATTAGGATTAAAAATATAATGTTTTCTAAAAATAGACGTAGGATTAAAAGGCGTGTTCAGATTCTGATGAGTGTAAAAATGTCATTGACAATAACGACAATGAAATAGATTTATTTGAACGAGTAGAAAATCTACAGACAAAGGTAAAATTTGATGACGATTCTTTGATATAAAGACAAAGAAACAAATCAAGACAAAAGTCTTGACTTGAATCATGAAAGCTTATGAAATTCAGGAGAAATATGGGAAATAATGTAAAATAGGTATTGTCTCAGATTATAGAAGAAAGGTGTATTGTGCTGGAACAACGGCGTAAGGGCTCTTACACATAAACACGATACGACGTCGCGTCGTGCTACGGCGCGGCATCATTTCACTATACGACCAGCAACCATTCAGCAACATAAAAATTCGCGACACGACATCGCAACGTGCCTGCATTGGAAGTTAACTATTACTTGCTTCGGTGAAGGAAAACATCGTTTTCGATTTGTCCAACATTTTTACGGTCCTAATCGTAGATTTCTACGATACATACGATACGTCGTGGAACGATACCGCGTCGTAGCACGTCGCCTCATGTTTAAATGTAAGAGCCCTTAATACCATTTATTATCGTTGTTACGTTGTAAAATGTAAATAGTTTATATTTGTATATATTATGTTAAATTCAATAAAGCATAACAATATTCTAATAATAATTAGGCCTGTGTGACGTAAAACTTAAAAAAAATATCCTTTAAGTTACGCTGGATTAGAATTTAAGGGTTGAATGAACTCTAGCCAACATGCTATTTCTGTACAAGCTGTGGTTGGAAAGAAGTTAATAATAAACGTTTAACGTATCAATATAAATAATTTTAACTTATGTACGAGAGGGACTAGGTATTCGGTCTCGCTAAGCTGAGCAGAAAGGCAACATTTTACCTTCTTTCAAACAGAAAGTCATTTACAATGATACACTGTACGTTTATTTAACAAGCTTTTGTTTAACTTGCTTTGTTCGTCAGTTTCTTTAGCATGAAATATGTATGGGTCAGTGTTTTTTGTCGAGTTAAAACTAAATAAAAGTTTTAAATAAAATGTATTCCTGATTAGCTGTAAATAAATTTCTGGTTTGAATTGGCAATCACGCAATATTCAACTACTAAACGCGTCCTAGCTAAAAGCTTTTCTAACTTTGTAAATTTGGCGTGCAATAAAGTGTAATAAATAAATAAACGGGTGTTCACTATAATCTTAATATATATAAATTACGTGTCACGTTGTTTGTCCGCGATGGACTCCTAAACTACTTAACCGATTTTAATCACATTTGCACACCGTGTGCAGTTTGATCCAACTTGAAAGATAGTATAGCTTACATCTCAAAATAAAAATCTTTTGACAGAACGAAGTCTGTCCGGGCACATATTATATATCATGCGGTCAATGCGAACGGTAAATCAAATCAACGCGTAAAATGAAGCTAAATTGAATCCCTGCCAAAATGACAACAGAACATTTGAGAAACAATCGGAAGGGATTAAACCGGGCAATAAAAACGGCATGGGTGACCTTTCTTCGCGGGTAATTTGTTTTCAGGGCAATTAAATTCAATTCATTCCTCTAATGTTTGCTTTATTAGGTAGGTATGTTGTGTTTTAAGTCCCCATGAGGTTTTTTTAAAGGGCGTAATAATTGCATCTACTTTAATTTTGAAAATGATTGTTGAAACATTAATCTAATATATTACCTTTAGCAGAGCAATTCTTGTACATATTTTCTGAATCTCGAAAACGGCGCCAACGATTTTCATGAAATTTAGTATGCAGGGGGTTTCGGGGGCGATAAATTGATCTAGCTAGGATTCACTTTTAGAAAATGTCGTTTTAAACGTGTTTTCAGGCAATGTAAAACTGCTACAGTAGACTCTTCCTGACATCTATTGGCGAGTAGCAACACTAAAGCTACTTCAGTATATGGCATTGTTCATTAAAAACAATACCGAGCAAAGTTCGGTCATCCGGGTACTTTTGGTTCGGAGTGTGTAACCAATGATTATTTAATTAATAGCTTTGCCCGCGGTAGAGATTGATTTTTTATAACACCTACCTACAATATTAGTAGAATTGTAATGTAGAGTTAATCCAATTGAATCAATGCCATCTGTATATTAAAAATCATTGACATTTGTACCTAAAGGGTGTGATTTATGAATTATAAAGATTTAGCTTGCTTTCAAGCCTTGATCACCTTGCCTTTTTATATCATGGCTATTACTTGTAAACGATGATTCTTTAAATAATGTATTTAAGTAAATTAAATATTTAAATACATTCAATACATCGTGTACACTGTAGAGTTGTAGAGGATGAGTGTATTTACTGTGCTAACAGCGAAGCATCTCTTAGTTTACAAAGCTAACTTGAATATTAATGTACAAATTAGAAACTTTCTTCAATATTTTCATTCATGAATAATATAAATCGTATAATTTGAAGTACTGAAAATATGCTATTGGTTAAAAAAATAAAGTTTCCTATGTTGTCGTTTCAACAAGTATTTATTTATGTCAGCAAACCAAAGGAGAAGAAGCAAAAAACTTTTGGTAATAATTTTTTTCTAATCACACACATTATGCTTTCGAGTAAATAACCATTTTTTTTTCTAATCATATTATAGATCTCATTAATTATAAAATTATCATTATATTTTATTATCCTCAGAGCATGGATTCACATAGGATAAACAAACAATCAAAAGAAGTCCACTAAGTAATGTACAGAAATATTTCCTTGTTATAAGGTAATTAATATTTTTGTATCAAGTAATGTATTGTGTATTACCTAAGTAATATTATATCTGTTATATCTTGGTACAAAAATTACTTCCGATATCAAGGTAATCGTATTAATATCGCACGTAGCGTGTTAATAAGTATTTACTACACCATAAAAATGTATTACTTGATATAATGAATAACATAACATGTTTGGCTTAACCTCCCAGTAAACATATAAGAACTTACTTTATCCACTTTGATGTCGATGTCGTTAAGAATTCTAGACATTATGTGGTTGCAACAGGGTTCAATATCATAAACCGATAACTGGCTCTCAGCTGAGCTCGGATATTTTTATTATTTCGTAATTTTCTTGACAAAAATTTAATATCGATAACAATTTCTTTTCTAAAAATCATGTAGAATAACAGCATGGCTTAAAGACGGCAGAAGTATACATATTTTGAATTTACATAATATAAATTCTGTATTTGCGGACAATTGCGGAACACATATCTAAATGCGAAGGAAATTATACAAAAAGGCGTTTTTAATATTGACTTTCGTTTATGTGACATGATAGACCGTAAAGATTAATGACGACTGACTAGTTAAAGGTATCCCCTTATCTAAATATAATACGTGTAACTTAGCTATAGGAGACCACATAAAATATTATGGCACACATGTCTGATATAACTGTCATGAGAAATATTACCTAATACTGGATATAGAATAAAAAAGGAAGGGTGTCAACAGATTTAGATGCCACCGTAATAGTTATTTTTAACCGGGTACAAAAACCTGAATAAACCCGAATTGGGCTCGTGTGTTTAGTTCCGTAATATAAATTATGAAAAATATCTACTAATATTTTATTTTCCCGTGAATTTAAAACATTTAGAAATTTGTTTTAGATGTTGATACTCTTAAATTTGATTTAGGCAACTAGACGAAGTAGCCGAAAAACGAGCTGAAGGTAAGAAAGGCCACCTGATGGTAAGTGGTGTGTGGCAGACATCACCTTGAAAATGCCCAGTGTGTTGCCAGCCAAGAAAGAAAAGAGAAGAAAGAAAAATTATAATATTACTAAGGAAAAAATAATTAAATAATTGAGATGAATTGAACATACAATGGTTTTTTTTATTTTTGTTTAACTTATAACTTTGTGATGATCAAAGTATTATACTACGTAGTTAGGTTAAAAAATACCTTCAAAGATTCTTGCGACCCTTGTCCCTAAGTTTAGTCTTTCCTTCTGTTTTCTTAATGCTCTAATTTTGCTAATTGAATCACCATTCATGCCGTCCACTTGTGTTAATTTCCGGAGTTCAACGGGAAATTGCTACCAACTTCGATCCACTTCGGCCTACAAATCTGTGAGTGTACAGAGTTCAATTACTGGTGAGACTCATCACAAATAATTGAGTGAGATGTAGACAGACCCTTCAGCCTCCGTAATCTGTTTCAAGCTGATCTGCTTTTCGAGACTTTTCGAGTGCATTGAAGACCATTTCATTTTTGTTACCAATTTATTCAGAACATCAGATCCTAATTTTTCAATAGGAATGAACTTTGTTGATGTGACTTGCAGTTCAAGCTATGTGTTAGGGATCATTTATTTTTACGGCAATATCCGGAAAAAGAGCAGTCTATCACAAAATGTATAATCCATAATCGTAAAACTGATGAAGATGACTGAGGACACAGGTTGGAGTTGGTTGGTGCAAAACGACTTCTATAAGAAGGGACCAAAAGTGACAGAATTTGTCAAGAGGGGAAGGGAAGGTTGACTTAGAGCAGAAGGATCTTACACGCACTAATAAAATAAAATTACTTCATACTTTATTTTTTTACTATGTAATAAACCAACAACTTTGCACAAGTAGCTTTGAATTAAATACAGAAAAATTATGCACCTCAATTTCATTTCAAATCTAGTCTGTCTTTGGTTAAAATAGAGTATTTCACCCTATACGATGATATAAGTTTGTTTAAAATCTTGTGGAATAATAATATCCGCAAGCTTCTAAGTAGGTACGAAGAACTGTAGCTAATATAGAAAAATATATACATACTTAAATATAATCAAAGACGCAATGTAATATTGTATATTATTGCAAAGACTTTTCAATTTGCCGTTATCTTTGTCGTACAATATTTGGCGAATTAAAATGTCGACGAAAAGACAGTTGACACAAGACGATTGAACATTGAATCAATTTGTGCTAATAGAACTGCCGGAGAGCAACGCTTGCCGATTTTGCGTAATCAACTCAAATCGTACTGCCTTTTATTGCCTCGTCCAGAATGGATTTGCGATTGTTCCTGAGTCAATAATAAGTAATCGAATTTCAAGCATTAGTGGGCTTTCATTTGCTTTTGTTTGTTTTCAAATTACAGCTTTGAATAGGAATATATTATGAACTAGCTGACCCGGCGAACGTCGTATCGCCTAACAAACTATTTTTTTTTCTAAAATAAA
This sequence comes from Thymelicus sylvestris, assembly GCA_911387775.1. Taxonomy (NCBI): domain Eukaryota; kingdom Metazoa; phylum Arthropoda; class Insecta; order Lepidoptera; family Hesperiidae; genus Thymelicus; species Thymelicus sylvestris. Next base: position 13,748,101 of record OU426895.1, read on the forward strand.
AGTAGCCAGTGAAAGTCCCGTCAAAATCGGTCCAGCCATTTCAAAGATTAGCCGGAACAAACAGACAGACAGACAGATAGACAGACAGACAGACAAAAAATGTTGTTTTGTATATGTACACATCCAAACGCACTTAGTAAAAAGCAGTTATGTTAATATTACAAACAGACAATCCAATTTTATTTATTTGTATAGACAATGCAGCTTCGTAATGAGCAGATTTCATTCATTTGTGTATTGGACATATGTGTACAAATTTACTGTAATACGAGTACTCACGATATTTATTTGTACACCGATATTTCATTCGTTACCCACGATCCATGCAACTGAGTCGAAATATCGGTGTTTAAAATAAATATCGTAAATAACCGTATTACAGTAAAATGTGTTTAGTCCACGTTGAGTTAAGTTAAAATCTTGTAATACTTAATATTATTTTGTATTGTTCTATGTTTCTTTTTGTGCCTGAAAGTATCCTTAATTATTATTCTGAAAACCAACATGACAACGTTACGGTTGTATAAGGCGACGTAACATATCTTTTTTAAAGATAATTTACTAACTTTAAGAACAATTTAATGTAAGCCAAATATGTGATTTAAAAGAAGTTGTAACATTATGTGGATTAAGATGCAAAACCAAAAAGCAACGTATTCGTATTAACAAGTTAACTGTGCAAAAGGACCGCTGCCTTAGGCACCGTAGATTCCAATATAACTTGTCTTGGAAATCGTAACAACAAAAGAATAAAGAACTGAACTCCGAACTTATCTCATATTTCAAGTGGCGTGAATCCCTAAGGCGACGTTCACACGCACATCGGGAAAGTTATGTTGTAAAGTAAATTATTTTAAACATTGTTTGAATAATTGTTTTGATTTTTAAATTTGTTAGAAGCCATATATATCCCTGTGACATAATTTAACTTTGACTTAGTCGTTCCCGGTTGTTATTATGATAATATACAGGGTGTCCCGTAAGTAGTGGATCAACAGAAGGTGGCAGATAGCTTGAAGGTTGACCTATCACATGTCAAAAAATTACTTCAGTAAAAGTGTCACCGTTTTCGAGATATTGACCATTTTTTAAAATTTAGAAAAATCGGCTCCTTTACCCTACTTTTTCCTGTTGAGTCCACAAATGAGCAGATATTTTGATGTTTTTTTTTCTAGAGATCTGAGATAGTTGGGTCAATTTCAACAAACACGAATTTTGCCTAATTACAGTGGCGAATTTAAATTTGCTGTTTCTGATAAAAAATTTTGGCTTAAATAATAGGTAAATATTAGTACTACTTAATCATATACTAGAGATCGAAAAAAAATTATTAGTTCATGAGATATTTCCATTTGAAATTATCAAATGCCACCGAAATTATTAAAGGACCACCGGAATTAAAATCCGAGCCACCGAAATTGATTAAATTTAAACCTGCTGTTTCTAATACATTTTATTTGGCATAAATAATATGTAAATAGTAATAATAATTAGTCACATAGTAGAGATCGAAAAAAAAAATTATTAGTTCCGAAGATATTCTCAAATTACATTATCAAATGCCACCAAAATTAGGACCACTGGAATTAGAATCTAATCCACCGAAATTGATTATGCCAATGAGGAATAATAAAGGCAAGATCTAATACTTTGAACTCTATAAAGATACATTTTGAAGAGTAGGAGTCTAGATGAACGGACTCTTTTTAGCGATGATTAGACACGCTTGAGTTTCTGTGGCCTATTAGACCAGTGCCGATAGCTTCAAAAACGGTAAAAAGTGAAAAAAATATATAGTAGGGTGAAACCCATTGCAAAAAGAAGAGGATATAACGAAAATTAAAGGAAAAATAATTTACGGGCGATCTAAGCTCGGCAAGTGGGGGAGGGGGGGTTTAAGGGTATAGTTATATATAAATAGTTTTTCTCAATTTCCGGCAAAACTACAAGTCCTGTAGAAAAAAGTTAAATAGCAAATTAATTTTGGTTGTTTGTTTGGCACCGCCTCAAAATTATTTATTTACTGTTAATTTCGGATCTTAATTTATATACTAAATGGTTTATTTTATTTTTTGCTTTTCAGTTTTTTTTTTCGTTGGTTTTATTTTTTGTTAAAAAGTAATTACTTTTTAATTTTTAGTTGCTATAATACTAATAATTAATAATAAATTATTGATTTTATGAATTATAGATTCAGTTACCAGGTAAAAATGTAGTAGATGAAATATCAATCATCCCCTATTTTCGTACCTATAGGGGTAAAATTTTGTTTCGAAATTTAAACAAAAGTAACCTCAAGGTACACACTATTCAATAAAAAAAGAATCATCGAAATCGGATCATCCAGTACAAAGTTATTGGGGTTAATATGTAAAAATTCCGGGTAAAAAACGGGTGAATAATCAATCATTCCCTATTTTCGTACCTTTAGGGTGGGAATAAAATTTTCAAAAAAATATGGGACCAACTTCAGGACATACCCTATCCAATAAAAAAAGAATCATCCAAATCAGACCACCCTGTGCCGATTTCTGAGTGATCATACATAAAAAAAAAAAATATACGTGTCGAATTGAGAACCTCCTCCTTTTTTTTTCGTCGGTTAAAAAGGTACAATACAGGCTACTTTGATAGGGAAAATTTTCAAGTAAAAGCCATTTCAGTGTCAAAGGGGTGAATTTGAATCAAAAGTTATTTTATTGTTTACTGTTATGGGATAAAGTTTTTCAATGGTTTTTGCTTAATATTACGTTACGTTAAATTATTGCTCTAATAAATATTTAAAATAATGATTCTTTTCCGATATTTCAAACTTTTAAAGAAATTTCAAATTACCTCAGAATTACTTGAAAACTATTGTTTATTTCAAAAAATGCTATGATTTACAGTTTTTTTAATACTAGATGATCAGGAAGCCTTGTTAATTATTGTTTTAAGATTATTTTTGTATGAATATTCAACAAAAAAAAAAAAAAAGAATGAAAAAAATGTAAGTAAAATATTTAGTTTTGTTTATTTTATCATACAAAAATAATCTTAAAGCAATAATTGACAAGGTTTGCTGATCATCTAGTATAAAAAAAACAGTAAATAATAGCTTTATTTTTTAAATAAACAATAGTTTTCAAGTAATTCTGAGGTAATTTGAAATTTCTTTAAAAGTTTGAAATATCGCAAAATAATCATTATTTTAATTATTTACTAGAGCACTTACTTGTACTTAATTTAACGTAATGTAATTTTAAGCAAAAACCATTGAAAAAATTTATCCCATAACAGTAAACAATAAAATAACTTTTGATTCAAATTCACCCCTTTGACATTGAAATGGCTTTTACTTGAAAATTTTCCCTATCAAAGTAGCCTATATTGTACCTTTTTAAAGTCTGCATTTAACAGACAAGTTTTTAAAATACTGGGGCATACTTGCCCAGTACATTTTTTTTTCAACCACCTTGCATCAAAGTTGTGGCGAAGAAAATCAAAAACAAAAATATCCAAATTAGATGCTATTTTCTCAGCGTTTCCTAAAAATTTCAACAACATTACATACTGATAATTATAAAACAACTATCTGAGAGCTCTAGGAAACAAAAACTATCAAAATATCTCCTCATTTGTGGACTCAACAGGAAAAAGTAGGGTAAAGGAGCCAATTTTTCTAAATTTTAAAAAATGGTCAATATCTCGAAAACAGTGACACTTTTACTGAAGTAATTTTTTGACATATGATAGGTCAACCTTCAAGCTATCTGCCACCTTCGGTTGATCCACTACTTACGGGACACCCTGTACATATAATATATTAATAGTGTCGATGGCTTTTGGGCCGCCATAAAACACCCATCACTTAGATAAGCCAATCCCGACCAATACTCATTGGGACAACGCAGTGGAGTATGTTCTAGGCCTGAGATGTTATGTGAGAGAAGTAAAATATTGAATTAATTTGAATTACTTCTAAAAAGTAATAAAAATCAAGTTTATTATAAGTAACTAAGATTTTACATGGCAAGTATACAATAATTAAATACTATAAACAAACAAAACCAAAATAACAACATGAACATGCCTTTAGGTATATATGGTCGGAGAGACATGAAAAATATTATTCGTGCAATTTTTCAGGTACAACAATTTATCTGGATCACAGGTATTGTTTTAGAAATTTCTAGCTTAGCCTGACATTTTCATTTGTTCATGTTCAAAATACGAGTATATATTTCATCTAGTAAACCTCCGCTCTCATTTGGGAAACCTATTCATTCAATGAACACCTGCGTACAATTTTTCATCACATCTTTTCTTCCGCTGAAAATGCTATATTAGCCGACATAAAATGTCTCCAGTACTCGTTCTAGGTATCCTTGATATTTACATCTATGTTATGTGATGAGGTAACAAAGGAAAAAGTGCTATATTTTAAAAAACGACTGGTGCTGGATAAAGTTTTGCGTACAAACTTGGTCCATCGTAATGCGTGTGGGATGTGTGTTAAAATTTATAACAAAATTCCTGAGGACATTAAAAAACTTACCCTTAATAAATTTAGAACACAACTTAAGCGACATTTAGTAAATAATTGTTACTAGCTGACCTGGCGAACTTTGTATCGCCTAAGAATGTAACAAATCAGAAATCATTAAAATCGGTACAGCCGTTCTTAGCCGTTACAGTTTCTGTGTGCTCCTCCCTCTCCCTCTCCCTCTCCCTCTCCCTCTCCCTCTCCCGCTCCCGCTCCCGCTCCCGCTCCCGCTCCCGCTCCCAAGCTGACCCGGCAAACTTTGTACCGCCTATCAATCTCTCCCTCTCCCTTTTCTTCCCACTCCCACTCCCTCACCCTATCCCTCTCATATTCTGTCAATCGCTGTACTAATCTATCAACTACATATAAGAAAATTTTACCTTATCCCAAAGGAACAGATCTATTTTTCGGGATAAAAAGTATCCTATGTCCGTTTCCTGATTCTAAGCTACCTCCTCACCAATTTTCAGCCAAATCGGTTCAGCCGTTCTTGAGTTATAAATAGTGTAACTAACACAACTTTGTTTTATATATATAGATTATGACATCAATGAATTTATTTAATCTTTAGTATTTATATTGTATGATTTTTTTAATTTTAATTTTAAATTTAAATCTAAATGTCTAATATAATTCAAAATCTAAATTAATCTAAATGTATTATTTATTAATATAATTCAAATATGTATGTGATATAATTGTGTATAATTAATTTTAGAATGTTTATGAAATGTAATGACTAATGAATTATGTTTGTGTGTACTTGACAATATTTGTGTGCCTAATACAGGCTAAGTAATGTACTTAAGATAATTAAATAAATAAATAAATAAATAAAAACAAATAAATAAAAAAATATGATTAAAAGGTAAAATACGATGAACCATTGTAATAAAAGTAAAACACGACACAACCAAATAATTCAGAAAATTCAGAAGAATTATTTTAAACGGGATGAGTGGTCCAGGAGTTTACCTTACCTGAGTTTAGCCGCTCATCCCACGGTCATTATTCAATTGTTCATCCCTACAATCTCGGCAAAGAGGTTATAGTCTACTCGATAAGTTCAAAATGGTTGAAATTAGAGATACTGCTCTTAAAAATACGTGCGATAGCTCATTCTGTTCGGAATGATGTCTAGAAAAATGTTTCGGAAGCGTTTACCAGCACGTAAAAAATTGCAAAAGTTATTGACAAAATAAAGTTGAAAAAAAAAAGTATTTTGTTTTTGGTAATCACTTCGAAACTATTAATATTTAAGAAATTTTAAAACAAGATTCTTAAAGTAGAGGAAATTTCCAAACAATGACTCGCGACTCTCGGAACTCTATCTCCATTATTTATAACTTTAATTTAACGCTGAAAATGGGTCTCCACGCTGCATTTTTAGGTTGCGCGTGCGGCGTCAAAACCGAGTTCGTCACACTCAATAATTTTTTAAGGTATTAATTATTAATTTAAAAAAATAAAAAAAATATGGTGTATTCGAAACACTTCAAAGAATTTGCTCCCGTAGGAAATTTTGCTTAAAGTTAATTTTTCAACAAGTTAGACGATTGTTAATTAACTAAATTTTCTCGAACTTCCATTTTCATTGTACATTAAAAAAAATGTTTAAGTAATTGTCCTATAAATTTTTCGCTTCGTGGAGCCCTTCTTATATACATGCTTAACGAGATCACGTCATAAAAGTTTAAAAAGTTTTAATACTTTGTGTATAATAATTTTATAAGTTGAACAAACAATTTTTTCGTTTTTTTATCGAATCGAAATTAAAAAATTTAAAAATGTTTTTATCTGTACTTTGTTATACATCGTTGTTTTTTTTATTTTTAGGTGTTTCAGAAAAAATATATAAAAAAGTTGAGAATTTGTTTATAAAAAATTGTTAAGTTAAAAAACAATGAAATTGTTGATAAAAAAAATATTTTTTTACATTTCTATTAAAGATGGTTAATTATAATTTTTAAGAAAAAAAAATTATTAACTAATTATTCAAACAATAGAAATATTAAAAAACAATTATAAACAATTAAATATCATTATTAAGAAAAAAATTTTTTTTTCAAAAATCATAATGTTTTGTAAAGAATAAGATATTAAGAAATTTTTTCTTGAAAGCATTGAAATAGTCTATTTGTTTATAAAAAAAATTTATAAAAAAATGAGGGAATTTTTTTTTTCAAGTCATTAAATGTCTTTTATGAATGCCAAAACGATTATGTAATAATAAATTGAGAAAAAAATATTTTCAATAATATTATTTGGATTTTTCATTTTTTGTTCAACTTATAAAATTATTATACACAAAGTATTAAAACTTTTTAAACTTTTATGACGTGATCTCGTTAAGCATGTATATAAGAAAGGCTCCACGAAGCGAAAAATTTATAGGACAATTACTTAAACATTTTTTTTAATGTACAATGAAAATGGAAGTTCGAGAAAATTTAGTTAATTAACAATCGTCTAACTTGTTGAAAAATTAACTTTAAGCAAAATTTCCTACGGGAGCAAATTCTTTGAAGTGTTTCGAATACACCATATTTTTTTTATTTTTTTAAATTAATAATTAATACCTTAAAAAATTATTGAGTGTGACGAACTCGGTTTTGACGCCGCACGCGCAACCTAAAAATGCAGCGTGGAGACCCATTTTCAGCGTTAAATTAAAGTTATAAATAATGGAGATAGAGTTCCGAGAGTCGCGAGTCATTGTTTGGAAATTTCCTCTACTTTAAGAATCTTGTTTTAAAATTTCTTAAATATTAATAGTTTCGAAGTGATTACCAAAAACAAAATACTTTTTTTTTTCAACTTTATTTTGTCAATAACTTTTGCAATTTTTTACGTGCTGGTAAACGCTTCCGAAACATTTTTCTAGACATCATTCCGAACAGAATGAGCTATCGCACGTATTTTTAAGAGCAGTATCTCTAATTTCAACCATTTTGAACATATCGAGTAGACTATTAGCTTATCGTAGCCGTATGTTCCGGCAAGTTGCCATACGTTACGTGCGACGAAAGCAAATTGAGGAGCTCTAGCATTACATAACAAGGCAATATGCGAATAGGGATGTTGACTGATTTTAGGATTCAATTTTTTCAATTTTATAGATAGAACCTTAAGATTCACGAAAAAATTGTTACAAAAATTATAATCTTCAATTTACAAACAAAAATTGATAAATAAAAATCATTTTTAAATTTCCCACCAAAAACGTCACGTGACGTCACTAGCCGATATTCAATACTATCTGTCGACTGAAGTTTGTTGCACTGGCATATAAAATACGAACAATGACGTCATAAGCTCAAATTGGCGTTTGAGGTCATGTGACAGTGAGTACTATTTTTAACATTTTAAAATAATTATATTTAATTTATTGTGATTGATTTAGACAAAAGAATAATATTTTAGATGTTTACATGTTTTCCTTGATACTTTAAATATAAATTTATTTTAATTTACTGATAGTGTCAACATCCCTGTGGGTAGTAAATCTCTTATCAGATTATTGTCCCAAAAAACCACAATATTACATTTAATATGTTTTACTCGCCTACAGAAACGTTATGTAAGAGATCTCACGTAGTATTAGTCCAAGTGTAAGGGCCTTATTTACAAAAACACTTCACTCAAGCATTACTTTGCTGTGAGGACCCGTAATTGGTCCATTTATTGGAAGAATTTAGTGCAGTTTGTGGCGTAAGTTAGGGGAGGTCTATGTCCAGCAGTGAACCTCCAAGAGCTGATGGATGGATTTGTGAATCCATGGGTAAGTCCACTGTTGTACTGTTGTCTATGTGGTCAATCAACGGACTGGACTACGAAGCAACCAATTTGAATAACATGAATAGTTTTATAGCAACAAGGCTATTCTGTTTTGTAACTAGACAGCGGAATCCGCGATGAGTGTCAAAATTCTTATCTTTAGTCGTTTGAAGTTCGAGTTCGAGACACACTTCACACGCAAGTGCGTACTAGATGATTATAGAGAATGACATATCAAGATGATGCAAGTTCGCTTTCGAGTCTCACTTGAGTGAGCTTTGTAAGACCCGAATAATTTGTTAAGATTCGATAAGATGGTTTGAGCACTATCTGGCGTTAAAAGGGATCTGTGAAGGTAGCGTGAAGTTCGCATCTGAGTGCAATTCTTGATGCATTTCGAATGGACAGTTGTTGCAGTATCTATCTACTACTTATCTATAAATCTGCCTCAGCAACCTAAAAATAGTAATGATTTAGAAACAGTGTCCTTCAATACACATGCCGCAACCCACTTTGTTATGTATACTGCGTCAACTGTTGTCAAAATTTTATGCTAACATTGTTGCCGACACATTTCCAACATCTTTTGATTTACAACCAAAACAAAGTTAAGTGGAACAAACAAAACTTGGCAGTTCCTAAATTATAATTTACGACGCTTTAGTTGGGGTTTTAGATTATGAATGTTACATCTGCTCTGAAAACATCAAGAAATTAGAAAAAAATATGAGAATTCACTCCACGCTGACTTCTTTTTAAGTTAATAGCTGATAAACAAACAGCTGAGTCACCCGATGATAAGTGATCATCGTCGCCCATGGATATCAGTAACAGCTTAGAGATCATCGAAGGGTTAATACTGCATACGTCCGACCTATGGAATGAGCTTTGACAGTTGAATTATATATGTCACTAGCTGCCCGGACAGACTTCGTTCTGTCAAAAGGTTTTTTAATTTTGAGATGCAAGCTATCCTATCTTACAAGTTGGATCAAACTGCACACAGTGTGCAAGATTAAAATCGGTTGATAAACAACGTGACACGTAATTTATATATATTAAGAATATGTAGATACAACCCTACAACTGAACCATGAACCATGGCCTAAACATGTCATTCTGAACAAAATCAAAGCACAGGCATTGTCAAGGGTTATGAAAATTTTCTTTAATTAGAAACCAGCTTCGGGGCCCGGAGTGGCAATCAGCGCGATTTGTTAGTTAAACTGGCTGCGACGCTAATGAAGTAACGTTGACACCGACTTGTGGATTGTGGATTCCAGTCCTTGATTAGTTACTCTTTGTTTGATTTTACGTTATTGCTGTTTAAATTGTAGGATAAAATAATAATGTTATATCAATGTGCTTACAATCAATGTGTTTGCAATTTAGCTTTACAAAACCTTTGATTTGGAAACCTTATTCCTCGCGAATGGATTTTTCAAATTGACGTTGTATCTTTTTCGTTTTTTAACAGACTTCAAAAAAAGGAGCAGTCTCAAGTATCAATTCGACTGTATTTTTTGTAGTTTGTTTCGACTGGATGATTCTTTTTTTAATCGAAAGCTGGTGATTGTCATGTGGTCCCAATTAAATTTGAACTAGATCTAATGAGTAGTTTCCCTCCTCGGTCCAGAAGTATAACTTACTGCTGATGTGCAAGGACCAATTAGATTGGAAAGACTTGTACGAGTACTTATTTATCAAGCTAAAAAAAGCAAAAAAGCTGTAGCTGGCATAATAGAGTATCTACTATTATGTCTTCTGTGATATTAGCGTCAAAAACATTTTCGCGTTATATTTTTGGGTTAATTAGCATGAAAACAAAAGCGTAAATGTTAAAGCAAGCGTTAACGTCAGTAAACATTGTAATATTACACGTTAATATCAATTTATGCCGCTATCTCTCGATTAGCCCGATAAAGCTTTGACGTAAACCATTAATTCAGCGATTCACGCACGAGTGACATGCAGTTGCAGTGAATTTCCTATTATGGTTCATCGCAAATTGACGCTTTTCATGCCAGTGGGAACGTGTTTAAATCCCAATTTAGGGTTCAACATATTAATTCTCTAGTCTATTTATGTAGGTATCCATAAAACACAAAAACCTAAGTCCGTTATATGTTTTGAAACCGTTCAACCGATGTGCCCCAAACTGGTTTCATTTGAAAGGCAATAATGCGAAGATGGTTTGGTGTGCTTAGTTTTAGTCCCTTCCCTTAGTTGCTAAAGTGGTCGAGCTTGGCCCTCAGGGGTCCACGGGAGACTCGACGGGGGTCTATGTTGGCGTGACAAAAAATTTAATTAAATTAATCAATTAACCAATCAATTCTCACTTTTTTTCGAAAACTTTCTTTTTTAATCTCTATATACTTAATCTAAACTCAACCGCAACGCAAATTTCCATAGTTAGATCTACTCTTCACATTTTTTGTCGAGTTTTGGGAATATGCTAGAAATATAGATGCAGGGGGTCCACCGGAACCAGCTAAATTTTGAAAGTGGTCTATGAGGAAAAAAGTCTGAGAACCTCTGTTTTAGTTCAGTTATGTCGTCGATTTTAAAAATATCAATATACATTAGATCTCAATATTATATAGGAAAAATAAGTTCGTATTGCAAATAGAAACCACTTCCAGACAACGATAGAGTATGAAACGTTTCAAAATTAAGATAAGAAACGCAGCTTGTATATCCTTAAAATGTATAGTAATTACCAAGCGTTGTCTTTAATGAAACAGCGGAATGTAATCTTACGAGGGTCTGAGAAAATAGTAAAGATACGAAGCGAGATAAAACTCGGCAAGGTCACTCAGGGTCAACTCTCCGTGGACCTCTGGTTAAATGGGATTTGGTTTAGTGACTTCTCTTACGCAGTGCTATAAGCGAGTAACGAGGAATTTTGGTCGCTTAGTTAATGAATTTTACAATACAATTTCATGTTATCTTTATCTTTGTTTCTGAGTCTAACTTCCGCACTCAGAGTCACTAAGTAGTACTCACTAGTACTCATTAGTAATTCTGTACTAAAGAGCGATTTAAGTAACCGTGAAGTGACTCTGAGTGCGGCAATAAGTACATTTTAGGATCAAAGACAATAGGGTACTTTCGGTAGTGAAAAATAAGTTATGTTTGATAAAAATTAAAATTTGTGTAGGTAGTTCAAATATACTTAAATATTCTGATTTTGAGTCATAGAAGCTCATTATTGTTTTATTATATTAAAATTGAAAGTTGTAATTTTCAATCTGTATATCACGTGACCTAAAATACGAGTCGCCATGGTGTGACGTCATATAGGCAAAAAACTGTCAGTTCAGCGTCAGTGTTAGCTATAGGTACGTTAACGTTGGATGAGTGCCGGTCGTACAATACAATACAATACAATATACATTATTGTGCACACTATAAGTACTTAAAATATTACAATGAAAGTAGTATCGACACAATAGGCGGTCTTATCGCTGTAGTAGCGATTTCTACCAGACAAGTCGTACATGTACATGTGTCGTACAAGCTGTTGTAATACCAATATTACGTCACCAAAATGGTTGACAGCGTTTTTGCGGGCATAAAAAAGGTTTCAAATTTAATTTAATTTTATGGCAAGAAAGCATGTTTATTTTGCCCTCATATATTTTTTGTGGCTTTTTATTAGGAAAGTCAACATTTTGAAGTAATTTTTCAAACATAGTAGAATACCAACCAACCCTATTGTTTTTACTCGCCCCATGCATATTTTCAACCCCTTTTTTACACCGTCCAAAATTATTTCTAGAAAGAAAGAAAAGAAATTACGCACTGATACAAGCGAAATCGTTAATATCCTTGAGTTAAATTATTTAATACGATGATAGGGATTGAAATCTCTATATGAACTATCATACAAAATAAATGACTGGGGTATGACATGAGAGGCTCAGGAGTGGATCTCCGAAGGCCGATGGATGGATGATATAGCGAAATCAGTGGCAACAACTATATTTACAATAAAAATTAGCGCACAAACCAAATCACCCGTGTAACTTATTGCGACGTCAAATTAATTAGTCTTATCAATCAAGAGAAACGAACGCTGTCGAAATAGTTTGGGTCTATTTGTACAGATTAATCGTATCATTCAACCTAATACTTAAATATGTCTATTAGAAAGTTGGCTTAGAAGGATTTACTTCAAATTAAAATTTAATTAGGTATATACAATTAAACGTATTTATTTAGCTGTTTAAGGTTCTGAATCCGTTGAAAACACTTTGGCGTGTTTGTCTACCTCTCAGAGTCGTATATACGCAAATCGCAATATACGGTGCGTAATATACTATACTCGTGTGTGTTAGCTATTATTGCAATGCCGTGCTCAAAGAGATGCTTAAAGTCACGCATTTTCACACCCTGTAAAAAGGCATGGAAAATCGTGACCTCTGTGCTATAAAATTAATCAAACTCACACAATGTCATGTCGAACGATGTCATAAGGTTGGAATTCAAAGCTTGCGTGTGAGTTGTGACGGTCATTGCTATTTGCTACCTTATCATTGCTCTGCTACACTATTCTGAACTTAATATAATAGCAGTACTATTATGTCTTCTGTGATAATAATAAGGCCAGTGAGGATCTGGCTCGTATTCAATAGATACGCTTAGGCCAGATCCTCACTATAATGCCGCTCACAGTCCGTTCTCGGTCTGGTAAAGTCGTATCACATACAAATTATACAATTGGAGCGAAATTTGACTGTCACGGATAGTATGAATGCACATATATATTTTATACTGCATAATATTTTATCAAACCAAGATTGGGCCGAGAACGGACTGTGAACGGCATTATAGTGAGGATCTAGCCTAAGCGTATCTATTGAATCCTACTACTATTATATGTGAATGTTTAAATGGATTAATTGTTAGGTACTCTTTCACACAAAATCTGCTGAACGGTTTTTCACGAAATTTAGCATACCTACAGGTAGACTTGTGTCAGGAATAAGATATAAGGTACTTATTACCCGGATAATTCGGACAAAGTCGCGGAAAGAGCACTAGTAGAACCCCATTACTAAAAGTAACGTTGGTCTCCCGAACGAAGGGCCCAAGTTCAAATCCTGGCACGCACCTCTAATTTTCACATATTATGTGCGTATTAGAAGTTAATTATCACTTGCTTCGGTGAAGGAAAACATCGTGAGGAAACCTGCAAACCGGAGAGTTCTCCATAATGTTCTCAAAAGTGTGTGAAGTCTACCAATCCGCACTTGGTCGGCGTGGTAGACTATGGCCTGTATCCCTCACATTGTGAGAGGAGACCCCGAGCCCAGCAGTGGGACAATTATGGGTTGTTGCTTTGCTTTGCTTTTTACTAAAAGTAAAGAAATTCACGCTGATGACAATGCGTGTTTTAGCTCATCTGAGGTTTCAGCGTGTTCAAGCGCAGTATTTGTGAAAAGCGGAATAAATGATACGAGAGTATTTCCGCAAAGCCTTTATGCCGCCGTACTCCGTAGTCAATTTAAAGTGAGTACATAGGAATATATTTTTATTCCCCTCAGCTATTTCTGAGTGAGATCCGCGGTATCAAGTCCCTTTCCCGCGGGATATAAGGGCTCTACGCGTGGTTGATTGCGATTATCAATACTGCTATACATTCTGTGCTCCATACCTGCGAAGTATTTGAATTGTGAAGATAATTTGTCGTTTAAATCTTCCTTGGCATTGGATTGTTATGATTGTTTTAGATCCTTAGTTCCCAAAGTGGTCCAGGTGGACCCCCAATGGGTCGACGGGGGTCTACGTTGGCGTGACAAAAAACTATTAATTCGTGGTTGGAACTCAGCCGCAACCTAAATTTCCATAGTTAGATCACATTTTTCACATTCACATTTTTCATCACACACACACACTTCACATTTTTTGTCGAGTTTTGGGAATATGCTAGAAATGTAGCTACAGGTCCACCGGAACCAGCTAAATAATGAAAGTGGTCTATGAGAAAAAAGTTTGGGGACCTCTGTTTTAGATTGTTTTATTCCACATAGAGCTCCACAGTGGGCCTAAAGTTAAATATTACGTAATTAAATAAGTCAAGTAATTAGATGAGTTTACTTACGTCCCAATTCAGAGTCACTAACGGTTACTTTAATCGCTCCTTAGTAAAGAATCCAAATACAAATTCTGTACTAAGGAGCGATTTAAGTAACCGTTAGTGACTCTGAGTAATGTTTACTTACATATTAGGATATTATTTAGTTAACTTAGCAGCTTAGATGTTTATTTAAGTCAAAATGCATCACTTTTCTTTATTTTTTCCCAATATCATTATTTAATGTGTAAGTAGGTAAGTTATACTTGTAAGATATCCACAACATACATGTATATGAAGGAACAAACGAAATCCGTAATTTTAATTTTTTAAGTTTATTCTTAAAGGTGTTAAATGAAGTGTAAACGTTAAGTTCCTTGTTCCTTGAAGTGAAAAGCTTTTAAAATCAACATTAAAAGTTTTTAAAATCTTACTGCGTCTTTTAAGAATCTTTCTTTCTTTTCTTTTGACAATCTTTTGTCTTACGCTTACGCTCTAAATCCAGTTAGCTGATATGATACAAAAATTATTAACTGTGAGATACGTCAATGAAAGACCGCGGTCGGTTGCTAACTGATTTATTCAGATACCCACATAAGGCTCATATCCTACACATCTCTCTCCTATAAAAGTACAAACTATATAGCTAATTATAACAAGGTAACCATAAAATGTAATATCTATAATGCCTAACCGCACATATATCTATAGTATATTACATACATGACAACATGTTATACCATTTTTTTAGGTACCTAATAATAACGTATAAGTAATACAGTTACATCATCCTTATCTCCTCCCCCTAGCTAAATTTTATGAGTGACTAAATCAGATCGTTAAATAAATGTATATATATCTATATGCCAATTAATAGCATTATTTATTAGAAAGTAACAAAAAAAAAATATTTCTCATGCATCTCTGTCTTAATAAGTATGTTTGTTATTAGTAATGTTGTTTTTACCTAGTATGTAATGTATAATAATAATAAGAAAATATTTCTAACTCGGTAACGTTTACTCAATTGAAACCCACTGAATCAAAAAAAATTAACTTTTAACTTTACTTCTCTAACTTCAATCTCTTTTCTTTTGTAACTCTCGGCGTAAGGCCCTCTTAGCCCTTTCATTCAGACCAGCGAACGACTCGAGTGTTTCCGGTTCTGCCGCGGCCCTCGGCAACTGGGGTGCTGGCAGCAGCGGCCCGGAGCTCCCGGAGGTCGAGGCCGTCGGTTCTTGTGGTTCTCTCGGGTCATCTGGCTCGTCTGCGTCCTCGTAGTCTGAGTACGAGTCTTCCCATTTGTCTTTTGGCATTCGAGGTGCCGTATTAACATACTGGTCGTCCCTGCCAGTTGTCCCATCGGTGGACTGATCCGGTTCCTCTCCGATATCCCAAGAAAATCTGCTATTTCTCAAGGGTAATATTTGGTCACTATGTCTCCGATAAACGTTGCCATTGTTTACCCTGACTTTATATGATACTGGTCCCGTGACTCCCGTTATGTTGCCTTCCGTCCACTTTCTACTATTAGTTGAATAGTCCCGAGTTAATATTTTCTCCCCGATTTGAAATTCGTGCGAAATTCCCTTCTTATGCTGTATTTGTTTACTCTGTACTTCCTCGACTATCTTAGATGTGTCCGGGCGGATCGCGTCTAATCTATTTCGGAGCCGATGTCCCAGTAAGGCCACCGCGGGGGTCACTCCAGTTGTAGCATGTTGACAGTTCCTATATTGAAGTAAAAATCGACAGAGACTAGCGTGTATGTCCTGGCCTTCCAACACAGCCTTTTTAATTGTTTTCTTAACAATCTTAACCGAATTTTCCGCTGCTCCGTTTCCTTGTGGTCTATATGGTGAAGATGTAATGTGTTTAATGATATTCTTTTTACAGAATTCCTCAAAATCCGTGCTTCTGAACGGAGGTCCATTATCTGTCACTAATTGCTCCGGTAACCCAAATTTTGCGAATAAATTCCGAAAAAATTTTATAGTTTCAAAAGCCGATGTACTACGTATTTCTTCCGCCTCTATCCATTTACTAAATGCATCAACCACTATGATATAGTACTTGCCGTATAACTGGCCGAAGTCAGCATGCAACCGTTTCCATGGCCCTGCAGGGAACTCCCACGGATGCAAGGTGGACCTGGGAGGTGCGTCGCGCACTGTTCGACAAGCATCACATTGTTGACCAATTAATTCTATGTCTTTGTCTATGGCCGGCCAGTAAACATAATTTCTAGCTATCGATTTCATTTTAACTACCCCCAAGTGACCAGCATGAATTTCTAACATTATTTGTTGCCG
The DNA here is from genome assembly GCA_911387775.1 of Thymelicus sylvestris. Taxonomy (NCBI): domain Eukaryota; kingdom Metazoa; phylum Arthropoda; class Insecta; order Lepidoptera; family Hesperiidae; genus Thymelicus; species Thymelicus sylvestris. The sequence continues at coordinate 13,764,794 of OU426895.1, forward strand.
TAACGTTTGTGGAATTACTAATCGATATCGATATAAAATACATCTGTGATCAATATATAGGTCCGATCGCCTAACATAGAATGGTTTCTCATCGTCTTTAGTCTTCTCTGGCCATCCAAACATAACATAACCGTATATTCTACTCAATAAATTATCCTTTCTCGTTTCTACTGCGATTTCTCTATAGCTAACTGGCAAGGTGTCATCCATAAATAATAAATAGTGCATGTTCTTTGTCGCTCGGTCCGAGTCACTCTGGTCCCTCCGCTGTAGCGGCAAGCGAGATAAGGCGTCCGCGTTGCCATTGCACTTAGACGTAACTTAACTAATTTGAAAATCATACGCAGCCAATTTAGCCGCCCATCTCTGTAGCCGACTCGCTGCCGTTTGTGGTATGTTACCTTTAGGTCCGAAAATATGAACCAAAGGCTTGTGATCGGTTTTTAATGTGAAATGTCTACCGAAAAGATACTGGTGATGTTTTTGCACTCCATACATTATTGCCAACGCCTCCTTATCCAACTGACTATAATTTTTTTCTGCGTCTGAAAGTGTTCGCGACGCACAGCCCGTGCCGTCGGGGAACGCGTGCGCCAGGACCGCCCCGACGCCGTACGCGCTACTATCTACCGATAATACTAAGGGGAGCGCGGGCTCGTAGTGACATAACACTTTGTCGCTGGCTAGTATTTTCTTTATGTTTATAAATGCCTCTTCACATTCTTTGTTCCAATCCCACGCCTGATTCTTTTTTAACCTCTTATACAATGGATGTAGTAAAGAGCTTAAGTTAGGTACAAAGAACAATGCCCAAAAATTATTTTTATTTTTTGTAGCGTCTTAAAACGTCAATTATACCTAAGCAATTCAATATTTTTTTTACGTATTTTAATATTAATACCTGTACCTGTATTACCCAGGGTAAAATAACTTCAATAATAAGTGATGAATTGACTATAATAACAATGCATGATGTCGATATTGTCTATTTTCATTCGGTAAAAATGATACCATTTCATACTTTTGTACTCTAATGGTAGAAAATATATTTTGATAGTCTTACATATTTTCTGATTTTAATTATTTCATATTGTGTAAAGTGAGTAATTTGGGCAATCTTTAATAAATAAATAACATTCTGCTTGAACTTTTTTATTTTTATATTTAAAAATATTACTTTCTCCATGTTCATGAAATTCTTATATGTAATTTAATCTTTCAGTAGTAGCAAAATGGCAACTTTTGAATCGTTTTTAAAATTGACGTTGACGTTTAGTGACCACATCGGCTGCGTTCCAGTGGAGGCTCACATCGCTCACAATGATCAAAACGCGTTCCACATGGCGACCACGGTCGTCATGGTCGCGGTGAAAACGTCATTGATGACGTCATTAATTTCGCTCACGGCACGCTCAAAACAACCCACCTCACGGGGTGGGTCGAAGTGGTCGAATTGCAGTGTTGCCAGATACGACGAATTTACTCTCGCCAGTTTTTAGACCTGGCAGCACTGGGTAGAAATGGATGGTGATAGAAATTTGGCGCAATTTTATAAAAATAAGGATGGTGATGGAAAAAATTACTGTATACGATTCGACAAGAGATACTTTAGTGGATTATAGTAGTTTCTCCAGCAGATGCTCGACGTGGGGTCACAAGTTGATATAAATATGTTAAATTATGTAAATAATTTTAATGTTTAATTAACTATACATATAGCCATGTATACATTTTTCCTCGTCGGTCAATATCATTAACATAATTATTATGCAATTTTTTATTATATTAATTTGTCTATTCATAAAAAAAATGTTTTGTTTGTAGATATACTTTTTTGCTAGTATAAAAATAAAATTGATAATTAATTATGTAACGTTTATTTATAGCTTAAAAATTATAACTTAACCTCTAATGTTTCAGACTTGTCTTATTCTCAACGTCATAGAGTACATTTTGTATCAACGGCTAAAACGTGTAAATACTCTGTGGCTTGACCTTGAACGCTCACGTCGCTCACTATACCCGTTCCACTTGGGTGTATGATTGTAACGCTCACAAGCTAGTGGAACGAAAAAATCGCGGTCGTGAGCGTTGTCGTTGTGATCGTCTAGTGGAACGTAGGGATCGTGACATTCGTGACATCACATACTCTTCCGGCATCGTTGTTTTGTTGTGTACCAGGTACTCTATGTATAATACTTCTATGGTTAAAAAACATTCAATATCAAAATACTTTGGTTCTGGGGTGTGCCTGCTGAAAATTCTTATATATCTAAGCTCAGAAATTAATGCTGCATTTTTTAGAATATTTTTTATTTTAAGACGCTCAAGTTGAAAATGAAATAAAACTATGTATGGAAGTTTGGCATTGTTCTTTACCATAATAATTAACTAAGCCTAAGAAGGCTTTCAGTTGAGTAACGTTTACCGGTTTTGGGGCTTTTACAATAGCATCCACTTTTGTCGTATCTGGATGCAAGCCATGCCTATCAATAACAAACCCTAACGGCCGGTCTCAATAATGTACTAACAGATGGAAGACTGTGGATAGGGCTGTCATCTGTCATATTTGTCAATTTTTCAGAGGCAAAAATTGACAAATATGACAGATAACATACTAATGGTAGCCCTATTCACAGCCTTCCATCTGTTAGTACATTATTGAGACCGGCCGTAAGTAAGATACACAACTTTGTAAAAATGTACATTTATTTATTTTTACCGTAAGCCCCATTTTCGCTAATCGTTCGATTACAGCTCGCAGATTATGTTTATGTGTTTCCCTATCCTTCCCCGTTACACAAATATCGTCTAAAAATACTACTGTGTTCGGTAAGCCCCTGAGCGTCTCTTCCATAATTTTTTGAAATTTTTGAGGTACACAACTCAACCCGTAAGGAGTACGTCTAAAGGCAAACGTACCTACATGTGTTGATATAGCCGTACAAGCTTGCGAATCCGGGTGGAGAGGTACTTGCATGTAAGCGGTTGTAAGATCAATTTTTGAAAATTCTAGCCCTCCACTTAATGCTGTAAACAATTCATCTATTCGTGGTAGGGGATAGTGGTCAATTTTTAATTTAGGGTTAATTGTTGACTTGTAGTCCCCACAAATACGAATCTCCCCTGATGATTTAATAACCGGCACTATAGGAGTGCCGTAGTCCGAATGTTCGACCGGGTAAATAGATCCCTCCTTTTCTAAACGATTTATTTCTCTCTCCACTGCGGAACGCAACGCCAGCGGCACGGGGCGCGCTCGCACGAAAACCGGTTTGTTATCTGTTAGCTGTAATCGAATTTGCTTCTTACACTCGCCAAGCTCATCCGTAAACACCGAAGGATAATCACGTTTTAACTCGTTGATGAACCGATCGCGATATTCATCAACACTTTGCGAAAGTGTTATTTCATTTATGCTTAATTCGTTAATGTTGAACCTCTGAATCCATGTCCTCCCTATTATAGGTCGGCTACCGTTCTTAATAACATACAATTGCAATTTATCTTGATAATTATCATCGATCGACGCGTCGACTACTATAAACCCGATCGGTTCAATTCGCGAGCCTGAGTATGAACATAATTTGATATTATCCTGATACAATTTGTACTTTGAAAAAAACATTTTATAACAATTTTCGCTAATGGCTGAAATTTTACTTCCGGTGTCTAATTCACATTTAAGAGTTCTATCACCTATCTCGACATTAACAAAATATGGCCTTTCTCCGCTAGAAACCGCACGTATGTTGTGCATTTCACCTTCGGAGTCACTACTCATATAATTATGTCTCTTTCCTATCGTTTTATTATTTGCCGTCTTGCACATCACTTTTAGATGACCCTTAACATGACACAAATCACAATTATATTGTTTAAAACGACACTTATCTGCCCGATGTGTTTTACCACATCTCCAACATTGCGGCGAGGGCGCAGCGCCCGCGCGGGCTCCGCGCGCGTCCCGCACAGCATGCAACCCGACGTCGCTCGCTGCGCCGGTGCCGCCACTGCCGCCCATGCTGCCGCCCGCGCCTCCCATGCTGCCGAAGTCCTCCGAACGAGCACCGCTCATACTGCTGCGGCCGCTCACTTTTTCGACATGTTTCTCCGCAGCCTCTAAACCAAGAGCTAGCTCCACCGCCTTCTTATATGTCAGATTTGTATCGAATAATAATCTCGATTTAATTTCTGTGCTTTTCAACCCGGTTACAAACTGTTCACAAAGGTTTTCTTCGAGGTTTTGGCCGAAGTTACACGTAGCTGCTAAATGTTTTAATTGTTGTAGAAATTCAACAATGGCTTCCCCCTGGTTCTGTTTGCGCTGCCTGAATATTTCTCGTTCTGCATATTGTGACCGCTGCGGCTCCAAATGTTTCTTTACAATCTCCACTAATTGTGTAAAAGTTTTGTCCTCCGGTTTGCTCGGTGCACACAAATCACACATCAAATTATACAGGGTGTTTCAAAACTACCCGTAAAGCCGAAAGGAGGTTAAATGGGGCCTTATAACGAGTCCATTCGCAATAGTTAAAAATCGTAGTAACGCTGTATAACATACTACAAAAAAATAAAAAAATATTATTATTTTCACTAATGTGCAAACCCTATTTCAGCAAAATCAAAGAGTAAACTACGCAGAATGTACCTACATTTCTACCTACTTCGCGAAACGACAAAAATTTTAAAAGACTTAACCTAACGAAACAACCTAAACGAACACTTACTTTTTCATAATAAACGTCAAATGTACAGAAACGGCTCAAAGTGTGCTTCGCCTTGCTCAATGCACAACCTCGCTTGTCTGGATATGACTTGTGTGGCATTTCGCACCATCGTCGGTGTTATTGATGCGAAAACCGATCTAACCCGCTGTTCCATCTCGGCAACCGTTGGGGAATTGGAGAAATACACTCTGTCCTTCACATAACCCCACAAAAAGAAGTCCAAGGGTGTGAGGTCCGGAGAACGAGCAGGCCCCGGCATGGCACCGGTCCACCGCGGCCGATCCATCCTCGCGGAAAGCCAACGTTAAGATGTTCTCGTACGTTGCGAGCAAAATGTGCCGGAGCTCCATCGGAGGACATTTTTTGAAGCCAGTACTTGAGTATAATGACATCCTTGTATTGAGATAGCAAACATTTATGAATGAAAAATAGAAAAACTATTAAAGTAGACAATTACTACGTAAAATAGGTACATAGACCTTTCTGTTAAATAATCTAGTTCCCTGACATGACAGCTTACTAGGGTTGATAAAATTTTTGGCTTTGATAATTAATTATATTTTTTACGGGGTATTTTGAAACACGGTGTATGTACGATCACCCACTAGTGTAACCAACGTGGCAACTTTATGCGTTTCTTTAATGTCGTTTAGGAAGATGAACTGTTCTACCCGGCGGACATATAGGGACCACTGCCCGGAAAACAGGTCAAAGGGTTCAATTTTACCAAACGGCATGTTTACGCGAATCTAAGATGCACTTTGCACGCGAAATACAAAATCCCGAATCGGCGCCAATGTGAGATACGTCAATGAAAGACCGCGGTCGGTTGCTAACTGATTTATTCAGATACCCACATAAGGCTCATATCCTACATTAACAATAAATTATTAACTTTTAATGAAAGCTTCCCACCCATTGACATAAATTATATGGACGCGCTCTTTCTAAGGAATTTCGTGGCACGCTTTCGTGCCACAGAGAACTCAATCACAGAGTCACTATGCGCCCAGTGTTGCCAACACCCTACTCCGAAAGAGATCATGGATACATTACTATAACTGGACATATACCATGGATATATTACTCTGTCTGGATTACATTGTAGAGGTACCTGAGGATTAATTACGTCATAACGGAATGACCATTTCTGTAGTGTTCATCCATTCATCAAAAAAAAATCAAAAAATCGTTTCTTATTCCAGAATTTACATTTTATTACAATATGCGTGGGATCTTTCCATTTAAGTATATAAAACTTGTGCTATCTATAGTCCCAGGATATATCATTCGATTGTGTTAAAATATTTTTATGTGTGTTGTGCACTTAAAATAAAAGAAATGTATCGTAATAAATTACACTGTAGCCTCATTGAAATATTATAGTGTATTTTTGTAGAAACATCAAAAAGAGGAATTGGCAATTTAAATACTTTAATTGTCGTTTCTTTGTTTTCCAGGTAGGTTTGTGTGATTTAGGTTGTATTTAGTGTAACTCATAATGTATGATAAGCTTAAATAAAACTTTGTTGTTCAGAGCAACACGTAGTTTATTATCAATTCTTTAAATCCCAACTGATTGTCATATATAATCACATTAAGTACTTCACCTTATTGCACACATCTCTCATATTTATTTACCCAATTACTTATAGTTATACACAAAACTATATATACACAGACATACAACATATATATAGGATAAACAACAATTTTTGGAGTTTATTTATTAATTTTTTAGTTTGATTTTTTTAAATGAAATGTAGGTAATTTCTTTCTTTCTTTCTTTTTTTTTTTTTTTTTTTTAATATTAAATTGTCATTGGTCCTCAATAAGTCCACGAAGTTTGAAAGAAATCTGAGCGTTTCAAGTGAGCCAAAATCAAGTCCAAAGAGAAGTTACAAACAAACAAACAAACCAACAAACAAACATACAGGTGAAGTAATATAAAGCGTTAAAACTTACCTGTGGAAAGTTATTCTTTCAGGTAATGTTTTCGTTTTTTGCTCATAATTTTTGCAATACCGCAATGTACAAGTTGGCATTTTCGTTAATTCAATAGGTACATATAATATCTAAAACAAATAAAGTAAGTCAATTTCATATAAAAGTCACGTATTGAAATCACTTTCTAGTTTCTACCACAATTTCCGCATCTTTGTCCTTTTGTTCTCTCACTCCGCGACGTCTGGCAACCCTGTTCCGTAGTGATTGAGTACTCTGTGTTCGTTCTGTCAAGTTTGGTTCAAGATGTCGGTAATAAATATTTGACACTAAATAATTTTTAAGACTGTAAATAAAAATATAGTTACTTACCGATTATGATTAAATAAAGTGAAATAAAGTTCAAACGTAAATAATGAGAAAGTTTTAACTGTGCACAATACAGAATAATAAGTGTTCTTGAACAGTCGGAGTTTTTCGAAAGTGACAGGCGACAGCACTTGCTCGCAGCCGACTAAACTGAGTTGGCCCCAGTTGGGGTCAACACAGGTGAACAAAATGTAAGTACTGAACAGCCTGTCTATATAATTTATGTCAATGTTCCCACCCGTAAGTGTAAGTGGTGATGTAGCCTTGTATGGTACGAGTACGTAACTCTGATTTTTCCACACCTTAAATACAACAAATTACAGGAAAGGCTTACAAAGACCAACTGCTATTTCTCTCTTTTATTCTTCGTATCAACATTTACCGAAGAAGGCCCCGAAGGGAATTTGTTTTGCCCAGGGCTGTCTATTGACTCCATTAGGATACAGTTACACTGACGGATAGAAGACAAAACTAATTTAATCACTTGTATTTTTCTTACATTTTTAACTTGAAATGAAAAAAGGAGAAGGTCAATTCGATTGTATTTTTTACTGGTTATATCGATTTTGATGACTCTTATCATATTCGATAGCTGGTGTTTGTCGTTTTATCATCCATTTAATTTGAGCGAGATCTAACGAGTAGTTTTTGAATTATCCCTAATAATGCGTATTTAGTTGACTTCGACGTTGATGATGTTCTCATTTTATTACTTGTTCAAAGACTGTTTCTTTGATGTTGGTTATTTTTTTGGGAAAGTTTAGATTATTATTTAAACATACATATATTTTGTATTTAAAAAATATTTGATCATATTTTGTATTAATAATTAAGTAATTTATGTAGCACTATAAATAATATACGTCAGCTAACTAATTCACCTTTTAAGTTTAGTCTATTAACTTATGCATGGCACTTCTCCCAGTGACAAGGTATTATAATGTAAATATAAAACGACTTAATTTTATTGAGTACCAACCCTACATTCAACTGAATTCACACCGAGGTACGTTTAGAATAAAGATGATTGAATTGATATCTCTTAGAATTTTTATTATTGGTATTTGATAAACAACTTCGCCGAAGCCAAATTGTGTATTCCCCTTGTTATTTGAGGCAACAATAACAATCAATTTTCTCGTCTTCTCTCGTTAGCAAACTCTTCGTAAACTCGTTGTCGTTAGCTAAACTTTGTTGACTTGAAACTTACATGTTACGAAATTTAGTTTTGTTTTAGATTACAAGAGTTTGATGATCTTTTAAACCTTATGAAGTTCTAGCCTTTGGGTTAGGTGAATAATACAGAATTTATATTTGGATGATAATTGCATTAATACTTTTAACCATGAAGAGAAATCATCAACATCGATTCTTCCTTACTTACAGTAAAACCAACTAATATCTGTGAATTGAAGGGAGGCGCTGTCGGACGTATTGGACGCAATTCGAGAGGTAGTAACTGACAGATGAATGATCACAAGGCACTTATGAATGATTTTTTAACATGGCGGCATTACGTCCAACTTTCGCCACTTCACAGATAAGTTGGTGGCACTGTACAAACTCTCTGCCCTCGACTATGTCCGCCTTTCCTGGGATATTAAGAGTAAGTACCCTATATCCTATTCCAGGTCAGCAAGGCTATTCAGTTTTGTAACTTGACAGCGGAATCCGCGATGAGTTTCAAAATTGAAGTTCGAGTCCGAGATCTTGATATGTGATTCTCTGATCTGTGCGAGGTGAAGGGAGTCTCGAACTCTAACTTCAATTTAGAAACTCATCGTGTATTCCGCTTTCAAGTTACAAAACAAAAGCGAACTTGCATCATATTGACATGTCATTATCTAATCATCTAGTACGCACTTGCGAAGTGAAGTGATCCTAGAACTCGAACGTCAATTTTGAAACTCCGCTGTCAAGTTACAAAACTGAATAGCCTTCCAGGTCTACCTGTGTGCTAAATTTCATGAAAATCTGTTCAGTAATTTTTGCGTGAAAGAGTAACAAATATCTTCACAAACTTTTACCTACATTTATTATACGTATTAGTAGTAGGTACATCTAGTACATGTATCATCTAATCAAGTTATCAATGCTCATAAATGCGTTCACTTCACTATCCTCGTGGCAGGTCACTGACATGCGTAGTAGTTGGTTGGAATTACGACCCTCGTTTATTAGACGCAGTAATTATGAAAAATGATTTTAGTTATTTCCTCTTCATTACCAGCGCTTCACGGCACATACCTACACGCTACTACTACTATAAATATCTGTTAGTTAAGTATGTTATGTGTTGTGATTTAAAGGTATCTTTTCGTGACGTGACGTGTCCATGGGCAGTGATCATATAACGTCTCATATCGCTTAATTTACTGACATAAAAAATATTTATTTTCGTTTTTGGTAACATTATTTCTAATCAGTGTAGCTTTACAATTCAAGGAAACGTTGAAACAATTAAAATTAATTATTCAATTTAAAATTTTGTTTTAATAAAATATAAAGCATGCTTATTTATTATAGTACTGGCTCTCAAATAGTAGAGCAAAAATATTTTTATTTGCTTCCCCACACAATCCAATAAACCGACTATACTCGTACATCTTAAATACCGATCTGATTATCACCCCACATCACATGGTACGTAGAAAATTATTCCACGAATAAAACATCGCTTACTTATTAACATGAAAAGTTCATGTTAATCTCCACGATGCCAAATAAAATGCCATCACCGGGAAAACCGTTTAATTTCGGGCTGTCTGTGGGCGTATACTTTGTAGGCGTACCGGTAACGTCACTTCATCTAACGTGGGCTATTATCTTATTGCTCATAATCAGGACGAGGGCAAGAAATGAATTCATTATTCAAATAAGGAGTGCTGTGTCTTTAATGTATTTATGACAAAATTGCTATTCACCCTCTTTGGTCGCAATAATTTGAAAATCTTCTGGATTTCATTTTGTTATCACTGCGACCAAAGGGACGTGAAGAAATATTTAGGTGAATACGTTTTTTATTTTTTATTAGCGTTCTGCTCGCGACTTTGCTCGTGATAATAAGTATATGTAATTCCAGATCACGATCTAATTGGGTGCCAAACATGAAAATCTCTTCACTACTTTATATTATATACTTTTTATTAATTATATCAACAGTTCTGAAAGCTTGACTAAATTGTAGACGTTTTTGGGGCGCAGCACGAATATTTGAAATAATTTTTGTTCATCTTTCGGTCGTCAACTTTTAGCTACGGACGACAAAACTGCCCTTCATCGTTCGTTAGGCGTATCGCGAATTTATAAAAGAAAAAAGAAATTACCTTGTTCAACAATTTCGAACTGAGCCAGGAATTTATTTTCATGACTAATTGATATTTATTATACTAACAAGCCTATTCAATGAATCCTTAATGAATTGACATTTAGATAATGGTTCCCCAAAATAGATAATTTATTAGGTCAAAATAAGAACAGCGTAATATAATCTCGACAGTCTGTTAACTTTACGCATCACCACCATTATTTTCATCACGTTTATCATTATCATTATTATAACCTCTATGATTCACTTAATCATCATTTTATGTTTTTACCATCTACATAATTTCACAGAACCCACGTCTAATAACATTTAAGTCACCTATTGAAATGTCACTTCGATTTATGTGACTCTTTGAAGACCCAGTCACGTAGACAAGGGTTGCCGACTTTTCCCATTCATTTTCCCTGCTTTATCTATAAAATTTGCGGTATTCGATAATAAATTGGTTACCTCTTACCTGTACAGCAACTGGTTAAGTCAGAATTGTATTCGTATGAGGAAGGGTCCCGCACGTTACATCTATTATGTTCTACACTCGCACCTACATACGCATACACTGTACCGCAGTATAAATTCATTTTATTTATTTATTTATTCATTCCAAAATATTACCATTAACCAGTAGCATGAGCACAAGTAAAGCATGATATATGTATTTATACTGGCATCACATAAAAATCCCCTGGCTCTTATTACCATTGTTAGACAGCAGTCGTAAATGATTGTGGTATAAATAGGGCTCTTAAAATCTGATTCGAAGTTCTACCCCAGTTGAAAGCCTTAGACATGGCGTTAGGTAATCTATCGTTAGTTATCTAACGATAAACTCGTAAAACCGATAAATTTATCTGCACTCTGAAGCTCAAAAAATAAGGTCTGAACCGTCCGAAGCCGTGAAGGTCTCATGTTCATCTTTTGAACATTATCGTGTTTGTTTTTTGAACATGTCTGGTTTTAGATCGAAAAGACTTTGAGCTATAACAGCTTTATATTACATATATGGCTTTTAACTTTAATGTCTTATATCCACTGAATATATCAGTGACTGAATATATAGACATTTTCTTAGTAAAGATAAACTCATAAGTTACGCAACTCAAAATATAGAAGGGCTCAATTTTAACGAGAACATCTCACCTTAATAGACCACCTCCTCTGAAAACGAGGCTTTTATGAAACGGAGAAAAAATTCTTTGAAATGTTCAAGAAAATATAAGACATCTCAAGTGGCTCTTGAATAAGAAATAACTTTTACTTTAGATAAATTCATTTAGTCTTTAAAGGTGAAGAATGTAACTTTCTTACAAACACCGTCACAGTTGTAACGAGGTGTAATACGTCGATCAATATTCCTTGGCTGGCAGATACATTTTGCTTCTAAATTTTTAAATTATGACATTTTGGTTTTCAAAAATGTATCTGTCAGCTGGGTTCCCATCGGGGAATATGTAAATACGTTATTTTTATTTTGAAATACTTTTACTTTAGTGATACAGATTTTTTTAACAGTGCGTATTTAATTTATTTTGATTCTGTGTATTTTAAATCAATACCATACTTTAAAAATCGGAGTTGTGCCGTGTGTTCTTACTTCATTATTTACCCCGCCCTGAGAGTTACATACTACTTATTACAGTGGAGGATCTGCACCCTCGCACCGTACTCAATAAAATCTATCTAAAATATTTGGTGACGTCTTATTAGTACACCTCTGCAGTAGGCTCGTGTATAGCTTGCCCTAATAACCTAGGTGAATTTAGGTTTACCGATTTAGTATACTTAATTCACCTGCGGCCAGTAGATTTAAATCACCTGGGTGCATAGGTGAATAAAGTACACTAAAAGTAGACCTGGGTGAATTAACTCAGGTGAATAAAGTCGACGTTACCGGATATAGGGTATGTTGCATCAACATTCTTTTTCGTTCTTCTTCTCATTCGTTCTTCTAAAAGGTGTAAAAAGAGTTCTGCTTTCAGGCCGGTGATGCATTGGCGATTCCTCTGGTATTGCTCATGTTCATAGGCGACGGTGACCACTTACCATCAGGTGTCCTGTCTACTTTTCGTTAGTCGTTCAGGTATATATGTTTTTGTGTGACCGTCCGTGTTAAAAATCTTAAAATTACACTATCATAATTTTTTCCATAACGCGGCTTAAGAAATATAACTTCAAAAAATATTTATAAAATCTATTCTTACGTACTTCTTCTCGATGGAAACTTCAACGATGTAAAATCTCAGACTCGTATGCGCACGCATTATTCTTTAAACGATTAACCATGGGTTTTCTCTTAACCCGATTTTGCTACAAATACAACTATTATAGATTCTCATAAAATGACCAGAAATAGTACGTTTTTTGATTTAGTACATAGGCTATTTAAAATTATGATAATACCTTTTAATTTTTCCAAAGAAAAACAAAAGTGCCTGAGCTCCATTTACCATTAAAATCATTTACACTGTCTATTGGATTACGCTAATTAAATATTGCCGCTAGAATTGAATTTTTATTGGAATAAATTAGTCGTATAACATAGGCCAATTATGTGATTTTCAGGGGTTTCAAACCTTTAAAATTTTAATGAAGTCTTAGATAATATCAAATATGTTTAAATCTTAAGATAAGATTTTGGTCAACACCGTAAGATCTTGGCCCAAAATCGCTTTGTCATTTGTTTTCATACTCGTAAACAGAACATGTTTTTACAGAGTTGATGATTAATAAAAATGTGTTACATAACGCCAAAATAGATTTTGTCTTTGCTTTGAGGTAATAAAATATCCACGTTGCGCGTTGATACTGGTGTGTCAACAAGAAACAAAACTGCCTCATATAAACTGAGGATTTAATTTGTTGGGTTTGTCAGAGAAAATTATTCAGATGTTGATAATCATTCTTTTGCATTATGAAAGTGATATCAGATTAGTATAGTATTGCTTGGCAGAAAATAATTTTTCATGGCTGTATCTAATGGTTTATTAAAATTCATCATGGCCATCATAGCGAAAGCTTAGTGATATGAACGTGTTTGGTTTCTAGTCCTGCAAGGCTATTCTGTTTTTTAACTCGACAGCGGAATCCGCGATGAGTGTCAATTTTCGCAAGGAATTTTGACACTTATCGCGGATTCCGCTATCGAGTTACAAAACAGAATAGCCTTGCTGTACGTCTTTGCCAAAGTTCCATGTATTAATTTATCGGTGGTTTGAGCAATGGACGTGTGTAAAGCTTCACAACACAACTGAGTTCTCTGTAATTCTCAAAGGCCTGTTAAGTCGACCAATCCTAGCTTGGCTAGTTTGGATAAACTTCAGCTTTCGTTTAGAGGGTGGAGGGTTTATCCATCGTGATAACGGATTATCATTGAGACGGATGTCTCAGAGGCAGGAGAATATGGAATATTATGATGATTTTACTTATCTTTACTATAATAATTAATCTGAAGAGTTTTTTGTTTGTTTGGTTGAAAGCGCTAATCTCAGGAACCAACAATAGAATTTGAAAAGCTATAAAGTGAATAAGAGTTGCTTCAAAATGAAATGAGGGCAGTTTACTAGTTATATATATTTTTAATTTATTTAATTAAAATTAGGTGCTAGTATAATGTTAGTTGAAAGATTGAATATGAATAAAAAATAACAATTACATTTTCTTAACTCTTGTGTATTTTGAATTTAATAAAACAAAAAAATAATATCGTATTCATTATACTGAACAAATTTTTATTGTTAACGTATATGAACACATTATAATCTTATTTTATTGGAACAAAATGAGAAAATTTTCTAATCTGTTAAATTAGCGTGGTCAAAAGTTATCTTATGAGTACGTGGTTTTAAAATAAATCTATTCATTTATTGTAACAACGTAGGTATAATATACCGCAGCTTAATTAACTCCCAGTGGTCACGGTCGAAACATGTTTTTATTTTCAAAAGTCGGCGACGTTTTATCGTTTTATGTAGTAATTATAACTCACAAACATTACGCCGATAACGCTTCATTAGGGTGAGGCCAAACGAGCGTATTTTTTAATCGACTTCAAAAAAAAAACCTGTATTCAATTCGACTGTATTTTTTATGTTTCTTACCTCAGAACTTTCGACTGGGTGAACCGATTTTGATGATTCTTTTTTTAATCGAAAGCTGGTGCTTGTCATGTGTTCCACTAAAATTTGAGCTAGATCTGATGAGTAGTTTTTGATTTATTTTGAAGTCGGTTATTTTTTTCTTATTGTTAGTACAATTCAGATTATTGAGTGAGTGAAAATGAGTCGGCTACCTAACTAAACGTCAACATTTTGCGTCGTTGTGTGGTGCAAACAGGACTTTAGTATGAAGCCGGGTGCATCGTTCTCATTTTTGGCGGATGAAAGCCCAAAAACATACGCTCGTTTGTCCTCACCCTTAGAGGTAGATATGTATATGCGGGCAAGGACAAAGGGACAAAATTATTTCATTAAGCCCTCTTCTGCTAATTGAATTGTAGAAAATATACGCATCTTTTATGGCTTATCAAATTTATTTTCAGTACAAAACATGTGCAATATTAATTTTATCAGTAATAAACCCTTTATCGTATTGCGAATATTAGATCTCTCAATATAAAGGTTGTAAGTTCACTACTGAAAATGAGATAAAGTATCGGTTGGTAAACCTCTCGCACCTCTGAGAAAGTTAAAGAAAAAGCAGGTATGCAACTTCATCTTCACAATGATAAAATAACTATTTTCAAAGCTAATTATTTCTTTGAGAAATTGCAGGAGTGTGTTGGATTTCAGTCCAAAGCTTGCGTTTTTATGGAAATAGCCGGCAAACGAGCTGACGATCCACCCGATGGCAAGTGGCTATTGTCGCCCAATAAGAAGTCACTGATGCGTTGCGGTTGCTGGCCAAGAAAGAGAGAAGAAAAAGAAAGAAAGAAAGAACTTAACTTACAAACTTCCTACCTAAACGTGTTCTCAGTACAAGCTATTGTATTTTCTATGTGGCCTAAAATAAAGCTTAGAAGATAACAGGAATTTACCTACTAAGTTCGGAATTTTAGCTCTGTCTTGGAAAAACGGGGAAAATTTTGAAATCTTCAAGATTTTTGAACGAAAAAAAATGAAAAAAAAAAATGTTTCATTCATCTTATCGGCTCATACTATTTGCTGCGTTTAAATTTTTATATAAATCTGTTTACTTCAGCCGGAATACTATTGGAATTTACAAAAGGGTCTATTTGGGCAAAAGGGTAAACAAGACTAGACTCGTATACAAGAATAACTAGAAAAATATTAAATTTTTCCCTTTAAGTATTTATTTGCTCTCTAATAATTTTACAATTTTAAACTTATCACAAAGTTTATATTTTTTCTTTTTTACGCGAAAAACAAAATGTTTATTCATGTTAGAAATCGTTACGTGACGACCCATAGGTATTTAGGCCACCTTGGTAACAAAGTTTGCGCCCTGACGCGATATGGTTGAATAACATCCATCCCCAGGGATTAATAGAATTCTGAATTTGAGACAGGTGGGAGCTGCAAATGTAATTTGTTCCGAAGATCTTGTCAAAATAATGTTAGGACGGTCACGTGTGTGCCTACTCGTACGTTGAAATCAGAACTAAAATGACGAGTAATTGGACTAGGAAGCCAAAAGGAAAAATTACTTTGCGCTTTTGTATTGTCTAGTCTGTAAAAGTAAAATCAACTTAAATTATAATACACATAATATAATACACACTCTTATTGAGTACATCATTATAATTATAAAGGAAAATTACCAAACTGTGATTAATTTTTACAGAAGTAGATCAAGTTCCAATAGTCTGTATCATAATGTAGTTAGGTATATCTATCAAAGAAGGATGTAAAAAATATACGCAATCGATTGAACCTAATGTGATTGTCGCTATTGAATAAACAATGCACTAAGGACTACTCGTAAAAAATGATTGATCTAGTACAAAACGAATATGCCCTTGTAAGATATTTAAGTATTCCGAAAATATAAGCTCAATCTAAATTGACATTTCGAATTGGGCTCCAAACATTTATTATTCCATAAATATCGAATGGGGCCCACTCACTTAGTAACAAGGATCAGTCAGTACCTGTGAGGCTTTTGAAGCCTTTACTTTTATCACCTAGTAAAATTAAATCGGAACTGTTAAGCTTCTATCATAGGGATATTAGGGATATAAAAGGTGCGCGATAGGTAATTCGCTGTAAAACATTGTCGACTTATTTTTCCAGCAATTTTTAATTTTCTTGGCATTAAACACATCTCCCTAATCCCAATAAATGTCAGATTAGGCTTGACTAACGCCCTTGCCTGTGATCTCATACAAATTCTGCGTAGGCAAAGATTTCGCGATTAATTTTCATCTTATACTGAAACTCCTGAGGCGTGATGAAAAAGTGAGAAAATCGAAAAATGTTAAATAATTATTACCTAAATACTTTAGCTTTAGCGCGGGTTGGTCGCGATGGTACTATGTTTAATATGTTGAACGTAATAATACAATTGTGAATCTAACAATAAGTCTTTAATATAATTTATTTATTTTTTCAAACATCTCTGATTTGAATACATTTATCAAATAATAGGTGACTTAAAATGAACTTTTAATTTCCTCTCGTACATTAATCTAGTTTTTGTTCACATGTGCGACTGTGGCATGGATTACGTGGAATATATTCGTTGCGATATGTGACATTTTGCTGCATCGTTGTCGGAATCGCGGTTTCCTGATGGACCAGCTACGACGTATTTACTACGTGCACAACTAATGGTATGGCACAATAAAGTGTGCCAATGGGAACACTTAGGCCCGTAATTTCAATAGCAGTTTAATCTATGAATCTGAGTTTAAACTATCGTTGTTGGTTCAACAAAGATCACAAACAACATAGATTAAAACACAACATAGATGAAAACAACATAGATTATACTGCTATTGAAATTACGGGCCTTAGTTGTACATACCATACCACTAGTTAGACGTAGTTGGTCCATCAGAAACCGCAGTACCAACTTATTTCAGTTAATAAATTGTCTTATAATGTCAAAGCGATTCAAGTCATCGTATTTCTAGATACCGCGCGTTCTCTCGAGTAAAGTGCCCGGGGGTCGAGAGCGGCGGAGGTTAGATACTCGTAATAACTTAATAATGTTTTGACAAGTTGAACCCTACAGTAACACTGCGATGAACCCTCTGGGCAGAAATGCATTCATGTGGTTTAGAACCTCTCTATGCGGACTATTCAGTCCGCACACACAGGTATTCACCTGTGTAGAATTAAATGGATGATCGCAAGAGGTTGTACATGCTTAGAAGTAGTTCCTTATTAAGTCCTTAGTTCTAATTGTCTGTGCTCTCCCGTAGATAATGAGAATAATTATATGTAGTATTCCTCATGAAAAGGATTTCAATGAAAGTAACTTATATTGCTTAATAGGGTTAACGGTAAACCTTGTTTCGTAAAAAATGCTTTATAAAACCGTTTTCAATTCTGTAATTTAAATTATAGACTTTAACTACATAATGAGAATTCCTCACAAATGAGTTTTACTTAATATATTTTTTTTTACTTTTCAAATGAAACTCATTAATCATCACGTTCATAATGAAACTGAATATTTTTATTACTTCTACAGTTGGAAAGTGGAGCTTTATCATGTAAAATAAATTGTTATTAAAATTTTATAATTAGGTATGTACATTGTGCATCTGTGAAAATTCTCGTTGTTCCTAAGTTATGACGTGTGATTTGTGCATGTTCATGCCATCTGCGACACAGCGTTCTTAGGGAGGCCATAGGGAGTTGCTTCAGCGGTACAGATACCTAATCGTTATAAGATAATATGTCCCACGGATTTTCAGCAATACCATAGCATCGGAGGAACTAAACAGGAACTAAATTATCCCAAATTTTAATTTGTTTCAAACGATAAAAATTCCCCATTCTCGTAGAAACTTCGGAATAGTTTTCAAATTTCTTTATTGATGACGATAAAGCTCGTAAGGGAAACTTAGATCATAATATAGGATGTTTTATAAAGAAATATTAAGGTTTTCAAAGCGAAGTAAGTATTTGAAGTATTTTTTTATTCAAATTAGGTTTGTTACAAATTCTTTTCAAAAGTCACTCTACGCCATCGTTTTATAAGAGAACAGACATGACATAGACAAGATATTCCGAATCTAGTGTTGAAGTTGAGTGGTGAAGCGGTGGTAGATCATATAATATACCTGCATATCTCCACCATCTTCAATCTACTGGTTTGCTGCATTCTACGTTCTGTATGCAAATTGTATTAACGTACCGAGGGTAAATTATGCATAGCTTCATGAAACATTAATCAGAAATAAGTTGGTTAAAGCAATTTCGAATCTAAATAGTGTAAGGCAAAGTACCTTGTAATTTCTCTGTGTAATTAGATTTCTCCATTATTCCGAGTTCTAGAAAATTCACGATTTTAGGTATGTTTCTTTTAATGTTGCGTAAAATAGCTCATAAAAGAGGCGCTCATGGCCCGGTGGCTTGTTACATTCAAAGTGATCGAATAGCGGGTGTAGTGGATGGATGTCCTATAGCAAGAATTTAATTGAGCGCTGCCGTGCTTCAAAGGGCAAGCGAAGCCTTCGGTTTCTTCAGGACCGCGATATCTATCAAGATATCGTCGATAAGCTATATCTCAGTTCATCGGCTGCTTCTTGATTGGACAACACGATAACGTGTATAATATTAAGTGTAAATAATATTATAATTCAAACGGTACTACTACTTTGCAGTTATAAAATAAATGTCTACACACTCATACCCCCTTAGGTTTTTACCCCCCCTTACCTGTGTCGCGGGTGACATGGACGACACATATAACACATCACAATAACACCCATGACCCGAGTACAAATATTTATCTGTCACATAAATATCTGCCCCGGCCGGGTATCGAATCCGGGACCCCTCGCTTCGCAGGCTGGATCGCTACCAGCGGGTAGCCTAGTACGGCTACACGGTCGTCAAATGTTTCAAAACATTATCAATTCTATAACTTTTACTGGCTGCCAGTAAGCTTAAGCTCCATATCACCGGTACGCAGAAATTCACATGGTAGTTTGTGTGTGTACACAATACATAATTATAATTACCTACATAATAATTATGTCGTTATCGTATCGTCTAAAAATGACCTAAAAACTTCGGATAGTTGAGTCGGCTATAAAAAATCTCTTGCTTCAGCTCTTATTACCTAGTTGAGCAAAGTTTGATATAAATCACTTCACAGTTCACACAAAGGCGGTAATTTCACGAGACTGAAGTTATTCTACGAAATTCAACCAAACAGCCAGTCCATTCGAGTTTGAGCTCCAGAGATTTTACTATTTTAAATATTTCTGTAACTTGAATAGAATAGAATAAATAAACTCACCGGAATGGTTGGGAAAGACAGGTGATTTTCTGCACGATTGCATTTGAAGAGATGCAATGTAATTTTAGGATACGACGTGAATGGCGTTCATTCTTACAAGAGGAGATTATTAGACTAAGTTTAATATACTTTTTGCATACTTAACACATACTTTATCAAATATATTTGAGATGAAATCTATACTTGCGATCTCCGATGACCGAGGTCCGAAATGTCAAGATTTTCGTGTTTTTGCGTTTGTTATAATGTACCAATAATTTCAAAAACGGCTTATCCGATTTGGATGCGGTAACTGTATTGTAATAAGATGCGTTAAATATTTTGTTCCTTTTATTTGTATTGGTTACAGATTAATTTGATCAATTTGAATGATTACGTCTAAAAGCTTTTTCGATGATGGGTACTAAAGATTTTACTAAGCGAAGCGAGGGCGGTTACTCATAGTATACCTATTAACAATCCTGCCCAACAATACAGTTTACATGATCCTTTCCTTTCATTGTCAAATGTGTGGCGCTAAATTTCACACGTGAATTATTGAATTCAATATACGCTCAGGCAGAGATGAGAGAGAGAGAGTGGGTTTAAATATGGGGGCCCTCTTTTGCGCGAGGCCCGTAGCAATTGCTACTCTTGCTACGTGGTTTAATCCGGCACTGGGTATGGCGAGATGTCTAGTAAATTTACTTGATATCACAAAAACGTGAAACGTTACAACTTTTCCTATTAAGACAATCCACGTTAGACACTCGGTAACCGACTATTATTTACCCACAAAATTGTATCCTATACATAGATGGCAAATAAACGTATGGAGTACTGAATTGTTTTTTACCACTTTATACTTAATAAACCATAGTAGATCAAGGGCTCTTTGAAACTCTTGCTTAATCCGGCACTAGCCATACCTGAATCACGCTGTTGAAATTTTACTCAACGCTCGTACACAAAAATCTGAGCTATTACTTAGTTTAGCGAGGGATTTTCATTTGCTAAAAACGCAATAACTCAATATGAGTCATTGTATACTCTTGAAGTTGAGTATCTATAGCCATGTTACGTATCCGCAAGCCCGCCCTTCGTTCTAATTCCACAAATGTTGTATAAGTCTGTCACAGGTGTTGGAAATATCTTTAGGCGCGAGACTGAGCTTTGAAATGTGACAGAACTTTAGAATTCCGATGGTGAAATTGTAATTACTGAAAGCAGATGTACGCTTATAGTTTGTATGTTTGTATACAATTGCGAGATTAAAAAACTTCGCAAGCAGGTGACAATTATTTTAAATCTTACATCTTTGTTGAGATGTTAGGTGGAATAAATACTTCTGATTTTTAGTTAGATTATTAAGCCCTTCCGCATTGGTAAAGCGTAGTGGAGTTATTATCAACACTTACATAGACAGGTCTGAAACAACAAGTATTATTATAATATATTAAAAAGTTAAGTAGCAAAGTAACAAGTATATATTTTACTGAATACCAATTGTAACAATTCAATAAGTTAAGATACAAATGACAGTTTGACCTTTATAAAAGGCTAACGCCGGAATCACGAAGGACGCTAGCAAATATGCGTGGAGTTTATTTACCCTAATTAAGATCGACGTTAGTCTGTCGCAAATCGAGAGTCGTAAGGGATACAGTCATGTGGCGAGTATAATTATTGTTTCCAGAAATGAGAAATAGGACCGTTTTCTACACGGAAGGGTGAAAAGGATAAACCGATTACTTCGGGCTTTGCCGGGGCTTGACCTTTCAGAGATTAGCTATCATGTCCACACCGTAGGTCCCTAACGTTGTTTCGTCTTTGGATGAGTATAGCCCTGAGGGGATTGCCGCTGTTAGGCTACATAAGTCGGCCGGGTGTCAGTAGCTCACGTCGTCGCTCACGCTTGCACTCAATTACTCGTCGAAATAACTAATGGAAGTAATCGAAGTAACCGAGTAGACGTTACAAGACTTTTTTCGAATGGACTGTTGTTGTTGATCCTATCGACCTTTACAGCTTAACGCACACAGAGGGACGAGCTTGGAAAAGCTTGGATTAAAAGACAATTTTAATTCAGGTTAAGGAACCTTGCAAGATCCCGTCCCTTTTATTTACCAATAAGGATCGGAAGTCATTGAGATAAAGTGCCATCTTGTATTCGATTAACTTCGCGTGTAAAGGCCGTTTTAGCATATTTCCGGAAGAGTTGACAAGACACTGCTCAAACCTTAGGAAGACTTTAAATAATATTCCTCCTTTAAGCTTAAAATATGTCATAGTTCACATCTGACCTTTCATTTGACCTTTCGCCTTGGAGAAGTATTAGTTAATATCTTCCGGCTCCTTACAACAAGTGAATATTTGACCCTATTCGTACTTAATAGTAATAATATTTTTATCGTTTAATTTTTTTCACTTTCATTTATTGCATTGGGGCTTTTGCACTTTTATAATATGTAATGTTAGAAGAATTTATACCGTCTTTCTAGTCAATACTACGCTATGAATTATAATTATTACTGACGACGTGTTATCGTTATAGTTCTTCTATCGTAAAATTGTGGTACATGATGTGCACGTGGCCTCTCTAACTAGAGTACTTACTAAACTTACTTTATGACATCTCTTCATGCCGAGTTGTTGTAAGACTTGAAAACTGTTGTCTGTGAAGTGTCTGAATGAAGTTTAATAATGAATAAATAAACGGTAACACACTCATGCCCTCGCAGTAGGTTTACCTGTGTCGCGGGTGGCAAGGACGACATATAACATCACAATAACACTCATGACCCGAGTCCAAATATTTATCTGGCACATAAATATCTGCCCCGGTTAGGAATTGAACTCGGGACCCTTCGCTTCGCAGGCAGGGTCGCTACCTAATAATAAATACTCTAAAGGTCGCTACCAACTACGCGTCGTTGTAAGATAACTTGTCACTGATAAGTGCGCCTGCTTTCACTTAAAAATCCACCAAAGCGATCTACCAAAGTATAGTGTGTACCCTAGCGACTCCGCTATATTAAATAAAATAAAAAAAAAGAAACAAAAAGAGCTAAGGAGTAACATGATTCTCGTCCTCCAATTTGTCAGCGAGAAATACTAGGGGATGGGTAGAGGGGTGACCTCTCTTTAAGCACTTTATCAACGTCAGCAATTTCCTTAGGCCATCGCCAGAATGAAATGACTTACCAGGATCAACCTTTGATATGAACAATGACGCGTGAAAATAGGTATTAGAATATTAGATATCTGAGTAAAAATATCCTTACATTACCCAGTATATTTGTAACACTTTACTCAGGGAAATAGAACTTGTTTGAATAAGTATCTCATCAATAATTTTCACATATTTGATGCCACTTACATAACATGTACAGTCAGCGTCAAATAGATGTAAGCGGTTAGGGCAGTCAAATTGATCTCACATACATAAATTCGTAAAGATGTACGCAGTCAGAGTATTCATATAGTTGTCAACATCTAAAGTGATCATTAGAACTAGGCAACATAGTTTCCAAATTCTTGTAAGCCTTCAAGATGTTCAATTTTATGTTGGCAAACAAAACGGTCAATGGTATCTAGGCACTGATAGTAATACAATTTTCCTTCAGAAGTTTCAATGAACAGAGAACTACATATTTTAATAATGATGTATGTCAACTTTTACGAGCGTGCACTGTAACACCTTACGACATGGTCGATTTTGCAACAAAAACGCAAAGGCTATCTTGTTCTTATCAACAGCATGTAAAAGACAGTTGTAAAATCTGAAAATTGCGGCTCTTCGTAAATATGTAGCTTTTGCAAACGATAGTGTCCTTTGCCGCGGTGACGCCATTTTTGACAATATGGAAATAGCAAAGGGGATAAAATATCACCATATGAAAAAAATCGGTACCCTTATTTATTATCGGGTATCTTTATTTATTATTATTAATTAGTGTTAATCATTTATTTGATAAATATCAGTAAATTATAACGTAAAATAATTTCAATTAAAATCCGGATTGTTCTTGAATAATCAACAAGTTTGCACATCTGAAAGACAGCAGCCTGTACCTACCTAAATGTTATTAATTATATATGGCGATATGTAATTAATTAACTAATATACGTAAATAGTTTATGAATCGCAATATGGTAGTCACTTCCAATGTTCTAAGTGGCGTCTCTTAAAACGTAGTGATTAAGTACTCTGTGGTCACGTAGTGATTAAGTACTCTGTGGTCACTTCTATAATAAATATAGAAAATAGAATTTATGAAGATGACATGACACTGACAGTCGTCATTAGTATCTTTACTTTACTTAACTTGTCAATGTTTCAAATGAGTAATCACTTTGATGAAATGTAATAAAATGTATTTTGATTATCCTACGTATTTTGACAACTATCAGTGCCTAGATACCATTGACCGTTTTGTTCGCAAACATTGAGGAAGTATACATAGAGAGGCTATCTCAAACAAAATGTGTGTTCCACCGCCGGCTTGCCCTCCGTTCTCTTTTCAAACTAGAAGCCTCGTTTGCACACTTGCCATAGAGTAACTTTGTATATGACACTTGTCGAACCAAGACAAGCAGTCACCGACTCCAAATCTTTACAAGCTCTTACTCCAACTTTATTTAACGTGCAAAAGCGTTTAAACGATTTCAAACGTAATTACCATTGATTCGTGTCAAAAAATCCAACACTTTAAATTGGTCACAAGCGTCGCGTCGGCAAACTTATTTAGTCCATTAACACGCTAGTGGCTTGCCAAGTTCAAACGCTCCATATGATTTTTTCAATCAAAATGGCGGGAAAATTGCTCAATAATTTAATTAAATTCGTTTTAGTTGATTTAAGTTAAGATTTTGTTTTCTTACTGATGATAAAGTGATAACATTATTTTTTTTGTTTTTTGTCGTGCAAATGTGACACATTCTTATTATGCACGACGGCATTTTTTCAGTTTTTTCGTAAACAATTTTGACATGCGGCCGCAATGAGCGCAGCCGAGTGACAGCTGAGTGACAGAATTCCGGCAGAAGCCGGCCGGCTGCAATGCACACCCCCGTACCCGATGTTCGCGGTGTCCCTTCTATACGCTAGTAATATTAATTCTATGTTCGCAAACATAAAATTGAACATCCTGAAGGCTTAGATACAAGTATTTGGAAACTATGTTGCTTAGTTATAATGATCACTTTAGATGTTGACAACTATATGAATACTCTGACTGCGTACATCTTTACGAATTTATGTATGTGAGATCAATTTGACTGCCCTAACCGCTTACATCTATTTGACGCTGACTGTACCTAAGGAATAATTTGTAAAGGTGTAAAAACGCGTTGTATTTTATTGGGCAGATTTACATTATTGGAGGTTTTGTAAATTCTTATTTTTTATAAACCTGTTTACTGTAATTATTGTTGTAGATTAGCGCTCTATCTGCGGCTCTGCTCGCGTTTTCCGGGATAATAAGTACCCTATTATTCCAGATGGTCTACCTTTGTGCTAAATTTCATGAAAATCGGTTCAGTAGTTTTTGGCTGAAAGGTTTTTGCTGAAAAACTTTCACATTTATAATAAATATTAGGAGGTTTACTAATTTGTATTACTTAGTAATAACTTGTGTTTATTGTTATTCACTAACGCACCAACTCAGAGTCACTAACGATTACTTAAATTAAATCCTGCTTAGTACAGAATTTGTATGGTGATTCTGTAGTAAGGAGCGGTTTAAGAAACCGTTAGTGACTGAGTTGGGGCGTTAATTCAATTTTATATCTATACTGCTCTGTTTCCACCAAGTTTATGTAAATGAATCTAACACGATAATCCGCGGAGTAGTCAACGTTGCTATGGTAACGGTTGTAGATGTTAATTTGATATTGTTAATTTGGTTTGCTTAATTACTGAACGGACAAGGAATTGTAAAACAACTCAGGAAGGGACAATAAATCTATAGATTTATAGGGAAGGGAAATTCTTCGCATCCACACGAATAATACATGCACATAGCAGGCTAAGCTTTTATAGATAAAGTTTCCATATTATGTGTTACATTTATTAAAGAAAAAGAACATTCCAAAATATAAATGCGACTTTGGAATAAAATCTGGAATGGAAGCATTTATAACGCCCCTTGCTTAATTAAATAATACGCTCAAATATTCATGAATTTTTTTGACCTAAGAACGAGTTAGAAATATACCAACTTTATAATTAAGAAAAGGATTGCGTACCGTCTCTTAATACTTGAGGTAGAACGTTTCTGAAATAATAAGATGATGTTGGTCACCTTTTCTTAGAGGCCTAGAGAGAAAAATGGTTCTCTTGAGAATAGCTCAGAGATTAATGGCTGCGGGAGGCCAGCAGCTTAAATAAATAGAAAGATAAAAGAACCCATCTACGAAGGTGTCAAGAGAGTGGTTTCGCCTATACTTGGGCAAAGTCACATCTCTATATGGGGAATCTGGAATCTGCAAACTAAATAAAAGGATTTTGAGGATACCGGTGTCGAAATATCGCTCAAATGCTGGAATCCCATAGAGGAACTTCATTTTACTTCGGGATGGAATGTGTGCTGACAAGTTGGCTTGTTTTTAGTTTTTTTTTGTTGTTGTTGGCCTTTTCATAAAATAATTTTACAGCCAATTATTAAATTTCCTTATTGCCAAGTTACAGTCAGTGGGACTATGATTTAGCGTTACAATAAATAAATTAAAAAGACATATATTGCTATCAATGAAATTGGTTTATATTTTTTATTTCCATATTCCTGTTAGACAGCTCACGGAAGTCAGTTTAGAAGCGAAAATATTTTTGGAATCCTTTCTAGTCCCGTAGCACACGTGATTCAAATTAATTCCGGTGCAAAATTGCTGCGTTTTAATACATTATATACCAACACGTTAGCTTGTTTCACGTGTGTTAGCTTGCGGAATATGCCTATTTAAGTAGCTGATTTTCGTGATAGTAAATACAAATTTGGAGTTACAACACAATAACTTGGAATAATTGTCATGAAGATAAAAGTTGTGTTTCGGTCCGAAGGGAGTAGCGTACCATCTACACTTATGCAAGAGGTGACCAACGGTCCTCAGAGGTAGCAACGCATCTGTGACCAACTTCGAGTGGAACAAATACTAACGATTCCTTACCAGATTGTAGATTACAATCCTTTAATAACAAAAAATAACCAAGTACATTCATCTGATGAGGAGCCTCACAGAAACATTTCAGGCTTCTTCAGCACTGCGAAGGTAATAAAATTATTTTATTGACATTTAAAAGGAGAGAAGTTAATAGGTAGCAGGTAAGGAACTTCATCGCGTTTAATAAGTTAAGTGATCCAGTGACTAGCATAGAAGAATCTTAATGTCATGGCCTTTTCAGGTTTTGATTTAGACTGAAAGATATAAAATGAATAGCACAGCTGTAAAAGAACAGCAAAAAGATCGCTGTTTTCTTAAGAACGGCACTCCGAGAGACTTATTGTACTTTTCCGATATTCCACACTTCAAAGAGACGTATTTGAAGAATGCTGCAGGTATTTCATAACTTTGCAGCTTCGTTTCACTAAGTATTTCTTTATTGAAAAACGCGAAGGTGAGAAACTTAACAAAGGATTGAACTTGAAATACAGGGAAGACTCCATTTGAATAAGGAAAAGTCAAAAGTATTTCACAGATTATTATAGATATTTACAATTTTGGAGTCTGGATATTTTGTTTGTCTGTATGCTACACACATTTATATGTATAACAATAACATTACCGTTATAAAAATTACGGACACACTTTTTAGCCGTATTGGGGCGGCTTAGAATACTAACCCCAATCCCACGCCGGATGGGTGTCGTAAGAGGCGATTAAATCCGGCCCGCTGGTGGGTAAGGCCCCTCGAGGGATTATATTAGTAATATTGATGTCAATTGTTAATTAATACCATTATTACTATTATTATTTCTCCGTGGGGTTCGCCTGGATAGCTACCACCCTTGAGCATGTGTCAGCCGCCAAACGACTCGTCGTGTTCCGGCTTGAGAGCCAGTTCTTTCTTTCTTTTTCTTCTCTCTTCCTTGGCCGGCAACGCATCAGTGATGCCTTTGGTGTTGCTGATGTCCATGGGCGACGATGGCCACTTACCATCAGGTGGATCGTCAGCTCGTTTACCGGCTAATTCCATAAAAAAAAACTTAAATTTTTATGCTATACTTCTACCTTATTAACGATACCTTATTAACGATTTAATTTTATAAACTGCTACGCGGATTGTATCCGATTTTTACCAATAAATAAATGAATAAATTGATTTATCTTTTTAGTGGACGTAAACGAGCTACATTAAAGCTCATTGCTATCTATAAATTCTTTATTTTCAATCACCGTAGGGTATTTAGATGGCTATTCAGATTTGTAACTTGACAGCGGAGTTTCAAAATTGACGTTCGAGTTCTAGGATCACTTCACTTCGCAAGTGCGTACTAGATGATTAGATAATGACATATCAATACGATGCAAGTTCGCTTTTGTTTTGTAACTTGACAGCGGAATACACGATGAGTTTCTAAATTGAAGTAAGAGTTCGAGACTCCCTTCACCTCGCAAGTGCATGCCAGATGATTAGAGAATCACATATCAAGATCTCGGACTCGAACTTCAATTTTGAAACTCATCGCGGATTCCGCTGTCAAGTTACAAAAGTGAATAGCCTTCCCGAACGCGAAGTTTGAACCGTCTATTGCTTACGAGTACGTTCAAATTGATTTTATTTGCAAGTATTTAGTAGCCAGACCGCTTCGCTTGGGAAAATACAATGGATTATTATAGAGAATGGTTCATAATTGAGTGACTGAATAACGAGTAAAAGATTAATAATATAACGTTTGATTTGTGTACAAATGTACTGCTTTAGCTTCAATTGTCATTATTTAGATTTATCATATTACCTAACTATTTTTATACACGGAATTATCATGACCACTGTATTGTGGTGTGATTTCAGAATAAAAGATGATGTTTCGGATTGACACTGATTTAATGACTTGATACAGTATAGACACATTAATGGTAGACAACGACATAGGTAGCAGCGAGAACGAACAGTGGCAACGGAAACGGATGTGAGTCAGAGACTACCCGAGTACATGACACAGATAATGTAACATAAGTTGCACAGACTACATATTATATTCATAACAACCACAAGAAGTAACAGTTATCTAATTCTAACATTTTCACCAGGTCCTCAGTAAAACTTTGTTTGTAACTCTTGTAAAAGCCTATTTTGCTTGTTTATCATTTATGATATGACACATGTAGATAGGTACAAAAAACATCAAACTCGTTATCTTAATTGTATATAAATTACGTGTCACGTTGTTTGTCCGCGATGGACTCCTAAACTACTTAACCGATTTTAGTCAGATTTGCACACCGTGTGCAGTTTGATCCAACTTAAAAGATACGATAGCTTACATCTCAAAATAAAAAATAAAAATTAACAGAACGAAGTCTGTCCGGGCAGCTAGTTTTTTCTAAAACCTAGTCATAAAGTTGTAATGTGTCTATTAAAAAGATGTATCTTTAACCGACTTCAAAAAAGGAGGAGATATTCAATTCGACTGTATTTTTTTATTTTTGTTACCTCAGAACTTTCGACTGGGTGAACCGATTTTGATGATTCTTTTTTTGATCGAATGCTGGTGTTTGTCATGTGGTCCCACTTAAATTTGAGCTAGACGACTAGTTTTTGAGTTATTTTGAAGTCGGTTATTTTTTCTTGGTAAAATATATACATAGGTACGGAACGTACCTATTACTTACATTTAACTTAAACAAAATAGTTTAATTTTCTCATAAGAAAGCCCTACATAACAAACAAGCAAAGAGAAATTGAAGGCTTGTTACAACTTTCGTTGTTTGTACGAAGTGTATGAAGTGAATAGAGTTAGGTAACTTAACAACACTTGAAGTTCCCAGCAATATTTCCTTCATATGAGTCAAACAACACATTATTGCGACCTACGAATTAGATGAGCCTATAATTTTCCTTTTATGACTGAAGTTAGATGAGGGTGTTAGGGTTAATTATATTTTCTCATATCGCGTGTTTCATTATGCTCTCTGTTCTGATTTTGTAGAGGCTATATCACAGACATGTATATTCTTATAAGTATGTCTGTGGGCTACATTATGTTGGTGTTATTAAAAGCCTACATCGCTATGTGTGAAAACTGAAAGTATTATCGTGCGTTTTTAAAATTAATTTAGGAAAATTATCTCCATTGTTCAAGTACTCATTGCCGGTTTGGATCACTGGAAACTAATTGAGGTAAGCATATTTAGGCGCAGTGGGTGCTTGAATGGGAATTTCTACATTTTCATTTTACTAAGGGAAAATTAATACCGGTTGATAGCCATTCGTAGGATAATAATAATTTTTATATTATTAGGCACAATTAAAACTTCCTTGTTAATGGCTTTGTTGGGCAATAGAAGTTATTACGTCATTCAGACGGTCGGTAGACGGCATTATGAATGTACGGCCTTAGATTGGGCATTAACCATCAACATCTTTCCGCTTCACTATGGAGCAGTTATAACATGCTCTAGTCCTCCTGTTACAAGGGGATTACAACACCTTGAAGATGCTAATTTGATACTTTATCGAACAATAGCAATGTCTACAGTATGCTTTTTTAAGTATATGGTTTTATTTATGGTAGCTTGCCCTGTTTATTTACTTATCGATTTGGGTCAAATCTAGCAAGCCTAATTAGACATACTTCCACTTATCCTAAGGAGTTGCAATTTTAAACATTGCTTTAGTTCTGATGACAATGTATGTGTGTGACAAACTGATACTACTCCCAGGTTTGGCTCCAGCCGAGGTAACTCCTTAATGGTTAACAGGATAGTCCCAAGTTTTGTCTTCAGTGACATTGACAATATAATCTAAATTTTACTAACAAAAAATAACCGACTTCAAATTCTCAAAAAGTACTTGTCAGATCTCGTTCAAATTTATGTGGGACCACATGACAAGCACCAGCTTTCTATTAAAAAAAGAATCATCGAAATCGGTTGACGTGATATTGAGTTATTCGTCAATTTGTCACGCACATCTTAACACAAATAAATAAATAAATAAATAAATAACGCTTCACACTCATAGCCCCACACTAGGATTCACTTTGTCGTGGGTGCCATGGACAACACACAACATAGACAAGGACATTCACACCCAGACCGAGAACAGAAATTCAAACTCATCATTCAAATTTCCGCCTCGCTGGGAATCGAACCCAGGACCCTTGGTGTGGCGATCCGGCATGGTTACCATTGCGCCACACGGGTCGTCAGATTTACGACTTATGTAGTTTTCTCATGGATGCCATTGTCAGATCTCAATAAAATTTATGTGGGACCACATGACAGCCATCAGCTTTCGATTAAAAAAAGAATCATCAAAATCGGTTTGCACAGTCCGAAGTTCTGAGGTAACAAACATAAAAAAAAAAAATACAGTCGAATTGAGAACCTCCTCCTTTTTTTTGAAGTCGGTTAATAAAACCGTATATTTAGTTTTTTAAACTATTACTTGCTCATCTTCAGCTTTCAGTTAAATTTATTTTTCATTATACGCATTGCATCAAAACGCATTCAACTTAAAGCGCTCAGCCATTTTATGATACACAGTAATCTTTAAACTTTGAGCTATACATTAATATATAAATGTCAGACTCTCAGTCTACACGTCTAGACGCTGACAAAGACAAGAACAGACATAGGAGTAATCTAATCTCATCTAATCGCAAGAAATCAGCGACAATAAAATAACTCGAACAGAACCAATCCCTGCATTTCCTCTCGTTTAGATCGCAGAGATTCTGCGCGTTAACGTCTACCGAGAAGATTAGCCAGTCGATTGAATGTTTTAAAATGCCTTATAAAAGTGAATAGATAGGATATTTGGTGTTGGAGAGGGAAAATTTTACCTTATTAGTGTCAAATTCTTATTGAATAGATAGGAAAATTTTACGTTATTATTAGCAAACTAGCTTTTGCCCGCAGCTTCGCCCACGGTAGAGATCGATTTTTTACAAATCCTACTTACTTTTACTTAGTTAGACTTAGTTGCCTATGACTTCAGTAATTTACATGTATCATTTGATAGCGTGAAATGCAAATGAATTTTACTAACGCCATCTATTAACAACATCCTGAACTAAATATCTAGCAACAACAAAATATCGATCTTCCCATGGGGATGTTTTATCGCGGTAAAAAGTAGCCTACGTTACTCTCCACCCTCCTCACTATCTCCACACGCAAAAACCATAGGTACCACATAACAGCTTCGTTGCGACGTGAAAGACGGACAAACAAACAAACAAACACACTTTCACATTTATAATATTAGTATGGATATACACTTAAATGATTCAATTAAACGGGTCTCTAACCCGTTCTGTGGTCAAAATTCGACCGTAAGCGTAAAGGCTATCTATGTATCAGTCTTTAAGAGTCCCCTGCATTTTTCAACGGCTAGAGTAGCTTAAATAGTTGATGAGTAATAGTCGTTGTAGTATGGAACCGGACATTGTGCGTGGCTTGATATACACTTGGCCAGTTTTTAGGGTTCCGCAGTATAACTGGTCGATGCATCGGAGGGTACGTAAAACCATTGATCTCGGTTGTTATCGTAAGATAACAGGCGTTAAGCCATGTCGGAGGTCATCTGGGGGCATCAAAACTTTCGACACTTGGGTTAGCCACTAATCCCTCCACAAGCCCGCACTGGAGCAGCGCGGCGTGGTGGAGTATGCTCTAGGCCTCCTCAAGAGGAGAGATCCTTGCTCAGTAGTGGGACTTAATGGGTTAAACTCATTATAGTATTTATGTGTGTATTTTCGGTGGTCATTGCACGTAATTACGTTACGTAAGTGTTACTTGTCCTTCGACGCTGTTATCAACATAGAATTATGTAGACGACACGCTATTAATCCTTATTAGTATTGGTTGCAAATCCTACAACGTTAATTAGTTTATAATTAATAGCTAATATCCATTGTAAATGTTGAATCAAGTAACAGAGGAGAGGACAGGTGCATTTTCAAGGGGTGGGGGGGGAGGGTTGGGGGGGGGGATAAAACGAACGCTAGTAGCAAAATCTCTGTTCCGTGTTTCGTGAGATGTTTTAGAAAGAAAGAAGAAGAAAGAAAAAACGTTTATTCCTGTGCCCATTAGGTACACACACGAACATAGATCAAAATAAATAAATAAAAAAAAAAACATACAGAAATATACATATTCTATTTTTTAAAACAACAATGAGTATTTACTACATTGGTCTGTAATGCTCGCATGTGTCCAGTGGCACAGAAAATGGAGCTCACTCAGCGTAATGCCGTAGTGGTAGCTACGGCGCTGATTTTCAGTGAGTCCATTTAGTGACGCACGGACGTCAGTGTCTAACTTGCTAGTACAAAAACAGGTTTAAAGGTAAGACAGTGGCGTGACGTATCTCGCTAAGAAGCGACGAGGAGGGCAAAGAGGTGTGGGGGGTATGGGTTGTTGTGGTCCGTTATGGAAAATTTTTCATTGCATCATACTGCACCATGGCAGCAGCTGTTACACACCCGTGCGCTTTCTGCGTTTTCTGTCTATTAATTATGGCACGAATTTTGCTATACTTTTGAAAAATTTACTAAATCAATAATTAAAATATGTTTGCTACAGTTATATAAACTGTATATAGCCGCATACAAGAAGCACTAGGATGACGACTAAGCATATATATTGCTTATAGTCTGCAAATTATGAGGTTAGTGTTTTTAGCAGTTAAATACCTACTAAATTTTATTTATTGATAGAAAATGGATATTATTATTATTGCATAGGTATATTATATATAGGATATTAAATACGTAATTTTAAAAGTGAACTGTGTTGTAAATATTATGTATTGAATATTAAAAATTGTGTGAATTATATTTATTGTATAAATAGTTATTGTAAATTTTATTGATTTAGTTACATTTGAAGCTCGTTTATTTAGTTAGGTGGAGTTAATTTGTAGGCTCAGAAGGTGTGTTTTTAATTTAATTTTAAACGAATTTATGGATTTCAGACTGATCACCGGCGGCGGCAGGTCGTTCCAGATCTTGGATGCGGCAAATTTAAAGCTTCCCTTAAATGCATGGGTTTTGTGACGAGGAATGCACAATGTACCTCGTACCCTGGTTTTACTGGATTGTACATCGCGAGTCCACGACAGCTTCTCGGCAAGATAAGGAGGTATTTGACTATGTAGAACCCCAAACAGAAGAGTAGCTAGGTGTAGTCTCCTACGAGATTCCATTTTTAAAATGTTTGCATTATTTAAATAGGGAGTGACATGCGTGCGGGGAGGAATGGAGAAACAGAATCTTGCGCACGCGTTCTGTACCTTTTGCACGAGCTGGCGACTGCGGGCTAGCAATCTGGGACCATATACCACATCCATATAGTTAAATTTGGATAGAATTAGGGAATCACATAATTTGATCCGGATGTCAGTGCTCAAAAATTGCCGAATTTGGTATAACACCTTTAGCCTATAAAAACAATTTCTGCTAGTGTTTAATATGTGATTTTCGAATTGTAGCTTTTCATCCATTAATAGTCCCAGATTGCGAGCTTCACTTACACGTTCGACATTCACACCTTGGACATTCACACATTTTAAGTCAATGGATCCAATTGCTGTCGTTAAATACTAGTCAGTGGACTTACATTCCATGTAATTAGCCAATTTGGCTACTGACTGTGCGCTACAGCGACTTCGAATTAGGTATTCTAGGTGTGCAAATAATATGCGCTTACTACGAAAGTTTTAAAGAGCTTTTATTTAGTTTTCAAATATTTTTTCGATAGCTAG
Organism: Thymelicus sylvestris; assembly: GCA_911387775.1. NCBI lineage: Eukaryota > Metazoa > Arthropoda > Insecta > Lepidoptera > Hesperiidae > Thymelicus > Thymelicus sylvestris. The sequence continues at coordinate 13,799,505 of OU426895.1, forward strand.
CTATGATAGCTTAGTATAAATAAGGATTATATTGTGTCAACGTATGAGATTTTGTTTTAATTATTAGACCCTAAAATTACAGTAATTTTCCTTAAGACAACCTTACTCTATATTAATACTAGCTGCCCGGACAAACTTCGTTCTGTCAAAAGTTTTTTATTTTGAGATGTAAGCTATCCTATCTTTCAAGTTGGATCAAACTGCACACGGTGTGCAAATTTGATTAAAATCGGTTAAGTAGTTTAGGAGTCCATCGCGGACAAACAACGTGACACGTAATTTAAATATATTAAGATAAAACGCAAAATAAACAAGTCACTACTAACAACTCCTGGTGGAAAAACACGCAGGCTTTAGTAAAATATAACGACGTTCTAACACTCCCCACAAGTTCTTTTGTTGCATAAGGAACCTCATTGTGTTGTGGAGGTGATAAATTTCACCGAACATAATATTATGTTCTCACGTTACGGTTAAAGTTATAAAACCATAAAACATAAAGCTGGCTCTCCGCCAGAGGGCGCAGCAACTCTTCTATCACGGAAACACGACGTTACAATGTGATTTGTTGCAAATTGGTTGCATGAGAATAACTGATGTATTCTTTAAAGTTTACTGTATGAAATGTCTGCAATTACTGAAGGTATTCGACGACAATTAAAGGCATTTGAAGCTTGATTTGTAATGTTTTTATAATGTATCCAGATATAATTTTGGTGTAAAATAAAAATGATTTTGTTGCTCTTTTTTGTTTCTATGTTTGGTATATATGTATTCTACGAGTATGTGGTGATATCTTCAAAACAGACACTGTCTTCAACACTTTATTTTCATAAATCCCTAATTACAATATTTTTTGCAACTGTAAATATTTTGTCTTTGTCTTTTCACACAACTAAATTCCGCATTTGTCAGGCCCATGACGGCTCTAATTTACAGAATGTATCGAACCTTACCTAACATAAGGTTAATTAAATTAATAATTGTTTGTCTACCCTCATCTAATATACATACGATTACTATTCTTACAAATAGTACAATCAGCAAAAGAATTAGGTATGCAGGGCATGATAAAACTCGTTACGTTTAAAATTACAGAATGTTTCTGTTATATCTTTTTATCTTTAAATCATACCTTACGTATATATACAGCATTTAACATTGATAATAACACAAATATTCCATAATATTCAAAATTAATCAACGTTTATACCATGCCCTGTGTATCTATTTTGCTGACTGTACATGTTTACCTATTTTGCTGACGATACATACATGTATGTTAGCTGTCGACCACCGTTACAAAGTTACGAACCCCCATTAGTGAGTCAAATGGAGTGAACGGTCCAGTCGGGATCAAGAACTCCGTAACCTTTGAGCTACGAAACTCGTAGCACTTCTTCGTAGATCAAAGCGCGGTATGGTCAAACTTCTTGTATTATTATTCTTGTTGGCGCCATTTGGCAAGTTTTACTTTAAACTTAAAATAAATCAAACATTAATCTTAAATATAATAACACTGCATTATTAAGAAAATTAAAGTAATATGCCAATTTATGAGTTATGATTACATAATATATGTATGTATTAATAAGCCAAAAACCAAATGGCGTAGTAGTGTCTTTATCAGAAATTTACATAAAAATACAGTGAAAATATAATAGAAAAATCTCATGTGTCCATTATGTGACCATTTATTTATTCATTATTACATAAAAATTCAATTTAGATTGAATTAATAGAATATGAATTAATAGTATTACTTTACTACGGTTACTTGATTACGGTTAAAGCTTTCCTCCGATAAACTTTACGTTCAAGTCAATTACCGATACCGTACGTGAATTCCGATCGTGATGGCACTGTCTCGATGTCGTGCCGGAATTTGGGAATAGTGTTTAGTGTAGCACGAACACGACATTGCACGCTACAGTAATTGTCAGTTGCCGTATTTCGTAGGGAATTTATCTACAATCAGTCTACAGTACTAGAATACGATCGATAGTCATTGAAGTATAATGTCATAGAAGAGACATCTCGAACAAAATTTGTTCCCGCCGGGAAGTTCTAATTTCAAAATTGAGCCCCCGTTCTCCTTTCAGAATCGAACGAATCCATTTTAAATGCAGCCGCTCAGCGCCAATTCATAGGAACATACATTATGTTCGCGGTGTCTGTTCTATACCCTAGTAATAATACTTCAATGTAGATAGTAACTTTTTTACGAACTATAATATAACCACTCTGCCATTATTGCTATTCGCAAATATAATTTCTTTTATCAACTACTTTCATTATGCGATTTTTGCCATTTATTTAATTTCATGCAAAATGTGAACAGTTCTTTCTATCATTTTTTCTATACTTTTCCTTTTTAAGGGCTGATCCTAAGAGCCTTACCGTGCCCAAGACCCCTATTTTAATCTAATTTTACTTATATATAGATTTATTTTATTTCCAGGGTGGAGGGATGAGTTTCCATTAGAACCTTCTCATTAGCGTCGAATTGTTTCTTATACCGTGGGACATGTAGTGGTTATTATTTTACAAATTATTTTAATTAGTTTTTTTACATTTTAATAAACTTACGCCCCAACTCAGAGTCACTAATGGTTACTTTAATCGCTTCTTAGTAGAATCACGATATAAATTCTGTACTAAGGAGCGACTTAAGTAACTGTTAGTGACTCGGAGTTGGGGCGTTAGTATTTCTGAGCTTTGTTATAACTTATAACAAAGTATTCCTCTTGAATCCTCTGAAAATGCAAGATATATCTGATAAAAGCAATTCAAGTCGAGAAAATTGTTTAATGTTGACAAAGTAAGAGTAAAGTACTACTCTGCGTACCTACTAAGTACGCTCTGCGAAATGAAACGTGCAAAAGAAATCTGGAAATACGTGTACGGTTATAAAATTGAAATTCTTTGGACAAAGATTTTTTTTTATTTTATTAAAAGAAGCCTAAAATTTTGTATTTTTTAGTATTTAGTCCGTATAAATAGAAAGAACGTTTATCTTAATACCTTCAAAGTAATTGGATTCCAAGGTTTAAGTACTTATTATAAGTACTATTATTTCTTTTGTGGTTTAAGCCTAATTCACTCCACTCCACTACTTTCCTTTTTGTTTCTAAAAAAAAAATATGTAACCAAGATGACCCGATTCAGATATCCGGAAGTAATATCAGGTAATTCCATCACGCACGTCATTCCGAATGCCATCGTTAATTTGGAAAATTATTAAAACGAAAGAGCCTGTGTCCATAAAATAGTAATAAATTCCTCAGTTATCCACATTTACTGCGCGATATTTTGATGACACTCGGCTGTTACTCGAATGAACTTCCGTGGACTCTTACTTTTATAGACTATTCCACCTACGAATATGTTAAATATTAAAATATTCGGTTTATGACCCCTTCGTACGTGACTGCCTCATACTTCACACGTCATTTATCTATGCTAATAATAAAAGTTTGGTGCCGTATGGTGCATGTTTTATTATTATCTCACGTCAATGGTGCTTTTTGGTGGTGCTTTGGTATGAATAGTTACAAATATTAATATGTAGAGTGGACTCCGTTACAGTTTTGACATTATAGTTTCGAGAATCCAATCCGACAAGGCTATTTTCTATACTATAGAAAATAAATTGACACAGAAAATGTATAAAATCAAGTCACGATCGAGGGAATGAAGTCAAGAAAGGAGCCATTTTTGTTTATCGTGTTTCTTTTTTATGAAAATTTTTTTCGTCAGTATTAGGTATTTCATTCAATTTGAAAATGTCTAACAATATCTACTTGTAAAGGAATTTTACTTATAAATTCACTTCGTTACGTTGAACAATAGTATTTTTTTTAGTTATAAAATAATATGAATGTACTGTTTAATTATAATGATGAACGTAAGCTGAGTGATAACAAAATTAATGACTTATTAATTTTGCCATTTTGGTTTTAGACCACTCATGCTACGCTGTATGGTTACTGTAGCAATTAAAATAAAACTATGGCAAATAAAATATATGTATTAATATATTTATATATATAATAAACACTCAATAAATACTAGAGACCCGGTCGGCAGTTGAAATTCAACCACAGCGATTAAAGTAGGTTCTATAAATTAAGTTTCATAACTTTGAAATATATTTTAAAATTTCAAAAGTCGAAAACAATTTAGTGTGACACAAATATAAACAAATTTTTATTTTTTACATCAAAAATACAACTTAAGTTGTTACCAAAGTATTAACAAAGCAATAGGAGGGGTTGCGATGGAATCCGGTGCACAGTAGTCGGCAGTAATTGGCAACTAGTCAAGGGAATAGGTTTTAGCGACGCAATGAGACGCTTCTACGTAGAAATCGATACAGCTGGGTACAGTGGGCACTAGCCTAGGTATAGGTAAGCAGATGATTCACTATTACCGCATAAAACATCTATTATTGCCATCATAATAATAAGAATTATGTTTCTGAACCGTAAACAGCTGAGAAGTTTACGGGTTATTGTACAATTATGAAAAACTTCAGGACGTAAACATGTTTATTCCTGGTACAAACAGCTGAAAGAGGTCGACATCTGATGTAAATGGGGCAAATTATTGCCTTGTTACTTTGACTCTGTTATTCTTTGATTAATTAATACGTAATGCGTATAATGATATCCCATCAAAAACATAAATGTAAAGTAAGAGTCAATTTCAAAAAAAAAGAATTGAGATCTAAATGGGTGCCAATTTCTGTGTAGAAAAGCCTAAAATTTTAGTCACAAGAACATGTAATTCAAGCTCCACATTTGACTTGGTTAGTTTTCACGTACCTACCTAGGCTATATTATATCTATGTAATTAGCTTCGTCAAATCTGTTAGGTTGATGACTTATGACACTCTTCTCTAATTTGGTTTGTTGGTTGCTAACTAATGAAAACTAGCCAAGTCAAATGTAAAGCTGAATTACATGTTCTTGTGACTAAAATTTTAGGCTTTTCTACACAGAAATTGGCACCCATTTAGATCTCAATTCTTTTTTTTTGAAATTGACTCTTACTTTACATTTATGTTTTTGATGGGATATCATTACTTTTTGTATAGAAATTAACTGCAATTAATTCAAGCATTATTTCAATTATTTGTTTGTGTTCAATGACATCGTGCAACAATAAATTTTGAAACAATACTTCGAATTACTTTAAACTGGTATAATTACGGAAATAATACAAAATTTTGTGGTGTAATCTTGTAGATTAGAGAAAAATAATTTTTCACACATTAAAAATAAAACGACGTAATACACTGGAAATAACGTCTCCTGACGAACCACTAATCTTCACGTAAATGTATATGTGCTATGCACTTCTCACAGGCACTTGGGACACTGAACATCTTCCTCCCGTTGAAAGCTTCAGGAAGTACTAAAACTGATATGTTTCGTTATATATTCACCTTGGTATCCACATAATGACCAGATGTCATCAATTTTGATTGCTACTCTTAAATTTCAGGCATTTTAAGTAAGTGTTTCTAATAGAATCAATTTTTTGAAAAATTATCATAAAATGATAAAAATTTACTACTTTCAGATTTATTCCTTTGTATTCACCCGACTACCTATCTGCATGCCAAATTTTAACTTTCTAGGTCACCTGGAAGTTGGATATAGTTTTGATCTATAGGTCAGTCAGTGTTAAATTTCTCGATTTTTGGAAGTTAATATCTAAATAACCGTTTGAGATGTGTTTATGAAATTTGGAAGACGTATGTATTTCGCAAGTCTTAATAAATGAGCCAAATTTGACAGGTTTATGTTGAATAGTTTTTGAGTTACGAGGTGGTCAAAAGTGGCTCCAAATGGTTCGTGTAATATTACACACGGTGCTGCTCGTCAATTCTGTTAGCTAAGAAATTGACTTGACACGCTCCGCGTGTCTAGATCAATTCTGTTAGCTAAGAAATTGACTTGACACGCTCCGCGTGTCTAGATATTATGAAAATGGTCCTTTTGTCTCATTTCTTGTCAAATTTGGTGTTGATGCCAAAAATTTATTGGCATCATGTTTATCAACATAATAAATCATTATAAATATGCTGTAAGAATAACAATATCTATTTAATCAAGGAATATTACGAGTATAAGCATGATTGTATTACCTTGTTCGTATCTATTCGTTTAAATCTCTATGTATGAAAGATTAGAGTAGTATTTAGTACAAAAATTGCTGACGTGAAAATTGTTTCAGGAAATATGGTTATTTTACGCTACTGGTTACAGTTGAAATCTTAATGGTTCAAACGTATTCAAACGTCCGTATGTATCATAATATGAGTATCATATTTTCACCTAAGCTTTTATTGATAAACACTAACAAGAAAACAGCTTTTTGCCATGTAAGCGGGTCTGTCGTCATTTTCTTGGCCAGCAACGCCAACGCGTTGCCACGGTAACGCCCCCAGTGTTACTAATGTCCATGGGCGGCGGTGATCACTTACCATCAGGTGACCCGTCTGCTCGTTAGCCTGCTAAAAGCAAAAAAAATAAATGTAGAAAACATTTCAAAGAATATCTGTTGTTGTCATGGAATAGCCATTGTAGCAAAAGTAGGTCGTAGAACTCGTAGATACAAGAATATTGAAACGTGCGTTCTATAAGAGACAATGTGCTGGTGTATTTGGATGAAAATGTCTTTTGTTTTTTTGAAAGTTAGGCTCAGTGACTATTGTCACTTTACTTATTACTAAAAGTACAGAAAAGTAGTAGTAGAGTAGAGTTTGAACAGTACGAGTAGGACGACCAGAAATAATATACCCTCGGGGTTTTACCAGTAGGACAAAATACCTAGTAGGACCATGAAAACACACCCGCCGTGGCCTCATCTGTTGTTCATTAGAGTGTACCACGAGCAAAAGAATTTGATTCAAGGTTTAATAAACCTAGTAAAACTTCTACAGCTCAAATTCCAAACTGCGCCCAAAATAAATGTTAAAAGTAAAAACAATTTTATCATTCCTGTCACACGAATCGAGTAACTTAATATCATTTGAAAATATTTTTAAGATTTGGGAAAAACAAAATTGTTTATGTCCCGAAGCTATGGATTTGAATGTTCGCCATGGATGAATAACGATCTACCGCTGGAATGAGAAAAACGGATATGGTCGGCCTCAGACCTCCATTGTAATATATCATTGCCGTTTTTATTTGGGAATCCAACAACAACTGGCCATTTATTATTGCGGACAGCGTTTATTTTTTGCTCATAATTATCGAGTTATGATTAACTTTCTCTTTGGCTAGAACAAAGCTTAACATTTTGTTTTCTTTGTTTCAGGTTAACGAATGACTGCCTACATCCAGGTTCGGAATTGCTAAACTTTTCAAGTGTCTATTTAGAAAAGTGTTAAATAAAAATTGTTTAAATTAAAATCAAACAAATTCAGATCAGATTCTAAATCAAGATTAATAACTAGAAAGTTTAGTGGCAACCGGTTTGTGATTTTAAAAAAATCTCTATCATGTCGCTTTAAGCACGAGACGTGTTACTTGTTCAACGTCACAACGCGAACTGCAACAAAACAGCGATGGCTTGGCCTGAAGTTGTGCGATGAGGCGGCGGACGAGGAGGAGGGGATGGACGAGCCCAGCGCCGCCAAGCGGCCGTCCGTGTTAACTATAGACCGGGCTGCTTTCCTTCTTCTGAGGGTAAAGAGAGCCTTTAAGAAGAAACGGCAGCAAAGAAAGGAAAAACAGTAAGTATTTAAGTATGCCTTTTATTCTATTCATCTATACTAATATTATAAAGAGGAAAGCTTTGTATTTTTGTATTTTTGTATGTTTGCAACGAATAAACTCAAAAACTACTGAACCGATTTTCAAAATTCTTTCACCATTAGAATGCTACATCATTCATGAGTAACATAGGCTATATTTATTACTAGAAAAAATTAGGGATCCTTGCTAAAACATCACTAACGTGAACCAAAGTGTGAAAAAATTTGCTTAAAATTTTCTTTCATCGCATACGCTGCAGAAACTATTGATGATAGAAGAAAAAAATGTTCTACAATATTATAGAACATATCAATATCTACAAAAAACCTCGCGATAGTATATGTCCTACTATTGTAGTTATGTCACTATGAGATGGAGAGGGAGGGGGAGTTGGAGGGGGAGGGGATGTGAGAGAGGGGGAGGGGGAGGGAGAGGGGGAGAGGAAGAAGGAGATGGAGATGGGGAGGGGAGAGGAGAGGGAGTGGGAGAGAGAGAGAGATAGAGAGGGAGAGGGGGAGGGGGAGGGGAGGAGAGAGGGAGCGTGAGAGGGAGGACACGGAAACTATAACGGCTAAGAACGGCTGTACCGATTTTAATGATCTCTGATTTGTTACATTCTTAGGCGATACGAAGTTCGCCGGGTCAGCTAGTCATAGATAAGTTAGTTGTTACCTTACTAGAGATGTTGTAAGTTATCAGAAACATATGCAAATGCTTTGTTACTTCTGATGATAATGGTCAGTGACTCGGGAATCTTTACTTTGTCTGGCAACCACATAACTAGAAATCTACGGCATCACGATTTTTATGGATTTTTTTAATATGGAAATAGCCGGCAAACGAGCTGACGATTCACCTGATGATAAGTGGCTATCGTCGCCCATGGACATCAGCAACACCAAAATATGGTAAAGGTTGAGGTAATAATTGCACCGTCAAGTTAAATCTTATTAAGCGTATAGGGTTTTCACCATCTTGAAATACCGAAGTGCTTGCATAATCAGGTAATTATTCTATTTTATCTTTATACATACAAATAGAAAATTAGAAAGGAAACATTACCACTAATAGAAGAAAACTACAAACATTAAATGAAAAGTATCAATACTGTTATTACGTAGAAACTATAACAGCCGGTAAATAAATAACGCTACACGCAATATTTCTCACTAATAATAACTGTGTCGTATTTGGCACGAACACACAATTATGGCAACACAAACGACTAAACCAGAAAATCATGTGTCGCGTAAATGGTTGCCGTAGGCGAAAATCATTGTAGAACTATATCACTACGCTGTATAAAAAAAAACTACATTATCATTTAGCTATCTCCAGATAATCTCCAAAAGTACGGTACAAGTTTTCATGAGACCTTTAATTTATACAAATAATAAGTATTTGTCAATCTTTGAAAATATGTTTTTTAATATATTTTGTATAAGAGTTCAATTTTTTTTTATTTTTTGAACCCTTTGCTCAATTTTTAAAGTTATAGTTTTATCTAATGACAACATCAAATACCTCCTCAATTGTTTACAAATATGTCTATTTCAAAGATCGTAACATTTTGTAATGCTTTTTTCTCATCTCACTTCACTGTACGTACCTACACAGTCATATCCAACCAATGTGTGGTTAACACAATAACCGCCATACAATCTACCCATCTAATCTTTTTTCCCAGACACCAGAAATCCTGTCTGTTTGAAAAGTTTCATTTTAATCCGTAGAACGTAGCCACAGAATAGTTTGTTCTTTAACAAACTTGTCTATTCTTGATTCAGATTAAAGAATCTGAGGGACAAGTAAACATCAAAACATCACAACACCTACATCTTAACAATAACATCTTCACAAACTTTCAAATTTATAATTTTAGTAGCATTAAATTACTGATATTAATATTAACGTTCATATTCTTTCACGTACAAGCTTAGGTAAACCAATTCCAGTGAAAATTTGACGTGTAGAAATGATTACAAAGTTTTTGGTCCTACAAAGCAAATAGCCAAATACTAGTTTTACTAGTGTGTTGCTAGTAATTTACATACTGTAACTATTTCTGTCCGCAAGATAGCATTGTGATTTGAACACTGAATCCCACAGACAGAATCAAATTCTGGTCGCACCTACCTTTAATTTTGTTGTGGAGGTTCTGTTTCATTGTACTAATAATATTTGTTTTTTTAAAATTGATCAAACGAAATGTTTGGATATATAATCGAATTTTTATCGATAATTTCTTGTCCACACATTTCGTTTCATCAAGTTTCAAAAAAACACATTGTGTAGTTTTCGTACAGAAGCCGTAGTTGACTGATATTTTTAAATGGAAGGCTAAAATAAAAATTTAGGTATAAGAAAAATACTTTGCCATGTTTTTCACACATGCACATTTACACAATTCATCGCAATCTAGTGATGTCAAATAATTTATCAAGTTGCTCTTACTGTGAATATCATAGGAAATACAAATAACGTAAAAATCGTTAGACTTATTAAAAGGGCTCGTTAAACATTACATTCGTCACATCGTAAATCATTTTCTGTATTATAAATGGGAGACAAATTGTAAAAGATAAATAACTGAGTTGTTACTTAACAAATTAATTGACATACTTCTAATTGGCAGCCAGAAATAACTAGTCAAGTCCGAATCCACGCAAGTTTAGGGTTCTGTAGGTATAAATGAAATTCATAATATTACGTTGATTGACACATGAATATTGAACATGAATAAGGCATGATATTAGAACGAAAATACATACTTCTGTGTTGTATCCATGAGTAGGTCTTCAAAAGACCATTAAGGAATTTCAAATTAAAGAAAGTAGTTTTCCGTTCTTGAACTTTCCACCTTAACCCACAAAACATAAAGCTTAAACGAATGCAGCTGCTTCTTATCAACTTTATGTATATAAAGTTAGTTGTCATTCTAGACACGTACCTTATGTAATACTCTCTCGGCGAAAGGAGAACCCCGGTTTCCGGCCACGAATTATATGTAATCTGTGCTAGCACATAAGACTGGACAAGAGTAAACTATATACATAAAAATTCGTCTTGTTTACTAAATAAACATATTTAAATCTTAGCCTCATTTGCAATCGCCAAATGAACAAAATAAAGAAAGAAGTTCCCATTGTATTTACCTCATTACAAACGATTTTATAATCGATTGATTAAGGAACATATGTATTAAATTAACTATTTATTAATTATAAAAACAATATTTATTCCTTTCTGATATGTTTTCATGTTCTATATAAAGCTAAACTATTTAATATATAATAATTACCATTAAATCCTTTAACGACATCGTTACGCTTATTAAAAGACATTTTGAGTTTAACTTATCTGTGTAAAAAAGTAAAAGAATATTATGATGACATTTATGACAATTTAATTTTTGCACAGAGTACTTAATCACTATGTTCTATTGCATTCGCTTTTCGTTTCGTGCGTTGGTGAATGTGTTTTTGATACAATTTCTAGATTTGCTTTTCTTACTACCACTGCCCGAATATTGGAAATAGGAGTATAGCGCCTCCTGCATAATTTCTTGAAGAAATATTGATATATTTTGATGATAATGAATAAAATATCTTTAAAAAATTAAAATACCTGTATTACACAAACTTTTTGACATTTTTTTGGGTAAAACGCATTAAAGTGGGTAGGTAGTATTATACTCACCTACTCAGTTTTAACCATTATGGTTTAAGTAGTATTTATTTATTTATGGTCTTCATTATATTCCTGACATTGTCTATATACTCGTAGGTGTTTGAGGTAGTAAGTGCCTAGTAAAACGCATATTCAGTAGATAGGTACTCACCAACCGGTGACCAACCGACCTTACGTTACCCATAATAAACGAGAACTTTATCAAAAACATATTTTTTTCATCAGCACTGTGACACGAGTGTGACATAATCATAACCCATATTTAAGGTGATTCATTAGGATTTCATTAGTTGGCCATTGCTAGCAGACGTGAAAATTGGAGAAATTAAAGCTTTTACAATGATCTAATTGACCACCAATTTTCATTCTTGTCTATTCTGGGCCGGTGTCTCTATGGAAGATGGGGTTCTCCTTTACTTGTCTTATAACACGAAGCAAAGATGTTGTCACCTCAAAACCCAGAGAATTATTCGTATTGAGAATTTTGTCTTTGTGAATTTGTAGCTTTGGTTAAGGAACATCTGTTTTTAAGACAATGGTCAGGTGTCTTTCCACCTTAGTTTTCTATAATACGTGGTATTAAAATAATGACAGCTCAACTAGAGTATTGCTTAAATCATCATGCATCTTAACTCTTTCTGATTTTCATTGAATTGGAAAATTTATTCGAGTTCGATTAAATCTCTGCATTTTGTGATTGCTTCGCAGTGGAAAGAAAACTCTTAACTATTTTAACAACCTTTTACGTTGAAGAATCCTCTCTTCAAATAGATTTCATGATCGGTAATTCAGTAGCGTAATATGGCTTTAATGTCATTAATAATATAAATACACTTTTTATACTAAATTTAAATAAATAAGTCTTAAATTTAAGTTAAATTCTTCGAAATGTAATGTATGTATAACTATAATTTGTATAGCTCTCTTATGAAGTTCTCTTATTCCCTCATAGATACTATCATCAGAATAAAATAAAAATAATATACTTAAAATAAAAAAATCTAAAATAAGAAACATTAAAAATAAATCAACTGAACTCAAAACCGCCGCTATTTATTGCAGTCGTTCAGAAATAAGTATCGGTGAGCTTGGAATGCTAATTTCATTAGTCAAATAATTCTCTTCTCTGCTAAGCATAGTATGGAGTCTAACTAAATTTTTCTTTCATAGATCTTGTGATCTTTCTTACTACATTGGTGGAATTCATTATAAAAATAATACAAATTATAATCAGTATGATATTTATTTAGTCTTTATTCAGTTTACAACATGTTAGGATTAGATGTTGTGTCAAGTTTAATTCCTTCCACTTTCGTTGTCTGTGCGTTTGCTTTTTCTTGTAAACCTAAATCTTTCTTCACAGAAGACTGTGCGGGTTGAGGTGGTATTAACTTCATAGTCTTGAAATCGTTTCGTATTTCTTTATCTCCAACGATTTGTATAGCATCTTTGCTTATTTCCTTCTTTTTGTTTTTACCATGCTCTATGACCATGTCTTTCTTTTTCGGAAAGAAGAAAATTTCGACTGCTTTTGGTTTGATTGGGTTATTTAGTTTATTTGGCAGTGCGTTCTCCAAAATAAATGGTAAAAATGGGAATTGGTTTTTTTGTTGCATTGGAAATTCTTTAGTTGGAATTTGTTTAGGATTAAATTCAAACATTACTGTATCTTCGCGGACATTCTCATGAGAACCACAACATAAGTATGATGTTTCCGGTTCTTTGTTAAAGGAAAAAAGGTCATTGCCTGTCAGGATTTTCTTGAGGAGTTCCGACGGATTATTTTTTGGGAAGTTTCTGGAATATTTTGATGAGCAAGGACAAGATTCTTCTATAAGAGTTTCAGTTTTCGGAGCGAAAATGCCAGAGGAATGAACGGAATTTTCATACTTTTTGAAATCTATAAAAAAAAATTAGTTTAAACTAAAACTTTGATTTAATCAGGTAATTACATAAACGATTAAAAAATACTTTCTCGTACACTGACCTTCGGGCTTAGCCATGAAATAAAATGCAAAGTCCATTTTTCCAAGATTAACCATAGAATTGGTAAATGCTGGCAACGTTCTCAGTGTCTTTGTATTATCCCGATAAATGGCCGAAACCAAAGGGATAAGTAAAGTGAAATACATTGAATACAGCATTTTCTATAAGTACAATTAATTGAAATTAGTTTTTAGTATGAAGTTAATAATTGATTGATTGTATCCTAAATAAAACGGAGAAACGAAAATGATAAATGTAAAATTAAATCGAAATTCAATCTTTATGTAAAGATCCACACAGTTAAGATTTTCGATAATTCGACTTCAAAAAATGAGCTTTGGGGAAAAACAGTAATTTTGCTTACACCGGCCTCCACGCAGCAATAAAAGTAAATATTCAATTGGAAAATTCAGAGCAAATCAAATTTGCTCCCTTTCGAAACGCCTATTCCAAAATTTATCGGAAATTTATTTTATGTTTCAATTTTCGTAATACAATTTGTTGTTTTATGATTATGGTTATAACATGTTTACCGCTTTTGTTATAATCCATACTAATATTATAAATGTGGAAGTGTGTTTGTTTGTTTGTTTGTTTGTCCGTCTTTCACGTCGCAACGAAGCTGTTATATGGTATGGTTTTTGTGTGTGGAGATAGTGAGGAGGTTGGAAAGGAACGTAGGCTACTTTTTACCGCGGTAAAAAATCCCCATGGGAAGATCGATATTTTGTTCCTTGCTAGATATTTAGTTCCGGAAGTTGTTAATAGATGGCGTTAGTAAAATACATTTGCAAGTTGTGATTGCAATTACGCTATCAAATGATACAATATGTACATGTAAATTGCATAAGTCATAGGCAACTAAATTTAACTAAGTAAAAATAAGTAGGATTTGTAAAAAATCGATCTCTACCGCGGGCGAAGCTGCGGGCAAAAGCTAGTGGAAAATATTTTATGTAACAATTCGACATCACGGGTTGTTAAATCACTTGATAGAATGTAAAATTGCAAAGAAATATCAATCCGTGTGTGGTCACCGTCGCTCACGGACAATAGAAACCTCAACGATACATTATCAGCCAAAGGAAGAAGAAAAAAATTGAATGTTCTCAATGTCGAACAGCTTTTAAACTAGTAATATAGACAATTGTATATAAATTATACGTTTTATTTTTAACAACAGTATTGGTATTTGTTTATTGCATAGTATACATATATTAAAAAATTTATTGAAAACATCGCATTATTTGTACAAACATACCGCGGTCATTATTCAATCTGCAAGCTAAGCCACTTGAGTTGGTTTTATGAATACGATACGAAATACTTAGCGTTAACAGTATTTCTATCATAAAAATTTTATGCGAGACCATCGAACTTCGCATGGGAGTGTTCAACTTTGCGGGCTATTTTAAATATAATTTGTTAAATATTCTTGATATTTTATGCCTTTTTGATTTTGTAACATTTACTTGTTAGTATCGTCTTGTTCTCTGAGAAAATATTGAGTACATAAAACTCAAACCATTGATTCAAATTTCAATTCACTATTTGTCTTTGATCTTCAGAAAAAATCCACTGTGGAAACTGCTTTTGCATACGAGACGGGTGCCGAAATTGTTTCATTGAATAGAGAACGCCATGTAGGGTTTACGAAACCTGAAAGCCGAAACCAAAAAGACAATCAACTGACTTACGAAAACGTCCTACAAAACATACAATATTTATGGGAGTAAATACGTTTCGAACCACATTAAAATGTACGTGAAAATGCAACCTAACCGTATTACGTTTTCCGGGACTTAAACGTTTTGGAGTGTAGATGCAAAAGCACTTAAGCATGCGACGTGCTGTCGTTCTAATTTAATGTTCAGGGTGTAGCTGGAGCTCTTACGGTCAATATCAGGCTGTTAATTGTGTTGTTGTCAAACAATTTATTATTATGTGCAGTAATTGACAAAAAATCAAAAAAGCCATTTATGGTGATTTATAATAATGTGGTGTCATTATTGATATAGTAAAGCCAAAATTCTTCGAATTTTAGCTTTAGCATGCTTTCGCATGAAACTGTCGTATAATATCGTATTTTTATTAAACGGTTTTATGTAGCTTGCCCTGTTTTTTGGGTCAAATCTTGAAAGCTGATTTAAATCTACTTCCTTTCATCCTACGAAGTTGAAATTTTGCATATGGCTATGGTTCCGATGACAATACATTTTTTTTTTATTTTTTTTTTAGATAAGCATTACCTGATATTACTTTTAGGGTTGGCTCCAGACGAGGGAACTCCTTAACTGCTAACAGCACGGTCACAATTTTTTTTCTTTTTTACAATGGCACTATAAAACTGTTTATTTAGTTTTTAAACTATTAACTTGTTATAATTAGAACTTCTATCAACGTCTATAGATCATAATACATCACTGAAGAAGCTTCTATCTACATATCAACGCTAGAAAGCAAACACGTAGTAAACGACACTGCCGTCCTAACGAAGAGTGCAATAAGTCGATTTTTTGGGCAAATTGATTTAAGACCTTATGAAGTTACAGATAAGGTCTAAATTCAATTTTCCCAAAAACTCGACTTATTGCACTCTTCGTTTGGACGGCAGTGTGGTTTACTACGTTTTTGCTTTCTAGCGTCGATATTGATATCACATACTATTTTATAACATGTCCTATACCCTAATAATCAAAAATGTTTTGTTCATTGTGAACCATACCGGTAATTACAATGGTCGATGTGTACCTATTGCATACTTATAAGCATTACCTAAATAGTAGCCATATATATCTCGATAACCCTGATTTTTTCCTAATTAATCTTACGCCCGCGCGCCCCAACTCAGAGTCACTAACGGTTACTTAAATCGCTCCTTAGTACAGAATTTGTATGGTAATTCTTTACTAAGGAGTGATTAAAGTAACCGTTTGTGACTCTGAGTTGTGGCTTTAGTCACTCGTCTTTTCATATCATTTCATCTTTTACTTGAAACATAGCAAAGTAACCTGAAGATCGAAACATAGCAAAATATGAGTGATGACATTAATAGGTATTACCGCAATGACGAGCTATTTCAAGTACGTGGTTTACTACTAGCGAAACTAACGTAAACTGCCAGTTAAACCTAAAACGGATTCCATTCGATTTTACACTCTACAACGAACATTATTCCCATACTCGTCGTAAAGTGTTCTTATGCGCGTTGCATGTGAGCGATAAAGTTGCTAAATCGTATTTATTTATAAACGACGATTGGGCTCATAAACTGTTCGATATGCCCGACATTGGTCTCGGTGGAACGCTAAGCATCCGAACGATACTCACGTACTCAGCATTTGCTGTTATGGTAGGTCTATTTTATGCTATTACCTTTAGTGCAGTGGCTTCTATTTTCGTTAATTATTATCGCGCTTTTCATCAAGCCTCCATTAATCCAAGCGTTTGTCCAAAGAATTGTAATATTTAAAGTTTGGAGATTTTTGTATGATTTTTCAAAGCACTTCTAACGCCGTGTTAATTATAATCATTACTTTGTCTTGGGTATAAAATAAAAGCTCAAGGGCTGACTTCATTTTAAAACTTCTAAGAAGGAGTTCCCGTGGTCGTGCTACATCCGGTTCAACAATATTCTTTTTATTTAATTTTCCTGGGCTTCGTACTACACGAAGCAATATCTACGGAATTTCTTTGTAGGCTTTCTTTTGTATATTTTACTTTTATGCAGTCAATGTGTCACTTCTACTGTCTTCAAGAAGTTCTTTTCAAATTATATAGTTAATAGCTTTCATCGTATCTTCCACTCACCTAAAACAATTTAGATTTGATCTTATAACTATATTCCCAAAGTGTACCTCAATAAATTGTTTCTTTAAACTGGGATCGTCCAAATATTAATCTTCTGAAACAAGTCTATGGGGCACATCTGGTTAAAATGCAAATTAGTTTACTTAGTAAACATTTTGTTAGATTTCGAGGTCTAATTCTGTACGTTGCGTGTTATAAATTTGAATGCGTGTTGTTTTTAGATATAATTTTGTATTGTTACTCGTGGGTTTAATTAAATAATGATTAATCTAAGCCATAAAAAGTTGTGTCTTAGCACTGTAATATTGAAGTTAATGTGGACAATATTTCGGCAAGAAAATTGTCTGGATTTTTTTATGTGATTGTTTTATGTGACTGAAAGACATGTCTATAAAGACAAAATAAACATCAATCTGCATACTTCATTCAAAATAACTTTCATGTATACCTACTTAACTCTATATTGCTATATTTTTTATCACAATCTGTTGTATAAATGTAAGTAACACAAACCAAAAGAAGTTATTGAGAATCAGCTTGCTGGCAAAATCTATTCAATAAATAAAAGCATTCTATAAGCTTTCAGTGCAGTTTTACAAGGCCTCCTACTGAGTGACTCAGCGTGTGTATGAGGCCATTGAATGGAAAAGGAGACATTATTTACGATTCAAGACAGTGCAAGGTTGTAAAGAAATATTAGTATCTGAATAAATACCGTTTTTACTTTCAAAAGGTTGTGTCTACGAATACAGTAGTGACGCAGAGCAAAGCAAATATCGGCAACGGTACAGCTCCAGATAGAAAAGCAATTTTAGATCCTAAAAGAAGAAATGAGCTTATCGATGAAGCCTTTTTAGAACAGAAGGATATGCTCTTGGACATGGTGACAATAAAATAACTTAATTTTAACTCTATTGAAATGAATAATATATTCATGTACGAATGAAATTATTTATCCTCAGACTTCTTCCGAGGTTCTATTAATAGTTGAAGCCATGGGCATGGAAGTCTTAGTTTTGAAAAATGTATAACTAACTACGAATAAAAAAAGTTTAATTGATTACGTAAATAAATAGTCTGAAGGTTTAAAAGGGATATAAAATGACGTTTATTCTAGTAATATCTCTGTGTTAGATATTTATGTACAAACTGAACTCGAAGTGCGGGCTTATCAGTTTAGCCTAATGGCTATCTGGTTCAGCGTAATGTCAGTTGCTGGAGACTTCATTAAGCTCGTAATACGAATTACCTCCTGTATATCGAATATTTGATGATTCTAGAACGTTTAAAATATTTTAGTATCCGTAAAATATGACCTTCTATCCACTTACTTAAGTTTAGTTATCCCAACTATTTTCAGACATAATCCAGTTTATAGTTACTATCAATAAGATGATAAAATGAAATTTTTACGCAAACATTAAGTATAAATATTGATGAATGTGCACTGAAGTGGAACCTGTAAGTAGGTTAATTTCTCATCTAAGGAGATGAATAAAGTAATCTTAATAAACTGAATTTTGTAATAGTTAGAATCAAAACTAAAAGAAGTTCGTGATAAAAAGAAGAAAGCAGATCGAGTTGAAAATACAAATGAGACGGAATTTCAATGTGAACCGATACCGAAAAATGTAGACGTCGTATTAAAAGGACATGGCATTAGCGGAATTGGCGAAACAGATGTTCGGCTTAAATATGGAGAGGACGGTAAATTGACTTACACAGTTTTGTTAGGACTTAAGAATAAGAAACATTATTCCGTCACAGCCATAGCAACAAATTTTACAAATAGAGCTTTTGTTCATTCATTAATGTAGCCCCAAAATTATAAATCTTCAATATGTTGTTGAACAATTTTGAATAGAAATATTTAAATTTGAATTTCGTGATAAAATGTTACTACGCTCCTGAAAATTTAAAAGCCAAAGTTTAAATTGTATATCTATAGAAAATAACATCTTTGTTATCTATACATATACCTCATAGCCATAATAGCCATAAAAGTCTTAAATTAAGTAAAAAACTTTGAGAAGAAAGAAATAATTGCCGTATTGGGGCGGCTTAAAATACTTACCCCAATCCTACGCTGGATGGGTGTCGTAAAAGATGACTAAATCCGACCTGCTGGTGGTAGGGCCCCTCGGAGGGATTATATTGGTAATATTAATTTAATTATTTAAATAATTATTAATTATTTAATTGTTAATTAATACCATTATTACTATATAATTATTTCTCCATGGAGTTCACCACTCATGAGCATGAGTCAGCCGCCAAACGACTCGTCTTGTTTCTACTGGGGGCTTGAGTACCAGGTCTTTCTTTCTTTTTCACCCTTTTTTTGGTCAGTGATGCCTTTGGTGTTGCTGATGTTCATGGGCAACGATAGCTACTTACCATCAGTTCGTTTACCAGATATTTCCATAAAATACTGAAAAAAAGCAACGAAGAAGTATGTTTACGTTAAAGCTATGACATCTACGACGTACCATGAACTTGGCAAGGGCATATCGGGTCACAAAATCTCAATAGATAAGTTGTAATGTAAGTCACGTACGTCTGTTTGTCTTTTAGGGAACGGCACATTGAGTTTAGATGCCACTGGAATATCAAACGTCGGTAAAGTTCACGTAGAACTGGGTGTAGTTGATGGAAATGTACATATACCTGGACTTGATAATGTATTTACAGGTAATTTTACAATTAATGCAGCAGCATAGCAGTCATAACCTAGCGGTTAGAACGTTGGTCGCTTGAACGGAGGGGCCCGAGTTCAAATCCTGGCACGCACCTCTGATTTGCAAATATTATGTGCGTATTAGAAGTTAATTATCACTTGCTTCGGTGAAGGAAAACATCGTGAGGAAACCTGCACACCGGAGAATTCTCCATAAAGTTCTCAAAGGTGTGTGAAGTTTACCAATCCGCACTTGGCCAGCGTAGTAGACTATGGCCTAATACCCCTCACATTGTGAGAGGAGACCCCGAGCCCAGCAGTGGGACAATTATGGGTTGTTGCTTTTACAATTAATAAACAAGGGCAGGTTGCATTAATAATATAGGTCGATGCATACGTAGCGTGGACGGGACGGGGACGGGACGTAGACGGGGCATAAATATATGTGCGTGCCTCGTTCCCGTCCCGTGCGTGCCTCCGTGGCGTATGCGCTATCGTTTACATTTTCTATGAAATTATGTTTCCAAAACATCACGTCCCGTCCATCGACCTAAGGCATTACTGCACTGTATACTTGTCCTTATGTAATACATAGAAGAGATAAATTCCTTATATTTTCCTACTATTTTAATACTGGACTGTAAAAATGATCTTAAAGTAATATATCTTACAGATTATCTTTGTCAGTTTCGGCTGTCGGAAACTGATAAGATATGTATATAGTTAGTTTTGAATTATTTATTTTTTCAAATATCAACACAAAATGAATTCAAATTGATATCCCTGTAGCTTAGTTGGTAGTGACCCTGCCTGCGCAGCGAGGGGTCACGGATTCGATTCCCGGCTGGGGTAGATATTTATGTGACATATAAATATTTGTACTCGGGTCATGGGTGTTATAGCGATGTCTTATCTGTGTTTTCCATGCCACCCGCGACACAGGAAAACCTGCTGCGGGGGGTATGAGCGTGTAAGCGTAATTTTAAAAATTTAAATATAAATAATGAATAATAGAATCCAAAACTATTAACTTATTACGTAACTATTTTAACAGGAGAAACGCTTTTGAAAAAAGGTTGTAAGAAAAATAAAACAGTCGAAGTGGATAATAGCACCAAAACAGTTTTTAAATCAGAGCCAGGCCAGGAAGACCTGGGTGACAAACAAACTAGAAGAGTTGACAGAGGCGAAGAAAACCTTGATATTGTGTTACCATTGAATGAAACATCAAATAATGTAGATAAACCCGAAAGTAATGATATTCATAATAATGACAATTTAAATAATAATAATCAAAGTACCCCTACGATCGATGACAGTACAACGTTAGTACCAGAAGAAACTAAGAATACAACTGAAGTAGTAAATGATAAGAATATATTTCCGTCCAGTAGTGCTTAATAGCTAAAAATATAAAAAAATACATAATTGTAATAGATAGCTTTATCTTAGAAATTGCATAAGTAAATATTACAAAGTTTAATTCAATAGGCTAGATCAACGTCATTCACAATTTTGATGCATAATTTGACCCTGAGATATTAACAGTTCTAATACTAGTATTTAATAACGCTAAGTTTTAAAATAAAAGACGTTGACAGTACATTTATTTATTTTTATTATAACACTCCAAAAATCAGCTGTATGTGTCAAAACTATGATGATTTTTAATATGATGATGAAGCGACTTGTGACCAATTTAAATGATTGACAGAGTTGAGCAACAGCATACGCGGTGCGGTGGTTGGATGGGTGACCGCTACTGGCATAATCTTGAGTGCTTCCATGCTTCGAAAGACTTACTCGTCTTCCGAAACCATCGATTCCAGTTGTAACCATTGGATAGTAGACGTTAAGCCATGTCGGATGCCTTCGGGTGGCATAAAAACTTCCGACACTTCTTGTATTGACAACTAATGCATCAAATTGCGAATACACTGGAGCTGCGTGGCGACTGGACTGGACTGGTGGAGTATGCTCTAGGCATTCTTAGTTATGAGGAGAGACCCGTGCTTTAGTGGGACATTAATGGGTTGAAGCCAAGGTAATGCCTTATTACAATTCCACCTGATGGTAAGTGACGCTGAAGGCTGGGATGGTAAAGTGCAGTAACTATTTTTTGAAGTGAAACTTCTACGACTTTTTAATTTTTTTTGATTTTTTTTTCATTTTTTAATATATTTTTTTTATTTTTTTTTAAGTTTCCTCTTGAAATATTTTTCAAACAAAATTTTATTGAACTTGTCCGTTGAAGTTTCACTTCTACTTTGTGTCCCAGCACACATTTCATTATTTTTTATTTATATAAAAATACTAAATACAGTTCTTAAAAAAATACCGCTTGATAAGACAATAATATAGAAATGCAGTTAATAACAAATTGTGCTCAAGATATTTGTGTCAAGTGACACTTTAATAGTTTCTTGAAATATGAAAAGTTAAATGCAGTTTCATATTCTAGAAATAATTTTTCTATCAATCAATGTATGGAACATTGAGGGAATTTTATTCTACGATTCTGGAGTTTTAATAAATATGTGTATCCATGCCAAATTACAGCTTTCTAGCACTGAGGGTCTTGGCGCTTTGCTTCGGACGGACGGACGGACGGACGGATGTAACGAAACTATAAGAGTTTCAATTTTACTTCGGAACCCTAAAAACGAATAAAGTCGTACAGAAGTTACACGGGCATACAAGCTTACTATGTAAACCTTCGTCAAGTGTTGCACATCGATGGCTCTACAATATATTATAGCGAAATATTTATGGGATCCACGCGAAGCCGAAATATATTACCAGAACATTCAGAACCATCCCTTACCATAAATCCCTAAGATGTTGGGGATATCCCGTAACGGGGGATTCGTTAGTGTCAGTCAGGGTTTCGTGTTTTAAGGTCTCGAATAGCCCTTTATCGTGCAACGCTATCAATTATCACTGAGTGGCTTGCCTTTGTATTTCAAATGTCAAGGTCGGTAAGGAAACCGGTATCGTCTGGGATGTAGAACATACGTAATGGAGCACCAACCCTTAAGAAATACGATAATCACAAGCCTCAGAAAATCACACAATTATCGGTGGTTTGGGATTTGGGGAAATCAGATTACAGAAAGGATTTAGGGAGGTTTACTGGCTAGTACACTTACAACTTTGTTCGTAATTTATTAAGGCCAGAGTTGCCCAATCGTTGTGTTAATCGTTCTTCTGTTAGTTACAAATACATGTGGCCGACATGTGAAGTGATTTTCACGTTATAGGTACTCGTACAAACCAGAAACAAATTGTTCACCATTTTCGTGTTTATTCCTTTGGATATTTTTATTGCTTTTTGTTCTGTGGATTAAAAGATAATTTTATTTATTGCTACTGCTGTAAACATTCTCCAAGAAATTACTATTTAGTTCCTAATAATACATTGAAGTATTATTACTAGCGTAGGATGGACACCGCGAACACAATGTATGTTGCAATGCATTGGCGCCGCGCGGCTTCAATTGCCATTGGATTAGTTCGATTTTGAAAAGAGATCGGGGGCTTAATTTTGAAAATAGAACCTCCCGGCGGGGACACACATTTTGTTCGAGATGTCTATTCTATGACATAATACTTCAATGTAATAATACGATATTTATTTTTCTGTTATGTTGTATTTTTAATGTTCTGTTTCAGTGCTGCCGCGGCGGCGGCGGCGGCGGTGGAAGCGTTGGGGGGGCGGCGCGTCCCCCCTCCCCTGCTGCGCTCGCGCACGCTTCCCGCCATCGTCGCCCCTGGCTTCTCTATACTACATGCGCAGATCGACCCCCAGAGAACAACTGGTGAGTTCAATCATATTGCAGTTCAACAACACACCAGTAGAACATTTTGAAAACTGTGATCCATGTATCTGGGTCGATATATCGGTATAAAATACAAAAATTGTGAGTATCCACGATGTTATAAGTTTAGAATCATAAGACCCTAGTAGAACAGTCGTTCGTTAAGCGCGGTGACGAACAGTCGACAGTCTACCTACAATTGCACGCTAATAACTCGTAGTATCGCTTACCCGCATATCAATGCTGGCATAATGGTGAAATGTTTAAAGTGTGGAAAACAAGTTAATAAAAAATCCCCGGGTTTACAATGTAGTAAGTGTAATAAGTGGCTGCATTCTACATGTGCCTCAATTACATCAGAACAACTGGTTGCCCTCAACTCCACCGATTCAATCGACTGGAAATGCAAATCATGCTCGGGAGGATTGAAACCGAAAAGAATCTCGTGTATCATGCCGGATCCAGAAGAGGACGCTGAAGACAACACCGACACCGAGACCCCGTCGGTGTTAACAAACAGCATGGCGCAAAAAATACTCAGTGACATCCGCAAACAAGTGAACGAGATTGTAAGGGAAGAACTACACAATTCCTTGAAATTTTACTCCGATAAAATAGACGAATACAGTGATAAAATAACAACATACGAATATAACATTAAACTTCTAGAAAATCAATGTATTGAATTGAAAAATAGCATACGTAACCTCAACCTTAAAACGGAAGCGCTAGAATTGAAATATAATCAACTAGAACAAACACAAATAAATAACTACATTGAATTATGTGGAGTCAAGGAAAATGAACATGAAAATGTGTTGGAAATAGTTAAGAATCTTGCTGTGAAGTTAAACCAGAACCCCGAAGATGTTGTTAAGGCGTACAGAAAAAGACAAACTCGTATCTTATCAGGTAGAAATGCACCAAACTCGACATCACCCGTGACTATCATCCTGCGGGAAGGAACCAAAAATGGTTGGTTACACACAGCTAAGAACACCTCGATCACGGCTAAGGACCTAACAAAGGACGGAGACAGCTCAAAAATATACCTGCGTGAAGCTTTAACACCATCGACGGCACACCTACTTTGGAGAACGAAAGAAGAATTAAAGGGATTTTATGCTTACATCTGGTGCAAAAATGGAACAGTAATGATAAGAAAAGAAGAACGTGCCAAAATTATCACCATTCGTTCATTACAACATCTAGAAAAACTTAAGCAGGAACAGGTACCGACGAACGGATACTAGTCCCCCCTATACCTACGGTACAGGAGTGACTAGTGCCATACCTACTTGGATTTATCTTTTTGTAACCTACATATACATTTATTGTACCTAAGTAGTTTATAGTCTTATATATATTAGTCATCTTATATTAGTTTTCTTTTTTCTTTATATTAATTTATTTTCATACAACAGTGACACACAAAATGGACAATACTGAGAGTAGGATTATTGAACTAAATAATAACAGCTGGAACGATTTTACAAGTAAATTACCAAACGAGTTTACTCCATTCCTGATTTTTCATGTCAATATTAGGTCTATTAAGAAAAACTTTGCACATTTAGAATACATTATTACAAGCTCACATCGTCTAATCCAAGTTATAGGAGTTACCGAAGCTAATATTAAACCAAATTGTATAAATATGTATCAGCTACCTAATTATACACTGTACTCACAACTAAGAACTCAAAGGAAAGGTGGTGGTGTTTTATTGTATATTCACAATTCCATTACATTTGTTAGGAAATTAATTAGAGATTCTGACGAATTTGAATGTATAACTGGTGAAATAAATTTAGGTAATAATCACAAAATCGGAATATGTAACATTTACAGGCCACCAGACAGAAATAAAGATCATTTCATATCACAATTAACTTCTATTCTCAAAGAATACCCAGTTAAAAACAATTATATCATTATTGGGGACCTAAAGGAGAATGCCCATAGCCAGTACTCTCAAAAAAAATAATTGTGTCACAATGACTTTTGTACTAAAAATTAAGTTAAAATATTTTAAATATTTTACCGTATTTCCAAAAAAAATCTTTTTGGGCTTAATTTTCTTAAATTAATAAGTAACTTTACTTCCGTTTTACAACACAAAAGCATTCGGCCATTTATATTGGAATTGGAGCCAATCAGGGATATTTTAAGATCCTTCGAGCCAATAGGTTGCGTTGATTCGATTATGACTATGATACAACAAACTAGATGGTGTTAGTGGACTGTCAAATGAATTTGATAATTATTACATTAAAAGTTAGATGGCGTTTGGGGACTGTCAAATGAATTTTAAATTTAAACGTGTACGACTTAATGCGCCTGCATAGAGTCCATATTACTGTGTCTACTATAACCTAAATACAAAATAATTTTGTTGAAAATCTCATAACTCCTACGATTAAAATTGACTAAAGTTGGTTTGTGTAATGTATTAAGATAACTTATTCAAATAAAGGTATTTTTATCAGGACACAAAAATATTAATGTCAGTACATTTCTCCATACAAAATGGGCATTCTCCTTTAGACATAAAATTATGTAATCCATTAATAACTAGATATCTTAATTCCTTATCTAAACTTGGTTTTGAAAGTGGCATGAACCAATACACACGTGTAGAAACTTGTAACAATAACATGAGTAAATCTTGTATCGATCACATATTCATACGCAATGTAAGTAACATAGATGTTTATACTAGCTTAGTAAATATAGCACCGGCCGATCACTGCATAACTGGTTGCGCGCTCATAGGCTTGTACGACGAAGATGACTCATGCGCACCGCTCGCCTCCGAGCGTCAGCTGACTATAATAAATAATAATGCGCTAAGCCTTAAGTTGTGCGAGATCGACTGGCGCGCTGCGTTAAATCTTAAAGACCCTAATGAAGTTGTATATCACATGCACAACAACTTTTGCAATGCGTACAATTCATGTAAAACCATAGTTAATTGTAAAAGTAACAGAAAAACATGCAAATGGGTTAATCAACGGTTGAAATATATGTGTTCCAAACGTGATCAACTATATATTGATTGGGTAAAAGACGATAAAAATAGCATAAAAAGATTAAAATATAACAAGTATAGAAATAAAACCAATAAATACTCAGAATATATTAAAAACAATCATATAAAAAAAGAAATATGTTCGAAATTTGATAATCCTAAGGAAATATGGGCAATAATAAATAATATATCGGGTAAAATAATTAAAAAAATTGATGAAATAATTATTAAAAATTTTAAACTTGATCCTTATACTATTTCTAATAATTTCGCAACCGAATTTGAAATAAATGTTAAAAATATCACAAATTTCTGCAATGTACCGTTGCTTGACCGATCTACATATGAATTCGTACCAGATAAGTGCATGAGAGTGAGACCAGCACAGAACAAAGATATTGAACAAATTATAAAACACATGAGTGATAAAAAAAGCCCGGGCTACGACACAATTAGGGTTAAAGATATAAAATATATGGTAACTAATTTAGCACCTGTAATAACTCACTTAATAAATCGTTGCATCGCCACATCAACCTATCCGGAATTATTAAAAATTGGTGTTATACGACCGATACATAAGAAAGGTAAATATACTGACTACAACAATTACCGACCCATTACAATTCTCTCATGTATAGACAAAATTATTGAACGATTTTTATGTAATCAACTGACCAGTTATCTGCAGCGGAATGCGATTATAAATAACTAGCTGACCCGGCGAACTTCGTATCGCCTAAGAATGTAGCAAATCAGAGATCATTAAAATCGGTACAGCCGTTCTTAGCCGTTATAGTTTCCGTGTCCTCCCTCTCCCGCTCCCTCTCCCGCTCCCGCTCCCTCTCCCTCTCCCTCTCCCTCTCCCTCTCGCTCTCGCTCTCGCTCTCGCTCTCGCTCTCGCTCTCGCTCTCGCTCTCGCTCTCGCTCTCGCTCTCGCTCTCGCTCTCGCTCTCGCTCTCGCTCTCGCTCTCGCTCTCGCTCTAGCTCTCGCTCTCGCTCTCGCTCTCGCTCTCGCTCTCGCTCTCGCTCTCGCTCTCGCTCTCGCTCTCGCTCTCGCTCTCGCTCTCGCTCTCGCTCTCGCTCTCGCTCTCGCTCTCGCTCTCGCTCTCGCTCTCGCTCTCGCTCTCGCTCTCGCTCTCGCTCTCGCTCTCGCTCTCGCTCTCGCTCTCCCTCTCCCTCTCCCTCTCCCTCTCCCTCTCCCTCTCCCTCTCCCTCTCCCTCTCCCTCTCCCTCTCCCTCTCCCTCTCCCTCTCCCTCTCCCTCTCCCTCTCCCTCTCCCTCTCCCTCTCCCTCTCCCTCTCCCTCTCCCTCTCCCTCTCCCTCTCCCTCTCCCTCTCCCTCTCCCTCTCCCTCTCCCTCTCCCTCTCCCTCTCCCTCTCCCTCTCCCTCTCCCTCTCCCTCTCCCTCTCCCTCTCCCTCTCCCTCTCCCTCTCCCTCCCCCTCCCCTCTCCTCCCCTCCCCTCCCTCTCCCTCTCCCCTCCGCTCCCCCTCCCCCTCTCCCTTTCCCTCTCCCTCTCCCTCTCCCGCTCCTGCTCTCTCTCCCGCTCCCTCTCCCGCTCCCTCTCCCGCTCCCTCTCCCGCTCCCTCTCCCTCTCCCTCTCCCTCTCCCTCTCCCTCTCCCTCTCCCTCTCCCTCTCCCTCTCCCTCTCCCTCTCCCTCTCCCTCTCCCTCTCCCTCTCCCTCTCCCTCTCCCTCTCCCTCTCCCTCTCCCTCTCCCTCTCCCTCTCCCTCTCCCTCTCCCTCTCCCTCTCCCTCTCCCTCTCCCTCTCCCTCTCCCTCTCCCTCTCCCTCTCCCTCTCCCTCTCCCTCTCCCTCTCCCTCTCCCTCTCCCTCTCCCTCTCCCTCTCCCTCTCCCTCTCCCTCTCCCTCTCCCTCTCCCTCTCCCTCTCCCTCTCCCTCTCCCTCTCCCTCTCCCTCTCCCTCTCCCTCTCCCTCTCCCTCTCCCTCTCCCTCTCCCTCTCCCTCTCCCTCTCCCTCTCCCTCTCCCTCTCCCTCTCCCTCTCCCTCTCCCTCTCCCTCTCCCTCTCCCTCTCCCTCTCCTCCCCTCCCCTCCCTCTCCCTCTCCCCTCCGCTCCCCCTCCCCCTCTCCCTTTCCCTCTCCCTCTCCCTCTCCCGCTCCTGCTCTCTCTCCCACTCCCCTCCCCTCCCCTCCCTTCCCCGTGTTACATAATCGGGATCCGCCGAACATGCGCGAGCTGTCCGGCCGCGGGGCCGGTGATGATTGTTACTACTCGTACAATCACGTTGTCACGTAGTTCCTTTACTACGTAATATCTTCTGAATGGAATGTCTGATTTGAGTAATTCAAAAAGTTATCTATAGGTATTGAAACAGTTTTGAATATGAAATGATTTATTTGGATAAGGATTAATATGAAGGTATGGTTTTCATGATCTGATTTTGGTCATCTTTTTTATTAACATTTAAAATGTAAAAAGTGGTTATAGTGACATAACGACAATAGTTGGACATATACTATCGCGAGGTTTTTTGTAGATATTGATGTGTTCTATAATATTGTAGAACATTTTTTTGTTCTATCATCAATAGTTTCCGCAGCGTATGCGATGTAAGAAATTTTTAAGCAAATTTTTTCACACTTTGGTTCACGTTACTGATGTTTTGGCAAGGATCCCTAATGTTTTCTAGTAATAAATATAGCCTATGTTACTCATGAATGATGTAGCATTCTAATGGTGAAAGAATTTTTAAAATCGGTTCAGTAGTTTTTGAGTTTATTCGTTGCAAACATACAAAAATACAAAAATACAAAAATATAAAAATACAAAGCTTTCCTCTTTATAATATTAGTATAGATAGGCAATACGGGTTTCAAAAAAACAAAAGCACCACACAGCTTGTCAGTCAATTTACAGATGATGTGAACAATTACCTAAACCAAAAGCTCCATGTCCTTGTAATATTTATCGATTTTAGTAAAGCATTTGATGTTTTGAATCATCAAATACTTATCAGAAAGCTGTCTAACAGTGGTATACAGGGACCACTTCTTGAATTACTCAAAAATTATCATCAAAATCGATACACCACGGTTAAAATAGGAGATCAATTAAGTAACCTGATATTAACCACACAAGGAACAGCCCAAGGTTCGATCATAGGACCTACTGAATACCTATTGTATGTGAACGACATGATTAATATCTTTGATGACGGCCAAGTATATCAATTTGCAGACGATACGTGTTTACTAGTAGCACATAGTAATATACAAATTGCGCAAAATATGCTTCAAAACAACTTTAATCAAATGTGCAAATGGTCTCACGACATGGGCTTAGTAATTAACACCCAAAAAACGAAACTTATGCATATCCACTCAGCTCACATAAAATCTTTCATAAAACCAAGTATTATAGCACATGAGCATCTTTGTTTACATTCGTCTTTTACTAACTGTAACTGCACCAAACTTGAAATGGTTAAAACCCATATGTATGTTGGACTAGTAATCGATGACCGATTTAGTTGGGGACCACATAAAGACCACGTTTGTGCGAAATTAAGGGCTATACTCAGTAAATTCACCATACTAAAACATAAATTGCCATATAAAATATTAAGATTACTTTACATGGCCCTAGCTGACTCGGTCGTCGGTTACGGACTCAGCAGCTATGGCAGGTCATCAAACACTAACTTAAATGATATTTACTGTTTACAACGCAGAATACTCAAAACAATAGTACCGAAATATATTAAAAATAAGTTTCAGGGAAAAAGTGACGAACTTTTTAAATATTGTAAAGTTATGAACATATATAACAAAACGAAATTTCTAATTCTCACTGAAAACCATAGACCTGATTTACTAAACTTAAAAATAAGACATGAGAAGCTGAGAAAATTACCGAGACTAGAAAATAATTACATAGCACCTCAATGTGTCAACAGATATGGAAGTAGAATGTTAAAATGTATTATTCCAAATTACTTAAATGAGTTACCTGATACCTTAAAGACTATGTACATTAATGATGAAAGATATAAAAATAAACTAAAAGCCTATTACCTACGTATACAATGATTGCCTATGTATTTAAAATAAGTTACGTAAAATGTATCTTGAACGACTCGTCGGGCATATATAAACCCTGCGTGGTTTGCAAGGTCCGACTTTTGTATGAAAAAAATGTATGAAAATGTGTGTAAAATAAATAAATAAAATAAAATAATAAATAAAACATCAATATTTGTTCCATTGGTAGGCTCGGTAGGATACCCATAATAATACATAAAATTGTTGATATGCGAACCAAGTTCAAATTGGAGGACTTCATGTATTGATCTATACAATTAGATCCAAGTATTGGCATGTAATGCAATTATATCGTATCATTATTGTAGAGTTAAGTTGTGGTATCGTTTTAAAGTAATTATCGATTTCTTCTTAACACAGAGCGAGGTATACTATGTTTCAATCTATAAAAAATAATAAAAGTATTTCATTAAGTACTTTTTAAATAAATTCCGTTACGTTTAAAATATTTTTTTTTATTTTGTATTTGTATTTTTTGTATTTTTTTTTGTATTTGTAATAACTTCCTACAGAAAACACGGATTTTCCTGCGAATGACAAAAATGTTGAGCGAAACAGCTCAAATTTACGTAATTGTGCTCGTGGCTTGTACTGCGTTCCATGCAATCTAAGACCCGTGTAATTGTGTCGACCGCATGGTAGCTGATCCCGACATAGGTAGGTATATTTCGCTACAATCTTGATTCATTATTCACAACTAGCGACTAAATGTTAGTAAAACCGTTTGAATAGACCCAGAAACTGTAATATTTTCCATTGATTTCTCTAGAACTGATTCTTTGGTTGCCATAGATATAAAGTTGTCATAGATATTATAATGGTAATAAATGTTGGTATATTTTTAAATACTGGCTATCCATTTCCATTATACACTTTGACATCCTCGTCATGAATAATTCAGATAAGTATAAAAACGATTAGGCAAACCTGTCTAAAAAAGCGGCCAAGTGCGAGTCGGACTCGCCCATGAAGGGTTCCGTAGCAGCAAGTAACATAATATAAAAGTTCTTGTAGTTCGTTGTAACTTTGATCAATGTTTTTTGCGGTTTACGATTTATGACGTATTAAAAAAAAACTACTTACTAGATCTCATTCAAACCAATTTTTGTTGGAAGTTTGCTTAGTAATGTACATCATATATTTTTTTCAGTTTTATCATTCCCTTATTTTAGAAGTTACGGGGGGGGGGGACGACACATTTTACCACTTTGGAAGTGTCTCTCGCGCAAACTATCAGTTTAGAAAAAAATTATATTAGAAACCTCAATATCATTTTTGAAGACCTATCCATAGATATATCCACACGTATGGGTTTGATGAAAAAAACATTTTTGAGTTTCAGTTCTATGTATGGGGAACCCCCAAAATTTATTGTTTTTTTTTTTATATTTTTGTGTGAAAATCTTAATGCGGTTCACAGAATACATCTACTTACCAAGTTTCAATGGTATAGCTCTTATAGTTTCGGAAAAAAGTGGCTGTGACATACGGACGGACAGACAGACAGACAGACATGACGAATCCATAAGGGTTCCGTTTTTTGCCATTCGGCTTCGGAACCCTAAAAATTAAAAACACTTTTTAATATAAATAAACCATTTTTCACTCGAAAGTCTTCGACGTGTAAACATCAGTTCAGATAATTAACTTCTCCCTTTGAAAAATAACAATTTTAAAAAGAAAATTTTTTGGAGCAAAATACTGAAACATTTTCTTAGACGTGACTTTAAATATCGTGGCATTTTTATACCTTACTTACTTACATAATTAAACTTTAAGGCGCTCCACCCACTGCGCCTCGCCCCGTCGCGGTGCGCGGGATGGCAGATTTTACCATTGTATGCAATTATGTCAATTTATTAAGTTAGTATTAGTCTACTTTGCAACAATCCGCGTTTAACATGTATGATGGTATATACTTTAAAACATGCGTGGCACCTCCCTCCCTCCCACAACGGAAACATGCACTACAATAATTAAACGTATATACCAACATACATACCAGCACCAACACGTGTTTCGCCCCAAAACGGAGCATCATCATCATTTCGTAAATAAGTTAAACAAAATCCATCCCAAAATTAAATTCAAACTTGAAGTTGAAGTTAATTGTTCCTTGAACTTTTTAGATCTTACCATTACTCGGCAAAACAATAGACATGACTTTGGAATTTTCCGCAAACCAACATATACGGATGCGGTCATTCCGGCGTCTTCCTGCCACCCATGGCAACATAAAATGGCAGCATTTCACTGCTATGTTAACAGATTAATGTGTGTTCCATTATCACCTCAGAACTATCAAAAAGAATTAAATACCATCTATCACATTGCTGTTGCCAATGGGTATGGTAGGGAGATGGTGGATACTCTCATCCATAAGAGGAGAGGCTTAATGGTGCGTGATCTCTTGTACGCGGTTCCCAACGACATAACCCCAAATAAATATCGTTCTAGTTTAACCTACCTCGGTCCAATTTCAGAGCGAATCGCAAAAACGCTCCGTCGTAACAACATCTTCGTTGCATTCAGAACAAACAATTCCTTGCAATCTATAACAAACGGTAAAGATAAAAGAGGTAGACATGAACAATCTGGTGTCTACAAAATTGTTTGTTCTGATTGTAATGGCGTGTACGTGGGTCAAACTGGTAGAAATTTTGACACACGTTACCGGGAACATATGGCCGCGTACAGGAATGGTCACGCAGATAAGTCTAATTTCGCTAAACATCTAATAGAATCAGGTCACAGTTTAACTAGTAACCATACATATAATATATTACATAAATCTGAAAAGGGTTTTAAATTAAGTATACTAGAGCAGTTAGAAATAATAAAACATAATAATAATCCAAGTTTTACACTGCTGAATGAACAAATAAATGTATCCAACTCGCCTTTACTGAGGATTTTCAACAGTGCACATCACCAGATTACGTCAGACCCGGTTCCTGCCGGCGTGAATCACTAATTGATTAATTAATTGATTGATTGAATAATTAATTAATTACTAATCACTAATTATTACAACATCATTAGATAATCAGTGGGCGAGTTGGGTATAAATACGACACGCTCGGTGAACGATGCTCACTTTCCGACTAACCATCGTAGAGTCAACTTACCCTGATGATGCTCCGTTTTGGGGCGAAACACGTGTTGGTGCTGGTATGTATGTTGGTATATACGTTTAATTATTGTAGTGCATGTTTCCGTTGTGGGAGGGAGGGAGGTGCCACGCATGTTTTAAAGTATATACCATCATACATGTTAAACGCGGATTGTTGCAAAGTAGACTAATACTAACTTAATAACAATGGATTTCCGCAAAATAACGCCTGATACTATTAACTATATGTCAATTTATATAGAAATCACGCCTAGCACAACACACTGCCGACGCAGCACCGCGCGGGAAATTGCCCCGCGCGCAGTTGTGTTATCCGTCGCTCTGCGCACCGCGGCGGGACGCGTCTTCAATGGGTGGAGCGCCTAATACAAGCGTCACTTTGGCAGTGTGCCTTGTTACAAAATGTTTAGAATTATTGTTAGTTAGACACACTCGAGTAAGCTGAAAATACAAGCTCTAACTTTTAAGGCGATATTATCCCAAGAAATGGTATTTTTGAAGGTGTTTTGTTCATAA
Source organism: Thymelicus sylvestris (assembly GCA_911387775.1). Classification (NCBI taxonomy): domain Eukaryota; kingdom Metazoa; phylum Arthropoda; class Insecta; order Lepidoptera; family Hesperiidae; genus Thymelicus; species Thymelicus sylvestris. The sequence continues at coordinate 13,834,001 of OU426895.1, forward strand.
ATGGTACATAATACAATTCTAAAAAAAATATATGTTATTTTACAGTCTTTGTTCTTTCGTTCCCTCATACTTGATACACGATAGCAATTATTTCATTGGATAGAAATAAATCACAAAGTGGGGTCTAATCTGGCATAAAAATGGCGTTTTATTCGCGTTTTAATCGCTTCCAGATAATAAAAAATATACCACAGTATAGGTCCTATAGATACCAATATTTCTTTCTGATCATAATTTGAAATTTTGAAAAACTTCCCTTTCAATTTCTATTTTTTCCCTTTCCACGAGCAACGAAACGCCCGACGCGTTAATTTACTCAATTTTACTCTCGCGCCAGTCGCCTTCGAGGTAGGACCTGTGCTAATCGGCATCGCAGCCGCACGTTGTCGAATTTCCGACACTAATTTTAATTTCGAATTTGGCGCGCGCGCCTTCTGAACTTATATTACGTATTAGGTACTGTCCAAAGTATCCACACTGCTGTAATTTGAAATAATAAAAATTTTTCGTTTTTATACTTTAGTTACTATTATAGTATTTGGGTATTGGTATAAGTCAAGTGCTAATTACACAATTATTATCTAATACTATCCCAAGCCGGATGGGTGTCGTAAAAGGCGACTAAATCCGGCCCGCTGGTGGTAGGGCCCCTCGAGGGATTATATTGGTAATATTGATTTTAAATTTAATACCATTATTACTATTATTATTTCTCCATGGGGTTCGCATGGATAGCTACCACCCTTGAGCATGTGTCAGTCGCCAAACGACTCATCGTGACGGCTGGGAGCTTGAGAGACAGTTTTCTTTTTTGAAGTTATACCTTATTTAGGCGCGTTATGAAATAAATGGAAAATTGTTTTGAAAAAATGATTATTGAAGTGAAAACTTCTTGAAGTCAAAAGTCAAAAAAGTCGAAAGTCAAAAATGTCAAAAAAGTCAAAAAAGTCAAAAGTCGAAATTCAAAAAAGTCAAAAAAGTCAAAAAAGTCAAAAGTCAAAAGTCAAAAAAGTCAAAAAAGTCAAAAAAGTCAAGTCAAAAAAGTCAAAGTCAAAAGTCAAAAAAGTCAAAATTCAAACAAGTCAAAAGTCAAAAGTCAAAAGTCAAAAAAGTCAAGTCAAAAAAGTCAAAAAAGTCAAAGTCAAAAAAGTCAAAAGTCAAAAAAGTCAAAATTCAAAAAAGTCAAAAGTCAAAAGTCAAAAGTCAAAAGTCAAAAAAGTCAAAAGTCTAAAGTCAAAAAAGTCAAAAGTCAAAAAAGTCAAAATTCAAAAAAGTCAAAAGTCAAAAGTCAAAAAAGTCATAAAAGTCAAGTCAAAAAAGTCAAAAAAGTCAAAGTCAAAAAAGTCAAAAAAGTCAAAAGTCAAAAAAGTCAAAAGTCAAAAAAGTCAAAGTCAAAAAAGTCAAAAGTCAAAAAAGTCAAAAAAGTCAAAATTCAAAAAAGTCAAAAGTCAAAAGTCAAAAGTCTAAAGTCAAAAAAGTAAAAAGTCAAAAAAGTCAAAAAAGTCAAAATTCAAACAAGTCAAAAGTCAAAAAAGTCAAGTCAAAAAAGTCAAAAAAGTCAAAGTCAAAAAAGTCAAAAGTCAAAAAAGTCAAAATTCAAAAAAGTCAAAAGTCAAAAGTCAAAAGTCTAAAGTCAAAAAAGTCAAAAGTCAAAAAAGTCAAAAAAGTCAAAATTCAAAAAAGTCAAAAGTCAAAAGTCAAAAAAGTCAAGTCAAAAAAGTAAAAAAAGTCAAGTCAAAAAAGTCAAAAAAGTCAAAAGTCAAAAAAGTCAAAAAAGTCAATAAAGTGAAAAAAGTAAGAAAAGTCAAAGTCAAAAAAGTCAAAAAAGTCAAAAGTCAACAGTCAAGTCAAACACGTCAAAAAAAGTCAAAAAAGTCTAAAGTCTAAAGTCAAAAAAGGCAAAAAAGTCAAAAGTCAAAATTTGTGGAGTGGAGTGGAGTGGAGTGGAATAGTAAAACCTACAATTATCATCTTCCCGAAATTTCACATTCGTCTCATTATCTTGAAAACAAAATTTTTGAAGGTTTCACTTCTAAGTTCTAAAATGTGTGAATGGCACACATTTTAATTTTTTTGTTTTTATTATTTTTTACGTATCTTTAGGTATTTTATTTTAAATTATTCTTATACTTTTTATCATTCTCAACATACTTGTAAAATATCTTATCCAAAGGGTTTGAAGATTTTTGTACGGAACCTGGCATACCTACAAGTCCGCCATTTTGAAAAAAAAGCTCGTTTCGATTTTGAAGTTGGTTACTTTTTGTTAGTATTTAGATGATATTAGTCAATTTTGTATGTAAGTACCTACTTATTTGTAGGTGAACCGATTTTGATGATTCTTTTTTTGATAGAAAGCTGGTGCGTATCATGTGGTTCCACATAAATTTGAGGGAGATTTGACAAGTAGTTTTCGAGTTATTTTGAAGTTGGTTATTTTTTGTTAGTATTTAGATGATATTAGTCAATTTTGTATGTAAGTACCTACTTATTTGTTATCCACTCACCTTTAGTCTCCACTGGACAGTTTCGTTTCATAAAATTTCAAGTCAGTCTGCACTCACCTCTAGTCTCCACTGGACAGTTTCGTTTCATAAAATTTCAAGTCAGTCTCCACTCAACTCTAGTCTCCACTGGACAGTTTCGTTTCATAAAATTTCAAGTCAGTCTCCACTCACCTCTAGTCTCCACTGGACAGTTTCGTTTCATAAAATTTCAAGTCAGTCTCCACTCACCTCTAGTCTCCACTGGACAGTTTCGTATCATAAAATTTCAAGTCAGTCTCCACTCACCTCTAGTCTCCACTGGACAGTTTCGTATCATAAAATTTCAAGTCAGTCTCCACTCACCTCTAGTCTCCACTGGCCAGTTTCGTATCATAAAATTTCAAGTCAGTCTCCACTCACCTCTAGTCTCCACTGGACAGTTTCGTATCATAAAATTTCAAGTCAGTCTCCACTCACCTCTAGTCTCCACTGGACAGTTTCGTATCATAAAATTTCAAGTCAGTCTCCACTCACCTCTAGTCTCCATTGGACAGTTTCGTATCATAAAATTTCAAGTCAGTCTCCACTCACCTCTAGTCTCCACTGGATAAGCTAAAATTATCATTACTCTTATTTTATTACACCTAAAATTCCAATGAATAAATCAAAATAAAGTATACTTACACCCCAACTCAGAGCAGTTACTAATAATAATAATAATAATAATAAAACCCTTCCACTGTCCACACTCATACCCCCGCAGTAGGTTACAAGTATTTACCTGTGTCGCGGGTGGCATGTACTACACATATAACACATCACAATAACAGCCATGACACGAGTACAAATATTTATCTGTCACATAAATATTTGCCCCGGCCGGAAATCGAACCCGAAACCCCTCGCTTCGCAGTTCGCAGGCAGGTCCACTACCAACTAGGCTATGTAGGATCTACAGCTACGCACGGGGTCATTAACCTCACAGCCGCGCGCGGCCGGCTCACGGCGTGGCGGTCGAGTTTACACTCAGGGGAGTGGGGTAAAGGGCAGTGAACAAAATGCCTACAACGGTCGAATACGCTCGCCTTAAGGATAACTTACCTGATTTATAACCTATGTTCTATCACAGACAACGGTTGACGCGGGCAAAGCTGCGAGGAGAGCGCTATCTATATAAAACTAGCTGACTCGGCAAACGTTGTTCTGCCAAAAATTTAGGGGTGGACCACCCTTAACATTTAAGGGGATGAAGAATCGATGTTGTCCGATTCTCCACCCTAGCCGATATGCACGCTAAGATTCACGAAAATCGGTCGAGCCGTTTCGGAGGAGTTCAACTTCTAACACCGTGACACGAAAATTTTATATGTATCCATACTCCATACTAATATTATAAATGTGAAAGTGTGTTTGTTTGTCCGTCTTACACGTCGCAACGAAGCTGTTATATAGTATGGTTTTTGTGTGTGGAGATAGTGAGGAGGGTGGAGAGTAACGTAGGCTACTTTTTACCGCGGTAAAACATCCCCATGGGAAGATCGATATTTTGTTAGTTGCTAGATATTTAGTTCCGGGTGTTGTTAATAGATGGCGTTAGTAAAATTCATTTGCAAGTTCTGAATCACGATATCAAATGATACATGTTTACTTAAGTCATAGGCAACTAAATCTAACTAAGTAAATGTAAGTAGGATTTGTAAAAAATCGATCTCTACCGCGGACGAAGCTGCGGGCAAAAGCTAATATTAGATAAATCTTTGACAGTAAGGGATATAATGGGGTATAGAATAAGGCCGTTAATCTTCGCGGATTATACACATTTTACTGTGATAAGGGTCTTTGCGACATAATATGTAGCATATTTATATTGAAAATGTACCTCTATAACGTAGTAACCTGAACGCTAGTCTTTCTCACAAGGGGGTCTGGATTCAATTCGGTTCCGTAGGTAAGTATGGTCCCCATATTTTTAGTTATTTAGCTATGAAAAACGAATTAACAAATTCCAATTTACTTAATTCATATACCTTTAATTGTAATGCGGAAAAAAGAGCACGTAACTTTTCCACAAATGATGTCATTCCCATACATTTTGAAGGTATGGATGGCGTGAAAGCTTACAGAAAACAGTTTAGTCTAGAGGCTCCTTGAAGCTTTTACCGTAGCGTGAGTAACAGCAATCAGTTAACCTCATTTTTTGAGCACTTAAAACTTTGAAGTTTAATCCATCAAGTAGTTAAAGTAAAGTAGGCGGTAAAGAACGCTATCTCCATGTAACTTGACGTTGCCGGCGATAAGCCGAAATGTTATTTTGTACCGCGGCTACCGTGCTAGTATCGCCAAGTTGGTTTATTACCTACTATGCGGATAAGATCTTAGACTACTACTACTAAGTGTAGGTACTCTTTTGTTTCCACTATATTATAATAATACTAGATTCTGCGGAAGAGTAGTTTTACAAATATATTAACATACAAATCATTCCACTAAAACGTATGACAGGGATAAAATATATCCAACTTTTAAAGTCTGGACGTAGCCTGCTTATGTGCCAAGTTTCATTTTATCCGTAAAATGGGAAGCGCGTGATGGTGACCCAAACATACAAACATCTTCACAGACAAGTATTTTCAATATAATTAGGATAGTAGGATGTGAAGAGTAAATTTTGTGCCACTGTTTTAGCATATTTTTCGCATGAAGGAGTGTGAAATAGTCGAGCGAGGCTCCTCTCACAATACCAATAATAAAACCATTGGCAGTCTTCGGATATTTGTTTATAACTTTATTGTCCTGCAGATTTGCTCATTATTTCTTTTTTCACTAAAGCTTACAGGAATAAATAATCTAGTTATATTGTCCGTGGAAATTTTGAATCATGATTTTTCATGTGAAAGACTTTCAAATTATATCAAAACACATGAAACATTTGTTTTATAAGACCAAAAATTTAATTTATTTCATGTTTTCGTGGTCCTTTTCGCTACCACTCGAACACAAAACAAATTACAAGGCAGAATATAATAACATTAAGGGTCACTTGCGAGGTCAAAACCCATAATAAATTAGATTTACCTCTCGTATTAAGGACCCATGACGTAAGCATCAGAATTTTAAACCAGTAATTTGAATAATTGTGCGACCCACGTCAACGCAGTTGTTTCTGTATGCAAATAATTTATTTTATCGATGTTTCGTTAATTCGTATTTCGAAAAATATTTCTTCTCCAATTCCTTATTTAAAATCGTTTTGTTGACAATTTAAGGATTATTAAAAGGGTTACTATTGACGAGTGTAATTAATATACGCATAATTATATTGGTGATGTTTCACATGTATCGCACCGTTATTTCTCCTGCTCACTGTACTGTGTCCTGTCACTGTGTTCCCACAATTTCTCACAATTATCCTTTCTCGCAAAATTTGATAGCTTGTGACAAGACCATGTGTTTTTCCAATTAAAGTCTGAGGTAACCAAAATAAGAGTGTCGTATTCACCACTTTCAGATCTTAAGTTATAATTTATTTTTATATCATCTATAAATTTGACTCGTCTTGAAAAACAACCGTATTGTTAAATTTGCAGAAGATCCGTTTGTAAAACCTCTTTAATGCATAAAACCCATATCCATGTACAACCATTAATAAAATTGTAAATTTTACATCGGCACGATAATGAGCACTTGACGTGTCGGTTGCGGACCTTCGACCGAGCTATTCATTTCGGTTGTAAGGCTTAATTACATCAGAAATAGAATTATGAACTCACTCCTATTTTAATTGCGTTACCGTATAAAGGCAGGCATGGGAATTTCGGGCACTCATCTATAGACACGCTTTAGAATACTTTAGTTTAAACGATCTGACAGACGGACGTTTTGTTCCGATATGAGGGTCAATTTCAACAAACACGGATTTTGCCTAATTACAGTGGCGAATTTAAATTTGCTGTTTTTGATAAAATTTTTTGGCTTAAATAATAGGTAAATATTAGTACTACTTAATCATATACTAGAGATCGAAAAAAAATTATTAGTTCATGAGATATTTCGATTTGAAATAATCAAATGCCACCGAAATTATTAAAGGACCACCGGAATAAAAATCTGAGCCACCGAAATTGATTAAATTTAAACCTGCTGTTTCTAATACATTTAATTTGGCATAAATAATATGTAAATAGTATTAATAATTAGTCACATAGTAGAGATCGAAAAAAAAATTATTAGTTCCGGAGATATTTTCAAATTATATTATCAAATGCCACCAAAATTAGGACCACTGGAATTTGAATCTAATCCACCGAAATTGATTATGCCAATGAGGAATAATAAAGGCAAGATCATCTAATACTTTAAAAATACATTTTGAAGAGTAGGAGTCTAGATGAACGGACTCTTTTTAGCGGTGATTAGACACGCTTGTGTTTCTGTGGCCTATTAGACCAGTGCCGATAGCTTCAAAAACGGTAAAAAGTGAAAAAAAAAAAATAGTAGGATGAAACCCATTGCAAAAAGAAGAGGATATAACAAAAATTAAAGGAAAAATAATTTACGGGCGATCTAAGGCGGGAGGGGGGATGGGGGGTTTAAGGGTAAAAAACGGTTTATCTCGATTTCCAGCAAAACTACAAGTCAAAATTTATGTGAAAAATTCAAATAACCAAGTTTTTGGTTTTTTATTTTTATCTTTTACAAAAAAAAAATTCACGAAGTTAAGTGAAAACTTACCGTTGTATGTCCTTAACATACTGTAATATTTTTGATTTAAAATATTTCTTTTTTCACCTTATTTTGACTTAACATCGAAAAAGCAACCTAATTTTCAATCGAAAATTCTCACGTCAAAATATCTATTTTTTTTTTAATTCGGTGTGATTTTTGTTTTTGTAATTGTTTTGTCTAACAAAGTAACATGAAATCTTACGTTTTTCGATTAATTAAAGTGTAAATTCTGATAAATAGCTCAAAATTGTACACAATGAATGACAAAAAAAAACTTGAAACTCAAATCCGAAAATTTTTTGCGAAAATAGTTGTCGTTTCATTTTCACCAAATTTCGTGAAAAAATTTTTTTTTTGTAAAAGATAAAAATAAAAAACCAAAAACTTGGTTATTTGAATTTTTCACATAAATTTTGAGGTTACGTAAAAAAGTGTAAATAAAAAAGTTGTTGATCTTTTTATTACTTACAACATTGCTATTTAACTTTTTTCTAGAGGACTTGTAGTTTTGCCGGAAATTGAGATAAACTATTTTTTACCCTTAAACCCCGCCCTCCCCCACTTCCCGAGCTCAGATCGCCCATAAATTATTTTTCCGTTAATTTTCGTTATATTCTCTTCCTTTTGCAATGGGTTTCATCCTACGTTTTTTTTTTTCGTTTCAAAAATTATCGGCACTGGTCTATACACGTCCCTATGCGCTTTGATTTGCCACTGGAACCACCGAGATTAGGCCACCGGACTTAGAATTAGAGTCAAAACTTGAATTTTAAAGAACACCGTTATTCTCAGGATAACTTTTATTTCACAATTATGGCATAAAACCTTTAATGGAAGCCTCCATAAAATTTCTTAATAATCTGCTTTGTAGTTTTACTAATATACATGACATCGGAATTGCATGATTTTGTATTCCTGCGCCACCGCAGTGAGTACTTACGTGTTTGGCAGGAAAATTACGCAGCCAGTTGGTCATCCTAATACGCAATTTGCAAGAGCACAACTGAACGGTGCGAGGAGAGCCAGTAAGGTGTCTTCCAAATCGTTTCGTAACAAGATATGAAGTGTACAAAATGCGCCACCGGTATTGCTTTTTTTTGTAGGATATTTTTAAAAGATGTTTTAAAAGCTGTTGCACTATCTTAAATTACTCCGTAAATATATATTAGTTGTGTTATTTAATGTATTTCTAAAAAATATTCCTTTTTAATAAAATTTATTTACCAAAAAAAATTAAATTTATAAAATATGTAAATACATGGAGGTCGGACAATACACCGGAATTAGATTTTAGGTCTTAGATATTTTTTTATTAACAATCTATGTATTAAATACATCTGAATACTTGGCTATCATGTAGATCACTATTTAAACTACCTATATAAAATTATACATAATTGTAGTTTACCTCCACACATTAATTTTCAACCTCGCCGTCTCAAAAATGCACTTGGGAAATTCACCCATGAATAATTTTGATTTAAAGAATTTATTACTATCTTAATCATAACGTGTCATTTTATCTTATTTGTTTATCTTTCTGTCCGTCCACGTGCAAATGAACCATTGAACAACCTCAAATGCTTGGTATATTCATAATATGTATCTTTTCTATGGATGTGACTCGATTCCTACAATAATAAAATAGGACAAGGGTGAAATTGATTACATTTCTGATAAAATTAAATAATAATGGGGTGCAATGAATCGTTGAATCATTTCGCGTTTAGATTTTAATATCAGATAACTTTATGCGTTGTTCTGCGTACACGTAAAATATCTAATTTAAATACAGAATCGTTAATTTAATTTAAAAATAACTGTGCTAGAATGTTGTTTTTCTCGTTAAATGAAAAACTGCGGTTTTGAAACTTGGCACACGCTGCAAAAATGATCTTTGCTTTCGTTAGACGTATATTACTTTTATTACACGGCTTTGTTTTTTACTTATTGTAAGCTCATAAGAAAATCGCTTGCTGTACTGTATGCACGTATTCGCTCTTTTCGCCAATTTCTAGAATTCTTCGAACCGAAGAAGGTAAATTCGATTCAGATCTTTTGAAATGCGTCGACTCGTTACTGATGAAATTAGGTATATTTTCTATTTGGTAAGCGGGACGTTATTTATCTAATTTCTCAGCTTGACGAATTTCTTTTTGCGCATTCTCTTTTATCTTCAGTCTTTTGAGTTTCTTTTAAAAAATACCTGCAAGGTGCTCTGATTAAAATCTGTAATATATGTTTTAGTAATAGTAGTGATGATCTTATTCTGCTATATTGTTTGTACCTATTAATACCTAATCTAAGTCTATATGAAAACGTTTAATGAGTCCAATTTTAAAATGGGTGTTTTTATTATTAAATAATATCACAAAAATAACCGACTTCAAAATATTTAAAAAACTACTCGTCGATCTCACTCAAATTTAAGTGGGACCACATGACAAGCACCGGCTTTCGATTAAAATAGAATCATCAAAATCGGTTCACTGAGTCGGAAGTTCTGAGGTATCAAACATAAAAAGTCACAGTCGAATAGATAACCTCCTCTTTTTTTTGAAGTCGGTTAAAAAGGGTGGTATTAAGCTAAGTCAAAATAAAAATCTAACTAACATACGAGGAAAACCGTTGACATCAACAAAGAAAATACAGCAATTTCCATGAACAATATTTATATAGACGCACAGTGAATTGATTCGTGCTGAATTTGCCAGCAATCTGAATTCGGTTTGAGTTTTGCAGGTTTCGAAAGCAGCGGTTCCGTCGGAAAGCCGAGGCTGTAATATAAAAATTGAAGTGCCAAAGGGACGTTGGGGAGAATTTTTATTTCCTTTACATTTCTGCCAATCTTGGAGAGCAACAAAAATTTTACAATTTATATGGAGGTCTTAATGACTTTGCTGTTTGTATAATATAATGCTTTTGTATTAATAAATACCTAATATAAATCTACAGGAACTTTTATTTTGTGTACGATAAATTGATTCTGAACTTGTAATCAAATTTAATAACGTTTTTAGGGTTCCGTAGCCAAATGGCAAAAAACGGAACCCTTATAGATTCGTCATGTCTGTCTATCTGTCTGTCTGTCTGTCTGTCTGTCTGTCTGTCTGTCTGTCCGTCCGTCCGTATGTCACAGCCACTTTTCTCCGAAACTATAAGAACTACACTGTTGAAACTTGGTAAGTAGATGTATTCTGTGAACCGCATTAAGATTTTCACACAAAAATAGAAAAAAAAACAATTTTGGGGGTTCCCCATACTTAGAACTGAAACTCAAAAATTTTTTTATCATCAAACCCATACATGTGGGGTATCTATGAATAGGTCTTCAAAAATGATATTGAGGTTTCTAATATCATTTTTTTCTAAACTGAATAGTTTGCGCGAGAGACACTTCCAAAGTGGAAAAATGTTTGTCCCCCCCCCCCCCGTAACTTCTAAAACAAGAGAATGATAAAACTAAAAAAAATATATGATGTATATTACCATGCAAACTTCCAACGAAAATTGGTTTGAACGAGATCTAGTAAGTAGTTTTTTTTTAATACGTCATAAATCGTAAACCGCAATTTACCTCGATCAAAGTTACAACGAACTTCAAGAACTTTTATATTATGTTACTTGCTGCTACGGAACCCTTCATGGGCGAGTCCGACTCGCACTTGGCCGCTTTTTTTTACTGATTCAGGCTTTGGCAATAGATCAGGAACGCTTATGCCTGCCGAGATTGATTAGAACCCACTCTTATCAATCTATTGAAAAATTAAAACGATAGGTTCAAAAGTGCATAATAATTTTGCTATCTAGCTATTAAATGAAAAGATAAGTTTTAAACCTGAAAAGGACAAGCGTGGTTTGTAACAAAATGTCAGCGGAAAGATTTAATAAATTGAAAACTTGATAGACGAGTGTTCTGCGAAGCACTTTTATGTTTCTCCGAGTAGATATTTGGTTTTTGTTGCATGTTTTTTATTCTTTTGATTTCAATTCACTTCGCAGCTACATTTTTATTGAAAAATTAAATTTTTTGAATCCACTAGCGTATCGAAATTCGTTGTTTGGTTTTTGTTTGTTCTTTGATTGAGAAAGTGAAGCGATATTTTTTGGGGAACGCTGAGAGCTGCTGGGTTTTTATGAAAGTCTGAAACTGAATACATATCTATAAAATTGATTAAGAACCTTGTGCCACATGGTAGTCAGTAGTAATTTTATTTTTAGGCATGTAATTGTAATTTCGTTGTTTTATAAGTTAACGCTTCACCATAATCCTACATGATGGTTAGTGGAGATGTATTCTAAGATGTTGAGCACACTAAGTTAAAAGCGATTCACTCCTTTCTTAAAAAATCCCAATTAGGCATTTTGTAATAACACCTACTATGACCATTGCAGTATTATGTACACTGAAGTAGGGAAAGACATCGTGAACAAAATTTATACCGCGCCGGGAGGATCTATTTTCGAAATCGAACCCCGTTCTTCTTTAAAACTTGAACTAATGTTCGGTTTACAGTTACACGTATTAAGTAATTAAGTAGATAACTAAATTTTAACTAAAAAGTTACTAAATTGTCTTTTTACACGTATTAATTTACTTAAAACTTTTAGTTATCTACTTAACTACTTAATACGTGTAACCCGGACTTTAAGCCCATTGCAGAAAAACATTGAGCCAAACATCGTGTTCGCGGTGTTGGTTCAGTAATAATACTTCAATGACGATAACGAGTCTTTTACAACCGTATTCAAGGGTTAATTCTATGGATAGTCAATGGACTTAACACAATTCGGCCTATGAACTATGTCAGTGGTAAACAACGTTTATTACCACACTAGCTTCTACCCGCGACTTCGTCTGCGTGGACTTGAGAATAAATAATTAAAAAAGATCCCGGCCAAATGCGAATTTTTCCGCACCAAGGGTTTTGTACAAACTTACAGAACCGAACATAAGAACAATATTAAATGATTCAGCAACAAACTTAATTTTGCCGCAGTTAAACTGTCGTTCCCTTATATGGACATAGCGATCAATTAACCAAATACCAATAAGTTTAAGATTTTTTGGAATTATGCTACCACACATTCCTGAGAAAATAGGGTCGATAGACAGAAAGACGAACAACAAAGTGATCCTATAAAGGTTATGTTTTTACCCATTCTTGAGTTACATATTCTGTCTCTAAGATACACCACCAGACCCTGAATCGGTCAATGATGGACTGGTTTTGTAAACAATATGAACAACTTGACTATTTCTAAAAACTGTTCTATCCATACTAATATTATTAATGTGAAAGTGTGTTTGTTTGTTTGTCCGTCTTTCACGTCGCAACGAAGCTGTTATATGGTATGGTGTTTGTGTGTGGACTTAGTGAGGAGGGTGGAGAGTAACGTAGGCTACTTTTTACCGTGGTAAAACATCCCCATGGGAAGATCGATATTTTGTTAGTTGCTAGATATTTAGTTCCAGATGTTGTTAATAGATGGCGTTAGTAAAATTCGCATTTCACGCTATCAAATGATACATGTAAATTACTTAAGTCATAGGCAACTAAGTCTAACTAAGTAAAAGTAAGTAAGTAGGATTTGTAAAAAATCGATCTCTACCGCGGGCGAAGCTGCGGGCAAAAGCTAGTTATTTATATCAATTCAGGAGTTACATATTATTTTGTCTCCAACACAGCCTATGGTCATACATATTTATTTTCTATTCTAACATTCAGGGTGAATTGGTCAATGATGGACTGGTTTCACAATGTCGACTTTATCAACAGCAAATATCTTTAAAAACGTTATTTCCGTCCGTTCAGGATTTAAATAATTGTTATTCAAGAAACACCATCAGACCCAATTACCTGATCATCTTGACTATTAATTTTACCTTTTTTAATACCCTGGACCTAATAATTAAAAAAAAAACATACGAAACATATCATTTAAACAGTATTTCTAAGTCAACTCAGATTTATAAAACTTAAACCAAATCTCCAATCCAAAATGTCTTCCGCATTTTCACACATTCTGGGATTAAAACTCCAACATTATGAAACATTTCAGTCTTCTTATTCATTGAATAGTATTTGTACAAATTTTGACCCAGCTAGCTCTATTTACATCGGTACAAACGGTAGAGCACCTAAAATCAATGACCAAAAATAATATGAAGAAAATTAAATTTTTCATTCCATCAAGTTTAGAGACAGCGTTATTTATTTTATCTGGTAGAACTAACAATTAAGATATATACTGAGATAAATACAACTAAAAAACAAACAGTTTTACTTCGACTACACCTCCCCGAAATTAAACCAGGACATGTAGGATTTGGATATAATAAATGACAGTTTAATACAAACTACTGGAATACTGGACTGCTCCTTCTTTTCGACTTACTGTGTGTTTTTATCTGATCAAGTAATCTAATGTCTGTAAGATGGTCCCCATGCTACTCACCAGATCACGCAAACTGCCGCCACAACTCTGTCTCCATGATCGGATCAGGTGGTTTAGCATTGAGGTGTACCATGTCAGGTTTTTCGGTCAATGTTTGATCGCGCCGACCACGGGCTACATGAGTAGCTGAGAGCTAAACGCTTCCGCGGGAAGAGTCAAAAGAGCCCCCCCCCCCCCCCCCTCCCCCCAACTATCTGGGGAGTTTCGCAACCGCGGCACCAGCTAGATTTACCTATATCTGACAGTAAGGTCCGTCTCTCAACGGGGAGACTCTAATTTATTCTCCTCAGTTTATTCCTGAATGACTTTGGGATTTTTAAGTATAACTTCCAACTACGCAAGGCCGAGCTTTTCGACCAAGAACCAGAAGCGTTTCAGAAGAAACTCATTGTTTAAACTGCTGCGCCTTTTGTGGACTAAACAGCGTGCCTGCATTACCATAAGATTACTTTATTTTTATGGCTATTTATGTAGTTCGATACATCTTAATTCTAAGCTCTGCTATCTAGCAGTTGTTTGTGATCTCACAAACAACTCTAAACTTGAAAGAATGAAAATTTTGTCATCTTCATAATTTATTATTTTTGTTTTCTTTCTTATTGTTAGATGACAACGCATGGGTGATAACTTTAGTCTGATTAAGGACGACGCTTTTAGTCATCCATGGGGGACGATGACAATTTAGCATCAGGTGGCTCGTCTGCTTTTACGTGGCTATCCGCAAATTCAAAAGTATTTTTGTTATATGTACCTATTGCACTTACATCCGGTCATAATTAGTCTATGCGAAGCCGGCTTGGTACGCATTGACCAGTAGGTGACAGCAGCTGCAGTAGATGATTATTCACCAATATTTTAATTTCTTACTCATTGTGATTATTAAATATGTAAAGGATTTGTATTTTTATTATTATCTACACTCTTTGTGCCTATTCCTACATCACAATAAGAAAATCTAAATTGTAATACTTTGTCAAAATTTAAGATTTTTATTTATCTACAGAAAAAAACATTATCTGATAATTTTCCTAAATTGTGTCATATTATTATCACTAACTCTGACCCACACCATCATACAGCGAATTGAATTTAGGAATCTGATAGCACAATCAAACATAGTTATGTGTTATTAATTGAGTAAGGTAACTAATTTCTTAAAACTCCAATATTTTAAATATTGTAAATATGTATAGTTACAATAATTTCAATAAAAGATTTGTTGAAATACTTACATACATACTTACATTTTTTAATTATGGCTTCTAGTTACCTAAACTGACATCTATTGTTGATTAGCAGAACTAATTCACTGCAAAATTATAAATTAAAAAAAATTGGTACACATTGATTTTTTTGAAGAAATAACGTATATTTCCGATGCTAAACAATCTTTTATATCCCTCTATCGGGCACTTTCAGTATTTCCTGCAGTTATGTGGCGTATCAAAAAGTCCTATTTATTGATATCTCGGCTTCTAAGCGACGTATCACGATAAAACATACACCAGATTTTAAGTTAGACCACCAGTAATACAATTGTGAAAACCACACTCAATTTCATTCAGTGGTTTTGGCGTGATGCTGTGTCAAACATACAGACAGACAAGATTTTTAAAAATGACAGGTTCGTAATCTATTGGTCCTATATAGTCCCCTGATAGCAAATTTTCTTAAATATCTTCAATGTACAGACATTATCGAGTTACAGTTTTATAATATATAATATGGATAATATAGATTATGTCATTAGCTGCGTTCGGGAATTAATAACTTTTGTTGTGGTCTGCAATCAATTCAATTGTCGGAACAATAAGACCAATGTACAGACCGCAACTCTATTTCCCAGTGGAGCGGTTGAATTTAATGAGTCCTCAATAAAGAGACTCCAATGAGCTTTGAACGATCCATGTCGTCCTTTGAGTTGATTTTTAATTTGTGATCCACAGAGGCACTAAGTATACCTAAGGTACCTACCTTAAAAGTATATAGAAAAGAAAAAATATCATGCCTGTCGTATCCATGATCCACAAATGAACCACAAAAGAACGAGATTAAAATATAAATATGTCACATTGTGATAATAATGTAATTATTGAATTCTAGATAAAGAAAATTAGAGATACGTTCTCTAAAATATTTTTCCTGGTTTAACTGTGTTCATTAATCTGCAATCGCCGAATTTATCGTTTGAAGAACTCACGACTTAATTACTAGATAAGTAAGTACATATTATTATATATCCATTGATTGAACGCATATTGATCAACTTATCATAACAATTAACAACATCTCTTCTTATTCTTCTTCTTAAAGTATAATATGATGGATCACCATGAACTAATGTCAAATAACACAAAATTAATACAGTTAAAGAAACATTTCATTGTGATTCCTGGGGATGTTTAATCCAATCTCTTAGATCCAAAATAAATTATACTGGGAAAATCCAACGCTGATCGATTTTAGCCAACATTATTGCAGTTGCACCTCTGATAGGGTGATGAGTTTAAAAAAAGAAACGTTGGTCACGGGGAATTCCTATTCCCCGGAGAATCACTGTTCCCCATGACTCAATCCAAATGTATTCTTTTCTTTTTATACGGTATTCTACGGTTATACGGTTTTCTTTTTATGGGCCACGATTGGGAAATACAAAATACTTAATAATAACGTAATCAGTTTTTTATAATTAATGTAATTGAAAACAGGTAAAAGAATAAAAAACTTTTCGTTACTTCGTGTTGTGCGCAAGAGTAAACAGTAATACTTGCACATCCTTTAGACATCAATAGTCGGGTTCACACCTAGGAATACTGACTTTGGATACAGTCATTAAAGTAAACGTCACATAAATGGCTGCCCTGGAATCGAACGCGTAACCCTTTGCTCGTTACGAAGACTTACCAAACGACAAATTCGTCATATACATATACTCGTACATACTGAAAGAGCCTAAAGGTATTAAAAATGAATGATCGAGAAATTTCACCCACTTACCTACCTGACACGTCGGTTCTTTTATCGACAAGTTACATAAAAACCAGAAGACAGCGCAAAAATCATTTTATCATTAAAATTGAGCATCAAAATGAATCATATCTTAAAGCAATGCATGAAAATCAACCTATTTTTAAGAGCAAAAAAAAGTCAAGTACCCTATCACGAGAGCAATGCACTATAAATATTCGAACAATCCATCCCAGCTGTTGGTATTTCAATTAATTGGAGAATTCGTTAAATTTTATTGGTCCAATGGCGTGAAAAGCGAGTAATCCGTTTTACAATGAATGCCCTTGGGGAATTCTTTTTACATTCTTTTACATTTTGGTAAGTGCATATTTTACGTAGTGCTCTAAAGTTGCACTCATAATTTCATCTTGAAGATGCTTTTGACGTGAACAAAGGAATAGTTGCTTTGACTAGTGCGTACATGCCTTACGGTTTTGCCGAGCCAACGGCCTTACATCGGTATATAATGCAAAAAATCGAAATACCAAGGTCAGTTAAAATATTTTTTGAATCCTTTGTAGCTGCTATCGTCTCTTGTAGGGGATCTAAATGAGTGTATAAACTTTTATTTAATTATGTTCACAATAGTTAATACATAACTAACAAATTATAAGTAGGTGACCTATAATTTAGGTATAGCGACTATTGAAGATATTCCCGGTACCGAAAACTGTATTAATGTTATTTTTTATAGTTTACCCAAATAACGATAAAAGACTACGTGCGAATCGGTTTTGGCAGCCATATCCTGTCCAAATAACGTTAATGCTCCATTTACCACAGAAATAAATATAACGCTCCAACTCAGAGTCATATTATTATTCTTTTCATAGATTCTCTAATATTATCTACAATTTAACTAAATATGCTTCGACAAAGTTGATTTGATAAGGTAACTTAGAATAAACTAGCTTTTGCCCGCAGCTTCGCCCGCGGTAGATTCTTTACAAATCTCTATCATTTTGATATCTGTATCATTTTGATAGCGTGATTCAGAACTTGCAAATGAATTGTACTAACGCCATCTATTAACAACTTCCGAAACTAAATACCTATCTAGTAACTAACAAAATATCGATCCTCCCATGGGGATGTTTTACCGCGGTAAAAAGTAGCCTACGTTACTCTCCAACCTCCTCACTATCTCCACACACAAAAACCATACAATATAACAGCTTTGTTGCGACGTGAAAGACGGACAAACAAACAAACAAACTTTCACATTTATAATATTAGTATGGATTGTGAATTTTTATATGTATAACTAGTGGATACCCGGCGTGTTTCATTAGATAAAAACTTTTCTGATAAGAATGACAGATCAGTGTTTTTGTATTGATGTTGACGTTGATGCGCCATCTTTACAAATTATCTTCAAATTTTTATATGGGAGAAGTGGAAAATCGACTTTATCGACTGTTTGTAAAATGGACCGAATGTGAATGCATTATTTTAGTGGTCTCAGACCACCTTCTGATTGTTGCCTTTCAAATGAAACCATTTTGAGGCATATCGGCTGGATGGTTTCAGAGTCTATATAGGACATCCATACAAACATTTTTTGTATTTTATATAATTATCTTAATATATATAAATTACGTGTCACGTTGTTTGTCCGCGATGGACTCCTAAACTACTGAACCGATTTTAATCAAATTTGCACACCGTGTGCAGTTGATCCAATTTGAAAGATAGGATAGCTTACATCTAAAAAAAGCTTTTGACAGAACGAAGTCTGTCCGGGCAGCTAGTATAGATATATAATAGCCTTATATACATACTTACACACTTGTTTGTGTTTATGTGTACGTATACTATGTTATATCTGATAGTTCGTGTCTCATTTTTCTAGTTACGTTCTTGCATCTACACTATTGTACCTAATAATTTTCCTGGAACATATTAGACTTTCTTATTTATTTCGTTATGACAGTGTAACAATTCATACAATATGAAATATAACAGCAGATGAATACGCCTCTTGAAACATGACGCACTCAGTGTAGCGTTAACGCTCAGTTGTTCTTGACTATGTGTTCGAAGCACTTGAAGCTACGTTGACTCTGAGAATTAGGTTGGTTTAGCTGTGAGCTAGCTAAGCTATTTATCGTACATAATAGTCATGGAGCATTGATATATAGAAGGAGCGCCATCTCATATGAAGGGAAAGTTGAAAAAGTGTCTAGCTGTTTACAGAAAATAAAGGTTCCAATAATGGCCATTTCTGAATGGCGCTAGTGTGATACAAATAGCGAACCATGAACATAGCTGTTGTAGACGGAGTGAAGTTTACTGAGTTATGCCTAGTGCATCCGCAGCGTCGTCACCGTAATGAATGGCGCTAGTGCCGCTACTTTCCGCCAAATATGTTGATTTGATACGGCACCGCAGCGGCACCCGTAATTCTACGCGTTTTCACGGACACTTTTCATAATATACAGAGATGGCATTCCTTCTCCTCTATTTTCCATGATAATAGTTAAGTTAGTAATTACAATATAGATGATAATTACAATATAGAAAATGTAAACTAAGAAATCTCCAAAACCTTTATTGAAATCTATCGGTAAATGGCTGAGATATAGATCGCGGAAAATGATACGGTCTCATGATGACAATAACATTACTTACATTTTTTAGGACGTGGACATCACAAACGCGGTTCCAGTTAAAAATGAAGCCCCAAAACCAACAAATAATTTTGCCAGCAAGAAAGGGGCATTAGAGTTAACTAAATAAAAATAACGCTTCACACTCATAGCCCCAAACTAGGATTCCCTGTGCCATAGGTGCCATGGACAACACATAGAGACAATCTCATGCAGACCGAGAGCAGAAATTCAAACTCATCATTCAAATTTCCGCCTCGCTGGGAATCGAACCCATAACCCTTGGCACGGCAATCCGGCATGGTAACCATTGCGCTACACGGGTTCAATCTCCATTTGCTTGTATATGCTTTGATATAAATATATGTATATTACTATGGAAGGGGTATGCGAGATACCGCGTGGTGGTGTAGTTGAGGCGGTGCGCGAGCAAACAAGTCAACTACTAAAGTCACAGTTAATTACATGCTAAGTACATTGATTTGTGTGGATGACTGAAGATCTCGATGTAAATAAACTTCGGAGTATATTTTTTACTTACAGCAAAGTTTATCAAACTCAAGCAAAAGCTAAAGTCAAAATACCAAAGCTAAAATATAAAACTCAGCCTTTCATCGTTTTGCTAAAACATGGAAAATGAAGTGATCCCTTGACAATAACGTGATGCCTCTTTATGTGCAAGTTTGGGCAAGGACGGAAATTTTATTATTATAGTCAGCCCAGTCCACTTTATGATCGTATCCTTTAAAAGATTTTCTCAAAAATCTTCTATCTAGAGACATCAGTCAGTTACAGTTCAACAAATAATTATTGTATTTTAGATAACTAAGTCAACGAAAGTGCATACAATTTTCAGCCCTTATTCGAGGAAAAAATAGTTTTCAACAACACATTTTCAAAGCAAGCAGAATGTAACATAATTTTCTTGTCACTGAAGTTGCACTAATTAATATTACAACGACAATTATTATTATTAAACGGACGGAAAAAACAAATAATTGTGTTTATGACCAATTAAAAATATTTGTTGCAAAGCTAATATTTGTAATCAGGATATTTGTAATCAGGCCTAAAATGGTTAAGGCACAAAATGTCCCATAAGTTTGTTGTAAAGCTAACTTAAATTTTATCGCTGCGGCTTGTAACTTGAACTAACCTCATAAAAATATTTGAACATCGATGTGAGTTTAAACCTTTTCAGCACTTAGCTCCTCAAGGGGGACAAATAAAGTAGGCCGGTGTTCAAGAATAACACTGGTTCGATGCTTACGTCATCGCAGAGCTATAAATACTTAATGTGCAGTATAATATCCTGATTTGTACACCACTAAGGGTGGATTCGACCAAACAAGAGTAAATCTTAATCTTAGAATAAATCGTCAGATAATCGAGAGAAAATCAATTTTACGTTTTACCATCTACAATTCTAAGAATAGTGGGCCTATTCGGGAATTGTTTCTATACCGCCGCTTCGCACGGAATAACGGAGCCATTCGTAGAATAATGTAATGGCGTCAGTCAGTCCAATCATCTGATTTCTGTCACCACACGACAAAACTTGACAATTCTCTCAAACAAAAAACAAATAAAACGTTTGACAGCTAGCTAGCTTACATGACAGCTACTTTTTCACACTATAATACGGCAAAATCGAGTTGACATGATGTATGCTCTTACGCTATCCCGTTGTAGGACAACATTTATTTGCCGGGTTTTATTTTCGTTCACCATTCACTCTGCTATTCGCGTATTGTTATTCGTAACGCAAGTATACTATCGATTACGTGAAAAAACGGCTATGTATTTACTCGAGATTATAATCATGGAATAGATTATTTCTCGTATAGTTACTCGTGTATAAGTTTAAGTTTGGTCGAATCCACCCTCAGGGTGGATTCGACCAAACAAGAGTAAATCTTAATCTTAGAATAAATCGTCAGTTATTCGAGAGTAAATCAATTTTACGTTTTACCATCTACAATTCTAAGAATAGTGGGCCTATTCGGGAATTGTTTCTATACCGCCGCTTCACACGGAATAACGGAGCTATTCCTAGAATAATGTAATGGCGTCAGTCAGTCCAATCATCTGATTTCTGTCACCACACGACAAAACTTGACAATTCCCTCAAACAAACAACAAATAAAACGTTTGACAGCTAGCTAGCTTACATGACAGCTACTTTTTCACATTATAATACGGCAAAATCGAGTTGACATGATGTATGCTCTTACGCTATCCCGTTGTAGGACAACATTTATTTGCCGGGTTTTATTTTCGTTCACCATTCACTCTGCTATTCGCGTATTGTTATTCCTCGCGCAAGTATACTATCGATTACGTGGTAAAACGGCTATGGATTTACTCGGGATTAAAATCATGGAATAGATTATTTCTCGTATAGTTACTCGTGTATAAGTTTAAGTTTGGTCGAATCCACCCTAAGTGGTAGAATAAGCGCACATATTTATAATTTTATTGGAACCCCTTTGTTACCATATTACCTATCACAAATAAATGATTGATGATGCTAGCAAAGGTGTTCTTATGTTGTTGTTGTGAATCCAATTGCTATGTATCATGTGTTTTTATGTGCCTGCATTTTAAAGTACGAGTATAACTGAGTTTACTTATCCACTACTTATTTCGTGACGGATTGCGTGCAAAAAGTGCAAAATTGTATCCTCCTCCGTCCGCGTAATTGTCGTAAAAAGGGTACAAAGGTTTTGCTTCACGTATTATTATAATAATGATTATAAACTGGCGTAGGTAGACGGTTAGCTTTAAAATACTGATGAAAAGGGAACGCGTTAACTTACCACTGCTATAGACAGAAAGCGTCTAAACTGCTTAAATATGCAAATGTGTACAAACGCACGATGAACATACTATAATCTAAGCACCGTCTTGACATTGAAAACACACGGTGTGATATTGGTGGCGAACACGCAGAGAGCATTTGCTTCCGACCTTCAGTTCAGTTTAGTAATGCATGTCATGAAACTTTACTTTTTTGATATTTAAATATACCTAATTTGGCTTTATTAATAGAATGATTAATTAACGTGTACGGATTTGGAAGTGCAGCCAAACATCAAGGTAGCTTAGTGACTAAGCACTAGTTAGCAAACACATCCACTCAGAGCCACTAACGGTTACTTAAATCGCTCCTTAGTACAGATATCTATGGTGATTCTTTACTAAGGAGCGATTAAAGTAGTGACTCTATTTGGGGCGTAACTCACTAACTCATTAAATTACTCATCACATTTGTTTCAATCGGAAGTTCCTGAATCTTCGTGGTAATAATTAATTAATTAGAGACAAGAAACAACATGTTGAAGCTCATTAACTCTTCGTTACTCACATGGGGTGAGCTCACTTTTGCTTAAACAAAACAGCTGCCGGGCCCTCGGTAGCTTCCTATAGCGAATCAAATTAGGCATTACGAGTATAGGAGCGAGTTCTTTGTATGTTACATTTTCAGGCAGTTTTAGTGTTTTCAGGCAATGAAAAACTGGTCCAATAAACTCTTCCTGACATCTATTGGCGAGTATTAACACATAAGTTACTTCAGTAGATGACGTTGTTAAGCAACACTAATAATTTCCAAAAACACACGATTTACCAAAACAAAAATACCAAGTAATGCTCGCTCATCCGGGTACTCCTTATTAAACTCGTTTTGACCTTTGTAAGATATCATAAATTTATTGTATAGTAATCACCCTATGAATTAAGTTTCTGATAATTTTCCACCTTCACGTTGGTCCGCAGTTTACCTATACCTACCTATATAATAAAACCTATATACCTATTTAATAAAAATAATTAAGCATTAGTAATCAAAATTAAACTCAGAAGACACCCTTAAGCAAGATCTCAAATTTAGTCCTCAGATATTTTCAGGTATTTGGATTTTCAAAATAAGAGGAATTAAAACCTATCTAGCCAAGATTATTAGCAAAATCATAGTTTTATATTCAGTTATTTACCGCATAGAACAGGTGTTTTCAAATTGATATTGCGTATCTTTCCAAGCAATTACAGAGTAAGAAATTGTGTTGAATATTTGAAAGTATTTTTTCTCACAGTTTATTTTTATTAAACTTGACATTATATTTTTAAAATGTACCTTCTCTTATCTTGAATTATTCATTTATGATAAGTTGAAGTATATTCTTTAACGGTGGGTATATAACTTACCTTCTAGTATGTAAGTAGTACCTAAGTACTTCAAAGTAGATAGTTATCGTGTTTGTCTATTATAAAACCGAAATAGTGATTGTTTATCGTTACGACATCACGCCTTAAAACCACAAATCCGACCAGCCTAAAACATTTTCAGGAGTACACAGAAAGAAACAAAATAATAATCGGTAACCCAAACAAAATGCGAGCGAAGCCGCGGCCAAAAGCACATTCATAAATTAAATTTTATAAATGCTAGATCTGGTGTCTTGTGTGGTGCGTGCTAGTGCATTAAGTTAGCTAGAGAGTTTTGTAGACTATGTATATCTATTCTTCACTTTTCACCCATTTTAAGCCGTAATCTATTACAATATTTGAATATAAAAATTCTTTTGGTTTCCTATACGCATCGTTCTAAGACTCGAGAAATATTTCGCTAAATATCCCACTTGGGGTAGGCGAAATATGAAGGAAAAAAAATCTTGGAAGAATTCTTATTGCCGGAGATATTCGACTAGCTTTGTTTGCACAACTATTTTGTTTATTGCCGTCAGCGGTAGCTTTTATTATTGATTTTTAGAGAGGTAGGTACTCTAGAAACATAACTTCGTCGCTTTATTTCACCAAGTAGCTACTAGAAGATACACAAAATTATTAAGTATGTTTTGTTTTAAGGCTGACTGGAAGAAAATGTTATAAGGCTAACTCCGCCAATTTATTCATATTCAATAAAGGATAAACGTGCAAACAAATAAAAGTGACCAATAAATATGTTATATAATATCAAACTGGTAATCTTTACTTTTGGTGATTAGTGAATAAGATACTTCAGACTAAAGGTATACGTATGCATACGTATTGGGTTTTTCCCGTACGTAACGCAACGTGAAGTTTTGGAAACATCGTTTCATAGAAAATGTATACGATAGTGCATACGCAGCGGAATCCCGTACGTGACGGGAACGGGGCACGTTCGTATATTTATGCCCCGTCTCCGTTCCGTACGGGGTAAAAACACGTTACGTATGCAACGAACCTAAAATGAAAAAAAAAATCAAAATCAAAATTACGTTTGGAACACTCAAAACTGTCAGCACTTCTGTCTAAACATAGTGTCTAAATAATCTCTACCGTTAAACCTCATTCGAGAGTCTTAAATAACTTTGAATCCTTTGAGAGTCTTAAACAACTTCCCGCACTCCAGTTGGCCGTTAACCCCTAAATCCTCCAATTCACTCGCAGCATTATTGAGTCCATTGAACTATTCTCCTGGTTCTTTTATTGTGGTAATAGACACTCTTTACATACTCCCACTGGGATTTCCAACGTAGCGGGTGGTATGAAAACACGCTAAAGAGTATGAGTATCACAAACTACTATATTTTGACGTGTCTATGTATCTGTATGTAGTGTCTGCAGCATCGTAGCTCCTAAACGAATGGACCGATTATCACGCGGTTTTTGTTTGAAAGCTGACGTGATCAAGATGGTTTATAACTATGTGTAGTGTAAATAAAACTGTTAGGGGTTATAATAAAATTTAAAAATGTATAGTTATCAAAGACTCTTGTTTCAGACATAACCCAAAGTCAGCTCCTCTGCCGAGGGGTATCAACGCACAAGGTGAGCGGGCTGCGTGCGCACGCGCCGCGGATTTCCTTCACGAACAAGGAGGAACCTGACGCGCATGAGCTCCGTCGCAAGTCAGCCAGCAGTCGCCTGGGGAGCTCGCCTCGGTCGAGTATCGCTAGCGAGGACAGACCGGATGGGATAGTCCTGAGGTAAGTTTAAGTATTTGATGGTAAAGGTAAAGCTTATTTCTGGATTATCAATGGTAAAGGCAAAGTTAAATCTAGTTTTTTTTGGAAATAAGCTCTACTATGAATGTTTATTTTAGCCTTGGTATGAAAAGTGGAAAAAGCATTTTACTAAAAATATTCTTTGCTTGACTAAAATATTTGATAGACTTTCGATAGAGACAGAGATAAATGTGGCAGCTTAAAATTGACAAGATGGCATGTATTAATAAATCAAGATCTCTGCGATGCCAAGATGCGGTTCGAGATGTTACAATGAATTAGAATAAATTGAGTATTGAACTTAGAAACCGTAAGGTTTTGATAATTATTCTATGTATATTATGATCTATAATTTTGTACTGTTTGAAAAACTAAAACTTTCCTTACAATAAGCATCCGTTTACAAAAACAAATGGTGATTCTGAAATGGGAAGCTGCCTGAAAATAATTCAATTTATTTAAGATCCATCACAGGAGGATACTGAGTAAGCTAACTTAGATATAATTTTAAGTAGAGCCTTCAATTTACTCGACCCAGATCTTTTTATAAAGTATTACCTAATATGGTTCAAGGCATTTATTTAGCAAGGTGCTCAGTTGCAAAATACAAATTTATTCCAAAGCCTTTCACTACATATACAGATACATATAAAGATATAACAAAGAGTATAATTATAATTAGGTATAATAAAATATCAAAAGTTTGTATCACTGGAATCCTTTGGAAATAATTGATGATGATGATGATGATACTAGTTAGCTGAGTTTTAATCTAATTTATAGCGTTTCTAAGCATTAGGAGCAAGGTTAGAAGCATTATTAATAAATGGATAATGTACAAGTTCAGAAATGAGGAAAGAAAAAGTTAAAGAAGAATCGTTCTGCCATCTTACTACGATAAAATTTGTAAAAAATTCCAACAAAACAAAACAAAACACTTTTCGGAGCAAGATATTTAATATTTTAGATGGAGGAAATGGCTTAACTTTTTGATACAATACTTACTAACTTACTTTAATATAATAAGTACTTATTCGACCACAAATAAATCATTACAAACCCACCAAATCCAAGAACAAATATATTTATCGGCTACATAAATATTTGCTCCAGCCGGGAGTCTAACCCGGAACCTCTTCACTTCTCAGGCAGGGTCGTTACCACTTAGGCTACGGAATGGTTTTATTGTTTAGTTAGTTGAGATTTTGTTCATGTTAATAATGTAATAATCTAAATTTTACTAACAAAAAATAACCGACTTCAAAGTCTCAAAAACTACCTACTTGCCAGATCTCGTTCAAATTTATGTGGGACCACAACACAAGCGCCTGCTTTCGATTAAAAAAAGAATCATCGAAATCGGTTGACGTGATATTGAGTTATTCGTCAATTTGTCGCGCACATCTTAACACAAATTTACGACTTATGTGGTTTTCTCATGGATTCCATTGTCAGATCTCAATAAAATTTATGTGGGACCACATGACAGCCACCAGCTTTCGATTAAAAAAAGAATCATCAAAATCCGTTCGCCCAGTCCAAAGTTCTGAGGTAACAAACATAAAAAAAAAAAAAAAAAAAAATACAGTCGAATTGAGAACCTCCTCCTTTTTTTGAAGTCGGTTAAAAATTCGCTTTACCTGTTACCAAATCTGATAAATACATTGGAAATTGAACTAAATGGTACAAAGTCGAACGATTTCCATTTGCATTCAATTGATTTGTTAATTACAAATTAATGCCTTCATTAAGACTTTTTAGATTAATGAATTAGCAAATCTGTGTATTGGTTCGTTATGGAAATAAACTGGCACAGCGCTGTAAAATTTAATAGCACCGTTAAGACAGCTCTTAGCATTCCTGTATGAATATGAACTAACTAGTCACCCTCTCTTGCAGTGTTTTGGATATTATGTTCCTTGCGTATGTATAGTATACGTATCCGAAATATTCGTACTATTTTAATCAAACTTTTGTTTCAAAAGAACCGATTCTATAAAATACTAGCTGTTGCCCGCAGCTTCGCACGCGGAAATTATGCTTATCATATTATTTAGTATCCCTTACAAAATAAAATTTAAAAACAGGTTCATTTATATTGAAGTACTTATATTTAGGAATTTACATACTGAAACTTACGATACAATCACAGATCATTCCTCCGGGAGTGGGTTTGGAATAGTAAACAACATTAACATTTTTTTTTCTTTTCCCTCTCGCTCTCCCTCTTCCTGTCCCACTCCCTCTCCCTTTCCCGCTCGAGGTCCTTCTCTCACCACATATCCCTCTCCCTCTCCCTTTCCCGCTCGAGATCCTTCTCCCACTTCATATCCCTCTCCCTCTATCGCTCCCAGTCCCTCTCCCGCCCGCACCCGCGCCCTCTCCCGATTTCTGTCCCGCTCCCACTACCTCTCCCGCTCCCTGTCCCTCTCTATCTCCCTCTTCCGCTCCTTCTCCCTCTCCTGCTCCCTGTCCATTTTTAACTTAAAAAATGACGAAGTTGCATACTAAATTAAATCCACTAAATTAACCCTTTAAGGGATGATTTTCCGAAAAAAATTGTTAGTTAATTTTTGTTTATTACTATAAACTTACATAAAAAATTTCATATTTATAACTCTAAAACTGGCGAAGTTGATTTGTATATAGTTGACTACCAACCCCTATTTTAGGGGATGAATTTTGAGAAAACAGTGATACAGTTATTTTTTGTGTCTAACTATAAGCTTATATACAAATTTTCGCCCTTCTTACTTCAAAACTGACGAAGTTGCCATACTAACTTTCGCACTCTTAATTAACCCTTTAGGGGACGATTTTCCAAAAAAACATAATACTTACAAATTTTGTTTCTAGTCTGGAGCTAATATGTAAATTTTCATGTTTTTAACTTCAAAAATGACGAAGTTGCCTACTAAGTTCAATTAAGTAAATTAACCCTTTAAGGGATGATTTTCCAAAAAAATATATTAAAGTTAACTTTTGTTTATTACTATAAACCTACATAAAATTTTTCAAATTTATAAATCTAAAACTAAGAAAGTTGGTTTGTATGAAAGTGTTTTCTAACCCTTATTTGTACCCCTTAGGGGATGAATTTCCAAAAATCCGTTCTTAGTGGACGTCTCCTTAGCATAAACTATCTCCCTGCCAAATTTCATCTTAATCGGTTCGGCAGTTTCTGAGATTTTTTGTTTAATCAGCGGTGTGTCGCTTTTCAATTTTATATATATATATAGATAAATCAACATTTAAAACATTACTTCAGAACATGCTCACTTATGTTGTAATAAATCTTTTCTATAGATATTAACAGTAATGCATTAAAATAAACATTTGTTCCTTTGTTTGTTTCTTTCTATATTTCTAATAGTAATGTAATAACTAAGTTACTATACCCATTTCCAATAGTTTTACTTGATTGAATCGACACTCTTGGGATCCTTGCGTGGAGAGTTACCTCAAATATTTATAGACGAAACCATAATAACCTTGGAATAACACTCACGAGTTTCAAGCTTAACGGAATCCGCACTTTAGCATTATTTCTTCAACAAAGTAAGTAATGAAGTTATTATCTTAAGTAAGCAGTTTTATTATTATTATCATAATATAAAATTAATTTTTAATTATATTATTACGTTACATTTTATTGTAACTTTGTACATACTAATTAACAGTTCTATTCCAATTTTGGATTTCAAAATGTCAACTATTGTATAATTTGATGTAAATGGTTAAATCGCTCAATTCCCAACAGTTAATGTCAATTGAATGAATTGTATCTGACAAAGTTTCCGGTCACTATCGGCTTTTGCAGATGACAGGAAAAACACAATACATTTCTTCCTCAGATGGAACATTCGCAAAGAAATGTAACGAATGACGTGAAGTCACTTTTTCGCTATGTGTGTGTGACAGCCTAGCAGTGGCACCGTATGGACACGTAATTCTTTGTGTGTGTGAGGATGCCAAATGAAAAGTCACAATCTCCCGCAATTTTGTAAATGTTGTTTGACATATTTCCAACTTAACACATTATGCACAATTAAATTGGCAAATTATTTATTACTAGTGAACGCCCTTGCTTCGCTTCGGTAAGCCCACAGTCGATAAATGTAGGGATGGTATTCTTTAAATTGTCGTGATTTTTTTATTTGTAAACCGATTCAAATAAAACAAACACTAAATGTTAACCCAAGCTCATTACAATACGTCAGTGAAAGCCGAATCTTTTATTAAGCCGTTCCTGAGATAAGGTGGAACAAATGCATAGAAAAACAGACAAAAATTTAAGTTGTATTATATGTGATAATCATAATTGATTTTAATTTCATCACTACTTATCAAAAATACACTTATCAAAATATATGTAAATGTTCTTTTAATATAAAATAATACTTAAATATATTTAATTGTCTTAATTAACCTATGGACTTTTTTATGCAGAATAAGTTAGTGTTTGACCACAAAACCACCTGAGATGCTAAGCGGTAATGAAATCGTAGATGGTAAATCACACTAACTTAGTAGAAGCCTATTCACTCTTAACTTGAAGACACCCACATTATAATCTGACGGGAACACCCACGCGGACAATTAATTCCAGTCCTTTGTGGTACGCATAATAAAAGACGAAGCAATTTTTTTTCTCTTGTAATAGCAGCAGTCGGCAATCTGCAAAATTATAATTGAAATCATTTTAGTGAGTAGGCTAAACTAAAAACAGAAACTAAAATATAATATAATATTTTCTTTCAATCATGCATTTTATCGTGGGCAAACGTAACATTTTCAATTAACCCGGTTATAATATCCCAGCGATAGGTGTTTATGCATTGGCTGTATTTCTTGATTTTTAGGTTTAAATAAATACAAATATTTACTTTTTAAATATATTTATTTCGATATACATTTATAAATCGACCAGTGTTCAAATAGCTCATGCATATTTCCCCAAATTTAGGGTAACCGATTTTCACATAAAGCTGGTATACAAATGAATAATTGTCGAGGTTTTGTGTTCCGAGCAAACCGCAAAAATATTATTATAAATAAATAATAAAATAATGAACAGATACCTGTGAAAAGATATTCCATCTTCTTTTCTTTGATTTTGCGAACTACTTTTACATAGTTTAAAAATGCAAGACGGCATTATAACTGATAAAATTATTTAATAAATTTTGACAATTGCGATGTTCATGCAATTTGACGCTTTCTTTACTAGTGACACGAGATTGTATTAGTTTTTTATTTTGTATTATTCGTGGTAGGCTTACGTCATATTCGAACGACGTTATCTGCCTTTTATTCCATCTGAGATTTCTTCTATACCGGGGACATTCGCTTCTAATGTAGTAACTCGACAATCTACAACTATTCGAGGCATCACTGAGGAGAAACAAGCGTTACCTGTAAAGGTACAAGTTGTTTACAAGGCGCGGTCAGTGAGGGTGATTGTAACGTAATGCTCCAACTCGAATCTTGAGTAGTACGTATAAGTAACATTACAGGCGAATGCTCTCAGCGAGGGAGCATTCTTGTTTTCAAAATATACACCTAATCTGTCGACCTCAGTGGTTGTTTTAGGTACCAATTATTGAAGCCGTAGGGTAGGGCAATAATAAAAAATTAGTCCAAGCCAACAAAAAAATAAACAATAATTAATATCTGTTCAGCTTTCAGTTTTTAAGTAAAAGGGAAAGCAAAATCATAATATTTCGGCCAATTGCTTATGAATAATCAAGAAAAGATTCACGCGGGATATTGGATGAATTCCGTTACTCACGTTTCCAATTGCATAATTTGATTTGTCTTGAAATAAAAAATGTATAAATATCAGTTTTTGTTTTATAAAGGCATTGTCGTTATGGGTTCCATTATCGAATCCGATGAAACCACTAAATTGCATTGATTGAAGATTTTATTCAATGAAAATTTAGTTTCCTTGAATATTCAATCATGGTTTTATATCTGCAACCAACCGGGCCCAAAGGGCCTTGCAAAAGCATTGCACGTGAAATAGAATAGTAGTAAAACAGTGGGGAATGAATTAATACATAAATAATATGTAGTAAAATTTCTTCAGGAAATTTCATCTTATTTATTTTAATCTACTCTTCTTCTCTCTTATTCTAATTTACTCTTCTTTGCGGTACAGGAACGTACCAAACTGTACAGTACTTTATTTGTCATGTACCTACGCATGCAATCGTGACGACAAAACGTTACAAAACGAGTGATTACGAGTTCTACTTGTAAAATGCACTAGTAACATTATCAAACATGAAAATTATTTAGGTCAAGAATCCGGTGCTAGATTCGCAAAGCGCTAGACTCGATTCTCATAAAACCTAATTGAAAATTCTAACAAGCAAAATAAATTGAAGAGAATTTGCACTGCAACTATTTGAAAATTCTATTTCAGATCAAATTTCTCAGTGAACGACCGGGAACTCTGTTTCCGATTTATGTTCTCGTGTTCATGAATCTCGAATGTTCTATACGTCAATGCCGCGTCACTCCAACACTCAATCTAAATCAGGAGGGCTATTCTCTAAAATACAAACTCGAAATCGAAGCTCACTCAAGTGACACTTGAAAGCGAACTTGCATCATCATGATATGTCATTCTTTAATCATCTAGTAAGCACTTGCGAAGTGAAGTGAGTCTCGAACTCTTACTTCGATTTTGAAACTCATCGCGGATTCCGCTGTCGAGTTACAAAACAGAATAGCCTTGCTGTTTTATATCGCCTCTCATTGAACTGACCCGAGATTTTGAAACTTATTATAATTTGCCTTTTATTTCTTTCATCTGAGTAATTTGCTAGATGGATGACACCAGCAGTTATAATTATTTAGTTTTATATTTCAGTTTTATAATTATTAGAAGCAACCCTGCCCATTATGGAGATGTTAAGTTTAACACCTTTTGCATCGATAAAGATAAATAAGGAACTTTGTTCCAAAAGTTTATAAGTTCAGGTATCTATATTAAGAACAAATAATCTTGAATTTAATTTTCATATCGAAAAACCTGCTTCCTTAGTTCCCTTAAATGTTCATGAAGGCGTGAAATGTGAAATATCTTGGCTAGTGTGACCTTTTCCCTTCACATTGTAAAATCCGACCTGACACCAGGAGTGTAATTTGGTTGTAATGAATTCTCGGCGGCTCTTGCCTAGTATTTTATGAAATTCTTTCCTCACATTGCAAAAGCAGACGGAAGTTATTTGTACTTGTGGGTTATTAGTGGAGTCCTGTTAGGTTTAAACCTTGGAATACAATTACTTCTAAAATTTCAATATGAAACCTCTCATGATTTTTAGATGAAATTATGAAAAAATTACCCATATTATGGCTGCTTTTTTTTGCTTTTTTTAAATGAAAATTTCAGATAGTATTCTTTAAATGGACATATTTTTTTTATCTCTGAACATATTGCAATAAAACAAACATCGAATATCATCTTACGCTTACCATAATACGCAAGTCCGAAGTTTACCCCTTTATAATGCTAATGGGACTCGAATATACGGTTACGATGAAATCTACATAACCACTCAAAAGCGAACTATCGTTAAATCATGTTGAACAATCAGTTGCCCTATTACGAAACATGTTTGATAGGGATCATCATTTTGGCTGTCATAGTTCAATCTTCACATTAATCATCGAAGCCAATTTCAAACTACGCAATTTACGAATGTATTGTCCTATATTGTGTCAAATTACGTCGATTTATTTTGGATGGTCAGTGTCTACCCAAAACTTTATGACCCCAATACAAATTTATTTCTGTCTCATAAATATCTGCCCCGGTCAGGAATAAAACCCTGGAACCCTCATTTCGCAAGCAGTCACTACCAACTACTGGGTCGTCTGATCGGTGGCTCTGGTTTGCAATATTGTAAAGGTATTGTCACTAATATAATTCCAGCTGCCAAAATGAAGCATCAAGCGACCGTAACGTTTGATGTTCTAATTGAAAACTGGCAATTATAATTTATGCCTGTCGGCGGGCACAGTTCTGGCGTTAGTAATTTGTTACTAAAATTGGAACGAAATAGAATGGGAAAATGTGAATTTATATCGTGATTGTAATCAAATCTGAAGTGATTGGCTGATTGATAGGGAGGTATTTGAGTTTAAGTACCTACTGGGGGTATTTTTTAACCGACTTCAAAAAAGGAGGAGGTTCTCAATTCGACTGTATTTTTTTTTTTTTTTTTTTTTTATGTTTGTTACCTCAGAACTTTGGACTGGGCGAACCGATTTTGATGATTCTTTTTTTAATCGAAAGCTGGTGGCTGTCATGTGGTCCCACATAAATTTTATTGAGATCTGACAACGGCATCCATGAGAAAACTACATAAGTCGTAAATTTGTGTTAAGATGTGCGCGACAAATTGACGAATAACTCAATATCACGCCAACCGATTTCAATGATTCTTTTTTTAATCGAAAGCAGGAGCTTGTCATGTGGTCTCACATAAATTTGAACGAGATCTGACAACTATGTAGTTTTTGAGACTTTGAAGTCGGTTATTTTTTGTTAGTAAAATTTAGATTATAACGCAATAGGGATCTCGAAATTTGCGAAATAACAATATACCGAGATGTTATGATATGATATAATAACGTTGATTTTGTAGTAAAAGAAAGATAATACAACTAGAATAAATATATTTATGTAAAGATTTTATGTATACAAACAAATTTAATCTAATATATAAAATTCTTGTGTCACGCTTTTTTGAAGTTGAACTCCTCCGATACGGCTCAACCGATTTTCGTGAATTTTTGCATGCATATCGGCTAGGGTGGAGAATCGGACAACATCTATTTTTCATCCCCCTAAATGTTAAGGGTGGTCCACCCCTAATTTTTTTTAACTTGTGATAGAACAAAGTCTGTCCGGGCAGCTAGTATTATATAAAATGTGTCATTTTTAACGTCTAATAACGATGATGTCAGTCGTCGTTACCAATAAAAAAGGATATTTATGTCGTTTCTTTAGTCAAGTATTGTGTATTAAGTTTCCATCGAAAGCCAATACAACGATCCTAGTAGAACAATGTTGTTATTGCTTAAGAGAGGAATTTCTTGTACGAGGAGTTTAGTTTAATAACTTGTAGCAGTATTTTGTGTCAAGAAAAGAAAAAACAGAGATAAATTCAGAGATAATTGAAATTTAATCCCCTTGAACTCCCCTTCTTGTATTTCTTTTTCACTTTGTCATTGGAATTTTACTACCAATCCGCCTGACTACGCACGTATAGAACATTATGTTTTTACTATCTTGCAATGTATCTTTGAGTCTGTTTGTATTACATTGTTTATTATTTCCATATACGTACATAACTATAAGTTTACGCAGCGTAAACCAATTGGTAAGGTTTTTGATCAACAATCCCACAAAAAAAGGACAGCATTCACATTTCAACCAATTTACAAAAACTTGAATGAACTACTTCAACTAAAACCTTGCTCATGAATTATTCCGTCTATTAAAGAACATGGTTTGGAATTATGTTCAGTATTTTTGAGACTTTGTATAATTAATGTAAATATTATATAATTAGTGATATGAATTATTTTATATTCTTCGTAGTGATATGTAAGTAGAATTTAGGATACTGAGTGCTATAGTGATAGAACATATGTTCGCATGTTCGACTGTTCTACGAAAGTATCGTAATACATAGAAATGTTATAGGTAATGCATAGAAATATTTATTATTAATTAAACTAATTCTTGTCTAGTCCACTACATTCAGAGAGTTAGGCGCAATCGAATGTCACCAGTGAACGAATGTACGTTAGTATATTAGTTCATTGAATGTCACACGTATTATTTTGCGAATCACTGGTTCGGTGTACAATGCGCCGGGAAATGAATATCTGAAAAACATTTTGTCGTATTTCCTATTAAGTTTGACTTGTCATTCAATAGATTGCCTGATATTTTTCGAATAGTCAGCCAGGTATAAAGCAAGTTACGAAATCAAAAAGTATTAAGAATATTATTCGTCAATTTTGTAGTACAGAGGAAAATACCCTAATTGGTGAAGAGTAGATGTAATTTAATTTTCTTAAAAGTATTATAACAAGATTCTGTTCTTACGTCGCTGTTGCCAGCGCTGCTAAACTAGAAAATACGGACTGAACTTAGCGCCTGCTGAAGTTAAAAAATAATTATTTTTAAAATACAGGCTACTTTATAAAATACAATACATTTAGCTGGCTTCAACTCATGAATGGCCTATTACAGGGCACGAATAGCTACCATCCTTGAGCATGAGTCAGCCGCCAAACGACTCGTCGTGTTCCGGCTGGGGGCTTGAGAGCCAGTTCTTTCTTTTTTTTCTTTGTTTCTTGGCTGACAGTGCATCGGTGATTCCTTTGGTGTTGTTGATGTTCATGGGCGACGAATGCGACGATTCACGGCCACGCTGCTCCAGTAAAGGTTGTTTAATAGTCAAATCAAGTGTTTGAAGTTTTTATTCTGCCCGATATTAAGCTTAGCGTTTTGAATGAGAACCCGTTGTCTCATGACTTCTATTTTAAAATACCATAGTCTCACCGTGACCACGATCCGAATCGTGAGTACCGTTGCATTTTAAATGTTCAGTGTCCGCGGTGGTATAAGTTTATAATCATTTTATATTAAGCTTCACGATTCTTATCCAGCGACAAAATTTGGCATCCAGCTTAAAGTGATCTCGGAAAAACGGAAGCGATCTAGAATTGTGCAACTTGCGATCGTCCAGTACCGAATGCGCCAGCTGTTACTTAATTCGATCGATCGTTTACAACTGGTACCTAAATGTGTGCGTGTGAGTGTGTATGCATTGAGAACTCGAAACTAGCTACTGCAAGTACTAGTTTCAGACCTGTCTAAGGCCCGGTGCCCACCAAAGCTGACAAATGAATTGGTCCATAGCTTACCACTAGAATCATCATTCGATGTAACTAATAAATATAAATAAATAACGCTTTACACTCATAGCCCCATACTAGGATTTCCTGTGTCGTGGGTGCCATGGACAATACACTAGACAAGGACATTCACACCTAGACCGAGAACAGAAATTCAAACTCATCATTCAAATTTCCGCCTCGCTGGGAATCGAACCCAGGACCTTTGGCGCGGCGATCTGGCATGGTAACCATCGCGCCACACGGTTCGTCGAACTATGGAGTAGTGCCGTTACCATAACGTTTCTGTAACGCAGTGGTTCATAACCTCTAAGGGATGAGGGACCATGTGCAAGAATTTCTGTCTTGCCGTGGACCATCAATTATCTTTCGTTCTTCAATTTCAATGTACCTATACAATTTATACAATGTCACGCATATAATTTGTTGGAAACCATATTGATTATCTATTTTATTTGTGAAGTCTCACAAATAAAATAGGGTTCATGGGGTTCGCCTGGATAGCTACCACCCTCGAGCATGAGTCAGCTGCCAAACGGCTCGTCGTGTTCCGGCTGGGGGCTTGAGAGCCAGTTCTTTCTTTCTTCTTCTTCTCTCTTTCTTGGCAGGCAACGCATCAGTCATGCCTTTGGTGTTGCTGATGTCAATGGGCGACGATAGCCACTTACCATCAGGTGGATCGTCAGCTCATTTGCCGGCTATTTCCATAAAAAAAAAACTAAACACATGACGTATTCAGAAAGGTTTTGAAAGTGGTCCCACTTTGGATACTTCCAGGGACCACCGCGGTCTGCGGACCATTGCATAGGTTTAATTTAAAACAACTGGCTGTAACGTTACGTGGGCACCAGGCCTAAGGTTCTCGCGCGTTTGCGTCGAAAACTAGAACAGCGTTTCCGGACCCGCAGTAAATTTCGTCAATTCCATCAAAGTAGTTGCAGGCTTTTATCGAAGGTCACTGATAGATCTTTAACCGATCTACCCAAAGTAATTCAAGTAAATTGCGACTTGTTTTAGCGATACCAAGAAATAGTTACAAATAATGTTTTAGAGTTACTAAGGAAACAACTGATATGTTCCAACGTCTGTCTTAATGTTTCCTCATAAAATTATTCCTAAGTAAATTATTAATCTTATTTCATGATCTTAAATTAAAATTAAAAAAACCCCTGACAGTTTTATTTACAGTAAACATAACTAAGAACACGCTTGATTAAGTCACCTTTCCTAAAAAGATATCAAAATCGGTTCATCCGTTTGGGAGCTACGATGCCACAGATAGACATACAGATCCACAGATACACAGACATACCAGTTACACGTAAATTTTCGTTGGCGATTAAAAACCTATTATCAATGAAACTGATATTTGTATACCTCGTGACGAGACATTAATGTTGAGTTAGTGTACAGGAATTAACAGAGTATACGAAGCACAAATTCAACACCACTTACGAACACAATTAAACTGTTTCAAAAGTATTGACCAAACTAAAAGGGTTCCTGTTAACATTAGATTACAGCGCGGCAACGGTTTAAGTTCTTGTACTTTCAAGGAAACATCAATCAACTGTGAACGAAGCTTTGACTTTTAAAGGTTGCCAACTTGCCTCGGTTTTTGATGATTTTATGCATAACTTAATTATTATTATAAATATCAATTGCTGTTCGTTTGTCTCGGTAAAACTCGAGAATGGCTGGACCGATATGGCTAATTTTGATCTTGAAATATTTGTGGAACTCCAGGGAAGGTTTAAACGGTTAGAAACATGAATAATAAGTAACGGAAAATACTAAAAACGAATTTAATTTTCCAATACAAAACGTTCCTAGCTGTGAAACATTTGATGTCTTTTGTCAAATTGTAATAATATGGTTGTGAAATATTTATATACGTATATGACGCAGAAGGGGTATTCTACGGTGTTGTTTATGAAATGATATTCCTTTTACTTTGCTCCATGATATTATATTTCTAATTCTCCTAACATTCACATCAATAACAATCTGTACTAGTCCGTGATCACTATTCGAATCCCCATAGAATGTCCCACACATATTATTCTCAATGGATTGACATATTCCTAATTCTAAACATTTGGTTTTTCTTCATGACTTCTCGTATGACAGACCAAAGAGGTCGCTCGCCGTCATATACATATATGAAAATCACCACATATAGTAATTTTTTACCATGTTTTAAAGACATTTTTTTCACAGAGAGTTTCTGTTTCATAAATACTACAAAGTTGTTTACATTTGGGGTCCTATAAATACAAACGAAATAGGTATTAATAAAATATGAAATTAAAGTTACTTAAAATTAAAATTAATTAAAATACTCGTAAATATACATTTATATAACTAGGCCGCTGCAGTGCAATAAAAATAAAATGCTAGCAGCATTGCCTGGCTGTATAGCAATGCTAATAAGCTGAGCAGCTTTTATACATAATATTATTATACTTTATAGGACCCAAGTCTTTCCACATGTAACACTAACAACAGCCAACATTACATATTCATTTTCTCTGACATGACTTGATTTAAAACTCAATTTAAAAGGAAATTTCAAGTGAACGCAAACTTTCTAGTTCAACATTCAAAGTCACTTAGATGCAAAGTTCTGCCTGTGATATTGAAACTAAGTTTTAATCCGCAGAATTCAATCAGTGACAGCCCTATTCGTAAAACTAAAACAAAATTCTGTGAACTAACTTTGTAGGAGTAGGGGAATGTAATACTAACAATGTTATGTAAGCATTGGTTGATTGTGAGTTGTGAGTAGATTATATTGTAGGGATGTACCTACACAGAATGTTAATAGGGAAAACTTAATTAATTTTTAAACTTTAAAATGTAGTTATACTTATTGTTAGATGGGAAAAAATCACCTTAGTAGCATAAATGATGAATTATTATAAACTTATCAAAATGCACATTTCGCTCAGTTGATATTAGAACGTTTGATCAGAAATACGGCTCACTAGGAATCTGCGCCGCGCATTTACCAGTAAAATCTCATATTTATTTATGGAAGTAGAACCAGAATAATTTGTGCTGGGTCATGACCAACTCTATTATTAAGTTTTTCGCAGTTTCCAAACTGTAAACGCGATTAAGCTTTGAATAATAACGTTCTGAACACGTGATAAATTTAAGTAAGAACAAAATTACAAGGATAACCGTTACTGTTGGCTGGATTAGGGATGTGAGAACTTAAAAAAGTATCAATGTTTTCTGTACTTTTCTCACCATCACCCTAGGTTGACTGGTCGAGAATGCCCTAGGTCCGCCCTTTATAAAACGCTGTTTTTTAGGTCTTACGATAAATAATAAGTAAATAAATAAACGCTGGGACTGAACAAGTAAGCAAGAGATCTCCAGGCTAGTTCATGCCTGGGGAGACGCCATGCTCAGTTAGTTTAGATAGGAATTGTATGTGAACGATGCAGAAAACTTCGATAGCGTGATTCAGGTCTGACGTGACGTCATCGTGTGTCGTACATTTTCACCCCAGTTGCGCTCTTGCTTATGTATTTGTATTTACATTAGCATTTTTATGGCAAGATTTATTACTGCACGCAGAGGTTCGAGGATTGCAATTATCAGGCTCGGAAGTCAGTTCTTTATTTCATTCTCTTCTTTTTTCTTCATCGGTGATGCTTTTGGTGTTATTGATGACGGTGGCCGCTTTCCAAAAGCGTTAAATTATACATATATCGTTCCATAGACGATTAATAAATTTACCTTTTTATGATTACAAATCCTTTACCTATATATTAAAATGTTGGGAAAATGATATTATAATACCTTTATGCCTTAAGACGTTTGTTATTAACAATGTAATAAAGGTTCTAAATTTCATATGAATCCTTGTTCCATGGAAATGTTCGCGACATGTTTGGTAATCTTCGGATATTAAATTTCTAAAATTGTGGACTAATTAACTCGAAACGTACGTCGTATATTGGGTGTGAAATAATTTAAGCTTTTTAATAATATAGAATAATATAAAATAGGAATAAAAGAGTAAAACGAGTCCTCATATTCCTCATCGCAGGTAATAAATTTTATTTTCTGTTTTTATATTTTGTCACATTTAAAATTAAGTCCACACCTATACTCATACTTAAAAGTCAAGACGGCATGCCGCAGGAAACAGTTTTTAAAAAATCCATATTTGTATACCTATAATAATTCCTTCCTCCTCCCCAGTTCCTCATAGATTCCATTATTGGAACTAAGTTTTGATAAATACAACAATGACCATTTTTTGACGTGATAACGTCTATTAAAACGATGAGCGCCGGGCGCATCTATGAAAAAATGTAGCGTTCCGCGAGCGAGAGAGCGGGAAAAGCGAGAGAGAGGCACTATCGGCTACGATCGGCATATCGTAGCCAATGCCGTAGGCGAGCCGTAGGCGATCGTAGTTGAGTGGAGCGGAGCGGGGCGGAGCGGGGCGGGGCGAAGCGGAGCGGGGCGGGGCGAAGCGGAGCGGAGCTTTGTCATGACGTTGTCACGTTAAACTACCGTCCGTAAACCGACTTTACAGACAACCATTTTTAATCAATTAAAAAACGAAGTTCTGACATTAACAATCTTTAAAAAAATACAATCGACTTGAGAACCTTCCCCTCTTTTGAAGTCTGTTAAAAAGGAGATAATTTGTCACCATTTTCAATGAGAAAGCATATCACTATATTTCGAGTTTTCGTTCGTGAAAGAATCTGAAAATTCTCCAAAATCAAGGTCATGCTTTCATTTATACCACGTCGCAGTGAATGCAAGCGAAATGGCAAAAAGCTCGTTTGGTATTTCCACTCTGTACTGCACTTTACATAACCTAGATTCGGCTCTTTTGTCTGCTGGACGAGTGGCATTTATGTACCATATGCATAATATGAACAAACAGAGATCAATAGATATTCATAATCAATACTGAATATTGGATTCTGTTTAAAGCGTTCGGTTGTATCGGAAATCCGTATCGGGCGATCTGTTAGGGCTCTGTAAATGTAAAGGGATATTTTCCGTCCCCTGTGGCTATTTATTAACTAGGGACTTTTTGTAGGTTATACTGTAACTTATGGATGATTAACATACTAAAATTTTGGATTATAAAATACAAAATTTGTTGGTTTTGGACGTAATTTGTGGACGGTGTTGTAGTCACTTTTCGTTTTCTGTAAATATTTTCGGCCCTGGGACGTATTTTGGGTTATATCGTAAATTATAGATGATATGCCTACTTATATTTTGGGATTAAGTGATAATGTTAGATTGACTGATTAACTGTTATACGGAATAAACATACAACAAACTCGTTAGTTTTTGGTTCAGATTGACCATAAATACTTAAATCGTGCAGAATCAGTAATAGCCTAGCGGTTAGAACGTGGACGCCCGAACGTAGGAGCCCGAGTTCGAATCCTGGCACGGACCTCTTATTTTCAAATATTATGTGCATATTAGAAGTTAATTATTATTTGCTTCGGTGAAGAAAAACATCGTGAGGAAGCTTGCACACCTGAGAGTTCTCCATAATGTTCTCAAAGGTGTGCGAAGTCTACCGATTCGCACTTGGCCAGCGTGGTAGACTATGGCCTGGTCCCCTCACATTGTGAGAGGAGACTCTGAGCCCAGCAGTGGGACAATTATTATGGGTTGTTGTCGATGTAACAACCTCGACTTAAATCGTACACTGAAACAATTCTTTCTGTCAATTAAATAAAGATGTAATCAGGAACACTGTCAAGTGAGTCCGAATCTCTATATTTCAATGTCAATAGGTCTATTCGTCGCAGCTCTCACGATGTCAGGCCACGATTTATGATACCGATATCTAATAAAGACTGGTTTGAATATTGTGTGGACAGATCCACAAAAATTATGTAACGTATCAGTCTGTTTTCTGTTTTATTAATTCTCTAAATATGTATGGAATAATAAAGAATAATATAAAATAACGCCGTATTATAAAAGCTCATTTTAGTTATTTTGATCGAGTTTCAAATAGAAGGAAGTTTTCGATTCTAAAACAGGGTCTCTGAATAATAAATGATCATCAGGTCTAGAAACTAAGAATTAATTGAAACATAGTTTAAGTTGGTTTCACAAACACTTCTTTAAAGACAAACTATGTCATTGTTTCAACGATTGGTCTGAGAAGGAGAAGCGGCAAGAAACTTCGTAGAAGCTTTTTCCCACTCAAAGTTACGGACAGCGCACTTACTAGGTACTCATGGCTAAATATGAAACTCATGTTAAGGTGCATTGTCTATACTAATATATAAAGAGGAAAGATTTGATTTTTTGTTTGCATTGAATAGGCTCCGAAACTACTGAACCGATTTGAAAAATTCATTCACTGTTAGAAAGCTATACCTACTATCCCCGGTGAACATAGGCTATATTTAAAAAAATTAGGGATCCTTAATAAAACTCCAATAATGTAACCCACGGTGTAAAAAAATAGGAAAACCGAAGCAAAGCGAGGGCGGTTACTCGTCTTTAATAAAGATGATACATATTCCAGCGCCCTATTATTGGTGTAAGCCACGTTAGCTTCGTCTACTCGTATTATTCATATTCTTTAAGGGTGCCCTACAACCAGTTGTGAAGCCCTTTAGACTGCTTAAATTAGTTTGGCATTTCAGCTATCGCAAACAAAACTAGTTCAGTGTTTAATAGCAAAAGTTTGTTATCAATGTCCAAATCGTGACCGCAGACAAAGAGACTATAGAGTAAAACTTTGTGGAATTGCACCGGATAATAATTTAAAGGAGCATTTACCGGCATTAAATGCCCGTGCATTTTACTCAAGTGCAATAGAGAGTACTATAATTTGTGCGCGTAGTTCCGGACAATAAAATTAAGTTTTAGCTGTCAAAAGTGCTTTTACGATGATATTTTAACATTATTTAATTGAATAGTCCCTTTATTCAATTATTTTGTTGTTGTAAAATAAAATGTAATTTTAGGGTTCTGTAGTCAAAAGCAGCTCCGTAGTTCCGTCCGTCCTACCCCTAACCTATAGAACCCTTTATTGCGCGTAACCTGACACGTATCTACTTGACCAGTTTTTTATTAACAGTATTCAATATTTATCTATTTTAATATTTATCTAGTGTTTAGTCTAGTTTGAAGGAATTGTTTTTTTTTTTCATCAATAAGATATTTTTTATAATTAGTTGATAAATGAGCAGTAGAGCCAAATCATGGTAAATAGTCAATGTCATCCATAGACATCAGGCACACCATATGTATCATCGATGGCTACCGACCGA
The DNA here is from genome assembly GCA_911387775.1 of Thymelicus sylvestris. Taxonomy (NCBI): domain Eukaryota; kingdom Metazoa; phylum Arthropoda; class Insecta; order Lepidoptera; family Hesperiidae; genus Thymelicus; species Thymelicus sylvestris. Next base: position 13,877,518 of record OU426895.1, read on the forward strand.
AAAGGAAGCGCACTCAAGATGGACCCAAAAATCTCCTTGCTCCAAAATTCAACGGACGAATTTTCGTCCACTTAATTCCACGGTAATTAATGGAAATTTCCAAACAATCACGTAGTTTTAACCAGTTGAAAGCCCTTCATCAGAAATTCACGGAACTTTTAATAATTGTACGCTGTGAAGCTAACGGGATTAATGAAATGCGGCGAGGGCAGAGGTAGCTTAGCGGATTGCTAGACTCCATTTTAACACCACTGGGAGAAGTGTTCTTTAATTATCTAGATAGTAGAGAGCAGCCTTTTAAATTATAATACTTTAATCCCTATGCTAATGACAATGTTAATGACTCTCGTTTAGTAATAATACTTCAATGCTCACGTTACAGTTTTTCTTTTTATCCTTCAATTGAAAGAATATGATAAAACGTGCCTTAGTTTGGACTTACAAAATAATATTTAATTGTCGATCGTGAATTTTCTCGACAGCATCAAGACCAGTAGATTATAAATTTTTACCAAGAAAATTAAATTAATTCCTCAATTTCTCAAGTATCCCAACGTCAATTCTGAATACTGATAAATATGGGACCAATATGGAAATAACGAGTACGTTCCAATATAAAAATCCAAATTAGTTGATAAATGACGGAGCTCCTAATAACAAACATAAAAAAATCGGTTCTAGAATTCAGTACCTAACTAAAAAATTGCGTTTAAACAATTAAGTATCTTACTGCCTTGAGTCTAACCCATCTTGCTGAGTGAAGGATGTAATGAAATAGCTGGGTTTGGTAACAACTATTTTAATACCGAATCCCGATCACTTATAATTAATAGTGTTACGCCACAACTCAGAGTCACTAATGTTTACTTTACTTAAATCGCTCCTTAGTACAGAATTTGTGGGGTGATTCTTTACTAAGGAGCGATTATAGTAACCGGTAGTGACTGAGTTGGTACCATGGTTAAACATACACAATACTACATATACAGGGTGTTTCAAAACTACCCGTAAAGGCAAAAGGAGGTTAAATGGGGCCTTATAACGAGTCCATTCACAATAGTTAAAAATCGTAGTAACGCTGTATAACATACTCCAAAAAAATAAAAAAATATTATTATTTTCACTGATGTGCAAACCCTATTTCAGTAAAATCAAAGAGTAAACTACGCAGAATGTACCTACATTTCTACCTACTTCGCGAAACGAAAAAAAATTTAAAAGACTTAACCTAACGAAACAACCTAAACAAACACTTACTTTTTCATAATTAACGTCAAATGTACAGAAACGGCTCAAAGTGTGCTTTGCCTTGCTCAATACACAACCTCGCTCGTCCGGATATGACTTGTGTGACATTTCGCACCATCGTCGGTGTCATTGATGTGAAAACCGATCTAATCCGCTGTTCCATCTCAGCAACCGTTGGGCAATCGGAGAAATACACTCTGTCCTTCACTTAACCCCACAAAAAGAAGGCCAAGGGTGTGAGGTCCGGAGAACGAGCAGGCCCCGGCATGGCACCGGTCCACCGCGGCCGATCCATCCTCGCGGAAACCGAACGTTAAGATGTTCTCGTACGTTGCGTTGCGAGCAAAATGTGCCGGAGCTCCACCAGAGGACATTTTTTGAAGCATGTACTTGAGTATGATGACATCCTTGTATTGAGGTAGCAAACATTTATGAATGAAAAATAGAAAAACTATTAAAGTAGACAATTATTAGGTAAAATAGGTACATATGCCTTTCTGTTAAATAATCTAGTTCCCTGACATGACAGCTTACTAGGGTTGACAAAATTTTTGGCTTTAATAATTAATTATATTTTTTACGGGGTCTTTTGAAACACGTTGTATATTCAAATACCCTCAGTAAACTAGTACAAAACTATGTTGTAATTACTTTAATGTTTGTCCTTCAGAGTGCCAACTCCTCGCGGCTCCGTATCAAGTACCAGCAGTACCAGCGCGGGGTCCAGAATCGCTCGTCTCCTATCACAAGGAGTGCGAGGGACTCCTGAGGAAACTGGGGCTGATACTCCGCGACGACTTAGCTGGGAACGGTAAGAGACACGCCACTAGACGGTAAACCATCATCAATGGGTTCGATATCTGGTTTTTGATGTTCCACCCCCAGTCCGAGGTTTCACCTATGAGATAGCAGATAGGTGGGAACGGTAAGTATTTTTAATTGACTTATCGTGTCGTGGACGCGAGCGAGAGGTGTTTATAAGTAGAGTTAAGTATAACTACTTACGTGCATACATACATAAGTATACACACACGTTTTTTTTCTCTCATTTCTTTCTAGCTTTATACTGATATCCATGGGTGACTATGACCACATATCAACTCGTATGTCGACTATAAGAAAAAAAGTTCAAATAACTTAGCGCGGCCAAGCTGCGAGTAACACCTCGTAATATATTAAGTTCATTGTTTAATATTCACTAGTCGCTCTTCTCATAATCACAAACTAGGTAATAAAGTTCCCTAAGTATCTCAAGATTCGGTTCACCAACCTGTATTACTTAGTAAGCTGGGTGTAATAATACGAGCAAAATTATTTATTTAATCGTTAGGTGTTGAGACGGTTGGTATTTTAGGATAGTTAAATTGTTCTGAAGTTTAAGTACCTACATTTAGTAATTATTAATGTGATAACTTTATTTCGTTAGTCTAATGGTTACCTGGTAGAAAATGCAGTAAGCTTTTAACTTCCCATTTGAACTGTAATTTCTGGTATGGCCTGAGATTTCTGGCATTAAAAGTGGTTTCACTTGTCCCATGGGACTGAGACTAAATAGTGGCAGTGGTCTCGTCATGGGACAACTCAACGGGACAAGTGGGATGACCCAAATAATCTAATATATAAAATTCTCGTGTCACGCTTTTTTGAAGTTGAACTCCTCCGAAAATGCTCGACCAATTTTCGTGAATCTTTGCGTGCATATCGGCTAGGGTGGAGAATTGGACAACATCTATTTTTCATCCCCCTAAATGTTAAGGGTGGTCCACCCCAAAATTTTTGGCAGAACAACGTTTGCCGAGTCAGCTAGTATAATTATAATATTTAAAAGTACTTTAGTTGATGGAATTCTTAGTTCGGAGCAAAATCAAGATGCTAGCTATACAATAAAATACAATGTTATCTCGTGAGAGATTCGTAGCATTATCGTAGCAATAACCGTAGCTGGACGTAGCAGCGGCAACGGCGAGAGTTCCTCACAGAGGATGCATTTAGCGAGATTAATTTTGTTGAAGTACTATAAAACTTCTATTTTTAAAACCTAGTAAAAAATCATTTTCTACTCTTTGCTTTCTTTTCTTATAATATCTTTTATTTTCTCCTCCTTTGTGCATAGTCGTTCACAGCCCCTATAGTCCACTGCCGATAGCTCTAAAAACTAAATAATAATAAATAAATAACGCTTCACACTCATAGCCCCACACTAGGATTCCCTGTGTCGTGGGTGCCATGGACAACACACTAGACAAGGACATTCACACCCAGACCGAGAACAGAAATTCAAACTCATCATTCAAATTTCCGCTCCGCTGGGAATCGAACCCAGGACCCTTGGTGCGGCGATCCGGCATGGTAACCATTGCGCCACACGGGTAATAAATTAGACAGAGATAGACTATACTTCTATTTTGGTAGGCTATATTATTTTATTTCCTGACAATAGGGAGTTGCTTCAAGGGTACGGGTATTAGATTTAGAAAATGATGATAGATGAAGCGACGGCGGTTTACCAGTATAATACTGAGTTGTCATAGCAAAAGAATGCACGGACGTGACAAATAGTCGGCTATACATCGCGCGTGATGTGTGACATTATTTGAGGTTCTCTCGTGACCAGTGACCAGCGCAGAGAATGGAAGTGACACTCCCGGCAATATTTCGTATAATGTAGCCCACTTTCAACTGAGTGTTATTTAATGTTTCGCTGTCATGTCTGAATTTGTAACATAATCCTGGATGTTTCCTTTACTTTAAAATGAATTGTTGTGGACCCTGTTCTGACATTTTGCATCAGTTCAAAAATGTTTTAGTTGAAAATTATATCAAAGAGCGAAAAAAGATAGTAAAAACTATAGTTGAGCATGAAATTCAGGACGGGATATTAACCGTCTTATTAGACATAAGGAAGGAAAGGATAGCATAGGAGCTATCACAAGGTCATATGATCTTATGGTTAGAATTTTCCTTAGTGGTTGTGGGCTCCCCGTCCTGTCACTGATAATCGATCATCCTAGTGAACCTGATAAATTGAACGGATTTTCACATGTGTGCTTATTATCCTTACTTATTATCCATTATTATTATCATGGAATACGCGGGGAAAGCTTTGAGCAGAGCGCCAGTAGGTATTTAATATACATATTCGTAGGATATGCAATTGCACTAAAGCACGACTAAATAATACCTAAACATTATTTTCAAGTGGGAAAATCAACGTGCATTCTATGAAATACAACAAATTGAATTCTATGAAAAACAACACAAGACACAGCAAATTCACGACACTTAAATAATTAAAAGTTGAAGAAAAATAACGTTACCAGATTAACGACAGATTGTGAGTTTTCTAAAGTAATTAAAACTTCCAACGTGTTTGTGTTAGTATAGTTTCGCTCGTCTGTGCCGGAGGATTATGGTGTAGCGGTCAACGTCTGTGTATTGGTGTGTTCATTATTTGTACCCTCATCACCCCTTAACTAATTATATCGGGCATGAGATATTATTTGTATGTTATCGTTCCGAATAAGATAGAATGATATCATGTAGGTAATGTCTTCCTAAATAAAACATGATGGATTTTATAAGTTACTCGTAACTGTCAAAACTCGACTTTATGACGTTGATTTTAAATTTATATTTAATTTTGTCTTTATCAAAGATTTATATTTATCAAAGATATTATCTTTGATGTTACTGATGTTCATGGGCGCCAGTGACCACTTTGTTGTCATACGATGGGTCCTAAGTTAGCTATGAGATTACATTTTAAATTAGCATCGGACGAAATGAATAATGGGATAATTTTTAATAAACGAAGCCATTCATTAAAACTAGACATACTTGAAAGATTTCTTTGGTCAAATAAATATGCTGCCAGAAAATACGGTCATACACGATATTAAAACTTCCTAAAATTCACTCGTCACGTTTGATGATTTGATTTTTATTGATCACGTCGGTCTAATATTTTAGCAGAGAGTAATCTTTTCCACCTTGTTATTTGTAAAAATATACCTGCTATCCTCGTACCTTCTACAAAAACACTGATATAAGCATTAACATGACCATTCCCTGCTTATAAATAAGTCCTAATTTCCATAAACACACACACAACTTTACAGTTAAGTCAGTTAACTCATTAATAGAAATTTACAGTTGATTCCAAAAATAGTTAACGCTTCAATATAAATTTTAAGGTTAGTTGTTTCTAAGCTCGATCTCGTCAATTATTCACACTAACTAGTCCCAAACTTGTCTACCACGAAGGAATATTAAACACCTACTGAATATTTAGTCCACAACTAATATTAACTCAATCTCGCTCTATTAAGTTAGTTTTAGTAGGTATGTACTATTAAGTGCTAGAACACGGATTAACTTTGCCTCAGTAATTTCATCTTACCATTCGTCATAATTAACTTATTATAATTACAATTGTTAATACGTAGAAACGACAATAGAATTATCTTTATTATATCAATGAACAACGTACATAATGATACAAACGTACAAATTAACGCTCAATTGTGGTCTTGAGAAAATTGTAATGTAACTTTTGAGTTACAATTATTGAAATAAATATTGTACGAGCTCTTGTTAGCTATGTATATTAGTAGAAGTAAAATGATAAGACTTTTTGTATAACAGTGAACTGTATTACTGTAAATTGGTTTTTAAATCTATATGAAACTTGATGACGATGACGTGATAAAGATGAGCACGCGCGACCCTTGACGGTTGATTGCGAACTAACTCAAAAACATATTACTTGTAATTAAATTGTGTCGCACGCGCTCGAGTAAATGCTGACCACAGCAGATGCACGGTTGCACCGTACAAATATCATGAAGAAAATGAAATTAAAAAAATTATTACATTTTCCTCAACGTAACTTTTACTTGCGATTTCATGTTTGAATCAAAATAAACCTTTTTCTACAAACTTATACTTCTTCTACATTTAAATTATTATAAACTAGCTATTACCCGCGGCTTCGCCCGCGTGTTCAAAGGGAAGTAACAATGAGTTGTTTAACATGCATGACTCTTTCCTAGATATAATAACATAATAATTAATAATAATAATTCATAAATAAGTAACAGATCCAAAATCAAATTAAGTATGGAAGTTTGGAAGTATGGATAGTATGGATGGATATGGAAGTATAGAAGTATGGACAAATACGCATCATAATGGATCTTTCCATGGGAATGAGTTGTTTTACTGCGGTAAAAATTAGCCTACGTTACTCTTCAGCCTCCTCCTACCTATCTCCTACCTATCTCCGCACAAAAAATTCTACCATAATATCGCTCCGTTACGACGTGAAAGACGGACAAACAAACAAACAAACACTTTCGCGTTTATAATATTAGTATGGATGTGATAGTTTGTTCTAGAGGATGTATGGATGTTTGACCATCTTTCACGTAAAAGTACCTGCTGAACGGATTTTCATGAAATTTAGCACACAGCTAGACCTTGATCTGAAGTAACACAAAAGTACTTATTATTTCGGAAAACGCAAGCAAAGCCATACGGCAGAGCGTTATTACGTAAAATAAATTAAATAAACAAAATCAAGTAGGTATTCAGTTACAGTACAGTCAAAATATCGTCATTTCTATCGTTATGGTTATCCCAAGCTTAGAGTATAATACTTAACAAGGCCATAAAAAGGATAGGAACCCTTCAGAGGTCTATTACGTAACATGAAATATTTCAATGTACCCATAATGTAATCTAATAAAGCCCTGTCCTAACCCAGTACCCACTTTATGCCGACGAGTTAGAAACTTCCATCCGAAAGTGTTTCAAAGTAACGAATCTTAGATGTTTATTAAATAAACTTGAATATTAATGTACTTAGAGGATATTTACTTAAAACATTGTTTAGAAGCCCATTTGATGTTATTATGTATTTCTGCATAATTTTGTGTATTTATCGTCTAAGTTATTAAACAAAGAAATATATTTTTTGTCATAACTTTTAATGAAGTTCTTAAAAACATGAAAAAGTTCCACAAAATATACACGCCTATGTCAGGGTGTTTCATATCATAATCAGGAAGAAGGGTTGAGAAGCTGCTCACAGATTCCATCTTATCTTTACTTAAATGCTAACCCGACAATTGCAATTTTATTAATTAATTGCAAACAACTGTTGTTAGCAACAAAAGAAACATATTTTAATATCTACAAATTAATGATGGTATAATTTGTATCTGATGGGAGGTAACCAACAATTCTGTTGTATTATTTAATCATTATAGAAATAATAATTTTAATTTATGTTATCCAATAATTATCCTATACCTAATACATGTTTCTTTTAGGTATTCGATATTTATTTTAAAATGGATTTATATTTTAAAATCGGACTGAAAGAATAGGATTGGAAGGTGTAAATTGCGTAAATTAAATAGTACAAATTTAATAATTATACATATTGTTATAGTATGTTTTAAGTACCTAATTGTTACGGTATTTGTACAAAAGCATGGATGTTTCAGATGTGACATTCCTCCGTAGTCTCCGTGCTCGACGATGCGTGAAACTCGCATTGACACCGCCCGCTTAACCCTCCATCCACATCGCATACACCTACATTAGTAGCACAGACATATATTTGTGATTAGTAGACTATCGCTTCGGCAAACGATACCTAATCTAAAAACAAAGAAAAAAAATAACGGCGGTGTAAACTTCGCAGTGCGGTCTTACTAAAAGTTAGTGTAGGTACGTGGCTTTCTAGGGCTCGCCTATCGAATCAACATGACACGATGTGACACGGTGTGATCTGAAACGTGATCTGCCTGTAGCTTTATTATACTATTTATCATAGATTACCGCCTACTATTATATTATCAATGGTCAATGTTACTGTATGTAGTAAGACCCGACGCGTGGCGTTGCATGCGGCGGGTCTAGGTATCCCACTAGTCCTGAGTTATTCCGTGACGGAACAACTGGCACTGTTTAACACGTCTGAGTACCACTTGTCGCGCATGGCACATCTTATTTGCCATTTAGCACGTTATAGTGACATAAAAATCAATACTGTCACGTTACATAGGGCATCAATCCCTCTATCAGGCCTAAAAATATGCAGAAGAGGACATGACTAACACGCTTCATGGCGCTACGCCCGCCCCGCCACCTCCGTCCACGTCGCTTGTCGATTCGTATTACACGCCTCACTGACCACGCTACGGTCGTTGGCAGCTACGAAAATCCCACACGTTCCCACGTGAATACATTTGAGTAATAAACACTACTTGGGCGACGAAAATTATACCGTTTTCATACCACTATGTCTACGGACCTATTACGCTCAACAGCTGTAGGTGCGGTATTTAAATTCGGTAGTACTTACTCGTATAATACGAATCCAGGCAGGATTCGTATACTTTTGACTAGCGCTCTGCCTGCGGCTTTGCCTGCATTTTTCGGGATATAAAGTATCCCATATCTTATTCTAGATCAAGGGTAACAAATGATACACACAGTAATGTAGACACAATATGATTATAATTTATGAAATAATGATTGTAAAATACGACTGATGTGTAAAATATCTGAACTAGTGTAAACTGTGAACTAGTATAAATAAAAAAAGTAAACCTCCTGCTATCAAAACAGCTATCATGATATACATTTTTCAAATCCTTAATTTGATACCCAAATTGCATTATTCGATTAATTTTTGATACTTAAAACAATGGCAACTCACAGCCACCATATAATTATGTTTTTTTTAACTTCACTTATCTAAGAACACTTGGGTTGTTAAGACGAATCTTAATTACATATATAAATCCGTTCAGCGGTTTGGTCTTCCAAACCGCTATCTACGCAAACGGATATCTACCGGATACCTCATATCTTAGATAATAAATAATATTACATGCATTCATACTCGTACATACATGCATAACATGCATACAAGATTAGCGCGAAAAACATAATACTTCCTGGCAGTCGGGTAAAAAGATAAAAACAACCGTTATGAGGCTAATAAATAAATTGATCCATCCTTCTGCGCTCGTGCCTCAATAACTATTCGTGAATTTACATAATAAAATTATTTTTCCTATAGTGAAGCCGGCTGAAGTACCTGTTTTATATACAGTAGTTTATTATTTCTTGTTCTCTCAGTTTATTTCATACCAGTTTATTTCTGTTGTGTTCTCACACTTCTCACTGCATCGTAGGGCTGCGTTTTTCACTAACAAGGTTGGAAAAAATGAGCAAATCAGAGCGAGGAATAGCGAATATATGCTACGGCAGCTCGTCATACATAATAATTATATCACTTTTTTATGTAAGTAGCCGACAAAATAGCTATCTACTAGGAAGGATTTATGAGGAAAATTTTCTCTCCATATTATTCACCGACCAAGTACGAATTTACATATGTATCTTTGAAAACATCACAAAGATCTCTCAATTATGTTTATTTACTTACATTTCCTCCGTCGAACTAATTAACTACCGATAATTTATACACACAATAACTTTACGTCTCTTCCTTCCCGAAGCAAAGTCGGATTACTAGTGATGTGCTGATATTGTAGCTTTTGCTCATGACGTCACCAATGAGATTACGGCGTCGCGACACTACTGAGAGAGTAACATGAGAAACTTCCGGTTAATCCCGTATCTAGTCTTTTGTTCAGTCTTACAAAAGACGTAATTAGGTTATCTTCGCTTGACGAAGTTTACCGAATAACGTTAAGTACGCTGAACCTTAATAAAACGCAAACTGCTACTGACTGACAGACAACGCACAGCTTAAACCAGTCAACCTAGAAGCATGAAACTTTGTACAAAGATAACCTATTTAGTGTGGAGGAGCACTTAGAAAGGGATTTTAAACATTCGGTTCCCAAAGGGAAAATGGGAGTTAAAGTAAAACTAATAAAGCTACAAATTTTTAGGGTTCCGCAGTCAAAACGGAACTGTTATTGTTTGTTAGTGTTACATTACTGTTTGTTAGTGAACATTACCTGAAATATAGTTTCTGTAACAGTGATCCTATCTAGCCACACATTACTACGATAAATTAACATCGAAGCATGATGTAACATAATAATCATATCGTAATATCGCTTCAATATTCAAGGCACGACTCGAAGATTTCCACAGAGTTTGCGCACCTAGTAAGAATATTTCTAACTTACGCATACTTGGCAACTAATTTCTTTTGATCCTCGGTCCAAGTGGACGCGAACAGCCGCAGTAGGAATCTCCATTTTAATTTAATTTAAGGTTTCATTCCTAATTAAGATTTAGTTATTTAATGTAGGGAAAAGGTTGTGAAACCGTAAAAGTGATATAGGCACTTGGCTCCGCATTATTTCCGGCTTTCCCGTACTGGCTGACCGCACACGTAAAGGAAGAAAAACATTTCGCGGCCAATATTTGAAGTGTTGCAGCCAGGATGCCAAATACCCTTCTACCATGTATGACTACCGTTATAATAAAACAGAGCATATACCTACAACTCGTTTGCCAGCTTTGAAAAGTTCGACAGATAGACAAATACGATATCTAGTTTCCTTCTACAAAAGGGTTAAACGAACCCTAAAATAAGATAAAAGTTGCAAAACTTTTACACATTTCTGCATTTCGTTGTGAAACATATTCACCGAAGGTACCTTGGGTCGCCTAGAGCAATGTAATGTAGCGAAAAAACCCGTTACAAAATTCTGTAGCCAGAACATATAATACGCTGTTTAAATTTAAAAGAAATACTCGTATTTTAAATTTTAAATTTGCTTTTAGTCAGACATCTTAAGCAGATTATCCGTGAGCTTTCAAAGATGAAAGTTATCTAATACTTAAAATTACCACTAGATAGATCCCTCACTACACTTCCTTTGTGAATCGACATTTGTGAAGTAGGTAAAAAATGTAATTAAATGCAAAATACTTGCCGCTTGCATTGATATTGATAAAATCTATATACATATAAGTACTCGTAATATCTTTATCTTTTTCGTCATTCTAAATAGATGAGTAGAACATCACTTACGTTAAAGGGTTTCCTGCCAACGAGGTCTAATAGAACCATCCATCAAAAACGCAATTAAATAACGTACCTACCTAGTCATGTGTTTAACCCTCATCTTACACTAATAAAAAGTTTCGGTGTGCGTCGTTAAGTTTTTGCCAAGCTGTATTTCTTTTTAACGCTAAGGCTACATTAACACCAAAGATCAAAAAATAAGACTCCAGAATCAGACGTAGATCAAATTCAAATTCAAAATCATTTATTCGTATAGGTATCACTGATACACTTATGCACGTATTTTTTTTTATCAAACGGCTTTTCGGAAAGGTGCTTTGTCATGGAGAAGAAGAAAAGCCGTAAAGAAACTCCTCCGCACATCTTTTAAAAATAAAAATACATTGGTATATTTATTTAAAAAAATATCATTAACGGAACTGGTTGCAGAGCTGGTCATTTCCATGCGTATTTGTCATTTATGTACTCATCTAAAGTATAGTTAAAAAAAAAGTTGAGATTTTACATCAGAAAATCGTATTTTTTACGTTTTCGTTTACGTTATGTTTGTTAAGGAACTTACGACATTTCTTCGTTATGGCTTATCGTGGAAATAAATTTGTTCCGTTGTATGAGGATGTCCTGACATGAAAATTAAATTTTGTTACTAAACAACACGGTATGGTTAACTGCCATGCATGGTGTTGTACAAAACGCATCGACAATTCCACGTTGAAATAAGATCACAAACTCACAGGTGCGAACGCACTCTTACTCAAGGCCTTACTCTTAAAATATTTAGCCTTCGGAAGGATTTATGGATGCTCTCGAGTCCGTATGTTGCGTATCCATCTTGTTTCCTGATTCTATTAGAAGTATGTAACTGAACGTAATAAAAAATATGAACTTGAACTTTAGTATTGCGGTGCGTCACGCTAATGTATCATGTAAATTGCACGTTCTTATGAAAGGTTGTATTTGAGTTGAGAAACTAGATGTAGATACATATTTTTAAAGAGTTAGATGTATATGATACTTAGGTGGTATATGTATAGGTGAATATAGCGTATATATGACAATAAGTTCCTAGAAGGCATGCTTTTTCTTTATTGTTAGGCTATGCCTGTGATATGAGATTGTTAAGCTGTCTAGCTTCATCCTAATGGAAAATATCTGGGCCTCTGGATTACGAAAGCTTTCAAGTCATTAAGAACATGTTAAAATTATTTAACGTTACAGGTATTTACTTCTACATCTGGATTGCAATACGTGCACCTAATAACTCGAGGATTTGTCTTATTCTTATAAAAATATTTATCCTGATTTCATAGTAGGTTAACGGTTGCTATAATAAACCCACCTACAAACACAGCAAAGAATCCTTGAAACTCGAGCTAAATAAAAATTTAAATTTGTTCACCAACTTCCTTTCAAAACTTGGCGTTCTTTAAAGTTCCTCGAGTCATTTACATAATACGAATAGTTGTCCGTCTGCGAACAAAACATAAACATTTAAATGATAAAAGTGAGGACAAGTTGAAGTCCACTGCTGCACCGTTGTTAAACGAAGTTCTTTGGGACAAGTCCCAGTTAAATTCATTTTGCATCCTTGGTAGTTAAAAATATTTGTTTTGGTCTAGGTTATTTGTGATTTGCGACCAGAAATAAGTTATCCTATTGTTGTACCGGGTATGCTTAAGATAAAGCGTCAAATGATTAAAAACTTTAACATTATTTAATTAATTAAACACACCTACTACGGGGATATGAGTGTGGCGTTTAGCGTTTAATTATTATTTTAAAACCATGTTCCATTGTGAATAATGGGTATAAAGTGTCTTAAATTTTAAAGCGGTTCATCCGGCAACGAAATGACAATCCCGTTAAAAACTCTCTCCTTTATCTGTTTACAGCCATATTTGTAAATTAATCGACCGAACTTTCTGGTAGCATTTATGTCAATTCCAAAACCCCGATTAAAGCCCAATGCACACGTAACGGGGTTTTTTTCCCGTACGCGACGGGACGTGAAGTTTTGGAAACATCGTTTCATAGAAAATGTATGCGATAGTGCATACGCAGCGGATACCCGTACGGGACGGGAACGGGGCACGCACGTATATTTATGCTCCGTCCCCGTCCCGTACGGGGTAAAAACACGTTACGTATGCATCGACCTTAAGAGAGCTACTTTTTCCCCAGACGCGAGTCAGCTGGTCAGCTACCTCGGTCAGCTAGCATCGACTCGGTGGTGGAAGCGGCGATATGTGCGCGGCATTCCGAGCCGAGCCAGCCCACGCTACAGCTGCCGCGAGCAGACCGAGCCCTCAGCTTGGTCTCCCCTGCTGTCGGTCGGCGGGCCAAGTCGCAGAGAGGACAAGCTGGTGAGTTTAGTGTTTACTTTATCTATGGCTTAGCAATATAATACATTGGTTCAATGAGCTTCGAAATCATTAGAAGCTAATAGACAAAATAGTATTAGAGAAGTGTTTGGGCTTCTTCACCAATCATTCCAACACTGCAACCGGAGTAGCGTGATGGAGTAACTATGCTTTAGACCTCCTTAAGTGAAAAAACCAGTGCTCAGTAATGGGCCATCAATGGGTTGTCGTCAGGCCAAGGAGACATAAATGACTCCTCCTATCCGTTAGTCTACGACAAGATAAGACCTTCAATGTTTATAGTGAACCCTACTGATTAATTGACGAGGCTATAGGTATCATCAGGACCCTTCTACTGGAAGTCGCTGAGTTCTTTAACACTTAGGCTATGAACCTATGGGCTTCAGGACCCTCTTGTTAGAAGTTTTTTAACAGCTAGTCTTATGTCGTCTGACATTCCACAGGCATCCAAGCTTTTTATATAAAATACTTCACTATAATTTTCTTCCTGCAGTTCATTCATTTAACTTTGCCTTCTGGTACAGTAGTCCAGTGCCGATAATTTTTGAAACGAAAAAAATTTATAGTAGAATGAAACCTATTGCAAAAGGAAGAGAATATAACGAAGATTATAGGAAAAATAAATTACGGGCGATCTGAGGTCGGGAAGGGGGGGTGAGGGGGGGTTTAAGGGAAAAAAATGGTTTATCTCGATTTCCGGAAAAACTACAAGTCCTATTGAAAAAAGTTGAATGGCAAAGTTGTAGGTAATAAAAAGATCTACAACTTTTGTATTTACACTTTTTTACATAACCTCAAAATTTATGTGAAAAATTCAAAAAACCACGTTTTTGGTTTTTTATTTTTATCTTTTACAAAAAATATATTTTTTTCACGAAATTTGGTGAAAACTTACCTTTGTATGTCCTTAACATGCTGTAATTTTTTTGATTCAAAAAAATATTTTTTTTCACCTTATTTTGACCTTAAATCAAAAAAACGCCCTTATTTTCAGTCGAAAAATCTCACGTCAAAATATCTTATTTTTTTAAAAAGTCGGTAGTTCTTTTGTTCGTTGGAATCTCTACTTTCTAATGGTATATAAAAACCTATACACTACGATGGTAAATGTTCTCAGAAAATGCAATGAAATGACAACCGTTACCGTTTTTTGAGCTATCGGCACTGGGCTACAGTACTATAGGTACTATACAGGTACTATAGGTGATACATGTACTCTTTGTTTTTTTTGGTTTTTTTTTTCCACCCAGTTGCATGAATAGTTCACCTGTTCTTTTCGCCGTGACCTCATTCCAGTGAAGTTATATGTACTTGTTATAAAGCGAAGAAGGATTACTGTGCTACTAAAAAAGTAAAAAGAACAGCATTATTAGTTTATAGTGTACCTTTTCAGTATTACTACCAACTTCAAGTGACCCTATAAACAGTATCAGCTTACTTCCAACGTATCATAATTCACTGTCGCAGAGATAATAAACACCGCGACCTTAGTGATTCTACTGTCACCTAATATTATGAACGCTATTGTGTAACTTGGTGTATTGTCTACGGCAAAAATATTTTATGAGGAAAATACATTATTAACACAATGTACACTGTACGCAACCTACTAAGCGCAAATAGTTTCACCTTTTTCATTAACAAACAAGCTTTTCATATGAGGATAAAATTAATAGATGCTCGCTTGTCTTTTTGTTCATTTTTTTAAAATAAATAATGTCAAGTGTCAAATAGTGTCATGGACAACACACAAAGACAAGAAAACACGCACCCAAGTTCCCAGATCGAGAACAGAAATAAGTTTTAACTAACTTCAGAAAAGAAGGAATCAATTCGACTATATTTTTAACCGACTTCAAAAAAAGGAGGAGGTTCTCAATTCGACTGTATTTTTTTTATGTTCGTTACCTCAGAACTTTGGACCGGGCGAACCAATTTTGATGTTTTTTTTTTAATCGCAAGCTGGTAGCTGTCATGGGGTCCCATATAAATTTTATTGAGATCTGACAATGGCATCCATGATAAAACCATATAAGTCTTAAATTTGTATTAAGTATGTGTGCTACAAATGGACGAATAACTCAATATCACGCCAACCGCTTTCGATTATTCTTTTTTTTAATCGAAAGCAGGTGCTTGTCATGTAATCCTACATAAATTTGAACGAGATCTGTTTTTGAGTAACTTTGAGTCGGTTATTTTTTGTTAGTAAAATTTAGATTATTTTATGTTTGTTACCTCAGAACTATCGATTGGGTGAACCGATTTTTGATGATTTTTTTTAATCGAAAGCTGGTACTTGTCATGTGGTGTCCCACCTTAATTTGAAATAGATCTGACGACTAGTTTTTGATTTATTTTGAAGTCGGTTATTTTTTTCTTGGTAAAATCCGATATAAAATTTAGAGTACTCTTTTTCTTATGTAAATAGCCGGCAAATTAGTAGAAGAGCCACTTGATGCTAAGTGATTAACGCAAAAAGTTATCAAGAGTAGCTACCAAAGACATCAAGATCACCGGACAGAAAAGGGATCGGGGGATTATTTGTGGCTCTCCAACACTGCAATCGATTTCACCGATACAATCATTATTAATTGCGTGTTCGCGGTGAGCCCGCTCAAATATTTCACGGTTAATTGAACTATTTATTACGATTGATTTAATGTAAGTATATCGGTAATCACTGCATTATAATAGTATCGCTACGCATTCGACCAAAAATATGTGTCGGCGAGCGACTTCTTTGCTTCTACAACGATCGGTCGATGCAGATGCTGTCAAACAAGAAGAGTCATGAAGGAAAACTAAATATTACACCCACGACACAGGTAATAACCTACTGCGGGGGTATGAGTGTGTTAGCGTTTAGCGTTTATCTATATCTAGACTAATATATAAAGAGGAAAAATTTGATTTTTTGTTTGCATTGTAGGCTCCGAAACTACTGAACCGATTTGAAAAATTCTTCCACTGTTAGAAAGCTACACTATCCCCGTTGAACATAGGCTATATTTAAAAAAAATTAGGGATCCTTAATAAAACTCCAATAATGTAACCCAAGGTGTAAAAAAATAGGAAAACCGAAGCAAAGCGAGGGCGGTTACTCGTTTAGAATAAAGAAGAATATGTCAATCCTGAGGCGTCAATCTATTTGAAACATACGTAGGAGGACATTCTATGGGATTCTATTATTTGATCAATAATAGAATCCCATAGAATGTCCTATAATGTAGAATATATCTTCTTCCACATGTACCTATAGATATCATACAATAAACAAGCGAAAAACTTTAAAAAACTGAGAGGTAGCTGCCACGGTAGCTCACCATACAAAGCGCCGCTCACAATGAGTGGCGTGTAGATTTAACTTTTACAGATCATAATGTACTAAAAACCGAACCAGTCATTTGACTAATCCATTGTACAATGTACAGGGGTTGACCATGAATAGAAGAATTTTGGACTCATAAATTAGGCCTCATGTCTCAACGTGCATAAGTTTATTGTTGGTACATTTGCTGTACTGTAAATTTAAGGCGTCAGTTTTATAGATTCGTGACTGAGCCACTGAGGTATTCCCAAAAACTTTATAGGTAATACTTACCACTGGACGACTATGTTCGAAGAGGTACCTGGAGACAAATCTTCTTCGAAAGTTTTCGGTTCTACTACTATTAAGTATAAGTACTGTTAGGTCTTCTGTGGTTATACCTATACCGATTCTTCATAATTATGATCTCACTCCAAACTTCTCACCTTTTGTTCTTTAATCTGAGCCAAACAAATCAGTTGATATGAAATTGATTTATTTTAGGTATTTTGATATTTATGTTATTTTAAAATGTAATGAGAACAACAATATATAATATAACTAGCTGACCGGGCAAACGTGGTTCTGCCAAATAAATTATTGCGACTATAAATTGAGATGTAAGCTATCCTATCTTTCAAGTTGGATCAAACTGCACACGGTGTGCAAATTTGATTAAAATCGGTTCAGTAGTTTAGGAGTCCATCGAGAACAAACAACGTGACACGTAATTTATATATATTAAGATATTATTTTAAAAGTAGGTTTATCAAGCAATAAAAAATTTGTCGCATCATCATCATCGATTATTTTTTAACGTATTGTATTAAACAGAGAAGCTATTGAAGTATCGATAGGGTTATGTTAAAAGCCTTCAACACTTCCATTAGTACACGTGCCTCTCCCACTAGGAGTCAATGATTCAGCGCCGTATCTTTGATGTAATTAATTTACTTCTCCTATCCATTAGAAAGACCGATCTATATTTTAATTAACGTTCTGCTTTTAACATACCACAATTTTACTTAAGTATTTCCAGGTTATGATAAAGACAGTTGTCGCATTCTGATTTCCCCGGATTATAAGTTATTACTTAATTACCTTTATCTCCCTTCCACAACGCAAATATGCACTATAATAATGAAAAGTATACATATACCAAAATACATAGGTACCAGCACCAAAAAGCGTTTCGCCCCGAAAAACGTCGTAAGTTGACTCTACGATGGTTAGGCGCAAAGCTTTGCGACAAAGTAGACTTACTAACTTAATAACAATGGATTTCCGCAAGTAACGCCTGATACTAAGTATTAACTGTATTGTATGAGGCTATAAGAGTATTAAAACCTGTTGGCAGAAGGACCTGAAAATATGTATAAGAGTAAAATTTCCATTTATCGAAGCAGATATATGAGAGAGCAAAATGTAAACTTGATCTGTTTTTCATTATACGGGTAAAATGTAAAATGCTATCGGGAGGCTGTGTTGACGTAACAAGAAGTTACAAGAATTTAATTAAAATACTTACAGTAAACGTATGATTTAAAACTTGAATTCTGCATTTTACTACAGTACCTACCTACATACTTTAAGCAGTTTAGCCGTGATCATGAACTCAGTTTAAATTTTGATGTAGAAGTATTAGTCTACCTTGCAACAATCCGCGTTTAATATGTATGATGGTATATACTTTAAAATATGCGTGGTGCGTGGTACCTCCCTCCCTCCCACAACGGAAACATGCACTACAATAATTAAACGTATGTACCAACATACATACCAGCACCAACACGTGTTTCGCCCCGAAACGGAGCATCATCAGGATAAGTTGACTCTACGATGGTTAGTCGGAAAGTGAACATCGTTCACTGAGCGTGGCGTATTTATACCCATATTGTAGTGCATGTTTCCG
Organism: Thymelicus sylvestris; assembly: GCA_911387775.1. Classification (NCBI taxonomy): domain Eukaryota; kingdom Metazoa; phylum Arthropoda; class Insecta; order Lepidoptera; family Hesperiidae; genus Thymelicus; species Thymelicus sylvestris. Next base: position 13,896,396 of record OU426895.1, read on the forward strand.
TTGTGGGAGGGAGGGAGGTGCCACGCATGTTTTAAAGTATATACCATCATACATGTTAAACGCGGATTATTGCAAAGTAGACTAATACTAACTTAATAACAATGGATTTCCGCAAAGTAACGCCTGATACTATTAACTACATCATTTTGTGTCCGTAGCAAACAGAATAATGGAGAGTACAATTAAGAATAATTTTAAATGGTAGGTTATAATATGGTAGATAATGTAGATACACATTTATACCGCTAAGCAACTCTACCAATCAGTAAGCAAAACCAACCAATTGCTCAAGAGAGGGGACCCAAGAAGGGTAAATGTTGTAGGTTAGGTCGTAACTCGGTTCTGATTAGATAGTATTTAACAAGGCTTAACAGAGATTAAGTGCTGATAGCCGGGCTTACAGTTTGTAATTTGTTATTAACGTATTTAGTTTGCCGTGAAAGTCAATCAAAGTTCCTTGCCTCTTTCTTGGCGGACAACGCATCGGTGATGTTTTGGTGTTCAGCAGAGATAAGCGACGGTAGACACTTAATATAAGGCCCGTTTGTATCTGGGTGACGCCGCCAAAAAACGCTTATTTGAACCGACTTCAAAAAAGGAGGAGGTATTCAATTCGACTGTTTTTTATCTTTGTTACCTCAGAACTTTCGACTGGGTGAACCCATTTTGTTGATTCTTTTTTTAATCGAAAGCTAGTGCTTGTCATGTGGTCCCACTTAAAGATCTAGATCTGAGGAGTAGATTTTGAGTTATTTTGGAGTTTGTTATTTTTTTCTTGCTAAAATTCAGATTATGAAAAAGGAGAGTGTTCTTCAATTTCAAAAAAGTGTATTATGATAAGCTTACTTTTGCTTTCATCGACATATTAATTATTTACTAAATACAATAATATTTTGATTGGGGCTCCTAATTATGAAAGTTGTTAATTATACATTATAGCACAATATAGCGCCGTAAATTGAGCTTCGAATAGCCTTTTCCTTTTATGTTACCTTTTCTATATATAATAAAAACAATATAAACTTTTATGTTATCTGAGGCCAATTTATACCCATCTATCATTTATTAGGAAAAATTACATTCATCGACAGGTCACTGGCTTCTCAACTAATGCCACTCTTACCAGTCCTGTGCCTTCTCTAAGACGTGACCTCCATTACATATTAAAATGCATGCTATGAAAAAATGTTATACCTACTTTATTAAGAAGGAACTCCGTCACATTTTAAAGACATTTATCTGTTAAAATTACGCTAATTATGATTGAAACAATGAGTTGTCACCTCATTCTCACGGGCCAGAATGACACAATAGAGGTGAATACCTTGTATTTAACGGACATTAATTAATTATGCAATATTTAACACACTTTTAAAATAATAATAATTAATAACTTATTAATTGCGCTACTATTAGTGAGACAAGTACCTATTGTAATTATTTTATTAGTCATATGGATTTGTAATCGGTCTTCCGCAGGGAAGTATTCAAACCCTATCAGTTTTTATTAATATCTGAAGAGTGTTTGCAAATATTCGTCATACAATAAAATTAAATATAATAATACATTTTAGAAAAAGATACTTGTTTTTTTTTGCATAAAACTAAATGTGACAACAGAAAAAGTATATTAAGACTCAGGCAGGGTTGGATTTTGTACTATAATTATAGTATTTATACTATAATTTCGCCCTTTGTACTATGTACTATCCACATCTAAGTATAGTACACTAAAATACTATAATTTTATTTGGTCCCGAATGTTTAGTTTTACGTCATATTATGAATATTTCGACAGTGCGTGTATCCGATCCGACCGAATTCTTCTTGCGTTTCCTGTCTCGATGTCCTCAGCAGTAGACTTCTTTTGTTCCTTTCCACTAAAAGTAACTAATCTCATTCCCTACGAATCCTTCCATTCGATACGAAATTCAATCAAAGCGTTAACAATCTTTTTGAATTTTTGTGTAAAATAATACGTTTATTTACGAAGTTCTTCCTACTTCTTGACTTGAAAGTATTTGCCATTTCAACAAATTGGGGGGGGGGGGGGGGGGGTGCAAAAGCAGTTGATCTACCGATTATTTGCTTGCACAACTGAGTGTACTATAATTTTTTTATAAATACTATACTTTTCATTGTTTTGTACTATATTTTTGAACGTACCTAAATCCAACCCTGGACTCAGGCACGTACCAACTAGTAACTGCACATCACTCATTATAAAAAAATCAATTTACTGATATTTATATTTTACTGATATATATTGATATAAAACATTATAATGCTTTACGTTGGCAATTTGAAGTACCTATAGGTATTTTTCCTGTTATCATTTGGTAGGTAGATTATTAGCAGAGCTTTCTTTATGCCTTCTTTCTTGGCCGGTAAAGCATTGCCCGCGAACACCGCCGATGACCACTTACCATCAGTGAATCATCTCTTCGTTTGTCACCTATGTACATAAAAATACAATACTTTAAAGGACATAATAATACTAATAACAATCTTAATTTGAAGTAACTTTTACAATATATGTATATATATATATATATTTATTAATTTATTTATTTATTTTGAATATTTATAACTAAATAAACATTATAGATTATTAATCCAATTATTTTGGCACATCTCAACAGCTTTCCATAACACAACCATAGTAGAATTAACATAACCAGTCGAGCGAACAGTTAGAACATGGCTAGTGGCGTAGTGGTCATGTATCTCACAAGGCGGCCCTAGCGGTCCGCTGATCCCACAAGTTTCCTATTAAGCCAAGTGTTACGCATAATATGACGTATCGACTCAACTGACTGCATTCAAGGGACGCTGACTGGTTGCTAAGGAGTCCAACGACCTTGATGCATAAGTTTACGGTATATAGTGCGTCGGGATGTAAATACATGTCAAATTTTAATAAACATTTAAAAATCAGGACAACACTAATGCCCCAACTCAGAGTCACTAACGGTTACTTAAATCGCTCCTTGATACAGAATTTTTATGGTGATTCTTTACTAAGAAGCGATAACGTAACCGTTAATGACTCTGAGTTGGGGCATTAAGTAGGGCAAGTCCCCTACTTCCCAAAATATGACAGTCATGACAAATACTACTGCAAATGTCATGTAACATAATTATGTCAAATTGTGACGTTATTTTAATGTTTAGTGGAAAAACCAGTGGAAAACTCAAAATATCATTGGGAAAACTTAAATTGCGTTACGATTATGTCTTTAATCAAATTAGGGCAACTTTTTATGATTTTAAGTAAGGTTCCACCCGAATACCCAATGTGTGTGTGTACATAATTTCCAAAACACAAACGACTCGTTAATTTGTTGCATGCTGCGAATATAATATTCGCAGGTTGCATGTCTGTCAGTGCCATGATTGTCCAGGATACCCTTCGTAACCGCTTTCCTGATTTAAATGAAACAAGAAAAAGATTTACCTGAGAGGATTGAATAGAGTATTTTTATCAATGCTCTTACATTATGTTATACATACGTACATTGGAATGGTCTAATATCAGTGGCTAAACCCATTTTGACAGAACATTCAAAAGAAAAAAGTTTTTTACCCTTAAAATCATAGGTCATGAACTAACTTTATCCGGACCTTCACTCAATCAATTATATCTGATAAACAAAAGCGGTAATGAGTAGCCTGCGTGTTTACACAGATTATGCATTATAAACCTTTATAAAAACAAAACAGATGCTAACCAGGAATAAGGCAATGCATATTGCATATAAACTGGTGAAGGCGACCTTGCAATATCCAGAGAAAAGAAAATTGCTAGTAGCACTTTACTTCTCTGTGGAATGCTAATGCAATTGAATTTGATTTCATTTTATTATTTTGCATGTATATTATGTACAAATTGTGTCTTGACCTAGTTTTAATCATAATTATGCATACATTTAGGCACGTGAAAAGAAAAAAGCTTTCATTTTCAAGAAAATAATGAATTGTATTCACTTCTAGTCACAAGAAGAAATGTAAAAGAAATAAAAGATACGGAGATCTTCCAATTACGATGTTAGGATTTTACTAAGCTCACATCCAGGCATCCTTTAAGTAAAAACCGGCCAGGTGCGAGTCGGACTCGTACACGAAGGGTTCTATACAACATTAGACACTATAATAATATTATTATTCACCTGTCCCAGTGTAAATAAAAATATATTTTTTAGTATTTCTCGTTATAGCGGCAACAAAAATACATCATTTGTGAAAATTCCAACTGTCTAGCTATCACGGTTCATGAGATACAGACGGATAATGGAGTCTTAGTAATAGGGTCCCGTTTTTACCCTTTGGGTACGGAACCCTAAAAACTAACAAACGAACAGAAGAGCCACCTGATGGTATGTGGTAATCGCCGTTCATAGACAGTAACATCAAAGGTAGGTATCACCGATGCGATGAGAGTTAATAAGGAAGCCGCAATATTAACTTCCTTTAGTATTTAAGTTTCTCATTTTAAGTGATGTAAAAATCTTATGAAAAATAAAGATTCTTTTAACCGAAACCGAATTTTTGCGTTGATTTCCTCAGAAACTTTCAGTAAGCTAAGCATGTTAACACGTATTACGTCTTTTGTCTGTAAATCGAAGTTTTTAATAGAATTTTAGAACGGCTGATCTTTTAGCGATAATGTAAATCAGACGTAATTTACCAACAACGAAATGTCAATAGGATGTCAAAGGTTAACAAGTTATCGTGAGCAGCAGGTCAACTTTTGTTATCATATTCGTTTATCAATAAAAACGAATAACAGTAACCTACTGGATAAAACCCTGCTTGACGATCCTTGGCAAAATGTTTAAAGTATATTTTAATTATTTATAACTTATAATTATTAAAGTGAGATGGTCCTTAGTAATCAAATAATTTTTCGTCCACTCTTTTATCTCAACAGTTTCGATACACTTTTGCAATGTATGTAGCTGCCGCATGTAATGTTCGAATGATACACGTTTCATATTGACATAAGGGTGAAGCAAGTATTGATTAATTTAATTTATTTGACCGTACTTTATGTTAAGTGTGTACTTTAACGTACTTTGACATGTTTTGTTGGAATGGACATTTGCTGATGATTCGATCTTTACAGCTTCACGCGACAGATGTGGTTGAACGGGTAGCTTTGAGGAAAGCTGGTTTACTTTGGCTCTAACATTCATTCATTTGGCTCTGATATTCATATAACATTTTGAAAGCAATCCTGTGGAGAAGATACATTATGGAACCTTATCGGAGGCATTTGGCGATTTTTATATAAGATACATAAGTCAATTTATAGCAAAGGGTCGATTTTTGATTCCTGGCATGGGCATGTTGTGTGCACATCTCTCTCATCCCTTTAGGACTTTTTAATATGTTTTTTTTTTTCGGTTCTTTGATACATGATAATAATATCTACATGATATCTTCTTTGTGTTTCCATGTACAATATCCTGATAAAATCTACACATATCCCTATACATATCCCTATCTATAAATCCCTATAGCATCCCTACTATAGCTAAAAGGAAAAAATTACACCCTTATATTCATCTATTTGTCTAGCGATTTTCCTTCTTTTGTTTCTTGTGAGCTTTAGTGTTATGAATAAAAAATGGAAAGAGACTAAAAAACCTTCTTCACATTCTCGTCGAATTTCTATCACTAGATAAACCCTTTTTAAACTGAACTAAAGAAAAATGTAATCGTCTTCCATTACAAACTACGACTCAATGGAATAAATGAACACTGGGCGCAAAAAAAAAACATTTCCGCCACTTGTAATGCTGATCAAAAGATAGATAAGCGATTGAATGCATATAGGGCTTCTTTTAACTAACAGAACAATACCAGGACAATAGAACTTAAAACCACTGCGACTGCGCATTCAAAAACAAAAGGTCTACCTACGTAAATACACATACGAATACACTCTAGGGCAAACGCCAAATAACCAAACGAAACTCTGAGCTTTTAAGGCTTTCATAGCGATATCCTTTTCTCACACGCAGGAAATTTACATCTATCTCGTTCGCAACATCAGCGCTAACTAGCGGCCTAATCCCGTACTATCTGACATGCGCGTGCGCTCATTCTTTGTATTGTATTCGGTATTGCAAAGCAATGATCAACGCGTACACGATTTTAAATTAAACAGTATAAAGTTATCAGTAAATCTTTTGATGTGATCTGAGGGAACTATGACTTGCAAGTGACCCGTGTTTATGTGTGTGAAAAGAAAATGTGTGTTTGTGTCAGTAAATGAACGTTCGAGGATTTGTTGACATATCGGGTTTGTTGACTTGGAGTCCGAAAAACAACATCAAGATAAAGCTTAAACGTAAGTAAAATAATCTATAATTTTGACATATAAAATATCGTATGTGCATGTTATTATTATATTATGTACATAAGTATTGTTCGTATATTACACGTTTTAGGAATTAGGTATTGCATGATGAAATAAAACTAATTTACTTTTTGGATTACTATTGCGATTTTTATAGAAAATGTCTACAATGAATTATCACCTAAAAATCAATTATAAGACTCTGTAAAGTTATTTTATATAAGTCATCGTTATCTACGGAAATTAAAATTACAAGCCAGGGATAATAACAGAGCTTTATGACCTAAATGAGTTGTTGTTTTTTTAATATATTAAAGTTTATCATAAATAATCCCTACTATGTAAAGAAAGATAGTACGAGTAAAGTAAATTGAATTACATTTTGTTTTAGAAAATATTTCACATAATACAAATATTCACCATAAAACCGGTTTTAACTTTAATCGGAATACGCGACAAATCCTAAAGGTGATTAACCTTTACGTGTAAGTTCACCTTACTTTGATTAATTTGATGGGCATCGTAACGAACGACCTGATGACTTTTGTGAAAAACCAGATTAAAGAGCTATAGGGAAGATAAGAAAAAATATTATGATTATTCACGATTGGCTGGTTATTCCGTATGTAAACCTTTTCTCTATGCTTTATACTCCAATAATTAAATTAAAATATTAAACAAAACCTGGATTTTGTAATACTTAATTTTTAGAACACCCTCTATAGTTATACATACATATATAGTTCAAAGAGAGGCTTGTGTATCTTATGAGTGGCTTAGTTTTTCAACATTTAATTCAGTCAGTATTTAGAAAGACCGCTGGTAGCCAAACTTCTTAAGCGCTTCCGTGGTCGTCGGTATTATTATCTTTATGCAACAGTTATTAAACTATGTCACAGGCTTTCTGGCGGGACTTTCAACCACTTTGTCCGCTAACACTCCCTAATAATTTCCACACGCAATGGCATATTAGGTACTCCGAGCTTCATGTTCTACAATGGCGTTATATAAATAAGGCTGACGTTATACAAGGCGATGAAGGCATAGATGTAAAAAATTAATGGATAGTTTTTATGTTGTATTAACACGTTCACTGCGGATCACCCACAATCGGCCCGATGCCGTGCCAACGCGCTGTGCGTACAGGAAAAATAGGTTCCTCCCGCCTGTGCGGGACCGGTTTCTTGGGAAATTTTACGAGTATGACAGAGACAAATATTGTTTTCGATTCGTGAGTAACAATGTAGAAATATAGCAGTTTAATAAAGTGGGGGGCCTTTTTCGACCTCCGCCGCACAGAACGTAAAAAAAGTTATCTCAGTGCGGGAGCGGGCCTGTTTTGGTAGATGACCGCCCGCGGCCTGATGCCGCACTGTGGAGATGCGTACGCGTCGAGCGGCTAGTAGTGTTGTGCTTGCTACACGAGGATTTAACAGATGGCGCTCTTAGAATAATATGTGACGCAAACTTCATAATTTCAAATCAGAAGGCGTTCATGTAGCTCGGCCGAGCGTTCGCTTAACGTGTATGTATATGGTACGACTGTACAAAGCTCGCACGGATCGAGACTAGCTGCTCCGAAATCGGACGAATACGTAAGCAGCTGTTTGTGAGAAAGTATAAAGGTGTATAGGTATCTATCATATCTTTATAATGCCACACTCCCGTAAGTATACATGTAGGTATATATGTATACATAGGTGTACCTATGTACAACAGTGAATAGCAGTTGCTGGTGAATAGCTGTACGCGTAAAATTAAAAGAAAATGGTTGCCTGTAAAGTCGGTTTACGGACGGTAGTTTAACGTGACAACGTCATGACAAAGCTCCGCCCCGCTCCGCTCCACTTAACTACGATCGCCTACGGCTCGCCTACGGCATCGGCTACGATACGCCAATCGTAACCGATAGTGCCTCTCTCTCGCTTTTGCCGCTCTCTCGCTCACTGAACGCTACATTTTTTCATAGATGCGCCCGGAGCTCATCATTTTAATAGACGTTATCACGTCAAAAATAAATAAATAATTATAATTGCATAAGTTGATAAAAAATGCTATGCAATAGCGTTACCGCGGCAGTCCCCGAGTGCCACACGTATTTTTTTAAATCAGTATTTAGTCACCCCTGTAACGCTCGCTGTTCCTCAAATCAACAATCTGTCCGGTATAAAATATTTTTTTTTCATAACATTTAATTTTGTTTTTTTTTTATGTTTACATATTTTTTTTAACACATATTAAAATTGTACTTATTAAAATTTTGTTAAAAGTTTAGCATCAGGCCGGGAAATAAAACAGTGAACTCTTCAATCTTTACATTTGTATTTATAAGTATAATTCCAGTTAATTACATAATTTATATCCAAAAGTTTACAACCATTTTTACTGTTCCATCGACATTTAACGACAGACAATAATTATGTCAAAAATAAAAATATCTGCGGCGTCAAACCAAAAGATTAACTACCAGCATCTCATCTATCTAAAACAGTTTATATAACATAATAAAAATACTCGTCAAACATACATAACAAAATAAGCATTTATTCTTATTAGGTACTAAACTATTCTAAATGGGTATATTCAAGTTCTTTAGTCTGAGATTCAAAAGGAGGAAATTGTAGTCAAGGGGAAAAAAAATCTGAATATTTAAATTTCAATCATCGCGAAATGGATATTAAAGTATTAAAAACACTTCTTTTCACGCCAATGTCCAAATCGGACGCACGTTAACGAGATTAATGTGTTAATTATATACACCAATTGTCTGACCTGTTTTATGGACGTGGAGTTGTAGAAGCATAAAACTTCAACGAATCCCTCTTCTGACCTGTTAGCATCAGGCCGGGAAATAAAACAGTGAACTCTTCAACCTTTACATTTGTATTTATAAGTATAATTCCAGTTAATTACATAATTTATATCCAAAAGTTTACAACCATTTTTACTGTTCCATCGACATTGAACGACAGACAATATGTCAAAAATAAAAATATCTGCGGCGTCAAACCAAAAGATTAACTACCAGCATCTCATCTATCTAAAACAGTTTATATAACATAATAAAAATACTCGTCAAACATACAAGAGCTAACACTTTTCTTTCACTATCCCATCACTACAAAAATAACGCTACAGTGCGGTATCGGGCCTTATCGACCCGACATTTTCAATTGCTAATTACTCATTTTCTGTTTGGAGAATCCAGGGGCGAGGCCAATGCAAACACAAGTGATTCATGACGATTTTTAAAAGTATAAAAATTGTTATATACCACACTCCTTGATTAAGATATTGAGCTTTAATACCACTCAGAGGTGTCGGATCGAAATGGACCGCCCCGCACTGTAAGAAAGTCAAGTGGGTGCCTTTTTGGACCGCCACCGCACCAGCTGAAAGTCACTGTTTTTAATGCCGCAGTCAAGGTGTTAAAATGATTGATTTTGTCCGCGCAAGCAAGTCACTAGGGCCAATAGCAACTGTGCATTTGCAAAAAAAAAATAATGATTGACACGAAGCAATCCTGCATAATATGTGGTCAAGTTCTACATGACACAGTCATAATAACATAAGTCAAAGCACAGTTAACATTTTCTAACCTCAATGAAACTGGCGAACTGTTCCAATCCAGATGTGCAGAATTCTCCAAGAAAAATATAAATGTGATCTATTTGGGAAAGCGACATTCCAGTCACTAAGCTAAAGTTGTTATCTATTGTATGAAACAACTATCATAGCAATGGAAGTAGCAACTGTGCCAAATTGTAAGTTAATCCAAAACGATAACTTGATTTAAACTTAAATTCTTTAGGGGATACGATTCTGAGTCTCTATCCATCTATGAGCTGAAACCAACCTCCCCTACGATTAAATGCGGGTATCTTAGTGTTTTTTGACTAACAACTCATGGGTGCCTTTGATGACACTAATATCCATAAACTTACCATCAGGTGGCAGATGAGCCACTTTCGATAAACAGAGGAGAAAAAGGCATTGACATGTTCTGTTTTTGTCTATTTATACCTATATTGAATAATCAATATTGTTAAATGAGTAGTGTAAATAACATGATATATCAGAAAAAAACGTATCAGCCGGTCAATACCGTTCGATCATTAGGAATTCTTACGTCATAATATGTTCAATTTAAAATTCAAATGAAAGTGTGTGTTTTGTAGTGAAATAACCGCTCATACATTTATTCATCCGCTCATCAACAGACCGTAACGATCGTAAAATATCTCGATATCGGGAAAAGAGCTGGGACGGCGACAAGCAATTATAAAATCGATGTTACGGAATCACTCAATTAAATATTGAATTTCCAGCTTAAAGCGTTTTCGTTTTAAATTGAAAATGCCATTCAGATTCGGTGGATTTGTCCGTGTTCTTGGAATTTTCCCTGAAAGCCTTTATGTTTTCAATGTTATACGACGAAATTTACTTTTATTAAGATTATAATATTTTTCGTTGGTGCCAATTATCTTGGTTGCCCTTTAACAGCCCAGAAAAACAATAGCCTGTCTATTAGGACTTTGGACATTTGGAGCGCGAAAGTTTCTTAGCTGTATTGTATTAAGTGTTTCTTGACAAATTAAAGAAATACATTATGTACTTAATTACTGTTATGTGCTTACGTAAGATTTTATCTGGTTTTAGAAAAAAAAAATTGCACAAAAACTCACAATTTGATGCAAATCAAAGATTTTTAGGCTTCAACTTGTAAAATATTACATAAGAATGGCCTTACCCTCTCCCCCCAGAAGATAAGGACATGTAGAGATTTTGAGGACCCCCCCTTCCCCTCGATACCTTTACGTAATTAATGAATGGCCCCTAATGCTGAAGAATCCCCAAGAACCCTTTCCCAGAGACACAGAATCCCCTAATAGATAAGGACCTTAATTACAGATAAATTACGTGGCTTATCAATCTTCATTACATTAGGAATTAGAGCCTTACAGGCTTAAGCCCTTTCTCGTAAAAAAATATGTTGCGGTGTGTACCAACAACGTCCATCAAAGCCTGATAGCAGGACCATGAGTGTATTCTGTTCTCGAAGGACAAATTGTGGACAAAATATACATATTAAGTCCACGAGAAAAATCTTTTTAAACCTTGTACAAATGTTCATGTTCAAATGTGCATTTTCATTTGTAATTTTTGTGTACAATAAAGATAATTTGTATTTTATTGTACAATCCTAATCCCTTCCGATTTCTCACCACAATCGACATTGCTCAACGAATCGGATCTTACGAGTGACAAGTTATCCCATGAGTTCTAATAAAACGAAACAATAGTTACATCAGCATTATCGGTTTTCTTGTTCAGACGTAATTAGCTTATGATAAGGAAGGAGTTGTTGCTTTTAAGTGGCGGTTTCCCTTCCTTTGATTAGCGCTGTTTATTGCCTGAACAATAGAGTTCATTCAGATACATAACCTATACGAAGTATACAACGAGTACTAGCAAGCTCTGGTGATTCGGTCGCTTGAATATTTTAGCAGAACAGCAAGGCTATTCACTTTTGTAACTTGACAGCGGAATCCGCGATGAGTTTCAAAATTGAAGTTCGAGTCCGAGATCTTGATATGTGATTCTCTAATCATCTGGTACGCACTTGCGAGGTGAAGGGAGTCTCAAACTCTTACTTCAATTTAGAAACTCATCGTGTATTCCGCTGTCAAGTTACAAAACAAAAGCGAACTTGCATCGTATTGACATGTCATTATCTAATCATCTATTAAGCACTTGCGAAGTGAAGTGATCCTAGAACTCGAACGTCAATTTTGAAACTCCGCTGTCAAGTTACAAAACTGAATGGCGTTCCAGATTACATACCAGATACGTTCTATTGAGGTAGGTTGAAAGTTGTCGTAAATAACAATTTTGACCGCTATTATTTGTTTACCCTGTACATAGATCTAATGAACAGAATTTATTGTTCTTTCTTTCTTTTTCTTCTATCTTATTTGGCCGTCAACCATCAGCGTAGCCAGCCATGAGCTCAGGGTGGGGCAGCAGTCTAAAATAATATGTAACTAGCAAACTATACGCGCACTTTTGGTTTTGATCGCATTTTTTTGTGTCGACTGACGACTATCGAGTGTAAACTTTTTTACAGATATTAAGTATTGCAGTTAGTACCTAGATAATTAAGTTTTTTAAGTTTGATTAGGTACCTTACAGGCTACGCCCATGTCATACCGTCAACGTATCTGTGATACCTTTGGTGTCGCTGATGTCCATGAGTCACGCTATCACTTGGATCATCAACTCGTTAGTCGGCTCTTTCAATAAAAAAATCATGAAAATTGCATGCTGGTAATATATTTTAATTAAGGTTTTGAAACAATCGGACTTACTTATTTACTTCAAACTTCTGTTTAAAAGCAGTGATAGCCTAGCGGTTAGAGCGTTGGTCTCCCGAACGAAGGGGCCCGGGTTCAAATCCTGTCACGCACCTCTGATTTTCAAATATTATGTGCCTATTATAAGTTAATTATCACTTGCTTCGGTGAAGGAAAACATCGTGAGGAAACCTGCACACCAGAGAGTTCTCCATAAAAGTTCTCAAAGGTGTGTGAAGTCTACCAATCCGCACTTGGCCAGCGTGGTAGACTATGGCCTAATACTCACATTGTGAGAGGAGACCCCGAGCCCAACGGTGGGACAATTATGGGGTTGTTGCTTTGCTTTTCTGTTTAAAAACGTGTTACGGAAACAAGTGGAGAATAATCAAAATTTTATGAGGAAAATTTGCAATATCTTTAACATTTACAAGACTTCTTTAAAATTGAAAAGCTTATTGTTGTTTATTTAACTACCTATTGAAATAACTCTGAAGCATATTTGACTTGAAAACAATATACAAACATTTCAATTAAAGCGATCATAAAGTTCTAAGGTCAAATTATTACCATGGTCATCAATAACATTTTGATTGATATTGAGAACACTCTAATCAATATCTACTATGTGGTAACCAACTGTTAACAACATATTACGTTATACGTTCGGTTGTTAACATACTAATGTTAAGACCGGGATTCTGCGTAAATTAGTTAATTCAGCAATACAATACAATATCATTGTACACCACTAAAGTAACAAAAATGTTTACAAAACATCTTAATTATACGTAAAGTGCAGACAATAGGCAATTCAAGAGTCTGTATGTTTTGTACTATCCTGCTTAATTATATTAAACAACTCCCTATAATATCATTATGAAGAAAATATGGATTGCTATTATTTGCGTTGAGTAGAAAATTGATACGTAATATCTTTACAAACCCAGACTGGAGAACTCCTTGGCAGGAAATTAATAAGAAGATAACCGGTTGATCCTGGATATTATAATTATAAATATTGGTCGTATGCTACAAAATGAAATTAAAGAAGAGTAGGGTAGCTAAGTAACATAATATTCGAAAAATTTTAATGAATTTTGGTAATTAGTTTTAAATGTCAACAATATGAGTTCTACTTGAGCTTAAGACCAACTATCACCGTGTTTTGTCCTATTTTGTATTATAATATGTTGCGGGATAATAAGAAAAATAGGATATTTACAAAATTCCGGGGACAATTTCAAAGGACCTATTTAGAATCTGAAACAGATTTCCTATCGACCGCTTTAATATAAACAGCAAATTAACGATCTTAACCAGTTCGGTAACTATTGATTTGAGTTGCATGTATTTTTAATGGCGAAGGGCTTCATCAAAATATTATTGAAATATGTACGATATATGGTGTGTAGATACCATTTATCGAGTCAGGGGTCCGTTTGTGAAATAAAAGCTATTTCTGGTTAAAGTCAAGTGTCTGATTTTTCTTTCCTTCAAACCTTTCAAACTTTCAAACCTTCTATTTTGAATTTTATAAGCATCTTTTTTCACTCTTGGGGAAGTACCTGCATACGATGTCATGTTTATAAAGATTAGTCGGATTAAGTAACCAAGCACTAACATTCAATCTAAGTGACAAGTACGCGTTAGTCCTAAAATAACTCGTGGGATTATATTTCGAAAAATAATAGTTCTTTTAATATTAGTAATACTGTTTTTGCTCTTCATATTTTGATATCATCGATAGTTTTATTGTAAAAGTACTGGAAAAAGAATATTATTGAAATGGATATGGACAAAAAACTGTAATACTTTAGTGTAAAACCTTTTACTTAAATTAAGCATTTCACGCAAAATTCACGAAATATTTATGAGTCAAACATATTTATCAAAGTTGACTAAGATATATTATATCAGTGGACAAAATTGACTGAGATGTATCGGTTTATTGTAGTTATACAAAAAATCTGGAGGATTAATCTTATTACATAGGCGGTAAATTCGATCTTTTTATTTTTTACCTTTTGATAAAAATAAAGGATGTTTTTCGACAGCATAGCCCTATTATCCATCCACTAAACATGTTTATTATTTAGCCATCAGCTCATGATGATGTTTTTCGGTGTCATCACCTATGCGTTGCGGACCAAAAAGGAAGCGGGGATCCGCATTATTTTCGCATTAATCTGCATACACGCATATATAATATTCAGTCACTTTCACAGAGATACCACGAACGTGAATTTCATAAATCTCTACAAGGTCACAGGTCAAGACTGTCAAGCAATTAAAACCATTTACGCACAAATTTTCTTTGGAGTAGTTGCTCTAGTTACCAGAGTCTAGTATAACTCAACGATGCCCAAGTGCTTACTTATTTGTGCCTAGCTTAAACTCTTAGTACAGTCTAGTTTGAAGTTTTGCCAATGTGTCTGTCTGGCTCGGCAGTCTCGGCACGCACCTCGCATTCTAAGTATTGCCGTCCGCCGCAAGCAAATTCTTCGCTCCTCAATGGGTGGGCATTGATTCTATGCGGTTAGTCAGCACTCAGCCTGACGCGCTTGAGGAAATTGATATGTATGTTTGTGGATATATTTCCAGTGATTCGAATATCATCGATACTTATAGATGTTGGTGC
The DNA here is from genome assembly GCA_911387775.1 of Thymelicus sylvestris. Classification (NCBI taxonomy): domain Eukaryota; kingdom Metazoa; phylum Arthropoda; class Insecta; order Lepidoptera; family Hesperiidae; genus Thymelicus; species Thymelicus sylvestris. Next base: position 13,911,754 of record OU426895.1, read on the forward strand.
AGAAATGTGCGGTTTAGGGTAGTGGATGGATTGTTTAAATCCTTAGAGGTGCTGTTCAATTAACATTTTTTACATCCATTTATTTATTTATTTTATACATACACATATCTCTTAATACATAATGCAGAGTAGTTGAGATTCACGCAACACGTTGAGTCTTTCACAGTTTTCAAGTATTCATATTTCTTGCATAAATTAACTCGAGTATAGGTATCAACTATTTCATATATTGAACATGTATTATATGCAAATTCAAAGTTAAGGGCACACTTGGCTCTACATAAAATCTCAAGTAATTTGACGGCATACATCGTTCTAGTCTTGTTGGCATTTGGTAAATCTTTGGCATTGATTTTGACCTTCACCCTTTTCTTTATTAGGAAATATAGGAAACGCAAAAATGGGATAGCTGTTATGTAGGGATGATAGATATAATAATCTTTGAGAAATAAATATTGAATAGACTAGGTATAATATTTTCTTGTGGACGACTGATCACTAACGCTCCGATAATAAATTCTATCTCCATATTTATTTAGACATCAGACTTGAATATAAAGTAAGGTACGCATGAAATCGAATGTCAATCATAATGATTAAACCGACTTTCTATGGGTTTGTAATCACGAGCTGACTGGCTTTGTAATATTAAGTAGGGTAGGTTATTTATAATTAATATTATCTAAGATTTATATTATGTTAATAGCAAACACGCAGACAAAAGATAACGGAATATTACGTAACTTTTGTACTTTTTACCTAGGTTATTTTTAATCTTATCTTTATCTTCTTTCTCAATATTTTATCTGGTATTGTATGCATCTTCCCACCAGGTCCCAGGGTTGACTGGTAGAAAACGCCATCATGCATTAAGTTCGCCAATTGTACTGCATTAAAGTTGTTGCAATAAAGAATAAAAAAAAATATACTGCTACTGTCATAATTATATGAGTACTTACTATTTTCTTTTTTGTTCAAGCTTTATTCTTTTCATGCTTTTCACTACTGAAAGTTGTCACAAGAAATCACTCTTCAGCGAAAGATAACTTTTAAATTATTACTGCTAGCTATCATATTATGTTATTAAGAGTAATATAACTATTAATGTATGGGAATGTCAGTACATTAAAACTCCCACAGGTAAACACATGTTACCAAACACCACCCCTTCGATTCGGGTCAGTGGTTAAGAAGACACATGGCGCGTATAAAATATTTGGCCGTATCGAAAACGTATACAATGTTATCATGTTAATAACGTTTAAATGGAACTTACTTCTTTGTCAAATGTTCCGTTTTCTACCGTTTTCTTCTATGGTATCAATGCAAAGGCATAAACTTTAATACAATTTTTCTTCATCATTTTTATGATTGTTTCAAAGGCGGTCTTTTCATCAAAGAAACCTTTCTTCTTTCAAAAGCATTCTTTGAAAAGAGGTGTAGCGATATGGCGCAGTAAAATAGAAAGAAAGGAAAATCTTTAAAGGGTAATAGATGCCTGGCCTACATTAGCAGCAGCTGCTATGAACGTGGGTCATTATCCACCATTATAACTATCAACATGTAGATAGATATATTAGTAATTAGAGGACATAATATGCCAGCTTTTGAGAGCAATCAAATGCATGCTCGTGCAAAGTATATAATGATCGTTGATAGTCCTATAATAATTGAGACTCATGGTGTTCCGGCTGAGGCTTGAGAAGTTGAGAACCAGTTCTTCTCTTCTTCTTGTTTCTTTCTTGGCCAGAAACGCATCAGTGATGCTTAAGGTCGATTGCTAACCAATCAGGTGGCTATGGTCGTTTGTCGGCCCGTGTGGATCGCCGTGCCAAGGGTCCTGGGTTCGATTCCCAGCGAGGCGAAAATTTGAATGATGAGTTTGAATCTGTGTTCTCGGTCTGGGTGTGTGTATTCTTGTGTTTGTGTGTTGTCCATGGCACCCACGACACAGGGAATCCTAGTATGGCTATCACACAAAACATTCTTCGTAGAGTCTGTTCTATGTACATGGTATTGTACCTGGACACATACTCGTATAGCCAAGTTATCATTTGCGAGTAGTTTTCGTTGATAGCACTCATGTCACCGAGTGCAACAGTTCGAGGGGCCGTTAAGTGACCTCGAAATAACTGGTGAAAGCGGCCAATTTTACCTCGCACGTTATGTTATGTGCCAATATCGATTCAATTACACTTTTCGACACAGCGCAAGAATAATAGCAAACTACGTAATTTTGTTATTCTGTATGAGTTTTAAGAAAACAAAAGGTTCATGAAGTAATGCTAAGTATTTTTTGTCTGTGTTTTTTCTGTCTATATTATAGGTTGCATGTGTGAAAATTAAAATTAAGCTTTGGATGGAGTATAAGTAAATTAGAGTAATAATATTACATAATCATTCAAAATCAAGCAACACGCTTAGTGACACTGACATTACTATCTTACTTAGTTATAGTATGTAGGTAACTATAGGAATCAAAAGCCAAAATTTCTGATCTTATATCTCAATTTCCTGTTATCCATTTCTCCGTCTTCTTTATCATAAAGTCATTTACCCGGAAACAAGACTGAACTAGGCAGGGAATTTACAATGGTTTTCAGTACGAATCTAGTAATTGAATAGTACGAGTAGGTAATCGGATTCGCATGCATTTTTTCAGATACGGAGAAAATTTACTGTGACAAAAGGCTGGAGCCGCTCCGTTTTTCATCGGATAAGCGGAATCCCCAAAAATTTATAATAGGTTTAGGGTATTATCTATCCATAGGTACATTTACGAACAAAAATGATATAGGAAAATTAAGTAGGTAAGTAGTAATTAAAAAAATTATATAGGAACAAAAATTATACAGGAAAATCCTATATAAAATTTATTTAGGATGTAAGTTATAATAATACGTCTATATCAAGATAATGGTAATTAATTAAAATTTGAGGGGCTGGGGTATCCATCCATCCATCTAGCCATTTGTGGCGACAACGTACAAACGTATTAATTTATTAGTCTGACTAGCTGCCACTTTCCTTCCGTGGCGACCTCGCACTACACGTCACACAGTGACGTCACGCCGACCTGAATCACGCTATCGAAGTTTCCTGCATCGGTTGCATAATATATAGAAAGCTCTGACAAGATCAGTCGGGGGCCGCCCCTCCAGACAACACCACCTCTCCTGGCGGTTTTGCTAAACTTTTAAAGTCTGCTGTGATATTTTTATGTGTTTTTCGATCGCAATATCGGTGAACTAGGAATAATGTGGGACCTCTTTTGTAGCACTAAAACGCAATCTAAAAATGCGACGGTTATCCTTTACCATTAGCTGTCGGGCTGCTTATTTATCGGCCTTTTACCTAAGACAAATGAAGAATAGGCATCTTAAGAGCTACTAAAATTTAAAGAACGAACTTTGCCCTCTTCTACTCCAATCCAACCGCAGAAATGACAATGCGAGCGTGTTTTGGTATAAAATACATGCTTACTACGTCGACTGCAATTTAATACCCGCACGTGCATAACGTTTAGTGTCACTTGAGGTCAGTCACAATAAACACGCTGTTATTCCACACGACTTGTCGGAATTATTTATGTCATCACGACCTACATGTACCCCACTATACTCGTACAATTTGGTACACTACCAGGCCTGGTGCACTCCGAACTTCCAGCACGTCCAGACAAAACTCTTTTCTATTAGCGTTCAAACGCTTCCATCAAAATGTACGGAAATGTCATTAGGTGCTGAAAAGCCACGTGAAAATTTTTCGCCAGCTAAAGTTAGGGTTACTATAGTCAAAATTATCTAAGATGCCCATAATGATAGCTGCCATTTATTAATATGAACTAACATTGTATGGGCGTCTTTGAGCGAAATGGAATATTAATTTATTTGACATGAATAGTTGAACACTTACGGACAAAGGATTTTTCCAAAATTTGTTAAAAATCCTTACTCATTTGCATTGGCGTTGATTATAAATCATAGTAAACGTTATAATCTAGTAAAAATCCCATCACATCATAATTTATGCAAAATTTATTAAAAATATTTGACGTCGAAACAATGATAGATGAAGAGGCCTAAAACAAAACTGACGCAGTGATGTGACGGCCTGAAACCGTCTCAAAAACCAATCATAATCGATGCATTACTATAATCGGAATTTAAAAATGAAAATTGATTAATTTAATTACTTTGTTAAAACTGATTTACTTGCGTTTGAATTTAAAATTAGGTACCTAAGAATACCACGACGAATTGGATGCTAACAAAGGACATTTTCCATTATGTAGCTAAGCTTTTTGCGGTATTCTTTTTTTCAACAAAATAATAATTATTTATACATGAATGTGTGGTACGAAATAAACAAGAATTTATTCACTGTAGTTTTTTCCCTGACGCTCATAATATTATTCAAAATATTATTATGAAACTGAGCGGATGAGTTCTTTCTATCATGATCAATCTTTCTTTCTTTTTCTACTCTTTCTTAGCCGACAACGCATCAGTGATGCTTTTGGTTTTGCTGATGTTCATGGGCGATGACAGCCACTTACCATCAGGTGGATCGTCAGGTTGTTTGCCGGCTCGGCTATTTCCATGCATATCTAGCAGCATGAGTTGTTAGGAAGAAACAAAAGAATATTTTATTGGAGTTGTAAATACATAATATTGAGAATACGTGGTACTAGATATGTAGCTCAATCGAGGTAGTTGGGAGGTACCTAAATGTTACGGTTTTTAGTTTACAATTTAATTATCGAATCGATTAGAAGGTCTTACAATTTTGAATCGATTTGTTGCAAAAATTGGTTTCTTTCGTGAACCGATTTTTTTGTACATCTCTAGTGTCACTGTGATGGCAAACGACAAATTGGGCATCTTAGTTCGCGGGGACTATAGTCGTTGGTAATGACGTTAAGTTAACAGAAGATAGCGTTAAAAGAGTTTTTTCTACAGGCTCAGAAACAATCCTGCCAATCCTTGCGTCCAATAAATTTTGCCTGACATTCCACTCCACAGGTTATGGACCTATTAATTTGATTTTGGAAAAAGCTTTGACAGGTTTGTTAATTTACGCCGGCAGGTTATCTCGAAGATGCTTTGACCTCGTTCTCTGTAGGTTGAGATTCACAACAATCACAATTCACAACCTAAGTATCTTTTAAATATCAGCAGGGCTATTCAGGTTTGTAACTTGACAGCGGATTCCGCGATGAGTGCCAAAATTGAAGTTCGAGTCCGAGATCTTGATATGTGATTCTCGAATCATTTGGTACGCACTTGCGAAGTGAAGTGAGTCTCAAACTCAAACGTCAAACGACTAAAGATGGCCTCGCCTCGGTATGAATAAACGAATCGGTAAAAATATTTTATCCTTCTGATATAAAGGCACTTACACATTTCTTATAAATTCTATGATTTATTGTTTTATTACTAAAAAAACGTGTGGCACCCGGGGACTGCCGCGGTAAAGCTATAATAATAACAGGCATTTACATTTTTTAATACCTGCGTTTATATTTATACAGGTAGCTAAAATTTGAAAATGTTTGTTTACTTTTCTTTCAGCTTAAGCCTTTCTTGAAAGTTTTGAGGAAATCGAATGTATTTTTTTACAATATTTGGACGGCTGAGTGCTTCAACAACCACATGCAGACAACGGGAAACCGATGGCTGCGACATATAGGAATGAATGTTTTTTCCGCATATTCTTTGATCACTTCCATTAGCAAAGAAAGAGAGTGCACATAATAACTGAAAAAATAATTCAAATATATAATTTTCAATCACCTTTATTAATGTATATATATGAAAAGCAAAAGTGTCTGATGTATCAACACACAGGCCAAACCCTTTGGGCTAGAAACATAAAATTCGCACACGTAGATATTCCTCTTATAATGTAGGCATCCACTAAGGAAGGATTTTCCAAAATTCAACCCACAAGGGGGTGAAATAGGGGATAAATATACATATATGAATTCGGGACCACTCGCTTCGCAGGCAGGGTCGTTACCGACTAGGCTACAGGGTCGTCAATTAACCTTTGTAAGAAAGAAGGGAAAATTAGGTTTGCTTTACTTACCTTTACTTTAGCTGATAATCCATGTCTTCGACACTGAGGTGCTATCATAAGATATTTAATATCTTCCAATAGGTTATCAATTAACTCTTCCGACAACCGGTAGTTAGAAACAAAGTCTCTGTGCATATTAATTAATTGAAAATTACGAATCTCATTCGCTTGACGTCGACTTTCAGCACAATCTAAAGAGTAAGCTTCTTCTAATAAATAATTGAACAAAAATAAACGAGCCATGGTATTTATTAGTACCTAATAACTAAAACATAACAAAAATAACTTATTTTTATTTCATAAATCTTTAGTTTACTCGAGAACGCGATAGCTCTTGACTAACTTTTCATTTGACAATTGGACACGAGCTTCGACGGTGACGTAATTCGATGATCGAGAATAACAAATATGTCATCCTCTAATCATCTAGTACGCACTTGCGAAGTGAAGTGATCCTAGAACTCGAACGTCAATTTTGAAACTCCGCTGTCAAGTTACAAAAGAGAATAGTCTTCCAGCTCCGGCCAGGAATCAAACCCACGTAACCTTGCCAGCTTCGCCTACCTAGGTCGTTAAATAAAAGCAAAGAGTACCTACCTAATGTTATCAATGCAACGGACATTTTTTTACCCTAACATTTCAATTATAACGCTTTTCGTTTCAGCTCTTGGTGAGAATTCATTAGTTTCCAGACGCGATACAAACCAGCATGAAATAGTTTCTAGTACCTACCGAGAGTTGTAGTAATTTAGTTTCCAATAACCCAAGCGGTATTCTGGACTTAATTGGTCTATAACCCGTTTTGACACAAAGATCGAGAGTGTTCAGAATGACCTGTGAGACGCTGGGGTGGCCATGATAACTGATTGACATCGAGACATTTCAGTTCAGTTATATGGAGATCAAAAGTTAATGTTTGTAGAGCATTTAGCAAAGTATCTACTCAAAATACATGCATGTAAGTCTGTGTATTATGGACATCAATTTGAATGTTATTATTATTATTAATTAAATTCAAATTACAGAGTTTCACATTTTGTAACATCTATTAAAAACCTATTAAAAATTTAATGTCCTCAGAAAATATACACACAAAAACTATTACTGGATTACCCTCAGTATAAGGGTGTTCAAAATTAGTAATGATAATCTTCTTAGAATACTATTACTATCTCTTTTTATTTCGTTTATATTTACTTATTATAGTTTATCCTTATTCGCATAACTTAATCGGGAACGATAAGATGTATGGGAAACCTAGTTTACAGCACTTACAGCAATGTGCAAGCAATGTTAGATAACCACTAACAGAATTTACCGAGCCGCGCTGCGCCTGTCACTAATGTTATAAATGAGACAGCTTGGCTGCACCGCGCACCGCTAGCGTAATAAAAGTATTATGCTTAAGATGCTTACACACGATCCATCTTGATCTCGCGACACGACAGTTACATTTTAATAAAAACTCTCATGAGTTTACTACATAAAATTCAATTTTATTGTAGACTTTCCTGTCGGAACTTATTATGTTACTGGATTGACTGTGGAAGCACATAAACCTTATCAATAATAATTTGTAACAACTTTTGGTTATTGCACACTAATTGAACAATCAAAAATATTAAGATATAATTTATAATTGTGTATGTATGATGTAAAGCACTTAGATAGTACTTATTGATAAGGGGAGTGATTCTAAAGCCTTCTGTCCCCTAGAGTCTAGGGCCTAGACCAGAGTTCCCCAAACTTTTTTGTGTCGTAGACCCCTTGCCATGTTTTTCCGTGTTGGGTAGACCCCCTACTTACCTGATATTGATTTCCTGTAAATTTCTGACTGTAGTGAAGTTTAGTGTTAAAAACTTAAAGTAAAAACACATGTTAATTTATACATTTATTAATTGAATTTAAATTAAAACTTCTCAAAATAAAATTTTGTACCTGTTATGTAAAATATACGTAGCATTAAATAAACATTTTTACAAGTTCAAAATGTATTGCGATCACAAAGCGAATACCAACATCCTACAACTTACACAATTTTATAAACATATATAATAATTTTTTTACTTCATAGGTACCTACTTTTATAAATAATGTATATGATTCACTATCGTGGACCCCATTTTCATTTCATGGACCCCCAAATTTTTTTTCGCTGACGTAGACCCCTTGCAGGTTGTCATAGACCCCTAGGGGTCGATATAGACCACTTTGGGAATCACTGGCCTAGACGCACGTTATATGTATGTATATCGCTTGCCTGCAGCTTGTTTCCATCTTGCGTAGTAAAAGTAGGAAATCTATCTACGTAGCATAGGTCTAATCCTATCTATTCGAGGTCGGTAGGCCGCACGAACGACGAAACAATGGTGCTAAGTCCGGTGTATTGAAAATTATCGGGTTACCCTATTGACCACACATAATACAATCGTGTCAGGGTTTAGGGTTGACAGCCAACAGTTTGAGATAACTCATGGAGAGTCTGTGTCAACCAATTAAATTTAACAAGTTGAAAAGTTAAGTTCTTAGGTTCTTATATTGTCTGACTTACCACTTTTCGAAAGTTTCCTTTAAAATACTTTGAGAAAAATCAAGAAAACTTAACCCAGAAACACGATCTTGCGATTTCTGTTCAACGCTTAAACTTGACAAAGAAATATTTGACACAGAAATATTCTTTCAAAATAAATTGTCCAGTTGCATTCAGTTCTTTTCAAAAGTTGAGAAAATCTTAATATCAGTAGTCTGTTTACCATTTTATATTCTAGTTCGAACTGCTTGGGTAATGTGTTCTGTTCCTAGGAAGAGAGTAACAATATCGTGAAATTTATTTATTTTACAATATTTAATAATATGATCCGCCCGCGGTCTGATTTGATTAAACAAATCAATCTTTTTTTAGGGTTCAGTACGAAAAAAACGAATAAAGGAACCCTTTTAATAAGTATGTAGGATCACTCGTGTGTCTGTCCGTACTTTACTCCAAAACAACTGGACCAAATGAGTTGAAATATAAAATAAATAATAGAATTAAAAAAATGCCGAAATCAAAATTTAAAATAACTGTTAATAAAACCGTATCGTGTGGCATGTCAAAAGGGCTTGTTGTAACGAAATTCATCTCTTATGTGGTGAAAATTGGTTAAAAGTTTGTATGGTTATAATAAAATAAAATAAAAAAAAGCTTGTAATAGTTGTAATAAATGTCGAGGGCACCACCGGCGACTATGCGACTTTACAACCATCCACGTCCCTAGACCAAATATTTTATCTGTCGCTTAAATACGACATCCGGGGACCTCACTAGTAACCCCTCTCTGGCAGGTCACTACCAACTATCCAAAGTCATTACCAACTATCTACTCTTCCCGTGTATACAAAGTTACTCTATGCAACTATCCAACTAGGCGGCGCGGTTCCCTCCAGACGAATTGAAGTCTTCAATCTTTCGTAACTGATTTTTCATAACGTCACTGTTTATAAGCGTAAAGTGAGTAAATGCACGCGTTCTGCGTTGATTGATATTGATGTGATACATGAAATACCTCTCAACTGAACCAAGAGAACTGTACTGGGAGTAGCCGAAATGCTTTTGGCATTATTTTTAGTTTGGTGTTGTTTCTGCACTATCATTTCATTATTTCTTTGTGTTGCATGTTGCTTTGTAATGCATGTTTATAAAAGCAGATAAAATATTAAATAATTACAGTCAGAAAATAAGAAATATATACAATGTACCCAATATACCTACTCACTCGTAGTTATGTCCAGTAGATACCCTCGGCCTCGGATCAACGACGTTATGGAACGCAATGAAATGATCTTTTGAGGGCCTTGGTGTACAATTTCTTAACTTTACTTCTCCACCATAATAAAATACTTACTATATCTAGACACTAGTAGAAATATTTTAAATGTATCATGACGCGTAAATAAATAAATTAGTGGTAATAATAGTTAAAACAAAATAGGTACTACGATAACACGATTCACGTGAAAGGGTTTAAGGTCTTACATAAATTTAATTACTGATCGACTTTGCAGTGTTTTCATCATAAATTTGTAAGTGCTATTTTCAGCAAAGTTTAAGGCATTTCGTTAGGGCGGATATAATTTAAGACAACAGCAATTTTTAATTAAAAGAGACCCTCATTTTCTCGTCTTAAATTTAAGTTCTTCTGAAAACTTCGAGAAGGTAGTTCTAAATTTATGTGTTCTATCCATCAGGCTATAACCACAGCTATAACGGTTCATTTCAAAGCTGTCCCGATAAAAACTCCTGGTATTTTATAAACTGTCAAAAATCAGCAATTTTCTTCTTTTGAATAAAGGTAATATTCAGATCGTATAGTATCTGCCTGGAAGCTTCAAGAAAATATTGAATAAGCTTTTACTACAAGTGTAAATTAATAAACTTACCATTCTGAACTTCAGCACCACTTAGAATCATCAGGTGTGATTGCAGTCATTAAGTTATCTAATGTAAAAAGAGTTTATTTATATAGATAACTTGATTCCAGTAATGCTCTAAGGAAATTATAGGAACTGCTTTTAATTTATTAATTCATAGTGCATTCGCTTGAAATAAAACTGGCTATGAGCCGTTACTTCGTACGGTATGAATTGTCTTGAATATTTAATATGCTTCTTGACTTACTGTAAAATAGGAACTCGTTAAATAGAATGGCTATTTATGAATACTATATCGTTAATATATAATTTTATTTCGAAGGGATGCATAATAAATGACATATAATAAGGGCGCTTCAGTGAAACTATGAATATACTTAAATGGGAATAGATAAAAAAGGTGACAGCCGTAGAGGCTCTGTTTAGTTTATATGTTTTCTTCAAGATTTTTTTCTGTTTATATGTTATGTTCCTATATAATCTAAATTTTACTAACAAAAAATAACCGACTTCAAAGTCTCAAAAACGACTTGTCAGTCAGATCTCGTTCAAATTTATGTGGGACCACATGACAAGCACCTGCTTTCGATTAAAAAAAGAATCATCGAAATCGGTTGGCGTGATATTGAGTTATTCGTCAATTTGTCGCGCACATCTTAACACAAATTTACGACTTATGTGGTTTTATCATGGATGCCATTGTCAAATCTCAATAAAATTTATATGGGACCACATGACAGCCACCAGCTTTCGATTAAAAAAAGAATCATCAAAATCGGTTCGCCCAGTCCAAAGTTCTGAGGTAACAAACATAAAAAAAAAAAAAAAAAAAAAAAAATACAGTCGAATTGAGAACCTCCTCCTTTTTTTGAAGTCGGTTAAAAAATAAACTTCACGGAGATCTACAATATTCTCAGCCGTCAGATAGTGTCTGGCTTTCTGGCCTATAAACTACGGAATCGTATAAATATGCATTTTATTCGGGGTTCGGATTGTGGTCAACATTTGGCTGTTATTAGTCACGTAGAACAAAGGTCCCGTTTCTCAGGGCCTAATTGAGTCCAGCGGTTATGGCCTAATCCGCGTGGCACAATGGTACCTTAATAAAGCCTGCCAATAAATATATTTAGATACCAGTCTGCCTGCTGCTTTCTCCGCGTTTTCGTTAATAAATACCCTACATGTTATGCCAGATCATAACAGTAACAAACATCTATACGTGCTTACAAACAAACCTTCAAAATAATATTAGTAGGATAAATAACTATATTAAGTTATTAATTTTTTTCAAGTTATCCATCTGAGCTTAGTACGTGGTAACAAAGCCTTAAATACACACATGTATGATGCGGCTGTTGTATAGTAGTTATAGAGGATTTTACTATCCAGAATTTGGCAATTTTTCCGCTGTCAGGTTCTTTGTTCTTCTTTGTGCAGTTTTAATAAAGTTTAATTTTCCAACAGTTCACATTGGGGGTGGGTGGGGGTGGATTATATGTCTTTCCTATCCCGTGCCCCATGGGCGTAGCCAGGGGGGGCTTCGGGGGTTCAAACCCCCCCCGAAAAGTTAAGGACTGAAATTTTTATGTGCTAATAAACCCTTAAAAAACATTTTTCTAGACGTCATTCCGAATCGAATGAGCTATCGCACATATTTTTAGGAGCTTTATTTCTATTAAACACGTTTTTGAACTTTTTGACTAAACTAATAATAGATGGCACTACATACGTCGTGAGAAAAAAAAGTCTCAATTTTCTTTAGGGTTTTTTATGTACTTTTAGACGTTGTATTTTCTTGAACCCCCCCCCGAAATTAAAACCTGGCTACGCCCATGCCGTGCCCTAGTAATGGGCTAGAAATAGCAGTAAATGAAATAATTACAATTAGATTAAATAAAATATTTAAAAGTACATCGTATTGCCTCATTCAAATTGGAACCTAATGGCATTAATTAGCCGAACCTTGAGTTTGCAGGTATCCTACGCCTACAGAACAAAACAACTTTGTACAGACATATCCAACGTGATCACAAAAACAAACTTGAATTTTATATTTAAAACCATTTTACTGGCTATTTCTTCTTTCTTCCTTGGCCCATAGGCATCAGTAGAAACGTCTGTATTTACTACTGATACCTATGGGTGACGATGCCCGCTATTTACAGAAAAATATAGCTATTTGGGTACATAAATATAATTTATTTACTGTAGTAATCACATTCGAACTAAGATAAATCATAATCTAAATTTTACTAACAAAAAATAACCGACTTCAAATTCTCAAAAACTACTTGTCAGATCTCGTTCAAATTTATGTGGGACTACATGACAGCCACCAGCTTTCGATTAAAAAAAGAATCATCAAAATCGGTTCGCCCAGTCCAAAGTTCTGAGGTAACAAACATAAAAAAAAAACAGTCGAATTGAGAACCTCCTCCTTTTTTTGAAGTCGGTTAAAAAAGATCCAAACTCTATATCTTTGTACAAAAGGAACATTATCGTGTACAGTAATTAATAAAAGATCACACAGTTAAAACAAAGTTTTATTTGACTGAGATGATTGCCAATTACACTGAGATCATATTGTGCATGAAGGGTGGATTATGGTAAGTAACCTTCTTGTAATTACATGGCAATACACTTTTGTACTTCATATAGGTACTTGTCTACTTTAGAATGTGTTGTCTTATTATGATTGGTGTACAATAAAGAGTTAAATTCAAATTCAAATTCAAAATCATTTATTCAAGTAGGTATCATTGATACACTTATGCACGTCATTTTTTTAATTTACCAGATATAATAAATAAATATATACTCGTATAGAAGAGTTTTCCATTTACGAGAAGACCACATTAGACTGCAAGAACTTTGGATGTTTAATGCTTCTATGGTCAACACATTAACCGTTGTATGAATTAAGATGAAAGAAGATGTCAAAGTTTAGGCATAGTTCTCCTAGGATGAATGTTTAGAGGTAGGTACATGTTTGTGACTTCGTTTTAAAAGACCACTTTGCTGCGGCTGAAATCGCGGGCGGATACTAGTAATTAGTATTATAATAATTTAAAAATACACAGCACCTCCGATAAAAAAATATAATCATACAATATCAATACCACTACCATAATGATTTAAGATTATAAAAGGTCAAGCCAAGGTCAAGCGCAATATCGTATCTAAAATAATGTTTAACTGTTCATGTTATAATTTTTGCATTTAACAACACGTCGTTCTGATTATACAATTATTTATTGCGATAACTACGCAAATTCACTATATGATCGCAACTGTGATTTCTGATCATAATACACATTAAATTCAATATCTGTCCGGTTAAAGTTTTAATAAAACCATATGACTATTATATTCTCAAAAAATAATATGTTGTTACCGCTGAAAATACAGAGAATTTCGACGCTAAAGTTTATTTTTGTACAGCAAATTACGATTTTTTATTGGAAATATTAAACAACTATTTGATATTCTGTTCGGATAACAGTTTTCTTTAGACCTTTTTTTATGCTCTGTATTTTTTGCGTGCGATATTTTCATTGGGTTTCCTCATACTCGAGCATCAAAGAAACCCAGTTTTGTGAATATTGAGATCACACCGCGCCTTAAGTTGTATTAATATTGTATAATACTGGCACGATAAATAAACTGAAATCTTGAAAACATCGAAATTTTATACCCTGCTATAACTTAATAAACCACCTAAAATTTTGAGAACTTTCAAGTTGTTTTTATTCCCACTATTGCCCTATGGGGCGTAATTGAAGACATGAGTGGATGAAGGGAGTATGTCACAATATTTAAATGTGGAGAAAACGGACGTCAAAGTTTTGTTACTTATTTTTGAGATAAATATTTTTTCTTGTTATTTATTTACTAACTATATATATCAAATTGTAGTAATTATACACATCTACTAATATGGAGTGGAAAAATAAAAGAAAAGTTTAAGAATATGTATTTATTAAAAAAAATATGTACATAACTCCTTCATTCAGCGTTTAAATAAAAAGAAGTTGCACACTTAAATTAAAGATGAATGGGTTAACTGTAAGTTAACGACGACTTCTGCACCTGGCAACATATAACATCAGGACACTGAGGACCGACGATAAGGTAAAAGAGCTGGAAGAAGAGATAGACAAGTTAAACTGGAGTATTGTGGGTTTATCTGAAGTACGAAGACAGGGGGAGGACACGAAAATACTCAAATCCGGAAACTTGTTCTATCACCGGGAGGGCGAACACCTGTCCCAAGGTGATGTCGGGTTTCTCGTTCACAAGTCCCTCATCAATAACATTCTGCAAGTTAGTAGCGTGTCGGCCAGGGTAGCGTACCTTACACTCAGAATATCCAAACGGTATTCGTTGAAGCAGCAGGTATATGCACCGACTTCGACACATCGACGATGAGGTTGAGGTTATGTATGAGGACATCAGCAGAGCCATACAAACCTCTAAAGCTCACTTCAATGTTGTGATGGGGGACTTCAACGCGAGATTGGGCACGCAAAGCGGCGCCGAGATGAAAGTGGGTCCCTGCTGAATTAGACAACGGAATCACCGAGGACACTTGCTGGCCAACTTTTTGGTGAAGGAAGATCTCTTCATGATGAACTCCTTCTTCAGAAAGAAGCCACAACGCAAGTGGACTTGGATAAGTCCTGATGGTTCCACGAAAAGCGAGATAGATTTAATTCTGGCAGACAAACGGCACATATTTGATGATGTCTCTGTGATCAGCAGGTTCAAAACCGGAAGCGATCACCGTCTTGTAAGAGGCACATTAAATATCGACCTGAAGCTGGAACAGTCACGCCTGATGAAGTCTACGCTTCGCCCAACATCCGTCCAAATCCAGGGATCTGAAAACTTTCAACTTGAGCTACAAAGCCGTTTTACGTGCCTAGAATCGTGCACGTCAGTGGACGAGTTTAACACCAGGATGGTAATAACTGTCCACGAGGTAGGGTCGAAGTATTTCAAGACCTACACAAGTGGTAGATCTCAGGTTCTCTCAGAACAAACTCTCGATCTTATGAAGGATCGACGAGAACTATGTGTGCAGTCTCCAACCTCTATGAGGGAATTTGCGACGCGATTTGCGAAAACACAAAGCAAATCGTGTAAAAAACACAATTGAGCGAAACCAGGGCTCCAAAGTGTTCGAAAGGGATCTGTCTATTGGGCAAAGTCAGCTTAGGAGGTTGAAGACCGAGTCCGGCACCATGGTTTCGTCGAAACCGGAAGTTCTGAGAGAAATTACTACGGATGGTTGTATGCCTCCTCTCAAGCTTCACCTCCTCGCGAGGAAAGCGACAAGCGAGCTAAATTGACCCGACACTACAAAGAGGATATCCCAGACGTCAGCCTGTATGAGATTAGAGAGGCTCTCAAACAGCTTAAAAACAACATGGCACCGGGAGATGACGGAATCTCAACCGAGCTATTAAGAGCTGGAGGTAAGCCCCCTCTAGTGGCACTCCAAAAACTGTTCGATTCCGTCATTAAGCGGAAACGACGTGGCATCAATATCAATGGCGAATACGTCACACACCTCACACCCGTCACACCCATACCGGTTGTCGTTGATGGCGCTACTCTCGAAGTTGTAGACGAATACATTTACCTGGGAAAAGTGATCCAGATGGGTAAGTCCAACTTCGAGAAAGAAGTCACTCGTAGAATCCAACTCGGATGGGCTGCGTTCGGGAAACTGCGTCATATCTTGTCGTCCAAAACACTACCTCAGTGCCTGAAGTTGAAGGTGTTCGAGCAGTGTGTGTTGCCAGCGATGACATACAGATTCAAGACATGGTGCCCTAATCCACGCTCAGAGTAGCGCAGCAGCCTATGGAGAGGGCTATTTTGCTCGCTATCTCTTTACGTGATCGCATTAGAAATGAGGAGATCCGTAGGCGAACAAAGGTAACCGACATAGCTCAAAGAATTAGCCGGCTGAAGTGACAATGGGCTGGCCACGTAGTTCGAAGGACCGATAACCCTTGGGGAAGAAAGTTACTTTTGTCTAAGATTTCGAGGTAAGGATTGTCGAACTTTAGGAAATCATAATTTAAAGTTGAAGGTTTTATAGCAGCGTCCACAAGTCTTTTAGCTCTTGAAATTATTGTAATAAAAAAAAAATCAAAAACACTAGTTTTAATCAAATAAACAATAAACAAAACACTCGTGACATGCGTACGCGACCCATGATCCAGCACAATTGAACAAGACGCGAAATGAAAGAAAGAGGCAAGTACCTCACATAACACCTTCATCCAGAACAACGCAACGCACCCGCGCGTTTCCTTGCACTTATCTCGTTCATCCGCGCAAGAAAGACATAGATTTAAAAAATTTAAAATTAAAGAACATGGCTAAGTGCCCATGTCACTTTCATTCAGTGTGATTATCATTTTATGTTGGTACATAACTCCTTCATCACTTGCTATTTCTAAAACTAAGCCTAAATGGCATTGTTTGAAGGTTTAATATGGTTTATAGGCACATAACACCTTCATCCAATGCAAAAAATAGTTTTTGAATAAAATGTTACATAACCCCTTCATCCACTCATGTCTTCAATTATTATCCTACTAATATTATAAAAATGTGAAAGTTTGTAAAGATGTTGGGACGTTTGTCTGTTCATCACAATTCTGCGGATTAAAATGAAGCCAAACGAGCGTATTTTTACCGACTTCAAAAAAGGAGGAGGTATTCAATTCGACTGTATTTTTTATGTTTGTTACCTCAGAACTTTCGACTGGGTGAACTGATTTTGATGATTCTTTTTCTAATCGACAGCTGATGCTTGTCATGTGGAGCATGATGACATAACGTGGAACATTAAGAGCGAGATCTGACAAGTACTTTTTGAGTTATTTTGAAGTCGGTTATTTTTTGTTAGATTATTTGAGCTGTGCGTCGCGTGAATGAGTCGGTTTCATATTCAAGTCCAAACTCATTTTGCGTCACCGTGTGGTACAAACAGGACTTCAGTATGAAACCGAATGCATGTGACTCATTTTTCGCGACTGACAGCTCAAAAAAATACGCTAATGTGGCCTCACCCTTAAGATGAAGCAAAGACCTGAAACTAGTCGTTGTCCAGGACAAGGAAATAGGGAATGTTGTATGGAATGTTTTTCTGTTTGTTTTGTGAAACCACTCTTCCGCGGCCGGAAACTAGTAGAAAAGAAGGATTGTATTTTGTCTTTACCAACTAGGTACATAGTTCCCGCACTCAACTATAATAATACTTACAAACGCATTAACGTTGATTGCAGTTTTTAAACAATAGCTGCAAATTACTGTAGAAAGCTTTATCACAAAGGGACAAATTGTATTCACAGTTATTAGTTGGATTTTGATTCATTCATTGTTGCATTGAAGATAATATCTTCGTCATTAATATAAAACTATTGTTTCTAATAATTAATTTGTATTTTACTTTGAAAAGATGCAAAAAAATGATCAGA
The DNA here is from genome assembly GCA_911387775.1 of Thymelicus sylvestris. NCBI lineage: Eukaryota > Metazoa > Arthropoda > Insecta > Lepidoptera > Hesperiidae > Thymelicus > Thymelicus sylvestris. The sequence goes on from OU426895.1 coordinate 13,929,741, forward strand.
AATCTTTTAACAATAAGAGCAATGATAAAGTTAATGATACAAATTAGGCCAACTTTATGAAAAGCTAAATTAAAATCCGGTTACCTAAATCTTTAAATACTTCACTTACATAGACAACTGTCCTTGGTCGAATATTAACATGATGTGAGTATTTTAAATTAGGTGGGCCTTATTTGTGTCACCCTTCCGAAATATGGAAAGGCTCAAGTAATATTACAATTAACAATCATCTATCCAGCTATCACAAGCCACTCGCTTACAGAAGAACTAATTAACATTCAACATCTAATATCAAATATAAAAATCTCTTGTCACGCTGTATGTGGTCGAACTCCTCTGAAACGGCTCGACAGATTTTTATGATTTGTGTAAATTTGGTAGATATGACAATAGAAGTAATATTTCATACTGCTAGGTGATTAGGGTGTGCGTAATCTAGATATAATTTATATGGTAGAACAACGTTTGCTCGGTCAACTAGTTATGTATAAATTCTAGGTACTCGTATTAGTATCATTATATTTTCTTGAAACCTGCCTGGTTAGCAAATCCGATACAATATAGGTTGAGGCGGGACAGTGGTAAATAAACTAGACGAAACATTTATTTGCGGTATTCATTGCGAACCAAAACGGCAATTTGACGTTACGACGTGCCATTGGAAAAGCAATTAGGCCGCTGAGAAATGCTGTGAGTAAATTCACGATAAGATAACTACTAGGTACTACTATTATTCTCACTGGATACAATTATTGTATCTAATCCTAAGTAATACTAATAGTAAGACATTCCTAAAGAAATGTTGTTTTCTAAAATACAGATTATGAAGATACTCACTAGGTAGCGCTACCTTCAGAGGTCCCGGGTTCGATTTCCGGTCGGGGAAGACATTTTTCGTGTTTCTATTTCAGGCGAATGCAATTTGGATGTTGGATCGATGTTGTACTGCGGCAATTTAATATCTATAATAGTTCGGTTGATCCTTTAGTTTTCCACATCAGGTACCTACTCCAGACGTTCAATTTTTATAAATACTCATCACATTGAGTGACATGGTATAGTAAAGTTTCAATATCTTTACAGTCTGGCTGATCCCTTGATGTATCTCGACAACATTGCACCTATCGGGTTCAAAATTACGAGTAGGTCTCGGTATACATACAAAATATCAGAATTGGCTATTAGACAATTTTTGGAAAAATATTTTAAAATTTTCGTAGTTTTATTTTATACCTCTTACAATATTTATTTTTCTCATAAAAGTGTTATTTAGTAGGAAAAAAATAACTATTAATCCATTAATTTTAAATTCGCGCGAAAATAGTCCGCCATCTGTCACTTACTGGCTGTGACGTCATATTTCAATTAACAAAAGTTTACGCTCTAACTCTGAAGATATTTTAAGTGAAAAACTTACACCTTTTTCACTGGAATGGTGAAAATGACAAGCTACAAGACGTGTGCAGTGCCTATGTGTAGAAGTACTACAATTAAACCTGACAAATAGTTTATACCTACACGTTTCTAAATGCCCTCAACGTCGAAAGCAGTGGTTACAAGTAGCACGTCGAGACCCAGAGTTAACATCTGTTATATCAGCAATATTCTTTCGTGAGGACCACTATGATGTAAGTATTTAGAAGAAATCAACTTAGCCTCTGATTTACTAAAAAAACAAATTAAACCTAACCTAATATTGTTCATAAACATAACCTATAAGTAATTTAAAATCATTAGTAATATGGTGTCGTTAAGGGGACGTTGAGAAAAAACTTAGAAAAAAATCCGCCTGTGACCACTTAGCAAGACTATTTTACTTTATTAATTTCAGTACTTACAAGGAGGTTTTTGCATTCCGAAACGTAGAGCAAAAGTCAGGGTTACACGCAAAGAAATTTGCGACCATAAATGAATCAACTTGAGGAAAATTCGCACTGTCAGCTTTTGTATAGCCTGACTCCATTTTACAAAACCTCTCAAAAGCAGAAATCAAAATATATCTTATTAATTTTCTCAGTAAATTGCACAGTGTACACGATATAGTTAGTAGTACACGACGCTTTATTTTTTGAATTGTGACGTCATAACATGCTCAATCATGGTCACCCGCGTTTCGGTTCTCGTATCCACAGGTAAAAAAACTCAAATCTATTTTTCAAAAGTAAAAATATTTACAATTTATTTTCATGCAAGAAACTTATTGTATAATTATTGTTAACCATTATGCAACCATATTTAACACATTTCATATTTTACCGTGATAACTGTCAAATAGCCAATTGGTTGAGTGGTTTCAGTGATACTCACACAGTCGTTTTAACGTTTCTCAATTGGGTCGATACAATATAAATTAGAATCAACGTCAATCCACTATCAGTACATTTTTTTCTTTCAGTCATTTAAAACATTTCTTAAATTTTTCACAGGCTTCACTGCAACTGAAAAAACTTTAAATCAACGCGTAATACCACAAGAGTTACCTGAAATAAGGAAACATTTGCATTAATCATTAAGCTTGCCATTTGTACCCTAATTTTAATTTGTAAAGAGAAAGATATGGCGTAGAGAATAAAGCCTGGATTCCTCAAGTAGATAACGACTCCAAAATAAAATATTCTTTCGGTCGCACATAATTATGTCGCTTCTTGAGTATCGCTGTTCCCAAAAAATAAACGGTGTGACCTGGAATTCCCAACGCTTCCGTTCTCTTCGCAATAAAGTTTGATAATGACGATATTTTTAAAACGTGTTTTCCTGTAACAAATTACAATATAAATACAAGAATAAAACATTAAAAAATTATAGGCTGTAGGCAAGTTTTTCGAGAATCGGCCCGAGTTACGTTACTGGTTAGATTCCTATATTGTGCAGGAACGTCCATAAAAGGTCTTTACGCAACTTGATTTTGTGATCTACCCTCATGGTTTTTATAAAATTGTTTCTACTCATTGAAATGTGTAGCAAGTAATATTTATAATCATGAATTTTAATAATGTATATCGACGGCGCAGGGTGTACGGTAAAACTCTAAAGAGTTTATGTTTACACCCTATTAATGCATACATTTTCATACCTTATTTACTGTTTATGAAATAAATAAATAAATAAATAAATATACTAACTTACCTACTTACTTGCCCGCGGCTTTGTCCGCTTTTCCGGGATAATATTAAACTGCGTGTGCTAAATGCGTGAAAATACGTTCAGTAATTTTTGCGTGAAAGAGTTACAAATATCAAAGTTTCACATTTATAATATTAGTAGGATACAGCTTACTTGTACTAAAGTTTCTTTTTACCCGACTGCTGGGAAGAGTTGTGTTTTTCGCGCGTATCTTGTATGTATGTATGCATGTAATATTGTTTTATTACCTCATATTGATATTGATACCTCATATGAATACACATTATAAACTATAGTATCTAATCGATTTTTATTTGCGAAAATTTGATCAATAACCAGCATTTGAGCAAGCAGGGGAAATTCTTTCTAATGAGTAAAATGACTTTTCCTTACTGCAGCTGACATTTCTTAATTAGCTCTCGAACAAGGGTTGTAACTACCTATTCAAGTAAAGAGCCTTATCCCGATGCATTAATAGGTACCAACGGGATTAACTGGGTGGCTTAGAGCTCATTCACTTTCAACGTGAGGGAAATGAGGGAACCGTATCATTTGCTCGTCTGCTGATCTACGAATTAAACACAAGAGAACTATGCATATGAACTGAGAACAATGAGCTAGTTTGAAACTTTGGATTCAATCGAAGAAGCCTCTCCTTTAAACTTTAAATCAAATCAAGTTCAGGGCGTGCTCGCTAGATGGCGCCAGCAGTATGAAAAATAAGTACCTACATGTGAAAAATACCTACAATCCAACATAATCTAAATTTTACTAACAAAAAATAACCGACTTCAAAGTTACTCAAAAACTACTGGTCAAATCTCTTTCAAATTTATGTGGGATTACGTGACAAGCACCTGCTTTCGATAAAAAAAAGAATCATCAAAATCGGTTCGCTCAGTCCAAAGTTCTGAGGTAACGAACATAAAAAAAATAGGTAGGTACACTTGAATTGAGAACCTCCTCCTTTTTTTGAAGTCGGTTAAAAACGTAAGTCAGCATGATTCGACTTAACTAAAATTCGTTTCGGTGAGATACCAAAGTCTACAAAACACAATAAAAATGTTCCACGTTTCGCTTTATCCACTTTTGCATTGTACTGCTGTTTTTCAATTCTATTCAACGGTTGTTCTTGGATGTTTTGCTGGTACGTATTATTAGCACTTCGAACTAAATAAACAGCGGATAAAAGTCTTTTTATATGATCGAGGCAAGAATCACGAGTCTCGTACATCAAACGACAACAATGCTCTAAGTAATGGCTTCCTGCAGTGTTCATTAATGTGGATACACAATGAGAGTCGACAGCTTATTTGTAGAATTCGAGACAAGCTTTTTCCTTGATCTAAACACTAAACGTTTGTCAACTATTTAGTTTCTGTACCACGAAGTATAAAAAACCAACCAACTTATTCTACTTGCCATTAGAATGCTACCAGTTTAGGCTCGTCCGGTTTTACAAAGTCATCCCAGAGTCCTTATTTAGCTAAATTAATGTTAACTTTATACTGGAATTATTCTGATTCGTTCACCTGTAATTCAACAATGTACTGAATTGTATAAAGGGATTCAAAAATAAATCTGAGCTGAGGAGTTTCTTTCGGCTTTTCTTCTCCTCCATGACAAAGCACCTTTCCGAAAAGCTGGTAAATTAAAAAAATGACGTGCATAAGTGTATCAATGATACCTACATGAATAAATGATTTTGAATTTGAATTTTTAAAATCGTTCTATTCTACCCTGGCAATCTTCTGAGAACGGAAATCTTACAATTCCAAAGTCTTTATTCGCCTATGCAACTAAATTAGTTAGTAGATTAATTAATTCAACTACATAATAAAATTATAATGACTAAGTAACTGAGGAGGAGGAGGAGAGCTTAACACAAGGCAAACAGCATTACCTATTACAAGGCCTGTTACATGTAAATAAAATCCACCAACGACTATTAATATGTATGGTATAAACGTAGATTTCTACCTACTGCATTGTATTAAAATAACTAGGTTCAACAAAATAATTGTGTTTTCACATGAGAAACATCCACATGATTTGCAAAATATCTTCGAAGAGGATTTTGGATCGTAGAAATCTCACAAACACTAAAAGGTTAGATGTCAAAAAGCTCGTATTTTGGTGTGCTGCATCACAACGCCACATCGTGCTAGCTCAGTCTGTATCTACCTTGCAGTATTTACGCCCGCCAATACTTTCACCGCTTTGCTATAGTTTACCGCACCGGTTACAACAATAATGTGTACCTAGTACATACACAATTTTCTTACGCGATCTTGCATGATACGGAAATTACAGAATTAAAAAATATAATAGGAAAATATTGCACCTATGTTTTAAATAGAAGCGCATTAACGCCTGGCCTTAAAAAGCCACGGGAATTGTGTTTAATGTTGATCCTAAATAATCCTAAGCTATCGACAGATGGGTGCAGCTACGTGCAATTAATTCTCAAGAGACCATATTTCTTTTTGAACAGCAAGGCTACTCTGTTTTGTATCTCGACCGCGGAATCCGCGATGAGTGTCAATTTTGGCAACGAATTTTGACACTCATCGCGGATTCCGCGGTCGAGATACAAAACAGAATAGCCTTGCTGATTCGGCACATGTGAAGTATAAAATTATTAGCACGGCCTACAATCAGTAGCTCGAGCACGAATATTTGCGAGAAAGTATTCGTATGGTACAATGATATTGTAAGCAATTTGTATGGCATTTTTTCAAAAGCGCCCCTATCGTGCGTAAATGGTACTAAAATGCCATACAAATTGCTTACGTTAACCATACGAATACTTTCTCGCAAATATTCGTGCTCGAGCTACAGCTTAACGTTAATGATAGTGAAAATTTGAAACCAACGTCTATCCAAGGTTCAATTGGCAGTCGAGGCAGACCTCATTTGTGTGACAGATTAATGTTACTTCTAATGCCGTGGAAGTGCCGTGGATGTCATTTGTCATGCACATGGGTGCATACCAACCGCAACACAAGGAATTATAATGCGGTGTAGTAATTGTATCAGGTGTGATTGATTTTAACATTTAATCCAGCTATGGTAAGGTTTGTGTGATGGACTTATTATATTCCATACTAAGTTTTGTCATCAAGACCGTTAAGATGTAAGGTACCTTACCCGCTTCTTTTCCATAACTTTTTAATGTGGTCAGATGACTGCATGTCCTATAATTTCGTACCCATTTATGAAACGTTTCCCAGTGGATGGAGCGCTTCTTAAGATAGGTTTCAGTGTGTATGGTGAACAAAAAATCTACGTCTGGTAAAACGAGTAGCTACTATTTTTTCGGACGCGGCTTCTTTTTGCCAGTTTTTGTCGATGTAATGGAATCGTGTTCATCGAAGCGAATATAAAGCATGTTACTGATGAAAACATACATACATTAGAAGAAACGATGGATAGAAGGTGTGAAAAAATTAAATAGATAAGCAATGAATAGTCAAAAATTGTTGACAAATTATAAGAATATGGTGAAAGAAATATTTGATTATGTAAAAAAAAAAATAAGAGCACGTATCCAGTTAAAGTTAACAGTAAAGTTACAAGAATTATGAAGTAATAACAGACTAGTAAGTTTATTCATTCAGTCCCAAGTTGAGTGACACGTAGTAATTAATTGCTAGTTTTTATCCCCAACATCATTCGTTATGCTCGCCGCCACTGTCCAATTAGTGTAATAATGTTCCAATTCCAATAGTGATGTTCTGATTTGAAGTAATGATTTTAACTCGTCATTAGCTCTTTATTTATATGTATGAAAAGTTTTTATAAAAACAACTTGGTGTTAAAAGTTATTTGTAAAAAAATTGGTGTGCGACTTTGATTCTAAGGCTGTAATTGCTGTATTATAAATATAATAATACTAGCTTCTACCCGCGACTTCGTCCGCGAGAATTTAGAATTAGATCCAGAGCCTACTAAAACTTAGATTTTAGGTTTAGACGTTTGGATGTTTGTGAATTAAACTTACAGTATACTGTTTATCACCCCAAAGAAGCATGTTAGCAACATGCTCATGAAACAGAATGACGGAGACGGGCTGTTGCTAGAGTATGATGCGAGTCACAACACGCGAGTCTCAGTAGCCACAAGCTTCTAAAAAGGGATAAAATTAACAAAGCGCGTAAATTTTGCGATGCACAGAAAATAAAAGAACAACTATTATTCTGGAAGAAAGTTATAAAGTTAATCCGCAATTAGAACAAACAGCAGAACCATTAAGAGAATTACGTTTACACAAACGTAACACAAACGAAGCATATCATACTTTAAATAACATCGGTATTATTAATGGATGCTTCCATATATGACATCTTTATTAAGGGCATTGAAACGAAACAAAACGAAGAGACTCAGTGTTTTATGTACTCCATAGAGTAGCAAGAGCGAGTTTGCCCCATGCATAATAATATCTTTTAGTAGCTAAAAATTATATAGCGTCTTATCCATATCGACTATATCGCTAAAAAATTACACGATACCGTAGTCAAAAATAATTATGATTCATGGTCCATAAGGTGAATGTGTCATCTCTCAAATTATTCATTTGTCTGTGGACCTTATTTACGCAGATGAAGTTGCAGTTTGATATATCATTAAACTATGATTAAAAATTAAAAGTATGCCAAATTAAGTTTTTTCCTCGCAATCATTGCGGTTCATCGCGAAACATCATCATCATCGTACTTAAAGTATGAAAGGCATGATAATATTTATGTACTAAATAGATCCTATCATAAACCAATACTACATCGCTACTTACCATCAGGTGGGATTGTAGTCAAGCATTGACTTATAATTAAAAAAAAATGTATTTGTCTGTGCGTCTGGTTTTACAAAGTTAATATTCATCATCATCCTGTCCATTTCCCAATTTTATTTGGTTTCGACGCAATATGTTTTCCTCTTCCACACTTCCCTATAAGCCGTCATCTTTACGCTAACTCTGTTATCTTTCATATCATCTGTAACACAATCCATCCATCTTTTCTTTGGTCGTCCTCGTCCCCTTCGTCTATCCATCACATTCATATCCATCACTCTTCTCGTCACATGCGTTTCCTCTCGCCTCATCACCTTCCCATACCACAACATTCGGTTCCCTTTCAACTTTTCTGTCATTTTTGCCACTTTCAAACTTCCTCTAATATACTCATTCCTTACTTTATCCATTCTCATCACTCCACACATCCACCTCAACATTCTCAGCTCTGTGACATGCAATCGTCTTTCATCCATCTTCTTTGTAGCCCAACATTCTGATCCATATATTACGACAGGTCTTATGACGGATTTATGGATTTTACACTTCAATTTACGACCAACAAATATTTTTAAAAATTGTTTAGTTATTTCAATTGTTACGTTGAGGAGTCATATTTCGTCTCTAAGTCACACCTCCATACCTGGCGATGCGAACGATAACAACAGCGAACATATTTAAGCACGGTTTAGTTATTCCCTACGACTGAGAAGCTCACTCTTTATCTCCAGAATCCACAGTCTCACTATATTGAAGTAAAACCAACTTGAGTCAATTCCCAATACAATAAAAAAAAACATGAAAATCGCTTCTTAAACAATGAATCTATTCCTACCACCATTGTATACTAACGGTCTTGTTCATTAAAAACTTATTTAAGGTTTGTAGTGTTCGGCTAAATCACTGGTTATAATATGCATGCACAGCATTAAAAAATAAAGAAATATTGACATAAGGCCGAATTGACATAAGGCCGACACCACACTAGGATTTTATAAGCGTACGTGATCATCCGACACACTTAAATAATGATTTGCTAAATAGATTAACAAAATTTATATTTATTTCTATAAAGTAAATATAAAGTAGGTAGATATTTACGAATGTTAAAAACCTGATGATTATTTGCAATTAATTAAACCTGTACGATGTAATATAATATTTCAATCGCACCTCATATTGAAAGCTTTCTTCCACCTTGATAAGCTACGAGTATTTATTCAACGTAAAATTATTATTTTTTATAGCTCATCGATCAAGCGTTTGGCGCTAGGATCGCTCGACAAACGCTGATGTGAAAGCAGCCTTCATTTTGGGTAAAAAATGATGTGTTTGTTTTACTTGATTTTACACGAGATCGATGGTTACTAAAGCTTCCATTGTTTGATAAAAATGATCACAATGTGCCTCACCGCAAATTTTTATATGTTTGCAAATAAACATTTTAAAACAATGAACCAATTATTTTAATTTAATCACTCAATCAGCTGTTTTGAGTTTTCAAATGTCACTGTGATGACAAACGTCAGAACTGTTTTCCTATTACCATTTAATTTACTTCTTCTCCCTCGGGAACAGATCAATATCTCGGGATAAAAAGTATCCTATATTTTATTCTAGGTATTAAACTATCTGTACACTAAATTTCATCTGTATCCGATCAGCCGTTTTTGCGTGATTGCAACACAAACATCCAAACATCCAAACATCCAAACTTTCGCATTTATAATATTAGTAGGATTCTACACTGCACATGCTAACACATCCAAATATTTCAAATCAGAAAAGGTTTACTACAAATTACTTAATTAAACCTTGAACAGAATTCTTACTTCCAATCTTAGTAGGTGCATTAATCTCAATGTCTACAACATTATTAAATCTCGCTGTTAACTACTTGCGCGGGGTTACATACACGCACGGTTTTGTACTTATTAGTTCCATAAGCACATGTTACGATCAAACAGGTTCCCCGATACCCCATCCATTATTTATATTAATGCGATTTGAAGTTTGAGGCCGTTGACTGACGAGCCGGCCATTTTGCCCGCCATGTTGGCCAAGGCTGCCGCCATCTTGTTTTCTTTTATTTCATGTTGGTCCCCCTGTCCACCTCTCAACCAAGCTAACTTCATGTCAAACAGTTGTTTACGGATAGCGTACGTTAAGTTAAGTTTAGTATATTTTGATACTATACTGCTCGGGTTACAAAGCCATTGAAACTAGTATTTATCAATGGAACGAACTAATTTGTGTTGTGTGTCGGTTAGACAGTTCAATATGGATATGAATTTCATTGAAGTGTTCATAGTTCGGACTTTCTGATCATCGTTGTAGTTTAAAAGCTCAGTGAAAGTGTGGTTATGTTGACAGTTGAACTTTTATTAATCGAATCGGTATATTTATGTTCTTTAAATTATTTGCGATTTACAAAACTTGGATTTACCAATATAAATTCTAAGTTACATAATTATGTAAAATTTACATTAGCAATTGATTTAAAGTTATTGAATTAATTAGTGTTGAGTTCGAAATTTGATTTATAGACAGGGTCAGCAGTTAAGCATATCGTGACTTGTTTGACCCTGTCTATAATTAAGCCCGTTTTGTTTTGAAGATCGCACGGTACGCCCGGTCTCAAATAATATTTGGCACTGAGATTCTATTTTAAATATTATATTATGTGCATATTTAGAAAATCAACGAATAATATTTATAAAAGAATAATTTAATGCATGGGTTTATTTTCTCGGTAGCAACACAATAACAAGCTCCCAGTTTTTTCTATAAAACCTGACCCGATTAATTATATGCTAAATAGCTACTACATAGAGAGGTAATTCACTTATGTATTTACTGATACCTGATATAAAAAAATACTTACCTACTTTGTGGAAAAATCGGCGGTGTTTCTAGAGCCTTAAGTTTTTTTAAGTTTAGATTTTTCATAGATTCATTATTTTCATCCTTTATTTCGACTATCGAGATAGGTTCTAGCATTTACGTGACTAAAAACAGAATTTTAAACAAACAACAAAAAAAATATAACTTTTCCTTATAATATCAGGGCCAAGCTAAAAGCTCTCTAGTGATAAGCTTTTCATTGAAAATCGAGACGCCCATTTTTAATATAAAAAACCGATTCAACCAAAAAATAAAAACGCGAAAAAGAAAGTAGCTGACTGAACTAACTTGGGAGTTTGCGGTAATCTCGTTCGCAGATGAGACCGTGACCATCAACAATGAGCAATAAATAACGGAACTCTACAGATCTAAAAGATCTGATTGTGTTATGGTCTTATATGGCTATAAATGATAGGTATGTCTTATGATAAAAAAAACTTGAGAGGTGTCAAGGGACACCCGGATGGAACGAAGTTCCTTTCAGTCAGTACTAGGATAGCAAAAACATGCAGCAAGTGTGCCAAAACAAATCTAAGGTATTAAATTTCGTGAGAAATTAAAGTAAAGAAATAAATAATAAAGAAAATATTTACAAAAATGTCTTATACACTGTGGCGATCACTTTAAATTTTTACACAAGACCCTGAGATATACATGCTTAACTTAGCAGTTTTGTACAAACTAGCATGTGTATCGGGGCCGTTATAAATGGGTAATTCGAATTGACACACCACACTTTACTTTGCGTTGCAATAATATAGGTAGGTTGTACATAAAACCGTACTGCCTTATTTTAGTTATTGGAACGTAGTTCCTTATCGCGCGTTGCGAAAGGGGGCTAGGCGGAAAATTTGGTAACGACACTTTTTGCCGTCGTAGTTTTTTTTACATAGAAAGCAAGCCAGAGTACTAGGATAGCAAAAACATGCAAGCGAGTGTGCCAAAACAAATCTATGGTATTAAATTTCGTGAGAAATTTAGCGCCTAGCCCCCTTTTGCAACGAGCGATAAGGAACTTCGTTCCAATAACTAAAATAAGGCAGTACAGTTTTATGTAGAAACTACCTATATTATTGCAACGCAAAGTAAAGTGTAGTGTGTCAATTCGTATTACCCATTTATAACGGCCCCGATACACATGCTAGTTTGTACAAAACTGCTAAGTTAAGCATGTATATCTCAGGGTCTTGTGTAAAAATTTAAAGTGATCGCTACAGTGTATAAGACATTTGTGTAAATATTTTCTTTATTATTTATTTCTTTAATCGGCTTAAGGCTATTCGCCCACGACCGATAAGCGTTACGCTTCCCACCCACGTCCTACTTTTTGTAGGAGAGATAATCGGGCCGATTTTTTCTTCCATATTATTTCTGACCGACTTTTTGTAGGACGTGTGCGTTGCACTATTGCTATCAGTACATTTTATTTTTCATCTACAAAAAATCGGTCACCGATTATCGGACGTGGGCGGGAAGCGTAAATCTTTTATTTATAATTACCGACTGGTTGGCCCAGGATACCTAACCCTCCTTGGCCGAGCGTAACACAGCTCCAGAGCCCGACGGGATCCCGGGTAAGGCATGGGCAATCGCTCTGCCTATCCTGTGGAGAAGGCTGCTGCGCCTCTTCACCAGTTGCCTCAGAAGCGGCCAATATCCGACCGAGTGGAAACTGGCGGGGCTGGTGCTCCTACATAAGCGGGGCAAACCAGTAGACTCGCCAGCAGCCTACCGGCCAATCTGTCTCCTGGACGACGTGGGCAAGCTCTTCGAGCGAGTGATTGCCGGGAGGATAAATGACCACCTCGGGTGCGAAGGTCCTGACTTGTCCCCGAACCAATTTGGGTTCCACCGACAGCGTCCAACAATGGACGCCGTCCTTCGTGTGCGGGCGCTATCGGAGGAGGCCATATCCCAGGGGCCATATCCAGTAGTCTTGGCTGTAAGCCTAGACATTGTAAACGCCTTCAACTCTCTCCCTGGGAAGGCTATAATGGAGGCGCTCACATACCACGGAGTTCCTCCCTACCTGAGGAATGTGATCCGGGCCTATCTTATCGGTCGTAAAATCTGCTACGATGGGCGTGATGGCCGTGTCCTGGAGAGAGATGTCGTGCGCGGGGTTCCACAGGGGTCAGTCTTAGGGCCACTCCTCTGGAACCTCGGGTATGATGCGGTGTTGAGGACGACGCTTCCACCTGATGTGAGCGTCGTCTGTTACGCCGACGACACCCTCGTCCTCTCTGAAGGGGAGTCCTTCTCCAGGACGGCGAGGCTGGCCGAGCTCGGGGTGGCACGGGTAGTGGCCGGGGTCCTGGGTCTGGCAATAGCGCCAAACAAGACCGAGGCGCTATGGTTCCACGGCCTTGGACCCAGAGAGGACCCTCCGAGCACATCGGTGAGGATAGGCGACGTTGACATTCAGGTTGGCCGTAGCATGACCTACCTGGGGCTGGTGCTAGACAGCCGATGGACCTTTGACGAACATTTCGATCGTCTCGTCCCCCGGATTCACAAGGTAGCGGGTGCGATGCACAAACTGCTGCCAAATCTCGGGGGACCAAGGGGAGAAGTCCGCCGCCTCTACGCAGGCGTGGTGCGCTCTATGGCGCTCTACAGAGCGCCCGTATGGGCTGGCCGGCTCTCAAGCAACAAACGACGCGCAGCGAAACTCAACGCTGCGCAGCGCGTGATATCCATCAGGGTAGCTCGAGGGTACCGGACAATTTCGTACGAGGCGGCAGCAGTCCTGGCGCGGTTTCCGCCCCTGGACATTCTGGCGGATATGGACGCAGAGGTCTTTAATAAGACCCGCGACCTCCGCCAGAGGGATGACCCCCATGAGGCGATCGGAGAGCTTCGACGAAGGTCGAAAAGGCGGGCCTTGATGCGCTTGCGGGAGCGACTGGCAGAGCCCCGTAGTGCGCGCCAGCGTATCGTAAGGGCTGTCCTGCCAAACCTCGAGCGCTGGCTTGAGAACAACGGCAACGTCACCTATCACCTCACCCAGATACTCACCGGACATGGCTGCTTCGGTGAGTATCTGCATAGGATAGGTAGGGAAGAGACGGCGCAGTGCCACCACTGCGGGCACTTGGAGGATTCCGCGCAGCACACGCTCGAGAACTGCCCTGCATGGGAGTCAGAGCGGCGGATCCTCACAGACGTCAACAACGTTCCGCGCTGGGAGAGTCTTGACTCCAGTGATGAGCCCGCCCAGGCACCGCGCTGGAGGGCAACGGTGCGTTCTACACAGAGATCCCGGAGCCCTCCATAGCGCTGAGGATGGCGCCCGATGGGTTTTAGTGGGTATTCCGGCAGTAGGCCGGCGAGTCCCACACTCCGTGCATAAAAGCATTTCCCATCGTTAAAAAAAAGGATACCTAACCCTCTACCAATCCCCAGTGGAGCAGAGTGATGGAGTATGCTCAACTATGCTCTAGACCTCCTCAAGAGGACAAGAGATACTCAGTAATGGCCTATTAATGGGTAAAAGACATATAGATTAATTTTTCGTAGAGAAGTTCAAAATATAAATTTATGTAACTCTTATTTCTCATAAAATTTTACTGACAGTTATTGTGCTAGTGGGACATGAATATTAAGCAAGTAATATTAACCGCCCATGCACCTGCTCCCTTTCTAAGCCACATTTTGACAAGAAGTTTTTGCGTCTTCGACGTAAGAAAATGATGTTCCGCTATGTAAATAAAGTGCTTTTTACTTGTATAGCGGCGCATCGTTGTTAAAATTTATAGACACATTGATTTCTAGATTTTAAAACCAAAAGGTATACCTAAAATCCATTCATCCGACAACTGTTGGTGTATCTAGTCCTAAACTAAATATTTTTAGTAAATTAAAAGAAATGCGTTTTTTTTGTTTATTATTTTAAGCAATATCCGCATCTACACCTAATGCATTTCGTAAGACGATTTATGATTACCATAATTAGTACAATTAGTTTACAAAATCCAAAACAAAAGATGCACAAATTAATATCTATTGCAATGTTACAAATATATGTATATTTAGTCAAGTTGATAAAACAGAAATATACATTTTGATATTATCCCTCCAGTAGGCTGGCAACACTATATTTTTACCGTAAAGCTCACTCATTATACAAATAATAATACGTTGAAAGCCTGGTCAAGTATTGGTATAGAAGCTGGATTAATAACTCTCAATAACAGGTGCTCTGAACCTTTTATCTGAGAAGGGTGGCGAAATTCTCAGGTCATGCAACCTGACACCCTCTTAAGGAAAAATTTTTGTTGACTTCTTTCCCCATCCGACGACAAAGGATTTGTTCGTAAGTCGAGTTACAAGGTGAATAAAAAAGTGACCAAGTTGACATCCTTTAAACTTTAGTTACATAATATAATGATCTTGAAAATGATACGGCATTGAAGAAATTTCGTAGGAAGTTATTTAAGCAGTGTGACGGTCTGATTTATTTAGTAAAATTCCGCTTTGGCGGCTTCAATGTTAATAGCCGTACTGACTACTAACAAAGTCTACGTACAAGTTAGAATACTAACCCCAGCAAGGCTATTCTGTTTTGTAACTCGACAGCGGAATCAGCGATGAGTTTCAAAATTGAAGTTCGAGTTCGAGACTCACTTCACTTCGCAAGTGCGTACTAGATGATTAGAGAATGACATATCAATATGATGCAAGTTCGCTTTTGTTTTGCAACTTGACAGCGGAATCCACGATGAGTTTCAAAATTGAAGTTCGAGTTCGAGACTCCCTTCACTTCGCAAGTGCGTACCAGATGATTAGAGAATCACATATCAAGATCTCGGACTCGAATTTCAATTTTGAAAATTGAAACTCATCGCGGATTCCGCTGTCAAGTTACAAAACAGAAATAGTCTTGCTGTACCTCTATGCGTTGGTGTCGTAAAAGGCGACAGAAACCGACACACTGTGGTCTGTGGCCCATCGTAGATATTATATTGGTATTGCCTTTTTGCTTAAAACAGACGCCAAACGACTCGTCGTGTTCCGGCTGGGGGCTTGAGAGTCAGTTCTTTCTTTTCTTCTCTCTTGCTTGGCAGGCAACGCATCAGTTGCCATTCAGATGCCATTGGAGTCGCTAATGTCCATGGCCGCTTACCATCAGCTCGTTTGTTGGCTATTTCCATAAAAAATATACCAAAAATTATATTTATGCTGTACACTTGTACAGGTACATAATTAGTAAAAAAGTGAAAGAGGATTCATTCAAACTCGTACAAAAAAATTTGAGTTAAACTTAAAGTTAAAACTTAAAAATTTAAGGTAAACCCTTTACACTTACATCTTTAGATGGGTAAAATGCTTAATTGATAATAAAAGCAGTTAAATGAGCTTTAATAATGCCCTTGACCCAGCCTCGAGTAATTACGATTTAATTGATAATATTTATAGTCGTCGATCAGACAGGTATGTTGTTGGGGTACATAATGTACAATGCCCAAATACGTAGCCATATCCGTCAATACAATTCTCCAAGGCTCGTAACTCTGTATTAAGTTGTGCTTATTGTAATTCATACCACCTTTTACGATCATTGTCAACGAGACATTAAGTTATTGGCGTATAAATACTACTCAAGCTTTACACCATATCAGTATTGAATAGTGATGTATTTAATTTCAATTACGCTCAATCAAACGTTAATTTTAATTAAACTAATAATTACAAAATGCATATGTATTATATTATATCCTTGTCAGTTCATTAATTAGATATTATTTATAACAATATAGGAACATAAATGTAATGTATTGTAAAATGTAAGATTTATGTGACTAATTATGTTATTTAAATTAAGTGATTTATTGTTAAAAAAGCTAAAAAGAAAACGCACAAAAGTAAAACAAACATTTTTGTAAGATTGTAATTCAATAATAAAATTATTCTATCACAAATTCAAAAAAATTACTACTATTTTGAACTTATGTTTTTTAATATAATACATAATATATAAATATATTATATCTACTTTTAATCGTTCGTTTCGAAATCAAACTTAATAAATTGCGCAATAACATTGTTTTACAAAATTACTAACAACCACATAAATTAATATTAAATAACGCAAACAAAATATATAAATTAACATTAGGTAATTAATAAAAGATGCGTATAACTTTTGGGTTAACAAACAATTTCAGGTATTTCAACCCGCAAATATTTTCCTGTTTGCGTATTTGAAGTAATCAGCGATTACAACACTAGTCAATTGTACTCATACAACACTACCCGATCGACAGGTAGTCGATGCGTGTAATCAACGACAAATTGAGGTATAAATTTATCGGCCCTTACCTTACTATGTGTATAGCTTTCAACTTTGAATAAAGGTACACCACACCGGGAATATTATTAGACACACTTTTACGTTACCTAATCGCTTCGCTTCGGGTTAGCTTTACCGCACTCGAAAATTGTTTGGCGGAAATCTTATAACATCATCGTAATATTTTTTATTTATAAACCAATTGAAATAAAAAGCATAATGTAAGAAAAAGTGTACTAAAATACATTAGAGAAAACTGCATTCAAATCGGTTAGCTGGAACAATATCAGAATTAAATGCAAATATTAAATAATTTTATTGCCTATACATTGCAGTATATATTTTCCTTCCTCCTACGCACGCACACGCACTTACATACATGAGGTAAAAATTGATCACGCATATAATTTTATTATCATACTTAGCAACACTGAAATGTTTTACCCCATTACAAAGCATCATATTACCAAGGCTTGCCTTAATGATTTAGGTTAAGTAACTCTATAAAGATTCTTTCAAAGAATCTTAGCTTTTTCTGAGTAAAAAGTATACTATTTCCTTCCATTTTATTCTATCTATTGTAGCAGTCTTAACAAAGCTGTTGTTGCTTTATCTACCAACTTTTGTGGTGTTTTTACTTCAACTTTTATTACTTTCAAACAGTAAATCTTACTAAGCCGAACAAATTATACTTAGAAAGTAATTTACAAAGGCTAAGAGCGAATCCATTTATCTCTAACAATATTTGAAATGTGTTATCTGGAACTAGAAGCGCGGCAACTATCATTATTTAGACAAAGGCCTCGAAAATGTATTATTCTGACATAGCGACACGAATTTCTCCAATACTAGCGTGCAATAAATTCGGTGAATTTTATCGAAGCGAACCATTTCCTGGACCCGTCGGTTCAGCACCTAAATCACGCTCAACGCTGCACTGCCGAGTAATTGCGAAATCGATACCTACTTTGTATTTATATAATCGAAACGAGGAACTAAACCATTGCATTTAAATTCGACATCGACATTAAAACGAGATCTTTTTTATCTTTGACGTCACAAAACAAATCCGAATCTCAGTGACATCTAAACATACGTATCTTATCAAATCGAGATTGAACAAACGAGCACAGTTTATCAGAGCATCGTGTTGCGGGCAGAGACCGGGCTACCGCGAGGTCTGAGGTCGCACCAGCCCTACCAGTAAGTACTTCGATTGTTGTAGACAGCATTCAACCGCCCGACGCCGCTTCGAGTGAACGTCGGAAAGAAAACGACTCACGTAACTATCGTTCGAGTGAATAGCGTGCGCGTAGTCGATCGTAACGTGCAATGCCCAGCGCCCCGGGCGCCCCTCTTCCCCTCGTAGGGCTATGGAGACCCTCCTCGATAAGTTCAAGAGGGAGCAAGGCGGCCTACGACGGTCCCGATCCGTCCGCGCTTCCCTGCGACTGATAGGGAACCGCTGGAGATCCTCCAAAGAGGAGGAGACACCCGACGAGATCGACGCGATCAAACGCGACCGCGTCGTGTTTACAACGCAGATTTGGAACAGCGAGAAGGAAATCAGCGTCGCGTACACAGGCATCGACGGCACCTACAAGCCCAAAACGCCGATCATGGCTAAGACCAAGCAGGACCTCGCAAGACCGAGGAAAAAAAGTGGAGATATAGACTTGAACTTAAAACCACAGAGAGCGAAGAAGACGGAGAAATCGAAGTTCTCAGATCTTTTTCACAAGAAACAGAAGAGCGTGTCGGCGAAGGAGCTGTCGATACCGGAAAGGATACCACCCAAAGCTGCAGCGATTCTGCACGTCCATTCGCCGGAGAAGGTGAAGTTGAAAAAGTTGAAGAGCGTGGGAAAGTCTGAGTCAGCGAAGAGTATACCGGAACTAGGGACGCAGCGGCGCACGCGCAGAGGCTCGGAGAGTGACATGTGCGAGAACCAACCACGTGGGTGCGTCAACCCGGCGTTTGTTTACAGCACCCCGCCCAAAGACCGAAAGCTGCCATTGTCTCCGACGGCATTCTTGAGTATGTATAACTTTACTTTTAACGTTATATAATTAGTTAACCATACACTTTTAACTTGTTAATGAACTAACACTTATGCCTGTTTTGTATACCCAAAGATATTTACAGGTACACATAATTAAACAGATTTTCGTGTTAAGTAATTGAACATTGAATAATTATTTTAACCGACTTCAAAAAAAGATATTCAACTCAACCATATTTTTTTATGTATGTTACTTCAGAACTTTCGACTGGGTGAACCAATTTTGATGATTCTGGCGCACAACTTATAAAAAACAATCATATTATTTATAGAGTCCGACCGAAACTGGTTTTTCAGCCGAAACCGAAACCGAAACCGAACCTTCGGCCTTAGGTCCAGTTTCGGCCGAAACCGAAACCGAAACCGAAACTTAGGGTGAGGCCAAACGAGCGTATTTTTGGTGCTGTGAGTCACGTGAAATGAGCTGGTTTCATACAAAAGATCTAATTCAATTCTTTGAAATTTGTATTTTACGCGATTTTACGATTTACCTACGCTATTTTACGCAACGCACAGCTCAAAAAATACGCTCGTTTGTCTACACCATTAGGGTATTTTTTGAGCTGCTCATTTGTGGACTCAACAGAAAAAAGTAAGTTAAAGGAACCGAATTTTTTAAATTTTACAAAGGTCATTTTTTGACATTAGGTAGGTCAACCCTCAAGCTATCTGTCCCCTAACGTTGACCCACTACTTACGGGACATCCTGTATAGGTACTGAAATCTAGCGTGTTTTTTTACACATTTTTATTTGTACATTTTTATGTGTATTAACTGCCTTCAGTTCGGTAAACTTATCTTAACGTAAACGACAAAATTCGAAAAAATGTGCCTATGGATGAACGCTGTTTTTAACCCCTGACGAAAAAAGAGGGGTGTTATAAGTTTGACGTGTCTGTGTATCTTTTTATCTGTCTGTGGCATCCTAGCTCCCAAACGGAGGAACCGATTTTGATCTAGTTATTTTAAAATGAAGGTGACTTAATCGAGTGTGTTCTTAGTTATGTTTAGTGTATATCAAACTGTCGGGGGTTTTTTAAATTTTAATTTAAGATCATTTAAATCTTAGCCCCATTTTACTAAAATACGTCAGTGAAAACCGCATACAAATCGATTTAGCCGATTTTGAAATTACCCTGAACAAACGCACATACATACAAACAGACGAAAATTCTAAAAATAATTATTGCTATGGTCTCTTTTGCGTTGACAAATACCGCTCGTAATAGATTTTCTCAAATATCTTCCATGTATAGACATATCGAGCAGTTACCGTTTCATTGTAATTGATGATTTGGGATTTAGACTTCGAAAATACTACTAGTGAATGCCCTCGCTTTGCTTCCGTAAACCTTTCGGTAAGCCCTCACTCAATAAATGTAAGTACCTATTGCCTATGGGCGAAATTGACATAACGTAATTTATTTATTTGTAAACCGTTTGAAATAAACCAACCACTAAATGTTAACTAAAGCTCACTACAATACGTATGTATTGTAAGTTATAAGGGAGTGAAACCCGCAGGTAAATCTGTTATGTCGTTCCTGAGAGTAGCCAGAACAAACGCACAGACAAATAGACTACTAAATTACTTTTTATATAATCTATTACGTCTAATTAATACCCCCAGGAAAAGTTTTACTTAAATATCTTCCAGTTATTAGTTTCATTACCATGCTTGGATATGAGTTCCGTATCATTATCTATACAGCATTATACACTATAATATATCCTTTTTTCTACCTGTTGCCGTTATTAATATCGAGCAAAAAACGGCTAAAATCAAGCGCCAAAGCATCCTGTCAGACACTCTTCAGATTAATGAACAAATATAATAAACATGTTAAATCAATGACTTCACTTGAAAAGTCAGCGCCCACGGGTTAGCCACGAACTTAACTTCACGAACACGAAAATTCACGAACACGAAAATTCACTAACACAGTTTCGGTTTGGCCGAAAGTTTCGGCCAAATTTTTCCGAAACCGAAACCGAAACCGAAACTAGATTTTTTGGCCGAAACTGGCCGAAACCGAAACCGAAACCGAACCTTCGGTCGGTCTCTAATTATTTATCATTATAATTATTATCATAATGTTTATCTATAATCACCGTTGAAATTTCAGTTTCCCGTATAATAATAACTAATAACCAATTAACTGGAAAAAGGCATGATTTATTATATTCTTAATTATTATTATAATAATGTTCGACGCTACTAAACAAAACACTTTGCGTGTTTCAACTCAGTTTTTGTGGTTTTTTCTTTCATCAGTTATCAATTACTATCACGTAACATACAGTTTTCTGTTACCAGTAAGAATGAGTGATGAATTTTTTAACCGGCTGACTCAAAATTGAATAAACCAAGTACGTGACACGCTACGCGCAATGTAGGGTTACTATGAATATTGAACAATTTCAACACAACAAACAATTGAAATTTAGCCGATTTTATTGCTGTGGTCTTAATTAATTGTAGCATTTGGCTTTTTTCCTTTTAAGTGAAGAGGTGGAAGTAGCATTATTTGCAGCTCACCATTTCGTGAACTACTCAATTACTTTGGCTAACTTGCTCTGCATCTCTACAACTAAAACACATTCGAAAAATGTCTTATTTAACAGAGTACGCTACTGCACTACAATCGAGGGAGCTTTGCCAGGGCTCCTAGTTCAAAGGTAGAAAGGATATAATCCTGTTTAAAATAATTTTCGATCGGCTAGATATATTCTAAGTTCATGTTTCTGTTCCTGAGGCCAGACCTGTCTTAGTTTCGTGTCAATATTCATCAATTAGTATTTAATTGTTCGAAATAAACTATGTTATTATTTGGTTTACCAAGTTCAAATCTTACTTCTTA
Organism: Thymelicus sylvestris; assembly: GCA_911387775.1. Classification (NCBI taxonomy): domain Eukaryota; kingdom Metazoa; phylum Arthropoda; class Insecta; order Lepidoptera; family Hesperiidae; genus Thymelicus; species Thymelicus sylvestris. Next base: position 13,951,778 of record OU426895.1, read on the forward strand.
CATTCAAATCTGTTTTCACTCTCAAACATTTCCTTCGTGAAAATATTTAAATAAGGTGTACCAAAAAATAGACAACGTTACTCCATTTGTTGTTTACATTGAAATTTATTACAAACAATTGGGTAATTGATGGCATAATATCCAGTTTCCTTTTATGTTTGACTCAATTAGAACCAAAACTTGAAATCTCGTCTCGTCCTACGCCAACACTAGCGACCCACACAGAGACAATTAAGCCTTATTGTAACTAAAGCACAAAGCTATGGACGTCTCGTAACTGAGTTGCTGTTCTTAATGATGCTTAGTATTAGCACAGAAGATTTAATAGTACTTATATTAGCTGTTGCCCCCAGCTACGCTACATTGGGTGATCCACTCTAAATAGTTAATAAGCTAAATAGTTAATAGTAATTTATTAAGCACTCAAAGGATAAGCAGTGGGGTCTCTTCTGTTCACAAAAGCATCGCCATGCTTTTTGTTTGCTTGAATGTATTAAAGTCTGGAACTGGAGGATTCAAAAAGTTATCTTTGTATATGATTGCCACATTCATAGGGAAGGATAGCAGTGGATCAGATCCTATCCTAAGCTGGAGTGTTTTTCGGAAAGGGTTTTTTCAATGAGGAAAAGAAACATTTAAGTTTTATCTCGTATCAATACAAATAGGAAAGTAGTGATTCTAGTGGTTATCAATGGCTATCAGTCTTCGCTTCGAAACAATGCTCTAATTTACCGGAATTATGCGAATATTCAAAATTAACTATCAGACGATTCTGAGAAGGAATGATCGTGAAAAATCTGTCAACGATTGGCAATCTTGATCAATTAAGTACTTATCGATATCTCATATTGCTATAATAATATAAGTATATTACAATACAGTAATCTTCACAGTAGCTACAATTATTTCAGAACTTCAGTATATCATTATATTGTCTCTACATAACTGTTGAGGCTACAATACGCCGATCGTAGCCGATCGTGCCTCTCTATCGCTTGTTCCGCGCTCTCGCTTGCTCGCGGAACGGGACAATGAGTCATGGTTTTTCGTGCGTGCGCCAAGCGTTCATCGTTTTAATAGACGTTATCACGTCAAAAACAGTAGGTAAATAAAACATGAATTACTTAGTAAAATTTCACCTTCACACATTTTCAGAGTAATTTTAAAAAACTGAATCCGTATGGACTTAAGAATAAGTACATAGGGCAAGAAAAGGCAATGTCTTCTAACCCTTAAAAGACGTTGAAGTCTTTAAACCGTATTTTATCCAGCTATTTATTTTATTCAGTTAGAGACCACGCAATATCTCCTCAAGCGAACTATCTCTGTACACAAATTGCACACTATGAATAGGCACTTACCCAACAATATGTACTAGCCTTTCTGGTCATTAACCGGTCATTATTGCATCATTAGTTATTGCGTAATCAATTATGCCCGCAATGATGTAGCGTCAGCAAATTCAGAAATTACCTTTACACATACAATTAGAAATATGTAATCTAAGTACCGTTATTATAATACCGTTTAATCTTCGTGAGTCGTGATTTTGATGTGTACTTATTTTCTTATTTATTTAGCTTAATTATTACAGATAGGTACCGATAGCTTTTTCGGTGGTTAACATAATTATTATTATGTAGTTATATTTTTGGATTTTGTACTTACAAGAAGAATAGGAAATTATAATATGTACATACCTATATTGGAACATTTGTAAACGTTTGTCCGTCGATCGCACGCGATTTTTGAATCGCGAAGGAAAAGTGAGTAGAGTGTTGTTTGATCCTACATTTTTTCAACCAGCCAAACACTTATTATTATTGTGAATTTTAGGGTTAATTTTGAGGTCAAATTAGAATTTTAAAAATTATTAAGAACATCATGTAGGTCATGTGACATTCAAATGATAGAGCTAAGTTTGTAGGAGACAAACATATTTTGTATAAATAATTGATAATGGATATTTTAAAATAATCCATTCATTACAGGAAAATATAAACTAAAATCCTGTTCCAAAATCTCTATAGAAACAAAATCTTCTGAATAAAACAGTACAGAAACGTTTTCTTTCGTTTCCTTTCCTCGTTTTCCGCGATCTTGAATAACTTTTATATTTATTTATTTCTAGCTCTTACCACAAATGGATAAGTATTTCTTATTTTCCACGGTTGCTTCAGAGATTGGCGTTGGACCAAACTTTTTTCCGTGTAAAACTAAGATGCATGTTTGCCAGGTTTTAACATGCCATTTTCATTTATATTGCTTGTAGTGTAACTATGTTGGATGGCATTAAAAAGTTCAACAGTAGTTATAGTTAATATTAACTTACCCAAATATTATATTGTTTCCAACATGTCACTTACGATAAATAGGTGTCAAGGGTCGATATATTTTTAAGTAAACCGACTTATCCCGAAGCAACAAGCCGCCAATCACCGCTTCACATACTACATTCAATTGCATCACCGGCCAAGGAAGATGCTCGTTTACAATTCTCTGACAGTCCACAACTCACGTTCACAGTTGTTTCTAGAAGAAAGGTGTCCGGGTGTCCGGATTAAACTTGATGGTACAAACTCTAGCAAAGCGATCAATGATGGATCTACTCGTAGCGATCTAGCCATAGCTTTATCCGTTCCTTAGCACATCGAGTAGGGAAGTATCATTGGAAGGATGCCTTAACACCTCCTTTTGGTATAAAATGTAATACCTACCTTATGACATAAATATTATTTTCTTTCTAATCTAATCATTCTTGTTTAAACAGCATGAATAATCCGAATCAGATCACTTCTCACATCCTGTAATATTTTTTCATTATTTTCCTCGTTTTACTATCTCTAATTCTGGTACTCTATGCTCACTCGTTTAATAAACACATTATGTCGGCTTATGTTCTGAACAAAGACGTTGTAATGATTATGTTAATACATTCTAGTTAAAAATTTTGTAATTGTAGACGTATAAACAATATTTTCTCAGATTGTGGATGTTTATTATAATGTGTTTGTAACCGGGAACACATAGGTTATAGTGGAGTGAGGTAGAGTCTACACTCAATGGCGGCTCGGTATGCACAACACTTATAATGTCACAAATTATTATTGAAACTCAACTTCAGAGTCCTATTACATACTTAAATATTGTATTGACAGTGACTTAACATTATGTAGCTTACAACCTGCCGACAATCAGTGCTGTCGTTAGAACTTAGAGCCACTGACGCCCTAGGCAAGAATATTGTGGCGCCCACATAAGAAAATAAATCTCGACTTTTTTTGCTCGAAAAAAATTTTACTGAACCAATGGGAACGTTTATTATGAATTTTATTTTTCCTTTTTTTTTGCTCCTCACCCCAAATGTGGCGCCCCTCCTTTGGCGCCCGAGGCCTTCTCCCTACCACGCCCCTAACGCCGGCTCTGCCGACAATTAAGACGCTTCTAACAGCAAATGAGGTCACATGCCGAATTGTGATAATGAAGTTCTTCGGAGACAAATGGACATATCACGAACTGAAATCCTGAAGTCGTCATGTAAAAACTGTTCCTAAAACAACACCAAACATGATACAACATGATTGTAACTAGACATTTACAGACTGAAGGTATTATTGATAGGCAGGTTGGATAATAACCGTCACTGAACCGGACTGTATGCTCCATCGCGCACTAATCGGGAATCGCTTGCAATTGTATACAGTTATTTACTGCCCATAAATAACACATGAGGCATCCCAAATAGGGAGCAATTACAATGCGTTGCATTGCTCAAAATCCGGTAATCCAATTATAAATCCTTGCCAGGCAACACCTTGCTGCAGTAAAAAAGAAATACTGGCTAAGACAGCATCGATGCTTTGAATAAGTTTCAGTATAAAAATAAACAGCGTTATTATAACGCGTTTTTATTATAACGCGGATATCGTTGGTTTAACGTAATGTTCGAGATCCTACAGTACTATTGGTATTACAAATATCAAAGTTTTTATGGATTTTTATTTATGTTTCACGCAAAAACTACTGAACGGTTTTTAGTAAAACTTTTGCACACAGGTAGACCATGATCTGGAATAAAATACAGAGTATTTATTATTAGAAAACGGATATCCGGTAACTATCCGGTATCCGGCCATGTTTTCACTATCCGACCGGATACCGCATAGTAAAAATCAATAAATTCTCATTATTTTACACAAGGTAAATCATACCACAATAGGTTATGGACACCGTTTATTTATAAACGATAAACGGTAACAGTAATTTATAAACATGTAAAAAAATTACTTGAGTCAAAAAGCAAAAATTATTGAAGCAAAAATTCTTCATACCAATTACGATATCCGGCCAAACCACTGTCCGTTTCATCTCTACTTATTATCCTGGAAAACGCAGGCAAAGCCCGGGGAGAGCAATAGTAATAAATAAAATCTTTCATGTAGAAAGATAACCGTGTTACTAACTTGAATAATCGAGGCTATTCTCAACAAAGATATAATGATCCAATAGTTCGTGGTCGTAAACTGAACGATTTAGCTTGTTCAGGTCATATTTACACAAAATATTTGTATTGTCCGAAACATAAATAATATTTAACATTAGACCTGTCGTGCTTTCCGACACATGTCTCTCTAATCGAAATTTCTATTCAAATGTTCCATTTGGGTCAGCTAGTATTTAAATATTTACGTCACTGATCAAAGACAAGTAAAGTAGGTCGAATAAAGCCAACCCACAGAAGCCATCCTTATTTTGGTTTTGGTCCGATCAAAAATAAATAAGTTGAATGTAGCAACGGTTTGGTCAGTCGAAAACCATTGTATTTAATTTCAGTAACTTCAGCACGAATAAATATTTTCTGTATGTTCTGTATGTTTACAAGTATGTTCAATGAAAGTAGGGTTTGAGACGCGGGCAGAAAGACTTGATGAGGGCTTATTCAAGGGTTTTTTTTTATTTTTACCCAACAAATGGAACCCTAAGAGAAAAGCAAATGAAAATCGCTTGACGCCGACACAAACACATCACTCGGTGTTGCAAGGTGCACTACACTGAATTTTTTTATCAAATTCGGTCGTTATTTAACGCGGTAAATGGACGATGGAACAATTAACACTTTATTTCGTAATCTGTTATAACGTGTAATCATGTGCAAGAATAATTTCCTTAATATTAAGGAGCTCATGTTTGACAGTTAATTGCTTGTGTAATGGCCTTATTTTTTGTGTGACGTCAATATTTTCCCTACTTAAACATCCTCCTAAAATAAACGTATTTTGCGAATGTACATAATTATATAATGTTTTGGAGTCGCAAAAAGGGGCTTTATGTCTTCTTTCTTGCGTAGCAACGCGTCTGTGACGCTCGTGATGTGACAGAGCACCATTTGTGGTGACCATTCATCATCATGAGACCTGCTCATTTTCAGGCTATTAACACAAAACAGCATTTATTGCACTTGTTCTACTTAGTACGAAATTTCCTATTCTACTTATTTCTTTGTTACTTTTGAGGATTCGGTAACGAATCGGTATAAACACGATGTTAATGTTGGTTTAAATTATAAGTACATTTTAATTTTTGAAGTGAAAACTTCTTTAGTACGGGGGTGACTTGAAATTTTATGAAACGAAACTGTCCAGTGGAGACTAGAAATGAGTGGAGACTGACTTGACTTGAGTTGAGTTGAGTGGAGTGAAGTGGAGTGGAGTGGAGTGGAGTGGAGTAGTAAAACCTACAATTATCATCTTCCCGAAATCTTACATTCATCTCATTATCTTGAAAACAAAATTTTTGAAGGTTTCACTTCTAACACGTGTGAATTGCACACATTTTAATTTTTCTACAAATGTTTTATAGCAATTAATTAGAGCAGCCATTATAGTATTAGGTACTACTACGCTTACTGTTTACATGAATAACATATCGTCCTATTACTGCAAATACCGCCAATGTGACTTTCTGTCAAAATCGTTTTTTTAGGCCTTAAGAATAAGCTTTTTAATACCTACAAACTGGTAAAACCAATATTTCGTTACGATCCTCCATTACAAAGATAGCTTTTACGTAACGTAACATATCACTAATTTAATAACATTTACGTACAGGCAAAAACTGAAATTTGTGTTATAATGCAACGATTCATATTTTTATGTCTATGTAAAAACTATAACTAGCCCATTATGGTTTTTTGCATATTTAATATAATACAGATATAAATCTTAATACCTATATATAAATTACGTGTCACGTTGTTTGTCCGCGATGGACTCCAACTACTTAACCGATTTTAATCAAATTTGAAAGTTTGATCCAACTTGAAAGATAGGATAGCTTACATCTCATGATAAAAAAAACCTTTTGACAGAACGAAATCTGTCCGGGCAGCTAGTATAATATAAATATAATACAGTAAAAAACGTCTACGTTCATTTTAATCAACCACTAACTGACTATTATTGCCCTTTTAGCCACAGCGGTGCAGTAAATAACTAACGGTTAGTCTACTTTAACATCATGCAACAAGTTATATTTTTATTTGTATTAATTAATATACAAACTAATAAATTTAAAAATACCCCTGAAATCATTCATATTCAGCGGGGTTAAAGCACCATACGTAAGGAATCCCGAAATGTTGTGCAGGTAAAACCGTATATCTTTTCAATAAAATAAAAATAACTCGAAAACTTGTAATTTTTTTTAATTGTCCTGTTGCTTGTAGGTAAATTATATATCTAATAAATTCGTTTTAAGTTGGTTTTTAGATATTGATGCCTTTGGACAAGAAATAAACAAGATTATATTTGTACAGGAAAAAACAGTTATATGGCAGACTATATTTTTTTAACGTTATTTTAATGTATTTTAAACACAGTCTACATGCATTGTGCAATAAAATAGCAAACAAGATAACATAGGTTTTAGCTTTTTTTAAAATACAATGCATCTTTTTAACATCATAAAGTATAAACAAGTATTCAAACTTTCAATTGTCGATTTCTCAGAACGCGTTTTTTGCAGATTGTCGGTATTTGCAGTAATAGGACGATATGAGCGAGCAGTATAACCAAATCGCTGACAGACGGCACACTCCCGCGCTATGCCACACTTTTAATTCAGCAAGGCTATTCAGTTTTGTAACTTGACAGCGTAATCCGCGATGAGTTTCAAAATTGAAGTTCGAGTCCGAGATCTTGATATGTGATTCTCTAATCATCTGGTACGCACTTGCGAGGTGAAGGGAGTCTCGAACTCTAACTTCAATTTAGAAACTCATCGTGTATTCCGCTGTCAAGTTACAAAACAAAAGCGAACTTGCATCATATTGACATGTCATTATCTAATCATCTATTAAGCACTTGCGAAGTGAAGTGATCCTAGAACTCGAACGTCAATTTTGAAACTCCGCTGTCAAGTTACAAAACTGAATAGCCTTCCAGAACAGCCAGTCTAGCAGCATACATAGAAGTCCATGACCTATAGTGTTTTCTATATTCGCAGCCTATAGGTACCTGTAATATTTTGTCATTTTGTGTTTTGTCAACATGACTAGAGAGGAATAACAACAAAAGGAAATTACTAACAGCGAAATTAATTACAAAAATAGATACGTGATAATTAAAAACAATTACATCAGTTGTTATTCAATTACAGCCATATCACAATATTTGAGGTAAAAGTCGTAAACTGTATGAATAATTGGGCCTGTGCCTATAGTTTTTATAACTTGTTATTCTGTCGTTTCATTCCATCACTAGTAACTCACCATCGCTTCGCTTTTGGTACATATCTAAATCCTTATTTCCGTATTCCTTAAGCGCTCTTTTTAACCGACTTCAAAAAAAGCTGCCAAGTGCGAGTCGGACTCGCCCATGAAGGGTTCCGTAGCAGCAAGTAACATAATATAAAAGTTCTTGTAGTTCGTTGTATTTGAGTCTACAGGTTAGGTAGGTAGGTAAGTATTTGAGTTGATTGAATGAAAAGTAAATTGCGGTTTATGATTTATGACGTATCAAAAAAAAAACACTTACTAGATTTCGTTCAAACCAATTTTCAGTAGAAGTTTGTATGGTAATGCACATCATATATTTTTTTTTACTTTTATCATTCTCTTATTTTAGCAGTTACAGGGGGGGGGGGGACACACATTTTACCACTTTGGAAGTGTCTCTCGCGCAAACTATTCAGTTTAGAAAAAAATGATATTAGAAACCTCAATATCATTTTTGAAGACCTCTCCATAGATACCCCACACGTATGGGTTTGATGAAAAAAAATTTTTTAAGTTTCAGTTCTATGTATGGGGAACCCCAAAATTTATTGTTTTTTTTTCTATTTTTGTGTAAAAATCTTAACGCGGTTTACAGAATACATCTACTTACCAAGTTTAAACAGTATAGTTCTTATAGTTTCGGAGAAAAGTGGCTGTGACATACGGACGGACAGAAAGACAGACAGACAGACATGACGAATCCATAAGGGTTCCGTTTTTTGCCATTTGGCTACGGAACCCTAAAAAGGAGGAGGTTCTCAATTCGACTGTATTGTTTTATGTTTATTACCTCAGAACTTTCGACTGGGTGAACCGATTTTGATAATTCTTTTTTTAATTGAAAGCAGGTACTTGTCATATGGTCCCACATAAATTTGAACTAGATCTGACGACTAGTTTTTGAGTAATTTTGAAGTCGGTTATCTTTTGTTAGTAAAGTTTAGATTATAAAGCACTCATGTCACTCATAGCCCGGCGGCTTGTGTCGATCCTAAGTGATCAACAAAGTTAAGCAACAGCGGGCGCGGTCGGAGGTTGGATATGTGATCGCAAGTGGCAAAAAATTCTTGAATGTTTCCGTGCTTCGGAGGGCACGTAAAGCCGTCGGTCTCGGTTGTTGTTATGGTATTGATTATGATACACTGTTCAGTTAACGAGTTAACTTTCGCTATGATATACGATCGATACATGTCGAGTTATTAGCACTCAATAACCGCACGTAACAACTTTACTTGTAACTAGAAGCATTAACGACAAATTAATGAAACCAAGAGTTTAATTATCGCCTCGTCTCGTCACGTTGCTTATAATCGCATTTCTCCGGCCGTGGGAGTTATTGTTGCCGACATCGAAAGTGATTTGTTACACCCTTTTAACTTTTAAATACTACACTTACTACAGCTTAGTTCATTTACGCCTCAACTCAGAGTCACTAACGGGTACTTAACTCGCTCCTTAGTACAGAAATTGTATGGTGATTCTTTACTAAGTAACCGTTAGTGACTATGAATTGGGGCGTTAGTTGAATTTTCAGTGTAAAATACTTTTTTGTTTTTACATGAAAATAATCCGTTAGGTTTCCATTGCTAGACAAATAAATATTCATCACGCTGATTACAGTCATAACATTCGTGATAATTAACAAAAAAAAAAATAGATAGCTGTTGATGTTACAGTACAGGAACTTGCTGAGTCTATTATTATGCATGATTTTAAAGTTTTAATACTCACAGATACGAGTAAATACCGTAACAAGGCAATGAATCAATTACATACCACCAAAGTATCCTATTTCATTTCTAAATTTATTGTTCTTACTTTTAAAATAAGAAAAGTACAAAGAACACGTTGATTAAGTAAAAGTAAATATTAAACAATAATAAGTAAGCACAAGTATCTACCTACATACAGTGATATCATCGGAATTACAAAACATTCGTCTCAAAGCAAACACGGAATTCCGATGATATTCACCTTTGTTTAAAGCGATACGAAAGTGGAGGAAAATCGCCTGGAACATCCATTGTTTTTTTAGATGCGTATCTAACGATAGACATTAAGGAAGTATCTCCCAAGAATGAGATGCAACAAGCGACAATAGTATGTTTGCGTTTTACGTTCTTATCAATTGGACACATCACTGTAACAAAAAAGAATCGAAGAAAAATCGAAGTTGTGTATGTCTTGAATAAATTCAATTTCAGCCCTTGTAATCTCCATCCACTCCATAGAATTTATCAAAATCTATTCTATATCTGGACACGCGTCGCTTCTTTTGACATATTACGTAGAATGTCTACGGATGCGTTGCTGGTTTTGCCTGCGGAGGACAAAGGTACCCCGAACAGTAAAAAAGTCTCCCTAAAACTTAAGAATTTACGCACGTATGCCATGTCACAAGATCCCGACTATCAGACCATCAGATCATCCTGATCCCATGTTGATGTCCCCTTGGACTAAGGTGGATTTGTCCGGGGTACTTTCAATGCCTCGTGTGCGTAAGTCGTAAGTTGCCGAAGATTGATTGTCCCTAAAAACCGCACTGACGCTGCGGCTCTTTACTGCGACGTCTGCGACTAAACGGAGAGCCGTCTCTTGCGTCTGGGACTATGTAGGTATGTCATTACAACAGACATGATTCGTCGCAGGAAGCAATCATCTTCTTTGATGAGTGACTGTGTTGACTGAAGAGACTGACGCTAACGCATGCGATTGTCGTTGGGTGTGCGCGCGATTATCATCAAGTGACCCATTCGTTTGTTGGTTTTCTTTTTCTTCTTTCTTGGTTTTCTTTATTCTATTGTCTCCTGTTTTATCAATCAATCAATCAATCATCTTTATTGTGGAATACAGGTACAATTAAAGTCAGGTGTAACAAGTCAGATTGGTGGATCTCTGTATTCCCGCCACAGACGGGCATACAATATTATATAAAATTCTAACAAATAATTAATAAATTCATAAAATAATACAAACAAAAACTAACATCCAAAACAATTATACATTTCATGTCAAATTATTAAAATGTCTTTATGTCAAATCATTAAATTATTCAATCAATTGTCAATTAAAGAGAAAAATAATAGTGATAATACTGATATTATAATGAAAATTATATTCAATTAATGACTAAGTAATTACTTAAAATTATCTGTTAGGTACTAATTTATTGTGTAATAGCATTTTTCTATCAAGAGACTTTGTAACTTTTTTTTAAATACTTGAACATCAATAGTGGTACGAATTGATAAAGGTAGTTTATTATATATGAGTGGTGCTTTAGCAAAAATACTCTGTCTGTACAAATTGGTTTTACATTGAACTGCACATAGTTTCTGTCTATGTCTTTCTCGTTCGCGAAATGTAAATAGGTTTGAGTTTGCTTTAACAAATACACAACACTCCAATATATAAAGGCACGGAACTGTTAAGATTTTTAAGCTTAAGAAATGCGGTTTGCATGAATCTCTTGGTTTGAGGTTACAAATTGATCTTATACATTGTTTTTGTGCTTTAAATGCAAGATCCTTATCAACAGAGTTTCCCCAGAAAATAATGCCATACCTAAGCGTTGAGGAAACACAACCGTGATATGCCGTCAGAAGTGCGTCTTTGTTTACAGTCTTTCTTAGCATACGCAGAGCATAAGAAAGTTTGCTAAGTTTTTTGCAAACATAATTAATATGCGATTTCCATTTCATATTAAAATCGACATGAATTCCTAAAAACTTTATTGTATCGGCTGCATCAATTTTATTACTTTGAGCCGTTTACATTGCTGAAATTAGTAGATATATAATTAGCACATCAACAGAACTGCAATAGAAGCTATTACGTCAGTGTTAGTTATAATTACACAAATAATTAAATTCGTTTACATGACATGGCATAAATACCTAATTCATGACATACCATAAATATCTACTACGTCAATAAACAATTAAGGCATTATTATAACATTTCTCCGCATTTCGAAATACTTAAGCCTATTGTGGCCCATTGTGGGAGATGTTTTTTAAAACAATGAAAGTGATGCAAGAGTTATCCATGCCTACTTAAAGTTTACGTAAGTCCTGGAGAGTCTGTGAGAGCCGTGATTTGGTGGGTGGTAGCTGACGGTTACGAGATGATCATTATCTCGAAAGCAGGCATTGACCTTTCAGTTCTCGCTGTTGTTTGGTGAAGATTCGATCTTTGTATTGTACCGGTCACTCCGGACGAAGTTATGCAATGGATTTTAATTTTAATCATTTTCGAATATTGCGATGTATGAATTTGAATTTGTTATTAACAAGATTAACAATTCTCATTAATGGACTTTTTATGCGAAGAAATATTCCTTAACTTTAATAAGGTTGATCCACTATTTACGGGACGCCCTGTATAGGCTATACAATGAATATATTATAACTAAAACCTATCTAAGTGTAAAGTTATACAGCGCCAGGCGCTAACCTAATTTCGACTTGTATTCCAGTCCAAGTACAAGCAATTAAACAGCACCTCCCGAAGTACACGTAAGACATAACTTTCGCACACTAGAGGTACATAATGACGTCATACGAGATGCTAGATAGTGCACACAATGGCACAGTAGCGAGCTCCCAAACCGTGAGACCAGCTCAGTTGCAATAATGATACTGCAATGGAGCGACATGGTAGACTTCTTCATGTGCGGTCAGTTCTATTTCCGAATTTAATCAGTTATTTAACAGTGAGTGAACGTGTTTTGTTTTGTATGTCGTGTCGTGTCTTGTCTATCGAATAATTTATCGTTGACCGCGAATCGTATCAGTGACAACCGACAACTTCCGATTCTGATTGTGCATGTGCCATGTATTCGTTCGGTTCATGTCCGATTTGTCGATCTCATTCGTGCTCGTTCCGCTCAGTGGCCTCGTGTGTGTTTCCGCCTTAAGAGTTGGGTATTAGAAACGATGCATCACTGTTACTTTCAAAGGCTTTTTTACTACGTGGAATTGAGTAACGATTACCCACGCAAGGTATACGCCGCGCACGGTATCGTAAAGCTATCGGAACAATGATTATTGCCTACTAAGGTACAATCATGGGAAACTATGAAAGTCTTTCTGGGAACTACATGTGCTTTCAATGTGTCGTTTGGTTTGATTAAATTAACATTATCGCTACAAGTGTACGTTGCGTATCTTTTTACTTGTAAACAAAGAACGATAAACGAGAAAGGCAGACTCGGTGACTTCTTTCTTACTTATCAGTTTGCGATGTAAATAAGTAGTTACACAACTACAAGAACATTTTAAAACTATAAATTATGTTTGTTTCTTAGTTTGTTTCTGCCAATTTTTATTTATGTATTCGCAGGTTAATCTCAAATATCTTGTAATATGTCTTCCACAGTACAATTTCCAGCATAGTTTTTGACCCACTCTATATGCAAATGGGAAGCTATCTTTTCTTTCTAAGCTATCTCCATACGTTTTCCCGGAACGCTATGACACTAAACGACATTGTTTGTAAAATTTGTATGTCTTTATAAAAATAAACACAAAAATAATGAGCAAAAATTTAAAGGAAAAATATAAGGAATAACAACAAGAGATAGAGAGAGATTTTCCTTATAAAATTCTCGAACGAAGTAACCCACGACCTACAGACTAAAGTTCGGTGAATAATTGGGACATTCCTCTCACGAGCAATGGTGAATCGAGACGTGTCATGAGACTCAAGAGACCTCAGAAAACTAGGGCGCGCAAATCGGATCACCTAGCAACTAATTACTAAACTAAAACTAAATAGTTAGTTAGGTACTTGATCTTGTTAGGTTCTTTGGACAGGCGAAGTGAAAACTTGAATCGGAAACTTGCACCAGCTATATTAAATACGTTACAAAATCACTTTAGTGTTAAGTTAAATTTTAGTTTTGTTAGTTCTCTAAACTAATGCTTAAAACATTTCAATGTTAATATAGTAGGTACGCATATGTTTATCTGACTGCCTCATCTGTAAAAAGGAATGCCCATAAATTCACCAATTTTCACATGATATTTCATGTATTTATAAAATTATTAAATAAATAAGAAATAAGTAAATCATTAACCTATGCCAGCTTATCAGATTGTTTTCGCGTAAAAAACCCCAAAGTATACAATAAAATACAACCTTTGTCTCTCTGAATGTGATCTTTGATAGATTTTCAAGCAGCATTCACTAAAAGATAGAATTATACATATGTAAGTACCTACTATTATTTCTTCTATGGTTATACTACTTATTTATAAGTACTATTATTTCTTCTGTGGTTATACACAAAGAAAGTTTAGGTACATAAGGTGAAAAATTAAATTGTCTGAAACAAATGCATAATCGTACCCTGAAGAAAATTGTACGTGCGTTATAAAATATAAAGCGCCTCAGGACACGCACTGAAGTTGTTGAGTTACTGGTTTGGTTTCACATCTCGTAGCTCACACAATAATCGTTGCGAAATAAAAATTATTATTGTATAGAAGTATCTTTTAAAAGCAATTTGCATGAATAAAGGCTCGTCAAACAGATTGTCAGAATACTGAATGGATTTACCTCGCAAAAATTTACTTAGGGTTGCCTCTTAATACGAAATAAATCGAATTTTTAACCAACTTCAAAAAAGGTTTTCACTTCTGCTGATTTTTTTAAAGGTTTTCATGATTTCCCACATTTATCAACTGATTTGGAAGATTATTTTTACATTTGATAATAATATGCTTCCTGACTGGTCCCATAATTTTTGATGTTAATGTGTTCCATAAGGATTTATTGCGATTTTGTTGTGTTTTAAACCGACTTCAAAAAAAGGAGGAGGTTCTCAATTCGACTGTATTTTTTTATGTTTGTTACCTCAGAACTTTGGACTGGGCGAACCGATTTTGATGATTCTTTTTTTAATCGAAAGCTGTTGGCTGTCATGTGGTCCCACATAAATTTTATTGAGATTTGACAATGGCATCCATGAGAAAACCACATAAGTCGTAAATTTGTGTCAAGATGTGCGCGACAAATTGACGAATAACTCAATATCACGCCAACCGATTTCGATGATTCTTTTTTTAATCGAAAGCAGGTGCTTGTCATGTGGTCCCACATAAATTTGAACGAGATCTGAGAAGTAGTTTTTGAGACTTTGAAGTCGGTTATTTTTTGTTAGTAAAATTTAGATTATTCGAAAACTATTTCTTTATTTTTTTAGTAAAACATTGATTATTATTTTATGGCTTGTGTCCCATCTTCTGTATATCTTTGTAGATATGTCGCAATAGGTTGCCAAAAGTGCCAATCCTGGACAGATCGGATATTCCGGAGCTAATCGTAATGTGGCGCGCGGTGCCAAATAAGGCTATTGAACGGCCGTCGAGGTTGCCAATACAAACCTAACCTTGAGGCTTGAGGCGGTGTGTACATGCGAGTTCATAAATCAGTGTCTACATACATCGATATGTACAATAAATTCTCTAATAGGGTTGAATATTTAAAACTTTTTACAATTAAAAAAACTGTTTAGTACCTACTAAATCTTTTAGGAATTCCTAGGAAAATTTGAAGAAAAGATGCAGATACGGTTTATTAAATATGGGTTTAGTTTAGATCTTCCCCCCGTTAGAAGCTTCCCAAAGTACTAAAACTGATATGTTTCGATTAAAAAAAAATAAGGGTGGTATTCCACTCCTTATATATATTCCACATAATGACCACCTGTCATTAATTTTGATTGCTGTTAATAAATTTCAGGCGTTAAAAGTAAGTGTTCCTAATAGAATCAATTTTTGAAAAATTATCATAAAATGATAAAAATTTACTACTTTCAGATTTATTCCTTTGTATTCACCCAACTACCTATCTGCATGCCAAATAACTTTCTAGTTCACCTGGAAGTTGGATATAGTTTTGATCTATAGGTCAGTCAGTGTTAAATTTCTCGATTTTTGGACGTTAATATCTAAATAACCGTTTGAGATGTGTTTATGAAATTTGGAAGACGTATGTATTTCGCAAGTCTTAATAAATGAGCCAAATTTGACAGGTTTATGTTGAATAGTTTTTGAGTTATGAGGTGGTCAAAAGTGGCTCCAAATGGTTCGTGTAATATTACACACGGTGCTGCTCGCCAATTCTGTTAGCTAGAAAATTGGCTTACACGCTACCGCGTGTTTAGATAAAAAATTAAAGATAAATTGACGATTGCTATCTATTCATAACAGTTACAATCTATGTATTAACCAGCGGCATAAATAATTAATAAGTCTTTAAGAACTGGACATTTATGAGACATTAAAAGTTAAACTTCTAACTAATCTAAGTATTTTTCACGTTATTACTGTCGCGGTGTTAATGAGACGTCTATTATTATGAATAATTTAAGATATTGCTGTCAATTCAGGACCACTCAGGATAAGTAACGCAATTGCCATAATGTTCAGCATAAACTTTCCGCGTCCTTGTGGCTGAGTATTCATTTATTGTAATGATTTCTATAACTTTAATGGAAGAAAAAAACGTATTATTTTAGACAGAGAATAAAAATTTTATTGCCTGCAAGCATATTGTTATGGGTGAATATCAGAAACGTGCAATTTTTTTCAATTTTGGTGGCGAAATTTTCTCTTCAGTTTTCGTGAAAAATGAGGACCTAGTATAAGAATAGAAAGTCTAAGCTAGAAGAACCTTCAAGAGGTCTGAGAATATCTCGATAACTTTTTGAGATATTCAAGTTCAAAGTCTAGTGTGACCATCAGAATTGAAAATCGCCCACCAAAATCGAAAGTACCCACCAAAATTGAAAATCAGTGACACCAAAATTGGATTTTTCTGTCACAAAAGCTCTAAAATGAATGAAATAAAGCTCAAAGTGGCTAATCTCATGAGTTCTCGGGAATTATCAATAACTTTCATCGTTTTATAAAACTCTCTATTGTTAAAAAAATATAGATATTATTATTTAACATCTATCAATCCATCATCCCTTGGAGATCCACTGCTGGACACAAGCCTCCCTAACTTGCGCCACTCTGACCAGTCCTGTGCCTTCTGAATCCAGCGGGTGCCTGCTGTCTTCTTCAGGTCGTCAGTCCACCTGATTGGGGGCTTCCAATGCTGCTTTTTCCAAGACGTGGGCACCATTTGAGGACCTCTTCCCCAATGGTCATCGGTCCTTCGAATTATGTGGCCAGCCCATTGTCACTTCAGCCGGCGTACTTGCTGAGCTATGTCGGTTAATCTTGTTCATCTACATCATTTCTGATTCGATCACGTACAGAAATACCGAGCATAGCTCTCTTCATCCGCTCTCTCTCTCTCTCTCTCCGTCCTCTGTGTGACTTTGAGCTTATGAATAAGGCCAATATGAATATGAAGATGATATGGACATTGGACATGATTTTCGTCTTGGCCATGTTCGTCTTAAGATCCACCGATTGTGGCGCTGTTCAAGTCGCCTATCGTTTACCAAGTTCCTCCAGGGATCTTACCAGAATGACTATATCGCAAGTGTGTGATCAGTGATGTCACTATTGACCACGATGATACCACGTTGTTTCCATTCCATCAGCTTGAAGACGTCTTCCAATGCAGCAGTGAACAGTTTTCGAGATATGACGTCCCCTTGCCTGACACCTCTCTGCAATTGAATAGAGTTCGTAGCTGTGTCGTATACTCTGACGGAAATGGTACCTGATGATTACAAACACTTCAACACGTCGATATGAGAATTAAGTACCGATACCGATAGAATCAGAGGCTTTCTCATAATCTACATAAGCAACACATAACAGCAGATTATACTCCTTGGTCCTGTTGTTGTATAATCTGCCTCAGTGTGTGTATATTAAGGTCTATGGTTCTGTCGCCTTTCGGAATCCTGCTTGTTCTGCAGGCTGAAACCTGCCATGCGATTTGTGAGCACCCTTGCAAACGGCTTACAAACGTGGTTCAGTAATGCAATGGGCTTTAGTTCTTCAAAAGGGCTTTTTCGCCCTTCTTGAAGAATAGAGTCACCACTCACCACATTTCTGCTGCACGCTTCCGGGGTAGTTCCAATATTGATGACGGAAACGAACAGCTATTGGAGCGTCATTAGTACAGGTTTCCCTCCATCTCTTAGTAGCTGTTGTGAATCCGTCATTTCCCGGAGCCTTGTTCTTTTTAAGCTGTTTGAGAGCCTCTCTTATCTTATACAGGCGGCGTCCAGGATATCCTGTCTGTAGTGTCGGGTCAGTTTAGCTCGCTTTTTATTGTCCTCGCAGGCAGCTGGAGCTTGAGAGGAGTCATACGACCGTCTCTCAGAACTTCAGATTTCGACGAAACCATGGTGCTGGACTTGGTCTTCAACCTCGTAAGCTGACTTTGCCCAATAGACAAATCCCTGGCGAACACTTTGAAGCCCTAGTTTCGCTCAAGTGGCTCGTTTTAAATTTTGGTCACGCATAAACGCCACCAAAGCCACCAAAATTGAGCCACCAAAATGAAACCATGCATAAAAAAAATCTTTAAAAATAGGGGTTTTATGTTACAATTAAATTTATATAACTGTTTTATGCGTAACCCAAATCACTACCTATATCGTGTAGCTTACTATTAAAGCACTTTAAAATAAACAGCAAATCGATCCACCAAAAATTGAACATTTCTTGTCCCCCTGTGCCACCCAAGCGGGTACTTTTGTTTTGGCGGGATATCACAGCTCTAATCACATACCCGTTACACGCAAACGCAACTACACAACTGTGCGATGCGAAATATTAAAACGTGAATGTTCGCATAATCAAGAAAGTTCATGTTTTACTAAGTTGAACAAGTGCACGCAAGATTTTGGTTTTTTCTTGGACAAACTTTGATCGAGTATCCTGTGATGTTAAATAGGATTTTATAATATGGTTTAATTATTTTTAGATAATGTGTCTTATGCGTATACTAACTAAATTATATATTTTTTATTTTAACTTAAATTGTTGCTGTGGTGAATGAAATTATGTCAAAAAATGGAGCTGGGACATACCACCAAACTTGAATTTAAGGGCATTTTTTTTACCCTGATTATTTATATACACATATATTTAAAAAAACAATGTGGCCCCAATTAAAAGAAGTTACGTAGTTTACTATATAAAAAAATTAGAAACATTCAATCATTTTACACCTCGATTCTCAACGTGGACACGTAAAATTTGCCGATTTGATATTCACCCTTATAACTTTTATAACAGAACATTGATTGTTGAAGGGAACAGCCATAGCCTCAGATGGTTCAGTCGAAAAAAATTTAGGCTTAGATAATGAGGTTTAATTAATTTACTCGAGTTGCAGTAATGATCGATTGTTATGGAAATAGCCGGCAAACCAGCTGTCAATCCTACTGATGGTAAGTGGCTATCGTCGCCCATGGACGTCGCCTGACGTCGGCAAGTCCAAAGGCATCGCTGATGCGTTGCCAGCCAAGAGAGAAAAAAAAGAAAGAAAGAACTGGATCTCAAGTCCCCAGCCGGAACACGACGATTCGTTTGCTGGCTGATTTGAGCAAGAGGGTGATACTCGTAGCTGTCCAGGCGGACCGTATGGAGAAATAATAGCAATTGGATTTTGTACCAGTAACACAAATTCAATCGTATGCTACTTGAGTACAAATATTTTCGTAACGATTGTACGCTCTAATTCTATATCCAAGAGGAATTTCTTTTTTCTTTTTTATCGTCTCCATGTACCCAAAACCAAAATAAAATGTTAGCTAAACATATCCCTCCAAGTTGCTATTTACATTTTTCCAACATTTGCCTACTTTCTCGATTGTAGACAAACGTTTTACCTGGGGAATTTTTCTTTTTCCAGGAAAAGCTTTTATATATTATCGTAAATGAGATCTGTTTTAGGGCTTGTACACAAAACTGCGATGCGACGTCGCATCGCAAAAACCTGCGAGCTCGCACGTCGCGTCGCAAGAACTTGCGAATTGATTCGCATCGCGCATTCCTGCGATGTTACGTCATACTTGTTGACAACACTTCGCACCTTTGGTGGAACAAGGGCTCAACTGCACTTTTGTAATTTTACAGCAGAGCCATTTTAAAGTTTTTTTTTTGCATTCCGAGTCGTATTATTCGTCTTTGTATTACTTCAAAATGTTTGTTCTTTGCATGAGATACGACCCATTTATTTGTGAATATGGCCATGTACTTTGCAGGTGTCAAATATTTTTTTGTTTAATTTTTGTCATTTCACGATTTTTTGTAAGATGTGCCCTTGTTCCACCAAAGGTGCGACTTTTAGTCGGCTCTGAGACAGCGTGTTGGCAAGACGTACACACATCAAATAAAGTTTGAGATCACTTTGAAAATACGAAATCTTTGTTGTTACGTTAAAATGAAACGTTTTTTCTTTTTCTTCTAAGATTCTTCATTTAAAAATCAAATCTTTTAATAACAAATTCATATTTTCGATGAAAATAGTTTCCTTCGGCGTTCATAATAGTAATAAATGGATGAACCCAAAATCTTCTTTGTATCTTTTGCCTGTATCTCCTAAGCAATAACAAAAGTGCACACTTGTTTTTACGATCCATGTCACGACCTAGTTTTCAACGGTCGTCAAAGGAATGGTCACCTTATCGTGGAAGGGACACGCCTTGCCGCACGAAATCGCATCGCAGCAATTCGTGTCGCAACTTTTTGCGTTGCGAATTCGCATCGCGTCAAATCGCAGTTTTGTGTACGGGCTCTTAAGGTTATTAGGGTATTTTATCATGAGTACAAAATCTTTGTAGTTATACATCATTAAATTTTGATTTATAACTACACTAATTGTTTCGCTCTTAATAGAGCTCTATGAAGCCTCTCTAGCTACTCTATCGTCTTGCTTCAGTCTTCAGTTGTTGGGGCTTAAGAAGCATTATTCTCTTTCTTTCTTTTTTCTCTTTTAATTCTTGGCCAGCAAGGCATCGATGATGACTTTTACATTACTGATGGCCATGGACGACGGTACAACTCAACATCAGATACTCCTCATTAGGTACATCAGGTTGACTACTCATTTGATACATAATAATTTTGTTTAAAATGAAGGCAGCTACTATGCAAGAATATTATTTTTCCTTACGACATTTTCGCGTCTTTATTTGTTATGCCCTTTGACTAATAGAGTCATTTTACTTTGGCGTTTTGCATAATATAAGAAGGAGAACAAACTTATTTTCATAAATTGGATTAAATTAAGAGGATTTCTCTGCCATCTACAGAGTTGTTTTAAATATTGGATGTCCAAGACAAAATGCCTTTCAAAGCCAGTAATGTTTAACCGTTAACTAGTACATTCTATCTTCCACCTGTCAGTAATAAGGGTTTCTTAATAATATGTTTCCGTGAGAGTTCGTACAAATCATGGAATTTACTTTCAAGTTTCATTGTTTGACAATGGCATTCTTAGTTTCAATTCATAACATTATCTTGGTGAGAGTAAACAGATTTTTTTTTTGATTGTCACATGTCTTTGGGTAACTAAGAAGTTTTTTAATTTAGAATGTTTTTAATCTTTTGTTTTTTATTGTTTGTATATATATATATTTTTTAGTTACACTTTACCACACCTGTAACATAATTATATTAACTTTTGAAATGTGTGTCTGTTAGTTTACTCTATTATGTTAGATGTGAAAGAACAATGCCCAACTGACATACATAGTTTTATTTCATTTTCAACTTAAGCGTCTTAAAATAAAATAAATTCTAAAAAATACAGCATTAATTTCTGAGCTTAGATATATAAGAATTTTCAGCAGGCACACCCCAGAACCAAAGTATTTTGATATTGAATGTTTTATAACCATAGAAATATTATACATAGAGTACCTGGTACACAACAAAACAACGATGCCGGAAGAATAAGTGATGTCAAGATGACAAGATTTGATCACTAAACGTCAACGTCAATTTTAAAAACGATTCAGAAGTTGCCATTTTACTACTACTGAAAGATTAAATTACTTAAAAGAATTTCATGAGAATGACGAAAATAAATATTTTTAAATATAAAAATAAAAAAGTTCAAGCAGAATGTTACTTTTTATTAAAGATTGCCCGAATTACTCACTTTATACAATATGAAATAATTATAATCAGAAAATATGTACGACTATCAAAATATTTTCTACCATTAAAGGAAAAAAGTATGAAATGGTAACATTTTTACCGCATGAAAATGGACAATATCGACATCATTGTTATTATAATAGTCAATTCATCACTTATTATTAAAATTATTTTACCCTGGGTAATACGGGTATAGATATTCATTTTAAAATACGTAAAAAAATATTGAATTGCTTCGGTGTAACTGACGTTTTAAGACGCTACAAAAACTAAAAATAATTTTTCGGCATTGTTCTTTGTAAATGGCCTTCATTCTCTATTTTGTTACTAGGTTATTACTCAATGTATTAGCTGTAAGTTTTCCAAATATTAAAAAATAAAATAAAAATAAAATAAGTTTCATAACTTTGTCTTTTGTTATGGAGCTATTCTTAATTTAAATATTGTTCCTTCTTTATTATCTCTTCTTTCCTGGCCGGCAACGCATATTTTTATGACGTTATTTTTTTATCTATAATTTTATTAAAGTTTTTTTCTACCTTCATATTTCTCTTTTTTGTTATTTTTTCGTTTTTTTTATTGGAACTTTACCCGGTTCTTCGTAGAGCTCCAGTACGGCGCGTTGCTGGACGGGTGCGGGGGGGAGCTGCCGTCGCTGAGCGCATGCGCGCCCCTCCCCCCGCACCTCGACAAGGCGACCCGCAGGCAACAAAAGGACGCGCGCGCGCACCAAGACAAAATCACACAAGTTAACATACATTTGCAGGGTATTTTTGTTTTTTTTTTCTTGCTTTACATTATAATTTTCTTTTGTTTCTTTTTTATTTCTTCTTTTCATTTATCACACGTCATCAAAATAAATCGTTGCATTTTCCCGATTTAGATAATTTATGTTTACTTTATTAGTTTATTTAATTACATATTTTGTTGTTACAGCTTTGTTCGCCGCAGTTGAACATGGCTACCTTGATAAGGCGAGAAATATTTTGGAGTCCACCGATGTCGACGTCAACAGGTAAAACACTATCTATTATTGTCTTTGTAAACGAATTCAATAAAATTACAAACAAATACTAAAGTGAAAATATTTGTGTCAAATCTTCAAATGAATCATTGCATAAGCAGGCCCTTTTTTTATTTCTTATACTTAATAATTACTATATCTAATAATATATTTTATCGTGTGTTTCAGTGTCAACCCAGACGGCTTGTCGCCCCTGGACGTGGCAGTGTTGGCGTGTAACAGACCACTCGCCAGGATGCTCATGGAGTTCGGGGCTAAGGAGGGGACACAGTGTGAGTTACAAATTTCCTATGTGAACAGCAATTGAAACAGACCAGCACCCTAATTCGCGTAATTTAAGAAGTTCGATTGCAGTGCAGTTGCAGTGACGTTCCGATCAAAATAACACTTTCGGTATTCTCGTAGCTTTCGCGAGCGCTGTCAAACAACGTCAACCAACGTCAACTTGATAGCCGCGTCACTGCAACTTGATTGCAGCGTCACTGCAACTCAATCGATGCGTCTTAGAGTTACGTGAATTAGGGTGCAGCTTCCTTGTGGTATGTGGTGGTGGCTCGTGAAATTCAGTAAGGCCCAAATGAATGCCTGTCGAAAAATAGTGCTGGCCAAAAATAAAACGGCAGACACGCCTTACACTGCAGATCACAGAGTACTTAAACAGGGCAGTCACTGGGTCTTTGACAGTATACTATGCAGGGTACGTAGTGTACCTTAAGTACTCTGTGGACAGTGTAACCGAAACATTCAAAAACCATTTGGCAGTCAAATTTAAAAGGGTGGTAACTAGCCATGCGGGACTCCCTATCGCTATGCATGAGCACCTAACGTGGCGATTGAACTGGGTGGGACTTCGTGGGACGCAGAGCCCAACGACTTCCAACAAAAAGAAGCCATAGCCTCATTCTTTGGTGTACAACCAAGAAGAGAGGTTGATTTAGACGTGATCGGCCTCAAGGATAGATGGAGTGTCTAACAGCTGATCTTCCTTATATAATATAAGAATATTTTTTATATTTGCAGTTAAAAATCCAGAAACCCTCGGAGCACACCTACGGAGACTGACGCGAGAAGCTGAGGTTCGATTGCATGAAGCCACTGGATGTGTTCCTGACAGAGGGTGCAGGGAGGAGGCTTGCACGAGGTGCGTACTATTGAGGCTACAATATTGCGTTGCGTTGACGCGACGAACCGCAAGAATGATGAATAGATAGGTTGTCGTAACGCAATAATTTCTTTGCCTGTAGGATGTACATCATCGTAAGTCATCGGAAATTTCAACGATGCGTTATGCGACATCATACATCATACATGTGTGTAAAGAGTGCCATTCCTAGGCTAGGCAATAGAAGCTAACAGGGGTAGCCCTAAAGACAACATTGGACTTGGACAGCTCTAGGAAGGTATTACTTTTGAGTTCTCGCACCATCTAAAATTTTCGCCTGACAAATCCTAGTGCATGGGTTTGAGTTTGTAAGCGATTTTTGGTAAAATGAGCGTCGACTAAGGGTGCTGAAAGTCCATCTCGCTCTACTAAAGAGTATTTCTAAACAAAATTACTTACTCCTGAATAACAACAAACCTTATCATTGACCTAAGTTACACTTTCTGTTATCACTGCTGTAAATTAAGTAATCCATGCTCCAGAGTTCAAAATTAAATTTGTTTGTCGCGACTTCAACAACATCATTAAGATAATACAAATAACGAAAATAATACTAAACAAACGACGAAAAATAAATAACTAAAATGACAGTTGTCAGGTACGACTTCTATACAAAGCCAATCGGTGATACAGGCTTCTAGAGGCAGATTTTGTATGTATCTAACTAGTGTTTTAACAAACAAAAAGATAACAGAGTTCTTCTTTTCCATCGTATCTTCATATCTGAAGGTCGTCGCTGCTCCGGTAGTCCTTGGTTCCTTGGTTGTCTCCAATGAGACCGATCTTCGACATGTCAGATACACTAACGCCCCAATTTAGAGTCACCAACGGTTACTTTAATCGCTACTTAGTAAAGAATCACCATAAAAATTCTGTACTAAGGAGCGATTTAAGTAACCGTTAGTGACTCTGAGTTAGGGCGTGAGTGATAGACATTTGTACCTCTGTTATCTGGTCAGATCATCTTGTTGGTGACCTTTCACGTGGTCTTTTACCTTCTACTTTGCCAGTACTTATTAGTTTTTTGAGGCAACTATACGAAAGTAACCTCTTTAGGTAAATGGTCGACAGTCTTGTTAATGAAATAAACACTTTTATTTATTTATTTATTTATTTATGGATAACCAACAAGACACACATTAAGTTCACAAAAATACGTCATACAAATATTTTAAGAACTAAATGTTGCCTTAATTATAGGTTACCACGGCATGCATCGTGGACGAAGAATTATAACATTAAAACTATATCTATATATTTTTAATAGCTAAATTATTTAAAATTAAATACCCAAACTTAAATTAAAAAGTTCAATGCTGACTACTGCTTAGAGATTTCTTTACACAAGTTTTAAAAGTTAAAATTTTGTTACTAAATAAGTCAATTTCTGTAGTTTTGGCCAGAGAGTTGTACCGCCGCTGTATTCTGTTAAGAGTAGAGTGATGACCGAGATTACTTTTGGCTGCGCTTAATGCAAACGGTGGCTGATGTTTCGATTGTCTTGGTGTTTTGAACGGCACGTTTAGTTTTATTCTTTTTAGAATATCGGGGCAGTCAATTTCGCCATTTATTAACTTAAACAGAAATACAACGTCAAGAAAATCTCTGCGTTCTTTAAGGCTGATTAATTTGAAATGTTTAAGACGGTCTTGATATGATGGTAACCGTTTCGCCAAGTTACATTGAAAACTTAGGTGCCAAAGAAAACGTTTTTGCACTCTCTCTATACGTTTAACATAAACATCGTAATGAGGATTCCATACAACACTGCAATATTCAAGGTTGCTTCGTATGAAGGTATTAAAAAGTGTTATTTTAGTGGATGGCTTTTTGAAGCTTTTACTATTTCTTAACACGAAGCCTAGCATTTTGAAGCTTTTTGACACCAAGTTATTAATGTGGGAGCTAAATTGTAATTTTTGATCCAACAAAACACCCAGATCCTTTGCGAGATTTATTTTTTGAATGCCTGTGTTGTTTATGTAATAAGATTGACAGTGTATCTCTTTTTTTCGTGTGAATCGAATGTGTTTACATTTTTCTACATTTAAGGTCATATGATTTCTAAGGCACCAGTCATTAAAACGGTTTAAGTCGTCTTGAAGAAGACTACTAGACTGAGGATTGTTTATTTCTTTTACAATCTTTAAGTCATCGGCGTAAAGAAAAACTTTAGAATATTGAAAACAAGAGATAATATCGTTTATAAAAATATTAAAAAATAAAGGGCCTAAATGAGAGCCTTGTGGTACTCCCGATAATACTGGAAATTTTGCAGACTCGTAGCCATTTAGTACTACTTTTGAGGATCTGTTCTTTAGATAAGAAGAACACCACCTATGCAGGTTTCCTCCAATTCCACTGCGAGCTAGCTTATGTAAAAGTATTTGGTGGTCAACTTTATCGAATGCTTTGCTAAAGTCAGTATATATAACATCTGTGCATATTCTTGAGTCCACATTCTCTATCACATACGAAAGAAAAGATACAAGGTTAGTTGCTGTGGATCGTGATTTTATAAAACCATGCTGGGAGGGAGTCAGCAACTGTTTCACTTGCCATGAAATTACAGGAAATAGAAGCGACTCAAATACTTTTCCAAAAACGGGAAGAATGGAAATTGGGCGATAGTTAGCTACAGATGATGCATCACCATTTTTGAAGATTGGGATAACAGAGGCTTCTTTCCAGCGCGTTGGAAATACACCTGACATGAGAGATGCGTTGAAGAGCATAGTAAGAGGTTTGGTTATACCATCAGCACATCGGGAAATAAATAAAGGAGGAATACCATCACTTCCTGCTCCTTTATATATATTTAAACTTTTTAAGGCCTTGTGTACTTGGTCTTCGGTAAGCACAACAATGCTGGTTGTATACCCTGTGTTAAAGTCTGAGAATTCCATATTATGTCTGCTCTGTGAAGTGTTAGTTGAGGGAGGGTTAAAAACTGAAGAAAAACAATCAGCAAACATATTGCAGATTTCGTTGCCATTAGATGATTCCACGTTGTTAAATTTCATAACGGAAGGTAGAGTGCTGCAATTTTTCCTCTTATGCTTAATAAACGACCAAAATAGCTTAGGATTGTGTTTAAATGAAGACTCTAGCTTTGAGAGATAGTTTCGGTAACAACTTTATAATGGACTTAAATCACAGCTTTAAGAAAGATACAGTAGGTGGATTTAAAACTAATACAGCATTTTGTTCCAACCAACCAACGGCGATGAAGAAACATTTTACGTTATTTTTTTACTTTGTGTGTTAGTGGTGTTCTTCTTAATAGTATTGGTTATTGATAGTTTAAGTTAAATATTATATGTGTGTTATTTCCAGATCGTCAGCCGGCGGCCAGGCTGGTATGACGGGGTGCGCGGGGGGAGCCGGCTCCGAGAAAGACAAGCAGGCTCAGCACTGGGAACGGAGAGTTAGGACGCTCAAGTACGTATAGAGAAGCTCTCAAATTGTTCTTTACTGCTATCACTATGCTTTTTATTTGAACTACTTATTCTCTCTTTCTCTCATGACCCTTCTTACATTATGAGCAGTTGGTCTTATCAAAATACAGTACCCGGATGACCAAGGTGTACTCGTTTTTTTTTTGGTAAATTGTGTTTTTTGGAACAATTGATTTTCTTGGTCTAACCTCAAACCAAACACTGATTGGCTAAGTGTTGCTTAACAACGCCATCTACTGAAGTATCTTTAGTGTTGCTACTCGCCAGTAGATGTCAGGAAGAGTTTCATTGCCTGAAAACACGGATAAAACGACATTTTCTAAAAATGAATCCTAGCTAGATCGACTTATTGCCCCCGAAACCCCTTGCATACAAAATTTCATGAAAATCGTTGAAGCCGTTTCCGAGATTTAGAATATATGTATTACCTACAAGAATTGCTAGTTTAAATTTATTAGATACTTTCTATTACCAGGCGTCTCCTAGTCGGCTGGCAGCAAGTCCGCGTGCCCCCCTCCCTCCCCCCGCCGGAGTTGGAGGTGTGCGGCGCGCACAATGTGTCCGTCAGACTGAAGGATGTTCGAACTGCCGCCGCTAGAGACCCGACCATCGTTACCAAGTATAAAGGTAAAGAATACAGTTGGGATGAAGATGGGATAAAGTTGAGATAGGATAGACGGATGTAGTAATTCAGTATGCTTATAAAATTTCAATAATGGCTTCAACCACAGAACACCTAATAATTAGTTAGAAAGGGCATAGCGCGTAATTTGTATGGGAACCACTGTCGCCGTTCCGATCCCCTCCATTTGCTTACTCCTACAAAAATGAACAAATACGCACGAGGGTCGTTATGTGTGCGTGAGAGGCGTGACACTGTAGCTAAGGATTGACTGACGTAAACTTTTATCGGTATTTATTGTCGTAAGGTCGACAGATATGTAAAATAAAGGTAAAATATCATAATTATTGGAAAATAATATAGGAAACTTGCTACGTATGTCAGATTCAGATTCATTTGTTCTTCATCATACTTATTTTATTAAATATACTTATCTTCAAGGCAAGAGTGAATAGGCTTTTGCTAATTTAGTGCGTTTTACCACCCATGACTACATCGCCACTTACCATCAAGCATTAACTTATAAGATATAAAAAATAGGATTAAAAAAATATATAGGTATATAAAAAATAGGATGTAAAATACGTCAATGTTCTTTCAAACTATATTTCAATGCATAAAATATTAAATTTATCTGGCCACATGTACATTATTTAAGAAAGTTGTTTTTTATTATAACTTCGAAAGAATCTATCGAATATCGATGTCATCTTTTACTACGCCCAACGCTAGAGCTACTGCTACGTGATCAATGAACTAATATACTAACGTACATACGTGATACATTACGCGTTCTCATTGATGTGTTAAAAATGACGAGCGCATGAAGCCCGCAATGTATATTTTTTGGGCAAAGAATCATTTGAAGGACATTTTTAAAGATTTAAACTAAAATATCCTAATTTTTTTACTTAACGATGAAAAGAAACGCTTCCTTTGTTTATTTTAAGCATTTCGCTTCTTGTACGGCAAGTAATTACCGTACATGTAGGCATTTATAAGTAATTTAGTCGCAGTATTTCGCAGTACTTTTCTCCGTTGGAGTTCGCGAGTCACTAAACAGCGCGATCGCGTGTTTTTGAGGATTGTGCTCGTTTGCGCCTAATATTGGCGCGCCTGCCACGCCCACAACGCCTTTCTAACTAATTATTAGGTGTTCTGTGGCTTCAACCTTCATGAATGGTTCACTGAGTCTGGGTAGCTTTGAGAACCGGGCTATAAGCACTTCTAAATTTAATAATAAACATACGCCCCAACCCAGAGATACTAACGGTTACTTAAAGATTTAAGAGAGAGAGGAGAGATCTCCTTAGTAAAGAATCACCGTTCAAACTCTGTACTAAGGAGCGATTTAAATAATGGACGTCGATAGTGGCGATAGGTAAATACAATTTCAATAATGAACGTCCGTATTGTATGCATCGATGGTGCCTTTGGTTTTACTGGTATACATAGACGACGGTGACTATATCTACTATAATGAATAATAAACCTGAATACTGTTTCCAGTGGAGTGGGCATCAAGGTCAGACTTCTCCAACGTGTGCGGGTTCCGCGAGGTCCACGCGTCGGGGACAGCCGGCGCGCGAGTGTTGGCAGCGGGGCTCACGCGGGGCCGGCGGTACTTCTTCAGGGCCGCCGCTGGGAACATCAAGGGCTGGGGGCCCTTCACTGTCTCCGTGCCGAGGAGTGTTGTGCCTAGTAGTGAGTTGTGTTGGATAACTATTAGTTAATTTTTAACCGAATTCAAAAAAAGGAGGAAGTTCTCAATTCGACTGTATTTTTTTATGTTTGTTACCTCAGAACTTTAGACTGGGTGAACCGATTTTGATAATTCATTTTTTAATCGAAAGCAGGTGCTTGTCATGTGGTCCCACATAAAGAACGAGATCTGACTAGTAGTTTTTGAGTAATTTTGAAGTCGGTTATTTTTTGTTAGTAAAATTTAGATTATCTGTAAAATATTTAGTTTTACACATTACACTTATACAGGGCCTACATAATACGGACTACGGTAGGAATTCAATTGTAACTCAATTTGTCAGAGAGTTCACATCACGTTATTTATTTTGCTATTCAAATGGATTCATATTAAAGTGGCCTTTCTGCACTTCTCTATAAACTAAATTTCAAACTCTTTAAGCATACCTACATTGTTTCTAAAATAGAATCTAAAGTTTTCCTTTCACGTACTAATAGATGTTATAATACTTACAAAATATGTATACGCACTGCGCAATTCGCATAGATCTAGATCCAATTCATACTGACTGGCTGACGATAACCTCAACCCTAACCTTGAACCAGGTTGGCGTGACGTCTCCTCCCGAGCGTCACGCGGTGAGTCCGGCGGTGCGGCGGCGGCGCTGGAAGCACTGGCCACTGCGGCCGCGGGCGCGCGACATCGGCCGCCAGCACAGCCGCCACGGCTGCCGCGGAAGAAGACTGCCACCATACGACAACTGTTCACTGCTGCTAGCAAGTTCCAGAAGAATCTGAGGAGGTACGATAAAATTACGCTACACACTCATAGCCATACTAGGATACCCTGTGTCGTGGGTGCCATGGACAACACACAAAGACAAGGACCCACACCAAGACCGAGCTGGGAATCGAACTAGGACCCTTGGCAAGGCAATTCGGCATTTTAACCATTGCGCCACACGGGTCTTCATATCGTCAAGATCGGAGAATACTTAATCGTAGTTTTAAGTCCCATAAAGTTTTGGGCGATTTGACAGCCTCCAAAAATGAGGTTACTAAGTAATAAGTAATCATTTTGTGATATTCCGTAATACTTCGTGATTCCTCAATTCCACGAAGCGTGTCTATAATGATCGCAGGTATCAAGTTGTTGATAACTGAAACATAATAAATTGTCTGGAACCCGATAGTGCATGGGTGCATGGCAAGTTGACTATAGGCAACACCGGTTTGGTAAAATTCGGTTAATACACTGGCTAGAACTCAAGTCTCAAGTATGAACACTAATAAACCTATGTTTATCTTAAATCTAAAATTGTGCCTAATCGTAATCCGTTATTTACTTCCAGGGGCGTCTACTTGGCGTGCATACTTTATCATGAAGATAAAGTCCTGGTTACCAGTGAAGAGTTCCTGCCGGTGATCGAGGTTGATGAGACATATCCCGCCTGTATCTACACCGACTTCCATTGGCTGATGAAGGTATTATTATTGTCATTACAACACGCATCCTAGTTTTTAACCGATTTCAAAAAAAGAAGGAGATTCTCAATTCGACTGTAATTTTTTATGTGTGTTACCTCATGACTTATAGTGGGTGTACCACAGAGTCACAGACATATATACCTACCGATTTTGATGATTCTTTTTGTACTCTAAAACTGGTGCGTCATGAGGACGTGGTTCTATTTAAATTTGAGCAAGATTTGACGAGTAGTTTTTGAGTACTCCCTTATTTTGAAATTAATTGTTTTTTGTTAAAATTATCTTTTCCTTATTTTGAAAGTATACATTTATTTTTTGCATTTTCGTTCTTTTATTACTTATATCTTGCGATCCGTATATCTCACGATGATTCGTGTGTTCTGCGTTAGAAATCGACGGTGTATCTGAAATTTAAAAATTAATTAATTTAAATTAATTCATTCATTCATTCAAATTAAAAATTAAGGAATAATGAAAGTGGACGAAGCGAAACAAGTATGTAAGGATCGTAGCAAGTGGAAAGAAGTGGTCTCTGCCTACCCCTACGGGAAAGAGGCGTGATTTATATGTATGTATGTATGTAAATTAAAAATTATACTTAAAGCCAACATTACGTGCACGTGTTTACTCTTTTTGTACATTTGGTTTTTAAAAAACCAAAATTCGAACAAAGGAAAGACAATACGTTAAAATTTGAAAGGCCGATCATAAAATTTTATTATAACTAGGTAACCAGATAAGAAACCGGCTTAGTCGTTATTGGACCTATTCGCAAAATAACCTCGTAGTTCCATTATGAAGGTAGGTACAGTTATTATTCATTTACTTACTACATTTTATTGAACCATAAAATGTAGTAAGTGAATGTCTTATTCTAAAAGCATTATCTCCCAGTAAATCTTTGGTGAGGTTATTACGAATTTAACCGTGTGTAGACATTTTCATGGGTCACTTAATAGGGATAACTATACTAATTACGGTTAAATTTACTCCTTTACTCCCCTTTATTACTACCATCTACTAACACTATTACTATTATTATTTACTATCGATGATACATTTCGTTTTGTTTCATCATGACTGGAATTGCTTGTCAGTCTTGTAGGCTAATAAAATTGTTCCCGCTCAATGTTCCCACATGTAACATTGTGACACAATCGAAAATCGTCACACGTGAAAATCGTCTTGAGTTATAATGTGACACAAAGCTTCAGGGTTAGGGTTATTCGTGCAGGCACAGTCCCTTGTTTAACACTTTGGCACAACGGAAAACAAATTCATCTTGAATCCTAGAGCGACACTATTGTGTTACAAACTTACAAGACAACTTTGTTTCTGTTTAGGTCACACTCAGTAAAATAAGTGACTGATCGGGGTAAATATTATTCTTTAGTAACGCGGTTACATAACAAACAACACGTTTTGTATTATTGATTCAATAGATTTATCTACTATATTCTTAAATTTAATGAATTTAAAGAAAAGGCTTAAGTTCATAAATAATTGTAATGATAAACGTTACGTTTTGGCTCCTGCATACTTAGGTTTATTGCCTGCTAAGAATATGAATGCAAAATACCTAATATTATATCCAAATTATAATTATCATAAGTATATTATTTTTCTAATTTTAAATCTATTTCAATTTAGTAATACTACTTATTCATGGAAAGTTTAAAGTGATTTATAACGAGTCTATATAATTATGTACTAGGTTTAAGTTCTATGGCTTTGTTTAACTTAAAAAAAACTACATAATAGAACCTCAGGTATTGGGCATTACTGATAAGATAAGGATTATTTATTCGAACCAGGTGAAAAGATTTTATTTCTTTTTTTTATTTTACTCAGTAAAACAATTGTTTAGGTTTCGTTTATTGTCCTTTGATCATAAAACTTTTGTAGAATAAGGGTGGGCGTAGGATTAGTTTTATTATTGTTAAACTTAAGTAAGCATCTAAAAATAAATTAGTGTTTTTTCTAATAGGTACATAATATCTTAATGACTGTTCCTATTTGGTATTATTTTGCCGTTTTACTACTTTTAGCTACAGTCTCATCTCATAAATTAAAATAATGCGTTCAATTATGTAGGTACTTTATAAGTACATCAAGATTCAAATTACGAAATAATTTTTCAATTAGGTGCCGTGGTTCTGGAGATCACTTGATATGTACCAAGTAGTATGTAGTCGTGCTCATAAAATTCACCCTCACTCTTTAGAGATACCTATTAGTAATATTCATACTGGTACATTGTGTTAAAAAAACTATAATAATGATAATATTCAAAATAACCAAAAAACATTAAATTGCTGCTACGAACAAATTGATTACTGTTTGTTAACAACAAAAAATACTAATAAATTAAGTTGGGGGTAATCTATGATTAAGGCAAAATGAGACGGCTCAGGCTTTTGACACGGTCTCTATCCCACGACTCTTAATGAAGCTGGAGAATTTAGGCATAAGGGGACAACCCCTAAGTCTTTTTACAGACTACCTGATGACCCGGAAACTGAGGGTCAAAATTGAACACTGGATGAGCGATGAAGCTATCCCTGAATACAGTATTCCGCAGGGTAGTGTAGTCGGTCCCACCCTGTTCCTTACTTACATAAATGACCTTTGTCGCCTAAATCTAGCAGGTGGCAAAATATTTGCCTTTGGCGACGATACTGCCATCTTTTTCAGTGGAAACAGTGGGGAACAAGTGTTTGATTTGGCTCAGAAGGGATTTATTGTAGCAAATCAATGGTTAAGGGATAATCTTCTAACACTCAATGTTGATAAATCAAAATTCATAGCTTTTACCCCAAAACCTAATCTACGTCCTCCCAGCTCGCTCGTGATCAAAGCACATGCATGCCAATTCCCTGTCCCAAACTGTGCCTGTCCATCGCTCCAAAGTGCGGAAAATATAAAATACCTAGGTGTCATCATTCATCGAAACTTAAACTTTAAATCACATATAGACACCCTAGTAGGTAATCAGATTGCGTAAGCTTATAAATATATAAATAAATAACATATTTTAATATGAATACTATTGAAAAAATAGAAACTGGATGAATTTAGTTAATTTATGGACTTAAAATACTTAGTTGGCATCATTGATCATTCATACTTACAGGTATAACAGAAGATAAAATATTATTTGGTACATTTTTTCTTTTTTATTATTATTGTTATATTCAATTCAATTCAAGTCCTTTTGTTGTCAGCTATAGTCATAAATCAATTATTTACATGATGTTAATCCTTCAATAACGGTATTGTTATACTCATTTTCGAGAAATTTAACATCTGCTCGTTAAACAAGAAAAGATGTCGTTGAGGAACAGAGACAGAATATGCAGTAGTGGATAATATAAATGGAACAAGAAAAAACAACCGTAGTTCCGATCCAACTTTCGTAGCACCTGGACGTCTCGCGACTGTCTTGTGTGTCATTTTCGGTTCTCACGCCATTTTGAGTGTTATTCGCCGGATTTCGCAAGTCTGTTTTATAGTCACACGTGGACCGTGGTTGTGTAATACAGTGAAAAATTAAAAATAGTGAAGCAGTGTAAACTGTAATGCATTACTTACAGACTTTGTTACTGGGTTTAATCTTTTTTTAAGTTATATATATAATAATAATAAGTGTTTAATTGTGTTCAAACACCGGTTCAACCACAGTACCGTGATTTTGGGGCCCTTACAATAGACACACCCTACTTACTTAAGGGTGGTGTAACCTGTTTCCTTTGTTCCCAAAGTTTTGGCGCCATCATGACAACCCCTGCCAAAGACATTGACATGCCGAAGAGGTTTTTTGAATTATTACGTTCGCCAGAATTTCCGCATTTTCTAAACAACCTCAGAGATTACATCGACCCAGATAGTAACAGCCCGGATACCAACGACCCTGTACCGTTGCCCAAAGCGAAAAAGGCGAAAGTAGCGACAAAAGAGCCCAAATCCTCTAACCCTAATAAAGGGCCCATCGCACCCCTCACCTCTCCGAAATCAGAAACTTCAGTGACTTCGCAGTCACAAATCCCATCCACTTCAACCAGGGCTGGAGGCTCTAAGACAAAATCTGAAAGAAGGAAGAGAAAATATATATGGAAACCATTTTATTCCACACCGCCATCAAACAGCCCTCCAGTATTTCCCACCTCACAAAAAGCCCCTGAGGCCATGCCCACGGCAATCACCCCTGCCGCACAAGCAAAACAGCATATTGATTTAGCTGCGGACATAAAGTTGGTGTACAGCATCTTAGCAAAAATCGACTTGAATGAGCTATCCGCCTTAGTTTCAAAGATTAAGGCAGCGCGCTCTCCCCAAGATAAATTTAAGGCATATTCCGAACATAGCGATCTATTAGCCACCTTGGCGCTTATGGATTTCGACTAACACTTGCTTAATCATATAATTCACACCTCCACCATACAAGCAAATTACCTACCTGAATGAACAATTTTTATAATTATTACTATTTTCAAGATAAATAATAACAGAAGAAATTGAAAGTCAACAATAACTGACACTGCAGATAATTCAAATGTGTTTTGAATTTGGAACAAAACTCACAATGTAATTCCAATTTGAATAGACGAAGAGAGCCTCGGTACTTCAAAAGCTACAAATAACAAAAGTGTACCTAAAGAAAAAGATTCGTCAAAAGCTTAGAATGTTAAGATAGATATAAAATAGTCTAAGATAAGATAAGCATTGTTTTATATAATGTACATATTAATATATACGTAACGTACATAAACTGAAAAAAACTGAAAAAATCCATAAGGCGTTACCTTGTTTAAAATGACGATGCAGGTTGCCAACGATGATTACCGTAACACCTAAAATCGAGAAAATAATTAAATAGAGACGTGAGTGTTTTGCTAATAATTATGCGTATTATTATGCGAGAAGTGACACTAGATGGTTCCGCGTATGGATTCATCATGGAGCAACTTGGCAACTAAATACTGAACTGAGTAATTTGCGCTGCTAAGAAAAGAAGTAAGTTATTTTAAATGTTTTAAGTTTTTTAGGATATGGAAGCCAAAAAAAACCTAACAGGAAATAACGGAACCCTTATGGAATGAATCACTTCGTTGTCCGTCTGTTAGTCTGTCTATCAAATTCGCTGTTGGCCGGTATTTTTCTATTAGCGAATTTTGATGTACTTATTTTCTGTTTACACGTTTTTTAAGACTAGTAGGTATAGTGGAATGTTGTTGTGGTTTTTATAAGACCACCGCAATAGTATTTTAAGAAACCAAATAATGTTCTAGAAATACCTACCTACCCTATGTACCTGTCTTAAACTGTGATATTAACGCCCCAACTCAGAGTCACTAACAGTTACTTAAATCGCTCCTTAGTAAAGAATCACCATACAAATTCTGTACTAAGGAGCGATTTAAGTAACTGTTAGTGACTCTGAGTTGGCGCGTAAGACTTCAGATATAATTATAACGTTCCTTCTCATTTTACGTGAAACATTCGAGACGGGTCGGATTAATAATATTAATTTGATGCTCATTGTTAATTATTTATTTTATTCAAGTAATTAGTGAACGAATTTTTTGCTAAAATTCTCTTTTATTGTAGAATTGATAAAATCTATAAATATAAATCTAAAACTCGGTGTTATTATGTCAAGGATAAAATATTTCTCCTGCTCAATCATTTAAGTATGAGAAATAAAATAAATTTTCACACAACGTCACACTTGTGTGATGTGTCACACTGTACCTAACTCAAGACCATATCCCATTGTGTCACCCACTTTTACAGAACACATGAAAGTGTGGTTCAGTGGGAGTAACATTTGCCTTTTACTAGATTACTGCTCTTTACCATCGTAAACTACATCACCTACCATCAAGAATTTTAGAAAGAATTACGTTATCTTATAATAATCTAAATTTTATAGTTAATAGTATCAGGCGTTACTTTGCGGAAATCCATTGTTATTAAGTTAGTATTAGTCTACTTTGCAACAATCCGCGTTTAACATGTATGATGGTATATACTTTAAAACATGCGTGGCACCTCCCTCCCTCCCACAACGGAAACATGCACTACAATAATTAAACGTATATACCAACATACATACCAGCACCAACACGTGTTTCGCCCCGAAACGGAGCATCATCAGGGTAAGTTGACTCTACGATGGTTAGTCGGAAAGTGAGCATCGTTCACTGAGCGTGGCGTATTTATACCCAACTCGCCCACTGATTATCTAATGATGTTGTAATAATTAGTAATTAATTAATTATTCAATCAATTAATCAATCGATTAATTAATTAATCAATCAATTAGTGATTCACGCCGGCAGGAACCGGGTCTGACGTAATCTGGTGATGTGTACTGTTGAAAATCCTCAGTAAAGGCGAGTTGGATACATTTATTTGTTCATTCAGCAGTGTAAAACTTGGATTATTATTATGTTTTATTATTTCTAACTGCTCTAGTATACTTAATTTAAAACCCTTATCAGATTTATGTAATATATTATATGTATGGTTACTAGTTAAACTGTGACCTGATTCTATTAGATGTTTAGCGAAATTAGACTTATCCGCATGACCATTCCTGTACGCGGCCATATGTTCCCGGTAACGTGTGTCAAAATTTCTACCAGTTTGACCCACGTACACGCCATTACAATCAGAACAAACAATTTTGTAGACACCAGATTGTTCATGTCTACCTCTTTTATCTTTACCGTTTGTTATAGATTGCAAGGAATTGTTTGTTCTGAATGCAACGAAGATGTTGTTACGACGGAGCGTTTTTGCGATTCGCTCTGAAATTGGACCAAGGTAGGTTAAACTAGAACGATATTTATTTGGTGTTATGTCGTTGGGAGCCGCGTACAAGAGATCACGCACCATTAAGCCTCTCCTCTTATGGATGAGAGTATCCACCATCTCCCTACCATACCCATTGGCAACAGCAATGTGATAGATGGTATTTAATTCTTTTTGATAGTTCTGAGGTGATAATGGAACACACATTAATCTGTTAACATAGCAGTGAAATGCTGCCATTTTATGTTGCCATGGGTGGCAGGAAGATGCCGGAATGACCGCATCCGTATATGTTGGTTTGCGGAAAATTCCAAAGTCATGTCTATTGTTTTGCCGAGTAATGGTAAGATCTAAAAAGTTCAATGAACAATTAACTTCAACTTCAAGTTTGAATTTAATTTTGGGATGGATTTTATTTAACTTATTTACGAAAACGTCCAGTTGTCTGTCTGTCCCCGTCCAGCACATACACACAGACATAATTATGTGCTGGACGGGGACAGACAGACAACTGGACGTTTTCGTAAATAAGTTAAATAAAATCCATCCCAAAATTAAATTCAAACTTGAAGTTGAAGTTAATTGTTCATTGAACTTTTTAGATCTTACCATTACTCGGCAAAACAATAGACATGACTTTGGAATTTTCCGCAAACCAACATATACGGATGCGGTCATTCCGGCATCTTCCTGCCACCCATGGCAACATAAAATGGCAGCATTTCACTGCTATGTTAACAGATTAATGTGTGTTCCATTATCACCTCAGAACTATCAAAAAGAATTAAATACCATCTATCACATTGCTGTTGCCAATGGGTATGGTAGGGAGATGGTGGATACTCTCATCCATAAGAGGAGAGGCTTAATGGTGCGTGATCTCTTGTACGCGGCTCCCAACGACATAACACCAAATAAATATCGTTCTAGTTTAACCTACCTTGGTCCAATTTCAGAGCGAATCGCAAAAACGCTCCGTCGTAACAACATCTTCGTTGCATTCAGAACAAACAATTCCTTGCAATCTATAA
Organism: Thymelicus sylvestris; assembly: GCA_911387775.1. Classification (NCBI taxonomy): domain Eukaryota; kingdom Metazoa; phylum Arthropoda; class Insecta; order Lepidoptera; family Hesperiidae; genus Thymelicus; species Thymelicus sylvestris. The sequence goes on from OU426895.1 coordinate 13,990,941, forward strand.
CAAACGGTAAAGATAAAAGAGGTAGACATGAACAATCTGGTGTCTACAAAATTGTTTGTTCTGATTGTAATGGCGTGTACGTGGGTCAAACTGGTAGAAATTTTGACACACGTTACCGGGAACATATGGCCGCGTACAGGAATGGTCATGCGGATAAGTCTAATTTCGCTAAACATCTAATAGAATCAGGTCACAGTTTAACTAGTAACCATACATATAATATATTACATAAATCTGATAAGGGTTTTAAATTAAGTATACTAGAGCAGTTAGAAATAATAAAACATAATAATAATCCAAGTTTTACACTGCTGAATGAACAAATAAATGTATCCAACTCGCCTTTACTGAGGATTTTCAACAGTACTCGTACACATCACCAGATTACGTCAGACCCGGTTCCTGCCGGCGTGAATCACTAATTGATTGATTAATTAATTAATCGATTGATTAATTGATTGAATAATTAATTAATTACTAATTATTACAACATCATTAGATAATCAGTGGGCGAGTTGGGTATAAATACGCCACGCTCAGTGAACGATGCTCACTTTCCGACTAACCATCGTAGAGTCAACTTACCCTGATGATGCTCCGTTTCGGGGCGAAACACGTGTTGGTGCTGGTATGTATGTTGGTATATACGTTTTATTATTGTAGTGCATGTTTCCGTTGTGGGAGGGAGGGAGGTGCCACGCATGTTTTAAAGTATATACCATCATACATGTTAAACGCGGATTGTTGCAAAGTAGACTAATACTAACTTAATCTAAATTTTACTAACAAGAAATAACCAACTTCAAAGTTACTCAAAAACGACTTGTCAGATCTCGTTCAGATTTATGTGGGAACAAATGACAAGCACCTGCTTTTGATTAAAAAAAGAATCATCAAAATCGGTTCGCCCAGTCAAAAGTTCTGAGGTAACAAACATAAAAAAAATACAGTCGAATTGAGAACCTCCTCCTTTTTTTGAAGTCGGTTAAAAAGTAAAAAGCAAGCTAAAGTACCTAAAAAGTTCCCTTGAGTCACACTCCCATGTAACTCATAAGATAAAAAGAAAGATTTTAAAATTTTCTCTGTTTTGTTATTACCAGGTATCGTGTTCCTGGGACGATGTGAAGACACTCAGGTCGGATATGGAGAAACACACGTCTTCTTCGATCCATTTTAGACTGAAGCTACTGACTGCTGCCGCGCAGATGCAATCCGCTTTGTGTATACAAGATCTAGGTAAGTATTATTTAACATGATCGATACACTGTCGTTAAAAAATAAAATTAGTTAACTAGATTTGATTGTACTAAATTAGTGCAACGATCAACGATGCGAAGCGGATACGAATAATGATGGCACAGGCAATTTTTCAATCTGGCAATCGTAAACTTTAATCATATTTATCTCATCCATTTATTGATGGAGTAAATTTTTTTTTTCGGTGATTTATAAGCTTTGATCTTTATTTTAATTTTCAATATCTATCTAACAGCCCTGTAAAGTTCACTACTGGACATAGGCCTCTCCTAATCGGCGCCGACCGGTACTGGCATCTCTGAATCTTTCGCTTTCTCGCTGTTTTCTTTACGTCGTCGTCTTGGGTCGGGGGCGACCTGTGCTCCTTTTATATTTCATATTTTAAATCATGTTAAATATTGAATCGTTAGGCCAGCTATACCACAAGCCGCTGCGAGACGCGCACGGCACGGTGGTGTTATCGTGCGTCAACAGCGTGCGGTCGGTGAAGGCGGTGTCGGCGCTCAACTCGCGCTGGGCGCCCGTCGCGCGGCTGCGGCGGCGCGTGCTGAGTGAGGACAACACCATGGGGGAACTGCTCATGGCGTCCGTGCATGAGCAGATCGCTTATCATCAGGTGAGGCTTGGTTGGAGAGAGATGGCGACCTCTCTAAGTTAGGGACGCCAAAGTCGAGATTGGAGAGTTTTTGAAGTGAAAACTTCTTTAGTACGGGGGTGATTTGAAATTCGATGAAACGAAACTGTCCAGTAAAAAGAGAGAGACACATAAATTATAAGTGAGATAGGAAGCATTGTACAGGGGTCGGGTGAGGGGAGGAGAGTAGAGGGGGAAGGGGAGAGGAGGGGAGGGGAGGGGAGAGGAGGGGAGGGCAGGGAGGGGAGAGAGAAAATTTTACATTCGTCTTTTTATCTTGAAAACAAAATTTTTGAAGGTTTCACTTCTACTACGTGTGAATTGCACACATTTTAATTTTGGATGGATATCCCCTATATCAAGCATATTATTGATTGATATGCATGATGAACGGTGCGTCTTTAAAACCGCTCCTTGATCCTGCGCTGCCTGCTCTCAAATTCAAGTTTATTTCATCGTTAACTGTTACCTTTCCAGGTATCGCGTGTGCAACTGCCCCGTGGGCTGTACCTGGGATACTTGAAGCTGCAGTCGTCAGTAGAAGTGGTCCGGATCGTGGCTCCCGCGGGCACTCCCAACGTCCCGCCGCACACCAGGGTCAGAGATAACCCACATGTCTCTGCGTAAGGACATTTATTACTTTACGTATTAAATTGGCTGTGGCTCATTCTCGTAATCAGCGTGAAAATAAAAAGGGCAATAGAAGAAAGTTATCACAGGTTGATACCATATTGATTAACTATTTAATATCATCAGGAAATTGTTGAAATGTGTATGAACTAATCCATGTATATTTTGTCATTGACTTGCTCTCTTTATAAAAATAACGTACGTTCATTACAAAACTTGATAACATTAGCATAATAGAGTATAGATTGCAGTGTAAAATTCAGTTATAAAATGTTATTCTTTGTTTATTTACAGAGAAGAATGGGAGTATTTAAAACTGCAATCAGGAAAGTCTTCAGAAGAAACGCCAATTCCTAACATCGTCGCAATGAACACGAACAGCGAAAAGCCATCAGAATCTCAAGAAATGTTCCTAGACCAGATCGCCTCAGCGGCACGTAGATTGTTCAAAGAAATGGAGATACCTATCGACAGCGTCATCGCCCACCGAATATATGATCTCGAGGTCATAGAGCTCAATAACGATGTCAGTTTTGTCATGATATGTCCACCGGCCGAACAGGCGTGTTCCGTTCCTGGTCAGAAGGAAATACTCCTCCAAAAAGGTGATCTTCTCAGTCTCCCCATCCAAGCGTTCGAAATGATCCACCTCCTAACTTACCACACGAATATACTGAACAAATACTCCAAACTCAGCTGCGTCCTAGAATTAGATGTGGCGCTGGCCGCCCACTCCCATAGGGAAGCATTCTCCTGCACCGAGCTTCAAACTGCCAAAGAAAGATTGACTAAACTAGAAGATCTGCAGAACAATCTCAATCTGGTATGGAAAGCTGAAAGATGGCTCATGGATCTCATAGGATTTGCGAGGGACAAAGATAAATTGGGACTGACTTCCGGAATATTATTGAAACACATTCTAGATAAAACTCCTTCGCAGACTTCCGTCGATGGAACCGATGGTGAAAGCTGCGAGAGAGATGGCAATTTAAAAATTGATTTACTACAAATCCCATCGCGAGATGGTAAAATAACGAAAACATCTCCTGGCAGAGGATCCTGGCCGGGGCCGGCGGGCAATGGCAATCACACCAGCTTACACCCTGAATTCAGCAAATCGGAACAACAACTCAGCCTAGCTCCGAGACAAACATCAGTCTCCACGCTCAATTTAAGTACCTCGCAGTTCTTAAACTCGGATTTAAATAAGTATCAGAGAAAAGGCAGCGGCGATTCCCAGTTCACTCACTCCAGTGCTATTAGCAACAACTACTTAAGTAGCAACTCTCAATTTGATATCAAATCTTCGGGATCCCACGCGAGTATCGGCAGTAACCGGCTACCTCCATCCCGTAGTGAGGACACCCTGGTGATCCAAAATGAAAATGTCCAGCCAAAGCCGAAACCTAACGGTGCTAACAACGCAAGCTTGTCCACCTCCTCTAGTCCACTGCTCACAGTCAAGGGATACTATCCTGGAAGCATGATAAGCGTCCGAACGATGAAGGCTAACGTGTCCGAATCCGCCCAGAGTCTGTCCAGCGACTCAGAGAGTCAAAGTTGTCCGGTAACGGCGACAGTTCCTTTGAAAATCCGTCCTCAAGTGAATCATCGGACGCCGTGCAACGTCACCGCTTCTAAGAGCATGACGAACGTGAAGACAGCTGATGTGGACTTCACGGATACGGGTCAAGAGTTGTTCCAGAAACCGAGCATGTGCGTCAAGCGGCAACCGCTGTTGGAGGCGCAGGAGGACTCGGAGTACCACAACAAGGTCCCTAAGACTGAGGAGAGGAGCAGCAGTGAGGAGCGAAAGGTGAAACCGGCGCTAGAAAAACGAACTCCGGATCAAGCGGGAATATTGCAGGTATTATTACTATTATTTAATACGCTTCTTGAGTAAATAGGAGAACTGTTTACATTCCGATATTTGCGTTACAATGTGCGTTGAATATCTTGGAATTGATATCGAATCATTGAACCCCTTTCAATGGCCATACTAATGCTTTTTTTTTCGACATAATAATATGAAACACAACTGCGGCCTAATAAACGTACTAACTTAGCGGCTAGCGCCCCTGAGTGAGTCGTGTTCCGGCGCTCGAAAGTTAGTGAATACTGTTAAGAACTTAATTCATTTATTACTTATTTGTAATTATTTGTCGGTTCAGGTATTCGCTGCTTACGAAACCGGCTTGGCGGCGGGGACGTCTCTCAAGCTGCACGTGACGCCGCGCACGTCCGCGCGGGAGGTCATCGACCTCGTCGTCAAACAACTCAACATGGCCGCCGTCCTCAAAGGCAAGGCGGGCCCCGTGTACGGACCTGAGAAACTCCAAGATTTCTGCCTAGTGGCCGTCATCGGCGCCAGAGAACGATGCCTCCGAGATGACTTCAGGCCCCTCCAGTTACAAAATCCTTGGAGAAAAGGAAGATTGTACGTTAGACTCAAACATGACGTTTTAGCCGCCCTCCAACATTCTGCCAAGCAGCCGGCTTTCATTTGAACGTCCAAATCCTCATTTAATGAAGACTTGAAAACCTTCAGGATTTTTGTAAGGAAATATCGAATGAATTTTTAACGATGCGATACTTGGACAGAATAAAAGTAATAGTTTAATTTTTTGGTGCCAATTCTTATTTGTCGATGCTTTAAAGTTGATAAGTAACAGTTGTGAGTAATTATAGAGAGTTTAACACAGTATGGTGCTTCTCTTGTAAAATACGTCGCTTCATATTTTCTATCTTCATTCTTTGTAGACTGTTATAAATTATCGCTTCTCTATTAATAGCTTTTTCTGTCTATATTGTAAATAGATTTAGCGTACATAATTAATATTCTGTATGGTTGAACTTAGAAACGAAACAAAGAGACGATTTAATTATAACAATAATAACTAAACGGCATGGTTTTATCCAAATAATTTATTTAAACCTCATTTGAAATTTTGAAAATAATGCGAAACATGGCGAAATATCTCCAAAGACGTCACATCCGTAAGGCAGTGTTGTTTTTTTCACTTCGAATGGAAAGATGCTGTTGGTCTTTACAGCTTCACACGGACAGAATATGTAACCTTGACAAATTATAGTATCAATTTAGACTGTAACTAAAGCATTGAAAAATATTAAAATGTTTTATTTTTCCTCTAATTAGCTCACATAAATAAGTTAATAAATCAAAGGCTGTATACGTATTAAGTATAACACATTTAATTTACATTTGTTAACTGTCAAGAGTGAAAAGGAAAACACTTTTTTTTTAATAAAATGTAAACTACGTAAATTAGTTTGTTGTCTTGATTTAAACATTTGCACCAATTAAAATATAATAATACTTTAACAAAGCCTATTAATAACAGCCAGTGACAAACCATTTAAATTTGAAACATTAATTATGTTATTGAAAACTGCATGTAAAGCCCACCCAATGCATACGTAACGGGCTTTTCCCGGCCGGCGATGTTTTTCCCGTCCCGTACGGGCCACGTTCCGAACGGGATTCTGCTGCGTATGCACTATCGTGTGCATTTTCTATGAATCGATGTTTCCAAAACTTCACGTCCCGTCCCGTACGGGAAAAAGAAAAACCCCGTTTTATTACAGCTATAACAGTAGGTACTTTATTGCTGTTTTAATACTGTTTTTATTTATTTGTAACTGTTCCGATTTTAACTCGTATCTTTTTTTAGCAAGTAGGTAATTGTTTAATCGAAGAAATTAATAAGGTACAGAACAAATACTTGTACTTAAAAAGGAATATTAACGCTGCGCTTGTCCGTCCCATTTTAACAATGTCAGGACAATTTTATTAATCAAAAAAATGAATGAACCATAATAATCATATCTAAGGAACACAGGGTTAAAAGTAAAGAAAAAATATCTGATTGATAAGTCTGTTTTCCGATTATGATTATTTTTCCACAAGTAACGAATTCTTTAAGATTTTTCCATCTGTAACTTACATAGAATTAGAATGTGTGGAATGGGTTATAAATCCAATTTTAATAGTATTTTGAGGTAAACTGTGTATTAAAAATTCATAGATAGGGCAACGAGCGTAACTTAGTTTTAAGTAAAATAATTTATACATATTAATTTTATTAATACGTATAATATAATTGTATTTTCGTTCTTCCAAAGAGAACTAACAGCATGAACTGAATCAGCTGTTATTTTTTTATTTACCCCAAACTTTTATACTTTTCTGAATGAGAAAATATAACAAACTATATTATAATATTAACTGAAACAAGCCACAAGAGGGCTAATTTTAAGAATGGACGATTTTATAACATTCTTACAGCGTGCAAAATATAATATAGGTACCTGTTACGTAAATCCCTTAATCTTTGATTGAAATAAACATACTTAGCGATAACTCTAATTAATATAGCTACCTACGCATAAAATAATGATGAAAATATTTTTCATTTAATATATATTTTAAAAATGCAAAAAACTTTATTGTTATCCTTATCTAAAAGTAAATGTAGGTACCTACCTAATCCTGTTTAGATACATTCAAATTATGTTTATTGATTTAAAATATTTTTTCTTTACTCACAAGTTTTATTAAATCAAGACATTACACTTTTTTATAATTAAAACGGGTAAAATCCTATTATTATAATTTCAATAGCATATTTTTTATTTATTTGCGTAAACCTGCACACGTTTTTAATGTACCAATATAATATAGAATTAATACTCATATTTTTTGTATACTTTTTTTAATTCAAAGAAATTATAGGTGTATATTTTGTAGTTAGTGTACAAAATATGTAAAATTAGTGTAATCAATCTATATTATGCTATATTCTATAGAAATTATCAATGATTCGAGCCATACTTAGACAGATTGCAATTATTATTATAAAGCCTAACTAAATGTCTTATGATCACAAATATGTGTTTTATTTTAGATTATTTTAATAATGATGTGTTCACCCTTATTTGCGGTGTTGTACATTAGATTTTAGAATGAGAATATAATATTATGAAGTGAAGCACAAATAAATGTATTTCAAATCATTTATTTCTTTTATTAAATCCATCCATCCATCCATCAGAGTTTAGAGGTCCACTGCTGGACATAAGCCTCCCCTAATATACGATAATAAAAAAAAATTAATAGGTACTTATTAATTTTATTATTCTGAATGTTTTTTGAAACTCAAAGATGCTTTATTGTGTACCATGTCCGACACCTGCGAGAGATTTAAAGGCGAAATCTGGTTTCAACTATTCCAGAATAGCGTGATGACATCCAGTGTTCAAATCCAACAAAGTGTCCAAATATAAGGGGCGGAAGGAATGGAACCAGTGGGACCGCAGACGTCTCAGACGGTCGCAGTAGCTAGCGGATTTATGTTTGATGTGTCCCTAGGCCCCATAAGATATGCCGCCCTTTTTTAAGTACTCTGTGGCCCTTTTTGCTCTCTGAGGAGGTAATTATCGAAATGAAATATGCAATTTTTAAAATTTAAATTATTAATAATTATGTATAAAATGTTAACTTAAAAAGGTTTTTTGTTAGTTGTTATATTGGATTAATGTGAAAAATTTGTCTGCAAATATGCCTTGTCTAAAATAGTTACGGTAGTTTTTGACACCGTAATTACATCGTTACGGTAGACGGTAAATTGGAGCTGTATGTACGGTAGATCTACCGTAATAATGTAGTACCTGGCAACACCGTGGAAGATAATTCACCTTGTACAGTCCGTTCAAAGTTATTTTACCTCTGGCTATTAAATTGACTAACCTTAGTTAGCTGTGTGTTTTCATATTTAGTTTGTACGATTCCCTTACATGAAATATTTCATGTTAAAGTGGATGTCAACTTTTAAATCAGTTAATAGATTTCCTAAAGTTGGAATCTCTTTTCTGACTGTGTACATTTCATGTATTTCATTTCTGATTGCACACAGATCAAAATCTTCTAACTTTATCTTCTTTTGTTGATTTCGTTTTTTCAAGGTGAAAATATTTTTTGGGATGTAGAAGCAGCAACTTTGCCTTCCTTGGTAATGGTGCTGACAGTTTTTTCAGATATACCTACCTGAAATGAAATTCTTATTTCAGGTATATCCGTGAACACCGTTACATTAAAAGCAAAACAAAAGAAATGCATAACTAAATTATTTGGATCGATACAAAATTCAATTCAATTCTATGGTCAACTGAAATTTATCTCGATACAAAACCATGACGAGCTATTTTTTAATAAGCCATAACCGCATACATCATTTTAGTTGGACACTACTACGAGGAAAAAATAATAATAGGTAACCACGGACCTAAAAAAAATAAAAAAATATTTTTTTTAGGTCCGTGTAGGTAACACTATTTTCCTACCTGTCATGGCCGCTACCCGTCAACAAACATTGTTAATGGGATTAGAGCATAGACTTAAATATATAGACACGCTGTACCATACAAAATTCGTGTCTCATTCGCCAGCCACAGAGTACTCAATCACAGAGTCACTATGCGCCTGCCTATGGTGCCGGCACCCTGTTCCGTAGTGATTAAGTACTCTGTGTTCGTTCTGTCAAGTTTGGTTAAAGATGGCGGTATTAAATATTTGACACTAAATAATTTTTAAAAATGTTAATAAAAATATAGTTACATAACAATTATGATTAAATAAAGTTCAAACGTAAATAATGAGAACGTTTTAAATGTGCACAATATAAAATAATAAGTGTTCTTGAACAGTCGGAGTTTAAGGTGACAGCTACTTGCTCGCAACAGACTAAACTGAGGTGAACCCAATTGGGGTAACCTCAGGTGAACAAACTGTAAGTACTGAACAGCGTGTCCATATATTTAAGTCCATGGATTAGAGGGATATTTTCAGCTTTTTCCTTTTTACAAAAATTACGCATTGATAGAACATTTTTTCTACCACTACTTTTTATCCTTTTTGGCATGATAGAAGTTAAAAATTATTTACAAAAGAAAAATCCAAGAATATTGACAGCAGGTAATGCCAATCTAGTGGGAAGGTACAATGACAGGTGTCAGAGGTAAAATAACTTTGAACGCACTGTACATCTATGAAGTCTTAACATTAATTTATCTGTGTTCAGCTTTGATTATAGAAAAAGAGAGGATAAGAACTAAGGTCACGTGATCTGAAGCCAAAACTTTCTCAAATATGGCGTCAACTCCGCCCACAAAATAGCGTTGTATGATTCACATATCGATATAATATTTTAAGAAAAAAATATATGATGATATGAATCTTTGATCATTTAGTTTAAAAAACACAAGAGTTCTAAATCAAATATAGTGTTAAAGAGTGAGATATTATTTATATGATGTTCCTACTACATACCACATTGTTTTAAAAAACCTTAAGTAACTTTTTTAATATAGTTAATAGTATCAGGCGTTACTTTGCGGAAATCCATTGTTATTAAGTTAGTATTAGTCTACTTTGCAACAATCCGCGTTTAACATGTATGATGGTATATACTTTAAAACATGCGTGGCACCTCCCTCCCTCCCACAACGGAAACATGCACTACAATAATTTAACGTATATACCAACATACACACAATATATATACACAAAGATCGCTGGAGGGTTTGGCCGTGGATGCAGAGATGGCAGTGTTAAGTAACAAGGGTAATAATAACATGGCTAAATACTTGGTTGCGCATCAGATAGAGTCTGCTGCACAGCCATCTCGATCCATTGCCAACAAGGAGGTTGCTGTGTTAAAATCTATTCAACAACGTATCGTTGATAATAATCTAGTTGTCACAAAAGCCGACAAAGGTAACACCATTGTGGTAATGGATCGAGACTCATATAATAATAAAGTTAACGACATAATACTAAGCGAGGATTTTATAAGATTAAATACAGATCCAACCAATAAATATACTGCTCAGTTGAAGTTAGCTGTCAAAAACACCCCATACGTTTTTCCGAACCCACCACATTCAATGATCCCTATGAATCCTCGCGCTCCTCTTCTTTACGGTTTGCCAAAAATTCACAAAGATAACATACCAATACGTCCAGTTGTCTCTTATGTGGGGGCTCCAGCATATAATTTGGCTCGTCGACTTAATACCATAATAAAATCAAAAACATCTTTTTCATCCACTTTTGGCTTAAAAAATAGCCTCCATTTAATCAAAAATATAAAGGATATAATACTACCCCACAAATCAAAACTAGTCTCACTTGACGTCGACAGTTTATTTACTAATGTTCCTCGAACAGAGTCTTTAATTATACTATCCCAACTTTTTGAAAGATCAAAATTACTTCCCGGAGAAAAGGATGATCTCTTAAGGCTCACTTCATTATGTTTAGATCAAAACTATTTCCGATTTAATAATCAATATTTTTCTCAAAAAGAAGGCCTCGCAATGGGGTCTCCATTAAGCCCATTAATTGCTGAGATTTTTATGGACCACTACGAAAATAAGAATATTATAGGCCATAAACATATATTTTATTACTATAGGTATGTTGATGACATAATTATGTGCTGGACGGGGACAGACAGACAACTGGACGTTTTCGTAAATAAGTTAAATAAAATCCATCCCAAAATTAAATTCAAACTTGAAGTTGAAGTTAATTGTTCATTGAACTTTTTAGATCTTACCATTACTCGGCAAAACAATAGACATGACTTTGGAATTTTCCGCAAACCAACATATACGGATGCGGTCATTCCGGCATCTTCCTGCCACCCATGGCAACATAAAATGGCAGCATTTCACTGCTATGTTAACAGATTAATGTGTGTTCCATTATCACCTCAGAACTATCAAAAAGAATTAAATACCATCTATCACATTGCTGTTGCCAATGGGTATGGTAGGGAGATGGTGGATACTCTCATCCATAAGAGGAGAGGCTTAATGGTGCGTGATCTCTTGTACGCGGCTCCCAACGACATAACACCAAATAAATATCGTTCTAGTTTAACCTACCTTGGTCCAATTTCAGAGCGAATCGCAAAAACGCTCCGTCGTAACAACATCTTCGTTGCATTCAGAACAAACAATTCCTTGCAATCTATAACAAACGGTAAAGATAAAAGAGGTAGACATGAACAATCTGGTGTCTACAAAATTGTTTGTTCTGATTGTAATGGCGTGTACGTGGGTCAAACTGGTAGAAATTTTGACACACGTTACCGGGAACATATGGCCGCGTACAGGAATGGTCACGCGGATAAGTCTAATTTCGCTAAACATCTAATAGAATCAGGTCACAGTTTAACTAGTAACCATACATATAATATATTACATAAATCTGATAAGGGTTTTAAATTAAGTATACTAGAGCAGTTAGAAATAATAAAACATAATAATAATCCAAGTTTTACACTGCTGAATGAACAAATAAATGTATCCAACTCGCCTTTACTGAGGATTTTCAACAGTACACATCACCAGATTACGTCAGACCCGGTTCCTGCCGGCGTGAATCACTAATTGATTGATTAATTAATCGATTGATTAATTGATTGAATAATTAATTAATTACTAATTATTACAACATCATTAGATAATCAGTGGGCGAGTTGGGTATAAATACGCCACGCTCAGTGAACGATGCTCACTTTCCGACTAACCATCGTAGAGTCAACTTACCCTGATGATGCTCCGTTTCGGGGCGAAACACGTGTTGGTGCTGGTATGTATGTTGGTATATACGTTAAATTATTGTAGTGCATGTTTCCGTTGTGGGAGGGAGGGAGGTGCCACGCATGTTTTAAAGTATATACCATCATACATGTTAAACGCGGATTGTTGCAAAGTAGACTAATACTAACTTAATAACTTTTTTAATATTTAATTATACAATATTTTGAATAAAATTAAATCTAATATAAAATTTAATATAAAACGATTAACCTTTAATATTGGCTTAAAGATATATATATCTTTATTTAGAAACCCACTGAATTAAGCTTGTCGATAGTTTGTCAATAGTCGATAGAACGATATTTAAAATATTTTATTCGATTATGAATCGATACAAAACATCGTATTAAATTATACGTATAAAATATAAATAATATATAAAATAAGTATGTGTCATGTTTTATTTATTAACATATTTCTTTCTTTTTTTCTCGTTCTTGGCTGACAACGCTTTGGTCGCTGATATTCATTGGCCGCGATACCCACTTACAGGTATATTTAATTATATGAATCGATATTTGGACTATTATTTATATTGGGATATTCATGACGAACCGGAGTATCGATACATAAAACACCCGGATTAAACATTCCTATTTAAAAATTTACTTTCTTCTTTTTCTCTCTTTCTTGACCGGCAACGCATCAGTGATGCTTTTGTTGTTGCTGATATCCATGGGCGACGATAGCCACTCACCATCAGGTGGATCGTCAGCTCGTTTGCCGACTATTTCCAGTTAAAAAATTCATTCGATACCTGGATCGATACACTGCGATACGATTCAATTATCGACCTAGAGTATCGATACAAGGCACCTGGATCGAACATCCCTAGAAGCAATCCTTATCTTAAAATGGCGTCCGAAAACAGGCTTCAAGGCGGAGCTTAGATAGATTTCTTTAAAATGTTGCCAGAAAATAGAAATATGCTATATGTATTGTACTCTTTCTTTAAGTATATATTGTGGCGTGTAAGAACAGGACAGATGTATTTTTGGTATTTCGGGTCATATCTGCATAATATATGTATAATGAAAAAATGTATATGCAATTTAGGGCATATCCTCTACTTTTTCTTTAATCAATGGTGTTCAGTCATGAAGTAATATTGACAGTTGACACTTGACATGACATCTAAAATCATTGCACAGTGCTGCCAATGCTATGGCAATTTCCGTGTTCTACGGCTTTCCGGCCAAAAAATCACAAAACCCACTGCCTACGGGCTACGGCTGGAACCCTATTGCCGTAGCAAATTCTACGGCTTTTCCCAAATTGTACGGTCTTTTTTTCCCATATTTAACGAATGTTAAAACCCTTAAAACAGCGCCACTAGGCTAATTTTGATGTTAATCTAGGCTAATGAAAAGTGTTCCTTGTTTTGTGGACATTAAATTCACTGCCGATGACCTTTTTTTTGGTCCGAGCAGTAGCGTAGCGTAGGGGGGGGGGGGCGGGGCGGCACATGAAGAGGGGGTGGCAAGCCACTCGATTTTTAACTAATAAAAAAATATAATTTTATTTAAATTTTTATGTAAATTGTGCTATGAAAAAAACAAGAAAAGTGCATTTCTAGTGAATAAAAAAAATATTTTAAATAATATGGGAACGGCAAAGATCATTGGGGGGTGGCAAATTTTCGCTCGGACCCGGGCAGCGGGAGCCCACGCTACGCCACTGGGTCCGAGCGCTGAACCGATGGTATATATTGGCATAATTGGATAGATTCTTAAATTGGCAGCTCTGGGCACGGCCCACAGTTGATCTTTTCCCATATAAACACGGCTTTTTTATCTAATGTACACGGCCTTCCAAAATTTTTCATTGGCAACACTGACATGACACCTCAGCATCAGTGTTGCCAGATGGGGCTATTAAGCGCCAATGGGGCTATCTCCGTTACCAAAAGGCTATCATATTTTATCCGTTGGTTACACGTAGCCGATCGGCTATATTCAGTATACAGTGCACCCAACATATCTGTGAACTGACGGAGGGCGCTGTCGGACGCATTGGACCAATCACTGGACGCAATTCGAGACGTAGTAAATGTCAATGAATGAACACAAAGAACTTATGAATGGGGCGGCATTAGTTCCAATTTTCGCCATTTCGGACTAAAAAAAAAGGTCATTGGGCTTGGCTTTCTCAACAAAGTGACATGAAATTTACTTCCAATGACCTTTTTTTTTAAGCTCCTATACTTCGAACCATGGGCGTAGCCAGGGGGGGGGGTTTCGGGGGTTCAAACCCCCCCCGAAAAGTTAAGGACTAACATTTTTATGTGCTAATAAAGCCTTAAAAAACATTTTTCTACACGTCGTTCCGAATCGAATGAGCTATCGCACATATTTTTAGGAGCTTTATTTCTATTAAACACGTTTTTGAACTTTTTGACTAAACTAAGAAATTAATAGATGGCACTACATACGTCGCGGCGTCGTGAGAAAAAATAAAGTCTCAATTTTCTTTAGGGTTATTTTATGTACTTTTAGTCGTTGTATTTTCTTGACACCCCCCCCCCCCCCCCCCCCGAAACTTGAACCCCCCCCGAAACTAAAACCTGGCTACGCCCATGCTTCGAACCCTACATGGGGCTATCTCGGGGCTACACATGTGCACTCCGGCAAGGCTATTCGACAAAAAAATATCTGGCAACACTGCTCAGCATTGTCAATTGTCAAATTGTCATTTGATTTGTCAAATGACTGTCGTGACGTTATGACAAATGGACTGTGAATGGAAATAAAAGATAACTGTTAAGCTGGATGAATTTATTATTTTGATTGCTTGTGTAAATGTGTACTGAAGCTCGTTAAAGTTGCTTAATGCAAGGCTGCCTCAGCGCTCGAAGTGAACTATAAATTCACCTTAACTTTATTCACGATCATAATTAATTTGTAAAAGTTTGAAATACAATCTATCAAAATGAGTCTGGTAGCTAACACAGGGTAAATATTTATGCATGTGATATTCAAATTGTGCTACTTTCGTGATTTTTTATTATTTGTCTCTCCGAAATAGGAAATTGGCTGGCCGTACCTTATTTATAACTGGCGCTTCTCGTGGTATCGGAAAAGCTATAGCCTTAAAAGCGGCTAAGGATGGTGCAAATGTAGTGGTTGCCGCGAAAACAGCGGATCCTCATCCAAAATTACCAGGAACTATTTACACTACTGCAGAAGAAAGTAAGTATATTGATCATATTAAACAGGAGGAATATAAACGCTTTTATTGCATACTTTAAAAAACTGGCCATACAGAACATTTCTCTTGTTGGACTTTGGACTCCTTGTCTTAGTACTTTGAACTGTTCTTGTATGATAATCAACTACATATTACATTGATTTCAAATTCAACTAACATATAAAAGCAAAACAATAATTTATTGACTTATTTTATTATTACATTTAATAATAATAATGAGGTCACAAGTATTGAAATTTGAAAGTAATGTGTTTTCAAAAAATATAAATAATTTATTATTTCTTATTTTAGTCTACAAAGTGTAAAGTTTATAAATCCACATTAATATTATATTATTTTTATTGACATAGTTTATCTTTATACCTAAACATTTTTATTATATTTAAGTTGAAGCACTCGGAGGAAAAGCTCTGCCGTGCATTGTAGATGTGAGGGATGAGAAACAAGTGCAAAAAGCTGTAGATGAAGCCGTGAAGAAGGTAAGAACTTGGAATAGTTCTCGGCTGAGAAATATTTATGCACTTAGAGAAGCTAGTAGTCATGTAAATGTTTTTTTACATTTCAAAGTTAATGCCTGACTGCAATCCCACCTGATGGTAAGTGGTGACAAAATCAAGAAGTAACATCGTGTTTAACAGAAAAATTACATTTTTATCTACTTTTTATTAAATGGTTGTATTTAGCTTTCCCTGTTTGTTTGGTTGGGTCAAACTTAGCAAGCCTAATTAAAACTATTATCAATTATTCTAAACAATTAAAATTTTACATATTGCATTCGACTGGGTGAACCGATTTTGATAATTCTTTTTTTAATCGAAAGCTGGTGCTTGTAGTCCTACTTAACTTTGAGCGAGATCTGATGAGTAGTTTTTAAGCTATCCCTAATTTTGAATTCTTCATTTTTGTCAAGAATTATTTATATAAGTGTAGAATAACAAAGTGTATACTAACAAGTACATCATCAACAGTTCAACGGAATCGACATATTGGTGAACAATGCGTCGGCGATCTCTCTCACCGGCACCGAGCACACTGACATGAAGAGATATGACCTCATGCACAATATTAACACGAGGGGGACATTCCTGGCGTGAGTTCAATATCAATAACACAACTCATAATAATATATGTTTGGTACAGTCAGCTGCAGAGAAAAGTAACCCATCTGTTTATAAACACACAGAAACACACAAACATATATTCCGCTATATTGTATAACTTGTGATGTATAAATAAATATACTTCATATCTATGATTTTATTTTATTATACACAAAGCGTTCATAGGCCATGTATGCCGATCGTAAGTGATTTTCTGTTCTTCGGAAGTCACGTAAAACCGTTGGGTATTTTTGGCGGCAAATAATATACACTTGGGTTGGTCAACCCAAACCCTAACCCCTCCACCTATCCAAACTGGAGCAGCGTGGTGGAGTATGCTGTACTAGGCCTCTTTAGTTAGCTGAAGCTAAGATCTTTCAGCACTTAAGTTGTCTTGCCAGTCTTTTAATTAAAATAAAGTTTACATAAATTATTTTCAATTTCATTTAAAATTCTTCAACAAGAAAAGTGTTTTACAATGACAATGTAATTGGTGTACTTAGTGTTAAAACCATGACGTAAAATTAATTTATCACAAAATAAAGTTAAAAATAATTTTTGGTTACGTTATAATAAGTTCATTAATGAGTTAAAAATACTTTTATGGCATTATGTAATTAACTGAAGGTCAAACGATCGAATAATATAGATGTCAGTGCCCTTTGTAATAAAATTGGAAAATTATGGAAAACGAGTTTAGTTTATCAATTATGTAATTAAGATCGGTTAAAGGTATAACGCCCCAACTTAATGTCACTAACCCTTACTTTAATCGCTCCTTGGTAAAGAATCACCATACAAATTCTGTAGTAAGGAGCGATTTAAGTAACCGTTAGTGACTCTGAGTTGGGGCGTAAGAGCTACATTTAGGCCCGTAATTTCAATAGCAGTTTAATCTATGATTCTGAGTTTAAACTATCGTTGTTGGTTCAATAACGATATACGAATAAAAGATTACACTGCTATTGAAATAACGGGCCTTAGTCATATATCCTTGAGCCCATGTCAACTGCCCATGCTCATTATGCCAGATCCTTTCTATTGAGTCTTTAAGCCCCTTTCTTTTTTAGAATTTGCTGTGTTTTAACGTTTTATAGCAATATTGGATCTAGAAATAATGCGGGTCGTCTTCTGCCTTATCGGCCGGCGACGAATCGATGATGACTCTGCTACGAATGTCCATGGAAAATGGTCACTTAGGGTGACAGTGATGCAGGTGATTTTACATAAAAAGATAAATCTATTATTTCATTTATTTCAGATCCAAACTATGTATCCCGCATCTGAAGAACAGTAACCATGCGCACATCCTGAACCTGTCGCCACCGCTCAATATGAATCCACATTGGTAAGACTTTTATTATTATAATATGCTAATTATATACCATAATAAAATTATGATCGCTATTTCATCTTCATCAATACAACGGCTGGAAATACAAACGTCCAAATATCTTTATGATATTGGTAGGATATGATTTCATTCATCTCTTTGCTATGACGGTACCTAATTATTATCGGAACTGCTGTTTTAATTTAATAATTTCTAAGTGTAAAATTTCATAATATGTGACGTCACACTAGGAGGAGAAGGTCTTACAAATGTGACAAGGACGGGGGAGGGATCAAAAAGTCATGAAATTAGAGTGACGTAATTTATGTATGGCCCCTGATAAGTAAAAATGAAGTCTACGAAACACCGTAATGTTTCAATTTGTTTCAGGTTCTCCGTCCACGTGGCCTACACGATGGCCAAGTATGGCATGTCCATGTGCGTTCTCGGCATGAGTGAAGAGTTTAAGCCGTACAATGTCGGCGTCAACGCCCTATGGCCTAGGACTGGTATGATGCCTTCATTTTTTTAGGACTTACATGATTTTATTTTTTCATTTCTTCTCCTCCATGACAAAACACGTTTCTAAAATGCTAGTAAATTAAAAAAATTACATGATTTTAAACTTAACTCGTCGTAGATAAAAAAAAACTTGAGAGGTGTCAAGGGACACCCGGATGGAACGAAGTTCCTTGCAGTCAGTACTAGGATAGCAAAAACATGCAGCAAGTGTGCCAAAACAAATCTTAGGTATTTCGTGAGAAATTTAATACCTTAGATTTGTTTTGGCACACTCGCTTGCATGTTTTTGCTATCCTAGTACTCTGGCTTGCTTTCTATGTAAAAAAACTACGACGGCAAAAAGTGTCGTTACCAAATTTTCCGCCTAGCCCCCTTTCGCAACGCGTGATAAGGAACTTCGTTCCAAAAATACTTTATTCTATGACGGATAACGGATGTCATTCAACTTTGGAGTTGGAAAAACTTAGCTATTTATAGTAATTCATTTATAAGCGTTATTATAATTAAAATAATTAGTAAGATGATAGTAAAAATCTAGGTAATCCTAGAATAATAATTATAATTTAGATGGAACTGTTATGTAAAACAAAAAAGTCAATAATTATGAGGCAATGAGATTTATTACCATTTAAATAGCTTATTACTTTTTTCGTAGTTTGCAATTTATTTTCAATATACTATTTCCGGATGATAAACTTTACGTGAATAAATTACGATGGAATCGTCGTACACACATGAGAGTTTTTGAATTCGATAGTACTTCAAAATGCAGAATCGTTTGACGTAAAAATGTGATTTTGCCAAAAGTGACACATAACACATAAGTGGTCTTAAAGTCGCAACGACGATATAATGTTCAATATCACAGAATATTTATAAAACACAAAAATTCAGTAGTATGTACTATACATTCCTCTTTTGCCGACTGTACTTACACACTACGATACGTTAAATTGTTTCCCTTTTAACGAATGTAAAAAATGTTGTCGATTGGTCTGTTTTATTACATGATGTTTGTTATAGCTATCGCGACCGCCGCCATAGAGATGCTGACGGGAGACACGTCCACCAGCCGCAAGCCAGACATTGTATCGGACGCCGCATACGCCATGCTCTGCAAGTTAGATTCAATACTTCGTAACCTTTATATTGCCATTGCTATTCTATTTATTTCTATTGCTATAATCTATACTAATTATAAACAGAAAAAAATGTAGGGTTGTTTTACTAATGGGTTAAAAGTAGTTCAAAAGCACATTACAGTATACATTTCGTAATCACTTAGTCTAGTTCACATGTATTAAGTAGTTAAGTAGATAACTTTTCAAGTAAATTAATACGTGAAAACAGACAATTTACTATTTTTTTTAGTTTAAATTTAATTTAATTTAATTATCTACTTAACTACTTTAATACGTGTAAACCGAACATTACAGTCATTTTTCCTTATTATTATATTACCAAGATTGCAAATCAAGATAGTTAAACAGTAATTATTACAATTTAGAAATTCAGTTGCGCAGGAATATCATTAAAAAGTAATAAAAAATATAGACAAGCTGTTGCTATATCATAAATATCAAAAAATAAATAGATAAAAAGATTATAATCTACAGGTTAACTAACGATAACAAATACTATATCCATATTTGTATAACCATACTATTAAATATTACAGTGTATAAAACTGATGGTTTTCAGAGACCCAAAGATGTACACTGGGAACTTCGCTATCGACGAAGACGTTGTGAAGGCAGCCGGGGTCAAAGACCTCACGCCGTACGCCTGCGATCCTAGTAAGTACAAATAAACATACCATTTGAAATGCAGATTATACTGTATGTACATCGGACTTAATCCATTCTATTATATTACATAATAACATGTTTACAGCATTTAATGTTGACTAGATTTTTTTATTGAAAATGCAAATTAATGAGTGAATATTCAAATTTTACACCTTATTAGAATTTTATAAAAATACATATATTATTACTGAGTACCTATTAAAATCATGCATTTAATATTATCGATCATAAATACTTATTAAAAATGCAAATGAACTATTGAATTAAGCTTTTGCTTATTAACTATTTAAGTAAAAAAACAATACTCATTTTCAGTATTAAAAAAAACTATTGGTAATCTGAAACGCTTTGCGGCATTTTATCTCTAATTTTTATCTGTTGTCGTGGATTTATCTGCCATAAATATTTCAAATCGTGTTGTATGTAGTATTTTATTACTACAAAGTACAAACAGATAAAGAGGTAGGAATAGGTAGGTAGATAGACCAACTATATTATGACATCTGAATAATGAGAATAGGTAGATAGACGAACTTTATTATGACAAACTACATTATGAATACGTGTTGTATACTTATTAGTTATGAAAATTCTTATAAGCTTTGATCAACAATGATTACCAAATAGCCTGCTTTGTGCCTAAAAGGTTCGAGAAATAAACGTTATACAAAATTTTGTCTGTTTAAATTTATACTTTGCGCAGTTATACATAAGTGTAGTCTACTGTACGCAATTTGTGACTATATTGCGATTGTATTGATTTCAATAAATGGTAATTAAATATTACCTACGTAATTTTATTTTGAACTTAGCGATACATTTTTGAATGGAAAGATTTCCTGGGCAATTTTAAGCAAGGCATAGTATTTTGTAATCTAATCGTTTATCAGTGCTTATTATTATAAAGCATTTCATCTTAATTGTAAGCAGCAAATATGACGTTAAAGGAGTTAAATCCAATTACATATGGACATCTAATCCACGTAATCGATAAGATTTCAATAAGTGCTAGGCTTTAATGATGAATTGAATTTCTGTTCTCGGTCTGGGTGTGAATGTCCTTGTCTAGTGTGTTGTCCATGGCACCCACGATACAGGGAATCCTATTGTGGGGCTACGAGTGTGTAGCGTTATTATTATTATTAACCGACTTCAAAAACAGGGAGCGGTTCTCAATTCGACTGTATTTTTATGAGTAGGTGTACGGATTTTGATGATTCTTTTTTTTATTCGAAAGCTGGTGTTTTTGTCACGTTGTTCCATTTAAATTGGAGCGAAATCTGTGGAGTAGTTTTTGAGTTATATCCCTAATTTTGAAGTCGGTTATTTTTTTAGAAGAATAATAACTCATAGCACATAACACTTATAATATCTGGCCATAACCAGAGAACGCTGATAACCTCCTCCTGGACGGGTTCTTGGATGAGGTGGATACGGTGAGCCACATGGCTCATATGAAAACCACGTTCGTCCGCCACTACCACACGACGGCCGTCAACTGGTCGGAGAAGGTTCGTTACCATGAGGCAAGCTTGATGGTCGCTCGAAACACATACGCAGTGTTATTAGAACAATGGTTATGGCGCAAACAACTTGTTGGTAACAAGTATTCACGTTGAAAGCAGTTACTATTTAATTTTAAAAAGAACGCCCGTTGGTGGTAATAATATTTATTTTTAAGGAATAAAATTAAATATTTCCATTTAAATATTGTAGTGAACAAATATAAATATATTTTCTTATAGGTTGTAATAATCGTGTACTATACCAATGTACAAATACTTGCTTGCACGTGAATACGACTTTATTTAGAGAGACCATATAGCTTAACGAGTATCTCTTGCTCAAATAAACAGGATATTAACTTAAATTGTTAATCGCTAACATAGTCAGGTCCCTATTAATGAATTAGTTAGAAAATATTTGTAATTAAATAGAATTTATTGCTATGATTTTTTTGGCGTGAGATTACTTTATGCCTCTATTGTTTGAAATACATAAATTTGAATAACAATCCTGTTCGTCATAGCAAGCGGTATTCTAAAATACGTAATCAGTTACTGGCGGTTGCATTAGACTACAACAAAGTGTTGACGATATCTACACTCATAGATAGTAGAATAAAGAGGAATCAAAAAGGAAAATATATATTTTATCTTATTATTTATAGATTATATTTATATTATTTTGTCCTTTGATAAAATACCATGTACGTAAAATAGTTCCTTATTGATTCAATTCAAATCAATGTAAATTAGTAATGTTGGTTTACTGAGTAGTTTTCGTAAATATTTTGTTTGTAGTTGATTGACTAGTGCTTGTAGTGCCAAACTTTTAGTTTGGAAACTTAACATACATTACGAATACGGAATAAGTGGTCATAAATATTTTTACTATAAGTATTTATGTACGGACAAGCAAATGTAAACTAAATTTAAGGTACATGGTGGGCTATTAAGGTACAATTAGATGTTTTTCTGTTCTTCCGGTATTGGGTAGTGGGTACTACACCTAGCTTTATAGGTAGTGGGTGCAATCTGTGATAAATTAAAATTACAAGTTGAAACGGTTTGTTCCTACGATGATTATTTTTAGCACTTCAAAATTGTTCTTAAAAATTTTCAATAAATGAATGATTAATTTTTACTAAAAAATTGCGTTAACTTCGCATTACTTTATGAGAATAATCAAATTATCGTACCAACATAGATAAATCTTATAGTTTTGCTGAGCTATAGCTACTTATGTGTAAAGCAAATGACTTGTAATTTTTAATTTAGTTTCCTACTCTGTGGTATGGAGACAGATTAAATTTTATTGATATTAAAATGGGTGTCCTGTTTGTTCGCAGGTAACATAGATAATCTGTTACCTGACTTCTTTTTGGATATACCTGAGGGCGCTGGCAGCAAATAGCGCGGGAAGATTATATCGCATTTAACTTACGTTGTAAATAAATAATCTTTTATGAATATATTTATGACCACAGATTCTTGGTGCATGTTTTATTTTCTGGTTATTATTATGCTAATTTGGTTGTGTCTTTTTTATTATTTTATAATTTATAAATAAATCTTAAGTAAGTACTTGTCTTCTTGGTGGAGGCATTGTCTTGCCTATTATCTTTTATTTCATATTTATTTCTTTTATTAAGTTACCTTATGTAAAAAAAATCGTAGTAAAAATATACATTTATTTTAAATTCGAATATCGACATTACATTTCTCATACACTAAACAGTAATTATTATAGTTCGACTGTAATAAAATTATAATTCAAAAGTAAATATTAACGTAGTCATGAATGGAAGAAATTATTTGTAAAATTTAGTCTCCCAATTCGGTGGTCATATTTTACATTACACACCTTTTAATTTTTCAAACTTATGTGAATGTTAAGAATGGTCACGGATTAGAACTTATCTAATCTTAATATATATAAACTAGCTGCCCGGACAGACTTCGTTCTGTCAAAAGTTTTTTTTTTGAGATGTAAGCTATCCTATCTTTCAAGTTGGATCAAACTGCACACGGTGTGCAAATTTGATTGAAATCGGTTTAGTAGTTTAGGAGTCCATCGCGGACAAACAACGTGACACGTAATTTATATATATTAAGACTAGCTGCCCGGACAGACTTCGTTCTGTCAAAAGTTTTCTTTTATTTTGAGATTTAAGCTATCCTATCTTTCAAGTTGCATCAAACTGCACACGGTGTAATTTATATATATTAAGATTACGTGTCACGTTGTTTGTCCGCGATGGACTCCTAAACTACTGAACCGATCTTAATCAAATTTGCACACCGTGTGCAGTTTGAACCAACTTGAAAGATAGGATAGCTTACATCTCAAAATAAAAATAAAAAACTTTTGACAGAACGAAGTCTGTCCGGGCAGCTAGTTCTACTATTATAATATTTACACATTATTTCGTTAGAAGTTGTCACATGTTTACATGAATACAATACTTAATTATATTTTTGTTTGCTGTAATTTCCATTAGCAGGTTTAATTTTGGGGGTCTTTGCTTTTAAATTTTGTGGACTATTTTTTTCGGGTAAATTGTTATTTACCCGTTTTATTAAATAAATTAATAACATTTTGTATAATAAAGTGTAAATCGACATTCCAGCCGGCCGGCGGGCAAATACCCACGTTGTTCGACGCTATTGGCAAGTCCATTACACCTGATCTTGTCAAAAAGACTCAAGCTGTTTTTCAGTTTAACGTCAAAGGTATGTTAACATTTAAGATTTTACTCATAATGGCTTATGCTTTAATCAATTTCCTTATTAACCCCCGACCCAAAAAGGGGGGTGTTATAAGTTTGTCTGTAGCATCATAGCTCCTAAACGAATCCACCGATTATGATGCGGGTTTTTTGTTTGAAAACTAACGTGATGGAGATGTTTCTTAACTTCTTAGCTCCCATTGATGAAGATCATTTTAGGCGTTTGAAGGTCGTCAGCTCTTTTTTGGTGGAAATAAAGAGTCAGGGATTTTAAAATTTACAGTTATATTTTATTAGATATTTCGTGCGAATGTTATTTTTTTAAAATAACTGGGTGCAGTTATTAAAATACCTATCAGGGATATTTAACGCGGCAGTGCTGGCACGAATCATTATACATAATTTAAAAAAAACATTAGGCTTTATCACTCTTTGTTTCGAAAAAAAAAATTACAATCCTGAAAGATAAAGTAATAATTGTAATTATATTTCGCAGTTGATTATCTTTAAGTATTATTGCACGCATTAAGAATTTAAGGGGGAAATTAAAGTAATAATTGAATTTATATAGTTTTTTTTTAACTATACTACGAGCTATATTTGATACCTATTCAAAAAGCCAGGTGGTGTCCGTGGTCCACCTGCTTAGTCCACCTGGGTGGACCACGGACACTTTTTTTTGCCCGTGGTCCACCTTAGTACACCTAGGTGAACCACGGACACTTTTTTTTGCCCGTGGTCCACCTTAGTGCACCTAGGTGAACACCCAAAAGAAAGAACAAATGAAAAAATTCTGTGTTAGCTCCGACGCACGACTGGAGTTTAACGCCATGGTGATGATGATGATGATGATGTTTTACATCATCAGAATAGGTTCCCAAGATTATTATTATCATTAGATTGCGTTGTTACTGATCAGCCATCCTACGCCAACTACATCCTGTGTTACGAATTACAAACATAACGCATAAAGCATAACGTAACTAAAAAAGTTTAATTTTACTCCTCATTAAATCTCATAGGGGTTTAAAATATGAAATCGATTGATACAAAAAAGAAGAAAAAGACAATCAACGTAACTTCTCCAAAGCGATTCCAACAGAAATTTCTTTGTTTAATAATCCTAATTGTATTTCTGTTATGTCATCATCATCATTTATGTATTTGGTTTTCCTTTTGTTGGAAGAACTGGATTTAATTCTATTCAATTCAGTTAGAAGCCGCAAAATGTTAGTATGGTTTTTCTTTACGTGTTTATTCAGTTTTGAATGAAAAGATTCTGTAACATTATTTGTGCAGTGTCTTTCACCAAACACAGATATTATATAAACAAAATTTTTGGACATCCAAAATCCGTCTAGGTATTTGAAAAACGGAATCATGTTATCTTTATTTCTGCCTTCCGATTTTATGTAGTTCAAACCTTCAGTCATGTTTTCAGCCGGTAAAAGTGGTAGAACTGCAGTCAGATCTACCAGCCTTCTTTCCTTTTTACCTTTGAGTTTTAACTTTTTGGCCCTTTTCCATATTGCTCTACTCCAATGATAGTAACATCCTGTTAAATTTATTTCTGGAAAAACTTCCGAAATAGCATTTATAGCTCCTTTTTCGAAGTCACAATGGTATTTGACTGGTTTGAACTTAGGAAGTTCTCGTTTGATGAGTTCGAAAACAATAGCATATGTATCTTGTTTTTTGTTAGGCATTAATGCGTAAATTAATGGTGCTGTTTTTGTTTCTGTGATAGTGCTTCCCAGATCGCCATGAATGATGAATAATTGTTTAAATGGTTCAGGACAAGAAGTGAACGTTGCATCGCCAAAATATAATCTAATGATAATAATAATCTTGGGAACCTATTCTGATGATGTAAAACATCATCATCATCATCATCACCATGGAGTTAAACTCCAGTCGTGCGTCGGAGCTAACACACAATTTTTTCATTTGTTCTTTCTTTTAGGTGGACCACGGCCCATATATTTTTTGATTTGCATATTACTCATCATTAAGGTGGACCACCGACAAAAAAAAGTGTCCGTGGTCCACCCAGGTGGACTAAACAGGTGGACCACGACCAACGCCTGCAAAAAGCTCCTGATTGGAGTCAGGATTCAAATCACGTGAATGAATATTCGTACTCAGCTTTCGCAATTTTAAAAACTAAGATCACTCCTATGTTTCTTATACCGGTGCGGTCTATGTGTGCGTCGCTCAGTGTGATACATTATCATGGAGTTACATATTCTTCTGAGTGTATCTATTTTGTGTTTATTCCCAGGCAAGGAAGAAGGCGTATGGTTCTTGGATCTGAAGAACGGGGAAGGTGCGTGCGGTCAGGGAGAGCCGAAGAACTCGCCCGACGCTACTCTTACTATGGACAGCAACAACTTTGCAGAGATGTTCGCTGGTGAGTAGTTGTGCTTTTTGACACTAGATGGCGCTACTTGATAAGGAGCGAATCAAATTTGTTATCTGTGAGAGTTGAAAATATGCCAATCATTCTTTTTGAGCAAGTTATTAACTTTTGATACGCATATAATTTTGAAAATCAGATTAATTAGGTGCATTCAGGATTCGAACTAAACGTTCTATGCTGAAAATAACATTATAGAACAATAATAATAATAGTATTTACCTCTTCACCAAATTAATTAAAGTATACCTAGTGTAGTGGCGAATCCAATATTTTTTCGGGTAGTTTGAACAGATTTAAGCCTCTGGATCCGCTAGTTGTACATTTAATGTTGGCGTTTGATAAATCCACATTAAATGGTCTGCATAGGATTTGGTTTAACTTCTGATTCTGAGGGTAGATGACGATGTATTAAATATCTGTATTGTATGCTAAAGTCTATTTTTTTAGACGAATCTTGTTTAGTAAAGAAACTTAATAATTGAATTAAGGTTATTTTTATCGTAACTTGTAATTTAAAAATAAGGCTATGTATGTAGTACTTCCTAACCTAGCGAAACATCAATCTCTATTTCAGGAAAACTGAAGCCCACAACAGCATTCATGATGGGGAAACTGAAGATCAATGGAGATCTACAGAAAGCAATGAAGTTGGAGAAAATGATGAAGTCGCTCAAGAGCAAGGTTTAGAATCTTTGGAGAAGGTCGTTCTCACACTTTTCGTGTTACGAAGGGTGGTGACTTTACCATCACATGGCAACACTAGCAGCGTCTTTCCTTAGATGGTCAGTTTTTCGCGAAATTTGTCTATTAAAAAAAACTTTATGTATACTGACTTTTTTAAAACTATAGGACTGAATAACTTTGTTTTATTGGACAGGGCAATTAAACTCATTTTTTTTTAATTGACAGAAGGAAAAAGTTACTCTATGACGCACATTCATTATACTGTAGTGTTGGAAGTATAGTTTTAATTTTCTTCTTAAAATCAGATAATGGAACATCCCTTGTTACAATTTATTAGTATTATGGGTTGCGTTTCACCACAGAACCCTAAAATTTAAGTAATTCGAATCGAAAATTGCACAAAAATTAATATTACAATAAAAATATAGGATTTTATACTGACTGAATCGTTATTAATTGGTTGAAGTTTTTTCACCAAAAATATATTTATGTATTTATTAAATTTTTATGTGTATTGTATGTATTAAAAATATTTTATTATTGAAATCAATTGGCGCTTTGAGAATTACAATATCGTCCCATTAAATGCCAAAATATAGACTGCCAGATATTTAGGTAACTAAAAATTATTTACCTTTAAAAGTGTTATCAAATGATATTAAATGAACGAACTGTTTCCTACGACATATACATGCTAACCTACTGACAGTAAGGGTATTTTTCTATAATACATACTAATAATTGTTAAATAAATCTATGTAATATTGTTATTTAAGGGCACATATTGTAAATAAAGTGCCTTTTATATTTCTATTATTGTTTTTATTTTATACAAATGATATGATCAGATCATGATATTATGGTATCTATAGCCGCAGCGGTTTATTTCTATAATCCCTTATTGCTGATACATGATCTCATGATTTAATCCTAACAGAATTATGACATCCCATCATGTTGGAGTAAGATAAGGGGCGTCGATAGCAGGGTGCAAGGGTGCGAATGTGCACCACATTCGGAAAAATAAAAGATTTTTTTTATTAAGTTTTAGTATTTAGCAATATTATGTGTGGATTCGTGATGGATCCAGTGACTTGATTTGAGTTGTGACTGGCTCATCACTGGTCAGGCTTTTCGGAAACTCAGTGAATATATCCAAAATTGTAAATACTTATTTGGTTTATAATTGTGGTATAAAATCAAAGATTTTATTTAAACTATAAGTCAGCTGCCTTAGTTCAACTAAAAACGTAGCGTTCGTCTGAATTGATGTATCAGTTAATATAAACTAAACTAAATTACATTTTAATAAGTTTAAATTGGGTGACTTTCTTATCATTGTTAGCAGAAATTGTTTCGCGCAGTTGCAAGTTAAGTGCATATACGTAAATAACTGAACACCTACGTAAATAAACCAGTTATTTGCTTATTTATGCAAGTGGGTACTTGTCTGCTACAAGAACAGATTTAAGCTCAATGCATACTTAACGGGTTTTTTCCCCGTCCGGGACGGGAACGGGGCACGCACGGATATTTATGCCCCTTATGCACTATCGTACACATTTCCTATGAAACGATGTTTCCAAATCTTCACGTCCCGTACGGGAAGGGGACGGGGCATAAATATACGTGCGTGCCCCGTTCCCGTCCCGCACGAGATTCCGCTGCGTATGCACTATCGTATACATTTTCTATGAAACGATGTTTCCAAAACTTCACGTCCCGTACGGGACGGGAAAAAACCCCGTTACGTATGCATTGGGCTTAAGAGCACGCTGTTATAACGAAACTTAATTGGAAAAAAATATTCAAGCTCGAGCCGATTCAGTTGCCGTTTGGCATGGGCGTAGCCAGGTTTTAGTTTCGGGGGGGGTTCAAGCTTGGGGGGGGGGGTGTTCAAGAAAATAAAGTACATAAAATAACCTTAAAGAAAATTGAGACGTTATTTTTTCTCACGACATAATTATATAGTGCCATCTATTAATAGTTTAGTCAAAAAGCATGGACTTAAATATAAAGTTCAAAAACGTGTTTAATAAAAATAAAGCTCCTAAAAATATGTGCTATTGCTCATTCGATTCAGAATGACGTCTAGAAAAATATTTTTTAAGGGTTTTACTAGCACATAAAAATTTCAGTCCTTAACTTTTCGGGGGGGGTTTGAACCCCGAACCCCCCCCCCCCCCCTGGCTACGCCCATGCCGTTTGGTATTATGGCATGCCTATTGAGCTACATAATAAGTTTGTTTGTGGCTAGTCTATGTCACCTGGCGCTGAGTCACACTTTTATCGGTAAGTTTACAGTTTCTTATTTATATATTTTAATATAGTATATAGATATAGCTAAAAATAGTAAATTTAGTGATTGGGCTACTGTAGGTATTTATAAAAGCAGGAACAAGATGTACGATCTCTATGCCGAGAAACAATACAATTTTTCTTCATCTTTTCAGGAGCATGTAAGAAATTATTCAAAAATCTTTAAAATAGTTTGCATTCAGGCGAAATCAATGTACATAAAGGACAAGATTATTAACTCGGATAACAAAATAAAAACGGCTTGGAATATAATTAGTAGTGAGAATGGTAACGCAAAGTCCTGTGATTTCAGTTACGAACTGTTGATTAATGATAACACAATCACTGCTGATAAAGACGTGGCAAGTGAGTTTGAAAATCACTTCCGTAATATTCCTATAACGTTAACTAGTTCATTAGCTTCTTCGCCGACGGAAGCACTTTCTATATTAAAAAATCATGTTAATGAATGTAATATTTTATTTGAATTTAAACATATAACCACTAGAGACTTAATTAACGCATTTCAGTCTCTGAAGGTAAAGAATACCGGTGACTTATGGGGCATTTCGGTAAAAATAATACAGCATATTATAGATATTATAGCACCATATTTGGTCATAGTTTTTAATAAATGCATAGATCTAGGTATCTTTCCAGATCTTATGAAATGCAGCAAAATTATACCACTTTTTAAAACAGGCGAAAAAACCGATATTAATAACTATAGACCAGTTTCTATTTTACCAACTCTTAGTAAGATTTTTGAAAAAATAATATTGAATCAAATGCTGTCCCATTTCAACAATAATAATTTATTACATCCTGATCAATACGGTTTCACTAAAGGCCGTAGTACAACCGATGCAGGGGCTAGGCTTTTAAAGCATATATTTGAAGCATGGGAATCATCACAAAATGCCATAGGTGTATTTTGTGACTTATCTAAGGCATTTGATTGTGTTCAGCACGAAACATTGCTGTTTAAACTTGGCCACTATGGTATAAAAAACAAGGCCCTTAGCTTGATCGCGTCTTATTTGAGTGATAGGATACAAAAAGTTAGTATAAAAGATATTAAGTCATCGGGGTCACCGGCTGTGTTGGGTGTACCGCAGGGCTCGATCTTGGGTCCGTTTCTTTTTCTGGTATACATTAACGATTTACCACATTATGTAAAGAACCAAGCGGATATTGTACTATTTGCTGACGATACATCATTAATATTTAAGTGTGAAAGGAATAAAGTAAATTTTGACGACGTAAATAGTGCTCTTTCGCATGTGTCGCGTTGGTTCACTATCAATAATTTGCTTTTAAATGCAAAAAAAACTAAATGTATAGAGTTTGTACTACCTAATGTTAAAAAAGTTAACAAATCTCTCAGACTGAATAATGAAATATTGCACATGGAGGAATCCACGGTCTTTTTAGGGGTGACCTTAGATAGTAAACTTCAGTGGGGCCCACATATAACAAATCTCGCGACTAAACTCGGTAGGGCTGCTTATGCTGTTAGGAAAATAAGGCAGTTTACTGACGTCGAAACTGCTAGGATGGTTTATTTTGCATATTTTCACAGTATTATGTCATATGCCATCTTGCTGTGGGGCAAAGCAGCCAGTATAGAACAAATTTTCATACTACAAAAAAGAGCTATTAGGGCTATTTATAAACTTAGATCTCGTGAAACTTTGCGTGACAAGTTCAAAGAAATAGGTATACTTACAGTAGCCTCACAATATATCTATAGTAACGTGGTTTTTATACGGAATAATATAAGCGCGTATAAACAAAATTTTGATATCACTAATCGCCAAACAAGAAAAATGCACCAGTTAGTAACGCCATCTTACCGTCTTTCTAAAGTGAAGCGATCTTTTATGGGCCGTGGTGTACAGTTCTATAATAAAATCCCAAAGTTAATACGTGATTTGCCAGTGGAATTATTTAAGAAACATGTAAAATCTCAACTTTTAGGCAAAGGCTACTATACTGTAGATGAGTACATAAATGACAAAGACGCATGGAAATGACCAGATCTGCAACCAGTTCCGTACAGGCTAGTGATACTTCTTTGTAAGAAATATACCAATGTATTTTATTTTTAAAAGATGTGCTGAGGAGTTTCTTTCGGCTTTTCTTCTCCTCCATGACAAAGCACCTTTCCGAAAAGCTGGTAAATTAAAAAAATGACGTGCATAAGTGTATCAATGATACCTACATGAATAAATGATTTTGAA
Source organism: Thymelicus sylvestris (assembly GCA_911387775.1). NCBI lineage: Eukaryota > Metazoa > Arthropoda > Insecta > Lepidoptera > Hesperiidae > Thymelicus > Thymelicus sylvestris. Next base: position 14,022,994 of record OU426895.1, read on the forward strand.
TTTGAATTTGAATTTGAATTTGAATTTAATCTGTACCTAATTAATATGCACTACTGTACCTAATTAATATTTAAAAAAAAAAAATTTACTAAAGAAATAAGAAATAAACATTACGATACTGGTGTGGCGGCGTGTAAATAGCCCCAACCCGTGTACTTGCGTACAATTAAATTATTTGTTAAACCTATTAATAATGGCAGAAGACCAGCCAAAGCTCAACTGAATCCACTCACCCTGCTCCGTCCTGGTAGGAATTCCACGCCTTGAAAGGTAGCTGATGAGGTGGTGACGCTGAAGCCGGCCGGCGTGACGATGGATCGGTAATCCGTCGAAATTTGTGCTAATTCACCAGATCACGCACTTTATTATGTACGAAATTGAAGGGTGCACCCTATAGTGAAGAAACTTGAGTATATTTCCACAAAAACTTATTTAAATCACCAAAACATGAATTTAACTTGAGAGCACGTACTCGTAACTCGTATCGAAAAATGGCGGGCGACCGATCTTTTTTTCTGTCATTCGGCGCGCTCGCAGCGCCGCGCGCGGCTATCCAAAAAGGACTCCTAACGCCATCTAGCGGCGCCAGGAAGCACTCTAATGAGCGACCAGCTAACTCAAGTTGATCCTGCCATTAAAAAATTTACCAAAAACCTATTTAAATAAATTGAAGCAGTAGTGCTTCACCATGCACCCCGCCTTGAAAGCTCGTAAGACTTTCAACCAAAAGGTCCTCAGTAAAAACGATGTCAAGAGCAACCTAGTAACAGTGTTATTGTAATGCACTGAATATTATGAAAATAAAATATACTTAAATAAGTTCCAATTCGTAAATATATATTGGAAGCCTACGAACATGCAATTCTTAAAGTTACGGTTTATTTTATCAAAATTACATAAAATAATATACGATAATATAACTAAATATATGTTATGTTTAATGGAATATTAGCATTATTGGTTCGGCAATGGATACAGTTTGATGACCGGACGTTTGAATGAACCATGACCAGTCTTGACGGTAGCTACGCGAACGATCCCGTCGTGTCCAGGGAATGTAGCGGTTATAACTCCTACAGGCCAAGACAGAGGAGACACATTGTCCTGTCCAATTAATACGACAGTGCCAACTTCAATTGGACAATCCTTCTTCTGCCACTTCTGCCGAACTTGCAACGTATGCAAGTATTCAGTACGCCATTTTTTCCAATAGGAGGCAACTATGTTATCGAGCAAAAGTTTACGCTTTACGAGGTTGCTACATTCATCAGACAGATCTGATGCCGGTAAATATTTTAAAGGAGTAGACATTAGAAAATGTGCTGGCGTTAATATTTCAGGATAAGGATCAGAGCTAATGACGCCAAGAGGCCTCGAATTCATGATGCTTTCAATCTGTATTAAAACAGTTTGCAACTCCTCATAAGTAAGCAACTGATTCCCTATGACCTTAAATAAATGGGTTTTTAAGCTTTTAATATTAGATTCCCATAACGCGCCAAAATGTGGGGCTCTTGGCGGAAGAAGCCTCCACTCAATCCTATGCTGCTCAAGCTCACGCTTCAAGACAGCATTGTGTTGTGAGTCGATTAATAATTTATACATCTCGTTTAATTGAGCACGAGCACCTACAAAGTTGGTGCCGTTGTCTGAGTACATATAAGACACTGGACCACGGCGAGATATAAATCTCTTAAAGGCTGATAAGAAGCAATCAGTAGACAATTCCGTGACCAGCTCAATATGAACTGCCTTGGTGACAAGACAGATAAAGAGGCATATATATGCCTTCTGCGCGTGTTGACCACGACGACGCGTTAAAATTATACGCATGGGACCAGCGTAGTCCACGCCGGTATGCACGAATGCCTTGGCTTCCGTTATACGGTATGCCGGAAGATCTGCCATTTTTGGCGTTGGATGAGAAGGGTTTACACGGAAGCATGCGTTACATTTACGGACCCGTGCCCTAATAACGGTTCTGGCATCTAATATCCAGTACTTTTGCCGGACTATGGACATCAGTAGTCCAGAGCCAGCATGACAGTACAGCTCATGGAAATGCGTAATAATAAGATTTACGACATGATCGTGTTTAGGCAACAAAACTGGATGTTTAACCTCAAAAGGTAAATCAGAGCGTGAAAGACGCCCTCCAATACGTAGAATTCCTTCTGTATCAATAAAAACAGACAAATTTTGTAATTTTTTAGAAGGTAATTTATTATTTTTAATTAAATTTAAGTCATCAGAAAAATAATAATTTTGTATTGCTTTAATTATAGCCATCTCAGCTGTTGCTAAATTTTGTACATTGCTAGAATTATTTTTAATTTTCTTAATAAAACGTAAGACGTATACTACAATTCTCAACAGTTTACTCCACGAGGATATACGTTGAGATAAATCATATAACACCGACGACTCAACTCGTACAGTCGCGATCATTACATTCGCCTTATGTTCTGGTAAATTACTTACATCAGAAGGTACAAATTTACGAATAGGCCATTCACTAGCAGGCAAGTGAAGCCACTGTGGGCCATTCCACCAAAGGTTATGAGAAATTAATTGTGACGGCAGCATACCACGAGAGACACAATCACTTGGGTTATCTGAACCTGACACGTGATAAAAGTTATGCGGAGCTACATTTCCTTGACATTGGGCAACTCTGTTCGCTACAAAAATAGACCAACGATGTGGAGAGGAACAAATCCATGAAAGAGCTATGGTGGAATCTGAAAACGCATATACATCAGCTATTTCAACTCGGTCTCGGTACGAGTCGATTACAGTTCTTAATAATTTTGCCAGTAAGACAGCAGCACACAGTTCTAATCGCGCCAGCGTTGTAATTTTTGTCGGTGCCACTTTAGATTTTGCGCACAACAACCTGACCGATATGTTACCTGCCGCGTCAGTAGCATGCAAGTATATGGTACAACCGTAACCATTTAAGCTTGCGTCACAGAAACCCACGAGCATTACTTTACTGAAACGAGTTACACCAATATGTCTAGGAATTCTAAGATTTGATAATAAAGGAAATTCTTGTGTAAGAATAGAAAAACGCCGGACTATGTCCACTGGCGGAGCCTGGTCCCACCCAATCTTAGCGAGCCATAACTCTTTGATTAAAATCTTAGCATATAATATGACTGGAGCAACTAAGCCCAGCACATCAAACAAACGAGCTACAACGGAAAGAATATTTCTTTTTGTGCATTTCTCATGGATAGCTACAGTGGTTATAAAGAAGTGATCCTCAGTTGGATCCCACGATAAACCTAAAACTTTAGAGGAAGAAGATGAATTATTTTCATCAAAATTAATTGAATTCCGGTGAGAATCAGGTAAATTATGTAATAATTTGGATGAATTACTCGTCCATTTAACTAGATCCATGCATCCAGCCTTGAATAGAGAAATAAGATCATTAGCTAAAAGAACAGCTGTTGCCTCGTCAGGCACTGAATGCACGAGATCGTCCATATAAAATTTAGACTCTGCTATATTAGCAGCTTCAGGAAAAGAAGGGGCCATGTCAATAGCTAGTTGACGCAATGTCCTCATAGCTAAAAAGGGGCTACATTTTAAACCGAAGGGAACTCGGTTGAATTGAAAAGTTGATACATTTTCATTATCGTGAAACCGAAATAATATTCGCAAATATTTGCGATCAGTTAAAGGTACACCAACTTGCAAATACATTTGTTGTACGTCTGCTGTCATCGCTACAGGAAACAGCCTGAAATTTAATAATAAGAGAAATAAATCGGCCTGTAAATTAGGACCGGAATGCAGGGTGTCATTAAGTGACAACCCTGTGTGAGTCCTAGCACTAGCATCTAACACAATGCGAGGCATAGGCTTGTCCTTACGAACAACGGCATGATGAGGAATATAATATCCGTCATCACTTAAATCCAAATCTGGAACTTTGGACAAATATCCTTTATGTATATACTCATTAATAACAGTATTATAATTCTCACGTAGCCCAGGTACCTGTTTGAACTTCCTTTCAAGGCACAAAAGGCGACGGTGCGCTGTATTTCTAGAATTACCTAGATTTTCTGGACTAACAGAAAATGGTAAAGCAACCGTGTAGCGGCCCTCATCGTCTCTCGCCACTGAAGCGACATACGCGTTCTCGCACTCAGTCTCTTCAGGACTCAAAAAATCCTTGGATGGTAACTCCTCCAACTCCCAGAACCTTTGCAAATCATCATTTAAGTCCTTCAAGGCGACAGCAGAAAACGATGGCTCGAAAGAATCGCAAGAAATACGACTTGTGTAAGGGCAATCACCCATTAACACATATCCAAAGGAAGTTAACAAAGCAGGTGGGGCTTGAGACCCTGAGTCAATTTTTTGACCTAAATAAATATAAGGAAACAATTGTGCACCGAGCACTATATCTATGTTACCAGGAATATTCCAAGTTAAATCCGCCATGCTAATATTATGCACATAAGCCATGTCACAATTTTCAATAAAATGCGAAGGCAATTGATCAGTTATGCAGTCAACGACTAATGCATGTAAGCTATATTTATTATGGGGGCTAACCCTTGACATGATCTCGAAATCTACATATCCGTAAATCGGCCGCGAGGACATACCAACTCCTCGAATAACAGAATTATTTAACGGGATAACGTGTAAATTAAGTTTTTTACAACAATCTAAAGTTATCAAATGATTCTGTGAACCATTATCAATAAGACAACGAACTAAAGTCATATCGTTACTACTATATCCCCTCGCATAAACTTGAGCAGTCGCTAAAAGTATTGTATTAGAATTAGCTTTAGAATTAGTACTCAAAGAAAGTGAAGGAGCATGTAAACAGGACGTTCTGTTCGCTTCATTACTCATTGGTACGTTCGAAAAGCGCGCGCAATCCGAGTCGACGCGAGCCGTATTGTTGTTATCAATGTTATCAACAGTAGGTACCATAACACGGCGCGAGACCGGTTTCTGCGAAGCCGAGAGCGACGCAGGCTGCGCGGGCGCGGGCGCCGACGCGTCGTCGGGCGTCACCGGTCGCGGTCGCGGCACGAACGAACGAACACTAGACGGCTGTGACGTTTGAATATGCGTCCTAGTCGAATTATTTTTATTCTTTTTAAAATTATAATTATTATTTTTGTCAAAATGTAATAAGGAATGATGCAATTTATTCTTACAAATTTTACAATTAGGAGACACCGAACAAGCAGAAACGGAATGTGAAACACTAAGGCAATTTACACAGCCCTGTTTCGATTTAATAAATTCGAATCGTAACTTCGGTGATTTCATATTCTTAAACTGTAAACATTCGGAAAGTGTGTGATCCATCTTATTGCATAGAACACAAGCATTGTTATTCTGTAATGTATAGTAACTACTATTTTCAGTATTTTCATTACTTGAAACAAATGCATGAGCGCGCACGGCTGAAGGCCTCGACTTATTATTATTATTTTGTCTCGTGCGAGGATACGACAAGGAACTCGAATCACTCGCGTGCGATCTTTCAAGTATTTTAACTTGATTTTGTAGAAATGAAATTAAATCCTGATATGAAGGAAAATCTTTATCACTAACTGACATTTCAAACGCTTGAATAACTTGAACGTCGATCTTTTTAAGTGCACAATGCAATAAAATAAAATCGGTTAAATCCGGTATATTTAATTGTTTTAAGGCCAAAATAGATGCCGAATATTTTTCAATGAAAGAGTCAAGACTATTAGAAGTATTTTGACAATTTTTTAGGTTGAAAATATTATTTAAATAATGCGTACCTAATGCGCGTTTATCTTGATATTTCTTCACAAGACTATCCCAAATCACCTCATAAGTGTCACCCGTCGGTACGACACCGGCTAGGAATTTCTGTGCATTATGTGTAAGTTTACCCACTAAATATTGCACACGTTGCGAGTCCGACAGTAATAAGTTATCATGAATGTTTGATTTGAACGATTCATAAAAAATAGGCCAGTTCTCGGTTTTACCGTCAAAACTAGGCAGCTCAATCGGCGGCAACTTTATATTATGTTGTAATATTTGTGAATTATTATTATTAGTAGCAGGAACGGACGAGGATTCTGAACTCAAGATTTTATTTCTAACTCGCTTGATTCTGAGATATAACTCATCAAAGCTAATTAGATCGTTATAATTCGGTTTGTCATCTGAATTAATAGATAAATTTAATTGGTTAATTTCATCAACCAAGAGTTCAAATTTCTCGCGAGACTCATTGATAAGTTCCGATTCCGCCATAAACTGTTCATTTGAACTACGATCAAAGGAAGAAATATTCCTAGATAAATTATAAACGCTATTAAGCTGAGAATATAACATCTCCTTTTTGCAAATAAGTATTTTTAATTTAGACTTCATATCTAATTCGCTTTTCGTTTGTTTCGCCATTATTTTTGCCAAGATAACAAGTAGCGGTTGAATAAATTATAGACAATTAATATATTTAATATTGTATATTAGTAATAAATATACGTAAATTATATTAGTTTTGGTGAATAGACACAATATTGTACGAGTACGGCTGTAGGTATGTACTATCTACGCTTCGATAACTATGACAACGTAGGTAGGTTTGCAAAAAGTTATGAACGGAGAATGTTCGATATTGTTTTACGACGTAGTTGACACAAAGAACTGTAACTATTGTCCAATTATTATCACAATACACCGTTCTTACAATAAATAAGCACCAATATTACGCACTTATTCAGGTATTATGGAATACGTACCGAGTATTTAATGTACTAAATAGTATGTACCTACTTACGCACGTTTCCAAATAAAAGTAGAATGTACTAAGATTATGTACCTACTATGTTTATTATGAAATATATTATAATATGCTATATAAGCTACGTACTAATAATTATGTACGAAGTTATTCAGCAATTACGGTGTACTAAAAATTTTATGGAATATTTTATGGAATAAACTATGTTCGAATACTAAAATTATGCACTGAACATCGTTTTATACTGGAACCATCCGGCTCGATATGGACCAAAAGTATGGTGTGGCGGCGTGTAAATAGCCCCAACCCGTGTACTTGCGTACAATTAAATTATTTGTTAAACCTATTAATAATGGCAGAAGACCAGCCAAAGCTCAACTGAATCCACTCACCCTGCTCCGTCCTGGTAGGAATTCCACGCCTTGAAAGGTAGCTGATGAGGTGGTGACGCTGAAGCCGGCCGGCGTGACGATGGATCGGTAATCCGTCGAAATTTGTGCTAATTCACCAGATCACGCACTTTATTATGTACGAAATTGAAGGGTGCACCCTATAGTGAAGAAACTTGAGTATATTTCCACAAAAACTTATTTAAATCACCAAAACATGAATTTAACTTGAGAGCACGTACTCGTAACTCGTATCGAAAAATGGCGGGCGACCGATCTTTTTTTCTGTCATTCGGCGCGCTCGCAGCGCCGCGCGCGGCTATCCAAAAAGGACTCCTAACGCCATCTAGCGGCGCCAGGAAGCACTCTAATGAGCGACCAGCTAACTCAAGTTGATCCTGCCATTAAAAAATTTACCAAAAACCTATTTAAATAAATTGAAGCAGTAGTGCTTCACCAGATACCTACCTCCCACCTACCACTAAAAACTTACGTGAAGTTGCTAAACTCCACAATTTTTTTTTTACAATATACCTACCATTGGTTTTCATGTATGTATTTATATACCTAATCTCGTTTTAGTAATGCGCTGGAACCTTGTCTAAATAACAGTTGTGTCATACAAAAGGAAAAACTACAGTCAGCAAAATCAATATTTAAATTATTTAATGAATTTTATTTTATATGGAACTGTGAGTGATGTTCATCTTTAGTTTTTATGATCGAATTAGAGGTGTAGTGGATAGATAGTTAAAATATAAAATAACAAATAAACGACAACAAAATAGTTCAACTGTAGGTGATGGTACCGAACTGTCAATTCGGCTCTCTGGCTCTGACGTCACCAATACCAAGGCCAAGCGTATTGCCAAAACGCGGACAATACAAAACTTCCCAAATGTTCTTTTTCTATAATTGACTATACTCATAGACTTAGGTCGATGCATACGTAACGTGGACGGGACGGGACGTCAAATTTTGGAAACATCGTTTCATAGAAAATGTAAAATAGCGCACACGCCACGGAGGCATGCACGGGACATATCGCACCTTTGGTGGAATAAGGGCCCAACTGCACTTTTGTAATTTTACAGGAGAGCCATTTTAAAGTTTTTTTTTTGCATTCCGAGTCGTGTTATTCTTCTTTTTATTGCTTCAAAATGTTTGTTCTTTGCATGAGATACGACCCATTTATTTTTGAATATGGTCATGTACTTTGCAGGTGTCAAATATTTTTTGTTTAATTTATGTCATTTTATGATTTTTTGTAAGATGTGCCCTTGTACCACCAAAGGTGCGATATATTTATGCCCAGTCAACGTCCTATCTCCGCGCGTCCCGTTCACGTTACGCTAGGTAGGTATGCATCGACCTTTAAATATACATAGAGGTCCATGATTATACTTACTCATATAATAATATTGTTTCCTTACTCCAATAATTAAAACGGGGTAGGTGTCTATAAAAAAAAAACAAAGCAACAACCCGTAATTGTCCCACTGCTGGGCTCGTGGTCTCCTCTCACAATGGGAGGGGTACAGCCATAGTCTACCACGCTGGCCAAGTGCGGATTGATAGACTTCACACACCTTTGACATACCTTTGAGAACTTTATGGAGATCTCTCCGGTGTGCAGGTTTCCTCACGATGTTTTCCTTCACCGAAGCAAGTGATAAATGGATAATTAACTTCTAATACGCACATAATAATATTTGAAAATTAGAGGTTTGTGCCAGGATTTGAACTCGGGCCCCTTCGTTCGAGAGACCAACGTTCTAACCGCTAGGCTATCACTGCTCTAGGTGTCTATAGTTTTTTGTTAATAAAGCTATTTTTAACAAATCATGTAAAAGCCATGGGCAAAAGCGTACATTATATTTTGTTTTAGTTATGTCGATGAATATTGTGAGCATTCCAAGCCCTACTTTCATAAGATCAAATGATCAATAACAGACAACAGTTTCGATTTCAAAGTTACGTCAGTCTGCAAGATAACCTTGTTATCAAAGTTGAATTCTCCCGCGTATTTGAGAGACATTGCAACAACAGTAGCCACATTTTCGTCACCGGCCGACAGTAAACTGTCACCCAGTCAGCTGATCACATTAATACAGAAATTAATTACAATAAAATATATTTGCAAGACGTAATAAGTGATTCAAAATGTTTTCTATAGATGCCCCTGTAGAGTTACAAAATTCGGAATTCTGTAACTACCGATCTCCGCTGAGCACTCGCTATGCATCGAAAGAAATGCAATACAATTTCAGTGACCAGAAGAAGTTTTCGACATGGCGCAAACTGTGGATCTATTTGGCAAAAGCCGAAAAGGTAAGTTTAGGAGATATAAAATAAATTTAATTTTATTGATAACACAGAGACTGACATAGTTTATTTTATTAAATATTTTTAGGTTATGTTATGTACAGTAGACTAGAATCCATAATTCCGACGACTTTGACAATTATAGTGTTGCTATCTATTGCAGAAAATTAATAGCGTCACTAATCACTATTAATTTTGTAAGTGTCGTTATTTCAGTGTCGACGCTTGATTCACCGAGAAAATGAGCGATGAAAAATTTCTTGTTAAGGCGTGCAATCGAAACCTTTATAATCGTTGATAAAATAGCGTTCGATTAATGTGTTTGTTCTTACCTAATTAAAATATCTTCCGTTTAATGATTTGATACCAGCCAAAAATTAATTAAGATGAGTAATATTTAATTTAAACAAAATTCAGACACATTTTTATTACGAAAAATGCGTTAAGATAGAGTTAATTTGATTTTAAAAGTTACGCAAAATATCGATAAGAACAGCAATGTCTATGTCCTGGCAACATTTGTACATTTGAGTTGTCGAAGTGGTCGTCTACAGAGTACGTAAACACTATTTGTTAGGTCTCGTCACAGAGTACGTAAAGGTTATGTAAGTATTCTCTTCGTTCGAATACTCGTATCGTACCTTTACAACACTAGCAATATATTTTTACAATATATATTTCATAGGTTCAGAATTTATTAAGTCTGTTTGTAATTATCATAGATCACGCAAAAAAAAAACATTAATCGTTTAATCGTATCAATTTAATTTAATAATGCCTTTTGTACACTTTCGTACTGGTACAGCTCGCCTTTCAATTGTAATTCTACTCTTGTAACTGTTCAGCTTATGGCTGTCTGGAGGAAGTCGTTGTTTAGGTACTTGTTGTTTCAAACTGTTTCCTTATCTTAACTCCTTGTTGCGGTGTACAATAAAACTTTTTTTATTATTATTCTTTTAAATCTAGCTACATCATGATTGTCACAAGTGTTTTGCTGTATCTTACCTACTTTGCTGTATTACCTTCGTAGTAATCTAAACAAATCAGGTACTTAGGTAGAAATAAAAACAGTTTGCAATTTAGATTGTTTATTTAATAAAATTTTAGCGTATATAATGAATAAAATAAATATAATATACAATAACGATGTCATGTCATAATCTATTTATTAACATTTTTAAAACTAGACTTATGTGACGCGAGTACCTTTAGTATTGTGCTGAATGCAGTGCAGGTTAAGGTAACATTAGCGCCAAATAATATCAAATTACAACTATTTTAAATTAGCATACCTACTTATAAACACAAAACAAAAAAATTATCCAGATATTACATTTTACATACTAGCATTCACAACTCACGTGGTAAATATTTTATGTCTTAAACCCAATAATAATAAAATTATAACTTACCAAAATAACGATAGTTAATATAATAAAACATTAAAACTAAATTGAGAAGTAAAACGGTGAGAAAAAGAACGCCGTAGAATTAATAGAGGAATTACGAAGTATCTATGTCATCAGCAAAACATCACGTCATCATTTTCATAATTCATATGACGTTTTTTGCAATAATAATAACAACGTAGTTCTAGTTTTTATTATTCACATAAGTTATTAAGACGTTTATTATTTCAAAATAAAGAAAGAAAGAAGGTGAAGGTAGCCAGGAATTAAATAATCAGATGTGTTACTGACCAGATGTAAGTGTTGAAAAGTACTTATCTACCACTGGACGGATACTGATTACTGCTTTGGTTCTCCCTTTTAATACAAAAACTTAACTAACAAAAACGAATTATTAAACAAGTTTTACTTACCTAATAACTAAAAAAAATATAATATTAAACGCAAATACAAGAAGCACCGAATTTATTTCAACTAATCAAATCAAATTAAAAGCAACTGTGTGCTAAAGTCCACATGATGTAAAACTTTTCAAAGTTTATATTACAAACAAACATATTTTTTGAAATTTTAATAACCTAAAATACGTAATAAAATTATAAGTTAGTAGTAGCGACGGTGGTCTTATTTCGTTCGTAAGTCCTACAGCAAAAATTAACTAAATAAAAGTATTCGACGGAAATATTTACATTAATAATGATATACTTGTTACTATTAATTCACAATAATTCCAACAATGTTAAATTAATAGAAACAAGTATCATTAGTAAGATTCCCGACGGCTGTTATATTTTTAAAGTTTGAGGAATGTGTCAGAATTATGAAGTTATTTTTATAAAATTTGTCCAAACTTCGGTGAATTAAATCGTGTATGTACTCGTATTTATATGTGTTATTTCCTAATAATTAATCTTGCACTTATTCGGCCGAAAACAGGGTCCAATATTTACTCTATGTACATAATGTGATATTTAGCTGCGTCAAGTTTTCCATATGTAGCTGCGTCATAGGACAACCTGTATACTTAAACCTACGTAAGATTAAATTAATTAATACTAATATGATTAAAAATATTTAAACAATCCCAATAGCTACTCTTCAGGACAACAACAAATCAACTACAACTATCCGAACTAACATGAGAGTTAAACTAAAATTAATACTTTGGAGTAAATAAAAATGATATATGCGTGGTACATCCTTACATTAATAAAATAATTATATTTTATACCATAAATTACACTAATAATCTTTAAATACGTATTATAATAGGTTAAATTAAATGTTTGAAGTGTGCTCGGTTTTTAGTGCATGCAACACTGGTTAGTAGTCCGCTTCGCTTTTGAAGGTAATGATCGCATGGATGAGGAATACTGCTGCGTCGATGACGGCAAATACTCCTGAAGATATAAGGAGGTCGTACGCTTCTTTGTTCGGACGAAGATTTGCATAGTAGGACCTGTGCCAGTCTGAAAAATACAGTACAATTTTGTACACCAAAACTTGGCATCATGAGGATACTTAGAATTAGGCCTTAAAATAAAAGAAAAAAAGAGCTTCTGTAAGAACCTGAAAGAATTATCATTTATCACGTTATTATCAAAAATTGCAGTGTTTCTTTCTACCAGTTAGATATTTATATGATTTATTTTTATAGTTATATACATAATAATATATTCATTACAGCTGGTATTTGGAGACTTTGGAGTTAAGGGCTATGACTAGTCATTATGGTTATAATTATCATTATCATTATGGTTATAAATCTACAAATTGCTGAAAAACTATTTGAGAGTAAGAACAAATTTAAAGATGGCAACACCAAGGCGTTAGAAAACAGGAAGCGGCACAAGTCAAACCCCTATTCATTTGAACGATACTTTACTATTTACAGTAAACTAAGCTAAGGTTGTACACTGTGCATATTAAAGATAGATAACGGGAAGCACTCATGACCACACGGCACAACGACTTATGTCAATCGTATAGTGCGATTTACAAAACTTTCGCTATTATGTTGGTACAGTTGTTCGCTTCAGGGGTTGGTGGCTTCAGGGTACGGGCAATGATATTATAATGTCAAAAGAGGTAGATATGTCACTAGCGCGCCGACGATGAAGAGCGTAAGAACAGGCAACATTTGTCATACATATGTACTATAATATTTCTTCTGTGATACAGCGTTAACTTATACCAATGTTGTGGTATAGTGAAACAAAAATTAAACGTATAGCTCTTTTCGGAACAGATTTTTTGGTTGATTTGTAAGTGTATAACGGGCGGGTTAATAGTTTCATTATACAATGTATATCTAGATCGTTATTCATTACCTACAATTACATTACACACAATCGTATAACCGATACTGCTATGTAATTATGGCAATTGAGCTATACGTGATAATTATGCAACAGAGTGCCCTGAAGTAGCAGGCAGTCTCGTTCACGGATAATTGAGTAGCCCGTTAGTTCTGATGGTAGCATTGATTGAATATATTACACACTACCTTATCTGGGTAAATAAACTTAAACACGGATAAATGATGCCTAGTCTACGATTTCATCAAATAAAAATCAATGAGTACAAAAAAAAAATGTACACAAAAATACATAGGAAATAAGATGAAAAATTTGTTCAAGGGCACTTTTTATTCCTAATTGAAATTTGAAGGCCCGAAGTGGAGAGAAGAACAAAAGATGCAAATTTTGTGTTTGAAAGAAATGTTGTGCTTAAAAACTTCAATAAAAACGAATACTATTCCGTTAAACTTACCATAGAAGATAATGCCAGCCGTGGCAGTGAACATGATGAAGCCCAAGATAGAGAACAGGAGAGAAGTTCTCCATCCCGCTGCTTCACCCAGGAGACTGGCGATGATGAGCACTCCGGTGATAATGATGAAGCCTGGAGAAATTATTTTTCATTTAGAAATGCTAAGTACCTAAATTTCAATTAATTCTCTTATTTAACTCAGCAATTCAAATTTCATACCCGACAAAAGGACCTCAAAACCGTAGTAATTTAAGAACATTAAAACTGAGCGTCAGTCATGAGTAAGGAATAGTTAACTAAAGGAATCGCTTTTATAACTTATCCCTATGTCGTTAATGATCATCAATCTAAGTTTAAAAGATACTTTTTTACCCTTGCTTGATTTATCTTTCTTAAAGATTATCGTCAACCAATTATTAATAAGTAAAAAAAACCTGACAACAATAATGATTAGGGAAGTTGTAAGAACTGGACATTAGTAGACATCAATCGTAACTTTTTCTAACGCTAACGCAAAATTAATTGCGTTTCAGTAATTCAATCGCATTACAGCAAAACATTCTCGTAAATCACGAGGGCAGTTCTGTTTATCACTTTCACACACAAAGTTCAACGAAACCAATTTTCCAGTTAATGAAGAAGTGAAACTGATTTTAAAATGACATTGCGTAAAACAACAACGGAGTAGCATTGTGGTTTTGTGACAAATGTACGGAAAATATGGATTATATTATGTCTCTTAGTAAAATTATCTTATTTTATTATTCTATTTGATTTTTAAAAACCTTACATCTTAAGCGTCTAATTTTATTTTGTTTGTTTATTTTTACGTATTAAAATTCAAAATGTTAATGTTATTGTACCTTGAATTGAACGTAGTATTAGATAAGTACTATTATTTCTTCTGTGGTATTAATTCAAAGGGTTTAAACTTCCGCATTGATCTAATTTCAAAGAGAAGTTTCGCCATCTTCAACGTCATCTTTTGATAAATGAAATTAATCAGACTATCGCAAAAAAAAAATATTGCAAAAGAATTCAATATGATAGACTTTTTACGTTTCATTGGGTTAACAAATGAATTTCCGATTCTAATTATTATGACAAAGCCATCCGAATTATTATATTGCAAAACTTAACTAAGCTTAAAATACTTTTCGCTATTTTTATCCTGCCTTGTCATTTCCTAATTTCAAAGATCATTAGGCAGAGTTCGCTAATCGGTTTTAAAAGATCGTATATTACAATCGATTTTTAACAATAAGATTGCTCGTAAATTGAATGATTAGAACAAATTCATTGCAATAGTCAGCCAGGTCATGGTTTTCTCAATTGTGTAAAGCTACTGAAGTAGAATTGGCGTCCCTTGCTCACTTCATTGAAGATATTACACAACACCATGGTTTATGATTAACTCTTGGTAGTGGAACAATGAACCTATTATACCTTAATATTGTATCTACTTTGGCATAATTGATACTTTCTATTCTCAGGCCATTAAACCAATATTTGAATCTTTATTTACTGTCGTTACTGAATTTAAGTTAAATGATTCATTCGACGCATTCGACTTTGTAAATAACTACTTTAGATATCAACTAGCTAACTCGGCAAACGTTGTTCTGCCAAAAATTTAGGGGTAGGGGGATGAAAAATAGATGTCGTCCGATTCTCCACCCTAGCACGCAAAGATTCACGAAAATCGGTCGAGCCGTTTCGGAGGAGTTCAACTTCAAAAAAGCGTGACACGAGAATTTTATATATTAGATAATGGGTTAATGTTTATACTTACTGGAGTAGGAAGAGTAGATAAGAGCGATGTGCCTGTGGTTGGATCCCACGATCTGAGGCAGGTACAGGGCGCCGATGACGAGACCGATAGCGATTACCGCAAGGATCTACAAATAGAACAAGAAACATTTGATACATGATAAAACTCTTTCAATGTTTTAATCTAGCTTCAAATTGATTGACTGACGTAAAATTAATACAGTTTTAAATTACTGTTGACGTTATAAATGCTTGTAACGAAAGTATTATGATTAAAGTAAAAAAAACATAAGTTCGGTGAGTAAGATGCACTAATGATAGAGCTCAAAATTCTTAGTCTAACTTACAACGAAACATCACAAAGTTAACAACCAAGACTTAACTAGCCAATATTTTACAGGATTGTACCTATAAGATTAAATAAATACGAGAGACAACATTTCGGTCAAATAAATCATATCCTGGTCGGGAATGAATCCTATGGAAAGGACGGCAAACAAGGTCTCTACCAGCTGGGCTATAAGTTTATCTCATCGTTGTCTCTCGTAAAATCAATAACGATTTGTTTCACAGTTGAAAACTCCACGTGTTTTCACTCCTTTTTAGTTGCAAGTAGCTAAGCATAGAACCCACAAATTGTCACATACAAAACAGATTTAGAACTAACAGAGGATTTGTCCATGTGTCCTACCGACATATCTAGTACGGAAGCTACGTCAGTGAGTACACGTAGAATGTATGGTCCAGTTATAATCACCACTTCGGCCTACAAAGCATGTCATTAATACACAACAAAATGGTAGACGATTGTCATTCGTGTACTAAATTTTTCTTGCTCGTTCAAATAACGTGCCGACAGAAGCCCAGTTTGATAACAACGATGCTTTTCAAATGACTGAGTCTAATGATTTCTTAATCATAATAAGATCATTGGAAAAAATATGCTTTTCTAGATCATTGACTTTTTGTATTCATCCACATGAATCTGAGAACAATGAAGCAATAAGTTTATAAAATGCTTTGCCCATTTTTGCGAAACAAATTGCAAGGAAAATAATAAAAATGTCGTTTTAGTGAACGCACCACACCGCAGATTACTTAAGTGAAAGTGTCAATCGTTCTATTCTCCTTTTGATTTCGTGTAGACCACAAGTAAATGTTTTTCCAATGCTGCCTTTCCTTAATGACTTCTGCTTGGTTTTAGCTTTCACACAATCTCGTTATGTCTTTGATCGAGTTCATGTTTATGACCTCTTTGATGATGTTTATAGTTACTTTAGTCTCGTCAACAGATGGGGTATAATATATTTTTAGATCTTTCCTTACTACTGAATCTTTCCTTGTTTTTTCTGTTTGAACACGTCAAACTTTTTTTTAAGGATACAATGTTACTTGATTTAATTATTATACCTTAAAGTTCTTTATCAGTGTAGATTATTTGGAAGTCGTAAATCTGTTTCAGGTTAGTTTCCAAGTCTTTAAGTAATCGTTTTCTTATCTTGTATTGCACTGCTTCCCCAATATTTCACTTCGAGACCATTATTTACATTGACATTTGAGTCATTGTTCAGTTTCAGAACACCTTGGACTCGAAACACAAAAAGACCTTAACTAATAGTTTTTCAAAGACATCTTTGTTATGTTTTAATGAAGACACAAGGTAGGTTAATGTATCAAGGACTTCATGCACCATAACTGAATTATCCCGTCACTTGGTCGTTCTCACGTTTCAACGGTTGGTCGATTGTCACCTGCATTTGTGATTGTGGAGTAATCAATATAAGCAGTTAGTGAATGTTATAGTTTTCATGTTAAAGCCCAATATATCATTCATTCATTGAACTATTGATTTTACGTAAATGTACTTATTTATCAAATAAAAAATTAATGATGGTTTATCGATGATCGTTTAATTTTTAATCTTACTATCCTATAGTGTGTACTTCATGAACGTTCATTACGTAAAATTTCAGTAATTAATATTTTTCTGCTTATTAAAAATCGTTTAAATAGAAGACAATTTCTTTTTTAATTTATATCGATTCCATTCAACTATCTGATATTAAAGGTAGCGTTATTATAATTGTATCCAATCGGTACGACGGATGAACGATTTGGAATTATCGATTATGGAACTACCAAGATTTTTCATTGATTTGGAAGTTAGGAAACTGATACGTATCGCCATGTAATTTTCATCAGATTTTTCACGTCCTGTTTCGAACTGTTAAGTGTAAAGTTGAGTCATATCGTGTGCTTGTAATTGTACGATGGTTTTTTATCTTTTATTAAGTACTTATTAATTTTCCGTTTTTTAATAACTTAATTTTTATAACAATGTACCTACGTATTGCAATTACGCTATTAACTATAGATTACATCGATAGGATATCGGAAACACTGGTCTTTATTATTAATTCACTGAATGTTATGATTACTACACAATTATAAATTCGTCGAAAAACATAAATAAATATAATAATAAGGTTTTCGGTAAAACAATGCCCAAAAATTATTTTTATTTTTTGTAGCGTCTTAAAACGTGAGTTATACCGAAGCAATTCAATATTTTTTTACGTATTTTTATATTAATACCTGTACCCGTATTACCCAGGGTAAAATAATTTCAATAATAAGTGATGAATTGACTATAATAACAACGCATGATGTCGATATTGTCCATTTTCATTCGGTAAAAATGATACCATTTCATACTTTTGTACTCTTATGGTAGAAAATATATTTTGATAATCGTACATATTTTCTGATTTTAATTATTTCATATTGTGTAAAGTGAGTAATTTGGGCAATCTTTAATAAATAAATAACATTCTGCTTGAACTTTTTTATTTTTATATTTAAAAATATTACCTTTCTCCATGTTCATGAAATTCTTATATGTAATTTAATCTTTCAGTAGTAGCAAAATGGCAACTTTTGAATCGTTTTTAAAATTGACGTTGACGTTTAGTGATCACATCGTGACATTCGTGACATCACATACTCTTCCGGCATCGTTGTTTTGTTGTGTACCAGGTACTATATGTATAATACTTCTATGGTTAAAAAACATTCAATATCAAAATACTTTGGTTCTGGGGTGTGCCTGCTGAAAATTCTTATATATCTAAGCTCAGAAATTAATGCTGCATTTTTTAGAATATTTTTTATTTTAAGACGCTCAAGTTGAAAATGAAATAAAACTATGTATGGAAGTTTGGCATTGTTCTTTGTGTACGAGTCTTTCGAGAACTTTGAAAATAGATTTGAACCATCTTGTAGCGCATTTGGTAGTGACCCTAATTTCTGAGTGAGTGGTCCCAGTCTCCATTTACAGCCTGGGCTTCAATGTTTATTCGTATATTGTTGTTAGTACCTAATTGGGTGTCATGTATACATAGGTAACCTGTACATGTCACCAGAATAATATAATGGCAAAATAAATTTCTCAGTAGTGCAGGGACATGAGCTTTGACTGATATGTTTTCGTAGACGTGAGTTAACTCACCAGCTCAACGATCCTGAGTCCGATGCACCAGTTCCGTTTCAGCACCGCCGCGGCCCGGTTGTCCCGGTCGCTCGCGGCGCCCTCCTCGCCCTTCTTGGCCTGCGCCTCCGCCTCCCTGTCGCCCGCCGACATGGCCCACACCACTCGCGCTCCGCCCCCGAAATCTGACACCTGGATGGGGAAATTTATAATAATATACCTTCATTTCGAGCAACAAGGCCTAGCATAAACATCTTTACAGACTAACATACATATCGATCGATACACATAACTAATTCACTTATTATTATCCGCGAAGTAAACTTTCTGTAGACGACTTTTCAGTCACAGCTCTTCCCTCAGGAAAGTTGACAGGAGCTCGGTTGGAACACGCTGAACAAAGGAGTTGAAGTTCACTCTGTTGCGTTTATACATTTTGCGTTTTACGTTGACTCAGTGGTAATCATCCTTTTTTCATACGGGCCTCAAACACTTGTTTAGTCATGCTGTCGCGGGCCGCAAAACAAAGTAATAAAAAAAATTGGTATTGATTTCTTTGGTTTTCGCGATTATTATTCGCTAAGTATATGTATTTATTTCGCGAAAACAGTCTGTCTTTGACGTCAACCATTCAACATTAAGTACTATTACAGCGTAACTATGTACTATTATTTCTTCTGTGGCGTTACTAAATGCGTAGATTGTGATTTTTACATACTTTAAAAACTCATGCAGAGAAATTTCGTAAAACGCATCTGTCCAGGGTATCAGAAGTGGGATAGATAGTAAGAAGTGTGGAATAATAAAGACCTGCGTATCATTGACAGAACTAATTAGAAAAACATAGATATAAAGCGTGACATCCATCGTGCGCCTGGCGC
This sequence comes from Thymelicus sylvestris, assembly GCA_911387775.1. Classification (NCBI taxonomy): domain Eukaryota; kingdom Metazoa; phylum Arthropoda; class Insecta; order Lepidoptera; family Hesperiidae; genus Thymelicus; species Thymelicus sylvestris. The sequence continues at coordinate 14,042,802 of OU426895.1, forward strand.
GGCACGGCATACATAACTCAGCAAACAAAATGCCAATCACTGGATCGGAACGCACGCATCTACTTTCCAATAGTGGACGCGTAAAATATTTACGAGATTTACAACTCCGCACTGATTTAGGAGCTTTCCAAACTGAAGTCACTTTGACGAGTACGTCTTTATCATCACTACACGAGTGTGTCAGTCTTTGTCTAAGTATTTAGGGTTGTTAGATGAATAAGCGCACATTTTATTTCGTTTAGGTGTTGGCTGTTCAAACTGAACTCACTTTGACGAGTGCATATTTACTTTATCGTCACTACACTAATGTGTAAATCTTTACCTCGGTCCAATGTTCTTTAAGTATTATGGAATGTGAGATTTATAAGCGCGTATTTTTTGTTTCGATTTAGAGCTGTTTAAATTAAGTTCACTTTGACGAGTACGGCTTTATCATCACTAAAGTAAGGTGTTGCATTGTTCCCGTTGTCGTTGACAATTTTCTCTATTAGTCCCATGTTTTTGACTTGGTGTTATGAGATGTACCTATATATGTGTACCTACTTGCTTACATGCTTGCGTTTATCTCATGAGATATCTAAGCGCCTATTTTGTTTTGTTAGGAGCAAGCTTTTCAAATTGAATTCACTTTGACGAGTGTTTCTTAACATGAGTTATTATTGTAGCTGTTGACAATTCCTTGATATTTGATATCTAATAATAATCCATAGACCATTAGTCGTCTATTGCAGGGCACATTGATTCGAAATCGTAGCTATCCTATAGTAGTCCACCACAATATTCCAACTAAGATTTTTAAAAGGAAAAAGATTTTTCTAGGGAAACCAGAGACCCAGAAAGGGAACTCTGTCCGCGTGAAGCTGTAAAAGCTGATAGGGCCAATGCCAAATGTCCATTCAAAAAAAAGGTCTTTTAGTGTTTATTCAACTTATTCAAATTCTAAGTTCTTATGATAGTTTGTGAATTGTGATACTCGTAGATTGCTTAACTACTGCTGTTGAACGACGACAGGTCAGCGTGTGATCCTAAGAAACATAAACCTGCCCAGATTAATAAAATTGAGATTCTTAACCAATCCAAATCCAGAAGGATTTTACTCAGTATGTCACTATTGATTTTTAAGGTTAAGTACTGAAAGGGTAAAAACGGGACCCTATTACTAAGATTCCACTGACCGTTTGTCTCCAGGCTGATGTATTATCTATACATGGCTGATGTATTATATATGGTACGGAACCCTTCGTGCGAGAGTCCGACTAGCACTTATCCGGTTTTTATTTTTATGTAGACAGTCGACAAACGAGGAAACGAGACACTTGATGTTAAATGGTCTTCATAGTCCATGAACACCAACAACGAAGGCACCTCTGATGAATTTCTGGCCACGAAAGAAGATAAAAAAAGAATAAAGATGACAACTTTAGTTTATATTGATGACATTAGACGTTGCCCTTTTATAAATTGATGTCTATTTTCATAAGTTTCAACACAACTATAACCTTAAAAAAGCACGTCTCTATCTAATTTTAACATTAAAACTTAAAAGTAATAATTACTTTTTAACAAAAAATAAAACCAACGAAAAAAAACGGAAAAGCGAAAAATAAAATAAACCATTTAGTATTATAAATTAAGATCCTAAATTAACTGAAAATAAATAATTTTGAGACCGTGCCAAACAAACAACCAAAAGGAGAACCCCATCTTCCATAGAGACACCGGCCCAGAATAGACAAGAATGAAAATTGGTGGTCAATTAGATCATTGTAAAAGCTTTAATTTCTCCAATTTTCTCGTCTGCTAGCAATGGCCAACTAATGAAATCCTAATGAATCACCTTAAATATGGGTTATGATTATGTCACACTCGTGTCACAGTGCTGATGAAAAAAATATGTTTTTGATAAAGTTCTCGTTTATTATGGGTAACGTAAGGTCGGTTGGTCACCGGTTGGTGAGTACCTATCTACTGAATATGCGTTTTACTAGGCATTTACTACCTCAAACACCTACGAGTATATAGACAATGTCAGGAATATAATGAAGACCATAAATAAATAAATACTACTTAAACCATAATGGTTAAAACTGAGTAGGTGGGTATAATACTACCTTACTACCTACCCACTTTAATGGGTTTTACCCAAAAAAATGTCAAAAAGGTTGTGTAATAAAGGCATTTTAATTTTTTAAAGATATTTTATTCATTATCATCAAAATATATCAATATTTCGTCAAGAAATTGTGCAGGAGGCGCTATACTCCTATTTCCAATATTCAGGCAGTGGTAGTAAGAAAAGCAAATCTAGAAATTGTATCAAAAACACATTCACCAACGCACGAAACGAAAAGCGAATGCAATAGAACATAGTGATTAAGTACTCTGTGCAAAAATTAAATTGTCATAAATGTCATCATAATATTCTTTTACTTTTTTTACACAGATAAGTTAAACTCAAAATGTCTTATAATAAGCGTAACGATGTCGTTAAAGGATTTAATGGTAATTATTATATATTAAATAGTTTAGCTTTATATAGAACATGAAAACATATCAGAAAGGAATAAATATTGTTTTTATAATTAATAAATAGTTAATTTAATACATATGTTCCTTAATCAATCGATTATAAAATCGTTTGTAATGAGGTAAATACAATGAGAACTTCTTTCTTTATTTTGTTCATTTGGCGATTGCAAATGAGGCTAAGATTTAAATATGTTTTTTTAGTAAATAAGACGAATTTTTATGTATATAGTTTACTCTTGTCCAGTCTTATGTGCTAGCACAGATTACATATAATTCGTGGCCGGAAACCGGGGTTCTCCTTTATTACATAAAGTTCATTTTATGAGTTTTTTCACCGTTTGTTTTTTCATTGGTTTGGTACCGCCTCAAAATTATTTCTTTTCAGTTAATTTAGGATCGTAATTTATAATACTAAATGGTTTATTTTATTTTTCGCTTTTCCGTTTTTTTTCGTTGGTTTTATTTTTTGTTAAAAAGTAATTATTTTTTAATATTAGTTGCTATGAAAATTAATAATAAGTTGTTGGTGGTAGATTCAGTTACCAGGTAAAAATGTAGTAGGTGAAATATCAAGCATCCCCTATTTTCGTACCTTTAGGGGTAAAATGTTGTTTCCAAAATTAAACAAGAGTAACTTCAAGGTATACACTATTCAATAAAAAAAAGAATCATCGAAATCGGATCATCCAGTACAAAGTTATTGGGGTAACGGGTAAAAATTCCGTGAGTGAATAATCAATCATCCCCTATTTTCATACTTTTAGGGTGGGAATAAAATTTTCAAAAAAAATAGGGGACCAACTTCAAGACATACCTACCCTATCCATTAAAAAAAGAATCATCAAAATCGAACCACCCTGTGCCGATTGCTGCGTGATCATACAAAAAAAAATACGCGTCGAATTGAGAACCTCCTCCTTTTTTTTTCGTCGGTTAATAAAATAATAAAAAAGAACATGGAATATTTATGTTGTAGATGCTGTAATTCCAAAATTGGCTTCAGGTGATTTCTTGCTTAATCCCCCAAAAATACAATTTTCTTTAATATTTTCTCAAATTTCAACTCTACATTGCATCGTTATAAACCAAATGGGTGCGAACTGACCCATAATGCCATTGTCTATAGTTATGTTGTTTATTTTGAATCATTATTTAAATTTTCATGAAATTATCGTGATCTCCAGGAATAATTTATTAAAATAATATTATTGATATCCTGTACGACTGCCCTTCAGTACCATTTTAATTAAAGTTCCGAATTGCACTGTAATGAAAATATAAAAAATGTTACCCTATTTTTCATTTTACTCAAAGTGAGAATACTTGAAAGCTTAAAGTTTTATCATTTCTTTCTTAATGAATTAAACGCAATGTGGTAATTTACAATAAGCTACTCGTGCAATAAAAAGCTAATTGCGCATCTAGCCATCAAAATGTTATTAGTATGCAAACATGATAGAAAATTGTTCTCAATACATACAGCGTTCTTAATCATATAGGTACATTATGCATTGTTGAGTCACGTAAACTTAGACTTAAATTTACATAATTACTATGTGAAGTGCAATAAAGTTAATATTGAATAGATATACCTAGAACTTGAGTAAATACTACAAGAGACAAAAAATATTGATTAAAAAATTATCATATCGCAATTATTTTTTAATATATGAAATGTAGGTAATAAATAAATATTTTAATATTAAAAAAAATAAAGAGCATCTTACCCAGATGGATTATAATTCCCAAAAGAACGAAAAGAAATTGTTGGCACTTTAGAATCACTAAGCTATTATGTTTACAAAAAAGAAAAACACAGATTCGAATTTGGAAGCGCGCTTGGCGGGCTTTCCGTTCCTTATTCCACTGGCAGCGGGTGCGTTGGTTGTGCGTCGCGAGCAGACTACCAGTGAGTTCTCGATCGCTACAACTCAACGCTTCATCACGCCTATCAGCCTCACGACCTATGACTACACTCACAGGTTCCCCTTTATCACCCTTACGTGACGAGAAGTGGGAAGCGCCACAAGTCACCCAAAACTGGGCGTCAAACCATAGTGCCGTGTAGTAAAGCTACATATTTGAACAGCTTTCATTCATTATAAAGCGGTTATTTACTCGAACGCATAACTTTGCTATGGTTAGAGGAGTGGTAAGAACCTTTTGAATGTTTGGTGTCTTCTGGTATGACTCAACAATTTTCTTTCAGCAGTTGCACGTGCTCATGATGATGGTTCATTTCTTTGTAGGTCTTATCCTTCTGACAATCAATATTTGACACTCGTCTGTTCTGTCAACAGTTTTTTTTTGAGATGTAAGCTATCCTATCTTTCAAGTTGGATCAAACTGCACACGGTGTGCAAAGATTAAATTCGTTTCAGTAGTTTAGGAGTCCATCGCGGACAAACAACGTGACACGTAATTTATATATATTAAGATGTACGGGTAACATGGCTATTATTATCTAACTAAACGCTTACAAACATTATCGTGCCAGGAATCCCATGGAGAATTCTGAGTTACGGGTGGTATGAACTATGAACATACTAAAAGATACAGTACTGTATACTTACAATATAAAAAAAGGATTTTATTTTAATTAAAATAGTTTTATTTTATTTTTAACTATCATTCTCAATATAAGTTATATTTAACTTTTAATACTCCCCTTGGTTTGATTTACGAGCCTAGAAATGCCCAACGTTTATACTTTCGGCTACCCAGATTACGCGTTGCGTAACTTTGTTTTAGGTTACAGATACAGTATTTTTATATTTGTTTACATTTTAAATATAAAACGTACGTACTATTTTTCAGCAGAGCCGTTCAATCAGAACGATTAGACGGTATTATTATTTTTTGTTTTATGTCGAAACCAACTCTTTGTTAGCAAATTATTATCTATAATAAAATTAATTTAGGTACATTCATGTCATAACCCTACGTTCTTAGGTACTCTACTCTATCTCACTTACGTAGGAATATCCTAGATTTATTGTGTAAAAAAACGTGTGTAATCATCAGTTTAGTTCGTCGTACCGCCTGCACCTGGTCTAAATGAAAAACCAATATTATTTTTATTGATTAATTCGTCCATAAAGGTTAAAGTCTTAACTTATTAAAAGTTAATAATTTATTTAGCTACTTGCCGTTTTTCTAGCAAGGCCCAGATAGAGGACACGTTGACAAAAAATATGAACTGGCTGTAAATTTAATGTAGAACGTTGTAATCAGATAATAAAAGTAACTGGAACTGCAAATATTCACATTATTGTATTGGAACTTTCGAAAAAAAATAAACGCTGAAAATAAATATGCTCACACTCTGGCAATCGTTTTATTCAATGAAGTTTTTGAAAACAATAAATGTTTTCATTATCTCCTTTTTCAAAACCCAATTTATTTTTTTATGCCAAAAGGCCACTTAGCTAGCACCGCATAGTCCATTGTAGCATACGTGAAAATAAAACTACTCGTAGCTTTAAGATAAATGAGTGTTCTAGTAAATATAGAATCGATTACTAAGAAGGATGGACTTGTCCAAATATTTGTAGAGCAGATTTATCGTTTAATTATATCGTATTGTGTTTGTCAAACTCATCATTATTTTTGCAATTTGGTAAGTTTAAATTTCCTAAAAGACCCATTAACATCGATTGAGTCCTTCTAAAACTACGAAAATTATTCATTTTATTTAAAAAAAGATATACAGTACGTATACCTATTCGTTTAATATCATAGTTGTGATCCACCAGTAAACGGTCTAATCTCAATTACAACTAGATTGATTCGTTGGCCATTAGATATCATAGCAGATACGAAATAAGATCAGCTAGATCGTACATTTTTACAGCCCCATTATATGGCCGTCCGATCGTTTTATTATGTAGCTATTTGAAAATTGAAAAGCCACTTTCTAGCGTTTTCCGGTCTAGAAGTCAGTGCGCGCGCATAACTGCATACATACGAGTTTATGTGCGCGCACGCACTGTTGTCACTGGGTGCGTCTCATTACGTGAAAAGTGTATTTGTAAAAGTTAATAATACATATACCGTTACGAAAGAAGAATAATAATCTTTTTTATCATTTAAATTAATCCTACGGATTATAGAGCCCTTTCAAATTTTAAAATTAAAGTGATTTTCAATTATAACTAAACACACTCATAGCCCCACAGCCCAAACTAGGAATCCCTGTGTTGTGTCGTTTAATTCAGTATTATTTAATTTTGGTGAAATATTTTATCATTCTGCATGAAATTTGGATTTGGTTGTTTGAAAAGTCATCTCAGTAAAATTACCCAAAAACTTACCCACACAAAGGTCAAGTATTACCTATCAATCTTATTTTTAATGAAAATCAATACCAAATACATGTTGTCCAGAGCAAGAACTACCTGCTCCGCCATGGCCAGTGCCGCGCAAAATGATCACGATTACCGTCACAAAGTAACTTAATGATAGAGTCGATCAATTTATTATCTGTTTTAGTAAATAACGGTGGTTTGTGTGGGTTTCTGTTGCACACTGCTGAGGGCACTCGGCACTTCAAGTCTTCAGTGGGTATTATACTAGGGCGATAATAATTATCTTCTATATTTAACGCATATTTATGTTTTCATTACAGTGTTTTATAGACAACTTCTTTAATTTGTGACAGTACCTAATATGTATACAGAATACTTCTGAGAGAATATTGCATTATAAATAGTAGCAATTAGTTGTGATACCAAATTTGTCAAATCACAAAAACCGCTTGGTGCCGCTTCTTCCCCGTAGCAAGAACATTTGAAGAAGCTAGCAAAAATATTGCTTGAAATTATTTTGCTTATCGAGCTAAACATGTAGTAGGTACCTAGTACAACAAGAAAAAGGTTTGTATTAAAAATATACAAATGAGTCCTGGAGAACTAGATCTATTATTAATTAATAATTTCTCATAATGCACCTATAATGTCCTCCAAGATACTGTCCATTCATAGTAAATTCGTCATTCTGAAACGCTTCTGTGAAGATACCATTTTCCTCTGAACTTACTTAGATTTACCATTAAACAGACTATAGGTTTACTGAAACTGAAAATGTGTCATTAATTATGACTAATTAGCATAAACAATGCTCCACATAATACTATGGGTCTGTTAGTCATTATGATAAGTGGGAATTATAGCTGCCTAGCACAATGTCGTTAATAAATGTCTAAAAAACTCACATAACAATAGTGGGTCTATTGCTTTACTATGGTAGTCATCTTAAGTTTATTTATAGTATTAATAACTTTTAGAAAATATTCTTTCAATTTTTTTTTATGTGAACTAATTCCATTAAAACAATCACAAAATTATACTACAAAAATCTGTGAAAACCACGTCCAAATTGATTAAGTAACACAGTTAAGATACAGTTGACAAACAAAATTATCAAAAAAGCCTCGTTACTTGATGTATTATATTAAATTACACCCAAATACTCAGCCCAAATATAATTTCTCTAGAATATCTTTCACGTACAGACATCGACGTTTTATTATAAAGACTACAGAACCTCTAGATAAAATTATTTTCTGAAAACGCTCACGCGAAACGCTGCATTCAAAATGTATTAAAATGAAATCAATGAAAGTCCTTCCTTGAATTCTCAGATTTTCAGTCTACGTGACTATAATGTTCTTGAACAAGTACTTATAATTTGAAGCTATCGTCAATGTCGCCCTTAAGTTTTTTGTCTTCCTCAGACCTTGCGCAACTTTACGCGTTAACGCAAGGTTTCTTTAAAGTTTTTGTGGCAGTAATAGATATACAGCTCAGCTGAACTACATAAAGACGTCGCTAATCATTTTCCTCTTTGTGTTGACAAAACATACCTAATTATTATCATAACTCATGTGAGTAAACTGTGTCGCAATGGTTTCTTATCTATGGTGTTATTAGGTTTTTAAATTATTCTTCTCACGATGAAGAAATCCTTTTCGGGTCATAGTTGACTATGATTCGCAACTGCGAATGGGAAAACTACATCATACATCATAATATCTTTTCGATGAAAGGGATATTTGAGAACATTGACGTGAAATTTCCTATCCGAATGGTCCTATTACAATTTTTCGTCGTGCACCAAGTGGCTCCAACCCATTAACGGATAGCGGATGGATGAATACGTTACGAATATATATGGCTAAGTAGATTCAAGTAGAACTGTAGCTTATACGAGCATTTTCTGCTCTGCTCTTATTTTTAAAAACGCAAATGAATCAACCAGTGAAATGAAATGTAAGCCAGTGCGAGTGCTTTACCAACAATGCGCGATTGTGACCGTCTATAACATTATTGGGCTATTGTTCCAGCCAGTTGCTTTCCCGAATGCGTTCGTTGACGTTTGGTCAACAATTTATTGAAGCCACAATACGATACAATACAGCCATGAAGTACCTAATAACTACTTAGCCGTTGGCTACGTGACTTTCATTATTTTAGGTTCTCACCAATCACCAATTACCCACACGAATTTCGGCGTCTAATTTTAATTGCCATAAAAAGTGTCTATTTTTAAGTTTTTTAACCCATATTTTATTAACACGCAAACATCACTTGTAGAGATACAATTTAGAAGTTCGCAAGAGATAGGCAGGCAGACGTTCACTTCATTAGTTAAATATTCTATAAAAATATTTTTAAATTAACATTAATGGGCAAAGAAAGACATTTTAAAGGGTGTAGTTTATTTGGACCATTCAGCCAGTTCAGTTGTAGAGCTGAATTTCTATTGAAACTCTAATTTACGTATACAAACTCTACTTGCAAATTAATTTACCAATGTATATTCGCATTACAATAATACTTAGGATGTGCCGCCATTTTCTCTTTATCGGGCTGTTATTATTTTCCCGGTTACCGACCCGCTATGTTGTCGCCGGGTTTGGCGCCAATTTTTCTACGTTAGGAATTTTAAGGTTATCCTCTGAATAATTTATTCTTATACATAATTAAAATTTTTATTCATGAACAAAGCTGTACTTATTAATTTATTTATTTATAAATAGGTTAGGTACACTGTAACCCCAGTTTATGGCGGTCGATTGATCGCCCTCTCCCGCCAGCCGCCATCTTGTCGCCAGTTTTGGCGCCAAAGTTCCTGCACTAGGGGTGCGTTACAAGGCAGCTTGGCTGACCTGTTTACCAATGTCATTGTTCCAATTCTACTCATGTAATATAAATACTTCGTAGGTAGTTCGTTCGTTCCTTTCGTAGGCCAAATGAGTACATTATACGAATATTCATCCTATTTTACCTACAGTTAAAGATTTAAAATAGAAATTAGTAACTATGCTTACTTACCTTTTATCTTAATATTATATCGTAGTAATAATCATTATTTCCATTAATTCATTTTTATTTTTTTATGTTTAGTCAGCCTGTTTTCTCACACTCACTATTTATAGATGACTAGCTGACCCAGCGAACTTCGTATCGCCTAACAATCCCTAATCCCGCTCCCTCTCTCTCTCCCGTTCCCTCTCCCTCTCCCTCTCCATTTAATTTTGGTTTCTAACTATAAGCTTACATGTTAATTTTCACATTTCTGAGTTCGAAAATAACGAAGTTCCGTACAAACTTACATCCCATGTTTTTAACCCTTAGGGGATGAAATAATTTTTTTTTCTAATTATAAGCTTACATATTCATTTTCACATTTCTTACTTTAAAAATGACGAAGTTCCTTAAACATTTATAACCTCTTAGTTTTACCCCTTAGGAGATAAATTTCGAGAAAACCGTGATACAATAATTTTTGTATCGAACTATAAGCTCATATGTAAATTTTCACCCTTTTAACTTCAAAAGTGACAAAGTTTCCATACTAACTTGCACTCTTAATGAACCCTTAAATAACCTTTTAGGGGATGATTTTTCAAAGAACGTTATTTCTAATCTGGAGCTAATATGTAAATTTTCATGTTTTTAATTTCAAAAATTACGAAGTTGCGTACTAAGTTCCATCCCCTAAATTAACCTTTTGTGGAATGATTTTCCAAACTTTTGTTTATGACTATAAACTTCAATAAAAAAATCATATTTATAACTAAAACTTACGAAGTTGGTTTATATGAAAGTGACTTCCAACCCCTACACAACAACAAACATCCTATGACACTGGCAAGTAATGTGGCTTTCTATTGTTAAAAGAATTTTTAAAATCGGTTCTCTAGATCCAGAGCACATTAATATATAATTATATAAACGGTTACAACGACACAAACTCACAAACTTTACCTCTTTATAATCTTAATATATATAAATTACGTGTCACGTTGTTTGTCCGCGATGGACTCCTAAACTACTGAACCGATTTTAATCAAATTTGCACACCGTGTGCAGTTTGATCCAACTTGAAAGATAGGATAGCTTACATCTAAAAAACAAACCTTTTGACAGTACGAAGTATGTCCGGGCAGCTTGTATTAGTATAGATAAATAACATGAATAAAGAGTACCATACGCCAAGATCTCAGAATAAAGAATAAGGCCAATATATACAATATACATAAGTATTTTTCATATTATGATGATTTCATTCGGTATTCATTTAAGTTTTCCTAATAACTATAGCAATGCTTTTTTAATATTAGGTAATTCCAACGAATCCATCATAGATACATAGATAATGTTGTACTAGAAGTGCGCATCAACCAGATAAATGTTTTGTCACTCGTGGAGCCTACTTTTTATGCTAATGAATCCCTTACCGACGCGACACACAGCGCGTGCAGTGCGCATTAGATACGACCGTTATTTAGACTTATTGAACGAATGATTAGCCGAAATGCCGTTGTTTAGGCTTACATGTAGAAGCAGACCGAATGATTAGGCGAAATGCCATTGTTTAGGCTTATAGAACGTTGTTAGATTGTTGTTTGACAAAACGTACCTACGACGCACTTTTTGAGTCTTCGGTAGGGACATTCCATCAAATAATTTCGACAGTAAAGTGCCCAGTGATTACAGATATTATAATAGCATGACTTATTTTAATGTTTCCAACACTATTTGTTACAAGTGCGTAGCAAATAGCAATTTGTAACTTCTGCTACAAAACATAGTAGGTCAGTAATCGTTACAATACGACATACGTATAATAAAAACAAAACGGTTATATAAACAAACAAGTACAGAAGTCGTTCATCGGCGCGTGTAACGTGCGCCACGCCTTGCAGTGCCCTGCTTTTTGTATGTACTTTTGTGACCATTACGTTTGTACAGTCGGCCGCAGAAGTAGCTTAACATTCTAGTAGGTACCTTGTCACATTACATTTCTTGAATTTGTTATAGATGTTGCTAGGAAACCGTCGAAACAGTCACTATTACAAAGTACTATAATGTTAAGCTACTTCTGCAGCTGACTGTACCTACCTTGTTGTATTTACTAATCTATTAGCTTATTATTTAGAGCTATTAGGGCTATTTATAAACTTAGATCTCGTGAAACTTTGCGTGACAAGTTCAAAGAAATAAGTATACTTACAGTAGCCTCACAATATATCTATAGTAACGTGGTTTTTATACGGAATAATATAAGCGCGTATAAACAAAATTTTGATATCACTAATCGCCAAACAAGAAAAATGCACCAGTTAGTAACGCCATCTTACCGTCTTTCTAAAGTGAAGCGATCTTTTATGGGCCGTGGTGTACAGTTCTATAATAAAATCCCAAAGTTAATACGTGATTTGCCAGTGGAATTATTTAAGAAACATGTAAAATCTCAACTTTTAGGCAAAGGCTACTATACTGTAGATGAGTACATAAATGACAAAGACGCATGGAAATGACCAGATCTGCAACCAGTTCCGTACAGGCTAGTGATACTTCTTTGTAAGAAATATACCAATGTATTTTATTTTTAAAAGATGTGCTGAGGAGTTTCTTTCGGCTTTTCTTCTCCTCCATGACAAAGCACCTTTCCGAAAAGCTGGTAAATTAAAAAAATGACGTGCATAAGTGTATCAATGATACCTACATGAATAAATGATTTTGATTTTGAATTTGAATTTGAATTTGAATACTATTTAGTAACATAGCTTACGCCCCAACTCAGAGTCATTAGCGGTTACTTAAATCGCTCCTTAGTACAGAATTTGTATGATGATTCTTTACTAAGGAGCGATTAAACTTTAAAGTAACTATTAGTGACTCTGAGTTGGGGGGCGTTAGTGTTTACACGTCGGTTTCCAACATACCAGCGTGCAGCGTTCGATTCCTGAGTGTACCGCAGGATTAATAATTCTGCCGTCCTAACGAATAGTGCAATAAGTCGAGTTTTTTGGGCAAATCGACTTAAGACCATATCCGTAACTACTGAAGCTGAGCTCATTTTCCTGATTCAGGCTATAATGGTCTTAAATCAATTTGCCCAAAAACTCGACTTATTGCACTCTTCGTTAGGAACAGAATTGTTTTGTAATAATTATGCGTAGGTATCCTACTAATATTACGAGTATACTCGTAAATGTGAATGTTTGTGGGATGGATGGATATTTGTTACCTACTCTTTCATGCAAAAACTACTGAACGGATTTTTATAAAATTTTGCACACAGGTAGGTAAACCATGATAATTATGGATCTTGAATAACATATAGGGTACTTATTGTCTGGAAAAATGCGGACAAAGTCGCAGGCAGAGCGATAATTAGGAATAATTATCTCTTACTTCTAAAACAGTTCCTTGTTTAGGTACTGGTTATTATCATAAAAGAAAAAAATCTACTCACGTTGTCCGTTAACGGAGCAATCTTGACGTCGTAAGTATCCAGCTCGCACAAGAAATCCTTGGACTCGGGCGATATAGTTACAAGTCCCCCCGAGTATAAAGACAAACACTCCAGGTCCAGTTTCATTCGAAGTTCGAAATTGCTAAAATCCTCCGTGGTTTTGTTTTTTAATCCGTCGCAATTTGAACTTGTTCGAATTTTAAATAATTTGTAAGTTGCCTTTTATTAATTTTAAATGGCCCGAATAAAAAAAAAAAAAAAAAACTTGCAAAAATAAATTAAGTGCAAACCACGTAGCTAGTCACAAAGTCAGATGAACAACTAAAACAAAAAGACGAATGAGTCAAGTAGTCAGTGCCGCATGGGATACGGCACTTAACCTCTGATCCTTAATTTGACTCCTGCATTGACCCCGAATTCAGTCATTAGAGGTTCCCTGGTTCCCCGGTGTCTTAGTCAACAGATATAAATATGTACCAGGTCGTGAGCTTTAATAGTTATATTGCAATCGTTGGTATGACTACTTATTTATAAGTAGATACTATTATTTCTTCTGTGGTATGGCCAAGGATGATCCTTCGAGCTGTAGATCTATTCATTTCATAGCGTCAATTCATTCATTCTTCATTCAAAGTTCATTTCATTCTTTCTTTCTTTCAATTATGATCTCATCATCATCATCATCATTTTTTTTAACTATAGGTAGGTACAAAGCTCATAGAGCCCACTCCGATTCTGATTTTGTAAATGTAAAAGCGTCGGAGCTACTTTTTAATAAGACAACTATATCAGTAAAAATATTTATTTAACTAGCAATCGCCCTCGCTTCGCTTCGGAAAAATAGTACGTAGTTAATTAACTTACAGAACATACTCTTAACGCAGAATGATTGATCATTAGAACCGCATTACAATGAAAGGTCAATACACAACATAACGTTTCCATATTTTTAGGGTTCCTTACCTCAAAAGAAAAAGCACGGTTCCCATAAGATCACTCACTCGTCCGTCTGTTTGTCTGTCTATTTTTCTCAGGAACGCGTGAAGGTAATAACGACGACGACAGATTTTCAACGGCAAAGTTAAGTTTGTTTCTCAATTCCGTTTATATTTTCGCTACACAGCTATGTTAGGTTCCACTATAGGTATAGTTAAGATAGGTTCAACAACCCTAGCTTGCACTTGGCTGGTTTCTTTTACTTATTATTATTATTTCATTATATTATTTTCTAAATTTTGTGTTTCCTGCATAACCCATAGCAAATTACATTGAATAAATAGTTTGTATGACGCCGTTTGGCTAATCCATCAGTATTTCACATTACATAGGTACCCAGACTTTAAAAAAAGTAATCCTTCTCCAAGGTACAATCTATGTCTATACTCAAACACATCAAGATTGGTTCAGCGGTGCGAGAGAGTTAAGGTTAATTCGATGAGTTATGTGAGAATGGTAATAAAGGAGGCAACACATTTTCGCATTTATTGCATTGTAGTTTTGGCCAATCAGTAATTCGGCAAAGGGGAGATATTGCTTCACAGAAATTGAGAAAATTCAGTACTCAGCACTCTCAACACGATGTTCCTGAGGATATTAATAGATATTATTATTACTATTATTATTTCTCCATGGGGTTCGCCTGGATAGCTACCACCCTCAAGCATGAGTCAGCTGCCAAACGACTCGTCGTGTTCCGACTGAGGGCTTGAGAGCCAGTTCTTTCTGTCTTTTTCTTTCCTCTTACTTGGCCGGCAACGCATCAGTGTTGATGATGTCCATGGGCGACGATAGCCACTTACGATCATGTGGATCGTCAGCTCGATTGCCGGCTATTTCCATAAAAAAAATCACGAAACACTTAGTTATTTCAAATAACAATCCTAAGCTTGATTTAACACGTCGCAATACGCTTTGTATGTGGAGTATGAGAGATATGTAGAGTTATTATCAATTGTTCAATTTGTTCAATGTCAACTGTTCGTACAACTAAATTACGATTTTCAATCCCTTCCATGGTGAAATATAAAAAATACAGAATTTTAGTTGGAGGCCATAAATAGACAATTCACGGTTTAAAAAAAAAAACTGAACATAAAAATAGATATTAGTCAGTTATAGGTATTTGAATTATTGTAAAAAAAATTACTTCGTGCCACATTCTAATAGAAAAAAAACTTAGATATGCATGTATATGAAACAAACAAACAGACAAACAAAAATTGAAAATAAACTCATTTTTCGGTTTTGATATCGTGCAGGTAACGATTTACAACATGAAAAATGCAGTTATTTCAGAATCACAGACGGATTCTTAATTTTTTTTTATTTGCAGGTAAAAAAAGAGCTTTGTATTACTAAAGTCGTTGATGTGAATCAACAAATACAGCGCCATCTAGTGGCCAAGATAGTAATCGTTCGGTTACACATACATAATTAATTTGCGTTTTTCCACCACTTCCAAGGTGAAATTAATAAAATGCTGAAATTATATTGGAGCACATAGATACGCAAAAACATATTCTTAAAAACAATATAAGAAAACAGATATCCACTCAGTAATAGGGATTTGAATTAATGAAAAAAATAACCTTTAAAGGCATTTTATGGTCTTTCCATGTCATATAAGTAAAAACTAAGATATGCATGTATTACTCTTTTTGTACGGAGAAAACGTTTTCTATTATTTAAAACAAATCAGCTGACATTTTTTTATTTTTCCATACAAAATATCCCTAAGGAACCCTTTGGTGTGGAACCCTAAAAAATAGCTTAAATTCTAAGTTGAAGTCTTTTCAATATATTAGGGAAAGTTGTGTTAAAATTCGTTCAGTGGTTTCAGAGATTTGCGAAGCCAAACAAACAGACAGACAGACAAAAATTTTAAAAACTCATTTTTCGGTGTTGGTATCATGCAAGTAACGATTTGCAACTTGAAAAAATCATTTTCAAAATCACAGTTTAACTCTTCAATTTTATTATTAGTATAGATTGCGTTACAATATGTAAGAATAGAAAATGAAAATAAGTTTACATTTTTCTTAACTAAAACGAAGGTGGGAATCATCTTATCGGATACAAAAATGGGAGAGCTAATGTAATTAAGATACATTTCAAGTGATACGTATACAAAATATATTAAATTTCAATCGTAAATAAATAAAAAGTTATTTCATCTTTTTTAACTTTTAACTTTATAGTTAATCAATAATAGTAATAATTGATGTATTTTAAAACTAAATACATAATTATTAAAATACGCGTTCGTTGCAGTATAAATGGTGTGTCGTTAAAACTAAAGAATTACCAAATAACATAAAATAAATGCTACTTTGCCGCCCGTCCACATACAACAGTACGATCGTATATAACCCAGTTCTCCTTATTTATTGCGGAAGGAAAGGAGAGATAGATTAACTATATTATTATTTATTGTATCTTAAATTACATTTCCTTAGTAAAGTGTATAACAGAAAGGGCAGTATCCAGTAAGTATACAGCGCCCTGGATCACGCAAAGAGCACCGACTGCCAAACCGATCTGGAATAAAAAAAAACAATAAGTATATTTTAATAACGAGTACTTTTTAATAACACAATATTTTTTCCGGAAGTTGCACTATTCTCAGCGTTGTATAAAACATTATGAATGTTATATTGTGACACTGGTAAAACTCTCCTTATATAGCTCAGTTAATCTATTTCATCGTTTTCGTAAATTCAGACTGTGAAATTCGTTGATCATAACCGCAAATCGCATTCTAATCAAAAAGCTGATGAAATAAGCTTTGTGAGTTGCTATTTATTAAGAGCTGATGAGCTTTTTATCGTTCAAGGCTTTGGTGATGTCTTTGTTGCTACTAATGTCCATTGACGAAGATGACCAATTACCATCAGATGGATCATGTAGGTACTATTTACATTAAAAATACATTGTAACATCCGCGTATGTGTCCGAAACCTCAAATAGTCTCTTAGTACAGCAGACACCTCACTCCTCTCTCTGTCTCTCTCTCTCTTTCTGTGCCACATTTTCATGATGGTGCCATTGGTGTAAGATGTCATGATGACAACATACAATGCATATTATTTCATATTTGTTTTAGCTTTAACTTAATTAATAAAGAACAAAGATACGCACTTGTCTCTCAGCAAACACGAATTGGAATTGGTGCTGTCCCTGGTACCCGCCCCAGTAGTGCAGGGCCACTGCTCCCACTGCGATCCATAAGAACACTCCTACGAAGTTCATCACTATCTCGGACAAGGCCCTGGAGAAATTAAAATAGAAAATTAATTTACTAAGACGCCACGAAGTTTAAGTTTAAACTTAGTGCTTCATAATTATTATATTAGCTTCGTAGTTATTCGGGAAATGTAAGGTTTTAAATGTCGATATAATACTGATCTTATGAAGCCTTTGCAAAGGCAAGAGATGGTCAAGTATTAATCCAGAAGTTAACGCTGAAAATCTCAAAGGACCTCTTCCTATGAGTTTAGCTTAAAACGAAAACGTACACCGTACGCATCCAGATTAAAATTTCCCAATCAAAAATCTAACAGAGATAAAAAAACTTGAGAGGTGTCAAGGGACACCCGGATGGAACGAAGTTCCTTGCAGTCAGTACTAGGATAGCAAAAACATGCAGCAAGTGTGCCAAAACAAATCTAAGCAACAAAATTTCGCAACGCGCGATAAGGAACTTCGTTCCAAAAATCTGAGGATCTTTGTAACTTGACTTTAATTAATTCTCACCTTTTATGCTCAGTGGTACCAAACAGATACGTGACGACTTGCACAAGGGTGTAGATGAGATACCCGACGATGACACCCGAAGCCACGATCTCGGCGTCTGGGTTCTTCTCCTCATTGAGGTTCCACGTGCCTCCCACTCCCAGGAACTCGCCGTTGTAGCCAGTGCGGTATAACACCAGGATTACTATGTTCAGGACCTGATGGAGGTCAAGAGGATTCAATTAAAGTATCGAACACTAAACTAAGCGTCCAGGCTTAAAGTGGTCTTAGCATTGCCGTGCAAAAGTAAATTTTATTAGATTTTGATTTTGTTGCGTCTGAGTTGAGTTCCTTTGATTTGTCTTCAAAAGTACTCTGGTTTTAAATAATATCCTGTCTAATGGTTCCGTATGGAAGTTAGCTACGGCAAATGCATGTTTTTAGTCTTTTGAACTAGCTATCATTTTCATTATCATCTATCAACCTATATTTATTAGACCGTACAACAGTATGTGTATGTTATGATGTCATTGCTTTTTACCGTATACGGTTTACTCACCAAAAGATAAGAATATTGTTATCGATAAATGAAACTCCAAAACGTACTAAGGGTATGTTGATACAAAGTGCTTGGACATTCCTTTAAATGTTTTTTTAATTGTCTATTGTTCTAACAGCCTGCGTTCGGTAGCCATACGTGACAACAACATAGCAATTCGTATCGTATCGTGAATAAATTAATGTTTGTTGACAACTTCCGTAAACTATATGTCGTGCTGAAGCAAGCACGAGTGGGGTTAGCAAATGTCATTAGCCGACTTCAAAAAAGGAAGAGGTTCTATGTTCAATTATAATTAAGATATTTTTTTTTGTTTATGCAGCCAGAACTACGTCGTTTATGACCGATTGCATTTTTCTTTTGTTATACTCTGCTTAAAAAAATGAAATAGAGCAATTTGATGCTTCATCTGCCGTACAATAACTGAATATTCTTTATCAAACAAACACACATTCATACTTCTAATTTTAGTATGGAGTTCAACCTCATCATCACCCAGATTTTTTACAACTTATGTTCTCGTTTCAAGCGCTCTTAATGGAAATTTTGACGAACTATATTGGTACGTTAAGACCACACGCATTCTTGATTACGGGCTTATCAATAATCATGCAATCATATTCATAGTTGGCATAGCGCAGATATTATGGAAATTCACAAACTTCATTGTAATCATTCTTCAACAACTGGGTGGTCTATGAGGCATCTTTCAAGTTGTGAACGAATGTCCATTAACATTCTACAGATTCTATTCGGTATTTTATCCATGTTTGATGTAAAAATAAATGTGAAAGTCCTTATAACCCAATAATTTAAGTACCATCTGTAACTGTGTGTTTAACTTAAACTTAAAAAATAGGTGAACGAATACAAAATCCAGCAAACTTCGTTTTGTTGTTGCATTCATAGACACATATTTATGTATAAGTTAAGAAATCCTCAATATTCGTACTGGTATTTTATGTATGTAAATATTATCATTATTTCCTTGGCCTTGTTTTGCTTCTTCCTATTTGTTCAGTCAACTGGAGTAAACAAGCTTAGCGGGAGTCTGAGAAAAAGTGATATATCAAATAAAAAAATTCATTAGTTGCTTTTGTTTTGCATTCAGATAAAAACTCATTCTCCGTAGCATCTAATACGAATAGAACCGCGAAAAAACTAGTCGATAATAAAATTCATTAGGATAATACTGGTTACTGGTTTCAATAATAACCAATCTTAATATATATAAATTACGTGTCCCGTTGTTTATCCGCGATGGACTCCTAAACTACTTAACCGATTTTAATCAAATTTGCACACCGTGTGCAGTTTGATCCAACTTGAAAGATAGGATAGCTTACATCTCAATTTATAGTCGCAATATTATTTTATTGCATTTTTTTTTGACAGAACGAAGTCTGTCCGGGCAGCTAGTAAATTATAAATTAATCTCAAATAGAGCGAAGACACTAATTTCGATCACCCTGATATAATGTAATAAGGGCTTATTAAACAACAGGGGTTTCTCCCAAGACAGGATCAATTAATTGATGTAATACTTAGTCACACCAGGTCAGGAGTCAATACACCCGAGGAGCTCGCATACGGGGTCATTGTAGAGTAGTGTATGTAGAGTAAATAATATTTTAATGTCTCTGAAGAATAGAACGGAAGAGAAGAGTGAACATGACAATGTAAAATGTAAATTGTTTTAAAAAAAATTAATAAAAATTACATAATGTTGCATTTAGCAGTGCACTTTTATACGTTGCAGACTACAGATATAATTTTACTATTGAATGTCTAGTATTTTGTATATTTTAGGTTTTGTTTTAACATTGAATAGAGATATATTCGTAGCCACATTTAAAGAGAAAAAATAATATTTGCGTCTTGCAAATTATAAAAAAAATGCTTACACGGATTGATTGGGAATGTTTAACTACTAGTATTTATGCGTTTTGTAGGTAGACATTGCAATGTGAAAGTTTGCTAGTTATTCACCAGATAAATAAACCTGTAGAACGTCAAAAAATATAGAAAACCTTCAAAACCATATAAACCTCTAAATCATATCTGTTTCTTAAGTCTGAAAATGGTCTGTCTGTGTGCCAAAGTTTATCTTAATCCGTACAGCAGTTAACGCGTGATGGAAACACAAATATCTAAACATTATCAAACTTTCGCATTTATTATATTAGTAGGAAGAAGGATAGCTACTTTCCCTTCAATAGCAAGCAAGTCATTGCTTAAGAAAATAAACTCATCTCTCTGTAACGGTTATTACTCTGCCACCCTGTCACGACAGCTGACAGTTAAACAATCGCAATAACAGGTTTAATTGCCCCGGGCATGCCCCTGGCCAGGAAGCAGATTCAAACATCACGGACATTGACGACTTCCTATTCTGACTGCCTGACCATAGAAATGGTAACGGTTGTCATTAGAATAGGTACTTGTCACATAGGGAATTTGCAAATACCATGAATATATTTACAGATTTTTTCGTATCATTATTTATTTATGATTATTTACTTTTGAATTGAACGTCATAATATATAATTATCTATACTAATATTGTAAAGATTCGATTGTTTGTTTGCATTGAATAGGCTCCGAAACTACTGAACCGATTTGAAAAATTCTTTCACTGTTGGGAAGCTTCACTATCCCCGGGTGACATAGGCTATATTATATTTTCAAAAAAAAATAGAGATACTAAAACTCCAATAATGTAACCCAAGGTGTAAAAAAATAAGAAAACCGAAGCAAAGCGAGGGCGGTTACTCGTTATAAATAAAACAATAGATACAGCAGAAAATATATAGAACTCTGAACTGGAAATCCCGAATAATGAATAGGTATGGACAGTTGAAATATCAGTAATAAAGCCAACGAAAGTAGAATAATACGGAAAATATCTATTAGACAGGCGACACAAAACACTAAAACAAAAAATTCTGAAGTAAAATGATTGACTTGTAAAGATACAGTTAGCTAGAAAAAGCAGAAAGCTGAAAAACTCGAAGAAATCCATTATCATCTTAAATAGGTACATATTTTTTTGTCGAGAAACCTCGAACGGACTGTGAAATCCAGAAAGTGGGTACAAATCTCATTAATTTAACTTCGATAACAATGTCTGAAAACCTAATGTACATGAAATTATACCACAAATGACTTGCATTAGAAAAATAGTTAATTATCGACTGTTGTTTACACAAGATAAGCTGTAGTCACATAATCAATCAATAAATGTACCAAAAACAAAGTACCAACTAATAATGTACAATTTGATTTTTGCAGTTCTAATTAAGCAGCCGAAAGACTGAAAACTCGTCTTAGATTTTGTACCAATACCTTTTCCTTTAGTGCCACTGTGCCGACATAATTTGAATTATGTACCTCAGTGAGCCGATCACGTACATAATAGCGTGCATAATGGCCACTTCAAGGCAATGCAGCGGTCTGATTGTCCACAGCACCCAGAGGGACATATTGTACGCCATGCATAGCAATGCCAATATTTACGCAGTAGATTAAGGAGTATAATTCTGTTAGAAATATTGTTTAAGATAATACTTTCGATGGTATTCAATTACCTACACGAGATAATTGACTGCCATATCCAAATTGTTGGATTTTAATGATTCATTTTTTAATCGAAAGCTGATGCTTGTCATGTGGTCCCACTTAAAGTTGAGCTAGATCTGACGAGCAGTTTTTGAGTTATTTTGAAGTCGGTTATTTTTTTCTTGGTAAAATTCTGATTATTTATTAATAGTACCTACCAGTTGAATGTTGATAATAATAGTATCAAAGGAGGTGGCCAACATCTGTATGGGCATTTGCCCCATTTGTGAAGTATAATGTACACATACTATTTTTACCTTACATTAAAGCTTACAATATCTACTTTGATAATTTTATCAATAAAAATCTCTAGAACTCGGGATTCTTCTTTTACGGGCAGTTTTAGCTTTTGTAGTTTGACATTCTGCAAAACATATGTAATCGTGAAAAAGTGTTTTAAAGAGCGATTTTTGTATTAAATAAATACTATTTATCTTTTGGATAATTAATAAATATATGTCTTTTACTTTAATTATGACTTTATGACCTTATTCCTACAAAAAGAGTACCAGCAGTACTAAATAAAATATACGTATTAACTTGTCACCTACCTATCTGTAAATATTCACAAGCAAACGTAATAGGTATAAATAAAACTGCATATTGATATTATTAAGTGTTTCATTATATACATTTAGGTACACATATTATGTAAAAATTAAGGAATAAAATATGACAATAGTACCAAATAAGGCAAATAAGGTGATGCATTCAATTTTTTTTCAAATTCAAAATCATTTATTCGTTTAGGTATCATTGATACACTTATGCACGTAATTTTTTAATCAACCAGCTTTTCGCAAAGGTGCTTTGTCATGGAGGGCAAGAAAAGCTGTAAAAAATCTCCTCAACACATCTTTTAAAAATAAAAATATATAGTAATATATATATAAAAATATATAATATTTATTACAAAAAAATATACAGCTTGTACAGAACTGGTTGCAGAGCTGGTCATTTCCATGCGTCTTTGTCATTTATGTACTCATCTACAGTATAGTAGCCTTTGCCTAAAAGTTGAAAGAAAAAATGTTAGGAGCCTATTATAAAATAAAACTTATTTTCTAAACGTATTGCAAAAAAAAACAGGAATATTGTACATTGCCGCGTGAACCTAGTCGTAGTAAGCACTACTTAATAGTAAAGAAAAATGCTATACCTGTACTGCAGTGATCCATTCTACCAATATGGATTGCAGGTTACTTGCTAAGGAAGATATGGAGTGACGTGCCATGCGCTCAATATCAACCGCGCAATTAATGCACCTCATGGCAAAAAATCAAATACAATTAATATTTTGCAGAAATGAAACTCAAAAATATTATTTTGGCAAATGACAATATAGTAGACATTCGCACTTCTGTCAGCCAATTGTCAACCTCCAGTGATGCCGGTCACTCACATTCGCGCGAATACGCGAACCCACAAGTGTGGGACGACCTTCGCGAATGATTATGCGAAGTTTTGGAGGCATTCGGGGTTTTCCAAGCTGTGTCGGTTTTTTGTCGCACATCAAAGCGCGCGAACCTCGAACCTTCGTGTAGTCTCCCACACATTCGTGCGACCAGTTGCACACACGACTAAAAAGGTGATGTATCTCCTAATTTTTCGTGGTTCGTGGCGTCTAATCGTACTACCATTTATTTTCTGTATTGAAAATGGTTTTGAATGACAACAACATAATAACAACAGCAAGATTGAACATTCGTGAACAAAGTGTAGGAGGAAGCGGAAATGCGCTTGTATACTCATATGCGAACCCATTTGCTTGACCGCCCTTCAAATATGTGCAAACATTCGTAAAAATGTCAAACATTTGCGCGCATGTGAGTGACCGGGGTGATAGTAATGGAGATAGTAAAAGTATATTTGTATACAATACAACTTATTATTATTGTTAATTTATTATAACTACTCACGGCGGAGTTCAGAAGAAAATTAAAATTCTAGTTATGTTATAATAAATGGAAAATATGTCTTTTCAGAGGACTAAAACCTTGTACAAAAAAACGTATTTTAACCATTTCCGGGGTAAATATTGGCCACCTCCTTTAGTAATAGTACTGAATAATTATTATTGTCGAGTAAGGAGCTCATAGCCAGACGACTTGGGACATACGCAGCGTGATAAATTATGATTTGACGAGGAGGAACTTGTGTCCAAAGACATTTGTCCGACACGACGCAATAATTTTGATTCAGGTAGATACTTAAAAATCGTCTGTTTTTCGTCTTTTTCCTTATTGTAATAGAAAATAGTACATGACAGATCCAAAAAGTTTTGTAGTTCAGTCTTTCGTTTAGTAAGACTGTAACATTCAATGCATTTACGATGTTATGATCTGGGGGATAGATTAGCATAATTGCGGTGGACGGCCAACAGGCGGAAAAATCGAGTGCGTCTTCCAATGCATTTATATCAGACTTGAATTACATATTTATTATTACTTGCGAATCGTTCCGTAGCTTATTATTATGTTGATATTGAAAAAGGTTGGCTATCTACTAAAAGTAATGAGCCTTTTTAGAAAATTAAAAAAGTAAAGTACATAATAATTATTTAAGTTTGTGAACTGATGTAGTTTTGCTTTACTTTGATTAAAAAAATCCTCAAGCATTTTCATTTAAGGTACACAAAAAATATTTAATATATCATTTTTCATTTACCTACTTTACAAAATGTTTCAATACGATTTCCATACGAATCAACATAGCTAATACCAAAATTAGCCAGCCTTGGATATGATTCGCAGATTATAGATATTATTTTTACATTTTTGAAAATAAAATGTTCCGAAAATATCATTGCCTAAAAAGACGTTCTATCGCACGTCCCAAACGTAAATCTGCGTTACTAAATCTATATCTATATGCGTATCTTCTCTTCTTCTTCGCCACCAACCAATTAGTGATCATACATTCTTTCCCTTTAAGTTCATTCCCACAATTCATACCTGATTCTGATTCCGGAAATCGATTATCAAAATTAGTCACAATCGTTAGTCACGAGTCCAGTCCGAGTAGCAAACACTAGTAGGTACCTGCTGGCATGCCATGAGTAATAAGTAATGTTCGTATCAGATAAGGTCGGTTTGCTTACCGTTTTGCAATGAGTACACACAGAACACTGTGTGATGAACTAATCAGTCCTTGGTTTGGTATTGTATTAGGTACTCGGCAGCTCAAAGATCATGTAAAAATACGCCGTCCATTTTGAAGTGACGTAAAAATTATCAGTTTTAGTCAGGGCCGGCCCGTCCATATAGGCGAACTAGGCGACCGCCTAGGGCGCTGGGATTCGGGGGGCGCAAATCGACGGCATCGAAATTAGGAAAAAAAATATTTTAAATCGATCACAGTTTTACACAGATAGAATATGAAGTATAATGATTAAGGAAGTCTATACAGCGTTGAGGATATGCAGAATAAAACTTCCTAAGTTGTTCAATAACCCTGTGTATGAAATATTTTTGTTTGTCATAGAGCCTAAATAGGAGTGGAGTGATGCAATGGAGTATGTGGAGAAATACAAAGTACCGACTATTGCCTATAAGAATATTACCGAATTATGTACAACTACTTATTTATAAGTATCTACTATTATTTCTTCTGTGGTACAACAAGAAATAGCTAAAACAAATTCCCTCCCTCTTGATTCCACTTTTGCTAAAATGAAGACGAGAATATATTATAAATTTTATTAAGAAGGAATAAGTATGTAACAGTGCAAACCTATTTATAGCCAAAACACTTTTTCAATAGGTGAAAATATTTTTAATTATGGGCCATTTTAGACCTAAAATTTCCTTCTATCTATTCTAATCTAAAATGAATATCAGTTAAAATTTGTTTTCACTTTTCACTAGACAAAACGTGTTTGACAAAATAACTTTTTGATTGAGATCAATCATTTTGTGTTCATTTATTAAGCCATCTTACACGTGTTTTCCATCCACCCATTCATCAGTCCTTGGAGTTATATTGTAGGACAAAGTCTTCCCCTAAGTTTCGCTACACTGACCGGTCCTGAGCTTTCTGAATCCAGCGGATGCCCGCTGTCTTCTTCAGGTCGTCAGTTCACCTGGTCGGGGGGCGCCATTCGATGACCTTTCTTCTCCAACGATTATCAGTCCTTCGATCTGTGCCCTGCCCATTGCAACTTCAGCCGGCTTATTCGCTGAGCTATGTCGCGATTACGTAGAGACATACCGAGCATAGTTCGCTGTGCGACTCTGAGCTTGTGGAGTACTATTGTAAAGCATCACGTCCTGGAGCCCTATATCATCACTGGCGAAAGTGTTTTTTACGATAAAATAAGATGCAGTTTCCCGAACGAGCCCATCTGACTTGTCCCAGGTATTTGTCTACAACATCGAGAGCAGCGCCGCCGCGCCGTCAACAACAACCGGTACGGGTGTGACATGGACATTGACATGATTTTCGTCTTGTTCATGTTGTCCAAGACCCACCCGTTGTAAGGTGCTGTTTAAGTCCCCGAGCATTGTACCAAGTTTCTCCATGTAAGTCATGTAACCTACCCGGGTTACTATATTATCGGCATTTAGTAGGTGTGTGATGTATTCGCCGTTGATGTTAATGCCCGCATCGTAGTTTCCACTCCATCAGCTTGAATATGTCACGTCACACAGTGGCGATTAGTTTTGGGGATATGACATCCCCTTTCCTGTCACCTCTCTGCAGTTGGATGGAATTCGTTGCTGCGTCGTGTATTCTGACGGACATGGTGGCTGATGTGTACAAACACTAACACCTCGATATTTATTTATTTAACTTTTTGCACCATACAATTTATATAATAGCAAAGGCGGATTTAATGCATGAGCATTAAATTATCATAGCATTAAAGAATGCTATGAAACATTCTCTCCCAGTCAACCTTCGGATAGTGAGAACCCATAGTCCAAATCAATAACACATAACGGCAGATTATAATAATCGGTATTTTGTATAATCTGCCTCAGTGTATGTATTAAGGGTCTATGGTGCTGAAGCCTTTACGGAATTCCGCTTGTTCGGAAGGCTGAAAGTTGTCAAGCATGCGTGCAATGCGATTTGTAAGCACCCTCGAAAACAGCTTATAAACGTGGCTCAGAAGTGCAATGGGCTTGTAGATCTTTAAAAGGACTTTATCGCCCTTCTTAAAGAATCAAGTCACCACACTTCTGCTCCACGCTTCCAGAGTATTTCCAGTATTGATGACGGAATCGAATAGTTTTAGGAGCGCCACTAGGAGGGGTTTATCTCCAGCTCTTACCAGTTCGGTGGTGATTCCATCATCCGGTGCCTTGTTGTTTTTAAGCTATTTGAGAGCTTCTCTAATCTCTTACAGGCTGATGTCCGGGATATCCTCTTTGTAGTATCAGATCAGTTTAGCTCGTTTGTCGCTTTCCTCGCAGGGAGTTGGAGCTTGCGAGAAGGCATACGACCGTCCTTAGTATCTCTCAGGTTCACTCAGAACTTCGGGTTTCGACGAAACTTTGACTTTGTCCGATAGACAGATAAATTGGCGAACACTTTTGGAGCCCTGGCTTCGCACAGTTGTGTTTTTTTGCACGATTTGCGTTGTATATTTGCAAATCGCGTTGCCTGCAATTTAAGATCGTCGATCCCTCATAAGACCGAGAGTTTGTTCTGAGAGAACTTGAAATCTAACTACCTCTGGGTCGGTCTTCAAATGCTTCGACCCTACCTTATGCACAGTTGTTACCATCCTGGTGTTAAAGCTGATGACCTTTAAATGTGATGAATAGACCATCAAACAATGATCATAATTTTTCTAGAAGTTATTTTTTGTTTATGAAATTGGTTAGGTTAGGACGGTTAGGTGAACCAGGGTGTAACCAACTTGCTGAGTGCGTACAATTCTTAAACATCATTCATATCTCTTACGTTTCTGAGTCTGCACATCTTAACACAAATTTAAGACTTATGTGGTTTTCTCATGGATGCCATTGTCAGATCTCAATAAAATTTATATGGGACCACATGACAGCCACCAGCTTTCGATTAAAAAAAGAATCATCAAAATCGTTTCACCCAGTCCAAAGTTCTGAGGTAACAAACATAAAAAAAATACAGTCGAATTGAGAACCTCCTCCTTTTTTTGAAGTCGGTTAAATATACATCCTAGTTAAAAAATGGGTCTTTAACATGTTAGGTATTTTATCTTGTTTATGTAATAATTTTGATTAAAAATTACACACTTTATTTGTTTACATTATAAATTGGTTACAAAATTTTCTTAAGGGGGCGCCGTTTTAGTTTTTCGCCTAGGGCGCCAGAAATGCTCGGGCCGGCCCTGAGTTTTAGACCTCATTGGATGACTTTAAATGAGTCGAAATAGATTTCATAAGAAACTGTCTTTATTCAATTCGTTTAATACCGCTCTAAACGAGAAAACGAATTATCCTCATAAAATGATCTAGCTGTTAATAAAAAAGTACTTCATTACGTAATTTTATCTTGTATTTTAAGGTTATTGTCCAATTGGAATTAAAAACAGACAAGGTTCTCGTTAATTAAGTTATCATTGTTTAACAAATCGATTTTAATACTTTGAACTTATGTAATTAATAGCCTTTCATTAAATTTACACAAAATATTATTAACTTTATTTAAAAATAATAACGTTAATTGATCTTAAAACTGGTAGGTATGTACCATTATTACTTGAGCACCTGAATTTACATCGGATATAATAGTTCTGAAGACGATAACGTTATTTTTAATCGATTATTGTGTATTAAAAGGGTTATTAATTAGATTAGTATAGTTTGACGGTAAAATAAGAGGGAGCGGTCTTATCAGACTGATAGAAATTGAGGCCGTATGCCCTGATTGTCCTTAGTTTATTGAATTGAAATAGGCACGGGTATCTTTGGATTCGGACCCTTATTTAGAGAGGATTCAAGAAGGTAGTAACCTAATAAAAGAATTCAATATTATTATGTGTAGATTTATTTTTGTAAATTACCAGCTTGGTTTATTTCTGTCATATTAAATAATATTTCACTACTTTTATTGTTT
Source organism: Thymelicus sylvestris (assembly GCA_911387775.1). Taxonomy (NCBI): domain Eukaryota; kingdom Metazoa; phylum Arthropoda; class Insecta; order Lepidoptera; family Hesperiidae; genus Thymelicus; species Thymelicus sylvestris. The sequence continues at coordinate 14,072,053 of OU426895.1, forward strand.
GTCAAAGTTGTATTAATGTTTATTTATTTCAAATTTAATAAGATAATAATTATTTTTGATAATTACTTACTGATAATTACTTTTTGGAGCATTTTATTGTTTTTGTTTCGATTAGGTACATTATTTAATTATTTACAAGTCGCTATAAATTCTTCTACAACGTTTTTCGATTGAATATAGTCCTTTGATTTTACTAGAAGTCCCTCACATGATATCTACTATTGTTAGTTCTTCCATCTTATGTTACACTTGACATATTTCTGTATGATTCATCTAATAAATCTCTGATATAAGCAATTCCATGTGGTTTCATTATTATTACAGGATAATTACATTAAACCACATTTTGTTGTAGTACTGAATGGAAACATTTGGTGACTGTGTCACTCAAATTAATGAAGCATGGAGTATTTATCTTCCATGTAATGAAGTAATAAGTAATTTAGTACAACTTAATGTTTCATTAATAAGGATGATGGGCCGCCAATATGGAATAATGAGATACTCTGTTTGAGCCCCGAGTTTAACACTACATGAATTATCTTCATAGTAAACATGGGTTTGACATCCATAACGTTACTCAGAAGATCTTGTATCATCAGCATCAGTATACCCTATTTCATTGCCCTAAATATTACCCAAAGAGTTGTCTAGAGCAAAAAGTACTGACCCACAATTAGCCAGGATATTCGAATCATTAAATTTAACTTTTCATCTTTGAAGATAAAGGACTTTATTAAATTGGACACTTTGCAATAAAAGTGAGTACATATCTATTATTGTTTCAGTAATTTTGTTGCTTTGATGTCACCAAATTCCAACACTTGTTTTGTTCACTTATCACCACACCCTACCATACTGATGATATTGTTTCAATCGATGGATGAAACCTTATCAATAAAATATCATCTATCTCTTTCATTTCCGTTGCGTGGAAAAGGATGGAGATATTTTAATGTACCAAGTTATTTATTAAATACCTTGTGAAATTGAGGTCTCATTACGAAGTTAATTTTAGTTGTCATCTAGAATGTTTATTTTGATTTTAATAGGCAACCAAAGTAGTTTATAAGTATCCTGAACTTGCTTCTTATGGATTGCATTTATGTATATACTTAATTTTCTCTGAAATTTAATGATACTTACAATTTTAAATACTTTAACCACAATTGTGGCGATTGTTTGCACAGACACCATTTTCACTGATTTCACTAATTAACTCCTTATCTTTACTGTCTAAATATTTTGCACTAAAACTCTTTTGTCTTATGACCGTTTTTGTATACAGGTATCTCGTCACTGAACGTTTATCAGTGCCTAAGGTTTTATCATCGTAGTTCAAGTAATCTTATCTCTTTCAGCGAATTAGTAGGACAGGTTGCAACGTAGGATAGTTTGGCCACACCTATATGATTCAAGAATGAATTCAAATGCGGAGATATAAGGATAATTTTTGGCTATCAAATTCTGACATTCCAATAATTAGGTTTAGATTTTGGATACCATTGTTGTTCCCTGATATGACTAACTTGCAAACTATTTAAATCTTTGGCCAAAGGAAAAGGAAATTCACAAACTTATGAATGCTAGTTATCTCTGAAAGCTATAAACACTGATGTTTCACTGTTAGGCCGAGGCGAATCCAGGATTTTTATTTCGCAGTGCTCTTTTGTTGATGCACCTCAATCTTTCACACGTGGCGCCCATCGAAAAACCTTTGCCAATATTTTGGTGGTCTTAAGCCCTTCCAATGCTGCTGGCGTCAAAACGATGATTTTGCTCGTGGTCCAAACTAGTTGCGCCCTAACTTCAGTAAAAGCCAATTAGCGCTTGACTTGAATAGACCCACATTTTAATCGGACGGGAACGACGCAATAATTTATCATTATTGTTTTATGCAATGTGTATTTTCTTTCTCAGTGTATGTAATAAACTCATGAAAGTATTGTACTGTTTTTAACTTTTATTTTCTTATTGTTTGAATTATTCCCTGTTATTTGTTCCCTGTATAAATTGCACCTCTTGTGCTGGTATGGTTTATTTTTATATTGCGATTATCGGGTCCACAAAATCCGAATGGTGACAAATGGGAACAAAATCCTTCCCATTTGTCCCCTCAATGCCAAAATCACAATTTGTTTAGTAATTCACACATACCTACTAAGTGTGTGGTCCTTAAATCTAAGTAGTTTGTAAGCATTTGATCCATAAAATCATGGTTGTGTATAATAAAAAACAAAGTAAAGAGGGCGTCAATGTATTGTTTGAAATAGAAAGTTAAATGGTAGATATCATCTACTAACAGTACTTAGCATACTTTTGTCGACACAATAGTGGCTATGATAATGATATTTTAATAAAGGTTGTAACAGTTCTTGTGACGTACTGTAACAGTACCTAACAGTTTACCAGTATAGTGCCGTCTAATGTGAAAATATAGATAATAATTGAAGTTTATCATTAAAGTGTACAAAGGCACGTTGATTTTTAAAGCAGACGTTATTTCTGGTTTATAATTTCCTATTTCGATACGGAGTCAATAATTCTGCTTTTAATTGAGCACTCAAACTTTTCGATCTTTGTTGAATTCCCGTTGGATGTTTCGCAAAAGTGGTGACTTGAATAACATAATACCCATGACATCTGTGCGACTGTTGGCATAAAACCGTTTTAACTTGCCCTCAAATATGAGATGATTTTAAAAACACTTTACAGTAACAAGATAGATGAGACAGATGTCCATAAGGTACTTTTGGCGTTAAATCGTCTATTAATACAAACACGTCTACAGTTTCTTTTAATAACAAAATTCTTATTATCAATTCCAGGAATTGGGTTTGGACATAACAGAAGAACAGATCTCGGAGCTGGAAGGTGCAGTACACGACATTGACTTCGCATCTGCTGCTGAACATGAGAAAAAGGTATCCATCCTATTACTGCTTTGACCCTTTTCGGCTCTGATCTCCAGTTACATCGAGAAAGATCATTTATTACCCGAATGGATGTAGGTAGACCTGAACAATTTGCCGATATTTTGATGAATTTACAAGAACAAAGTGAAATTTTATGTGTAATCTTCAATAGACTGAAACGTTAGCGGTAGCTATTTAAAAATACCTGTGGTTAGGTATGCTCTCATTCAAAACCACTTGCTGAGCCAAGTTATCTCAATCTTAGCTGCCTTAAATAACATTTTCAGGTCCGTCACGATGTAATGGCACATGTCCACACTCTCGCTGAGAGGTGCCCCAAGGCAGCACCGATCATCCATCTTGGAGCAACTTCTTGCTACGTTGGGGACAACACTGATCTTATCGTGCTGAGACACGGACTGGACTTACTGCTGCCTAGGCTGGCTGCCGTTATTAGCCGATTGGGGAAATTCGCTGATGAGTACAAGTGAGTTTTTAATTGGTAATGAAGGAATATACGCTAATAATATACCTAGTGTGTTCAAAAAATATCGGGAATTTTCGTTTTATGAAACAATGTTTATTTATTCCTCTACATTAGTGTTTTTGCTTTAAAAATAGTCTAGATATTATGCACTTGTGCCAGCGCTTCATTCAATCCCCGAAAAACGTATCAAATTCGATTTTTGGGATAGCCTCTTAATCAAAAATCGCCGAGATACGACTCGATATATCAATACGAGATTTTTTTTGCTTAATTTAATTTTTATCGTTTTACAGGTCGCTTCCCATCCTCGGCTTCACCCATCTTCAGCCAGCCCAACTTACCACTGTAGGAAAACGCGCTACATTATGGCTCAGCGATTTAATCATGGATGAACGAGCCATATCTAGAGCAAGGGACGATCTGCGATTCCGAGGAGTGAAAGGCACAACTGGGACCCAAGCGTCGTTCCTACAGCTTTTTAAGGGAGATGGTCAAAAAGTAAAAGCTCTTGACAAAAGGGTAGCAGAACTGGCTGGTTTTGGCAAACGTTACCTTGTCACCGGGCAAACGTATTCGAGAAAAGTGGATCTGGAAGTTATTACTGCATTGTCAGGATTGGGAGCTACGGTGCACAAGACGTGCTCTGATATTCGCATCCTGGCCTCCCGAAAAGAACTTGAGGAACCTTTTGAAGCGTCGCAGATTGGGTCGAGTGCTATGCCTTACAAACGTAATCCGATGCGTTCTGAGCGTTGTTGCTCTCTTGCACGTCATTTAATAACTTTGCAAGCCAACGCTGCTAATACTCATGCAGTGCAATGGCTAGAACGTACTCTGGATGATTCGGCCAATCGTCGCATTACCTTGGCTGAAGCTTTTTTGACTGCTGATGCAACTTTGATTACCCTTCTTAACATTTGCCAAGGACTAGTTGTGTATCCTAAGGTGATTGCTCGGCACATTGCTCAGGAGCTGCCATTTATGGCTACAGAAAATATCATAATGGCGATGGTGCAAGCTGGAGGAGATCGGCAAGTTTGTCACGAAAAGATTCGTGTTCTCTCTCATGAAGCGGGTTCTGTAGTTAAACAAGAAGGGAAGGACAATGATCTGATTGAACGCGTTAAGAAAGACAGCTACTTCAAAGCTATTCTTACCCAGTTGGATAAAATTTTGGACGCTTCTACGTTTATTGGAAGGGCCCCTGAGCAAGTCACCGAATTTCTCCAAGAAGAAGTTGAGCCCATATTAATTAAGTACAAGGACGCTTTGGCTGCAGTAGAAAAGCCGGTTACTTTGAACATTTAATGCTGATTTTATTTATTTTTTATAAACTTGACATGATATTATTATAAATGAAATACATGCTTAATGAATAAAATGATATATTTACATTACAGCGCAATGATTTATAAACGTACAAAAATATGACTTCACTATTTTACAAACATTACATGCTATATGAACTAGACACTGGTAACTAATGTTCAATCAATAATGCCGAAACCTCAAAATACTTAGCGAACATAAGCTTTACAAGGAGCATGTGTAATAAATAACTATAAAATAACATTACAACAATCAAACAAATAAATAAGCCTATAGAATTAAAAGAGAGACTCAAATCATCAACTTAATTATTCCTGGTAGATCGTAGGACATTTCGTGATCACATCTTATGCTTATCACAATTTTGATGGCACGTCGAGATTCATTGAACGGTCTATAACTTAACTAAATCAAACTGTATTAGTAAGAAGCGTATCGCCTTGGCAAGCAGGTCCTTGACTTGGCCAGTTGCAAGCACCTAGATTAGGATCGAAACTTAATTGTACAGGACAGTTGAACACGTGAAGTGTAAATCTCTGTTTTGTGCAGTCCCATCTGCATGCGTAGAATTTGTTACATTGTTTCGGATGACGGAACAACCCTGCACGCTTACAGTCTACAGATCCTTGCAGAGTCTCATCTCTACTCCTCCATCCACCAGGACCGTAACGATCGAACTTTTGTGAATCAATGGTAATTGGAACATCAGTTACTCCAACAATGGCAGAGGGTGTAACTTCTTGGTTCAGTAATACCGTTTTGTAAGAAGGAGCTACAGTCACAGCTTTAACTCGTGGCCTGATTCGAATAGACTTCTGAGTGGTTGAAACTTCCGGAGTACTTGAAACGTATGACTCGCCGTTTGATATGATTTCTACATTATTGTTGCTAGCCTCCTGGTAGTCTTGGTAGAAAGAATCATCTGGTACGATAATTGGGTTGAAAGTAGAAGTTACTATCGGTGTAGGTGTCACTACAGTGCTCGCAACTGAATACTTAGCCGTCTTTTGGAAATAAGCATTATCGCTTATGTCTCCACGGCTGGAATCATCATAATCAACGTTATAGTCACCTTGCTCTTGTTGACTTTGTGTGCTAGGTCTTCTTCCCTTTAGCACCAAAACAGGCGATTGACAGCTGCAAACAGCGCCCAGTTTTCTTACAAGAAGAGGGTTGAAGTCGTTTATTTTTGTTACAACAGCGACCTTTGGTTTACTGCGCCGGGATGAGACTTCTACTAACCCTTGTCTGACTGGAGCATACGTTGAGCTATACGATTCAACTGGCGTTGTTGTCGTGTACGTACCGCTTGAAACTAAACCAGCATCAGATCCAACAGTTCCGAAACCAAGAAGATGAGATTTGGCTGTTTCTACAACAATGTTTTGCTTTCTTTGATAGGGCGCTCCAGTGCTAGATACAAGGCTATCATCACTGTTAAATACTTGGTACTTTTTATATATTGTTTGGTCAAGCTCCTCCGATGGTGGCAGGTATTCAGGAGCCTTGTATGTTTCAGTAGGTTGGAAGTAAACAGGTTCTTGAGTTGTAGATTTAGCAGATGGTCTCCTTCGAGTAGTGGATGTAACAATTTTCGGTGGCAAATAAGAGTTATCAGTACTAGACACAACAATCGGTGATGCTGTGGTGTAAGTTACTGGAGACAGTAATCCGGCATCAGGTCCGACTGTTCCGAAACCGAGTAAATTGGATTTGGCCTTTTCTACAACTATATTTTGTTTTCTTTGAACAGGCGCTGCTGTTGAAGATACTTCAGCAAAGTATGTCTGTGCGGTATCTTGGTATGGATTGTATCCGAATGATTCAGCTTTGTTATCATATCCGAAGCTCTCAAAATTAACAACACTTGAACCAGTCGTTTTACGGGAAGGGGGCAGGTATTCTAAAGATTCTGAAGGTGAAGCCGGTGGCAAGTAAGTATTTTCAGCTGGCGGTAGGTATTCAGGTGCATTATATTGAGGTTCAGGTGTAGGTGGTAGGTATTCCCGAGTCGTGGTAGTTAAATATTTGGGCCTGTAAGTAGTTGACACCGGTCTAGCAGTCGACGATACCGGAGGTAAATACTCTTCGGCTTTGTAACCTACTTGAATCTCCGGTGATTGAGAGAATGACGAGAAATGAGTAGATTCAACCTTCGCAGGAACATCGTATTGCTTAGTGTATTCGTATCCTTGATTGTCATGAATCACTGAACTTTGTTGATAAACTACTGGCGTGGACGCAGTAGACGCTGAGTATGTTTGTTGATATGTAGTCTTGGAAGGGACATACTCCGCAGCTTTGTAATTTTCAACTATTTTTGGAGACTCGTAATCAGTGTAATGCTTTTCATAAATAAGCGTCGATGGAGTTGTTGATACGAACACTACATTCTTGCCAGCATCAGATTGACTTCTGTCATATGTCTGATGGAAAACTTGATGAGATACAAGACTTCCATCGGAATAAGTTGGTAAGTTTGACCCTTCGTGGTTTCTCTGTATTTCAGGCTGGTCGTATGTGTGTTCTTGAACTGTTTGGGTAAATACTGCAGCCGAAGGTCTGATAGGAGCAGGAGTCACATTTTGGGTGTATTTAATAATGGGATTCTCATAGACGGTAACATCGGGCTGGTTGTATACGACATCGACCGCCGGAAGAGCGGTAGTTGATACAGGGATATACTTCTGGGTATTTACTTTTTGGAAAGTTTGTTGACTAAACGCTTGTGGAGTGTAAGTTGAAACTACAGGATTTGGACTTGATGTTTCAACAACTGAAGCTTGTTCAAATTTAACTGCTGGCTGCGAATATTCGTATCCAGATTCGCCACCCTGGGAGTAAGTGTTGATTCGACTGGCGTCAACTTTGTGAATTGTTTGTTGACTGTATGTTTGTGGTTCGTTGGTAGATATAGCAGGTTGGATAGAAATAGCAGGCAACGGGGTCGTGTATTGAACTACCTGGGGCCGTTGATAAGTGACACTTGGTCTCGTGTATTCATAGCCGGTGGATCCAACTTCTTCTGTGTGACTAGTACCAGTTTGGTGAATCGTTTGATGGCTGTAGGACTGCGCCGGACTGACATAAGTAACTGGAGTTACATTCTGAGTATATTTCAAAATAGGATTTTCATAAACAGTTACCGGTGTCGCCGAAGGGACTATCTTTTGTATAGTTTGCTGACTATAACTCGGTGTTCTATATGTGGAGGTTACAACCGGTGCAGGAGTTGAATACTGATAACCAGAGATAAGCTCCTCATTTAATTGTATTTTTGGTTGATTGTATTCATATCCAGTTGAATCATCTTGCGAGTAAGTGGTTAGTTTACTAGTGTCCACTTTGTGCAAAGTTTGGTGGCTGTAGACCTCAGGTTGAGGAGTGCTACTGCCGTATGTTACTACTGGTTGAACGACGGCTGGTCTTGCTGTAGAATACTGAACTACAGTTTGCGGTTGTTCGTAGGTAAACCCACCACTTACTGCTTCTTGACCAGAGACGCCCACTTCAACAGAAGGGGTATAGACATTGCTTGATTCAACTTTATGCAACGTTTGGTGACTGAAGGACTGAGGCGTATAAGTGGATTCTGTGGGTTGAGCGTATGTCGAAATCGGTGACCCTGTAGTGTAAGCTACGACTTTTCTAAAAGGTACTTCTGTAACAGGTGTGGGATTAGTGTATTCGTAACCTCCTGATACCACATTGTGTTGAGTCTGCTGGCTATGACTGAAACCACGAGGCTTGTAAGTCGCGGGCACGGGAGTAGAGTACGAAATACCGTCTTCGAATCCATTACTTGGTCGATTATAATGGTAACCTGTCGATTGTGAGTCTTTAGTAGATTCAACATTGTACGTGTTAGATGCAGTATAACCTCTAGTTTCTGCTTGATAGGTAGATCCCTGACTGTGGTCAGTAATTTCAACTCTAGGAGTAACATATTGTTGCTTTACTGTGACTAACGCTGGTTGTACATATGTGACCGCTGGTTGAGTAAAGCCAAACACTTGTTTGACGCTTGTTTTAGGCTCAGCAGGAACATAAGTAGTTCTGTATGTAGTAACTGCTGGTAAAGATGTAGTTACGGCGAAAGGCGTAGCTGTCGTAGGCACTCCGGATGACGTAGGATTAGTTACGTAGCTATAGCCATCCAGATTTTGACTATCCGTTCCAGCGTGACTTATAGAAACTGCAGGTTGAGAGACATAACTTACTTGAGCAGGTGATACATTATCATGTACTATCTCGTGACCAGTTTGGTAATTACCTTGATCGGTATATTCAAAGTCAACTAAGGATGTCTTTCCTACCAAACCAACATTGATGGCCCCCGCAGCTAAAGTATGTGACGCGCCAGTGTAAGCCTTAGAATCTGTCACATAGGTGCCTGCATCTGCGTTGTTGTAACTATACTGTTGTACGTTGAGTCCAGAATCTCCTCCATTTATATAGCCTCCAACCACACCATCTAGCTGATACAAACTGTTGCCAGTATTTCCGTGTGTCGTGGAGCTGGAATATCCAGATTGATAGCCGCCATTGGCGGAGCTAGCATCGACGTAAGCTCCTGAAGCACCGTTAGCCGTATATCCTTCCCCAAAGACAACGCCATCTTCGAAAGGCTTGCTAGGCTTAGGATAGTAATATCCATATGATTGAGTATTACTACTGCCAGATCCGGAATACTTTCCAACGTCATAAGTACCAGTGTACTTATATTTATCAGCATCATGAAGGTATGGCTTGATTACGGAGTCAACATGCTTGTAAGGTAATGCACGATCTCCAGCCGGGTTGTGAACGTAACGACCTTTATTGTCTTTGACGTACTTGCCCGTTTGGTACCTCCCTGCTGATGTTGTTTTTGGGTATGCTGTACTTGTAGCAGTGTTAGCTTGCTTGTTCTGTACATTTGCACTAGCAACTTGATTAGAAATTGAAGAACCAGCTGGTAGTCTATAATCGTCCAATATCAAGGATCCACTGGTGTACTCATTGTCGTTATATTTCGAAGCTTGAACAAAGCCGGGGCTGAGATTAGAAGAATCAGCCTCTACGTTATAGTTAATTCCGCTAGTTGAGAAACCTGGAGCTGTAGTTTCGGTTCTAAATATTTGTCCAGAAGCCTCAGGACTGTATTCTTGGGAAGCGATGAAGTTAGCGTCCAATGCGTCGGCGTTAGTGAGGAATCCGCCTTGGATTCCGACAAGGTTGTCCAACGAAGCGCCGGAAACTAAGCTCTGATGAGCAGCAATGTTCACGGAGTCGGCCGTTTGACCTCGGAAACCAGCTGCGCCTGTAACAGAATACCAATTTTACAGTGTGTTAGACTAACAAGTGCATTTGTTGTCGAATTCAAGCAAATGTTACACTGATACTTAATATTATTTTGTATCACGTTCTTTTAAACCAAATAAAAAATGTTTAGAAATAAAATAAATAAATTACCAGAAAGAATAGCAGCTGAGAAGCCATGAGCTTCAGCTTCGTATCTGGCGATGTTGCCGCACGCGGGCACCAGCCAGGGCCAGTCACATTTCAGCCTCGCAGCATCGAACCCGAGACCGAAGGGGCAGCGGAACTCATAAGCTGTCAACGGCGCTGTGCCGTGGTCGAGACAAGCGAAGAACCAACGGCAATTCTCTGGGTCTGCGTAGTAGCCTGTGAACATAGAAATAGAGTTAAATAGAATAGAATGAAGTGAACCAAGCCAAGAAGTACAGTCAAGTGCTCATCCTCTTAAACATTCTTGCAATTTCTTTCCTCGCAAGACACAATAGCCAATATTACGACCTCGGTACGCAAAAAGATGACCTTTCACAGGTCAGGAGTCATCAAGTTCCAACCCAACCATTACGCAACCCTTTTTTCTCTTGAGAGAAGTTATCCTATTATCCTATTAATATTATGAATGTGAAAGTTTGTGAAGACACACTACCACACACGGACAAAAGCTCGTGAGAAAATAAGTCAAAAGTCCCAAGTTAGATCATCAGGCCTTCAAAATATGTTACGACTCATGATGGTTTCCATGACGGACCGCCGCCGCCGAGCCAAGGGTTTGATTCCCAGCGAGCTGGAAATTTGAATGATGAGTTTGGATTTCTGTTTTTGATCTGGGTGTGTGTTCTTGTCTTTGTGTGCTGTCCATGGCATCCACGACACAGGGAATCAGTATGTACCGTTATTGTCTAAAATGATCTTGGCACCCACCTTCCTGTTGAGGACACAGGAACCTGGTGCGCGGCACGGGAGCTATCTCCGAGGAGCCGGGACAGGCCTGTGAGTCCGGCAGACTACCAGGCCATACGCACACCTCGTAGCGTGAGTCGAAGGCCAGGCCTGCAGGGCAGTCGAATTCGAATACCTGGAGAAAAACGTAAGGTTGATTAGTGACCTTGTGCAAATAGAGATGTACCTATTAATTAATTTACTATACTAAACGCAAAGACTCGTAGCAGGCGGAGTAATACAACGTGCAAAAGAGACAGCGCACAGGCACAGAGATGCGAAACACTTAATTTCCATAAACAGTACAAGTGCGAGAGAGAAAATGATGTGCGCCGTCTCTTTTGCACATTTTATTACTCCGCCTGCCACGAGTCTTTGCGTTTAGTATAGTGTACATTTGGGTGCAAGGTGCAAGCACTATTACGAGTTTAAATAAGTAATGTAAAGTACAACTTAGGCTTATTGCTCTTCATATCTGCTTCAAAATGAAAACAATAAAACATTTTTTTTACTTATGCAAAATCTGAGTTGGGGCTTAGTGTTGTAGCACTTTTTATCTTCATCTACGAGTAGTACTATTCTGATTAAATATTGGTAGATATGATTAAATTATGCAAGCTTCGTTTCATTAATATATCTACTTTATTAGCTATACATATTAAGCACACGCTGAATAAAAAATCACTTACAGTAAAGTCGGGGGAAAGCTGATCGAACTTCACACAGCGGTAGAACCTCGCACAGGATCGCGGATGGACGAAATAACCTTGGCGGGAGCAGGAGAACTCCGTTCTTGTGTCCTGTTAACATAAGTTAATTTTTTTATGGAAATAGCCGGCAAACGAGCTGACGATCCACCTGATGGTAACTGGCTATCGTCGCCCATGGACATCAGCAACACCAAAGGCATCAGGGATGCGTTGCCGGCCAAGAAAGAGAGAAGACAAAGAAATAAATTAAAATTAAAGTTTATTGTTCGGGTGTGCAATGCTTCGTAGCTTAATAATTTTTACCTCACTCTCTGGTAGATTGGGTGAAAATTGGTGAGGGATGGATAGGGATTAGCCTCTTTTGCGGTTTTAAGTAATCTGACAAGTCTCTGAAATAATCTAATTTTCACTTTGCCAGGAAACTAAAGTCGAACAATGGACCATTTAATGTCTACAAATAATGCTTAATCTTTAACAGAATAGGTACGTCAGTAACTATGACTTCCCCGCCATGCCCTAAAGTTTTAAGGGATTTTAAGGTCATGCGTAAAAACAATGTTTTTCAACTTTATCATAACTTAGCAGTTTTGAGTTAGGTTAATAAGCCGTTCATTCAATAAGCAAAACAAAGTATGTAACACAACAACTTACTTCTCGAATGGAATGTATGACACCGTCGGAGTCCACCACCTGCGTGATCCTGTAGGGAGACACCTGCAGCGCGTCCAGAGCACGGCTCGGAGCTGACAGAATCTCATTTTCCAGAGATCTGGAATTTAATTAATATCTAATCATTACTAACTATTAATAGTAGGCACTCATCTCGCCTAACAAGCAAGCTTACAGCGCACGTTTGCTGCAGGATTTTAGTGGACAGTGGTAGACCATTTCATCAGCGAACGAAGAATCATTTGCAAAATAGCAGCACAAAAAACACTTTAGATGTATCTATACGTTTAAAGTACTATTAACTATTCTGTGCTATAAGTGTGAAAGCAAGTTCCTAAAATTATCTTGATGACCACTTGTTCTTGCCACCCACGACATGGAGCCAAACAAATCCAAGTGAAGGTTGTAACTTGTCTAACCTCAGTACAGCAGCTCTCGGAGCTCTGCTCTGCTGGTTGAGGACCTTGCTGAGGGACGCCTTTAGGGTCGGTCCACACGGCGTCTCCGTGTCTCGGTCAGCGTCGTGCAGCGCAAGACCGGCTAGTCCTCGAACTCTTGCGTATTTGCCCTTAACATCCACTGAGGATGCATCTTCGAAAGAGATCCAAGTTTTGTCCCTGTGGATGGAAATTTAGAAGATTACAAACTGTTAAATGAATGAAGGAAAATAGTACCTAGGGGTGTGGATTTCGTTAAATTGTAAGATGTATCTTTGGGTCGTCAGTCCACCTGGTTGGGGGGCAACCTGTGCTCCTTTAACCACCATTCGATTACTATCCGACCCTATCGGTTATCTATCTTTGCCCATAAAATCTTCGATAAATCTTATTCCACTGGATTATAGAGTAACGAAGTCAGGTGGAACATAAACGTAAAACATTTTGATCATCCACATCGCCAGTCACATTTATGATATGTGATTAAGTTTTCATCAGACATGTCCTTAAATTAGTGTTTCATTAAAATGGTAACAAAACTACTAACTTGAAAGCATAAGGCGCGGACAGATCTTGATCCCGCTCCAGGGTCCACCTGCCCTTCCTGAGCAGTCTACAGAGCTCGCCCTGGTCGATCTCCTTGGGCTCGTCTTCTTCAGTCGGACTTCCAGGAGTACTGAGGGTCTCGTTCTCCAAACGAAACTGACGGGCCGTGGCTGGGAGACTGATGACTAGTTTTGAGGCTGGGACACCGAGACCGATTGCTAAGTCTACTACGGAATCCTGGAATAACGAAGATTTTGGATGAGATCACAAACAAGATTTGACTTACCTGATGGTAAGTGGCGATTTTGTAATTGGTATTTAATGGTAAAACACATTAATTTAAAATCCTGAAGAAGACTGAATGCCTTCACTCGAAAACAGTTACGATATAATCGAATGGAAATACCGAGAGTAAAAAATTTTAAGCTTTTTAGCATTGCATAAACATTTGCAAAAAATATCCATAAAAAAATATTTATTTAGAAATAAGTAGATATTATGTGATTTTCACTATACGCTATTTGAGTGCTATGAAATGAAAAAGCCCTCCTTTAAAATGCAAGTGATAATAATTAGGTACCATATAAGAATTAATTATATATTATTCGTTTGAAATACAAGTGTTATGCATGTTTAAAACTTATTAGAACATAGTATGTTGCGATATTTAATTTATTTATTTGCATAAATAGGTGCTTAGTTAATATGTAACTTTACTCAGATATAGGAGGGAATATGAAGTGATTTAATATTATAATTACCTACAACTTAATGCATGTAGTAGCAAAGTTGCCTGTTTCAAATGTCACAAGAACGTAAAACGTAATAATATTTCGATACTTTCCGAATGATTAAACTTTAACGCCCGTTAATACATGCAAAGCAATATTTAAGTACAAGTAATTGCTCTTTTTGTAGCTCTGGCTCGCGAGTTTATCATGATTGTGTCAGTAGTATTTATGTAAATGTTAAATATATTAAAGTCAGTTTTCAGCCAGTTTTTTGTCAGTTTGTTCATATGTATGCCTAATACTTTCAACTATGTAAAAACTTTTAATTACCTACTGGGCAGCTGCCCAGTAGGAATCGAACCTGAGATTCCCCGAGTAGGCAGTTAATTATATAACTGAATGATGTCTCAGTTGTGCTACCGACAAAACAGGGAAATACAAGTGTGTAATTATATTACGATACGGGTAACCTAAATGATCTATCATTGCACGGTTCCAAATTCAGTGCATTTATAGAGAAACTACACCGTCTACGCACGGTGTAAAAAATACTACTTAGCTCACGAAAAACCGTGACTTTTAAGAGAGCGGGTTTAGGTCATTATAAAAAAAAATTCGTGGTTGCTTAGTTATCCATGTCAACATTGGTACTTGCGACTGGAAGTACTACGGGAGTGTGAGGGCATGAGGAAAATCGTAAAGTAACGTGTAAATAATAATGTAGGTACCTTAAATATAGTATGTAACTAAGTACAACTTTCTAACTAAAACCAAACGCGTAGGCCCAATAATCATGTTATTAAAAGTTAAGAAAATCTTGCCAGCCTCGTTTCAACATGACGTGTCTAATGTTCCTACCTATTGCCTATTACAACATCCACATATTTACGCCCATGACTTACAACAGTGGTATGAAAGGGAGAAACATTTCAGTAATCCTCAAACCAGATTTGATCCTGCGGTGATTAGCTGGAGTCTACTAATGACTATTAATATGCCATACTAACCAACCTAGTGTTTAAACTGTGCATATTTTTTAAGTAGAAAGTCTATGGAACGTTAGCTCACTGTAAACCGAGTGTTTTGCTTGTAAACATAAAAGATATTGTGAGCTATATTGCCTTATTTCCAGCTATTTATTAGAAAAATCGAGAGAGCATTAAACTCTCCCTTCTACCTCTTTTCTCCCTCCTTCATATAATTATCTTTAGGTGCCGATTTGAGTAAATTCGGCTTTAAAAAAGAAAATATCCACATATTTTTAATACAATTTAACGTCTGAACTTGCGAACTTGGACAACATAAAACAAAACAGCAGCAATCTTAGCTAAATTGCTTAGAATTTTAATGTCCAAAGATGCACCTGTCTTGCGGCCTAGTTAAACTAAATGAGAATCGCATTCATTACAAAAGATGAAAGGAAAATATCCTTTATACTGTTAGTAATAAGAGCGAACAAAACATATGACTGGTAGCATTTTTCTCGACTCGTTCACCTTCATTCTTCAAAAGGATCTAAACAAAGTAGAGGCAATAGAAATTGTAGGCAGATAACTGTTACAAAATGCAACTTAAGTTAATTCTAGCTACTTTACTCACACAATAAACATGTTAAAATTATGGTGACATGTACAGATTGTACACCGCATAATTGTTTTCATAAAGCCACAATAGACACAAATGACATCATTTGACATAATTTAAAGCGCCTGTGTATCCGTGATTATGAATAATTTGAAATATAATATTAATTTTAGCCGTATATGCGCTATCTGCATAATTAATCGTATTAGTATGCTTTTGGCATAATTATCTAATAAGGTATATCGGAAAAAGGATGTTAGTTAAGTAATAAGGAAGAAACGGTTCAAAAAAACGTCCCAGAGCTGAAATGAGTAATTATTTGAATAAACGATAAAATTACAATAAAAGAATATTATTAAAGTTAACTATTCTATTAAAGCTTTTACTAAACTTTTATTGCTTTGTTTACTAACTCACTAGTTATACATACATATGTGGCATGCTGAAATTAAAACTAAATCCTCTTATACCTTTATTGTTAAAAATTTTAAATATTTAGTTTCAATGACAAACATTTTTATGACAAACATGATCTGATACTACAACCTTCTACCAGACGAGGAAACTCTTCAACAGTAAATTACAGGAATAAAATGTTATACGCAGAATGCTCGTTCTAAATTACGTCATAATAATCTAAGTGCTCCGCTCCCGGATGGCTGCGAACAAGACTCCTTAACGTACAATAGAACTGACACTAATTTGAGTGGCTCGTTGTAGATACTATTTTTAAACGACTTCAAAAGAGGAGGAGTCTCAATTCGACTGTATTTTTTATGTTTGTTACCTCAGAACTTTCGACCGGGAACTTTAATCGAAAGCTGGTGCTTGTCATGTGGTGGGACCAAATTGGGGGAAAAACTTAAATTTAAGCTAGATCTGACGAGTGATTTTTGAGTTATTTTGAAGTCGGTTTTTTTTTCTTGGTAAAATTCATTTGAACATATTTTTTCTATTTTAAATAACAAAAGATAGCATTGTACATATGACGATGTACTATATGACGATTCGACCTAGTGGCTGAATTATTGAGGACGTCTGAGGACTATTGTAATCGAAGCCGGAAACTCGATCAGTAGGAAGACAATTAACTGGAAGCAATATTATCGCAGAATGAGTTTTATGGTTGGTTACACGTTACTACGTACGAACTGAACCGGTAACCAGCTTTGCGTAATGGAGAGGAATGTGTGAAAATTTAACAAGATTATTAGAGCTAATCGGAATAAGATAACACTTTGCACACAGACTTGACAGTCTCTTAGACTAGAAAATTTGTTAGATTTTTAACCGACTTCATAAAAGGAGATGGTATTCAATTCGACTGTATTTTTTATGTTTGTTAACTCCGAACTTTGGACTGGGTGAACCGATTTTGATGATTCTTTTTTAATCGAAAGCTGGTGCTTGTCATGTAGTCCCGCTATTTGAGTGAGATCTGACGAGTAGTTTTTGAGTTATCCCTAATTTTCTAGTTGGTTATATCCGTGTTGTATGTTACCATGGGATGATTGGGCGAAATCGCTGACAGTTAACTCCTGTGACACAGAATAAGCATAGATAGACACTAACAGCTACGGACTATTACGTTCCTGTGCGTGTAAGTGCACCTATGTGTATTTTGAGATCACAATAAAGTTTGACACACCTTGACCCCTGCAATAGGATTCCCCATACGATTGGTAATGATGTAAAATGTTAAAAAATTCACAAGGTAGCAGAACAAATATTTACCTATTATATAATATCTGCACTAACTGAGAATCGAATCCACGAACTTCTGCTCGACTTAAAAAACTATTTGGCTAAGAAGTTAGAAAACGCTAGGTACTGAAAAAATGCTTTTTGCCGACTAACGTGTCTCATTTATCTATTAGACAAGACCAAACCTTCAGTCATATCAAAGCTGTCCAGTCGGTTGTCCATTGTCCTTTCATTATTACGATAACGATCTGTTTGAGCGGACAAATTATTTAGATTATAATTGCCGAGCTTTCGACAGTTTGAAAGATAAGAATTTATTAGTAAAAAGTAAAATGGCGCTGTCGCTATAGCTTTCTATGCGTTAATATTTTAGAGAACCTTTATATTTACGTTATATAACCAATTTGTTCTTAATCTGATTCGCCAGAAATGAATGTTACAAACCAACCTACTTGCATTAAAGTTAATAGGTACTTACCAACTTTATTTTTATACTTTGTTAAAATTTATAGTATAGCTTTATAATATGTTGCGATCCTTCTGTATGACGAACGAAAAGAATTGACATTGAATTGAATTGCTAACATTAAAAAGAGAGGATGAAAACCGCCAAAATCATAAAAATTAAATATAAAGTATGAGTAATTTAATACTTTCATTACTTTTCACGATAAGTACGATAAATGAAAGTGATTAGCAGAAAGTTGAGTATGAACGTAATGAAATAAAAATAGCGCAATAATGACAAAAAAGACATGACAAACCGAATAATACTTACAGTATTCATCATATCCCACAGCCCACTAAGCCTGCTGGGATGGTACGTCATCTTCTTCACGAGCCCGAGCGCATGGGTCTGCACCATCATGAGATCAGTTTTCTTGACTAGGTTCCTCAGGTCGTAGTACTTGGCGAGGAGTTCTGGGTGAGCAGGCAGGGCCAGGAACAGGGGACCGCCTCCAGAGGAACCGACAGCGGTTCTGGCTTCATCCACAAGCTCCAAGACCTTGGTCTTGTTGAGGGTGCGGTGCGCGTCGTGGATCTCCAGACCTTGGACATGCTTCGACTTAAGCAGGGAACGGAGGTCCTGGAAAGATAAGGGAATTTTAAGTTAGATGCTTGAATACAAAAATATTTTTTTCTATGACTTTCGTGCTTTCTAACACTATATACTTAACTCTCTCTCTCTTTCTCTCTCTCTCTCTCTCTGTGCTATGCTGCGAAAGCACAGACAGATAGACATAACGAAACTATAAGGGTTCGGTTTTGACTTCGGAACCCTAATACCATACCTACATCAGCGTCAACACTCAAATCTTATTGTAACTATAGGAAATAAAATAATAATATTCCTTCAACCTTGCTTTAGTTTTTATTCTTATTTACCTATATTTATTATTGCTCTTCAAAACCCGTATCAAAACTCAATCTCATAACAATAGACAATGGCATTAGAACAAAATGAACAATCGTCGAATATATCCTAGACGACATTTCGTAAGCTGTTTATAAGCGGCAAGGACGTCATTATCGCCTTAGGTGCATATCACTTTGTCTCGAGCTCTCGCAATATGTAATCTGATTATCTCTTTAGGAGTTAAACGACAAAATGTCTTTCAAAGTTAAAATTACATCTCAGAAACCAAAAAGGGGTTGGTGGTTGGTGATCTTTAGTTTTGCCATTTATTTGACGAATCCTATTTGGTAAACAATCTTGGTGCTACTTTTTAACCGACTTCAAAAAAGGTGGAGGTTCTCAATTCGACTGTATTTTTTTTTTTATGTTTGTTACCTCAGAACTTTGGACTGGGCGAACCGATTTAGATGATTCTTTTTTTAATCGAAAGCTGGTGGCTGTCATGTGGTCCCACATAAATTTTATTGAGATCTGACAATGGGATCCATGAGAAAACTACATAAGTCGTAAATTTGTGTTAAGATGTGTGCGACAAAATTGACGAATAACTCAATATCACGCCAACCGATTTCAATGATTCTTTTTTTAATCGAAAGCAGGCGCTTTTCATGTGGTCTCACATAAATTTGAACGAGATCTGACAACTATGTAGTTTTTGAGACTTTGAAGTCGGTTATTTTTTGTTAGTAAAATTTAGATTATATTTATCTCATAACTTTTTACTGGCTGTACGGATTTTGATGATTCTTTTTATATTCGAAAGCTGGAGCTTATCATTTAGTCCTATTTAAATTTGAGCTGGGTTCCCCCAGCTGACAGATGCATTTTTTGTAAACCAACCCAACTGTCATGATTTAAAAATTTAGAAGAAAAATGCCAACCAAGGAATATTGGACAAGGTATTACACCTCGTTACAAAGTTCATACCATTAACTTCTAATGCTCATATTTAAAATCCATCAACCACATCATTAAACTTTTGATTAACTTTATAAACATACTAAATCGGTTAAATAAACATTAGGCTGCATCCAAATAACTCCTTAAGATCTGTATTCGCACATTTATTAATTATGTAAACACAAAATTTATGTACGAAGGTTAACTTATTACGTCATACTTAAGATCGAACTCGAAATTCGTGTATCCTTTTGTCAATCAACGCATCTTTTACCTTTGGAACGTGCACAACGAGCTGTATTAAAAGTCATCAACTTTTCAACAATTTTTTTACCCCACAATATCTCTGTATGAAGAAATCTGTACGAAAACTTTTTTACTGAAACTATCATAAAACAACACAAAGTATTACCACCTGATCATAAAGCTCCTGCTAAACGGCAGTGTGATTTAGTTTATCCAAGAAACTCATTTAAAACTGTTTTTCAAATAGATTTTCTTGCTTTTTAGGTACGAGCGAAAATAACGTCTCGATATTTATGAGCGCGGGCAAGGCGGGCGACGACGTCGAAGTCGTTTTCTCTGTAACAAGCATACTTTTCCAATCAATCTAAGTTTGGAGCGCGTCGACACAAGTATGTAAACTTTTTAATTAGATTTTTTCACTTTGAAATACTACTTTTTAATTTAAATACGACCCTGTAGCCTAGTTGGTAGCGACCCTGCCTGCGAAGCGAGGGGTCCCGGGTTCGATTCCCGGCCGAAGCAGATATTTATGAAACAGATAAATATTTGTTCTCGGGCCAAGGGTGTGATTGTAATGTGTTATATAATTATGTCGTCCATGTCACACACTACACAGGTAAAAACCTACTGCAGGGGTATGTGTGTAAACGTTTATTTATTTATTTAACTAGTGCATAACTTAATAATTATGCCGGTTAGTTTAGTTAAATATAATTATGTAGCAACTGACATTGTTTGCGGCTAACTATGGGCGCCTACTATAACAACTATGTACTTAAAACAAAGTTAACTGCAGATAAATGAAATGGGTAATTTAAAAAATGTTACAAATATTTGGTAAGTGCTTTTTGCTTTTTACATATAATCAAATAACTGATTTAAATTTTATTAACATCGCCAGAGCTTGTAGAACTATTCAGTATTACTCATGTAAAAAATATTTTTGTCTTCTGTTATATAAAATGTAGAGAATGCCGAATGAGTCACATCTGACGTATAAATTAGGTCTTGTAGCTTTAGCTTCCGGCAAGACGATGTCGCGAGGCAACTAGCGATTATTAATAACATTTTTTACATATCATCAAGTTTTTGGCCAAACAAACATTAATTTTGCTAAATATTTGTGCAACAGTGATTGAGTGGAGGCAGAATTCAAGAATATGGATTACAATTCCACATCCAGCTTTATTTTTATGTTAGTTATTTGTTATTAAAATTATGTAATTAATTAATAACTTATTAAATTAATTACATTGCCTTATTTCTATGAAAAACTCATCTTATTAAGGCGCTCCACCCACTGCACCGCGTCCCGCCGCGGTGCGCGGGATGGCAGATTTTACCATTGTATGCAATTATGTCAATTTATATAGAAATCACGCCTAGCACAACACACTGGCGATGCCGACGCGGCACCGCGCGGGAAATTGCCCCGCGCGCAGTTGTGTTATCCGTCGCTCTGCGCACCGCGGCGGGACGCGTCTTCAGTGGGTGGAGCGCCTAACACTACAGAGTATTCATTATGCCTCCTTTCAGAGTATCAACTAATTATATTATTGAAATTTTCAGAAAGTTTTCCTAGGTGTAATTGCTTAGGTTGGCAGATTTTGGCAATATTATACACATTTCGATCTGGTATTTAAAGTTTCACAGTGCTAATAAACCCCATAGCATACCCCATAGCGTTGTAGGTAACCAAATACAGCCATATACAGCCTATATAAAAATAAGTACATAATATTATGTAATAGTTCGAATAACCTGACCTGGTTAGCCTTTAGACTTTTTAAGAGTTGTAAATGACTACAATCTATTTTCCTTCAGGGTAACCTTGTCAATTTTGAAGTGTTGGAGCTAGGACAAGCGTAAATAAATTAAAAAAGGAATATTATGTCTCAAATCTGTGAAGGAGCAGGTTTATTGACCAGATTCGTAGGTACGTGTACACTGTCCCTGGCAAAATTATTAGACGCACTGTGTTTGCACATTTTTTATACCCCGCCCCCAAAGCCGTATAGTATCACCTTATAATTACCATTTGTATAAAATCTTATAGTGCGTCTAATATTTGGCCAGGGACGTTACATAAAAGATCAAAGGCATCACTGATGTGCTGCCGACCGAAAAAGATGCGGGTACTTGGACATTCATCACTTGGACATTCATCACTTGAAGGTTAGTTTCGAATACAGAAGCGCAGAAGACTCGCTTCCGTAGTAGTCATGAATGAATACGCGTGTCGGAAGCATCCCAACCTGTGATTAGTTGTTTGGTTAAAATTAATTACATAGTTTTCTTTAACACTGGTGTCCGAATTGCTTGTTGTAATTGTACGTATACAAGTAGTGTATAAAGACGCATTATATTAAGATTTTTTACACAGAGTCAGACAAATGAATGACAAAAATTCAAGAACAAACAATCGTGAAAAATGTGTCTATCGAGGGTCGAACCTTATACTCTACCAGAAGCTAAACTGAAGTCGATGGACATAGGAGACTGTATCCACATTAATTTAATATATTATAAAGATTATGCAAGTAACATTCATTTTAAGAATGTTCGGCCACTCCTAAAACATAACTAATGACGCTCTCGCTCTCAACGGGAAGGCAAAGTTGTTTTAGAACAGTGAGCTGTGAGAGGTGTAGCAGTAACAATCTTACGCCCCAACTCAGAGTCACTAACGGTTCCTTAAATTGCTCATTAGTACAGAATTTGTATGGTGATTCTTTATTAAGGAGCGATTTAAGTAAACTACTATTATGAAGCTTTATCAGAACGGTATTCTTATAAAGTGGTCAAGAACTTAAAGAATTTTACCAGGTAACCACCGAGAGCCAATTACTTCGCAAATTGACTGGCTAGGTAACTTTTCAAAGTAGGCTAGCTGTGAAACTGTTTTTTAAGTAGATACGTTTCTTTCCAGTAAACTCATCTTAAAACATAATTATAATTATGGAATCATGAGTATAGTTTATAGAATTGTTTACATCCCCTGAAAATTGTAACAGTCCGGCCGCAACCGCAAACCGCAAATCAGGATGCATGGAATTAATTTGCAAGTCTGACTCTGAATTTTTGGGTTCAAACGTTGCTTTTGGTATTACTTTATACAGGTGTTAGTGACCACATCTAAGGTGGATTTTACGCTATTAACATAAAATAATATCCATTACTTAACACCAGCGAAACCGCGACAACACAGGACGCTTCGCGATTTAACGTCATTGCTTAATCTCTTGCCCTCTGTGGATAAACCCCCAAGATAATATTTCTTAACATGTCGAAACACGCGTTTGCCTTGTCTCGATTAAAGTGCGTTTAATTATGTATGTAGTCTAAAACCGAGCATCGTTAGGCAGGGGATAATCACATCGTTACACTTTGGTTGACATTGAAATAGTTGTATCGATAACCGTCATACAAGTTGTCATCATTGAAGATAAATTTATCGGATTCGTGACGGTATTCAAGGCTTTATGAGCTTTTAAACTATATGCGCGGTTGTAAGCCGATATAGATATATAGAGGCTTGGCTAATGCTCGCGAATTCGTTTTAGTGGTTTATGTTTATTTAAATATGGTTATCGCATCGTTTAAGTTTTACTATTCCTATAAAATCTAGTTTTAAGCTTACTTTGCATGTCTTTATTTATTTCCTTATTGTCACCGTCTACAATACGTAACAGTGGAAACAAGCTTCGTATTTGAATGTATTCAGTGGCATTTTTATTTCTTACGGAGGTTATCGAGTTCTTTCTTTTTCTTCTCTCTTTCTTGGCTGACCACTCGGAAAAAAGACTACTGGTCTTCATGGGCGACGATAGCTTACAATGAATCATTAGCTCATTTGTCGGCACTTTCCATGAAAAAACCAGGATTTGTACTTTTGAACAAGTTAATTATGAAGATCATAATCTTAGCCCTATGTAGGAAAATATTCCGAAGCTTATGACTACAATAGATCCCTTATAATGTTAAAGTATAGCAGTTACCGGTACCCTGATTTTAAAAAGGATTCGGGGTTAATTCGTATCCTTTGACTGTACATAGGTCTGCCGTTAACCGACAGAACAATTTACATAGATGCAATCTGTACAGGCATATGTGTACAAGGTATAAACTATATAGCTATTACCTGGTACCTTAACTAGGCACGATATTAAAGACTCGCCTTATATTACATGTCGCGTATAATTTATAGGATACAGTATGTCATGGGTTGCAATTAGATCGAAGCAATTAAGTCCGACACACGCGGTAACTTTTCAAGCGATACAGATTAACCCCATTAGTTTTCCGCCGTGAAAAATGCATGGGTTGGACATTACTGGTTTTGTTCACATGATTTTTTTGCCGTTGTAACATTCAATGTAATGGACAATGAAAAAAGGTAGTGATTTGTTGACCTATTGTTAAATTAATCGGATATTATTGCTTAACTGGGATTTTCAGGTTGGCTGTGTAACTCTAGAATAAGTACCTACCTTGTTTTGGCTAAAAAGCCCATGCAGTGTTTAGGTACCTACCTAACATGTATGTAATCTAAAAGTGATTGTTCTTTTAGTTTAAAATGTTTTGTATAATACTAAAAATTCTATTTTCAACTACAAATTGATCTTGAAAATATCGGTAAATTACAATAGTTTAACGATCTTGTCAACATCATTCGAACATTTTATGATAGTGTCAAACACTATCTTTATGTGGGCCTACATAGCACAGTTGGCCATTCAATGAATTAAATTAAAGCATCACACAAACTGCATCCTGTATGTATGTATGTGCAAAATAAACGGGCTATCTTACAAAAAATAAAAGAACTTATCAGTTCAGTCAAAAACTAACGTTTTAAAATGACGAAAACAAAGTTAAAATGTTGCTTCCTACTTCCTGTTTGGGTGGCAAGTGGTATCGATGACGCCTTTAGTATTAGGAACCCACGGGACAAGGTAATAATTATAATTATTTATTGGCCACTGACAAAAAAAACTAAAGGTCCCATCTCTACATAAACTGGTCAATAAATACAATTCAATAAATCTACTAATTCAATAAATTTAAATTACAGCAAATATTTAATAACAGACAATTAAATTAATATATTATTGTTATTATTGTCGACATATCCGCAAAATAATGGTATTGGATTTTTGACATTTTATTATAGTTCTACGTACGTGAGAAATTCCAATCGATTTACGAGAATAAATAGCTAGCAGCATCCCTTTATGTTTCCGTTGTATATATTATGTAGATATGTATGCCAAGGACAGCCAGATTTTTAAATTATTTATGGAATATAATTTTGTTAATATTATCAGAGGAAATGGGTAATCAAATATTATTAGATTCCATTACGAATACCGCAACGAACAAAACAAAATTGCCCATATCGGTGATGTCGGTGTCATATAAAAATAATAATCATAATTAATATTGACTAATATTGAACATAATAAAATGCTGGCGAATATCAAGTTTCGTGTGCATGAACTTATGTTCGTGCCTTTACATCCACACGTTCAGTTTACCGAAACGGATTTTGGATAGAAAATACAAACATGATGGTTGTATTCACACCTTATGGCAAAACCGATACGGAAATGATATGGAAATCGCAACCGTTTACGAATACCGATTCGGTCAATCCAATCCGACCCAATATACAATTAATTTAAAAAGCCTAATTTATTTTATTTTGCTTTATTAATTTATTAAATCTTAAATCATTCTTAAATCGTAATTGTCTCCTGTAAGTATTGTGCTGTAATGGATTTGACAACTAATCTGATTAACAATACATAAATCTCAATTATTGAGACACAAATTATAATTAATTAATACTCAGTATTAACATTAACTTGAAATAGCAAAAACATTTTGTTTTACTCATGACTCATAAAATTTTCAGGTTTTAGGCTTCGAAATCTGTGGAGGTTACTTTTCCATATTTGGCTAACAGGATGTTAAAAAATATAGATCAAAGTAAACTAAATTGAGCTATATGTCGGTATCAAAAGTATTAAATCAAGGTTTCAGTTTGATTTATGCCACAGTTACTAATCACTTGACATTTAATATTTAATTTTGGTAGATATCACAAACCTACTTACCTCCGACAACCCGCTTATAATCACGTGTAGGAGTTTTAAAATGTTTTTAAATTTATAAATACTTACGACCTAAATGTCATTATTAAAAAATCTTGCTTAACAAAAAATGTGTAGAACATTTTAAGTTGCATAAAAATATATAGACTTCCATACATTTTTTAATTAAATTCAATAATATGATAAAATTAATTTTAGCATAAATCATTATTATAACAAAATTAAATTAGTATTAGTCTACTTTGCAACAATCCGCGGTTAACAAGTGTGATGGTATATACCTACTTTAAGACGTCATATTGTGTGGCCACACATTGTTGTTGCAAAGTAGACTTATCAATGGATTTCCGCAAAGTAACGCCTGATACTACTAATTATAACAAAATGTTTTATGCCCTCAACTTAAACAAAAAAGAAACAAAATCGAATTGTTTTACAGGGCAGTGGTTTTTCAGGTAGTTTTTTTTTGTAAGTATTTAGTTTGTAAGTTCTCATGTAAATGAATTGTATTATAATTCGTAATGAGAATAAAGTTCTTAAACCACATATAAACTATGTGTGTTGCAGTTGAAATCAGCAGATTATAATACATCAATGCCTCAATTTCCTTATTACAGAGAGTATGAATTCGGGATTATTAACAGGTAACTACAGTTATGAACAAATTTTATTTTCAACATTCGAGTGGAATCTAGCGTCTTTTTATCGCTTGAACGGAAACCCAATAATGGAAATAAGGTGATTTTAGTAATGCGATAAGTGACCATTTATAAATATAAACGAATCTAAAGCAGTGCCCAAAGTTTGACAGTTTAAGTGGCAATTCAATTATGTGGATAAATTCTCAAGGCAATCCGCCCTGTTATAAATTGATCGAATAAGGCGTCACACATGCAATGCAATCAGCTGTTGGCCTATTGGCTCCAACCTTGGTCTGCTACAGAAGGGTCTGGGTTTAAATTCTGTGCGCACCTCTAATTTTCATAATTTATTAATACTTACTTCGACGAAGGAAGAACACGTTAAGATGGACAAGGAAAAGATGTGCTGAGGAGTTTCTTTCGCCATATCTTTTCCTCTATGACAAAGCACATTTCCGAAATGGTGGTGGTAGAATAAAAAATTGACGTGTGTTTAATAAGTGATACCAGTATAAATATTTTGATTTAATTTGAAGTTTGGGTACCTAATAACTTTCCATAATGTTTGCAATGGTGAAGTTGGTGCACTTGGCCAACGTGGAAGACCTGTGTGAGACAAACATGAGTCCAAAAGTGTAACAGTCAAACGTTACTAAGCACAATACGATAATAATCTTACGTTTATTATTGTTTGTATAAATAACACGATTAAAAACTCTCAACAGTGTTTACATCGTGATTTATGACATGATTAATTTAATTATTGATTAGGTATGTTATGTAAAATAGCCGCTATCATAATCGTAACTGCCACGAAATTGCTTGCGGAGGGAATGCAAGAAACTCTATCTCTATAATTTCAATAAAGATAAAATCAATGATATTATAATGTAAAAAGAGGTAGATATGTCACTAGCGCGCTGACGATGAAGAGCGTAAGAACAGGCAATTGACCGTTCTGCTCGTAGTCGCTCTGTCAGATGATACGCACGCTTTTGTTGTTGTCAGAAGTGCTTCACATATTTTGACATACAGCATTAAAATGCCTTCGTGTATTAAACCAATGTAATTGGTTTAGTGAAACAAAAGATGAACGTGTGTGTGTTGTACCTTTTTGGAACTGAATTTTTGGTTGATATATAAGGGCATAACGTATCTATATTTTTTAAATATCATTGGGTAAAACGCGTTGAAATTCACACGTATTTATTTTCCATAACTATTGTACCTAATCTACCGTATGATCGGTTTAAGCACGGGTTACGGCTATTGATCAATGTTGCCCTACCAGATCTAGCTAGTCGATCAATCAAGCAAGATCGTTGACACTATCAATTTTCTCCTTGAAAGCGCTTTTGCAAAGTACTGATTACTAAATAATTATAATCACGAGAATGTCACCTTTTGAAGATATATTATGTAAAAGTTAAAGGAGGTTAGATAATAATTTGCAGTTAATTTTTTCCAATGAAATCACGAAGAAATAAAGGTCTTAATATTTTTAATGCGCGCTGGTCTATTGTATTATTATAATGTATGGTCAATGACCTATCGTAATCAACGTAATGGATAACTTTGAATTTACGATAACGATATCTTCAAACCAAAGCTTAAAGATTAATAATTCTTTAACAGCAGTGGTTAAATGTTAGCAATACTTTCTAAATCACCCAAATATAAAACATAATAATTGAACTGGGAGGAACAAGTAGAATATTATTCGGTAATAGAATGAATAAAGTCTGGAAAATCTATAATATTTTATAGAACGCAGATCGTACGATGAGTTTAGATAGTTCCTGTAGTTCTGAAATATTTAGGGTGTTAGGATCACACATAGGATCAAATATTGATAAACGCCCCAACTCAGAGTCACTAACGGTTACTTTAATCTCTCTTTATTAAAGAATCACCATACAAATTTTGTACTAAGGGGCGATTTAAGTAACCATTAGTGACTCTGAGTTGGGGCGTGACTCGTGAGTGTCACATCGTCAGATATATTGTTATGTTGAACCTCGAAACCAAAATCGCATTTCATAAAAAAATGTCAAGGGCCCTTATTTCTATGAAGTATTAATTACTCCGTCAGTTGTCATTATACAACTTGAAGAAAAACATATCACAAGGAAACCTGCTAGAGAATCTCACATAATGTTTTCACTTTTTATACGTTGAAGTGTGTTAACTGTTAATCCGGACTTGGCCAGCGTGGTGATATGACCTTGACACTGAAAGCAAACCAGATCCCAGCACTAGGACAGTTTATACGTTGTCATGATACATTATTCCTACTTACCATCAATCGTAACTGTTAAGCACTTTGTTCAATTGTAATCAGAACATAAATCTTGAACTATGAGTGTTACATGTTAAGGCTAAACCTTGTAACAAGTATGCAACTGCTGTTTAAGTTATGTGTAACACATGCTAATGGACCTACATTCTTTGATAATTTCTACTAACAACGGTGGGAACATAACCTAACTACTTAACTAGATCTTAACAAAATTATGCATCATTGTTAAGTTATTACTAGTTGCCCTTTAAGTTTTATTACAAGTATATAATAAAACTTATAAGTGATATAGATATAAAGAAAACTAACAGTATATAACTAACGCTCATATAGCTAACTAATGCTGGTAGTCTTTGTTGAACCTAAGTGATCAGCTGAGTTAAGCAACAGCGGGCGCGGTGGTTGTTGGATAGGCGACCGCTAGTAGCACATATAAAGCCGTCGGTCCCGTTTGTTATCATAAGATAACAATCGTTAAGCCATGTTGGAGGCCTTCGGGCGTCATGAACACTTGGGCTAGCCACTAACACCTCCGGCAATCTGCACAGGAGCAGCGTGGTGGAGTATGATCTAGGCCTCCTGAACAGCAGAGATCCATGCTCAGTAGTCAATGGCCATTGACTACAGATTAATAATATGTTTTCTTTTAGCCGAAACTTCAGCTTAATTTTTATTCGTCTTGTTGTAGTAGAGTCTATAATAATAACAACAGGAAACAAATTGATTAATGTACAGATAATAAATTACAAAATTGGACATGATTTTTAGTAAATTGTTAAATAAGATATAATATATATATATATCAAGCGATTACGAAATGTACATAAGAGCATGTAAATTGTTTATGTCATAAATATTAAACACAAGTAACACTGAATCATAGCTTTTGTAATTAAATCATTCGGTAGGCACAATCTTAATTAAAAGGCTAAAGATCTCGAGTTAGGCCGTGTTAATTTATAACTTGTATCGTGATAATTTTCACATTAGTCACTATTTCATCAAGTTATTTGTACACATTTATTTACGAATACCAGATTACCTTTACGCCGGCAGATGAGATAAATATAAACAATAAAGAGATTCAATTAATATTCACGTGCCGAGTTGTTTGCGAAACCTCAGGATTATGGAGCAAAGAATTCCAGTTTCGTCAGCAAGTGAGATGTTAGGATCTAGCCGAGTGTTATTACAGTATTAGCATTCAAATAGTTTAACTTCATTAATGTTTCATCACTTTGCGAATGTTTAGTTCCACTAACATGACCATGAATTTTATGTTCAAAATTTAAACTAAGGTCAAGAACATGACAAAATATTATGAAATGCAGAATAATAGTATTGTTTCTCCTCTCTTCTTTCTCTGGTCCATGAGCGACTGACCCATAGAAAGGCGCTTGTCGAACTACAAACTTGTTCAATCTCAAGCTACCTTTGTATTGCATAGTAGATTTATTTGTTTACTTCAATATTCATTTATTTCTCTTTTTATACATTAAGATAGATATGTCAATAAAATTGTTAGTTCTCTATAGTATCTTAATACCGCCATCGTTGTTTGTGATACTTCCTGAAGGTTCGGCAGAGATTTCTTTTAGCATTAAGTCCGCCTTTGTTCCTTTTACTTTTTGTAAGGTTCAGAACTTTAAATAAATAAATAGTCTGTATTAAATATGCAAATATCATAGATGCACGCTGATGTGCGAAACGCAGAAGAATTCACCAGCACTAAAACTTCACATTAAAAAAGGTCAATGCAATTTAGTTCCCAAATTTCCAGTTTATGGATTGATTCATTGCTACTGTTGCTACACATCACACATATCATCTGGTTGTAGAATCATAGTGCCATTGGCCTGGTTTACGCATGAATAAAGTGTCGTTAAAAATTTGAAGAAGCGACGCGAGAATACAGAGATTTTGTTTTATTTTACGATCAGCACTTACACGTATTTTTGAAGTTGTGTAAAACAAGATTTGTGTCAGATATTCGTACTGCAAATTTACAAAGATAGAAAGTAAATAAAACTTCTCTTCGTTTAATAAAACTTCTACTAATTATACTACAGCTAAAGTATGTGTAGATTGTATTTATCTAAAGTCTAAAGTAAATGCTGGTCATGGCGGCATAGTTAATGTGGACCATAATTGTAATTTGTACACCATTATTATTTCATTACTTGATTTATGTATCGGCGATTAAATTTCATTTAAACGTTAGTTACTACAAGAGAGTAGAGTCCAGTCGAGACATTGTGTTAATTTTAATTATCAATAGCACAATAAACATCACCGTATAAACTGGCTTTTCAACATTGTTACTGAAACACGATAAAACATCTCACAGTTAGGTACTACTTGAAAGAGTAGTGTGCTTACTACTTCGTAGAGCCCTGGACTCTTATTCAAGGCATGCATTGCGTAGCCCAGGATAAAAGAAGAGAAATATGGCTCCAGTATCTTTTTGTCTGATTATCTAGGTGCCTCGCAAATAGGGGTTTTTTACATTTTATTAGTTAATGATTAACTGCAGTTCCAAAATGCTTGTTACGTAAAGATGCAGTCGGCGATGATAAAACTCTAGCTTAGAGTAGCTCACCTACTTTAGTTTAAGGAGGGAGGGAACTCACACTCCAAAAATCTTACATTTTTAAGGTTCCTTTATTTGCTTAGCGATAATTCTTCGGTGCTCAAGTACAAAGATTATGTTTAGAAGAGTTCGAAATAGCTCTCTTTGCTCAACATGTTTAATATGTAAAGTTGTATCCAAAGCAATAGTTACGTAACTGTCAAATGCGATTTATCGACAGGCCTTGCATGTAGTGCGGCGATCTGTCTAACATATCGATAATATCTACGAGTACTATATTTGCGAAATTGCTCCACACCTGCGCGGAAACCTGTGACATGTGACCTGTTTAGAACGTTATACAAAATGTCCGTTTTGCATTGATTTATATTTCAATTACCTACATTTCCATGGACAAGTGAATGACAAATGATCTGTTCTTAATATGCAGCAACTTTGTACGTTTAATCACAATTTCTTTAACGTGTTTTGGTCCCCAGCCATTATGGACATTATGTTATCAGATGAGTCCTGAGCTCCTTTTTAAATGAGAACATTAGAAACATTAAAAACATTATAATGAGTGTTACATATTTTGCACTTACACTTTGCAACACCTTTGTAGCTGTCTTGTCTTTCAAAAGATCTACCTCAAATCTTAATCGGCGTTAGATACTACTTGCTACTGTCACAGAATATAATAATTATGAGTTAATAGAACTAAGAACACTACATAAAATTTCATTTATTTCAACTAATTGACTTGGCGCTTGCTTGACTCTATGGATAACTCCAGACAATTAATTATTATAGGTTGTACCAAGAGTTTCTTTCGAATGGATATTTTTAGACCTCAAGAAGTAGGGAAAGTTCTGAAGGAGGAACCTCCTATATTGTGGTGGTGGAAGACATCTGGATGAAAGGTGGTAGGGTTTACCTGGCTTCATATCAACTTTTACCTTAGTTACCTTATGAATTTCCTTCAAGTCGACCTTGAAATATTTTCACTTGCAAGTAATAAGCAATTCCTGCACGTTCTTTTTGTCTGGTACATTGTTTTTGCCGTTACGAATATCCAGAAGCGGCAGTGACCACAAACCATCATGGTCCGCCTTTTCGTAATGCATTTTTTGTCATTGATATAATAAAATGACACCCACGCGGCCACCATACATAGAGTTGATCCTAATGTCAAATACTATTATTACCCGAACACCCGGATACTGGACATAGATAAGTATAATAGTCTTGGGGGCATTCTTTCTTTCCTACATGAAATAAAATACCCTTCAGATTAATCACCTTTACCTTACCTTAAATAGACTTGACTCTCTTATCAGTTACTAACTTAAGAAGTGATTATTAATAACATTGACGCCCCAACTCAGAGTCACTAACGATTACTTAAATTTCTCCTTAGTATAGAAGTTGTATTGTGACTCTTTACTAAGGAGCGATTAAAGTAACCGTTAGTGACTCTGAGTTGGGGCGTGAGAGCATTAAATGTGTATTTAGTAGTCAATGTCGACTCGTTAACCGCCTCTGACAGTCTGTTTTTATTTGATGATCTATTTTTAAATTGTTCTGCGCTCGTACTTAATAGCAATAATTAGTAAACGGTAAATGTTAATTTGAGCGCTCATAGCCCGGCGGCTTGCGTCGATCCTATGTGATCGACAAAGTTAAGCAACAGCGGGCGCGGTCGGTAGTTGGATGGGTGACCGCTAGTGGCAAAAATTTCTTGATCGTTTCCGTGCTTCGGGGGGCACGTAAAGCCGTCGGTCCCGGTTGTTATCATAAGATAACAGTCGTTAAGCCATGTCGGAGGCCCTCGGGCGGTTTGAAAACTTCCGACACTCGGGTTGGCCACTAACCCCTCCACCAATCCGCTCTGGAGCAGCGTGGTGGAGTATGCTCTAGGCCTCCTCAAGAGGAGAGACCCGTGCCCAGTAGTGGGCCATTAATGGGTTGAAGCCAAATGTTAAGGATCGCTACATATCTAATTTCCTCAATCCGTTGTTTTCCTTCTACTGTCTTTTTCTTGATTCTTTTATTTCTTATTATTTTCACTGCTTTGCTAATTTTATGTTCGTATGGTCGGGTGGGGTGGTGGTGTATGTTGTTCAATGTAATTTACTTTTTGTGTTGTCGTTTTCGATGTTGCAAGATCACTTTAAAGTTTTAACAGATCTCGCTCATTGTTTACTTTTCCTTCCTTGTAACTACTATTACGAGATAAATAAATACTTTTAAGGAAACCGAAAAGAGATGTCAAAATAAACAATGGTGAATTAAAACACATAGCGGCCATGACACCGGCTGTCAGAGGAAGGTCAAAAACCATAACATTGTCATATCACCGACATGACTCATTGTGATAGATGTATGACTCGAAACTCGTAAGCTGCGTACAAATACTCTCACGGCCAATATCAATGGATGAATGGACCAGTTACATGAACAATCCCACATACATTATTATGCAGTATTGACAACCTACTGACTGCCGCTTCGCTTCGGAAAACCTTAGCCTTATAAGTACCTATATAAAAATATATTTTTTCATTTATTTCAACTATCTTATATTTATTTCATCGCTGACGTAAAAACAATAGTTACGTCATTAGGTACGTGTTTCATGGCGGAGTCGCGTGAGGCTACTTTCTCTACTATTGTTGAATTCATGAACCAATACTCTATACATGCAATGGGAAGTTAATTCCTTAGCCATTATACGTTTGAGCTTGCAATTAAGTCTTTGGCGTGAGTTGAATGTCAATTGAATTGGCAAAACGGACGTCTAATTGTTACTCTAATAACAAAATCAACGGTCCCAGATTCGATTTCTAGCCGGACATTTATATGATAGTTCATAAGCGTGATAACAAAGCCTAGGTATACTAAAACTAAGTACAAATCACATTAAGACGTCAGGATTTCATGCATATAATATTATAGGGAGGGGCAGTAAAAATTCGTCCCCAGAAGCGGTTTTGGGAGGTTAAATAATGGGACTACTCGTTTTGGGATTTGTAAAGCCATGACGTAGTTTGAGCTCATTTCGAAATTTGTAAAACCCGACTTTGAATACAAACATAATAAATCTAATAACTCAGTTGATATCTGACTCAACTCAGTATCTATTTGCTTAGTGCCGTGCCATGTTTTTATTATCAACTACATATTTTTTATAGCCTGTAGGGCAGACAAAAAAGCATACGAGCCGTCGCCTATGGACATGAGCAATACCAGAGGAATCGCGAATACAACGCCAGCCCTGAAGGAGAACTCTTTTTACACCTTTTTTGAAGAACTCCATGTCATACCGCTCCAGGAATACCTCAGAAGGAAGTTACATATAATAACATGACAATAATATCCCTAGTGTGATGGTATGAGGTTAGAGGTAATGCATGTGACGAGAAAAAGACGAGAAGAGACAAATGTGGATGGACGAAGGGGAACGGGAACGATAGGGAAGTTTGGAAGACAAAAACATATAACGCTGACCCCAAATATAATTGGGAAATGGGCAGGAATCGTCCTACCAATGATGATGACTATGTATCTCTAGGATATCAATTCGATTAACATACTAGGTACATATCGTGTTAAACTATACTAGTAACTGCCCTTGCTTCGATTTGGTAATCTCTCCCCTTTTTGATTTCATTGATACTAGCTGTATATTTCTCGACAAATGGACTTTCGAATACAAAAACAATTTTTCAATTCAAACCAGTAGTTCCTGAGATTAGCGCGCTCAACCCATGAACTAAACCAAACAAACAAGCTCTTCAGCGTTTTAATATGAGTATATAAGTACCGATATGGCACACGTGTATTCAGATAGTTTATTCTCAGTACCTTATGTCGTATGTGGAATGTTGTGCACTAATGAATGCCATGATGACGGTTTGGGTTGTATGTTTAGCGACAATGTTGCATACATGTCGTATCTTACAGATTTTACTGTTTCTTTTAAAGCTGGCAATAGAGAAACATTAAGTTGACAACAAATTTGCACATTTTCTATGTGTACATATTAAAAATATATAATTTTATACATATGTCGGTGAGGCCACGAATCTCCAGTGAAGGTCCAGGGACGGACCTCTTTATTCTACAACGCCTGTCCGATGCAGAGGCTGGCATATAAGAAACGACATGTCATATTTAGAGGAAGGAATTGTCAATAAGATAGAACGGATGATCACGTAGTGTTGAAGTACTTGAAAGTATTGATTTGAACGTTAGGAGAACTAGAAATATAATATCATGGAGCAAAGTAAAAGGAATATCATTTAATAACCAACACCATAGAATCCCCTTTTTGTTACATCAGAAGTGTTGGAAAGGACTTGCCCACAAATGCGGAAAATAAATGAGGAATGACACTAGTTCGGATGACATTTGAGGAAAATTTTCCAATGAGAAATTAAACAATCCAAAACGCAATAAAATGAGAATCGTCGAATTTTATAATATAATCGGTGTGGATAATGCGAAATATGGTGATGTGACAGTTCAAACAAACGAAGCCATCCAATGTGTAGACCTTTCGGAGTACGATGTGCTGAAACGCGAATGTCGATTTTTAAAGGTGACGACTAAAATTTCTTCGAGGAACATGTTGATGGAAATGGACGTAACTACGGATCGCAGATAAGTAGCCTTAGTCTAGCATCAAATGTGATACCTGATATCATACGAGTGAAATTAACCTTACTTATTTTTCAGTTGCGGAAAATCGATGACACATGGAATAATGATCTACCACGCCAGCCACGAGAAACCAAGAGACCCAGGACCTGTCTGCTGCGTGAGCGGTGCTAGATTAGGTGATGGCAGAATGAGTGTCTTCACAACCGTCTTCAGG
Organism: Thymelicus sylvestris; assembly: GCA_911387775.1. Lineage (NCBI taxonomy): Eukaryota > Metazoa > Arthropoda > Insecta > Lepidoptera > Hesperiidae > Thymelicus > Thymelicus sylvestris. The sequence continues at coordinate 14,108,469 of OU426895.1, forward strand.
CATACTTTGATCATACAGGTGATTTTGTGAAGTTTTCTATGATTATGGGGCTGATGAGCGTGTAGATAATGTTGTTGCTGGTATTGAATTTAAACGAATCATTCTTAAAATTATTTGCATGATTTGCCTGACATTCGTATTTAAAGAACGAAATTACGTTGTCTATAAATGAGGGTTTTTCAGTCAATGACAGTGACATTCTTTTATTTTTCTAAATTTAATAAATGGTTGAAAGTTATGAAACCTAATTTGAAAACTAAGAGTAAGCTGTTGCAATTGTTGACAGTTCGAAGTTTTTGCTATCAGGTTCCATAAGATGCGAGTTTGTTATGGTGAATAGCGACTTCATGTCAGTAGACTCGTTAGACTTGTGTAAGTCAGATGTAAGTCACGTAGAGAAACTATGGTCGGTCTAATGGTATAGTAAAAGAAGGATTGCATGATGATATCAATTTAATGAGTTTCGCAACAATGGCTATTGTAAAAAAAAGAGTAAAAAAAAGAGGAGTGAAAAAAAGAGATGTGAAAAAAAAGATGTGAAAAAAGAGAGAAAAAAAGAGTTTAAAAAAGAGATAAGTGAAAATGAAAGGTAAAAAAAAGAGTACCTAGTAACAATATGAAATTGTAAAAAAAATGGAGTAAAAAAAAAGAGTTATGATAAAAAAAAAGTTGTAAAAAAAAGGTGTCAAAAAAAGGTGTCAAAAAAAGAGGAAAAGAAATGTGAATGAGTCCGGGCCAGCATAGAACTGAAGGGACGTTGTACCTGGAGAGTCTTAGAGAGACTGGACCAGGTGTCTGCAGGGTATAATCCGGACCAGACGACAATAACATAATTGCGACGTTCCGTAGAGTCTTATGAACCAGATTGGTAACCAAATGGCCAAACCATAGTTATCTCCACTATATTATAAGTGTCCACATTTAAAATATCAGACTTAATGAGCGAATTATTCTTGACTGTAAATTAATAATGATGTGATGAATGACGAAAATAAAATGAATGTGAATCAGGTTAATGTAGTCAGAATAGCCGAGCAAAATACTGTTGAGACTGTTTTTACAGGATTCTGATTATCCACACGAGGTCGTGTGGGTCGTCAGCGATGGCCGTGTGCGTGATACGAAAACAACGAGTTATGGAGCCAGGAGTTAGAATGGAGACCACGAACACCAACAGCCCGATACACCGACGCTCTTATGAGGGCGACTGGTATGGATGAGATCATAAGCGGAGGACCATGTGGCATGTCTTGTGGAGCAGTAGATAGAAGAAGCATGATGATGATGTACCAAGATAAATTAAAGCGCGCACGAGGACGAGCGCACGTCAGGATAGCCGTGTCGGTGAGGCCACGAATCTCCAGTGAAGGTCCAGGGACGGACCTCTTTATTCTACAACGCCTGTCCGATGCAGAGGCTGGCATATAAGAAACGACATGTCATATTTAGAGGAAGGAATTGTCAATAAGATAGAACGGATGATCACGTAGTGTTGAAGTACTTGAAAGTATTGATTTGAACGTTAGGAGAACTAGAAATATAATATCATGGAGCAAAGTAAAAGGAATATCATTTAATAACCAACACCATAGAATACCCTTTTTGTTACACATACATATATACAATATGCCTGTTTTATTCAATTGCTGCATGTTGGGTAAAATGTTGGTAACCCTTTATAAAAACAATACATACACGTAGAATGAGATTTGGTATACGTTTACATGGAGAAGAGATGCAGAAAATTTAATTATTCTGTATGTTATAATTATTTATTGAGATAATAATACATTTGTTTCGTTACATAAAAAACATTTATTGTTTAAGTTTATAGTGCTATGCAATGCTATTATTAATTATGTAGTATTGATGTGAGGTTTTAATAATTAACATGTTCTGCTGTGAAACAAATTCATATATGGTTCTCCGCAACGAATTATAATTATGCCTCCGCGCACCCCAGCGGGCTAATTATAGATCAATTACACAACACATTGAATAAGACGCTTCACGTTTACCTAACAACTATCGTAATAACAATCGCGTACATAAACAAAATTACTTGTTACAACCCATAACATTGTTAGCGGAACTAGTAACGGAAAAGTAAATATCGTATAGTTATCTGTCTTAAACTATCGTAAGTACAATCTCTTTAACTTTCGCTTCATACTGACAGAAACATAAAAAAAAATAATGAATAAAAACTAATTAGAATTCCTTATGAATAAAAAATCATTAATTTTATCTTGTCAACTGTTCGAAACCTCGGACTTCATTTATGTAAGTGATTGTGTCATAGACGTAAGATGACATTCCTATTAATTCATAAAAGATAGGAAAATACGACTTAAGTTGCTTGAACTCCGACCAACAAAAGTACTTCCATAGTTCCATAGAAATGTACTTTACTAATCGATAGAATGGAAGATATTTATCTTAAGCGAAAGGCACGCAAACAATGATTGAGATGAAAAGAGATATTAGAGACAAAATGCGTTAAAAATTTCCGTTTTTGTGTCGATCTAATTTATTTTTATAGAAATAGCCAGCAAACGAGCTAACGATCCACCTGATGGTAAATGGCTATTGTCGCCCATACACATCAGCAGCGGCCAAAAAAGAGAGAAGAAAAAGAAAGAAAGAACTGGCTCTCAAGCCTGAACACGACGAGTCGTTTGGCGTGATTTAAACTTGTTTAGTTTTTTAGTGTAACCTACAGTCCCTAGGCAAGACATCTATATATATTATAAAACTGTAACTCGATAATGTCTGTACATTGAAGATATTTATGAAAATTTGGTATCAGGGGACTATATAGGAGCAATAGATTGCAAATCTGTCATTTTTAAAAATCTTGTCTGTCTGTATGTTTGACACCGCATCACGCCAAAACCATTGAATGAAATTGAGTGCGGTTTTCATAGTTGTATTACTGGTGGTCTAACTTAAAATCTGGTGTATGTTTTATCGTGATATATCGCTTAGAAGCCGAGATATCAATAAATAGGACTTTTTGAAACGCCACATAACTGCAGGAAATACTGAAAGTGCCCGATAGAAGGATATAAAAGATTGTTTAGTATCGGAAATATACGTTGTTTACGGTTTAGTTACGGTAAAACAAGTTTTACCGATAATTTTCAAAATTTGGGGTTTTCCAGTGAATTAGTTCCGCTAATCAACAACAGATGTCAGTTTAAAAGTTACAACGTAGAGAAATGTAAGGTGGTCTAAGAATGAGACTCATAGTATTTTTTAAAATAAATGTAGAACTTCGGGTTTTTCAGTAAATTAGTCCCGCTACTAAATAACAGCTTAGATAACCGAACAACAATGCCTTATCGGATAAGCGGGAAAAGCTTGGAAAGCGACCTGGCAAACAAGTTGACGCTCTACCTGATGGTAAATGGCTATTGTCGCCCATGGACACCAGCATGGATTACAAATGTGTTTTTGGTCGATACCTAAATGCCTTTAAAGGATTTTTTCTGACAAATATGGGAGATAAAAGTTTAACCTAAAGTAATTAAAATTTATAACTCCATTATCCTCGCCTAGAAAGAAATGAGATATTAATAGAAATATTTCACCTGTTTACATTCTTGAATTTAAAAGCCAAATCACAACGTGGTTATTAAGGTAAACTCCCTGGGAAAGGTTTCAAAAGAAACTCATTAGTCGATTGACTTTAGGATGGCGTGGTACGCGATTGGTGAGGATAGCAAATATTTGATTTTGTAAATGTTGATAAACATCTAAACGGATATCATATATTTATTAAAATCTAGCGCTCAGACAGACAGAAAAAATTGACTCTCGTGTTCCCACATCCAGAAAACAGGACAAGTCTTTTGGTGGCTGACTCTGGCAAATTCTGGTAGCTAGCTTGGTGAACTTCACGGAAAAACAATCACAATAATATCGTTGATTACTTATCTTTATAATATATCTAATAATTTAATACCATAAATACTTTTTTCTGTTAATGAAATAATATTTAAAACGACAGGAACCTGAAAAAGTTAAACTTGATCACTGTCACCCACACTATTCTAATTTGAAAGAAGTACAACAGTTAGGATAAACACGCACTGTGAAATCTTGCCGAGCGATTTTTTAAGCAGTAAGCAGTTTATAATTCACGTACTAAATGTTGAACTGCAAGCATTATTAATAAAAATTCCGTGATTTTTGTCAGCTCCGCCATAAAGTACACGGCCTACATCTCCATAAAGTAGTTAAAATTCGTGCGAAATTAGCCGTATGGTGGATTCTGCGCCACAAGACAGATTTTGAAGCTGAATTATAATCGCGCAATTTTTTTTGGATTGCATCTCATTTCGTAATGCGGTAGATTGTTGCGATAATAATCGCGCGAGGAAATTCTCAGTGCGTACTAGGCCTAACCGTCAAAGGAGTTGAATTGAACGCGAATATTAGACATTTCCCTTTCGAGAGAATTTGCACTGAAAAAATGTGATTCTGCTGGATGTTCATCATAATCTCAACACAACGGCAACGAAAGCTTTTTAAACGGACTACGATTTGCCTTTTGGATTTTAATAATGCCTTCCCGAAAACGGTCTAACCTTTCTTCTGCTTCTGTTCTTGCCAAACGATCACGATTAAGAAGATTAACAGAAAGTCAATCAAAGCGTGAAGAACGTTTAGCATCACAGCGTTTTAAAAGTTCATCCTATCGATCGCAAGAGACTCTTACTGCACGGGAAACACGTTTAAATGCTAATAGACGCCGTACTGCTGCTTCACGGTCTGCAGAGAGCAGCATTGAACAAGAACGTCGCTTGAGCGCAGATCGATCTCGCCACGTTGAAGCCCGAAAAGCGGAAACTCAAGAAGAACGTGAGATTCGATTATCTTATGATCGTAAACGCCACAAATTATCACGTTTATTGGAAACAGAAGAACAGCATCACCATCGTTTGTATGCCACTCGGATTCGCCATCAACATGGACAGGAAGCAACCATTCATCACTTAGAAGAAGAAAGAAATCGAGTACAGCAAGTACGAGAAACACAATCCAATGAGACTCGAATGACACAACAAGAGGAAGACCGTTTGCGTCATGTCGTTCTTAGGCTGTCAATGAGTGCAGATGTCGAGTCGATGGTATACGATCCTGAGGAGCTACCTTGGCTAGAAAAAGAAAAAAGCGGATTTGACTACGATCCTGTAACCAATTATGGCGAATTTTCTCAACTTGGCTCAATGGACAAAATATGTACGCATTGTCGTGCTTTGAAGTGGTATGGAGAACCCAAGGGAATGTGCTGCTTATCAGGTAAAGTTCGCCTACAAAGAATACAAGACCCACCAGAGCCATTGAAACAGTTACTTAGTGGAGAACATTCTTTATCTAAACACTTTATGGAGAACTTAAGGGCCTACAACAGCGCTTTCCAAATGACATCTTTTGGTGCAAATCAAATTTCAGAAGGAGCGTTCATGCCTACTTTTAAAATACAGGGCCAAGTGTATCATTTAATTGGTTCATTATTGCCGTCTGATGTTCCAAAATTTTTACAAATATATTTTGTAGCTAATTATCGAGACCAAGCAAATGTTAGGCAACAACACATTCCTAATTTAAACTTGGCTTTGGTCAGCAGCCTCCAGGATATGTTACACAGTGTAAATCCGTATGTCAACAGCTTCAAAGCGGCATTCGAATCAGTTCCAGATGACGAGCACAATAATTACAAGTTTGTAATTTCGGCTGAAAAAAGACCAACAGCATCTCACCCAGGTCGCTATAATCCACCAAGTACGAATGAAGTTGCTGTTCTGTTAGTCGACCAGGAATGTGATCGGAGGGACATTGTGTTACGAACTCACGATGATCGACTTCAAAGAATTAACGAAACACATCGCGCCTATGATTCATTACAATACCCATTAATGTTTTGTCGAGGCGAAGACGGCTACAATTTTGCTGTGTATAATGTTGACCCTCGCACGGGTGCTCCAAACTATAATAAAAAAACTACAGCAAATCAATTCTACAGTTTTTTAATTCAGCTGCGTGAGAACGAACATGTGTTTTTACACCGGTTTCGAGGTCTTTTGAACCAATTTTTAGTTGATGTTTATGCAAAAATTGAAACCGAAAGGTTACTATTCATACGCACTAATCAGAAAAAACTACGTGCAGATAGTTACATTGACCTAAGAGATGCTTTACATCAAGATTCTGATACTGAGAGCTTGGGTAGAATGGTGATTCTACCTTCGACATTCACTGGAGGTCCCAGGTATATGGCCGAGCGCACTCAGGATGCGTTTTGCTATGTCAGAAAATATGGCGGCGCAGATCTGTTCATAACCATGACCACTAACCCAAAGTGGCCCGAAATACAAAATAACTTGCTTGCCGGCCAGGCGCCCTACGACAGACATGACTTGATTGCCCGAGTATTCCATTTAAAACAAAAACATTTAATAGATCTTCTCACAAAAGAAAAAATATTTGGAGTAGTCAGGTGCTATATGTATTCGATAGAGTGGCAAAAGCGCGGTTTGCCTCATTCGCACAATCTTTTATGGCTCGAAGAAAAGATAAGGCCGAACGAAGTTGACCGAGTAATAAGCGCTGAAATACCAAATCCTAATACAGATCCAATATTGCATAGTATAGTAAAAACCAACATGATCCATGGTCCATGTGGCCCATTAAATAGCAGCTCACCTTGCATGAGAGAAGGCCGTTGTACAAAAAGGTTTCCGAAAAAGTTCATTAATGAAACTGTTACTGGTGAAAACGGGTATCCATCATATCGCCGTCGGGCCCCACAAAACGGCGGTTTTACAGCTGAAGTAAATATGCACGGTCAGAATGTTAAAGTCGACAATCGATGGGTAGTACCATATTCACCAGTACTTTCACGTTCATTTGATTCTCATGTAAATGTTGAATATTGTGCTAGCGTCGAGTCCATCAAATATATTTGTAAATATGTAAATAAGGGAATCGACCAAGCGACGTTTGGTTTACAAAAAAACAATCGCGATGAAGTAACCAAATATCAGTCAGGTCGGTATATTAGTACATCAGAAGCAGTGTGGAGGATACTGGGCTTCTCAATTCATGAAAGATACCCTACCGTTACCCACTTAGATGTCCACTTAGAAAACGGTCAGCGAATCTATTTTAATTCTGAAAACTTGCGGGAGCGTTTAGAAAATCCCCGCCGTACCACACTTTTGGCTTACTTCAAACTCTGTCAGGAAGATACTTTTGCTCAAACTCTTCTGTACAACGAACTGCCATCCTACTACATTTACGATAAACAAAGAGGCGCCTTCAATAGACGCCGACGCGGTCAACCAGTAGAAGGATTTCCAGGCGTTTATCAAGAACGTGCATTAGGTAGAGTGTATACAGTCCACCCAAGCAACAGCGAATGCTATTACTTGCGCCTCTTACTGCACACAGTCCGCGGAGCCACATCTTTTACATTTTTGAGAACTGTTAATGGTATTGAGCATTCAACGTTCCACGCAGCTTGCAGTTCACTGCGTCTTCTAGATGACGACCGAAATTGGGACGAAACGCTTCAAGAGGCCATAATCGGTGAAAGTCCCAGTCGATTGCGCCATTTATTTGCAGTTATGATGGTGTTCTGCGGACTTTCCTCTCCTGTACAGTTGTGGGAAAAATATCAGCGATATCTTTTAGAAGATTATCTTTTTGCGGCTAGGTGCGCCCACGGAGACAGTGTAACAGAATCTGATGAAAATGTCATTAATCGTTGCCTTTGCTCACTTCAAGACATTGTGTTATCAATTGGTGGCAAGCCTTTGAGTCATTATAGTCTTCCTGAACCGAAGGAAACAGATGACGATTCGCGAATTAGTCGCGAGTATATTGCTGAGACAAGTTATGATTGTATTGCAATGGCTGAGATCGTTAATAATAATATTGGGACTCTTTCCGGCGAGCAAAGATCGGTATATGGAAAAGTGTTAAGAAGTGTTAATGAACAGCACGGTGAAACGTTTTTCCTTGACGCTCCCGGTGGTACCGGAAAAACGTTTTTGACAAGATTATTACTGGCTGAAGTCAGAAGGCAAAATAAAATTGCATTAGCTGCTGCATCTTCAGGGATTGCTGCCACCTTACTTCCAGGGGGGAAAACTGCGCATACATTATTTAAGATTCCATTGGACCTAGATATGCATGAAACACCAGTTTGTGCAGTATCGCGCAATAGTGATAAGGCAAAAATTTTTGCAGACTGTAGCCTTATCGTTTGGGACGAATGCACCATGGCAAATAAAAAAGCGGTGGAAGCAGTCGATCGCACACTACAAGATATCCGGCGAAACAACCGCATTATGGGAGGCGTCACTGTTTTATTTTGTGGTGATTTCCGCCAGACTCTGCCCGTCATAACTCGAGGTACTCGAGCTGATGAGGTGAGTGCATGTCTCAAACGCTCCTCGCTCTGGCCACGGGTACAGAAATTGAGTCTAACGCGAAATATGAGAGCACAGTTGGGTGGCAATGACCATGCGCAAGAATTCTCGGAAGTTTTAATAAAAATTGGCGAGGGTATATTGCCCGAATCAAAAGGATTGGTAACTCTACCAAAGAGCCTTTGCCAAATTGTTCCTTCCGTGGAGGAACTTATTCGATTCGTTTACGGAGACATAGCCCAAATAAAACAGCAAGACAATTCTTGGCTCTGCGAACGAGCCATACTAACACCTAAAAATGAGCAAGCAGCTGCAGTAAACCAAAGCATTTTGGAAAAAATTCATGGGAATGAGGTGATATACCGGTCTATTAATACAGTTGTAGATCAAACGGATGCTACCACCTATCCAATAGAGTTCCTTAACTCACTTTCTGCTTCTGGACTCCCTGCGCATTGCATAGCTCTGAAAGTGGGTATTCCAATTATGTTGCTTCGTAACTTAACCCCTCCCAAGCTGTGTAATGGAACTCGCCTTAAAGTTGTGTCGCTCCATAATAATATTATTGAAGCTGAAATTCTCACGGGATGTGGAGCCGGTGAAATTGTTTTCATCCCACGCATACCACTCATTCCCAACAGTTTCCCGTTTCAATTTAAAAGAGTGCAGTTTCCCGTTAGTGTAAGCTTCGCCATGACGATTAACAAGTCCCAAGGACAGACACTTAGAGCTGCCGGCGTCGACCTCAGGACAAACTGTTTTTCGCATGGACAACTTTACGTAGCTTGCTCGCGAGTCACTGGCCCAGATAATTTGTTTGTTCTTGCTCCTATGGGCAAAACATCAAATGTTGTGTATAAGGAAATTCTTTAAAATTTATAATTTCTATGAAACACTAGGCTGTTCCCCAAGTCTTTTCCAAGTTTTCTGAGGATAACTCCCAGTAACTATTTTTTAAGCAATGTTTTATTTTAACTATTTATAAAGAACCAATAATATCCAAAAGGTTTTTTTAAATAAATATTTTGTTAAACATTATACATAGTAATAAATATTTTCATTAATTTGAGTATTTAATTTAGAACACACATCCATGTCTGTTGTCCATGTCTGATGTCTGTATCAGATATTTAAATAGAAAAATTAATATTACGTCTCTTAGAAGCAGAGATAATAATAATAGGAAATTCAACACTTCGCGCGTACGAAGTCGCGGGCAAAAGCTAGTATAAGGATAAAAGTCTAACAGAGTCAGACTTTCAATTCAAGCTACCTTTGGTTCAATCAAACCAAAAATATTTTCTCATACAGTTAAAAGAGCTAATGGTGACTGATATTGTTAAAATCATTGTTTCTGAGGAGAAAGATATCATTAGATACTACTTATAGCTTGGGAAAACCCTTGGCTATAAATATGAACCTTAACCTCTCCTATTGTAACACGAGAACCTCTACATTATTACATTACCTATTAGGTTAATTATAATTATGTCGCTATGATTATGAAAGTCTTCCACAGGTTAGAAAGACTAACATGCCAAAATTGATATGCCTTCTCATCCATATTTGAACCACGTAGGATGTTCGATGTGTTGTCATAAAGACGAAATGGCAATAATAAAAACCCCGAAAAATTTTGTAATTGATGTCGAATAAACATGTTTCTGATTTTTTAAAGTCCTTATACTTGTCAAATTGAAGTCCTCAAGGCTCAAAGCCAGACAACTTGTATCGATTGTAGGTACTCGTAAGTAATCGACCGAGTTAAGCAACAGGGTGGGGTTAGAGTAATTCGATAGGTAATATGAAATTATTATAATCGTTAATTGATTAATTAACAATGCATGATAGATTAATAGTTTATTAATCAGTTGTGGATTGCTTCATCGTTTTGGAGCACGTATTCAGTCGTCCAGTTTTGATTTATTGTTGGACTAGCTGACCCGGCGAACTTTGTACAGCCTAACAAACTATTTTTTTTCTAAAATAAGAGTAGCCTAAGTTACTCCTTGTTATATCAGGTTACGGCCAGTGAAAGTCCCGTCAAAATCGGTCCAGCCATTTCAGATGTTAGCCAGAACAAACAGACAGACAGACAGACAAAAATTGTAAAAAATGTTGTTTTGGTATATGTACCTTGTATATATCCAAATGCACTTAGTAAAAAGCGGTTATTTTAATATTACAAACAGACACTCCGATTTTATTTATTTGTATAGATAGCAGATTTTAAGCCAGGTTGGAGGCAGAGAGAACTTCCAACATTTGGGTCAGTTACTGGCTTGAGAGCCAGTTCTTTCTTTCTTTTTCTTCTCTCTTTTTTGGTCAACAACGCATCAGTGATGCCTTTCGTGTTGCTGATGTCCATGGGCGACGATAGCCACTTACCGTCAGGTGGATCGTCCGCTCCGGACCGTTCGTCAGCTCGTTTGCCGGCTGTTTCCATAAAAAGAGACCCGGACCTTACAGTAGACCGTCAATATGTTGAAGCTAGTAACTTAAACATAGGAACTTGTTTTTAGGCTTCATTTTCATCAAATACAGCATTTGAGGTAAGACAGTATTGCAAAATTCAGTTAGTACGTTTGTTACCTACTAGTTTTTTACACATTTAGCGAGTAAAGTCTATAAAGGCAATACGACCAGTGCCTGCTCTCAATACGCCGTATCTGTCAGCAGTCTCCACCCAGCATTACTCATGGCGCCCATGTTGCACGCCATTGTAGGCATAAAGAACTGTTACATAAGACCGAAGTTGGTATGTTACATACAGTTTTCACAATCGGTAACACCTGCGTTCCTGACTGTGCTACATACGAAGTCGATAACGTGAGAAACTCAGTCAGCCCTGGGTGACGTCACTAGGATTGACCCCTGTGTGTCGAAACTTATTGGAAATTATTGTGATAAGGGTCAATGTACGCAGAAATTAAGTAGCTTTACTGAAGAGTGTAAATAATACTTTTATGAATAAACTTTTATAATTTTTTACATTAAACTGTCCATTGGTGTACACATGCGTGCAGCATTCTTTTGATTAATTTCCAAATATTATATGTACAAATAACTATAAATATTAAAATTTAAAAAGCCCTCGACAGTTTTATTTCCCCCAAACATATCTAAAAACCGTCTCGTTCACGTCAGCTTCCACACAAAAAAACGCATCAAAGTCGGTCTATTCGTTTAGGAGCTACCATGCCACAGACAAACACACTTATTTTTTTTTACGTCTTACCCTTTTACGTCTCACTGTCCTCATGTGAGAAAGATACGACCCATTTTAAACAATTTCGAATATGTAATTCACATTTCACACTGCGCGCTTATCACACGTAATGCGTTTTAAATAACTTATGCAATCTCAAAATGAGTTGTCACCATTATTAAAAACCAAAATTCATATTCCATTTTCGAATAAGTTTAAAGTCGTTAATTCACGCGTACATTATCGGCTAAATGTCGCGATCGTGGTCAAGGTATGTTTATTGAGGGCAAGTTTAATAAAACTGTCCAAGTGCGAGGCAGTCTCGCACACGAAGGGTTCCGTACTACCGTACAATATTGCTGCCGATATACAGTGTGTCCAGCGACCAACTAGCGATAATTTAAGGGCATGAAATATAAATGAGTACCTAATTTTATCGACAAAAATACCCACATGGGGGGTTTAACCATCTTTTTTTTTATTGTAGCACATAGCTGGACGCAAGAAGTATGGAAACTCGCATAAGGCTCATATTCAAACAACAATAAGTCACCAGTCTCTCAAATTAGAGCAATGACTTTGATGTCATTTTGTACATAATATCCTTGATAATCAATGCATGTACTAAAAAAGGTGTGTTAATGTGCTAGTTTTTTTAGTACCTATATTAGAAAAACCTACAAATCAATACATGTTACATTTCGCTTGATTTTATCGCCCACTAGTTTCCCGTGACAAATTGTCCGTTACTAATCATCTGTTAGGTATTTGTTTTATTATTAGTTCCTTTTCCGATATACCTAATTAATGATACACAAACATGCGAAGAAAGCTATAACCAAAGCAATTCCCTAGATTCCATAATATCCGCTAAAATGTAATTAATGTCGATCAAAGTACATCATAACAAACTCCTATTAAGCTTTTTTTATAAGATAAATGCACAATATCGATTTAGGGGTGGTTCCAATACATTAAAATGTCACACAATATGTTGGTGTTGGTGGCTACCTATCCTATCTCACTAGCATAAATTAGAGCAACTATGTCCATCTAGTGAATTCCCCGCTTTAGTTATTCAGATATTTTGTAGCCTATCAAACCTATCTATCTATTGTTGTTTCAGACTCAGATGAAAGAATGTTTCAGATATCATTCTAGACAAAAAACGCAAACAAAGATAATTAAAAAAAAAATGTTGACTCCACTGACACGTGAGTAATTTTCTTCATCACTTGCTCTACATTCTGCAGATATTAGCATCTACACATTTGCAATTACACAAAAAGGCTAAAATTCTTAGCAAGCCTACTTAGCAAGATATCACGGTTATTTACTTAACAAGTATAGTTTCAAACACATATTTCTACCTCTCTAAGAAAGCCTGTAAGAGCCATTAGGTTAGTTGAAGCAATTCCAACGCAGTAATCCCTATCCACTGACCGCGTTACACCTCCTAAACTGAGTTAGCCTCACTAAAACAGTTTCGTTTATCATTTTCCTACCAACCCCAAAACGTAACATTAAATTTCCATTTCAAAACCAAAACAAACTTAGCTTAAATACCCATAATACTATCTCCATACTAGAACACCCGGTTGTGTTGTGACACTTGTAACACATTGCCAAAAAGCCTAACAAATTCATTCTACGCATCTCGTAGACTGTTACCCGTTATGTTACGCAACGAGCTATTAGCATCTCAATGAAAAGCAACAAAGAACTCAATTAGCATTGATTTGGTTCTACTTTCCTTAACGAACGCGGAATTAGATCTTCAACGAACTAGCGGATTGGTGTTGCTAGAGTAAATATTATTTTATTGTCAGTAGGGTAATAATGTTACAATTAAGTTCTTCTTAACATCAAGCTGTAAGTTTTGTATTTACATGAATTTAACAAGTCCAGGTGTATTGAAATGAAAGCAATCTAAAACATCTTTACTTTTACCTTAACTAATTAGTATTTGTATTCTAATAAAAATGCTTACATTCATTATTTTGAAGTCATTAATATTGAATGAATGAAGGAGTGAATGGGTGCGTATACGTAGGTAATGTAATTAATTTTGTTGACCTACGCCCCAACTCAGAGTCACTACCGGTTACTTTAATCGCTCCTTATTGAAGAATCACCATACAAAGGAAAGGAGCGATTTAATTAACCATTAGCGACTCTGAGTTGCCAGTTGGGGCGTTAAAGTCATAGATTCAACATATTATTCCTGGTAACCAGACTCTACATCACGAAAACTCATAGCATAAAAAATTATGAGCGTCTTTGTTTTGCATTGTAAGTATCTACCATTGGTAGAATAAAGACATTTTCCATTCATATTCTACATTTTATTTGTAACTTCCGCTCTGTGGTCGAAATTCGACCGGAAATTAAACGCTTACACACTCATATCTGGGGTAGGTTTTTACCTGTGTCGCGGGTGGCATGGACGATACATATTACACATCACAATCACACCCTGCACCCGAGTACAAATATTTATCTGTCACATAAATACCTGCCCCAGCTGGGAATCGAACCCGGGACCCCTCGCTTCGCAGGCAGGGTCGTTACCATCCAGGCTACAGGGTCGTCGAATTCATTCTTACACCTTTTCTCTTTACGTATAAATAATTAGATTAGATAGATCACAACCCACATCTCCCACTAGGTTCGTGTTTAATTCAAAACAAGATTTTTTAGGTCAATTACGTTTTATTATTTATTTATTTATTTATTTATTACACTTTATTGTACACAACAATCAACAGTCAAGAGACACATACTTAGGTAAATAAAAATTAACGACATTCTTTGTACAAAAGGCGATCTTATCGCTAAATAGCGATCTCTTCCAGATAACCTTTGGGAAGATGGCGAAGGTTTAAAAGAGATGCAAACATGTATGTAGGTGCCTGCGACGCAGGGAATTGTACTGTGAGGAGTTACCCAATGTTATTTTTATGCAAACTTGTCACCAATAAATTATTATATTCAAAAAATTAGTTTGACTTGAACATTAATCTGCTAAACTTGTTTCATCTATCATATTGTGACCTAGAAAACATTTCAACGTCACTAATATCGAAGATGTTTTTAATGCAAATCAATTTAAGTAAGTTATATGTCAGTTTCCTAAACTTGATTTTTCTAAATCCTTCAATATCTCTGATGCAATGTATTAGATGCCATACTATAGCTGTTACTTAATCAATATCACAAAGTTTTCGTATTGTTCCAATTTCATGAAATTCCTGATGAAGCGTTCGGTCGCACCATAAAAATTAAAATGTTGACATTTGAATTTGACATTAATTTGCTTAGTTTTTATTAAATATTAAATATAATAATATGTAAGCGGATACTGCATTGGCTTCCTTCTTATTTTAACCTTCGAATATTGTAGCGATGATTAATTAAGGATTTAATCACCAGCTCTATAGCACAAACAGACAGATAGGTACACCGTTTTTTTTTCGGTTATTTTAATTTAGTGCTTGACTACGTTTTCACCTGTTAAAGAGTATTTATATACCTGGATGGTGCACGCTGCACGAACTGTATAAAAGTCTTTTTTTCCGAACTTAACCGTAATAACTTAATCGAGCGAGAGAAAACTTATTCATAACTTACGACAAAATTCCAGTATAAACTCACCTTATCAACCTCAGAAACTCTGAGCACAATCTTGAGCTTAGGATTGTTTTTTCGGTACTCCTTGAGAAGAGTGTCGAGTTTGTCTCCTCTCGCGTCGCCCGTGTAAACGAGATGCGTGCACTCAGTAAAGTCAGATGCGCGTGCGCTTTCCACGTAGCATACGAGGCGGGCGGCGCCGGCGCCCGCTGCCTCGGCCGAAAACACCGCAGCCGAAGCCGCGCATAATAACCAGAACCACATTTTTAAAAAAATCAATCTGTCATCTCTGCGCGAATTTGAATTTGGAAGTTTGGAAGCGCGCTGGTCGGTCGGTTACCGCAGTACGAGTGCCGGGGCCGTCGCGGCCGGCCGCAGTCATAGGCGCCCCCGCCCTCACGGTGGTGGACACTGCAAGGTCGCGCGCTCACCGTAACTCGTAACTGGAACTCGAGCCAGTGTCAAGAATGCTTTTACATGTCACTCTCATTATGTCGTGTCGCAATCCCATGAAATGTTGAACCGACCGCGGCGTCGATGAAACTGAAACTGAGAGCCACCTTGCTGACTAAGGAACGACGTGACGGCGGACACGGCTACTCGACCGGAACCACTGATCCAATACAAACACTAGATAAGCTATCATGAACCTAACTTCAACTCATAACTTCAACTCATTAATGGTCTACTACTGAGCAAGGGTCTCTCCTCTTGAGGAGGCTTAGAGCAAACTCCATCAAGCTGCTCCACTGCGAATTAGTGGAGAACCAATTGCATGAACCTGTACTCGCTCCTATAGTGAGTATCCTATAATTGACGCCATTTTGGCGCTGATCGCATAGTATAGCAGTAGCGAAACAACTGAGGACTAACTAATACAATTACAAAGCGAAACAGTTCACAAAAATTTAGTTCCTTGGAAATTCCGCATGGTGACGCCAGCTGTTCGTAGTAAAACGTCACTTGCACAGCCTATCCAGTATGTTATAACTAGAGATCAGCGACCGGAACGCATATATAAATATCCGCAAGTAAAGTGCGATCGGATGTTAGATCCGGTATCCTAGACGGTCGATAGACGGCTAATAAGGACGGTAATTAGCGATGCGACGCGTAGTTTGTAGAGCACGAATGATTGGCAGATTGTTGGGGATTGTCTCACTTGATGACGAATCGATGATAAAATTTTGTAATTATTGATTCTTCTTATGTGTTTTTCATAAGATAATGAAGTGAGTTTCTCAGGGCTGGGTTCGACTCCTTGTTGAAAAGTGCTCGAAAGAGGACAAATAACATTGAATTTTTCCGTGGACCTAGTTGGTATACGGGAAATATCATTTGGCCATGGTGCAACCACCAATAATTGGGTTCCACGAGCACTTTGATTTGCCCGTAGACCAACCAGTTGATTCTTTTTAAACGACTTAAACTTAAAGAAACTTAACTTTAACTCAAAACAATCTTTTTCTTCCTAGCTCACTGGAAACTTTCGAAAGAACGCTTATTCTATGCTGTTTTTTTGTAGCTAGTTCACAAACCATCAGAGGAGCTACCAGAGATCACTAATACCCAAAATGCCGACAAAAAGATACCCAAAGACCCAATAGCAGTGTTTTGGGTGCATGCACTTTTGTCTCTCTTCTCGTTTACCGGACTACTCCAGAATTTGTATTTGTTGAGCGCCGCTAGGCCACCCCTAGTGTCGCTACAGAGACAAAGAAATCTATTTTCTGGACTCGGGAAAACACGTAACATTTCGGGACAACCCTAGATTTCCCGGCCGGCAGACAGCCCTAACTCATAGATAACCTACCCTACTAAAAGGAACCGCCGTTGCAGACTGCACTAACACAAATAGATCGCGACCGTGACATTAGTCTGATACAGAACACAGACAAAAAAATATCACGATAATTCAATCACACCTCACGCACGAGATCTATTAATATTGCCTTGACGAACTAAATGCACGCTCAACTTAGCTATGTTCTACCGTTGAAATTGTCATCTCTACCCATAAGTAATGGGCTATAACTGACATAACTGACATAACTGACCATAAACCTGGGCACGGATTTCCTCTGACAATGTGACGGTTACAGAGTAAAGTCCACCACGCTAGCCAAATGCGAATTGACAGACTTCTGCACATACCTTACAACATTACGGAGCCCTAGCACATATCCCATACTTACACCAGACAGGTGCGCAGGATACTTTGCTGTAACAAGTGACAATTAATCGGAAATACATAACTTTGAAAGATGTGCTTCAAAACACCGTGACCCGTTTTTTTATATATTAGAAGATGTTAAGTAACTACGGCTGCAGGAGTTTGTAGGTGACCGCTAGTGACATTTTGTGAGTTTCCGTTACTCAGCGTGTTTCAAAAAACCAGCCGTAGGTCTCACTGCTCTTAGCAGTAGTACAACAGTAGTTAGCCATGTTGGAAGCTCGCAGGCAGAAAAAACTACCGACACATCGAAGTAACGCTTACGCTGTTACCCCTTTATGAAGAAATTCGTACTCAGTAGTGCAAAAGATGGGTTAAAGTCGCAGGTTAACGTCCCAACTCAGAATTCCTAGTGGTTACTTAAATCGCTCCTTAGTCTGTACTAATTAGTATGGCGATTCTGTAATCGCCATACAAATTCAGTACTAAGGAGCGATTTAAGTAACCGTTAGTGACTCTGAGTTGGGGCGTAAGATAGGTAACAATACTAAATGACACGCAATAACTCATATCATTAGCATTGTCAAGCAAAACGTGCAGTTATCAACACAACTTAATTACAGCATTTTATAATCATAAAAGATGCATGGAACGCATTGTTTATCGGAATAATCCTTCAAATACTTAAGGATGTTATTTTTATGTGCAGATTGTGCAACGTAACAATGACGAGGCATTTTTAAAATCTTATCATTGGATGGATGATCATACATGTAGATTATTAAAGCGGTATCAGAGATTAATACCGTTTCAGATACTGTAGGAATGTAGACCGATACGTTGTATGTATTCATGATATAACATAAAAGTGGAATAAATAAATCATGTCGTTTTCAGGGAGAAGGTACAAGAGAACTAGACATGAGAATTTGGAGGAATTATTGAAATTAACAAGTGAGTGATATAAAATTGGTGTTTTATGTTTCGTTATCAGTGTTTTTATTCGATACATAGGTATGCGATAGTGGGTAAAAGTGAGATAAAAAAATTATCGCGAGAAAATTGGCGACGCGAATTTGTATTATTGTGACGTCTTCCAAACCCTCGTGCGTACCTGTATCTGTAAGCCGTCGTAGCTGTACTTCGAAGACGCCGTTTTGATACACTAACAAATACACTAACTTAAAAATGTGACTATAATAGTTAAGAATCCAAATTTATTTAACATTCAGGACTTTCGTGGAATACTTTGTAAGTGATAAAAAATAATGTGAGGAAGCTAATTGCAATATGGCGTCTTTGAAACATTTGCGCACCCGTCTGAAGCATTCGTCTGTGTTTTATTTACGTCCAGCAGTATAAGTCTCTTATAGACAACTTTATGCCTGCTGCACTTTTATGTTCTCTGGTGACCTAGAGAGATGTATACATATTAGTCCAGTGCCGATAGCTCTAAAAACGGTAAAAAGTGGAAGAAAATTATAGTAGAATGAAACCTATTGCAAAAGGAAGAGAATATAACGAAGATTATAGGAAAAATAAATTACGGGCGATCTGAGGTCGGGAAGGGGGGGAGAGGGGGGGTTTAAGGGAAAAAAATGGCTTATCTCGATTTCCGGAAAAACTACAAGTCCTATTGAAAATTTTCGCCAAAAAAATCGGATTCAATTGATTGCTTACGAGATTGCAAAAAACATGCGAAAATAGTAGTCGTTTCATTGCATATTCTGAGAACATTTACCATAGTAGTGTATAGGTTTTTATATACCAGTAGAAAGTAGAGATTCCAACGAACAAAAGGACTACCGACTTTTTTAAAAAATCAGATATTTTGACGTCAGATTTTTCGACTGGAAATAAGGGTGTTTTTTTGATTTAAGGTCAAAATAAGGTGAAAAAAAATATTATTTTGAATCAAAAAAATTACAGTATGTTAAGGACATACAAAGGTAAGTTTTCACCAAATTTCGTGAAAAAAAATATTTTTTGTAAAAGATAAAAATAAAAAACCAAAAACGTGTTTTTTTTTATTTTTCACATAAATTTTGAGGTTATGTAAAAAAGTGTAAATACAAAAGTTGTAGATCTTTTTATTACCTGCAACTTTGCCATTCAACTTTTTTCAATAGGACTTGTAGTTTTTCCGGAAATCGAGATAAATCATTTTTTTCCCTTAAACCCCCCCTCTCCCCCTCTTCCCGACCTCAGATCGCCCGTAATTTATTTTTCCTATAATCTTCGTTATATTCTCTGCCTTTTGCAATAGGTTTCATTCTACTATAATTTTTTTTCGTTTCAAAAATTATCGGCTCTGGACTATATAGCTTTTCCGATAGATTTATTAAAATTAAAATCATACGTAAATGATATCCTGGTTCTATGCGTGATTTTCGCAGCACTGAAAGAAAGGGGTCGAAATATCGGAATACAAAATAAATATCATGAGTACTCGTATTATAGTAAAATAATCAGGTTCCTCCTTTTCGTATGAATCACAGAATTATCTAGCGTTGTCATGATATTATAATTAATCAGTCTCAGGCATCATACATGTCTTAAACAGTTACCATTAGGTACCTTCTCCCTGACTTTCAAAGTCCTGCCTTCTATCCCTCCCGTTTGGCACCCAAAAGACCAGCACAATAATAATGCGGATCCCCTTCTTCCTTATAATCCGGCAAAACTTCAGAGCTTAGTGATTTCATAAATAGTCTATTTTCTTTCAGACTCATTTGGCGACGAAGTGCGATTTCTACAAAACAATGCTCCTATCTTCTGCTTCACGAAAACTGGCGACAATACTTTCAACTTTATGCTGGAGACCGAAGGGAGACATATATCCTTTAGCTTTACACTAGGAGAGGAGAAGGAACTAGAACGGCGAGATGGAGAAAAGGTACGGTTTTTTGAAATGAAAACTTCTTTAGTACGGGGGTGATTTGAAATTCGATGAAACGAAACTGTCCAGTGGAGACTGGAGTTGAGTGGAGCCTGGAGTTGAGTGGAGACTGGAGTTGAGTGGAGACTGGAGTTGAGTGGAGACTGGAGTGGAGTGGAGACTGGAGTGGATTGGAGACTGGAGTGGAGTGGAGACTGGAGTGAAGTGGAGACTGGAGTGGAGTGGAGACTGGAGTGAAGTGGAGACTGGAGTGGAGACTCAAGCGGAGTGGAGACTGGATTGGAGTGGAGTGGAGACTGGAGTGGAGTGGAGACTGGAGTGGAGTGGAGACTGGAGTGGAGTGGAGACTGGAGTGGAGTGGAGTAGTAAAACCTACAATTATCATCTTCCCGAAATTTTATTCGTCTCATTATCTTGAAAACAAAAATTTTGAAGGTTTCACTTCTACCACGTGTGAAAAGCACACATTTTAATTTTTTTTTTTACTTACAAATAGACCACGATCCCATTGATAAACAATAAATAAACACTTACACAATCATACCACTTAAAATACATCACAATAACATCCATGACCTGAGTACAAATATTTATCTGTCACATAAATATCTGCCCGGCCAAGAATCGAACCCGGGAACCCTCCCTTCGCAGGCAGGGTCTCTAACTCTCTACCAACTAGGCTACAGGGTCGTCATTGGTAAGGTGTTAATAAAATATTAACCTGAGAATGTCAGGTGACTCTAAAATATTTTGAAGTAAAATCAAACTTTCTCCGTTACGCGTTATTTTCGTGCGCAACTTATCTTGTTTCTTTATAATCGTTCATAAGGAGTAAACTCCAGTCGTGCGTCGGAGTTGACACACAATTTTTTAAATACCAAACAAATGTATAATTACTGAGGGATTTTTAATTACTGGCTCGTACACGTTATTTTCAGATTAAAGTAATATTTACAATGCCGACTGAAAATTCATTGAATCAGGTTATTAAGATTCGGGACGGAAAAGTTATTAACTTTCTGAGAGAATTCTACGGAAATGAGGCTAAGACGGTAAGCTTGTAAAATATTAATGAATATCAGGTTCGATGGTTAAGTTAGAATATAGATTGAAATGAAAAAGGTCGGAATTAAAATGGAATTGTAGTTAGAAAGTGGACTGATTTACTGCTTCCTTCTTGGCCGGCGACGCTTCTGTAACACATTATAGCATTTGTATAGCACTGTATAGCATTTTACCTTATTGAAACTACCTGCGGTCTTTATCAGTGGACTGAAGCACGAAACGTCGTAAAAGACTACGAGTACTAACAAAAGGTTTTTCTGAAGAAGAAAGTTGTGCGTAAAAGTTTGTATGAGAATTCCACTGCTGACAATGCATTTTTATGATAAACACAACTTGATCCTACACACAGGTTTGTTCTTCAGTACCTACACTACCTACCTATAGTAGACGCGCGAGTTGAATGCAGAATTTTTATATGTAGCCGCATACAATCGCTCTGCATTCAACATTGACCCTATAAAACCTTGTATTTAGTTTTTAACCAACTCCAAAAAAGAGGAGGTTATCAATTCGTCGCGTATACGTAGGTATATTGTTTTTAAACTATTAGCTTGTTTCAGATAGTTACAGTGGACGGCTGGAATGATAAGCAAGGAATCATATACTTCGAAGCCGTGGAATGATCTTTGTCTACTGACTTTATTTCCCACCCCACCCAACCGTGATATAATCATTGTAATTGTCAATAATATGTATAGGCGTTAAGTTATTTAATTCCAGTCTAAATTAGTATAGATCTTTATTGTTATGGAAGTTATTAAGAATATATTATAGTGATATGGAAGTTTGTTTTTATTTTTTAATTTGTATACCTACTACTGCCCTGAATTTTTCACAATTTGTCCAATACCTACCATTTAGCTGGCAAGCGGTTCCCCCGCTTGCTTGACTGTAACCAAAAGCTGTATATTTCGCAAATAGACCCCTGAAAATGGTTATTGTAGACCAAGAATATTTTTGAACTTTTTAAAGGTAGGTACGCAGTACGCCACACTTATGGAATAGACGAAAAAAATAAAATTAATCCCCACTTACAGATAACGTGGAAGTAAAGCGGCAATTACGCTGAAAAAATATGTTCAAGGTTTATTCTACCACTTTGAGTTTTAATAAATATATTTTATATACATGAAGATAGATAGGTATTTTTTTCTCATCATTCCACCCTACAACCTATCTTATGTCTAATTTGCTATGCTTATTTGTGAATATCCATGACTGCAATACAGAAAATCTATATCCGGGATGAGTGTGTGCACGAATCAGTATAACAATAATGTGCAATCAGTCTTCAGATACAATACTGGATCAACAGGAGTTGAGGGAAATAAAATAAAATCACGCCTAACACTGTAAGGTTAGGGTATCTTGCAGTTGCAAGATTGAGAGCTTTGGGTGCCGACGTGGCAATATGTTGTATGTATGCTACACTAAATGGCTACTAACAAGTAATAGATAGTGTCAGTAATTTATTTTAGGAGAGAAAATTGGCGACACTGGCTGTAAATATCGTCAAATGTTACCGACCGTTCGATTCTGATCATTGGGTAGATACCGTCTAAATCCAAATAATTTAGATCTAAACCATGATATAATCAAATCTAAGACCTAGTTTTACCTCACCATACATTATCATAGGTAAGGTAGGTAGGACCTTCGTTCTAATTTCTAATCTTGCAATTTAAACATATGCAGCCTATGTAGGTAAAAATAATAAAAATTAATTTCCTTAATTTTACTTCAGACTACGAACAATGACAATAGAGTAAACACTTTGTCGAGGTCAGACAATATTTTCAGAAGTATTTTAAGTCTATCATTTTGCAGTTTTATTTTGATTTTTTACTAAAACATAGAAAACCAAGAAAAGCCTCTGTTTTTAAATTACGGCGTTGGATATCAAGATGCACGCTATATTTTTAATACTAGGATGAAAGCAATCAACTTAACTAAACTCAAAAAAAATGCTTGTTTTGTACATTTTCAGCAGTACGTATAGGTATAATAGATTCAAGAATAAAAATGCTATTCGATTTGATTGTTCCAGAAAGATAACAAAACAATATTTACCGAAAATATACTATACAGTATCATTGTATGTTAATATGTTGTGCCAGATACGATCCAGTTCTAGTTGTTGTCACATAAGGCACCGTACGTTGTCATTAAGCCAAGCCCATACGCCCTGTATCCACCTATTCGTATTAGCGTGAAAATTGAGTCCTAATAGCCACAGGTGGTGTAATTATCTATTGACAGGGGTGTGGTAAGTGACATTCTAATTTAAGTAAATTATTAACTCTTGCGTTGGACATATTCTATCATACTCGTACATCTAGAGCACTGCTTCTCAATCTTTTAAAGTCGAGACCCAATTAATAATAAAAATAATATGTGAGTTCCTGCCTATACTATAATTATTATTACAATTAATATTTAATATTTGCTAACTTGGTTACTATTTGTGATTTTTTTTATTTTCTGCTTTAGGATATGTTAGGACTAGAAAGTTTTCTGTCATGATTGTAAACGAATATGTAAATTATAGTCATCCTTATTCTATATTAATTCACATCTAACTATAGACCAACAATCAATAATTCAATATCCTCCAGAACAAGAAGCGTCGTACAATTACGACTGAGCTTCACTTATCTGGTAAGTTCGTTTGCTCACTCAATAATTCGCGATCCTACTTTAGGAGCCACTGCATTGTTATCTGATCATAGCCATATGCTAACCTAGCAAGCAAACCAATGTGTTTATACGAACTAACTCATACATAAGGAATTTCAGTCTCTCGTATCTCAGATTCCGTTTTAAGATATACTTAACTAAAACATCAAAATGTTACATAATAAAAATAATAAATGGTCTCAATAAAACACAAATCAATTCACAAATTAATTATTAATAGTCTTTACGAATCAGAGCGGCAGGCATCATCGTTAGAATAACATGATTAAACATTATGTTACAAAGATATTTGTATACATGAGTTCGAAATCTTGACGCATAACGCTTAACCGGGCATTACGAGCAATGTTAGAGTACCTCTGCACCAACCGATCCGGTAACATCCGTTATCGTATCGGATGTCGGCTCCATATTGAAAATTGAGACCGTTATTGAAGTCTTATAGTCATACTTGTTTTGGCTGGTTATGAAAATCAGATAAATGTGAATTTTTTTAAGTCTAGATGGCCTACGACAAAGTAGATGGGCAACCTATGGATACTCGTAAGTGCTGACCGTCGCCTGTAGATTAGCAGCTACGTAAAAGCTGTATATAGAACACACCTTTCTAAATTTCTTCTATACAGTATAAATAGCCTCGAAGTAAAATTCCTGTGAAACACTCAAAGACAAACTTTTAGTTTCGAAATACTAAATAAGTCTACTTATAATTTATAGTTTTATTAACCTTTTTATGATAAAAAAAGAAAAAAAAAACATTATAAGATTTGTAAATTTAATATTTTGGCAAGAATGTATGTAGAAAGAAACAAAGAATTTAATAACATATTTAACACGTGACTTTTTGTCCAACATTAGACATAGGTACTTTAGATACGAAATTCTAAAACATTACCCAATTTCTATCTTTGGCACCCTAGCGATATTTTCATGAAACTTACAGGTAACCCAGCTCTCCGATTGTCTGCCGTGTATGAAGACAAGTTACGCGTACACCAAATCTACTCATCATACTATAATACACATTGGGATAAGTTACTTTAAGGATATCACTATTCACTTCTCGCTTTCTGTCCGATTTACTAACGAATCGGATCGCCTGTGTCTAGCTTCTCTAAATACTTATAACCGGTAAATGTGGTGCATAATTGTCTTAACTAGGTCCAATGACATTGGACGAATTTTACGAATTAGACAGCAATGATAATTAATAATTACGTTTAACATGTTAAATATTAACATTCAAACCATGCGCGTTTACTTCAAAAGTAACCGCTTTTGATATATTCACGCGAATGTTGTAAACTGATTAGCATATGCGCACGAGACAACTTATCTCTTTACACGGACGTCGAATAAAGACATAATTTACGACCTGATGTTAAATCGGTAATTTAAATATCAATTAAGTAAGTGAGAAGCTGGACCATTTAAGTCGTGGGTGCCAAAATTACAATTACTTGTCTTATACCTATATTTTTTTTTTCAGGGCTTGCAAGCTCATGTTTGAAACTTACCTACTTAGTTTTAATCTTGTTTTAATCTTGTTTTACCTTTTTTGTTTTTTGGCCTTCTACAAATCTTTATCCGAGAATAACGAAGTTATTTTTTTTTATTTAACAAAGGCTTTCGGAAAGCAAGTTTAATCGCCTTATAATTGATAGAAATAAAAATTGGATATTTAGATCTGAGATTTAGATACATCACAAATAACGTTCCTCATCTAATCTTAAGGTCCACATTCCACCACACAGGACTGGTTTTTATCATTACTCATTCGCTATTCAGGCTATACTGCTCTGGAACAACCTACCCGTGGACATCAGAAAAGCTCCCAGTTTGCAATCATTTAAATTACGAGTCCGTGAGCATTTCCTCAAGGCAACGTATCCTTAACAGAACGCAGTGTCTTCTTTCTACATAAGCGGCGATATGTATGTATTTGTATATATGTTATGTATATGTATGTATGTATGTATATATTTATGTATGGATATATGTATGTATGTTTGTATGTATGTATAAATATATATTATTTATAGTGTAATGAAATAAAAGCATCGTGATTAAATTTTTGTTTGTTGCACCTACCACAATTTTTCATCATCACCAGGGTTGACTGGTAGAAAATGCCACTAGGCATTAAGTCCGCCCATTGTAATTCAATGTATGAATTCAATAAAGTTTAAATAAATAAATAAACGTTAGAACTGTCCATATTGACGCCGAATTACCTTTGAGTCGCATAATAACACTTACGAAAATAATTTAGATTAACCTTTGTCAATGAATATGGTAAAACCGGGATAGATGCCCCACTTTTTGAAATAGCCACATAATTTTAATAATATTAATTTTATACGAATTATTTCTATTAATATAGCTAGATCAATCCTTTACGTTGAATTATTATTATTATTTTTTAACCTATCAAATACAGATTTTGCAGAAATTAGCTTTTCGTGAAACATTTATTTTGAGGATAGATGCCTCACCATGAAAATACTGAGCAGGATAGATGCCTGCAGTGCAGGATAGATGCCCTTTACACCATGTAAACGAAAAACCCAAACCAAATGTTAGCTAGTTCTACTCCTAAAACAGCAATTGTCTCCAAGAGACATGAGTCATAATAATGAAAAAACATTTTGTGTATTTTTAATCTTTTAATTGTTATATGTTTACAAACATTTATTCAACAGAAATCTAAATTCTAAATTGTTTTTATAAAATATTCATATTAAATATCAACATACACGTTGCATAATCACACTTTTTATATTAAAATAACACAATAAAGATATCTTCATTATTTTATCCAATCTAATTAGCTGGATAGTGCTTTTAATTTTCCACACCTAGAGCAATAATTTTTGAATAGTGTACAAGTTTCATGTAGCCAGTTCTAACACATTACACATTGAATCCAGTTGGGGGTGTTCAAGAAAATACAACGACTAAAATTACATAAAATAACCCTAAAGAAAATTGAGACTATGTTTTCTCACGACGTATGTAGTGCCATTTATTATTAGTTTAGTCAAAAAGTTCAAAAATGTGTTTAATAGAACACATAAAAATGTCAGTCCTTAACTTTTCGGGTTTGAACCCCCGAAATCCCGAAAATAATTATCATTTTCTTTATCACACAAATCAACTCGGTTGTCATCGTTATTTTCACTAAAAGAATTTGTTTTCTTTTGTTTTATTTTTTTATTTTTGTTGTCCTGATCTTTATTGGTGGTTCCTTTCTTTGTTTTCTTAAGTTCTTTGGTAGTTTCAGTCTTGTATTTCTTGTCTATCTTATTGTTAGTTTTTATTTATTTATACTTTCTTTCAGCCACATCCTGCTTATATTTTATATTTTCTTTTGAATTCAAAATATCTGCTGATTGTTTCGCCCTCTTAGCTATTGTCAGTGGAATTTTTGGAATTTTGAAGGTTTTTCTTGTTCTATATCGTTTCCTAAAATCTCTGCAATTGTAGAATCACCACTGTTAACAATATTAATATCCTCTAAAATCTCGGAATCGCTTAATAGACTAGGAGATACTAGCGTATAATATACACTTACTTCATATATGGTTTATGGAGGGATAGATGCCCCTAAGGCACCTATACCTCAAAAAAATCATAGCACATCCAGGAGATACGTAGTAAAGCGTCTGAGGTCAACGCAACGCTTATTTGCGATAAAAATTGCGAAAGCCTACCGCACCGTCTCTTTTAACTCGGCTGTGACTATAGCGCAACTATTGCCAATCGATCTGCGGGCTTGCGAGGTGGCTGAACTTTACGCTGTGAAACGTGGAAAGCCTCTTCTGGAGGCTGGGGATCGTATGGTTGAGAGAAGAACACCATTCTTTCAACTGCCGCATCCCGCTCTCCGGATGGAGATACGGTACACGGTGTTAGACCACCTCGATTGTGACAAGCCCGGGGAGCGACCATCAGCCCCTGCCAGTATATATACTGACGGTAGTAAAATAGATGGCAAAGTTGGCTGCGCTGTCTCATGCTGGAGAGACGGAGTCGAAGTGCTATGTAAGAAATACCGATTGGAAGCTTTCTGCACTGTTTACCAATCGGAGTTACTCGCACTGAGACAAGCGGTAAGGCTTACGATGGAGGATTCACGTTTCAGGGAATGCGACATCTTGAGCGATTCACGTTCCTCCCTGGAGGCACTAAAAAACCTCCAGTCTACACACCCCCTGGTATATGACATTAAGATGGAATTGTCGCGGGCGGCTGAGCAGGGTAACAGGCTTAAGCTTTGGTGGGTGCGTGCTCACGTTGGTACGGTTGGAAATGAGCGCGCAGATGAGCTAGCTAAGCAGGCTGCCCTGCACAGGAGGACGGCTGCTGATTATGACAGGTTCCCCGTGTCATATGCCAGGCGTATGATACGCCAACGCACTCTTGATGCCTGGCAATCTGAGTACTCAGAGACCAGGGAAGGTAGAATCACAAAGATGTTCTTCCCCGATATTCGTCAAGCGTACCGAATTATCGAGAGACTTGGCGTATCATACTGGAAATCTCAGGTATGGACAGGACATGGCGGGATAGCGCATTACCTCCATCGTTTTAAACTTCGCGATGACCCCGGATGCTTATGTTTCCCTGACACTGAACAAACAGTCGAGCATGTCCTGAATGAATGCCCGCGCTTTAGTGCCCGAAGGATGCAGCTCGAACTCGAGGTCAATATGCGCATTGAGACCTCGAGCTGGAACTCCCTTCTGGCTGGGGAACGTTCAGGACCAAAGTTCGTCGACTACTGTATCGGTGTCATGAAAGCAGTGGCACAGCAAAATAAATAGAAATATTAAATATGGTTTTTATTAAGTATATTATATTTTTATTATCTATAATAAATAAATAAATAAAAATAATCAAGGTCTCTGAAAAATAAAAATCAGGGGGATAAAAAAAAAGTGCAAAAAAAAAAAAAAAAAAAAAAAAACCTCAAAAAAATCAGGGCAGCTATCCTATTTGTTAGGGATAGATGCCCAAGTATTTTTTAAATAAATTATAAACAAAATAGCATCTACTTACACTTACATGCAGACTCAATGAACCAGTATATTGACTTTATAAAAAATATAACGAAATTTATTACTAATTATAAAGTTATGCAACGCAAAATACAAACCTCTAAATCTTTGACGTGTTCGTGAATTTCGCCGCGGAGATAATTGTTCGCACAAGCGAAACGCGTCCTTACTGCACGATTGTCCGTCGGTAACTAAGGTGCGGGGTGACTGCGGCTCCTACTAATACAATTAATTCTTAGTCGCGAGTTCGGGAAGTTAGGTTTTTTGAATATAAGGCATCTATCCCGCTGCGGCATCTATCCCGGTTTTACCCTATGGACAATTTAAGTCCAATGTTTAAGTAACGACCTTTTAAATAAAAAGTAGCACATGTTTGTGTTGTTTTATTGCATTGAAACGGTTGTCACTCTACAACGTTTTGCATTTCATTAGACGCATATTTTAACGACATAGTTCCATTGATTAATAATTATTTATTTGTAGCATAATACAAACCTAATAACGGAACTTGGGATGACAATTAGTCACATTGACATAACTTTCTGGTGGTAAATTTTTTATAGAGTAAAAGAAGGTTAATGTCTTTTAAATAGCGATTAAAATTACAGGAAGGTATAAATTGTCCCACAGTGCTAAACTCGTGTAACAAATACCTACTACACCGGATCTCGCACATCAGAAAAGCTATTATAGACAATGATATTATAGAGGAACATCATTGATTATAGAGAGCTCTCTCACAATTTTCTTTCGCCGAATTGTAATTAGTTTCAGGCACAACATTTTTTTTTTGTGCAGGATTTGATCTCGGCGATTGACAAACATTGAAACCAGTAGGTAGACTAGAAAAGTCACTTATTATATTGTAAATATCTAATGTAAATGCAGTACCTATTTCTATTTACGTTAGTGTGGGCAACTTTTACATTATGACAAAAACTTACTTGAATATTATTAGGTAGGGTAATTTTCGGTATGAAATGAGAAATAAAATTGCATCACGTCGTGGCATTAAAAACAAACGACACGAGTTATTTTATTTCCCTGCCCTAGTTTTGTCGATAACTTGTAAGGGTCAATACTTGTATAAAATTTTTGCTGTAAGGACATGACATCGCGGCTTCGGTTTAGACGTAACTAGCTGACCCGGCGAACTTCGTATCGCCTAAGAATGTAACAAATAAGAAATCTTTAACATCGGTACAGCCGATCTTAGCCGTTACAGTTTCTGTGTGCTCCTCGCTCTCCCTCTCTCTCTCCTTCTCCCCCTCTCTCTCCCTCTTCCTCTCCCTCTCACGCTCCCGCTCCCGCTCCCGCTCCCGCTCCCGCTCCTGCTCCCAAGCTGACCCGGCAAACTTTGTACCACCTATCAATCTCTCCCTCTCCCTTTTCTTCCCACTCCCACTCCTTCACCCTATCCCTCTCATATTCTGTCAATCGCGCCAACTGTCAGACGACTGAATATTTCTAAAAAGACAAAAGGTATGATGAAACTATAAGAATTCTGTTTTGACTTCGGTAAAAAAAGGAGTCATAAAAGGCGCTAATAATAATGACTAATAGCTATCTATCAACTATAATAACAAAATGTTACCTTATCCCGCAGGAACAGGTCTTTTTTCCGGGATAAAAAGTATTCTATGTCCCTCCCCGAGCTTTATTTTATATCTGTAGGTATAAATAACTAATCTATCAACTACATACTTATAACAAAATTTTACCTTATCCCACAGGAACAGGTCTATTTTCCGGGATAAAAAGTATCCTATGTCCGTCTCCTGATTCTAAGCTACGTCCTCACCAATTTTCACTCAAATCGGTTCAGCCGTTCTTGAGTTATAAATAGTGTAACTAACACAACTTTCTTTTATATATATAGGATTGTGACTGTTCGGGAAAATTGATGTAACTACTATTTAAGTCTTAGATATGAAAAGTCGCCTATTAACTATCACGTCAAATGACTTATTTGTCCTGCTTTTTAATATACATTGATTTTTGATAAAACGTATCATCCGGATTTCGGTTATCCGAATGACAACAATTAGACAACAATCGAGGATCTACTGTATTTTATACAACGGAAATAACTTTGAAAACACACTTGTAAAATCTAAATAGGCTTTAGCTATAGGTACTTATGTAGCAAAATTTCAGACTCACTTCGACTTGAAGCCTAGGTTTTATAAAACTATTATGTCATCCTAAAAGGACGAGAATAGGTTTAGCCTTGCTTTCAACGCTGATGCAGCGATGAATCAATGCTTTGCTGTGACGAGATCGGCATTAAGTGTAACTAATTATATAATTACTACGTGGAGTTCTACTATTCATTGTACTTATAAAAAACATTGTCGAATGGCATATACCTTTCTGGCGACGTCGCGTCGTCGCGTCGATTCAAAACAACGCGAAGATATCGAGTACTGAGTCACAGTAGTAAATATAAGGAAGGAGAAGAAAAGAGACTTAAAATATGAGCTCAATGACGGTCTGACATTTAGTAATCACGATTATCGCACGTGCGAACAACCAGCGAGTTTTTTAGAGACGTCGAGAGTAAGGGGATCCACTTGGTCAACACTAAGGACAACCCTTCGATCGTTGATCCCTTCGGTCAACGAACAAAGCTATGGAGCCAGGGCCCATTTGTCGAAACTGCTTTATTACCACCATTTTTTTCTGTACGTTACTCGAGCGGTCATGCGTTGGATGACTTAGATGGAACCACTTACTATCACCATCCTACAATTTCTTTGGTGCTATTTATGTCCATTTACCTACCATGCCAATACCAATACCATATCATGGTACGTTTGATCATTGGCCAGTTACATAGTTATGATCAAATTTTTCTTTGTGTAAAAAAGGCGAATTCTCAATGCACACCACGCCTCTTCGCTTCTGTCACCAATGTTTATTTTCGCAAATGACCCCTGGAATTAAGCAAAGCCTATAAAATTACTTGTTTATCGTCTTTGGCGCGAACTCCGCTGCAGCTTTTGATAAAAGTGGGTGACCGTGCGAAGTGTGGTCTCGGAAACACATTACGTAATCGATGTTTTCTCAGAGGTCATGAGATGACTGACCTTTATGTTATCATATTGGGTTCCTATAAAAAATAATTTCCTCCGCTTTTTGGTCGGCAACGCATCGATGATTAAGTATGTGTGTTATGATGCCCGTAGGTGACGGTGATTACTTTTGTTACAAACTACTGGCAACACTACCAAATAAGTCTTAGTGAGACACTGTATTGACTATGATTTTTCTATAAGCGCATGTAACGTAGGGCCGAGATCATTCGGTGACAGTAACAGGTGTAAGGTGTTACTCTGCCCAAATATAATCATACAGAAAGTGATTTATTGCCTATTTTATATCGGCCATCCGACCCACCTCTTAACACTTTATATCACGCCTCGCATGCCTCGCTCTATTGTCGGATTGTTTCGCCCTATTTACAAGTATGTCTACATTGAAAAATTATGCTTTTTTTCGTATTGGCTGTGTTTCACAAATAAAGCTATGCACATAATAACATCTACCTCTCATCTAATCTCACATTCATGAAAATGGTTGATAGATAGTGATATTAACTATCCAATCCTCCTAATCTTATACTGACTCCTTCTTACTCTACTTACTCCTACTTACAGGAGTCTCCTCTACCCTTTGACCGTAGCAGATTTGGCTCTGTTACCCACGTTTACAATAAGGGGTCCACTCAATATACAACTTTATCTCAATGAACAATTATTAAAATATCAAGTATTATGTCGTAATTTTCTAAACTGAGAACAGGAGCTATAAACAAAGGTAATAATAGACATTAAATCGATTTATCTGCGACAATTTTTCAATAGTAAATCATGATAACAAGACATTGACCCAGTATAAAAATAAAAGTAAAAATGTCATTTGTGATTAATGGTTTGATAGTGTGCTTAACAACAGCTTAGATCATCGATCAGGGAACAATAGCACTCATACAGATACTTGATTGTGAGCTTTAGATGTTTACAACTGTCTTTTCTCGAGGTTGCTGGCTGAGTTGCTCTACCCAACATGTTCAAAGAAACCTAGTAGTTATATTTAATCAGGGTAGATACCATCTAATTAATATGATTCTTAAGTTATGTCCTCGTGGACACTAAACGTTTTAATTGTTTCAGATGCACTTAGTTTTTTATAATAAAGGTATCGTCTTGATCACAGTCCATACTATTCTTTGATTTTGAGAACCGAATGTCAGTTCTCCTCTCACAATATCTGGGATATACGTACGTTTAACTGCTTTCACTAGCGTTGAAAACTGTTCGGATAGGTCCAGATATGTCTAGATTTGCGGTTCATAAATTTTTCCGATCTTTTTATTTGTCTAGCTAGCGATGTCTAGCTTTTTTGTAAAGCGTTATTTTTGACAGTTTCCATCATAGGACGCAGACGGCGGAATCACTCTCACTCTTACGTCTAATCATTTTTGTTATTAGATACGGGATTTGTTTGCCACGGTAGAACTGGTAGAAGCACTTGGTTCGACTCCCGACCGCAAAATTAAATGTTATTCCCGGGCCTTGGTTGTTTATGTCTTAAATCTAATGTCCACGAAATCCCACATATTAGAAAAGGATGTAAATTATGACATTTTTAACTGATCTTATTGCCTCCATGCGCGCATGGATTTGTATCCATGCTTAATTTTGTTATTAAAATGCTCGAAAATACGAAAAGGCTTGACGTAATCGGCCCTTTGCGGCTTTAGGTATTAATCACACAGGACTCAACAGCCTGTCAGATAATCACAAATCATTCTGTCGCCGCGCGCCTCAGCCACACAAACTTTCACTTAAACTGTCAAGATAAATTCCAAATACGGTTACTGCACAATAACGCATCAATTCTCGTAAAGGTTTTACATCTCACCAACACTCAACACGCTTTTTACAAAAAAAAATACCTACCTAGTAACAACCCATAATTATTGTCCCACTAAGCATCAGTAAGCATCGGGAAACTTGCTGATCATCGTATGCCCCTGGGGGTGCACAATATCGATGAATTACATAAAGTTAAAAACGTGATCAACTGTCACATTAAAATGTCACTTAACAACTCTGAAACTTAAAGTCATTACGGCGATAAAATTCCATATGAGCTATTGCAACATCCAAAATCCAGCTCCGACCGTATTGCCAATCCTAGTGGTTAAAGGAATGTTAAATTTAAATTTTAAGGCAGTTGACTTTCATACAAATCAAACACTAGTCTAATAAACGCAGGAATTAATAAAGATGACACTATTATGTAGATTGAAGGTGTGTTTGTATAATTTATAGTGCGCGGATTTGCAACAAAGTTTAGGTTGTTGTCGTAACATGAACTAATAACTACAAGAGTAATGAAGATAATAACAACAAAACATATCACTTACGCCCCAACTCGGAGTCACTAACGGTTACTTTAATCGCTCCTTAGAAAAGAATCACCATGCAGTTTCTGTATTAAGCAGCGATTTAAGTAACCGTTAGTGACTCTGAGTTGGGGCGTTAGACATTTAAGACCAAAAATTTACTACTCACAAGCAAAAGATCCCAGGTAGATGCTGACTAAATGATTTTATCCGGAGTCCACCAATGATGATTGCACCAATCCGCACTGGAACAGCGTGGTAGAGTATCCTCTAGGCCTCTTTACGACTGTGCTCAGTAGTGGGCCATTAATGCCAATGGGTTGTAGCCAAGTTAAATATCCTTAATGCACCACGTAGACCGGGGCTTGACTGACTTTCCGTTCCAACTATATGACCAAAAGTTAAAAATCAGGAAACATGTTTTGCATGGTTGAAGCGCTTCAATTTAATGGCTTATGTCAATTTTAAGCGATTGGCCCACTTAATTAACGCAGGCGTGGCCGGTAGTTGGATGGGTGACTGTTTGTGGGGAGATTTTACAAGCACTTCCGTGCTTCGGCCCGGAGGACAATAAGCGCTTCAATGCTTGAGGGTAACTTGCGGGTTTACTAACTATTACAATTATAAGGTAATTAAAAAATATCTGTAAAGAAAGAAGAAGAACAACAACAAACATAGCCTCTAAACAAGTAAATTATTTTAACAGTTTTAATAAATTATCGACGACCTTGTAGCCTAGTTGGTAGCGACCCTGCCTGCGAAGCGAGGGGTCCCGGGTTGGATTACCGGCCGGGGTAGATATTTATGTGATAGATAAATATTTATACTCGGGTCATGGGTGTGATCGTGATGTGTTATTTAAGTGTCGTCCATGCCACCCACGACACAGAAACCTACTGCGGGGGTTTGAGTGTGTAAGCGTGTATGTTTATCACAAGGGGTTATTCCCTGATTACCCCGTTCCCAGAGGCACCCGCCCCTAATACGTAAAAAATAAAAAATTATGCAATTTACATACTTATAACTTACGTAGGTATGCTGTGAGCATATTCGGAATCGAAGCCAACCGGAATAACAGACCTTAACACTGATTTTCAGTACATTACATAATATGTTGATTGATCAGGCCGTTACATAATAATAAAACTGCTTTTCTTTGTGTGTTATTGTTGAAGTGTTACTTTCCTTTAAATTTTAAGTTTTTTTCTTTTTATGTTGAGAAAAAACATTTTGTTAAAAATTTAAATTACTGGCAACTATTAGGTACTTTTCATCATCCTACATTGCTCCAAAAGATCAAAAGTAGACGTCTCCTATCTCCTACAGACAAGTCCGACAAGTCTCTAAACCAATCTGTCGAAATAATTTTATGAGCTGTATAAAAATTAGATCACTTTGAAGATTAAAATTCCTCTTGAAGGATATTGACGTGACCTTATAAAATAATATTTCGACGGAATGTTATTTTTGATTCGGGAAACATAAATTCCATGTACGTTTCCTATAAGACATATAAGGTAAACTCAATTATTATTTATTTTTAATGGTAAATGGATGACCATTTTCCATAGACACGAGTAACAAAGGCTTTACGAACGTGTTCTGAGCCAAACGGAACCAAAGTCTCAATGAAATCTCCATGAATCCTCTATGAAAGAAACGTATTACTACTGCCTCTACATTCTGACAGCCTTATTCATAAACGCTTATTAAACCTGCATATTTTAGGTCAATGAACTAATATACTAACGTTTTAGGTATTACACTTTTATAATATTAGGTTTTTATGTATTGGGTTTTTTTTCATAAGAGTGAATGACACAAAACACTTTATAAGTTAATACGTGATTTGCCAGTGGAATTATTTAAGAAACATGTAAAATCTCAACTTTTAGGCAAAGGCTACTATACTGTAGATGAGTACATAAATGACAAAGACGCATGGAAATGACCAGATCTGCAACCAGTTCCGTACAGGCTAGTGATACTTCTTTGTAAGAAATATACCAATGTATTTTATTTTTAAAAGATGTGCTGAGGAGTTTCTTTCGGCTTTTCTTCTCCTCCATGACAAAGTACCTTTCCGAAAAGCTGGTAAATTAAAAAATGACGTGCATAAGTGTATCAATGATACCTACATGAATAAATGATTTTGAATTTGAATTTGAATTTGAATATAAGCCAGCTCCAACTTTACTTGTTTTTATGAATAAGGGGATGTAACTGCAACTGAGAGGCACGTTTAGCTTCAAGCCATAATGGTACAGGTTTGATAAGATGCCATTGATCTTTCATCATAACTGAGGATACCTGACACCAGATAATGCTCTAACCACAACACTGTTCTTATGCAGCTTCTAGAGAAACCATATGTAATTGCTGATCAATGAAGCGCAATTTAGAGGTACTTCCAAACGTACCTATAGCCAAAACTCTAGAAATGATACAACTTTAACAAACAAATAATATTTAGATTGTACGTTGACTTGAATTTTTGGCATTTTAGGGCACAAGCATCTGTAGCTGTACAAGCCTGTTTGGTTTTTGCTTTAAAATTGCTCTTTTTGCAAGTATCGAGTTGCCCGTTGCGTGTGCCACCGTAACTCCACGTTGTGACCTTTAATTATTTTTTCTGTCGCGGAATCTGGATGAACTACTTTCAAAAACATAAACTGACCCAAATTTATGGCCAAAATATAAATGAACGCGCTACGTATTGTAAATTGCGCAAAACTTCAATCTCTTGTAATGAACTCGCTTTTTCTATTAGCTCAATTAGTAACATGCAACCAATTAGTTTGTACTCGAAGTTTCAATAAAGTAATACAGATCGATTGAAGCTCAGATATAGATCAGTAGCTCGAGCACGAATATTTGCGAGAAAGTATTCGTATGGTTAACGTAAGCAATTTGTATGGCATTTTTTCAAAAGCGCCCCTATCGTGCGTAAACGGTACTAAAATGCCATACAAATTTCACAAATTGCTTACGTTAACCATACGAATACTTTCTCGCAAATATTCGTGCTCGAGCTACTGAGGGTTGGTGTATAGGTTTATTAGATGTTAGGGGGATGTTACTCTGAGGACGAGAGAACGAGAACAAAATATGAGAAATGGAAACAAAAAGCAATGAGTTTAAGATTTCCTAGACGCTCTTTTGGTTATTGTCCTAACTTGCTTCAGCAAATTCTTAGGAGATTTAAGCCTTCTGGGTCTGAGTCGGCCGCCTTGCTCATGAAATACCAGAACGCCCACACAAAAATATATGTCAACCAATATGATATCTCCACATTTTAATAAGCTATGTGACTGTAATAAGCTCACCGACCATTATTCACTCTCTAATGCCCCTGCTACATATACGAGTACGATAATGATGGCTGCGCCGGAATGCGCCTTACTGAGCGCGTTAGAGCGTAGTTGTTATGTAGTCAACGGAATTAAAATCCTTTGATGTATCGAAAAACCGCCAGCCAAGTTATCGCTTAGATATAATGACATTAAAACGACCATGCTCCTTTTAGGTAAGTGGATTGTAAATTCGTTCTAATTAACAATAAATAAATAAATAGGGCACTAATTGCTGGCTACTCCTGTCCTGGAAAATGTCCTGGAAAACTCGCTTGCTTTAACTGATTTAAATAACAAATGTAGTTGCAATCAACCTGGGTATTTCATCCAAAGTAAAAATCAATAGTGGAGCATTTTTTTTCGAATGGATATGCTGTTGGCCCTAGCGGTCTTTACAGCTTCACGTGACAGCATGTATTAAGCATTAGATACGTGACTTAGAAAAGTTGAGGTTAAATTTATATAACATATAAGGTCAATTTGCAAACCACACACTTGCATATCAGTAAATATGACCTTATCAATCAATCAAACTAGAGTAGAATTTATTATTATAATATATTATTATTAATGATCAAGTGTCGATAATGATTTCGCGAGATAAAATATTGCTAGTGTCTAACGCGCTGTGTGTAAAAAGCATAAACTGTTATCATAAAACTTTTGTGATTTTGCATAATGTCGCTTCTTATTTTTATTTACTTTTTACCAGCAATGATTAATCTGCTTTGATTCTAGTAGAATCCTTTTAGTCCTACTAATCGTACTAATATTATAAATTCGAAAGTTTGTTTTTGAGATATTTTGATTGTTGTAGAGATATTTGTTACCCTTCCACGCAAAAAGTACTGAACGGATTTTGATGAAACACAGGTAGACCATGATCTAGAATGACATATAGGGAATAACATATTATTATTATCCTGGAAAACGCGCGAAAAGCCGCAGATAGAGCGATAGCAGGCAAAGTGCTAACTGGTACTACCACGGTTATTATTTTTTACTGTGGTACTACTTTAGAAGTACTATTATTTCTTCTGTGGTACTACTAACTAGGTAGATAAATAAAAGTGGACCTGTCTCACCTGTCTACACGTCACGTGACGTCATTCTAGGCCGACAGCACATGTAAGACATGAACAACTCAGGCTTTGGCACCAATGTGTAACAAACGATTCCTTTTAAAGAAGTTATTAATTAAAGGTTGATTAAAGGCTACTCGTTAAATTCTCACCGCTCCGCGAATACCACACGTTGACATATTTATGTAATTGCAGACTTATCAGATTAAAGATCACCGGCAGGATATTAATACTATTAAAGATACTTAAATCATAATATGATGTGATAAGATATCATGGTCGACTATGAATGTGACGTTGAAAAATAGATCAATAACTTAATATTAATATGACCTTGTTATTCTCGATGGCTTACAAAAATATATCTATTATTATAACTATAACACATCCGGTTGGCTGTAAATTCAATACACAATTACGTATGTAAAGAAGAATTCAATTTTTTTATTCTTGTTGTTAAGAATACTCAACAATCGCACCTGAAATTCATCTTAATTATTATTTTTCCTTATGAAAATAAAAACATCATAATACCGTATTGGGGTGGCTTACAATTCTGATCCAAATCCCATGTTCGCATACTAGGATGTCGTAAGAGGCGACAGACGTCATCCGCAAGAAGAAAAAAGTTTTAAAAGACAAATAATGGAAATAGATGCGAAATAAATTAATAGTTTGTGACAAGTGAGTCACAGGGCGACAAGCAATACTTCTCATTCACTACTTGCATTACACAATGCTAATTTATGTTAATGACAAAGCTTTGTTTATGTGGGAACTACAGATTAATCACATGAAGTAATCCGTGAGTCAGGTTCTGGGCTTTGATAATTTGATCCACTTGAATGAAGCTATATAAATTATATCGACTATCGATGATTCACTGCCATCGCAACATTCGTAAGCAGGATTTCCGAAATATCAGTGAAGGGGAGAAGGTCGCAGGAGTAACGAATTTTAACGTTAAAAAAATTAAAATATCGCGCAAGTTATCAACATAATATTGTATTAGCATCAGCATGTAAATCTTTAAAACGTTCACAGTTACGAAATCGTGATCGATAATGTGTTTATTGGATGTTGAAATTTAATATTAAACTTAATACTCTACTTTATGACAAAACATTTCAATGATAAGTAGATATTCTGTAGACAATTAATTTGATTGTTTAGAACTCTTCGGCTCGTGCCAATCGTCAGGAACCATCAATTTACATCAAAAGTAATAAAAGCTCTACAAGATACAATGTGATTAATATTTTTTGTCTTGACGTAAATAAAACCTTCGGGTACGTATAAATTGAAATTAATATCTGGTTCTCGTACTGTACCCTGCTGACAAGGACGAGACTTTGGTAATAGTATCAGCACCCTCTCATTCACTGGGTTACTCCCTCTCCCCCACCTCCAGCTCTCTACCACCCAGGTTGTTCCCCACAGTTTTTTGAGTACAAGAATTGGCCCGTTTACTCAAAAGAGCCTCTAGACAAAACTCTTTTGTTAGCGTACACGCCAAAAGCTACCTTCAAATGTATGGGAATGAAATTAAGTTTATAATGTATGGGAAAATTCACGTACTCATTTTTCTACACGTCAAGGTAGCGCATGGCAGTAACGCTTACAGAAAAGAGCTTTGTCTGATTGTCCAGAACTTTGTCCAGAGGCTCTTCCACATTAGCTACCACCGTGCTACGATATACAGTCGTGAAATGTTCATATGACTGTTTAGATTGCAACTTAGTACCTTCGTAGAGTTAAATAAAAAGCGTAGATCATATTTCCTCTTGTTCGGCAGTGCATCGGTGAATTCGGTGATGTCTTCTATAAATTCCTTTTTAATAAAGACTACAAAACTATCTGCTATAAAATAAGTAAGTGAATAGCGTTGATTCATATAGGCGTCATAGCGTATCAACCTACATGGCTAATTTAATGTAATACCATATTACTTTTGCTAAGTGTACGAATAGAACAAACAGTAATATACTTAGTACCGCGTCACGTCAAGATTATGTTAAGATAACATTACGTAATAAATCAAACAGACACTGCTCCACCGGTAGTACTATTATATATAAAACTAGCTGTATCCCGAGAGTTCGTATGCATGGTATTTAATATTATTAAATTTTTCATTGATCTGTTTTTTTTTCCTAAAACATTTTTTTTCTAAAATAAAAGTAGCCTAAGTTACTTCTTGTTACATCAGCTATCTGCCAGTGAAAGTCCCGTCAAAATCAGTCCAACCATTTCAGAGATTAGCCAGATCAAATGATGGATTAATGGATTAAGTTAGTATTAGTCTACTTTGCAACAATCCGCGTTTAACATGTATGATGGTATATACTTTAAAACATGCGTGGCACCTCCCTCCCTCCCACAACGGAAACATGCACTACAATAATTAAACGTATATACCAACATACATACCAGCACCAACACGTGTTTCGCCCCGAAACGGAGCATCATCAGGGTAAGTTGACTCTACGATGGTTAGTCGGAAAGTGAGCATCGTTCACTGAGCGTGGCGTATTTATACCCAACTCGCCCACTGATTATCTAATGATGTTGTAATAATTAGTAATTAGTAATTAATTAATTATTCAATCAATTAATCAATCGATTAATTAATCAATCAATCAATTAATCAATCGATTAATTAATCAATCAATCAATTAGTGATTCACGCCGGCAGGAACCGGGTCTGACGTAATCTGGTGATGTGTACTGTTGAAAATCCTCAGTAAAGGCGAGTTGGATACATTTATTTGTTCATTCAGCAGTGTAAAACTTGGATTATTATTATGTTTTATTATTTCTAACTGCTCTAGTATACTTAATTTAAAACCCTTATCAGATTTATGTAATATATTATATGTATGGTTACTAGTTAAACTGTGACCTGATTCTATTAGATGTTTAGCGAAATTAGACTTATCCGCGTGACCATTCCTGTACGCGGCCATATGTTCCCGGTAACGTGTGTCAAAATTTCTACCAGTTTGACCCACGTACACGCCATTACAATCAGAACAAACAATTTTGTAGACACCAGATTGTTCATGTCTACCTCTTTTATCTTTACCGTTTGTTATAGATTGCAAGGAATTGTTTGTTCTGAATGCAACGAAGATGTTGTTACGACGGAGCGTTTTTGCGATTCGCTCTGAAATTTGACCAAGGTAGGTTAAACTAGAACGATATTTATTTGGTGTTATGTCCGTCATTGTCATCATCATTCGTTGTTGGCTGTAAATTCAATACACAATTACGTATGTAAAGAAGAATTCAATTTTTTTTTATTCTTGTGATAAGAGTAAACAACAATCGCACCTGAAATTCATCTTATTTCCAATTCATTTTCTCTTTGTAACAATTTTTCCTTATGAAAGTAAAAACATCATAAGTAATATTGTATTGGGGCGGCTTAGAATTCAGATCCAAATCCCATGCCCGCATACTAGGGTGTCGTAAGAGGCGACAGACGCCATCCGCAAGAAGAAAAAAGTTTTAAAAGACAAATAATGGAAATAGATGCGAAATAAATTAATAGTTTGTGACAAGTGAGTCACAGGGCGACAAGCAATACTTCTCATTCACTACTTGCATTACACAATGCTAATTTATGTTAATGACAAGGCTTTGTTTATGTGGGAACTACAGATTAATCACATGAAGTAATCCGTGAGTCAGGTTCTGGGCTTTGATAATTTGATCCACTTGAACGAAGCCATATAAATAATATCGGCTATCGATGATTCACTGCCATCGCAAGATTCGTAAGCAGGATATCCGAAAT
The DNA here is from genome assembly GCA_911387775.1 of Thymelicus sylvestris. Taxonomy (NCBI): domain Eukaryota; kingdom Metazoa; phylum Arthropoda; class Insecta; order Lepidoptera; family Hesperiidae; genus Thymelicus; species Thymelicus sylvestris. The sequence goes on from OU426895.1 coordinate 14,151,289, forward strand.
ATCAGTGAAGGGGAGAAGGTCGAAGGAGTAACGAATTTCAACGTTAAAAAAATTAAAATATCGCGCAAGTTATCAACATAATATTGTATTAGCATCAGCATGTAAATCTTTAAAACGTTCACAGTTACGAAATCGTGATCGATAATGTGTTTATTGGATGTTGAAATTTAATATTAAACTTAATACTCTACTTTATGACAAAACATTTCAATGATAAGTAGATATTCTGTAGACAATTAATTTGATTGTTTAGAACTCTTCGGCTCGTGCCAATCGTCAGGAACCATCAATTTACATCAAAAGTAATAAAAGCTCTACAAGATACAATGTGATTAATATTTTTTGTCTTGACGTAAATAAAACCTTCGGGTACGTATAAATTGAAATTAATATCTGGTTCTCGTACTGTACCCTGCTGACAAGGACGAGACTTTGGTAATAGTATCAGCACCCTCTCATTCACTGGGTTACTCCCTCTCCCCCACCTCCAGCTCTCTACCACCCAGGTTGTTCCCCACAGTTTTTTGAGTACAAGAATTGGCCCGTTTACTCAAAAGAGCCTCTAGACAAAACTCTTTTGTTAGCGTACACGCCAAAAGCTACCTTCAAATGTATGGGAATGAAATTAAGTTTATAATGTATGGGAAAATTCACGTACTCATTTTTCTACACGTCAAGGTAGCGCATGGCAGTAACGCTTACAGAAAAGAGCTTTGTCTGATTGTCCAGAACTTTGTCCAGAGGCTCTTCCACATTAGCTACCACCGTGCTACGATATACAGTCGTGAAATGTTCATATGACTGTTTAGATTGCAACTTAGTACCTTCGTAGAGTTAAATAAAAAGCGTAGATCATATTTCCTCTTGTTCGGCAGTGCATCGGTGAATTCGGTGATGTCTTCTATAAATTCCTTTTTAATAAAGACTACAAAACTATCTGCTATAAAATAAGTAAGTGAACAGCGTTGATTCATATAGGCGTCATAGCGTATCAACCTACATGGCTAATTTAATGTAATACCATATTACTTTTGCTAAGTGTACGAATAGAACAAACAGTAATATACTTAGTACCGCGTCACGTCAAGATTATGTTAAGATAACATTACGTAATAAATCAAACAGACACTGCTCCACCGGTAGTACTATTATATATAAAACTAGCTGTATCCCGAGAGTTCGTATGCATGGTATTTAATATTATTAAATTTTTCATTGATCTGTTTTTTTTTCCTAAAACATTTTTTTTCTAAAATAAAAGTAGCCTAAGTTACTTCTTGTTACATCAGCTATCTGCCAGTGAAAGTCCCGTCAAAATCAGTCCAACCATTTCAGAGATTAGCCAGATCAAATGATGGATTAATGGATTAAGTTAGTATTAGTCTACTTTGCAACAATCCGCGTTTAACATGTATGATGGTATATACTTTAAAACATGCGTGGCACCTCCCTCCCTCCCACAACGGAAACATGCACTACAATAATTAAACGTATATACCAACATACATACCAGCACCAACACGTGTTTCGCCCCGAAACGGAGCATCATCAGGGTAAGTTGACTCTACGATGGTTAGTCGGAAAGTGAGCATCGTTCACTGAGCGTGGCGTATTTATACCCAACTCGCCCACTGATTATCTAATGATGTTGTAATAATTAGTAATTAGTAATTAATTAATTATTCAATCAATTAATCAATCGATTAATTAATCAATCAATCAATTAGTGATTCACGCCGGCAGGAACCGGGTCTGACGTAATCTGGTGATGTGTACTGTTGAAAATCCTCAGTAAAGGCGAGTTGGATACATTTATTTGTTCATTCAGCAGTGTAAAACTTGGATTATTATTATGTTTTATTATTTCTAACTGCTCTAGTATACTTAATTTAAAACCCTTATCAGATTTATGTAATATATTATATGTATGGTTACTAGTTAAACTGTGACCTGATTCTATTAGATGTTTAGCGAAATTAGACTTATCCGCGTGACCATTCCTGTACGCGGCCATATGTTCCCGGTAACGTGTGTCAAAATTTCTACCAGTTTGACCCACGTACACGCCATTACAATCAGAACAAACAATTTTGTAGACACCAGATTGTTCATGTCTACCTCTTTTATCTTTACCGTTTGTTATAGATTGCAAGGAATTGTTTGTTCTGAATGCAACGAAGATGTTGTTACGACGGAGCGTTTTTGCGATTCGCTCTGAAATTTGACCAAGGTAGGTTAAACTAGAACGATATTTATTTGGTGTTATGTCCTACCTTGGTCCAATTTCAGAGCGAATCGCAAAAACGCTCCGTCGTAACAACATCTTCGTTGCATTCAGAACAAACAATTCCTTGCAATCTATAACAAACGGTAAAGATAAAAGAGGTAGACATGAACAATCTGGTGTCTACAAAATTGTTTGTTCTGATTGTAATGGCGTGTACGTGGGTCAAACTGGTAGAAATTTTGACACACGTTACCGGGAACATATGGCCGCGTACAGGAATGGTCACGCGGATAAGTCTAATTTCGCTAAACATCTAATAGAATCAGGTCACAGTTTAACTAGTAACCATACATATAATATATTACATAAATCTGATAAGGGTTTTAAATTAAGTATACTAGAGCAGTTAGAAATAATAAAACATAATAATAATCCAAGTTTTACACTGCTGAATGAACAAATAAATGTATCCAACTCGCCTTTACTGAGGATTTTCAACAGTACACATCACCAGATTACGTCAGACCCGGTTCCTGCCGGCGTGAATCACTAATTGATTGATTGATTAATTAATCGATTGATTAATTGATTGAATAATTAATTAATTACTAATTACTAATTATTACAACATCATTAGATAATCAGTGGGCGAGTTGGGTATAAATACGCCACGCTCAGTGAACGATGCTCACTTTCCGACTAACCATCGTAGAGTCAACTTACCCTGATGATGCTCCGTTTCGGGGCGAAACACGTGTTGGTGCTGGTATGTATGTTGGTATATACGTTTAATTATTGTAGTGCATGTTTCCGTTGTGGGAGGGAGGGAGGTGCCACGCATGTTTTAAAGTATATACCATCATACATGTTAAACGCGGATTGTTGCAAAGTAGACTAATACTAACTTAATAACAATGGATTTCCGCAAAGTAACGCCTGATACTATTAACTATATGGATTAATGGATGTATACACATGTACCGTGTGTACATCAAAATGCACTTAGTAAAAAGCGGTTATTTTAATATTACAAACAGACACACCAATTTTATTTATTTGTATAGAATATAGAGTATAGAATAGATGTATAGATGTAATAATATTTCTTCTGTGCTGGTAGCTAATAGCGGGCGTGTTACACTTTGACAATGTTTTCGTATGGGGAGATTTCGCAACAGTACATAGTCCATTTTTGAAACGCAAATCAACTGATCGAGTGCCAGTGTTTTGCAATAGATGTTATAGGTGCCTACTAACTAAAGAATAGGAAAATAAAAAGACCTCACTTTCCTGCTTCAAATTTTGGCAACAGTCGATAAACTTTGAATGTGGCGAAAAAAGAATTTCTTTTACATTTTACGAGTAAATCGACAAGGACAAAGTAGTTAAATTATAGGTTACCATAAAAAACTGATAGATTAGTAGGTACTAGACCTGCAATCTCTGGACAGGATTTATCTTGAGACGCCTCGAACATCTCAGGAACTGAAAGGATGGTCAAATTGGTTGATCGAATGTCGTTGATTTGGGGGGGAAAATAAATTTATCGTAACTTCTCAAGTGTGGTCAATGTGGTCATCCTTGCATATTGTCATTATTTACATTCAAAATTCCAAAAAATAGTACGCAAATGAGAATACAATTGATGTACTCTCAGCAGAAATTGAACCCCTGTTTTTTCTGCCTCTTGATACAACATAATATAGTTCAACGTTATCCTTAGTATACAGGGTGGGAAAAAAAAGACGATAGTTGGAGGAAAAGTACCCTAAATATTGATGATGACAAATTTTACTGAAAGGAAACATTCCTTTATTTTCAAAACTAAGTAAAACTGCGTTCAAAGATTTTTGAAAATTCACCTGCTTCAGCCGGGGAAATGTAAAAAAAAAACGTCCTGTATATTTATTATGCCAACCAAAAGGATAATTTATAAGAAGCAATTTCTATTAAACAGCATAGTATCTTAAATTAAAGACCAAGAAAAAAGAGTTAGATGAAAAATTATTCGTGTAAAGTTCCTACTTACTATCGAAAGTAATAGTCCACACTCGTATTTAAACTATAATTTGCTCAAAATGAAACCCATTTTCACGGATGTACAGATTTATTCTTCGAATGAATTCTCTTCGTGTCCCCTTTTGTATCGAGTTATGGTGAATATTTAAAGTAATATTTTATTAAACTTCGATTTTTAATTCCTGTATACTGTATATACTAGGAGCAGGTATTACCATATCGCTTTAAAAACATACATAGATAGTGTAGACGGCGTGTTCCGAAGTGGAGCAAGAGTATTGTGCAAAGAGGCAGGTGCGCCAGGCTAGCCGGTTTGGAGACAGTTTGGAGCAAGTAATGACATTCTAGCGTGGACAACTCGCTACAAGCGAGTTGGATTATCATTATAAAAATATAAAGCAAACAAGATGTAGAAATAAGATGTACCTAAAGATAAATATTGTATTTTTGTACTTACTAGACTTTAAAAACTCTACTGTACAGCAAAAAATTATAATGTATATTCCTATAATTAATATTGTACCTATTTCAGTTAGAAATATCCTTTCCCGAATGATGATTTAAAGAAGATAATCTTTGGCTTACTAACAGAAAATCACTGCTTTATAGCTTAAACAGATCTCTTTCATTTGGTGGTATATAATAAGAAAATAATGGTAATGGTCAATTCTCTTATAACTTGCACCCAACTAAGGATTATACTTAATCTGGGTTTTAATTTATTGCAATAACAATTCACATAACCCTGAACCTCAAGGTCCGCTAAGACGATGCTTGTATGCATGTTCAATAAATAAAATTTCATAAAGCACACTACGTACTTACAGTGTAAACTTTTTTATTACATATATATTATATTTTAGGGTATAACATTAGGTATATTTGTTGTCCTTTTTGTTCCTTGTGCGAAACAACGTTTTACATTGTCTTATACAATCTTTGTAGACGGTGCTTCCGCAACGCACACAAGCCCAATATGTTGTTAAAGGAATTCTCTAACAAATCTCTCTCTTTATCTGAGATTTCCGCGTTTATTATTATTCTAAGATTTCCGCCACAGTAGGCGTCGCCAAAAGTATTACCTACTTTTACAATTAAAAACATACTAACGCATCTTAATCTTCTAACCTGACTTAATAACGCCAACTTCCCTATTTTTAACCGACTTCAAAAAAGGAGGAGGTATTCAATTCGACGGTATTTTTTTTAAGTTTGTTACCTCAGAACTTTCGACTGGGTGTCGGGTCCCACTTAAATTTGAGCGAGATATGACTAGTAGTTTTTGAGTTATCCCTAATTTTGAAGTCGGTTATTTTTTGTCAAGAATTATATTCTTCATCATATTCTCACGTAACAAATACTTTATTTTTAACAACCCTCCATTTTCCTTTCGTAACCACGCTCAGGGAACTGAAGTCATAATTGAATTGAAAATTGACTTATACGGTATTAATCAAAATACGCTACATATCTTGACCTATTGCCTCACGGAGTACTGGTGACTAAAGTCAACTTACGTAGCAGAACCGCACCTATTAACGCAAGCGATTACTTATAAACTTTAGAAGTTATACTCGCATGGATACATATGCAAATGGCCATTAAGTGGTTTAGAATTAGAACGTGGCTAGATTTTAATCAACCGTATCAGTATCACATGTGGGCGGTTTTGTATCGAAATGTCGAGATATTAGCTTAGCGCCTTAGCTCGACGGTTTGGCCTTCAGCTAACGATTTAAGGAATCTCGGTGTATTTTAGTTTCATTTAACACTTATACAAGGATAGACAGCTATCAGATTTACATAAATGCAAGTTACATGTCTAGATAGGCCAATTATTATACATGTTATTAGAGCAATCTAAACAATTATCTACCGCTTATGTTGTTGATTTGTTTTTGCTGTAACTATGCATGTGATCTCAATTACGTATTAAGTATTATTTAATTGAACTGACCAAACTTTTTTACATGATATACTACCTAGTACCTAAGTACCTACATACAAATTATACGTCTTGGTCACTTGAATTTTTGAAGTGATCTATGAGAAAAAAGTCTGGGAATCTCTGATCACATACATATAACTAGGGTACATACATTTAACTTATTATCCCGGAAAACGCGAGGAGAGCGCAAATAAATAATACGCCCTTTTCCGATCAAATTGAATTTATGCAATTAAGTACTTGGGTACCAAGTTCTAATTTATTCCCAACACAATTACTACCTGGTACTTCATAGATTACTCGGTAACATATTATGTTATTGTATTGTATGTTTCACCGATTAACAATAAGTATAGCATTCCCACAGTCGCATACACGGATATGGGCGTTTACCTTGGCGAAAAGCTCGTAGCGCCATTGCAATGTGTTACACCATTAAAAGAACAAACGATACATTGGATGGATCATTTTATTGTACTGGTAAAACGGTTTTGAGACCAAAAGCGGAAACGTTGATTGCATTTCGGAATTTTTATTTCGGTATGTTCATTATCAAAGGTCACTTGAGTTTTTCCGTGGTAAGACATTTATTGGCAGAGCCCGGCAGAGGGATGACAATGATGAGATTATTAGACACCTACTTACCTATCTATTACTAACGTACTTAAGTTACCGAATTAATAGATCTTAAGTACCTAGGCATGCGCTCGATAAATCCTCTGTTCATAAACGTACTTATAAGCATAATATTATATTCTAAAGTAATTCATCTATTCAAATGTATAAATGTTACACATTGAAATACCTGGAAGGACGGATATGTATTGCGAAAACGGGGACTTAATTAGGTATTATGCTGCTTAAAAATTCAATCACTATTGCTAAATGCACTTTAAGACGTTAATTTGTTACACATATTTAATTAATCATGATGAAAAATACATAAATGAATTATTTAGATATATTATTAGCATTAAATGCTATTTATTTATATATTCACTCATATTCTTACTTCATATTTATATAGTCACCTGTTAGAAAGAAAAAATACACGGGAAAATGAATGCTTAATGGCATTTTCCACCAGTCACCCTTGGGCGGTTATGAAAATGGCCAAAACATACATTCTAAGTAAAGTGCATCAAAAAACTATGCCTTATTAATTCAATTAAGGATATGTTAAGGTATGTACCTATTTAAGTTTATTTTACACGACTGCTATCCTTAATAAAATAAACTTAAAATATAGAATATTATGTTAATATCGGCGGCAGCATTTAAAAACTAAATAAAACGATCTCATAAACATCGAATAACGACACATACAGTGACGTGAAGTGGGTTGCAACTCGCAATGGTGTCAAAGTCAGTAGCTAGACCACATTAAACAGTGAGTCAAGCTTGCGAAGCTAGCCATTCGACAACTTTTTGCGATACGCCCTTCGTCTCACCGTGAAAACTATTAGCGTTATCGAATAAAGACAATAAACTAAAATAAACAACGGAAAAGGAAGCTCATTTCCATCATTTTAGGAAAAGAACTTAATAAGATAACTATTCGGTTAAATAAACTTTGAGAAAATATTTTATTTATTTTACGGCGCGGACACAATATGTCTGTGTCATGTGTTATTTGGTATGGTGGTATGCTATGTGAACCAAATCTCTTGGTTTCACTGCAAGTATTGCCGGCGTCAATTGTAGCAAACAAGTAAGTAGGTACCTACTTGGTACATATTGTACAAACTTGAAAAACAAGATTGTATAATTTGGTATTAATTAACTGTAGAATATGTAGATACATGCCACAAATGCAGTTCAATTAAACAGAATGCCAACAGACAATGTTATTGATAAATGTAAATACATAAATACTTTGCTTCTTGAGGAAGAAATTACTGGGCGATACTGGCTACCTGATTATAAATAGGTAGTCATTCTGACACAGTACCCAATACCCATATCATAACATACAATGCCCAGTGACGGATTAAAACTACTTGATGCCCTAAGCAATCCACGCCTGTGGGCCCCCCTATCCGTATGTCAACATGGTTTTTTGTGCTTCTTCTGGTGCCCCCCCCCCCCCCCCCCCCCCAGACGTGATGCCCTAGGCAATTGCTTAATTTGATTAAGGGTTAATCCGTCACTGACAATGCCGTCATAGTCATACCCACTAATCACACTATATCCATCCATAATCGTCCTAACTCCAATCTTAGTGACCAGAGGAACTGGTCAAGCTGGAGCAAGAACCGACGGGATTAGATAAACTACATAGATTAAATTGAAGAATCCCCCCACGCTACGCTACTGCGTAGTCTCATTCGTTTATTGGCAGAGGGAGATTTTCAGTAAAGATATGCTTTTTATGTAGTATAAATACAAAGTTTATATGATAAAAATTTGAAAAAATTGAGCATATGCAGCTTTTGTCCCTCTTTTCAATCATATTAATAACTAAATTTCAACGTAACACGACTTATGCTATTTTTCCACTGAGGGTGCGATAATATGTGCTCGATGTATCTAATCTAACGAAAAGCATGTGAATTAAAAGCTACGCGTATAGTGACTAATAGCACAGTATAAAAATATTATATCTCCTTATACTGTGCTAATAGTGAGTGGTCATCGTCATATACAGTAGGTACCTATAATAGCACCTTTATCTCAGCTTCGCCCGCGTTTTCCCGGATAATAAGTACCTAATCTAAATCTTAAACCAGATCACAGAACACAGATGCAAAATTTTATGAAAATCCGTTCAGTATTTTTGCGTTAAAGAGTAACAAACCTTCATACATCCTCACAACTTTCACATTTATAAGATTAATAGGACCTATTTATTGCCGTCACCCATGGAGAAGAATAACACCAGAGAAACTGCAAATCTAACGCCAACCCCGAAGAAAAACTAACACCTTTTTTGAAACTCCTATTGTTGGAGTCCGTCCTGTCATTGATTCGTCTTACGCCCCAACTCAGAGTCACTAACACTTAAATCGCTCCTTAGTACAGAATTTGTATGGTGATTCTTTACTAAGGAACGATTTAAGTAACCGTTAGTGACTCTGAATTGGGGCGTTAGTAAATATACCCAAAATTAGTGGCAGCCGTCAGTGAGTAATACCCAATTTAAATCGATCCTGTGCGTCAGGGCTGCCCGTACACCTTTCAACTGTCAGAATATACATTATATTTGCAGACCGAATGACCTTACTGAAATTGTATCGATCATAGGTCCATACCTATAGGTTAGTGAGTGGGCTAACTTGAAATACATTTGGTAATGAGCGTATGTGTATGTGTTACGTAGGCATGTACCAAACGCGTAGGTATTTGTATTCGTTATAATTAATATTTGTTTTTTTTTTTATTTTACCAAAGGGTTACAACCCGTATTTACACAAACAAATAAATAGCTAAACGCTCGCAATGTCATAGCTTCGCAATTGGATTCTGCAGGCTGGTGACATGGTCATGCCAGTCATATACAAATAAATCTGAGGAGTTTCTTTCGCCATTTATTTCTTCTTCGTGGTGGAAGCAAAAAATACGATGATATGTGTTAATAGTGTCAGGTGTTACTTTGCGTAAATCTGTTAATGTTAGTCTTTAAATAAGTACTAACTGTCATAAGTGTATGAAAAACACCGACATGATAATGAGATGTCTCTTTCCTCGGAGCAACAGGAACTATTTTTAAAATAATATAATCTTTATCGAATTCGTAGATTACAGCATAAATTTACAGCCTCTTAATCAAACCAAATCTACTTAATTAAAAAAACGTACTAAATATCAGTGTATTTAATAAATTTTTTACACACCAGCACAACCCTAGTTGCACCCTATAGTGTAGGCGAGTCACGCTTAGCCGCTATCTGATAAGAGCGCGCTGTGGCTCCATTTGTCAAAAAAGACATGGTATGACGTGGGCAACCGAGCATGCGAGCCTGACCTAGGTACCTAGACCGTTATATTTATATCTAACATACTGACATAACATAAAATGATTTAAACATGTTGACAAATCAACCAAATAAATCCAGGGAGTTGCTAGGCATCTTGTCTACCCCAGAATTTAAAAATACACAAGAGTAATGAACAAAGGGATCATTTTTGTCGGTCTGGAACTCTGGAGAGAGACCCGGCAGGGCCCGGGCATTCGGTCACAGACTGGGAGGCAAGTGATACGGATGTTTTGGGATACTTAAAAATATCTGTTATAAGGGAATATTTTTGAGATATACATAATCATTAGACACAATAAAGGTAAAAACGTATTAAAACACCCGAGTGATTTTATTCCACATCCTCTTGGCCAGTCTTCCAGAAGTTAATGAATTAACGAAAATATCACAAGAAAACCTGCGTACCTATTGGAGAATGCCCTATATTAAAGCATGTGAAGTCCACACATAAAGGTAGCCTATCTGACCTTTATAATTCTGAGAGGTGGCCCGAGTACCATAGCTGGCAATGGCCCACTCAGTGATGATAACGTCGAGGTTATTACCGACCTCAATCCTATCATCACTAAGTATTAACGTAAGGTTAATCTCGGATTGTATTAGCGAGATAGCAATAAGCTCAAGCTTCAAACCCGATCAAAGTTTGCAGGCGCCACAATCAGTGTAAGGTCACGGCACAACCTTGCCAGCACACGCGCGGATAAGCCTGATACGATCTGACGACCGATCCAGATACTTATTGCGCAATTTAATTCTTAATGCAGCTCTACACCCGCTGCGAATTCGAGAGTATTCGCGAAGAAACTCCTGCGCATTTAGTTTTACATCCGTAAAGTTCTGCAGTTCTATCTCTTGGCAGTCTACTGTCACATTTCTTAATTGTTCTCACAATGGGTTTATAGAGCTTTTGTTCTCATATTACATAGGTATATTTATGCATAACTTTTTCAGGATAACAATACAACGGCTCATTTTATTAGTGGTCGGCACTCACTAAAGACTTCATAGTGTAAAGTATGCAATTACTAAAATTACTGTTTTCGACTAATACTTAAACACGGAATCTATGAAGAATATTTTTATTTACCCGTAGCAATCACCCATCAATCCGGCCTGGAGCAGCGTGGTGGAGTATGCTAGGCCTCCTCAAGAGAAGAGACCCGTAGTCAGTAGTGGGTTGAAGCCAATCACCCATCCGTCCAACTATTACTTTTTGGGTGCCGTGAATGTACGTCCATCTTAACTCACACACACATTATTATTATTATTATTATCTTAATATATATAAATTACGTGTCACGTTGTTTGTCCGCGATGGACTCCTAAACTACTGAACCGATTTTAATCAAAGCACACCGTGTGCAGTTTGATCCAACTTGAAAGATAGGATAGATTTCAACTGAAAATAAAAAAAAAACTCTTGACAGAACGAAGTCTGTCCGGGCAGCTAGTATTTATGTATGTATGTTGTATTAAAGGAGTTGTACTAACATTCTAAACATTCTAAACCTTTCTTTCTTGCTCGCGTCACCTCAAGAAAGAACGGTTTAGAACACTTTATCGCATCTCATCTGAACATTTACCTCCTAATGTTTTTACGGTCTAGTGGCAGTAGTTCGGTTACTAGTCCGGTCAACCGAACTAATGCAACTTTTTAGTGTCAGTAGTTCGGTTAGTCCGGTTAACCGAACTACTGATACTTTTTAGTGGCAGTAGTTCGGTTAATATAACGATACCGGAAATTACAATTTCTTATTACTTAAATCAAAATGAACATGCAAATAAAAGGTTTTTTGAAGTGAAAACTTCTTTAGCATCATTGTGATTTGAAAGTCGATGAAACGAAAAAGGGACAGTAAAAAGAGGCAGGCACATAAATTCATAAGATTTAACGTGGGAGAAAATGAGATAGGAAGCATTGTACAGGGGGAGGGGAGGGGGACGGGAGGTAAGGGGGGAAGGAGAGAGGGAGGGAGGGGGAGTGGGAGAAGAGCGGGAGGGGAGGTGAGGGAGGGAGGGGGAGGGGAGGGGAGGTGAGGGGGAAAGTGAAGGGACGGAAGGGTCAGGGGGAAAGTGAAGGGACGGAAGGGTCAGGGGGAGACGGAGCGGGAGAGGGAGGGAGAGGGAGAGGGACTTTATGGTCTCTGATTTGTTAAGCCTACCAAAACCATAAAAGTTAAAAGTAACAACAAAGTACATGAATAACTGATTATTGGGCAATACGAAGTTCGCCAAGACAGCTAGTGTTAAATATTTATTTAATGATTCCAAATAAGTATAACTTTTCACGCGCGTACATAAGTACACGTTTATGTTTAGTACAAAATAGTTTTTGAAAGATAATTGAAACTGATACACGTTATTAAATTAATACCTTTATTTTTGAAGGTTTCACTTCTACCACGTGTGAATTGCACACATTTTAATTTTTTTAATTTTGTTATTTATTTATCAAAATGACCAGTAAGTATTTAAATAAGATACACTAACGCCCCAACTCAGAGTTACTAACGGTTACTTTAATCGCTCCTCAGTAAAGAATCGGTATACTGTACTAAGGAGGGATTTAAGTAACCGTTAGTGACTCTTGAGTTGGGGCGTAATTGGACAATCAGAAACTGGCATTAAATTGAACTCCTATATCATAATAATTCATAGAATAAAATTAATAAAAGGGTCTGCATGCCTATCACATCTAAAATGTTGCAAACCTTGTTGTTTAATATTTCGGCTGATATATTTTTATACAAATTTGCTCTATTTACATATTCATTTTGATTTAAGTAATAAGAAATAGAAATTTCCGGTATTGTTATATTAACCGAACTACTGCCACTAAAAAGTATCAGTAGTTCGGTTAGTCCGGTTAACCGAACTACTGACACTAAAAAGTTGCATTAGTTCGGTTGACCGGACTAGTAACCGAACTACTGCCACTAGACCGTTTTTACGTTAGGTAAAGATCCTCCGTAACATTTAAATAGGTAGGCCACGTACTTATTCTAGACTGCATACATATTAGTCTATATTTCGTAATAAACTAATTTGAATATTAATTATGAATGATTACATATTAATTGGTGAACATGTCGATGCACGTGTGTTAGTTTGAAACTTTGAATGCGCCCTAATTAGCTTACAATCGCGTGGTTCTACTTCACGAGATAGCGATAAATAATAATATAATCGATAAGTCGCAATGAACTGAAATTGGCACGCCGGCCACATTGATATAATCAATGATTGTATTAGATTAGATCTGCCATTCGTGTCTGATGTGTACGCAATCTTGATCGGATCGATACGGTGACTGTACAGCTATTATTAGATCTTTTATGTTTAAAAGCTATTGTCTTGTCTTATTTTGTGTGTATGCGCGATTGTCCACGCAATCGTTATGGAAATTAACATAAAAAAAATTCGTTAGCTAAATCATTTGCTCAACTGGAACTGCAATAGAAACGAATTACATCGTTTTCATGAAGCTTGTTCACATAAATATCTGCCCCGGCCGGGAATCGAACCCGGGACCCCTTGCTTCGCAGGCAGGGTCGCTATAACCAAGTAGGCTACAGGGTTAAGTTTATTAGACTATATCCTGATAGATACCCGAATGAGGGTTACCCTGATCGATTTTATAGGTGAGGTTTTGTTTCCTCTTACAATAAGAATCAATTTAGAAAAAAATAATTTATTATATTTTTAATACAAAATGCATCACTAATTCCATCTCTATAATAACACACTATAAATGAACTTTGAGTTATTAATTTATCTGATACCGACAGTAAAACATAAATTAACACTTAAAACATACCATACAATAATTATACTTTTAAACATCCTATTTATGTAATTCTTTGCAGTATTTTGTCTATTTAACCTCATGTTACTTTCACAAAAAAGAAAGAACAAAATGAACCGTACATCCTTCATCGATGTACATTATAGAAACAAACATATTCATTGCTATAACAAAATAATAAATAGCATCTAACATTTAGATCTTCGTCAGCCATCCTGATTCTGCAACTGTTTGAGTTGTTTCAAGACGGTGTCGAGTAACTTTCTTCGGTCTCTCTCGTTCTTCTTCAGAACGGAGAAGACAGAAGACTTCTGTTCGGCTTCTTTAAGTTTCTCCAGGAGAGTGGCGGCGTCGCGTGGCGTCACTAGAGCATACTTCCCGCCAGCGATGCCCACGTCGTGGAGGTAAGAGGACCAATCCCAACCGGTTATCAGGTCGAGGAGTTGCCTGGAACATCAATTCATGGTAAAAATAGTGAGAAACGTTATATTATAATTATCTTTCAATGTATTAATGGCTGCCAGCATAACACAGAGTCTTTTTGTAATTGAAGATGATCTTCAGCGTATTATAAGAAACAATAAGAAATTTACACTTTTAGTACTTTAAAAAAAATTACACATGGGGGTTAACTGCGGCATTTTATAATTCAACGTGCGACGTCATTGCAACGGAAGCTAGTGTATCTTAAGTTGAGTAGATTGGTCGAAATGTCATTGGCGATCCCACCGCTGCCACCAAAATATTGTACGACAACCAAACCTAGGCTAGCGAAGTGCTCCAACAGCTCCCCTTCCCGCAGCCAGGTCGAACTGGTACAACACCCCGGATGATACACAGGTTGCGCAGGCGCGTCGCGTTGGAGTTAGTATTACTACTAACTCCAACATCCACCGATTTACATCCCACCGCTGCTACCAAAATAGTTTGTACAACAAACCTGAGGCTAGCAAAGTGCTCCAACAGCTCCCCTTCTCTCAACCCTGGTACTGGCTCGCCGGCGGCAAACTGCTCGCACTGTATGACGTCCAGGTCTAGCTGGTACAAGGCCCCGGATGAGATCTGCCGCACGCCGGGCTCTAGCAACAGGTTGCGCAGCCGGGTCGCAATGCGGTTGGTAGCTGCGCGGACTGCTGCTACCCTGGTAGCAACAAATATGTTTCTTATTATTCTCGTAAAATATTTTTGTTAAATACTAGTAGAAACTGATGTTTTTAGGTGTTTAGAATATCCTTATTAAATGTTAGTTGAAAGTGTAGAAACTAAAATTGGCAAACCATTGAGCGATTGTAAAATTTTGATTTTCCTACTAATCTAGTTACTAATAAGAGGAAAGATTTGATTGTTTGTTTGCATTAAATAGGCTCCGAAACTACTGAACCAATTTGAAAAATTCTATCACTGTTGGGAAGCTACACTATCCCCGGGTAACATAGGCTATATTTTCAAAAAATTAGGGATCCTTAATAGAACTCCAATAATGTAACCCAAGGTGTAAAAAAATAAGAAAACCGAAGCAAAGCGTATATATAACTCGTATATAATATAAATGCAACAGTTTAATAAGACATAGGGTATTTAATATCCCAGAAAACGCAGACAATATCGCGGGCAGAGCAATTTACTTTCTTTCTTTCTTTATGCCAGCTACAAAGTTCTGTCAACTAATTGTTTGACACACGTATTATCATCACGTAAAGTACTTGTGTAAATTACCTAGCTCGGTCGGGCAGCTGCTCCAGCGACGTGAGCACGCCGGACAGGTAGCTCAGCATGTCCGTCACGAACGCGGACGCCTGCCCCGTAGGCTCCACTACACAACAGCACACAATATGATACATCTATACTAATATTATAAAGAGGAAAGATTTGATTGTTTGTTAGCATTGAATAGGCTCCGAAACTACTGAACCGATTTGAAAAGTTCTTTCACTGTCGGGAAGCTACAATATCCCCGGGTGACACAGGCTGTATTATATTTTCAAAAAAAAATAGGAATCCTTAATAAAACTCCAATAATGTAACCCAAGGTGTGAAAAAAATTAGAACACCGAAGCAAAGCGGTTACTCGTAACTTATAAATTAATCGGAGAAAATAGAAAAAAATTACAGAAGTAATTAGGTACTTATGAATATTGAGATAGATTATAGAAAAAGCAAGTTATGTTTGTTATAAATTTTATGTACGATATTAGATCGTCATCTACGTCTACCACGACATTCAGCTGTATACACCAAAATATGGGCATACAAATTAGTAACAATATTATTTATTACCAACTTGTTAGAGATCGTCCAATTAAAAATTAACGCCCCTCCTATTTTGTCTCCTAATTATTCTAAATTACACGATTTCTGGCTTAATACACAAACATACATAATAGTTCATTGACCGCTTACCCAAAAGCCAGTCATAGTTCTCCAAGTCGAGGAACTCGTCGACCTTCTTCTCCAAGTTATCACATATCTGCTGCTCGGCCTCGTCGCGCGCCGCCTGGAACATGCCCGCCGCCTGCACACGACACACTTATTAAAGCTTACAAATAGACGCTTACAAATATACGCTTAGAAATAAGTGCTTACAAATGAACGCTTACAAATAAGTACTTAGAAATAAATGCTTACAAATTAACGCCTACAAATGATTGCATTAAACAATTAAACGTAAGGTTAACTAGCTAGTTTTTATTACGTTCAATTAACATACATTAAGTTTTCATGATTTTCCTTACATTTACTTTGTCTTTTTCTACCATGTTTCTAAAATTGGCCCTATCGATTGATGCCATAAAAGAACAGTGTTGTTTTTTTTCGAATTTTAGCCAATCCGATCCCCGGGTATGGCAAGCATATTTTCAAAAATCTTTGAGTGCAGTTTTGTTTCTTTTCAAAAATAAAGGAATGTTTTATTTCAGTGAAATTCGCTATCTCCAGTATTAAGAGTACTTTACCTCCAGGTGGCATTACAAAATTCCATAAAAAGTACTTATGTATTTATAACAATTTTATTTACTGTATTTATTGATACGAGTATATTACCTGCGTAGTTACTAGCTCGGAGCCAGTAATGTTACTGATGAACTCGTACAGATACGACGTAGCGCCCTCCAAGTACTGCGTGTCTACAATGATCTGAAATTAATAACTTTATAAGTTTCTCGATAAACCAACAAGGAATAAAAAAATTTGTATAGACTTTGCTAATCCAAAACCAAAACAATCCTTAATATTGTGTTATATATAGTTTATTATGTTTTTTAACCGACTTCAAAAAATGTGGAGGTATTCAATTCAACTGTATTTTTTATGTTTGTTACCTCAGAACTTTCGACTGGGTGAACCGATTTTAATAATTCTTTTTTTAATCGAAAGCTCGTGTTTGTCATGGTCCCACTTAAATTTGAACGAGATATGACAAGTAGTTTTTGAGTTATTTTGACGTCGGTTATTTTTTGTTAGTAAAATTTAGATTATGTGTCATGCCCTGCACAACATCCTGTTTTGAACTTTGAATAAATACAATATTCTGCAATATATGGACTTTTATTTGGCACTCATCACACACATTAACATTAGTGAAACCAAGTAAAACTGTCTACAATAGTCTTTTTCTTCATCATTTTTTCGACAGTCATTCGATAATTAATTGTAATGGAAGCTACATACCATGCGACTTACTTACACTCTAAAAAATTGCCACAGACAAATAAACTGCACAGATTAACCAAACCACAACACCATCCATTGCTCTGTGTACAACACACCTGCACAAGCTGCACTAACGGCAGTGGGCGGCGGAACACCGCGGACAGGCAGCCGGTGAAGGAGCGCCCCAGCAGCAGCGAGGCGGAGCGCCGCGCCGCCGCCGCGCGCCCGCCGCCGCCCAGCCCCAGCCCCGCGGAGTACTTCAGCCACGCGTAGATGAACTCCTTCACTTGCACGTACACTGCTGGGACTATTGAGGAGAATGGGAATCTGCGGAAAATATGTTTTATTGTATATAGGAACTGCCCACAGACATATTCTAGGTACTAGGTATACATGTCTGTGGAACTGCCTTATAGTAAAGTCAGCAAGACTTAGGTATACACACAGGCATAGGCGGATCGTGAATTTGTGGGGCCCTGGGCTGAAACAATTTAGGGGCCTACCAAATAACTAATAGCCATTTTGTCAAAAAGTTGTTTTCGAGAGTAATGTAGATAATGTAGATATACCTAATAACAGCACCACTGCCGTTCTTCCTGGGATGTCGTAAAAAGCGACTAATAGGACAAATCCAGAAGATGGGCAGCAGCATCTTCCTGTGTTGACGAATACCGGTCATGTTACCTGCGGTCACCAACTCGCAATAGCCAAGCGCGGTGACTATGGCTATTACCCCCATGGCAGACACGGAAAAACCACGGCCTTAGTAGTTGAGACCTACTACAGACGTTTGTTTACCTCCTCATGCGCTCCTGTCCCCAGACAGGCGAATGACAAGCGAGCTAAGTTGACCCGCCCGACACTGTACCGAAGATATCCCGGACGTCAGTCTGTATGAAATTAGGGGGGCCCTGAAGCAGCTAAAGAACAACAAGGCACCGGGCGATGACGGAATCACAACTGAGTTGTTAAAAGCTGGAGGAAAGCCTATATTGCTAGTGCTCCAGAAGTTGTTTGATTCCGTTATCAGTAGCGGAACTACCCCGGAAGCGTGGAGCAGAAGTATGGTGACGATGTTCTTCAAAAAGAGTGATAAAACCCTATTGAAGAACTATAGGCCCATTGCACTTCTGAGCCACGTGTACAAGCTGTTTTCAAGGGTACTCACTAATCACATGACGCAAGCACGCAGACTTGACGACTTCCAGCCTCCCGAACAAGCCAGATTCCGTAAAGGCTATAGCACCATGGACCACATACATACACTCAGGCAGGTGATACAGAAATCCGAAGAGTATAACCTGCCGCTATGTGTAGATTACGTGGACTATGAGAAAGCCTTCGATTCTATCGAGACCTGGGCGGTACTGGAGTCTCTCCAGCGGTGCCAGATCGACTATCGATATATCGAGGTGTTGTAGTTTGTATACAAATCGGCCACCATGTCAGTTCGATTACACGACAGAAGCACGAACCCCATCCAATTGCAGAGGGGTGTCAGACAAGGGGACGTTATTTCCCCGAAACTGTTCACCGCTGCTTTGGAGGATGTGTTCAAGCTAATGGAATGGAAAGAGCTTTGCATTAACATCAATGGTGAACACACACCTCACACACCTTCGATTTGCCGACGATATAGTGATCCTGGCGGAATCGCTGGAGGACCTCAGTACTATGCTAGGGGACCTGAACAGTGCCTCACAACGGTTGGGTCTTAACATGAACATGGACAAGACAAAAATCATGTCTAATGTCCATGTTACACCCGTACCGGTAGTTGTTGACGGCACTGCTCTCGAAGTTGTCGACGAGTACATTTACCAGGGACCACAGAACACATAATAATTAGTAGGTGTTCTGTGCCTGGGACAAATGATCCACATGGGTAAGTCCAACTTCGAGAAAGAGGTCACTCGAAGAATCCAACTCGGCTGGGCAGCGTTCGGGAAATTACGACACATCTTATCATCCAAAATTCCTCAGTGCTTGAAGTCGAAATTGTTCGAGCAATGCGTATTGCCAGTGTTAACATATGGATCCAAGACGTGGTCTTTTACTGTTGGCCTCATTCGAAGGCTCAAAGTCACACAGCGCGCTAAGGAACGAGCTATGTTAGGTATTTCACTACGAGATAAGATTCGTAACGATGAAGTCCGTAGGCGAACAAAAGTTACCGACATAGCTCGTAGAGTTAGCCGGCTGAAGTGGCAATGGGCAGGTCACATCGTTCGAAGGACAGATAACCGATGGGGTCGCAAAGTCCTCGAATGGCGGCCATGTCTCGGTAAAAGGAGCACTGGTCGCCCCCGACCAAGTGGACTGATGACCTAAAGAAGACGGCGGGAAGCCGCTGGATTCAGAGGGCCCAGGACCGGTCGGAGTGGCGCAAATTATGGGAGGCCTATGTCTAGCAGTGGACTGTAAGATAGATAGATAGAAAGAACTGACAAATGATTACATTGTTTTCCTATATTTGTTTTCTATACCTATATGTACACGCACATACACGCTATATGCACGTGAGTTGATTGATCTCAGAGTTGCCGGATTTATTAAATTTTTTCTTTTAATTTTAAACATTATTTTTAATTCAAAATATCTCATATTGTTTTTAGTGGGGGCTGGGGGCCCTTTGTATCCACGGGGCCCTGGGCTGCAGCCCAAAAAGCCCTTAGGTAGATCCGCCTATGCACACAGGTCATAATACAAACACGTTCATGGTTGAATATTACAGAAAGTATGTACAATTATGATAAAGTGTACGCTCACAGTTCTAAAGAAGCTGCTCAAGTGGTCGGGACGGTACAACGTGGTCATCATCCTGCGTCAGTGATGGTTTGGTGGAGCGTGTCTTATCAAGGAGTCACAAAACTGCATTTTTGTGAAAAAGGAGTGAAAACTTCAGCCAAAGTGTATCAAGATACAGTCTTGGATCATGTTGTGAAACCTCTCAGCAATACACTTTTTAAAAATATACCGTGGACATTCCAACAGGACTCTGCACCTGGTCACAAGGCACGAACTACCCAAGCCTGGGTTGAAACCAATGTTCCGGACTTTATAAGAGCTGAAGACTGGCCCTCATCTAGCCCAGACCTCAACCCTTTAGACTTCAAATTATGGTCAGTTTTAGAGGACATGGCCTGCTCTAAACGACACGGCGACATTGAGTCTCTTAAAAAATCTTTAGAGCAAGCAGTGGCGAAATTTCCCTTGGAAACAGTGCGTAAATCCATAGATTCGTGGCCAAACAGATTAAAGGCCTGTATAAAAGCCAAAGGTGGCCATTTCGAATAGAATATTTTTTTTATTTTTTGCTGAGACTTTAATAAATACATATGTAGGTATAAATTTTATTATTATTACATTACTTCATTTAAAAAAAAAAATCATTTGTAACAGAACTTATGGCTGGACTAGTTATTTATTTTATAAATTTCATGTACAGAAATTGATTACTTAAAGTTTTGTCACGTGTGATGATATGAACATGAAGATGAAAAATAATAAAACTGTCACTTCCTTATGTTGTATACTCATTAAAAATATGTTAGTTCGCATCAAACACTCACTTTCTAGGGAACGGCTGTGTTTCCAACTCTTCACCCTCGTAAGGGAACGTGTCCATGACGCCGTCGTACTGTTCTTGATTTTCTACCTGCAGCAAATAATAAATCATTCAAAATATACATCTGTCTTGTGTATGTTTTATAGCCGCTAATAGTGCTTACAAAATATCGTTAGTGGCATAAACTTAAATTAAAATCTAAAAACCCCCGACAGTTTTATTTACACTAAACATAGCTAGCAACACTCTCGATTAAGTCACCTTGCAGAAAAAAAAACTAGATCAAAATCGGTTCATCCGTTTAGGAGCTACGATGCCACAGACATACAGATATACAGACACGTCAAACTTATAACATCCATCTTTTTTCGTCGGAGGTTAAAAAGTGGTTCTTGTGAGTGCGTTTCGTGCTTCGTATGTCGTTGGTCTCGATTTTTATTGAAGATAACAGTCATTAAGCCATGTCGGTCCATGCCTTTCGGGCGGCATGAAAACTTCCGTTACTTGGGTTGGCCACTAACCCCTCCAGTTACCGATCCACACTGGAACTTGAGAGGAATTGTGTTCTTAAAGTGGCCATTAATGGGCTGAAACCAATGTAAGCTATGCTAGCTCCTACAATACTATCTACCAGGCGCACATACCTCAATAGGCAGGAAGGATGCGTTGTCCAGTATGTCCCGGAACACGACCACCCAGCGCTGCATCAGCACCTCCGTGTAGTGCTCCGCCATCTCCTGCAGCAGCAGCGGGAGAGGGTCCACCGGCAGCCCGTAGCATCTAACATTCGTGGCAATAGATGTACAACCACACAAGAAAAAATTAAAATGTGTGCAATTCACACGTGGTAGAAGTGAAACCTTCAAAATTTTTGTTTTCAAGATAATGAGACGAATGTAAAATTTCGGGAAGATGATAAATGTAGGTTTCACTACTCCACTCCACTCAACTCCGCTCCGCTCCGCTCCGTTACGCTCCCCTACCCCTCACTCCTCTACCCTACCCCTGTACAATGCTTCCTATCTCACTTTAGAATTTATTTGTTTGTCTCTTTTTACTGGACAGTTTCGTTTCATAAAATTTCAAGTCACCCCCGTACTAAAGAAGTTTTCACTTCAATAATAGTACTTATGTACAAAGAAATACGGGTTAACAAAATTGTTACGTATGCAGGGGCAAAATTTTTCCAAATTCAAAATTCAAATATTTTTATTCAAAATTAGTTTGGTTTAGTTTCAACAGGGCATGATACAAAGAGGTTCGGTTAAGTTTAATATTACAGATTTTTTTATAGAAATATGCAAACGAGCTGATCAACCTGATGGTAAGTGGTGGTGTCGGCTGGTGTAACCCTGCCTAACATGGCATGAAAAAAATATTTGTGGCAAAACATATTTTTTTTATGGAAATAGCCGGCAAAGAAGCTGACGATTCACCTGATGGTAAGTGGCTATCGTCGCCCATGGACATCAGCAACACCAAAGGCATCGCTGATGAGTTGCCGGCCAAGAGAGAAGAAAAAGAAAGAAAGAAACACGACATATTCGAGAACATATTCGAGCTACAGTACATCAAAGCCTAACCATGTCACTATAAACACACAACAACTTACTTGAGAGCATTAATAAACAGCATGATCTGATGCTTGATGCTCAGCATGAGGGTAGGATCAGTGATGAGAGAGGTGTTGGTCCTCAGAGTGGAAGCAACCTTGGTCACCGACATGCTCCAAGTGTCCAGTAACCAGTCCTTGGATACCAGCCCAGCGCCAGTAGTCAGGAGATGCTCCTCCAAGATGAAGAAGCCCAGGACAGCGTTCAGATAGCTTTTCATGTTCTGGATTGAGTCGTGGAGGTTGCCTGATGAGGGGATCAGGACCAGGCGGGCTTGTTGCTTGCGTTGAGCTCTGAAAGAGTACTAATGCTGTCAATAATTCAAATTCAAAATTCAAATTCATTTATTCATCAAGAATATGTTTACATATTATGTACATGGTGTTGGGTAATACATTTTTATAGTATGTAGACCAAGCTAAATGTTCGTCAGCTGCCTAAACTGGGCGTAAGCCTGTAATATAGGCAACTGAACTCTCCCAAGAGTTACAGTCCCAGTTTACTATAATACGTTTAATTTGATACAAGATAAGTACATAAACATAGTTTTTGATGTTCAGTTTAAGTTAACAAAAGCAGTTTTAACAATTTAAGTTACCAAAATGAGTTTAAGTTAAAAAAATAATGTATAAGAAGCATACATTATCTTTGAAATATCTATCGTGATTATTATAGGTATATTATTTAACTAGCTGTTGCCCGCAGCTTCGCACGCGGAAATTATGCTTATCATATTATTTATTATCCCTTACAAAAGAAAATTTAAAAACAGGTTCATTTATATTGAAGTACTTATATTTAGGAATTTACATACTGAAACTTACGATACAATCACAGATTATTCCTCCAGGAGCGGGTTTGGAATAGTAAACAACATTAACTTTTTTTCTTTTCCCTCTCCCTCTCCCTCTCCATCTCCCTCTCTCCCCTTGCCCTCTTCCTCTCCCGCTCCCTGTCCCTTTTCCTCTCCCGCTCCCTGTCTCACTCCCCTCGCTCTCCCTCTTCCTGTCCCACTCCCTGTCCCTTTCCCGCTCGAGGTCCTTCTCCCACCACATATCCCTCTCCCTCTCCCTTTCCCGCTCGAGGTCTTTCTCCCACTTCATATCCCTCTCCCTCTTCCTCTATCACTCCCAGTCCCTCACCCGCCCACACCCGCGTCCTCTCCCAATTTCTGTCCCGCTCCCACTCCCTCTCCCGCTCCCTGTCCCTCTCTATCTCCCTCTTCCGCTCCTTCTCCCTCTCCTGCTCCCTGTCCATTCTTAACTTAAAAAATGACGAAGTTGCTTACTAAGTTCATTCCCCTAAATTAACTCTTTAAGGGATGATTTTCCGAAAAAAAATAAAATCTAAGTTAACTTTTGTTTATTACTATAAACTTACATAAAAAAATTCATATTTATAACTCTAAAACTGGCGAAGTTGATTTGTATGTAGTTGACTACCAACCCCTATTTTTAGGGGATGTATTTCGAGAAATCAGTGATACAGTTATTTTTTGTGTCTAACTATAAGCTTATATACAAATTTTCGCCCTTCGTACTTCAAAACTGACGAAGTGTCCATACTAACTTTTGCACTCTTATTTAACCCTTCAGGGGATGACTTTCCAAAAAAAAAACGTAATTTGTACTTCCAAATTTTGTTTCTAATCTGGAGCTAATATATAAATTTTCATGTTTTTAATTTTAAAAATGACGAAGTTGCGTACTAAATGAAATCTTCTAAATTAACCCTTTAAGGGATGATTTTCCAAAAAACCGTGTTAAAATTAACTTTTGTTCACAACTATTAACTTACATAAAAAAAATCATATTTATAAGTCTAAAACTGACGAAGTTGATTTATACGTAAATGGCTTCCAACCCCTATTTTTAGGGGATGAATTTCGAGAAAACAGTGATACAGTTATTTTTTGTGTCTAACTATAAGCTTATATACAAAATTTCACCCTTCTTACTTTAAAAATGACGAAGTTGCATACTTAATTAAATTCACTAAATTAACCCTTTAAGGGATGATTTTCCGAAAAAAAATGTTAAAGTTAACTTTTGTTTATTACTATAAACTTACATAAAAAATTTCATATTTATAACTCTAAAATTGGCGAAGTTGATTTGTATGTAGTTGACTACCAACCCCTATTTTTAGGGGATGAATTTCGAGAAAACAGTGATACAGTTATTTTTTGTGTCTAACTATAAGCTTATAAACAAATTTTCGCCCTTCGTACTTCAAAACTGACGAAGTGTCCATACTAACTTTCGCACTCTTAATTAACCCTTTAGGGGATGATTTTCCAAAAAAACATAATACTTAAAAATTTTGTTTCTAGTCTGGAGCTAATATGTAAATTTTCATGTTTTTAACTTCAAAAATGACGAAGTTGCCTACTAAGTTCAATTCAGTAAATTAACCCTTTAAGGGATGATTTTCCAAAAAAATATATTAAAGTTAACTTTTGTTTATTACTATAAACCTACATAAAAAATTTCAAATTTATAAATCTAAAACTAAGAAAGTTGGTTTGTATGAAAGTGTCTTCTAACCCTTATTTGTACCCCTTAGGGGATGAATTTCCAAAAATTCGTTCTTAGTGGACGTCTCCTTAGCATAAACTATCTCCCTGCCAAATTTCATCTTAATCGGTTCGGCAGTTTCTGAGATTTTTTGTTTAATCAGCGGTGTGTCGCTTTTCAATTTTATATATATAGATAAGCATTTGTAATAGGTATACATTTTCAACATCAACCTATGGTCCACTTGGATCCGACCGAAATTTCAACCTTAAAAACAACATATAGAACTTATATTTCGAACTTATATATATTTCAATGCTTTACTATGACTGTAAATTGTAAAAACCTTATGAGTCCACTTGAAAAACATTTCCTATCAATAAAAACGTTTATTCTTTAAGTAAAATAATAAAACCTAACCTGTAGTACTGTATAAATTCATTCTTAGCTCCCAACACACTGTGGATGTGTAGACAGCGGTGCAGCGGACTGAAGTCAACTAACTCGTGGGGACACTGGGGACCGACGCTCTCCTTGTTGGTGATACCGAGAACTGCCATATCTGTGGAGCAGATAAACTGAAATATATGTACGAGCCAACTCGTACATCTTGCTGTGTCGACAATTTACTTGAGTCGCGCGATTATATTAATTGCATTTTTGTATAATAACTTCAGTGACACGTAAGAAGTGGTACGTAAGACACGGTCCGTATTAAATGATTGCATCAAGGCGATCGCGCGTGCTCACTCATAAATCAATCATTTATCATTAGTTTATCAATCAAGTGAAATATATAATTTAAAGCATACCGACTCGTATAATTTCAAGATATCAAGCAATCAATAATACAGTTAAAACAGATCATTATTATCATATCACGACAAGGAGTGTAGTAGTTAATCAAGGACTCTACAATAAATATATCTCTGAGATATGGCTTTCTTTATTATTTCTTATGGTCCTCACATTTCCCAATTTAATTAGGGATTGGCGCAATTTTTTTCCCCATACTTCCTGCCGTCATGTCTACATTTACACTCATATTTTTCATGTCATTTCTTGCACAATCCATCTATGTATTCTTAGCTTGTCCTCATACAACCATCCACATTCATATCCATCACTATTGTCATCACATGCATTTCCACTCGACTCACCACATGCCCATACCATGACATTTGGTTCCCTTTCGACTTTTCTGTTAGCTACCACACTCCAACTAGGAATAATCATCAGATGACATCAATATGTTTTGACTACAGTGTCGGAGGATACATATCCTAATTATATACCGTCAATGAATTCATGACGTCTTTAAAAACCCAGATCCAGTCTCCTGATCCAAAGATTTAAAAATCGAACTTCCAATACATATGTTACTAACTCCTATCTTAAAACATACCTTTTTTGTTCTTAACAATATTGGCTAAACTTCGCCCAAGCATTTCTTGAGTTTGCTTCAAGGCCATAACTCCAACCTATTAAAAAAATTACAACATTAGCACACGTAATTTCAATTTAGATCAGATACCTAAATAATATTTATGTTGAATATGACTTCTCAATTGATTAATTTTTTTGTTTCTGTACAAAAGTCAGACAAAAAATTAAATCGTAAGATTCCATTGAATGACAGCAAGTAAAACCGTCGATGCAAGTTGTTATTGAATGACGGTGACCATTTACCATCATGTGGTTTATCAGCTCTTTTGCAGGGGCGTAGCTACCGCCGTATCAGTCGTATCAATTATACGGGGCCCGCAGCGTATAAGGGCCCCCAATAACACTCCCAAAAAAAAAGCTATCCAGCGGCCTACGACCGCTACAGTTGGCACTCCTTTTATATTTGACAGCTGGTGTTGAGGGGACCCCACAACAAATATTGATATGGGCTACGCCACTGCTGTTTTGTCACGTATACACTTAAAACACTAACTTGAGGACTAAGCTTGCGGATGTTTTCCAAGAAATCTCTGAGATCCGCCATCGAGGCATCCTGTATGGACTGGCGGAGGCGCGGGATGTCGGCGGATATCTGCGAACACCACTTATAGGGGCCCACACGCGGTAACAGCACGTGTTCTAGTTGCTCCAAGGTCTTTAAAGCTGGGTAGTATCTGGAAACAATATCATCACAACATACTTAAGAGATATTCCTCAAAAGGCACAGATCTCTCGTAACCCAGAGGGCCAGTATTAGTATTCCAGCTCTCCGTAATGTGGATTGTGGAGTGATTAAAAATGCTTAACAGTTGTTTAATTATAACAATCAGCCATTTCATAATAATGTATACACGGACTTTCTTATTTGACTCTCCCGCGGATCTAAAAAAATAAAAATTTAAGTTTTGATTCTGGAACAAATGTCACAAGCAAGTGACAAATCATCCTGCCAATATTATAAATGTGAAAGTTTGTCTGAATATTAGTTACTCTTTTACGTAAAAACAATTGAACGGATTTTAATGACATTTAAGACAGGTAGACCACAATCAGCAATAAGATATAGGGTATTTTAATATAATATTCTACAATAAGATATAGGGTAATTTTCCCGGAAAATGCGAGCAAAGCCACAGGCAGGGAGCTAGTGTGGAATAACTGGCGATATTTGCATGGTAACAAGCATTTTTTAACAGACTTCAAAAAAAAGGTTCTCAATTCAAATGTATTTTTTTATGTTTGTTACCTCTGAACTTTCGACTGAGTGAACCGATTTTGATGATTTTTTTAATCGAAAGCAGAAGCTTGTCATGTGATCCTACATAAATCTCTGAGATCTGACAAGTAGTTTTTGAGTAATTTTGAAGTCGGTTATTTTTTGTTAGTAAAATTTAGATTATTATTTGAAGCATACCTCTTAGCCTCCACTTGGGACTTCAATTTGGAGTAAGTGGTCAACAATGGCAAACAGAGCTCCATCTTCTCAATGGTGGCGGCTATGTTCAACTCGACGCGTCGCGCCCTGATCAGTTCTTCCGCTCTTGTGCATAATCCTAAATAGAAAAAAAATTAATTCTCCATAATTCCAATTTGCTGATGTTGGAGTTAATTCTAGATGAAAGACTAAATGAAGCAACATGTTACAAAGTTAAGCATAAAATAGTTTAATCGCTGTGAAAATGTAATATATGAAAATGCAAAGTTAAACCGACAGGGGCAATTTCTTGCAGTTTTCCCAGGATGCATAATAAAAAACGAAACAAAGCGTGTCGATCATACAGGAATGACAAAGAAGGGGTGAATAAAAAGGTTATATCAACTCATAAATATGTCAAACTATGAAACAAATACAAACAGTCAAACGAAATATGAAACAGTCAATACTGTACCTTCAGTAGTCTCCTTGACATTAGCATCAACATTAGATATCTCTCCATGAAGCTCCTCTGCATGCGACCTTACTAGCAGCAGTTCCCTGATTGAATCTATGAAGCCCTAAAAAACACCACCCAGTAACTAAAAATTGTAACAAACAATTTGTTCTATGATAAAGCAGAGTTAATTCAGTTGTCTTCTGGTCCAAATTAGTGTTATCTATTAATTTCCCATAAAAATAACGGAAATAAGAAGCATACAGATAATTATGATAATGTTTTTTGATTAAAACATAATACAAGTTACTATGTAATGAACATTAATTTATTTATTTATTACAAAATCCACAGCTTTTTTTTCAATTTTAATACAAACCAAACCTTTTAATATGTATCTTAAAGCCAATAAGGGATTTACATTTTACATATATTTCTTAAATTGTCACAAAGTAATCACCACTGTGTGTGTGTGTGTGTGTGAGTGTAATGAAAAGTGTAATGAAAAGAAATGCAATATTGTTTTTTGTAATTAACCCATAACATTGTGAATTCATGCAACCATATACTGTTAAAATATACAGTGCAGATTAAGTATAACAAATAATTTGTATGACGTGTTTACTTTGTTTCCAAATAAATTCTTTAATACCATTAAGTTTCCACTTTGTTTCGATGATGCTACTGTACTACAGTACTGTCAGCAGCAAAATAAATTATACCTGATAGTAAAAGTTGCACAGCTTCTCAATCTCCTTGTCATGTTGCTTGATCCTCTCATCGAGCTGCTTCACAAACGCTTCGTGCCCGCCTTCACCTTCGTACACAGAGCGGAAGGCTGGGCCCCAGTAATCATCAATACCTTCAATCTCCTGGAAAACATATTTATATATAATACCAGCTGACTCGGGAAACATTGTTCTGTCTAAATTTTATTGGATAATGACACCCTAATGAACTAGTGATAAGGAGTATACTTTATGGCCTATTTTCATATCAGGAGTGCGACCACAATCAATGTGACACGAGATTTTTATAAATTAGATATATTTTGATAAAAAATTCTTGTCTCTCCTCTATTGTTAGGTTTAGCGGAAGGATGGCTAAGGTAATCCATCTAAGTCTCATCATTAGATCACTTTTTTATGCCAGATTATTCTAGGGAGCGGATTATTCAAGTTCCAATAACACCTATAATAGGTATTGTTTATAGCCATGTAAAAGTGTACTTTCCACATAAATTTCTAACGACGTTGTATTATGTAGAGTTTTGTGACTTTCATACTGAATCAGTTATTTAAATGATACCAAATGGAATTCGAATGGGCGTATTTTACCTGTATAGTGGCGTTAGTCATGTTGATGAATTTGTTCAAAAGAGACACTAGATATATTTCACGGCTTGCTTACATTGCTGCTTTTTAATCAAAGCTTAAAAATTCAAGCAAAACAAATTATTTTTAATAACAAATAAAATCAAAACGCTCAAAATCATCAGAAACTTTGATTTGATTGATTTATTTTTTACAAGCAATCAATGACAATTGACAGCAAGCAAATGACAGATAACTGACTGTGAACTGTCAATGTCAACTGAGTCTGACAAGAAGTAAACATCAAACATTTCAAACATTTGTCATGTCAAACCATAGACTATAATATGTTCCCTTTGTTTTTTTGTCTGTTTGAAATATGTGTCAAACAGACAAAAAAACAATGAATGTCAGTGTCAGTCAGGAATTCAGCATCATGTGATTTACGTTACGTTTTAAAATTATAATTTCATTTTATTTAAATCTTGGATTGCATATTAAAGTTATTCCTATAAAGTAAACATCATTTTGCAAATACTTCGTAATATAAAATATTGTTCATAAAATCATAGTAATTCAATACAAATCACGAATTAATGAACGTTTTATCTAATGTTGCTATATTGTGAAGTTAACTTACCCCTTATAACACAAAACTAAAAACATAATTAAAACAAACATTATCAGTCAATATCATTAATACTGACTCTAGTAAAGTGCTATGATATAGATTACGATTGTCTAAATGTGAATTTACTTATTTTAGATTATTAGATTAGGTATAAATTTTTTTAAGTTGTATGTGAAGTTATACTTGGGTGATTATGGTGGGTGCAAGCGAGAGGTATGTACCTAGTTGGATTACTAGCGCATGCCGGGTGGATGTGAGTGAGAGGTACTTATAAGTAAGAGGTAATTAGTATAACTTCTTACGTGCGTACATAAGTACACATAGTTTGGGTATTAAAATTAAAACTTTTGGCTCTAACAGATTAACAACTGTACAAAAAAATATATTATACTATTATTCAAGTATAACCCTATATGTCGAATCCATATTTAAGAAACTGAATTGACAAAATCAATACTGCGCTGCAATATGTATTGAAGAAAATTAATAGTAAGAAGTAAGTCAAAATGTCAGTACCAACGCTCAATCCACTAAGAAAGTGAACAGTGAAATCTTGAGTAAATTATATATTATATATATATTATAAAATGAGCACATGACAAGCACCAGCTTTCGATTATTAATAGAATCATCAAAATCGGTACACCCAGTAAAAAGTTATGAAGTAAAATACATAAAAAATACAGTCCAATTGAAAACCACCTCCTTTTTTTGAAGTTGATTAACGGTTTGTCTTTGCGGGCAGCGTCGTATTATAATATCACTTTTCTATTGACAAAAACAGCAAGCAATATCTTATGTTCTGACAACGTGGTAACATTAGTCATTAGTGCATTTTGAGTTGTCAAACTGTTCCGTCCAAATATAGATTTTTATAGATAGGAACTAAAAGAAATTGAAATACTTAGAATTATAAATCAAGCAATTTTTGAAAACCTGCCAGTTTGCAGGTTTTTCTAAAAAAAAGGTTTTCTCAAAAAATCTCTAAGTCTCCATCTGATTTGGGTATTTGTGTTTGCTATGGCAATCAGACAGCATGCTTGT
The DNA here is from genome assembly GCA_911387775.1 of Thymelicus sylvestris. NCBI lineage: Eukaryota > Metazoa > Arthropoda > Insecta > Lepidoptera > Hesperiidae > Thymelicus > Thymelicus sylvestris. Next base: position 14,182,915 of record OU426895.1, read on the forward strand.
TTGGCAATGCCAAATCAAGCTGACCGAACTGCCAAATTATTCAATCTGCCAAAATTATTCCGCTGAGGCGGTGTGAGAAGATAAAGATTTTTGTTCCAAGAAATTTACTCCTTCGGTGATAGGGTCCCAGATTTGGAGTAATCCATGTTGCCTACAGTTGTTTAATTTTAAGTCTCCATTAAAAAATATTTAGTGATTTACGTCGGTCCCGCAACCATGGCTCACTGTATGAGAGTTTTGCATGGCCAGGTAAGTTTGAAAATTTTAAATGAAATTCCACGTGTTATAAAGTAATTACCTAAAGGCAAATAGGCGGTAATCAAATAAGTAATTGTAATGTTTTTGTTTACGGCGTTATCTGTGCGTAACTTCGATAATGATTATATGAATGAATGGGGTCGTGTAAAATAAGCCTTTTGGGGTCACTTGAGGTCAGTCTTACTATCAGGAGCATCTTGTATCTGGACATTCTATTGATGAAGTTCATGCAGTGCTATTTGCGGCGGTAGTTTTTTGATGATGTTACTGACGGGGAAATGTTTTTTCCAGGGTGGCAGGACGAGGGCAGTTCTGTTGGAGATCCAGCAAAGATGCTTCAGCGTGTCCCCCCTCACTGCGGCCGCGGCCCAGGTACTGCAGAACGCCGTAAAAAGTGATAATATCAGTGTTTTTAGTGATCGCGTACATTGTTATGTAATCAGTGTAAAGTCGAAAATCTAGTTCAGTTACCCGAATATTGTGATTTAAAGAATGTTATGGCGTTTTTTAGATGTCCAAATTCGACAAGGTTCCCTTGCCGTACGAGAAGTTGTCGAAGAATATGGAGGTGGTCAAGAAAAGGTTAGGTCGTGACATGACCTTGTCAGAGAAAGTTCTGTATTCTCACTTGGATGACCCTCAAGGACAGGTGAGTGACATTTTTGAATTATTTAGTTACAAACTAAATATCCATTGTTCATTCAGACCTTTTATATAATGTGGTGGTGTGTGGTAATAGCATCTGTTAATCTTGATAGTTAGCATCTGTTGCTCGTATTAATAAAATTATAACTCAAATCATGCATCATTATTAATACAAAATGGTTCAATCCATCTCAATCCATTTAAAATAATTTGGCCTGTGATGATACTAAGAAAATATGTACACATAAAATTTTAGCTGTTCAAGGTTACTCACTTCCATTGTTTACTTTGGCGAGTAAGTGTTACATTAAAGCATTTGTCTACGTCACTAAATGTTTATTTATTAGTATGTTTCTTCTTTTTTCCCTCAATATTTACTTACTACAAAATATTGGTATCAATTCCAACGTAAAGCTGTAGCTCATGTTTATAAAAAAGTTAAATGCTATTATATTTTTAAGTAATTTCTTTGATGTTTTGTCATTAAATATTTATTATACATGTGCCTTAAAAAATTCAGTCAATAAACATAGCCAATGGTTATAGTATGTGAGTACTGAATTTGCATTCATACCTCAGGGTATGAATTATATAGTACCTATAGGATTAAAATTTTTGAAATTCACTACTTGCTACACTCACATTGTGTATTTTCAACATATTTCTATAGAGCACGCCATGCATACCCATCTCACATGGCCTATTACATGTTGCCTATTATGAAATTCAAACTAACTTGAGCTGCAACACCCATGGATAGTGTGTAGTCTACTAGTTTATAATGTGCATCATGTTTCATAGTAATAAGCAGCTTATTTAAATCTACATTGTCTACACTACACTAACGTTTAAAGTTATTATAATGTAACTTGAAACGCACGTAACTGAAACAAGCACTAATTAGCGTAGTTAACTCAAGGGGCAGTCCATTTATGCCATGTGGCGCCTTAATGTCTTTTTTGAATTCATAGGCAATTAAAAAACCAGAACTGAAAATACGTAGACACAACTACTGAACAACAACATTATACAACAACTATTATTCTATTGTCTGTATTAGTAAAATCCACAGGGAAATCAGTCTTACAGCTTTTGAAATTATGTTATACACATAACCTGACTTTATTTTACACTAAATTCTATTCAATGATACCATCACTATATGTGCTGTCATCATGTGAGGGATAGTCATTAATTGTTTGATTGTGCCCTATGCGGACACGAGCTATAATTGTCGAGACGCTGACTTATATCTATGATAAGGATATTAGTTAGAAATATAACAAGACAAGTTATTGAATATGTATAATAGTACAGTATATGATAGAACAACTTATCCACATATTTTATTATTTTAACGCTTCACACTCATACCCCCACACTAGGATTCCCTGTGTCGTGGGTGTCATGGACAACACATAACATAGACAAGGACATTCACACCCAGACCGAGAACAGAAATTCAAACTCATCATTCAAATTTCCGCCTCGCTGGGAATCGAACCCAGGACCCTCGGTGTGGCGATCCGGCATGGTAACCATTGCGCCACACGGGTCGTATTATTAAATGTTTGGTTATATTATCTTTATATTGTATGCTGATATTTTGACTTCAACCTTAACTATGACTCATGAAACTGGGTCAAAGTATTGGCATAAAATATTACTATTGTAGAGTACCAGTATCATAGTAAAATGTGCACAATCAACAATAATAATTAAATTGATAATTACTTTTTAACAAAAAATAAAACCAACGAAAAAAAAAAACTGAAAAGCAAAAAATAAAATAAACCATTTAGTATTATAAATTAAGATCCGAAATTAACAGTAAATAAATAATTTTGAGACCGTGCCAAACAAACAACCAAAATTAATTACATAAAATTCATAATATTATGAGGGCAGGGCGGCAGCGGCATGCGATGCACACGGCAGCAGCAGCGCGGCGCACATCTTTTCGCCGTTTGTTTTTTCATTGGTTTGGCACCGCCTCAAAATTATTTATTTACTGTTAATTTCGGATCTTAATTTATAATACTAAATGGTTTATTTTATTTTTTGCTTTTCAGTTTTTTTTTTCGTTGGTTTTATTTTTTGTTAAAAAGTAATTATTTTTTAATTTTTAGTTGCTATAATACTTATAATTAATAATAAATTATTGATTTTATGAATTATAGATTCAGTTACCAGGTAAAAATGTAGTAGATGAAATATCAATCATCCCCTATTTTCGTACCTATAGGGGTAAAATTTTGTTTCGAAATTTGAACAAGAGTAACCTCAAGGTATACAATATTCAATAAAAAAAGAATCATCGAAATCGGATCATCCAGTAAAAAGTTATTGGGGTTAACATGTAAAAATTCCGGGTAAAAAGCGGGTGAATAATCAATCATTCCCTTTTTTCGTACCTTTAGGGTGGGAATAAAATTTTCAAAAAAATATGGGACCAACTTCAGGACATACCCTATCCAATAAAAAAAGAATCATCCAAATCGGACCACCCTGTGCCGATTTCTGCGTGATCATACATAAAAAAAAAAAAATATACGTGTCGAATTGAGAACCTCCTCCTTTTTTTTTCGTCGGTTAAAAATTATAAGTAAAAGGTAATTCAAGTTGATAAATTTTATCTAAACAGTTGATAACAATTCCTGCATTTAATTGCAGTGCTAAAGTGCACATATCTAGTAACATGTGTAGGGGGTTAATAGACAGTTATCAACCGCCATTAAGATAAAATTAATTAATAATATAACCTAATGAGAATGAGATATACGATAATGAGTTTCTCATTAATTTTCTTAATCAGTTTTAGCTACTACTGCATAGCATACTGATGAAGCATTATGATCCTGGATTCAGTTCCGACATGTGACTGATTTATGTTTGTATTTGGGTTCTTGATTACGACTGATGTCTTAATTATAGTACGAAAATTGGTGGAAATGTGAAATAAAAGCAATCATTTAGTGAATGCTTGCCACATCTATAAATTTACTTTAGTTAAGTTACGGATTTTGAATCCAGGTCCTCTGGGTCACTTATTAGTTTAAACAGTTTAAATATCAATGCACTGTAGATAATTATGTAGCATTGATTGCTTAACATGCTGAACTTATTTTACTTATTGTAAGTAAAGACTGTATAATGTTATTATTAACTTTAGATTTTTAAATAAGTTGTGACCACTCCATACGTAACTCTGAAGTGCCTCTAATGCATTTTTACTTTGTCACTTTTGAATTTAATATTTGACTTGACACACCCAGACCAAAAACAGAAATTTAAACTCATCATTCCAATTTCCGCTTATCTGGGAATCGAACCCAGCGATACGGCGGTCCGGTATGCCAACCATTCCGCCACACTGGTCGTATGAACCATTCGTGACAAACACTGACAAAAATACCAATACATCCGTTGATGAACAACAGGAAATCGAACGCGGCACCAGCTACCTGCGTCTCCGGCCCGACCGCGTGGCCATGCAGGACGCCACCGCTCAGATGGCCATGCTGCAGTTCATCTCGTCCGGCCTGCCGCGCGTCGCTGTGCCCTCCACCATCCACTGTGACCACTTGATCGAGGCTCAGATCGGCGGGGAGAAGGACTTGGCTCGAGCTAAGGTGTAGTAACGATTTTTGATCAATGTGATTCAATTATCTTGTTTGTGTTAGTTTCTTAGAGGCTACTGTGAAAGTATTGTGCCTGTAAATACTTTTATCAACGTGCAGACAAACTACTTCATGGTAAGTGATAATCGTCGCCCATGGACACATTAAAGAAGAGAAGTAAAAACTAAAGAAGATAGCAAGAGTAAAAGAACTTGTGATCTAATCTAGAGCAAGTTTATGGGTTTTTGTAATTTTGAATAAATAATGTCATCTAAACAAAAACTAACATATATTATCCATTTTCCTCCAAACAGGACATAAACAAAGAAGTGTACAAGTTTCTGGAGACAGCCGGGGCGAAGTACGGCGTCGGGTTCTGGAAGCCCGGCTCCGGCATCATCCATCAGATCATCCTGGAGAACTACGCCTTCCCCGGCCTGCTGATGATCGGCACTGACTCTCACACGCCCAACGGTGGCGGGCTTGGCGGATTGTGCATTGGTAAGATTTGTGGCGAAATACTCATGATAGGCTAGTGTTTATGGCTAATTTGTTGTCGTATGTGTAGCTTTGTCACGCACATGCAAACTGTGGAATGAATATCCTAATGAGGTGTTGAGGTTCTTCAAAAAAGGTGGAAAAAAAGTTCTCCTACAGGGCTGGTGTTGCATTGATCATGTCTATAGGTGACCACTTACCATCAGGCCTGTCTGCTTTTTGTCAGCCCTTCAGGCTATAAAAAAGCTATATAGGAATATAAAGTAACTAACCCACTAAGTACTCGGGTTAGTTCGGCCTTTGATCGAAGGTATCTTGTGTGCTGGTTATATGGAATTAGCCCAATTTATCCGTTTTTCAAGGATTTTAAAGAAATTAAAAAAGTTTTAAAGATATTTTTATTTCGTGTCTTTATCATACTATGTTGCATAAATTACACAATAATTAAGTTAAGACTGACATTTTTAAATTCAATGTCAATGTTACAATAAAATTATTTATCTCTCGTATGTTATACTTAGGTATAAAAGCTTAAAAGTTATCACAATAATTGTTGGAACGTGCAAATGCATTGTTATCAAATATTTTGTTGACGTGACATTTGCCTATCGCAAATAAACGAATTGCTTGAAGCAGACGACAAAGCGTGACATTTCATTTGATATTTTTTTAATGAAAATACTAAAGTATGTAGTAGGTGCCTATTATGTGGAAACGGAAGCAGTCTTTCTTATATTCGTTTAAATTTATATTGATGTCTAGAAGAAGAGAAATAATCTTAAATTAAAATTTAAATACCCCCGACAGTTTTATTTAAACTAAACATAGCTAAGAACACTCGATTAAGTCACCTTGCAGAAAAAAAAACTAGATCAAAATCGGTTCATCCGTTTGGGAGCTACGATGCCACAGACATACAGATATACAGACATGTCAAACTTATAGCACCCCTCTTTTTTCTTCAGGGGTTAAAAAAACTATACCTACACACAAACACTTATAATACCCCCGATATTTTTGTTTTCACCCAAACATAAACATTTCAATCACGTCAGTTTTCAAACCGCATCAAAATCGGTCCATTAATTTAGCTACGATGCCACTCACAGAGAGAAACGTCATCAAACTTATTACACCTTCTTTTTGCGCCGGGATTAAAAATATAATTTTATTTGGAATATGGGGTATTCGTTTTGAAAACTAATTTCGCACACTGGAGTACCCAGCCTCGATTTACTTATGCTGATAAAATTTACAATATGTTCTAAATTTCTTTGTTTTTCTTTCTTTCTTTCTTTATACAGGTGTCGGCGGTGCTGACGCCGTGGACGTAATGGCAGACATTCCATGGGAGCTGAAGTGCCCCAAGGTCATCGGAGTCAAGCTCACGGGTAAGTTGGCACGTTAGTAAAGGTTGCCTCTCGCCGCGACTATTGCTATTGGGGCAGTGTCAAATGAACGCAGGGAATGTTTTGCTTGAAGAAGTTGTAAGTTACAATAAATTCATACAATTTGTAAACAGTTTTTAAGCTTTGAAAGTAGGTCATAATTTTTTTCGAATTATCATTGGCTTTGGTGACGGTAAACCTAACATACAAACATACATACAAATGAATCTTATAGTTTTTCATAATGTTCTCGATGCGTGGTGGACCTTAACCTTGACCTTGTGACCTTAACTCCTCTGCTAGAGCCTAGAGAGGACTCAAACTCAAACCCACCAGTGAAACAGTTATGGGTTGAGAAGATATATCTTGACATAACGCTCAGTGACTTGGTGAGTGATATGTAAACAGATCTGTCACACTTTCGGAAAGAATCTATCTTCGGCGTGAAAGTTATGAAAATGAAAGTCTTTGGCGCTGCTGGTGAAATGCTTGGCAAACTTATTTTGGCAGTATTCTATCAAACTACAAACACCTTATAAATAAATGAAGTCACATAGCTACTGTTTATTCTTTCTGTCGTATAATGACTTTCGTGAGAAAATTTTAAAGGTTCTTACAGGGTATATTTCACTTTATAACATTTTGAAAGTTTAAAGTAAACTGTTTTGAATATGTTATCAGTATAGAATATATATTATATATTTGTACAACCCACGAGTACATTTTTCTACTACAAAACATTTAATATCTTTTGGCAACTGGCACTTCATCGGTGATCCCTGAGCTAAGGTGTTACTGATGTCCATGGGAGACGATGCCCACCCCATCTACCGGTGGCTGCCTGTTTGTCGGCGTGTTATATAAAAAAATGAACTTGAAACTCAAATAAATTAGAGACATTGTAACGCATTACAAATATATTATGATACCAAAGTGCATAACTCTAGCGTACCTATATAAGAATTTGCATTGATAAAATATATTAATTTAACAATTAATGAGACGTGTCGCCGTATCTACGCAATTAAAAACTATTTGCAAACCATTACTTTTATTTTCCTTAGGAATCTAATGAACGAAAATAATCCTTAACGTGATTATTTTTAGGTCCAAATCTGTTACAAGTTCGTCTGCGCTTGCATAGATAAGTCGTATTTAATAAAGTGTTTAAAAATAGTACGATACGAATTGTATGGCCGGACGCCAAGAGCCAATGTCATGTGTTCGATTCTTTACTATTTTCTTTGTAACTCATTCACTAACTAACGTTATGCTCATTACTGCGACAATGCATATAATTACATATCTGAAATTGATAATACAATTACTCTGCATTTACAAAACACAGTTTCTCAGTGTTAAAATTAAATATTTTCTTATTTATGCTCCATTTTTTGATACCCTATTTTTAGAATATTCCTATAATTTACCATCGATGAACTCACACTCGCCTATGAATTACTACTATTTTACATTTCTGTGAAATTTTGCCAAATGCTGTGTGCATTTATGTACAAGTTTTATTTCCCATTTATCTTCTCCGTAATCAAGCGATTTGTGTCGAATATTGTCCTATTAAAGTCGGGTAGGTAAAGGCAAATCCTTACTATGAATGGTGTATCGACCTTGACGCATATTATGCGGGTTATTTAAACGTCTGTACGTTTATACGCAAGTTCTAGAGATTGTCATGCACATAATATGTAAATTGCGTATCAGGTTCTCACCTCGACATGATATTCTTATCACGTGCCTTGTTAGAATCGTATCTCATGGAATACATGATATTAAACTAATCAATCTGTCATTGTAACCGAAGACTATCCCACTGGCTTGGGTTTTAAACAATTCATATTGTTTAAGATAACAGTCTGTCAGAAGTAGCTCGCTTATAAAACTATAATTCTATCACAAGCCCTCACTAAGAACAATAGCAAATAAAACATGGTTTAACTTACATAAAGTTAGTATTACCAGTATTACCTAGTTTCTCTTTACTATTCTTACTACTCTTTTACTCTTTAATACTTAAGTTTAATGAACGTGACGGGCGGTACTTTTATGTTCACAATCGTCTCTGCCATTACTTTTTCTCTCTATATTTATCTACAAAAACTACTGGAACAAATTGGATACGATTTGTTTGTATTGCTTGAGCCTTGAAGTATGTATTTCATCTTGATCTGTCACTTCAAAACCGAGGTGTTAATAATCAACATACTACGCGTACGGAGGCATTAGATAGTATGCTATAATTATTATGATATGGTTCAGTAGCAAGCAGGAATGTTTTTTACGATAAACGTTACCTATCTTTACAATGTTATTTTGAAACAATTTTATACACAAATAAAATTTGTAATACTTTTTAAATACTTTATCGCCCAAAGATAACCTGATGCTCAAATTGTCGCGATAACACAATGCAGCATATTTGTAGTATACGCATAAGCTATCCAATGACGCGCTAATGAGAATTGAGAACAATTGGAGCGCACTTGCTTGAGGCGGTGTCAGGGACTTTCTATACTTCTAGACGATTCTGCATGATATTTGTTTGGTGGCAACGCGTCCATTTCTAGCTATTTATTTGTCTACTCTACGTACATAACTTACATAATCTTAATTTTACTAACAAAAAATAACCGACTTCAAATTCTCAAAAACTACTTGTCAGATCTCGTTCAAATTTATGTGGGACCACATGACAAGCACCAGCTTTCTATTAAAAAAAGAACATCGAAATCGGTTGACGTGATATTGAGTTATTCGTCAATTTGTCGCGCACATCTTAACACAAATTTACGACTTATGTAGTTTTCTCATGGATGCCATTGTCAGATCTCAATAAAATTTATGTGGGACCACATGACAGCCATCAGCTTTCGATTAAAAAAAGAATCATCAAAATCGGTTCGCCCAGTCCAAAGTTCTGAGCTAACAAACATAAAAGAAAAAAAAAAACAGTCGAATTGAGAACCTCCTCCTTTTTTTGAAGTCGGTTAAAAATAAAGATGTTTTTATTACTTTTATATTACGTTAAATTTCACTGTGGGGCAGATTGCCGACCAATTGGACATCCATCAAAACTGTTTAATCAACCATCTAGCAATCAATATAACGTCGTTGCGACCTCATAAGTGTAAAAAATCAGATTTTTGAGGAAATCGATAAAAATCGACAAAGATTTGTTTAACAAGCACATAGTTGATTTTGAATTTGGTGAATAAATTACGATGGAAACGTCGTACATACATGAGAGTTTTTAAATTCGATAGTGCTTCAAAAAGTAGAATCGTTTGTCGTAAAAAAGTAATTTTGCCAAATGTGACACATAACACATAAAATGTCTTAAAGTCGCAACGACGATAAGTATATTCTCCCCACCAGGCAAGCTGAAGGGCTGGACGAGCCCCAAGGACGTGATCCTGAAGGTAGCAGGCATCCTGACGGTGAAGGGTGGTACCGGGGCCATAGTGGAGTACCACGGGCCCGGGGTCGACTCCATCTCGTGCACCGGAATGGCCACTATCTGCAATATGGGCGCTGAGATCGGGGCTACTACCAGTGTAAGTTTGAGTGTCAGAGAGTGAGAGAAAACCGGCAGACCTAAAAGGGGCCATCCATAAAATAACGTCACACGTTATGAGGTGTCGATGTAGTGTGACAAGGGCTGTGAGGTGGTTCTAAATTTCGTGACGTCACATTTCAAAATCGCATAATTGGTATGTGTAGGTAAATATTAAAAAACAATCAATGTAAATAAAACTTATTTTGGAACTGCTGTTTTAATTTAATAATTTGTGGGTATAAAATTTCATAATAATTATGTGACGTCACATTAGGGGGGGGGGTCTCACAAATGTTACAAGCTGTGACAAAGAGGGCGGGAGGATCAAAAAGTCATGAAATTAGTGTGACGTAATTTATGACTGACCTCAAAGTTATGATTCAGTAAATATTAGGCCACTTTGGTTCTGTTAAAATAACCAATTTTACTGTTTTGAAATAAAATAAAAACTTGGTGTCTTAGTGTCTATGCACCAGCAAGTCTGTGATTAGCTTCAAGAGAGGATAGGCGTGCGCTTTGCGTGTACCTCACATATTTCAGAGTAATATGTGTTTTATTTTTATTGACCCTTCGAACACCACACTCAGTATTGTAAATATTTTGCTATTATTGCTCTCATGGCCTTGAGTTATTGTTATTTGTTTAAATGAGGTCACTCATGTCTGTAATACAGGATCCATGATATAGACACTATAGGCCATATGTTGTCAATTAAAAATTTTGTAAATTCGTATAATTTTTCAACAGGTGTTCCCATACAACGCGCGCATGGAGGCGTACCTGAAGTCGACCGGCCGCCACGACATCGCCGCCGACGCCAACAAATACAAGAACCTGCTCACCCCCGACTCCAAGGCACCCTATGACCAGGTGACGTGCTTTGAATGGTTGAGGAGGCTTAGGAAGACTAGGAATAGGGCTAGACAACGGAATGGGAAGTTTGTAGTGACTACAGGGAGTTACAATAACATACCGAAGCTTTTTGCAAGATCTTGCAAACATTATTTATTTATTCCAATTCCAATAAAACGGCTTTGCCAATTATACCAATGAATATTGATGGATGAATGATGAAAGTAAGAAGCTAGTAAGCTAAAATAGGATGTTGCCGTACTACCGTAGTACAAAAGAATCCAATGGAACCTTTATTTAATATTTTCCGGGATTAAGTTTTCTATATTATGACCTGGAATATGTTTACGGATTTTCATGTGATATAAAGTACTTAAAAAAACAATGTCAACCATATTGCTTTTCAATAACGTTACAAATTGCCTACAACACAAATAACCAAAAAAAAAACCAGACGCCTTTTCGTCAATAACCTGACACTGAAGAAACATCGCTATTTCTCTTCTAATTTCTCTTCTAATTTCTCTTCTAATTCCTCTTCTAATTTAAAAAAAATCTATCATTCCAGCTGATCGAAATCGACCTGTCCACGCTGGAGCCCCACGTGAACGGACCGTTCACCCCGGACCTGGCGAACCCCATCTCGAAGCTGGGCGACGCGGCCAAGAAGAACGGCTGGCCCGTGGACATCCGCGTCGGACTCATCGGGTCCTGCACCAACTCCTCGTATGAGGATATGGGTCGCTGCGCTAGTATTGTCAAGGAGGTAATGCTAAGTGATAAATAAATGTTATAAACTCATGAATATTTTTCCCGTACTGGGAATCGATCAGGACCCATTACATTCTGGCAATAAAATTATTTGATTTGAATCGGTGGTTAGGCATGGTAACAATTGCACCAGGCTGTTTTTTTTTATGGGAATAGCCAGCAAACGAGCTGATGATCCACGGGATAGTAAGTGGCTATCGTCGCCCATGGTCATCACCGACACCATGGCATCACTGATGCATTGCGACCAAGATAGAGAGAAGAAAACTAAAGAAAGAACTGACTCTCAAGCCCCCAGCCGGAACACGATGAGTCGTTTGGCGGCTGACTCATGCTCAAGGGTGGTAGCTATACAGGCGAACCACATGGAGAAATAATAATAGTAATAATGCCTACATGCCTACTGTGACTGTGTGTTGAAGCGCTCAAGCCCGGCGGCTTGCGTCGATCCTATGTGATCGACGAAGGTAAGCAACAGCGGGTGCGGTCGGTAGTTGGATGGGTGACCGCTAGTGGCAAAAATTTCTTAAGCGTTTCCGTGCTTCGAAGGACACGTAAATCCGTCGGTCCCGTTTGTTATCATAACATAAGCCATGTCGGAGGCCCTCGGGCGGTTTGAAAACTTCCGACACTCGGGTTGGCCACTAACCCCTCCACCAATCCGCACTGGAGCAGCGTGGTGGAGTATGCTCTAGGCCTCCTCAAGAGGAGAGACCCGTGCCCAGTAGTGGTAGTATAGTAGGCCATTAATGGGTTGAAGCTACTGTGACGGTGACGTGTGTTGCAGGCGCTGAGTCATGGCGTGAAGTCCAAGATCCCGTTCAACGTGACGCCCGGCTCGGAGCAAGTGCGTGCTACTATCGAGAGGGACGGCATCGCACAGACACTGCGAGAGTTTGGTGGCACTGTGAGTTGATCGTTTGGTTCTAATGAGGTGATCTTAGGTTAAGGTTAGATAGAACCTGGTCGTGAAACTGATAAGAAAGGAAATGGTTTTAAAAGTCACATCCCTGCAGACGATTCCTGCTATTTTTCATGTACCATAAGCCGCCTAAACATTTTTTTCTTTCTATCCTTCTTACTAATATTATAAATGTAAAATTTTGTATGGATCTTTATTACTCTTTTACGTAAAAACTATTGAGCGGATTTTCATGTAATTTAGATCTGGAATAAGGCATAGGGTACTTATTATTACAGAAAACGCGGAAAAAGCCGTGAGCAGCGTGCTAGTCTAATGTACATTCAGCAAATGATTTATGGATCGTTTTTGTATTATGCCCTGCGTGTCTTATCTCTTCTCTTTTTTAATAGACTTCAAAAAAGAAGGAGGTGTTCAATTTGACTGTATTTTTTTATGTAACCCTCAGAACTTTCGACTGGTTGAACCGATTTTGATTATTCTTTTTTCCTACTTAAATTTGAGCGAGATCTGACAAGTAGTTTTGGAGTTATTTTGAAGTCTGTAATTTTTTGTTAGTATTTAGATTATTATGTGTTATAATACCTCTTTTTCTGTGTGTATACTAACACATAGAAGCTGATTAACTCGCCACGTTTCATATACAGGTGCTAGCGAACGCATGCGGCCCCTGCATCGGCCAATGGGACCGCAAGGACGTGAAGAAGGGCGAGAAGAACACGATCGTGACGTCATACAACCGCAACTTCACCGGCCGCAACGACGCCAACCCCGCCACGCACTGCTTCGTCACCAGCCCCGAGCTGGTCACTGCGCTGTCGCTTGCAGGTTGGAGAACTCTACTTTTATACTCTATTCTATTTAATGGAGGCCATACACGAACAAGTGTACTTAATCAAGTGTCAAGCGGAGTTGACGCGGCATCCAGTATACTTGATCGTGTATGGCCACGGTATAGTTATCTGGCCATACATCTATCTCATGCACACTGGATGGCGCGTCAAGTCAAACTGAAAATTTGATAAGTCAAACTGCAGACTTGATCAAGTAAGTACAACGCATCCTTTCGTTTGCGATACAGGATGATAAACGCAATGAAGCAGGCTGAATTAAATCATGGCTCAAACCTGTGAACATCAGCTATTCGTCTTACTCGAATTGGCTATTAGACAACTTTTGGAAAAATATTTTAAAATGTTCGTAGTTTTATTTTATACCTCTTACAATATTTATTTTTCTCATAAAAGTGTTATTTAGTAGGAAAAAATAACTTTTAATCCATTAATTTTAAATTCGCGCGAAAATAGTCCGCCATCTGTCACTTGCTGGCTGTGACGTCATATTTCAATTAACAAAAGTTTACGCTCTAACTCTGAAGATATTTTAAGTGAAAAACTTACACCTTTTTCACTGGAATTGTGAAAATGACAAGCTACAAGACGTGTGTAGTGCCTATGTGTAGAAGTACTACAATTAAACCTGACAAATTGTTTATACCTACACGTTTCTAAATGCCCTGAACGTCGAAAGCAGTGGTTACAAATTAGCACGTCGAGACCCAGAGTTAACATCTGTTATATCAGCAATATTATTTTGTGAGGACCACTTTGATGTAAGTATTTCGAAAAAATCAACTTAGCCTCTGATTTACTAAAAAAACAAATTAAACCTAACCTAATATTGTTCATAAACATAACCTACAAGTAATTTAAAATCATTAGTAATATGGTGTCGTTAAGGGGACGTTGAGGAAAAACTTAGAAAAAAATCCCCCTGTGACCACTTAGCAAGACTGACCAATTTTACTTTATTAATTTCAGTACTTACAAGGAGGTTTTTGCATTCCGAAACTCGGTTGAGCAAAAGTCAGGGTTACACGCAAAGAAATTTGCGACCATAAATGAATCAACTTGAGGCAAATTCGCACTGTCAGCTTTTGTATAACCTGACTCCATTTTACAAAACCTCTCAAAAGCAGAAATCAAAATATATCTTATTAATTTTCTCAGTAAATTGCACAGTGCACACGATATAGTTAGTAGTACACGACGCTTTATTTTTTGAATTGTGACGTCATAACATGCTTAATCATGGCCGCCCGCGTTTCGGTTCTCGTATCCACAGGTAAAAAAACTCAAATCTATTTTTCAAAAGTAAAAATATTTACAATTTATTTTCATGCAAGAAACGTATTGTATAATTATTGTTAACCATTAAGCAACCATATTTAACACATTTCATATTTTACCGTGATAACTGTCAAATAGCCAATTGCAGAATAAACGGTTGCTTGGCTTTGAGATTGTAACCATGCAATCTTATTCATCAAATATAACCCATTTGACGCAATAGTTACCATGCTGAATGAGGCAACATTTTTAACCCATTCTCGTCCCCAGGTCGGCTGGACTTCAACCCGCTGACGGACGAGCTGACGGGCAAGGACGGCAAGAAGTTCAAACTGTCGGACCCGTTCGGGGACGAGCTGCCCACCAAGGGCTTCGACCCCGGCCAGGACACATACGAACACCCGCCCGCTGATGGCAGCAGTCAGTACACACCTTTATTTCTTTAACTAGTAACTGCCTTTCGGTTTTCCTATAGACCCCTATTGTATTTAATACTCGTAATATAATAGTCATATTATAATGTGACTGAGAAACAATAGGACATTCTATTGATGAAAGATTTTTTAAGTCAAATGCGTGTGTGCTTTTGTGTGTGTGGACAGTTTAAGGAAGTGAAAGACAGCAGAAGAGTTTACATAGAATTTTGCGGGTCGTTACCCGAACACCCACTGGCTTCACCCACCGGTGGGTGCACGGGTAATTCGTGTTTACTCGTGCACCGACTTCATCAAGGTTGGAATTTTGAAAATATCGATAAACATTGTCGATATTTTTAAAATGATATGTTGATTTATTACATTTTTAACGGTCAGTACTCGCCCTTTTACACTTTTTTATGATAAGTCCCTTGATAATAGTTGAGCTGTGTGTACCTGTAAAATAGACAGATTGAGCGAATGAAAGAGAGTAAAAGTTTTTACTAATTAGTGTTGAACTAAATATTTAACAGGCTCATTTATTATGTGATTTTTATTTACTGCTGCATAAAAACAAACCAAAACACTTTGTTACATATTTCATGAATGCTTTTACACTTGCCCCAATCAGAAGTGCAAGTGGACGTGGCCCCAACCTCCGACCGTCTTCAGCTCCTCGCACCGTTCGATAAGTGGGACGGCAAGGACCTCACGGAAATGACCATCCTCATCAAAGTGAAGGGCAAGTGCACCACCGACCACATCTCCGCCGCCGGCCCGTGGCTCAAGTACCGCGGACATCTGGATAACATCTCTAACAATATGTTTATCACGTGAGTTGATTGGTTTATTTACGACTAGCTGAGCTGGCAAACTTTGTACCGCCTATCTGTCTCTCTCTCTCATATTCTGTCAATCGCGCCAACTGTCAGATAAAATAGGAAAATTATGTTATGTTATGGTAATATTAAAAAAGGTAGTATGGTCGTTAAGTTTTCTTTTAAATTTTTAATTTTCTGTACAACTTTCTTGATTTTTTCTTACTTAAGAACCTTTTCCTGACAGAAACGAACACAACATAAAAGAATTAGCGAAATCGGTCCAGCCGTTCACAAGTGATGCCATGACATAAAATAGAAAAAAATTGAGTAAGACATCCACAAGTCATTAATAATAATCATCAAGAGAATAGTCATTGATGGGAAAAAGGGTTAAAACAATACAATATGTAACATCACCCAAAAAAATATTATAGTGACACACTACTGATAGCATACTTTTTCTTATCACCAGCGCAACGAACGCTGAAAACGGCGAACTGAACAAGGTCCGCAACCAGCTGACAGGCGAGTGGGGTCCGGTGCCGGCGACCGCGCGCGCGTACAAGGCCGCCGGCGAGCGCTGGTGCGTGGTCGGCGACGAGAACTACGGCGAGGGCTCTTCCAGGGAGCACGCCGCGCTAGAGCCGCGTCATCTGGGCGGCAGGGCGATCATTGTCAAGAGTTTTGCCAGGTGTTTATACAGTAGAATAACTTTTTATTTATCTCTACACACAAATTATAAACAAAATGTTGTTATTCTAAAAGTACATAAGTATATTTGTTTTGTGGGAGATCCTGGTGTCCAAAGCTAAGTAGAAGACTGTATTTTGGCACACCAGGTATCCCGAAACATATAATATTATACTCTCAAAATGGTACCGCTACAATCAAAATTTCAGAAATCTAGTAAGGTTAGGTTCAGTTCACGATGAGTTAAGTTTAAAATGTTTAAGTTATTATGCGTGAGTGGGATTATGTGTGTGTATGTCCTATATAGTCTCCAAAGGGCTTTGACCGCTTTTGAATTTTGATGAAATCTTCAGGTGAAGATTGCCCAACAGGTGATCTTGTAGATTTTGATAATGATGGGATCAAAAGGATTTTTGTTTTAAATTTTGCATTATTACTAGTTTTTTAAGTTTCCGTACCCAAAGTGGAAAAACAGGATCCTATTACGAAAACTCCGCTGTCCATTTGTCTATCACCAGGCTGTATCTCATGAACCATGATAGCTAGACAGTTGAAATTTTCACAGATGATGTATTCCACTTATCAATTACTTCATTCGATTATAAGTGTTACTAACAGGTTACATTATAATTTTCCTTGTAGAATCCATGAGACGAACCTGAAGAAGCAGGGTCTGTTGCCACTGACGTTCGCCAACCCCGCCGACTACGACAAGATCAGACCCGACGACAAGATCTCGCTGCTCGGACTCAAGGACCTTGCGCCAGGCAAAGTGAGTATTACTCTTTATTTATCCATCCTGGATGGATGAACTCTACTTTCTACTAAATTTTCATGACGTTTAGCACACCGGTAGACCATTACCTGGTATATTCTTCTTCAAATGTTTAGTACTTCTTCCTGAAATTCCTAAATGCTGGACTACAATCACCACCAGGATGATAAGTGGTGGTGTAGTAAGCAACGTACATTAGTATAATCAAATACAAAAAAGGTACATTGTTTTAATCCAGATTATATAAACCGTAAACTACACAATTCAGTGTGTGAGTTTGTTACTTGACTCATCAAATTGTACTCTTCCACAGCCCGTCGTCTGCGAGATCAAGCACAAAGATGGCAAGACGGAACGCATCCACCTCAACCACTCGTTGAACGAGCAACAGATCTCCTGGTTCAAGGCCGGCTCTGCCCTCAACAGGATGAAGGAAATCGCCGCCGGAAAGTGAACGACGCCATAGTATAAGCTTGCACTGGACATCCCTACCTCAGGGCTTAAGATAGTAACGTTAGCTAATACGAATTGAGATTACTATAATTCGTGTAGGAAATGACGTTGGCAGCAGATTGTGTAATTTAGAATTAATATTGTTATGAAATATGATGTGAACTGTAGTTCCAATCCCAGTGCAAGATTGTTACCATTTTAGTTCAATGTATCATTTATGGCGCATTTCGATCCTTACCAGTGTTCGGACAGTACTTCGCGGCGGTTCAAGAATCTTTTAGTTAAAGTAGTACAAAAATTACTAGAACTTAGACAATAAGTTAAACCTACTTTTTTTCGATGAATTATTGTAAATCAATACTTAAGTCAATTTGTTTTATTTTATTTATGTAAATAATATATACCAAACGAAATAAAATATTACGTACGTACGGATTTGTTTTATTTTTCACCATATTATGATCTTGCACCTTTCAGTTCAGAAATAGTTCAATTTGAATTGTCAGTTTGTTTCAATGATATTTAAATTGATTCTTTCTTTATTGTTTTGATCAACTCTAATTATGAGTGTTTTTGGGATTCTGTACTATACTAAGGAGAGATTTAAGTAACCGTTATGATTGAGTTGGGGGTGTTGGGGCGTAATGCGTATGTCTAATAGTTGAAGTCCATGGCCCTTGTGAGAGCGTAGCGTACACGAGCTAGGTACAGTCACCTGCAGAGAAAAGTGACCCATATGTTTACAACGCAACAGGCAACGGAAACGTTCGTATATTTATAAACAGACGAGTAACCGCCCTCGCTTTGCTTCGGTTTTCCTATTTTTTTACACCTTGGGTTACATTATTGGGGTTTTACTAAGGATCCCTATTTTTTTAAAATATTATATAGCCTATGTTCACCGGGGATAGTGTAGCTTTCTAACAGTGAAATAATTTTTCAAATCGGTTCAGTAGTTTCGGAGCAAACAAAAATCAAAACTTTCCTCTTTATACGGGGTGGTCATGCAATCGTAGGAGATATTTCACCCCCCGCTTCACCTCGCGATTCTCTGCCCGAATACGTAAAAAAAATCTGACCTTAATTTTTACCCAAATTATCCTTTAAAATACATTAATCATAGACACTGCGCTCGAGAAAGCGGTGACCTAGTAACCCACATATTGCAAAAGAACACCGCCGCTCTGTCGGCACACCACAAAGGCACGCCGCGCCGCAAACGCTCGCTTTTTTCCATTGAATCATGCCGCCTAAGGGTCCGTTCACACAGACCAGCTCGGAGAGGAGAGCAGATTTTTATCACGTTGGAAACAGAGTTTTGAATTTTAGTAAAGTTTATTTTTGCATGTGCACCTTTTTTGTCATCAAGAATGCTTGAACGCCCTTCGTGTGAAATAAAAATTGTGTGCTCTTTCTCGATCGTGCAGCTTGTCGGCTCCGATTGCGTGCTCTTTCTCGCTCGCGCAGCCTGTCGGCTTCGATTTCGTGCACATGAACACACCGAAAACAAAACTTGGACTGCGCGGAATACTGATACTGCCTTTGTAGTGTATCCACCCGTCTCCGAGCGCATCTGACCGGCTCCGAGCACATCCGACCGCATCCGCTTTCAGATCTCTTCCAGCCGGTCTATGTGAAATAGTTGAAAAGAAAAAAGCAGGCCGATGCTCTCCGAGCCGGTCTGTGTGAACGGACCCTAAAAGTCGCACCGCCGCCGCACCGCTTTGTCGGCACGTCGCAAAGACACTCCGCAAACGTCAAATAATCGTAACAGGTCATTCACCTAGTGACCTGATAACGCGAGTTCAACGCGCTGCTAAGGTGTCCACACGTTTTGAGATTTTTCGTATTTAGTTTGATATTATTATCTTTGTGATTTATGGATGTTTTTATTATTTCTTTGTTTATTCGGGCAGAGAATCGCGAGGCGAACCACCCCCTGAAATATCTCCTACGATTGCATGACCACCCTGTATATTAGTACAGATGAGTTACTTTTCTCTGAAGGTGACTGTACCTAAGTAAGCAGTCGGGTAAATGCTAACTTATGCCTACCAAATCAAAAACAAGTGTCGATGTATTATCATTTTTCCGTGCTGCCCGCCTGGCCAGCTAGTCCAGTTTCGGCTAAGTGCTAGAGAGACGATACTCAATCTACCACTTACCTTAAGGTTGCCACTTGACCCGTGTGGCGTAATGGTTACCATGCCGGATCGCCACGCCAAGGTTCCTGGGTTCGATTCCCAGCGAGGCGGTTTGAATGATGAATTTGAATTTCTGTTCTCGGTCTGGGTGTTTGACCATGTCTTTGTATGTTGTCCATGGCACCCACGACACGGAATCCCAGTGGGGCTATGAGTGTGTAGCGTTATTACTTGCCTCTTCCGCTCATTTATCGGCTAAATGTGTGAAAATATTATTCCCGTTCTTAACAGTACAGTTTAATAAATACTCCCGTTCTTAGCAGTAGGCCGGTGTGTAGCCTACTGGCAAGGGACTCTGATTGGTATAAGTTTTTTTATAGTCCCCCATTTTTTCAGACGAGACTTAGGGCTTGTTTCACAATCTTCAAGTAAGTCCGAAGTAAGCTATTCGCTTGTTAAGTTGACATTTCGTGTATGTAAAATGACACTTTAACCGGCGAATAGCTTATTCAGGACTCTACTCGACGATTGTGAAACAAGCCCTTAGATAGTTAACTATTTAGTAAACAATCTTAGCAGTACTTTTTAATAAAATGTTTAAAGTAGTTAAAAATAATTATAATTAGTAAAGAGAAATTTGTTTCAGAATTAAATTATTCATCTGTATTTCGATTTAGCGTCTACCTTATATAAAAAAACAAAGATAAAAGTAAAGTGTAGGTCTAAAAAATGGACTATATATTTTAGTAGGTATACAAGATTCCAACCTGGATATGATTAGGGGAATGTATATTATAAAACAAATGTCTGCCATGGTATCCCACTTAGAAAATTACTAACTTTACAACTACTAGTAAAACCCTCATTACTACACTAGATTTGAATGGAAGTACCCCATGCTTCACTCAGGTATACATATTCTATGTAAAGCACAGCACCCGGGTCGGAATGTCTGAATAATTTGGTAACAACTTTAGCAATATTATGAGGGCCATGAGAAAACAAATTAATAAAAATAATAATCTTAAACAGAAATTAACGAATTATGTAGAACTTATTTTACATACATGTTATGATAAAAAGACTACGATCGTTTAACAAATACAACTGCCTAAAAAAGGGGACTTAACAAAAATATAAACTTATACCCCTCAGGGTCCCTGCCGGACTTAGCCACCGTCCCACACCGGCCTACTGGCGTGAGGGGTGCCCACCCCCGCGACTAGGACGCGCCGGTCAGGACTTACTCAAGTGAATTATAGAGGAGGCGTCTCTATAGCTCCTTGAGCCGGGTTAATGGTTGTAAACCAAAGGCACTTTCATCATACCCTGTTAAACTCCTCAATGGGCGAATAATAAGATAAACTGTATTAAATTATATTTATTGTAGCAACAGATTAATCTTCATTGTCTTCATTGTCGCTGTCAGCATTGATGTTGAAGTAGCGCAGCTCGTATGAATCGTGTGCGGATGCCACAACCCTCAACCAATCACGCAAGTTGTTCTTTTTAAGGTAACGCTTGGTTAAATACTTCAGATACCTCTTGGAGAAAGGAATGTCTGAAACAAATAGAAATATTTATTGCTAAACACACATAACAATTATTATTTGAGGGTTACATTCACAATGGCTACTGTGACATAGGTACTAGCTACTGAATTTTCTTTCTTTCATAGGTAATGAATTGCACAAAAATGAATGAGAAATGTGAGTTTCTTTTTACTGATTATTTTTTCAAAGTATGTTGTCACTGTGTCTCAATGGCAAAAATCTAATGATACCATTTATAATTTAAGTCAATGAATGATACATCCAAAACTAAATCACCACATATTATTATCATTGCAAGGCATTGAAATTAGTTCACTGCGAACTAAACTTACTTGATATTTAGTTGCAGTAGGGACTTGAAAGATCAAATGAAAGGTCCCGTCCATTCATCTATGTCATATCCTTCAACTGGGCACATTTAATATATTTAATGCATGATTTATTTAAATGGAACTGACACTGAAGTTGACTAGCTTTATAACAGCAGATATAAGAGCAGCAGGTAATAAATTATGTGAATATTTTCAACACAACTAAGCACACTTCTCTATATAACCTCAAAAGTAAAAATTATAAAATCTTTCTTTGAGAAACTAAATACACAACTGAATGCTAGTTAGAAATATACATTTATGTGTTACACATACTACACACCTGCACTGATAGCAACCTTGGTCTTATCCCTGGCGATGACAACGTGATTGCCCAAGTTGTTGGTTTTACCCTCCACCTTCACGCGTTCCTTCAGGTATTTCTCGAAGTTGCCCACATCAAGGATGCTGTCTTCAGCGGGGTGGGTGCAGTCGATGGTGAATTTTAGACTGATCTTCCTCCTCTGTCCCTTGCCACGGATCTTGCCGCCTTTGACTCCCTTCTTACCAGTCTTCTGGTGCAATTGGCCTTTTTTAGGCGCTGGCTTCTTTGTTACGGCCATTGCGGCAACTGAAACGCACAATTATAAATTGACTTGGGAACTACTAGTAAATAAGTTTGAAAATGTATATTAATATTCAAGATATTCGGTTAACCTTAAAACACGTGTTACGATGACGGCACAACGTACAAAATGGCCGACTTTTGAAGTTTTGAGTTTTTTACTGATAGATGTGTAACTGAAACAGTGTTACCAGATTAAAATTATACACTACCGTGTTGACAGGTTAGAAATACCGTGTTTCAGATCCAAATTACCGTGTATAGATTTAAAAAATACCATGTAAATTACCGTGCAAAATAAAGAGAAAATGCTATGATTTTTCAATATTTTTTATTTAAAATTCAATCATCTAAAATAACAACTTCTTTCTCGCATATGGCTGCAGTCATTTTTTCCCCCCCAGCGTCATCTCGAAAATCCCCTCTTTCCCCCTAACACTATGTCTAAGCAGTAATTTATTTAAGTAAGTATAAGTAAAAAGAAGCTCACCAGGATAAATTGAATTAATTCATCAATCCAATCAATGATCTTCTAAATACATTACAAAAAAAAATCCCCCTAGAAAATTCCTCTGAAAAAAAGGTAACTCTTGAAACATGCGTCTAAAAATTGTACCTCTAGTGAGCCCCTAAAAATACCCATCTTCATCTGACTTACCCCCAAATTTAGGTGGAAAACCCCCAAGCTGGATTTTCGTTTCGTTTTACGTATCTTTTTTTTAATAAAATTAATCGTTCTGAATAATTATTTATATATTGACTGTCAAGGTAATTCATAATTAAAAATACCATAGAAAAGTACACGGTAGTGAAACATTACTGTAGACCGTGTTTTAGCCAAAAATACCGTGCATCTACGGTAATTACCGTGTACCTGGTAACACTGGTAACGACTAACGAACGTCACTAACGTCAGGCTAATTGACTTCAGTGACTACGATTTATCCGATTCTCGAGTCGATTTTCGTTACTTTTTCATTAATGTATGCCGATACTAAAAAATAAAAGTCATTAAATAATAAATTTCTTAAAAAATAAAAAAAACAAGTTTGTTTTCCAAAACTGAGTAAATTTATTAATGAAGTGTAAACTGATTTTTTGGACAACTTTTTTTGGACAACAAACTTCAAGGATCATAAAATTTTATTATGGTCAATGAATCTATTCGCTTTACTTTTTTACTGTACTGTAATCATTGTTTGCATGACGGAAGGGTTTGCGACTTTAATAGGATAAGAATATATTATATTATGAATCCTGTTAATCGATTCGATTTTCGATTGGACCTACGTTAAAAATGACGCTACAACAGAACTGCTAAAGTGACTTCTCAAATGACTTGCCCATCGACTAAACTCGAGCTTCGTTTTAATTTATCAAGCTAACTCGGTCGACTCGGCCGTCGACGTCAATTTCCTCAGTTGTTTACTCGTTTTAACTCCGACAAAGACAAACTGTAAGTAACGATTTTAGAAGTAGTTGGCAAGAGTTGGTAGACTCAACTCGATGATTGCTCTCATTGCTCATTCATACAAATTACAAAACCTAATAAATAAATTTTATTAAATACAGAGTTAAATTAACTCGATACGGTTACAATTTCATACTTTGCTTAAAATCGAATTATTAAAAGAACAATGCCCAAAAATTATTTTTATTTTTTGTAGCGTCTTAAAACGTCAGTTATACCGAAGCAATTCAATATTTTTTTACGTATTTTAATATTAATACCTGTACCCGTATTACCCAGGGTAAAATAATTTCAATAATAAGTGATGAATTGACTATAATAACAATGCATGATGTCGATATTGTCCATTTTCATTCGGTAAAAATGATACCATTTCATACTTTTGTACTCTAATGGTAGAAAATATATTTATTTTGATAGTCGTACATATTTTCTGATTTTAATTATTTCATATTGTGTAAAGTGAGTAATTTGGGCAATCTTTCATAAATAAATAACATTCTGCTTGAACTTTTTTATTTTTATATTTAAAAATATTACTTTCTCCATGTTCATGAAATTCTTATATGTAATTTAATCTTTCAGTAGTAGCAAAATGGCAACTTTTGAATCGTTTTTAAAATTGACGTTGACGTTTAGTGATCACATTGTGACATTCGTGACATCACATACTCTTCCGGCATCGTTGTTTTGTTGTGTACCAGGTACTCTTTGTATAATACTTCTATGGTTAAAAAACATTCAATATCAAAATACTTTGGTTCTGGGGTGTGCCTGCTGAAAATTCTTATATATCTAAGCTCAGAAATTAATGCTGCATTTTTTAGAATATTTTTTATTTTAAGACGCTCAAGTTGAAAATGAAATAAAATTATGTATGGAAGTTTGGCATTGTTCTTTAATTATTATATACTTTGTTAAATTACAGGTTTAACAAAGAATTGAGATATTAATGAACAGAAATGGAACAGTAACGACAAATATTACGAATGCTTACCTTTCAATTAAGTCGGCCTATTTCCAGCAGTTGCAGCATTCATAATCAACGATTCAGATACAATCATCAACGATTACTTTTTAAAACGTTTTAATTCACAAAATCCGCAAAATTCGCAACCATACACTTGACACAAAACGTAAACAAGGTACAGTCGATCAGAGCGCCATCTGCAGACAGCTTTGCGTGTGGCTCCCCATTCGATTCAATTCGAGTTGACGGTTACTTTTCTTCGAGTAATTCGAGGTGTAAAAAACTACTCGGTACTCCGCCGGCCCATATATATATGTATATACAAACTATCTGTTGCCCGCAGCTTCGCATACGGAAATTATGTTATATTTTATTTGTACCTCTTGCAGAAGGAAATTTAAAAAACGGTGAATTTATATTGAAGTACTTTTATTTAGCAATTTATATACTGAAACCCATGATAAAATCCCAAAGGATTCCTCCAGGAGCGGGTTTTGAAAAATAAGCAAAATTCACATTTATTTGTATTTTTTTGTTCTTTTTTTGGAAAATTTAGAAAAACTGAAAAATATGTGTTCCATAAATTTAAGCAAGGAATATTTGTTGCAAATTTGAAGCAAATCGGTTGATATTTTAAAAATATTCCATACAAACGTTCATCCCGTTTCCCGGGGAAACCTTTTAATTTTCCGGGATAAAAAGTATCCTAAAATATGACCCGGAGTATTAGTAACAACTTTACCAATTTTCATCGAAATCCGTTCAAGGGTTTTCATGTGATGCCCGGACAGACAAACAGACAGACGGACAGATAGACAGACAGACAATAATTCTAAAAAAAAATATTTTTGGGCTCTAACACGTTATTGAAGTGCCCCCTAATCAAAATTTTTAAAAAATATTCAATGTACAGAAAATTTATCCTTTGAGTTTTATTATAGTACTAGCTGCCCGGACAGACTTCGTTCTGTCAAAAGTTAACAGTAAAAATTAAATATTTTTTTTTTCGAGTGATCACGTTATTTATATCTCAACAATAAACGACGATTACTTACAAAAATAATTTAATATTTTTTAACATTATGACTACCAATCCTACTTTCCATTGAAGGTGTCAATCCCAGAAAATTTAACAATTCTGGTGGATAGTTGACGACATCATCTTGATTAGTTGCCCAATCAACTGTAGGTATGTGTAATTTGTATGTATTTAATTCACCGGCAATTTCAGGCAGCTAATATAGCACGTTCGCTCAGACACAAATGATCTTTGTAATTTTGAGAGACGTTTGGGAACACGTTTTGTATGAGCTCGATTGTTGTTTCAGTAAACTGACAAAAATATAATGCAGCCAGTCGAATCATTAACAGGGATTTTGCAATTACCAAGGTCAATAAGTTGCTTTGAAAATATTTCTCTAGATTGATCATTTTGCTATAGTACACGCATATTCTTGTTTCAATTTAGTATCTTTACGTATTTCCACAAAATGTAGGACTTTGAACATGCATTGAGTTTATCCGCTGGCGTTGACCGAGGAATCACTGGTAGTGTTTGACGGAAATCTCCTGATAATAAAATCATCGCTCCACCAAATCGGTTTCGATTGTTTCGTAGATCTTTCATAGTTCTGTCTAATGCCTCCAAAGACTTTTTATTCATTCCACACTATCAACTTACATTGCTGCAAAACCTTTGCCATTGCTGTGTTCTTCGAAATGTTGGAGGTCGAAGTTTCATTGCTATGAATATTCAATGGAAATTTTAGCGCTAAATCGGCTGTTCGACCGCCTTTCAATAATGTGGCTGCAATTCCAGATGAAGATGTACCACTTGGAGCGTCCAAATAGTAAATTCCTCCAGTTCCATCATTTACAAATTTTTGTTGTTGGTTCAACAGCGGAACATTTATTGTGATTCCCTTAAAGCAACGTCGTGCATTGGGCGATTAGGCACGGCCATGCCTAATGAGATGATACTTTGTTTGACATCATCAAGCACATGTCCTCAACTATTATTATCGTTGTAAATTTCTTCTCTGTATTGTTAATGTATATTCCCTTTTGTAGTGCGCATTTGATGCAAGATATCTTGGGCACACATAGCATCTTTGTATTTGATTCATAAATCAATTGGGTTTCACGGGAAGCATATCGATATAATTATAGAAAACAATGTTCGTATTTGCTGAGGTTTAAAAGAAATTAAATTTCGAAATTCAGTGATAGCCTAGCGGTAGAACGTTGGTCTCCCGAACGAAGGGGCCCGGGTTCAAATCCTGGCACGCACCTCTAATTTTCAAATATTATGTGTGTATTACATGTTAATTATCACTTGCTTCGGTGAAGGAAAACATCGTGAGGAAACCTGCACACCGGAGAGATCTCCATAAAAAAGTTCTCGAAGGTGTGTGAAGTCTACCAATCCGCACTTGGCCAGCGTGGTAGACTATGGCCTAACCCTCACATTCTGAGAGGAGACCCCGAGCCCAGCAGTGGGACAATTATGGGTTGTTGCTTTGCTTTGCTTTGCAAAAGAAATTACAGCATCATTTGAGATTTGATCCCAATGGGAATCATTTTCTAACAGCTGCAAACGCTGCTAGCAGTGTTCGGGCAAAATCATCATTCTGACACATACCAAAAAAACTGGTTAAGGTTGTAGATAGTGGTTGAATAACTCGTTGTAGTACGTTCTGTGCAGTGAAGTATACTCTTTGGCCAATTTCTAAGTTGACTGCTAAATGAACTACAGTGGGGTATCTTTCATGAATGGGCAGAGAAAAAATGCGCGAAATTGCTTCATTATTACTAACGTAACGGCCCATTTGGTATTGGTTAACTTCATCAACAGAAATCTAAGCACTAACTCCAATCACAGTCAAGTGATATGGCTTTTATTACTTGCAAATTTATTTTAAAGATTTTACGGAATGGCAAGATTCAACATTGATGTGCGCCTTGAAAGTCTTTGATAGGATTGGTGAATAAGGAACAATGCAACGATTATCAATTTCTTGTTCATTTACTTTTACACAACTGTTGATCTTCTTTTATCTGCAGTTGATCGGAGACGATATATCATATAGCGGATAGCCATCATTCCCGGTAATTGTTTCTACTACTAATTCCCGTGGATACCGTTTCGAATATTTACCATCTACCATACATGCTGAAACAATTTTTTATGTGAAAAGAAAAGTATTGTTTTAGTATTGTCCGCGCAATTTTTTTTTTTTTTTTTTTTTTTTTTTTTTTTTTTTTTTTTAATATTATAAAAACCTTCCGTGGACTCCAAGGAACATACAAAAAAAATTTTAGCTGAATCGGTCGAGCCGTTCTCGAGTTTAGCGCTTAGCAACATCCATTTTTATATATTATAGTATATAGAATATAGATGATGCCAAAACAAAAGTGATGAAAACAATCACATTTTTATGAAACGATTTGTTAAGTCGAATCCATAATTCGACGGACCACTTTGACAAATAGAGTGTTGCTAACTATTGCAGAAAATAAATAGTGAGGGGTAAGTGTCGATATTTTAGTGTCGACGTTTGATCAACCAAGTGAGCGGTGAAAAACCGTTTTATTTAAGCGTGCAAGGGAAAACCTTTAGTTACGTTGCTAAAATAGTGTTTGATAATGTGTTTGTACTTGTTATCTAATTAAAATACCTTCCGTTTAATGACTCCATGCCAGTTAAAATCAATAAAGATAAGTATTTAATTTAAACAAAATTCAGTCACATTTTTATTAAAATGCACGATAATATAATTAATTTGATTTTAAAAATGACGCAGATTATCGATAAGAACAATTTCTTAATGTCGATAAGGACAGCAATGCCTATGTCCTCCTAGCAACATTTGTGCATCCGAGTTGTCAAAGTGGTCCGTCGAATTATGGAGTCGACTTTATTCCTTGACTTTAATACAACTGTATTTTGTATAATAAATTAAATTGCAACTTTAAAAAAATTAAAATTAATTATTTTACTCAGCGGCAAACTTCTTGGCTCCATCGACAAAAATAGTAACTTCAGTGTGCATGTAAATAATATTTTCAGCAATAGTTAACTTGATTACCTATATTATTAATACGAGCTGTAAATTACGTAACTATAGTTCTGTACTTCTCTCAGAGATGGCACCACAGGTAGGTGTCGAATGACGATTAAAACGTTGACGGCGCGGTGTCGCGAACTGTATGGTTTCATCTCATCTCAAAAAATGTCCAACGCGCCTAAAGAAGTTTTCACTTCAATTATGTACTTTAGACCAAAGTTCCATAGTCACCAGCCGGTGTTGGTTTCCATAGACTTACCCACATTTGATGGAATTGTACTCGTCGAGGCTCGAAGCTACCCTCCAGCGCAGTCACATGGCGTCAGAATAATCCAGTACAGGGTACGTGACGTAGCTGGCCCTAAGGAGGCCCTGTATAAATATTTGTTGAGGCATACAAATATCCATAGGAGTGATTGATTGCCTCATGTCATGTCTCACGTAAAGTTATTGTATTAGAGTCAAAAGCTATGAAGTAAGGGGCAAGACGTTTGAACAATGATAGTAAGTATATCTATAAAAAGAGGGTTTCGAAGCGGTCTCTTAATGAGGCTACTAAGCCAAAAAACAAAACTGGGTAATGTACGTAAAAGAATAGTTATAATTAAATGCTGAAAATCTGTATAATCATAACTACATGTGTAATCTTTACGATCCTGTAGTTTAGTTGATAATAATCCCACCCGTACAGCAATGGACTCTGGATTCGATTCCAACCGCCCGAGCCCGAGGTAAATATTGATGTGACAGACCGATGTTGTTTTCCGGTCATGGTTATTTCTGATGTTTTAATTTTGTATACCCATGCCACCCGCGATAATGAGTATTCTATATGGGGAATGTGAACTATTAATTATTTATAAATTTAATACATATAAATATAACTTCTTAAACGATGGGAGAATTTAGTGGTTCGTTCATTGTGGTTGATATACATTGTATTAATTAATTAATTACACTTATCCTTGGTAGGTCCGCACAATTTGAGTACATATTACTTATTGAATTAAGGTTTATTCTTTATTCTAAGGAATTAGAATTAAATTGAACTCGAACATAAAATATTGTTTAACGGTTAAAAGTTCTAGGTTTTTTATTCAGAAGGAATATAAAGGATGGTATACGTACGCTGTTTGAATTTAAAACAGGTTTTGGCGAAAGGAAACTGGTCAAAGACCTAAGTTGAGTGTGATATTAAATTACTTATTCATCGAAAAGCTACGTTAAATCTAACTCGGGTGTGGAGCACCGCGTCGAAAGTGTCGAAACACGACTCGAGCCATTGTTTTCACGCTACCACGATGAAATTATTTCCCATGAATGAGTACTAGTGAAGCGAGGTCACGACGTTTTTTCACCTGGCCTGTATGACGTAATATCTTTACGATACACAAAAGATTATTCAGTTTCGGACATAGTAACGAAAATTACGATAATTTTTGGTTTATTTAATACAAAGGACTAATTAATGTATGTACTAATTACGTTTTAATTAAGTCCTCTCGAGGGAAAATGATACCGATACTCTGTGCTATCTTTGTGACGTAACGTTATATCAAGAACGGTAGGAATAGAAGTGTTCTGTGAAGAAGATAGGAAGCGAGGTGCGCACAGAAAACAGCAACAGCAG
Organism: Thymelicus sylvestris; assembly: GCA_911387775.1. Lineage (NCBI taxonomy): Eukaryota > Metazoa > Arthropoda > Insecta > Lepidoptera > Hesperiidae > Thymelicus > Thymelicus sylvestris. Next base: position 14,213,495 of record OU426895.1, read on the forward strand.
TGCGCGCAGTTTATTTACGCACCAAATCGATGCGGTCGTGTCGTGACTTGAGTTGTTGTCTGAGATGTTTAGTCTATTTTTGAAGTTAACCTCACTTTTAGAACTTGAAAGGTGAATCACCGCGTATCATAATTCCGTGTTATATTTAAATGAGTGACACTATCAGTTATTGGGGCATAATTGATCCAAAATGAACTATTTCACAGTGAAGGTTTTAACTTAATGGATCGATAAGGAAAATGGAAACGTTTGATATGACACTCAAATGACAAAATGGATAAATGTTTTGTACCGTGCGGATGTGATACTCACGAATCAGTAACCACATCAGATTTAGATCGTTACACGGATAAAGTAGAAAATGTTATAAATAATGAAAAAGGTAGGAAGTTCTTCAGGAATTTCATGAGGACATGCAATATGAAGTATGGCTGTCGAAAATTGGATTTGGTAGAGGATATCGATAAAATAATCAACAAGAACGTTGCGACCGATCATGAAGAGGCCATTATAAGGTCTATATTGAAGAAAGCCGAAAAAATACAGGAGTTTGATTTTGCACTAATGGAAAAAATGTTCATCGCACGCAGTTCCGAAAATAAAAAAGATATGGATGATGCTTTAATTTTATTAAAAACGGAAACTATTAAAAATTTAAAAAATGAACACGATGCGTTTAAAAAGCACTATACTCCGTCCAAATAAAATAATGAAAAACTGTGCCTTGATATTCCTGAGATTTAAAATTTCGCGCCATACGCCTCTGAACATCACATGAAATGCACAATGGCTGTTTTATTTTTATTGTGATAATTATTTATTGTTTGCAAATGCCAGTATGCATGTAGTTTACTGTGATCCACTGTTGAAAAGGAGATGTGCCTGATTACTTTTATTTATTTACGTTTCTTTCTTTGTTTTTTTTTTGTAAATTTCCTGTAGATTAAGGTATCTTGTTTACCATGCTGTACAAATTACATTATTCCACAAACAAACATTTTTGTATTAGTATTAAAATATTAAAAAAATGTAAATGCCTTATTATGAATTGTTTTATTTTAAATTGCATGTAAATAATGATATACATTCATGAGTAATTCTAAAATGGTCAAAGGTTATAATTAACACAATTAGTTACAGTTCCATGTTTATCAAAATTGAAGGCTCTTATAATGCCATCTTGGATGTATCCAATTAATAAAATTCACATACACAACATTGCTATGCACTAAAATAAATGGGCCGTTTTCAAAATAACATAGTGTGTAAGACACAGTCAAATCAAGAACCTAATTTTTTATGTTTTAATTGATTCTAACATAATGGCAACAGTTTTATATCTTTCGTTAACATATATTTTTTTAATGGGTGATGAAATCCTGTTTGGATTTTCTGAATCTATTGTTAAAAGTCATGTTACGCAAATGTAAACATTGTCTAGATTTAAGTGCCATTAGGCATTATGGCTCCAAATATTATTTTTGTATGTAGGTAGTTGTGTTACAAGATAGTCAAAAAGTTTAAAAACATCAGTTAATGACTAAAATACCTGAGTTTTACTTATTTCAATTACCAGATACTCATTTTCTAAGAAGTAATACGTAATTATATATATTATAGTAAGGGTTTGCATTGGTTATTTTCCGTTTAATGATACAAACGATAAGATAATAATATAATACAGTGCTCTTCAACTAAATCTGCAGTTAGGCGTAATGTTGGTAGCATTGAAATAGGGGTATAAAAATTAAAATGTTATATTAAATATAATGTTTTATATTATTTCGTAATATAATATATCGTTATTACCTTAAATGAACTTAATAACAATGCTATTATTGGCTATAAAATGGTTTTTGAAAAATAAAAGACTTATTTCAATTCTACCAACATTACGGCCAAGTTCAGATTTAGTTGAAGAGCACTTAAAGTAGATGTTTACAACAATGTCCTTAAAATAACCTACACAGGTTCTTAACATTACTTGAATTTTCAGTGAAAACAAGATAGTGTGATAAGAGTCCGAGCGAATAGGTCACCGACCACCACTACTATAGTGGCCACATGTCTGTGTGAAGGCCGTAAAGTTTTAAAGGCCACTAGGGCCAACATCAACTGTCCATTCGAAAAAAGTGACCACCAGGCTCCACCGTGTTCGAAACTTCGCAAACGTAAGTCGCCACTTCACGGTATCTACGAAGGCCAGCGGTGATGATGATTGTTGGCGTTTTTGCGAAGCGTGCGGGGCGCGGGCACTAGCAATCAAGTATCAAGCAGCAAGCGGCGAGTTTTAAATTTTATTTATAATATATCTTACCATAGAACCTTAACGTTGTTGCTATGCTTATGACGGAATAAATGTTTCTTTCTTTCTTTCTAAACGCTAGTCGGTAGCCCATTTGCACGGACTTTGAAAACATGTTTTTAAATGACCCATTTCTACTTAACTACATGCAATTACTATAGAGTCCTGTACAAAAATGTGTAAAAAATTTAAAAAGTCCACCTACTGGTTTGTAGGTATTTATAACAAAAGTTATTAAATCAATCATATATCGATAAAAGGGCACTGAAAATGCTCGAGTTTATGTACTAGACTCAAAATTGTTTAAAACAAAATATTCGACAGCAACAAATACTAAAATTCACAATTCCACATTTCTTAACAAAATCATTAAAGAATATCATTTCAGTTTCTAATAATCTATTTTATAACTAATTCACATCACTTATCAGAGTCCATGCCTCAATATAATCAATTTGAATACATATACATACATCTAACATTATATTTGTTCTTATATTTACTGATAATTATATCAAATGTTCACTTTGTATTCTATCTCTATAACTAAGTTTTCTTCCATGAGTAATACATCTCTAAAGGTTTATTGACCTGAAACAAACAAAGAGCTATTTCATATCATATGTAATATAAATAAAAATTAATAAGCTTGTAGCGGAATAGAACATTGGACTATAGAAAAAATTTATTTATATTACAATGGGGTTCGCTTGGAAAAAGTAAACCGCATGAAATTTTAATAACAATTATTTATTACTATCAAAAACAAATATTTAACAATTCTTTAATTTTGTATTTTTCCAAAATCTTAATAAATTTAATTTATAATTATCCAAATATTTTATTTCAATTTATCCAACTTACTATCTAAATTACAATTTTGTAGATCTATATGCAAGCCAAAGGGTTAATTTTGAATTTAGGAATTGTTAATAGAGAAAAAAAATGTATTTAATTAATAATTTCGGGCGCCTGGATGGCTTAATCCATCCTAAAAGTTAAATTGGAAAATTAACATTCAAAATTTATAACAATTTACTAATAATAAACCGACTTAAAATTAACTAGAGTAAGTAACCTAGTCTTAAAATAAATCGTACTTAAATATACGTCGAATAAGGTTGAATGCCCAGTTCCTCAGTGTGTAATGAAAATGTAATTACATACCAGAACGTCGCTATCCAAACTATATGTTATATGAAAAAAACAGGCGATCAAACATTGTTCATAAGCGTGTTGAAAAAAACTTGTTAAAAAAACTTGTTGAAAAAACGGTTGTTGGAAAACTTGTTGTAAAAAACGGTTGTAAAAAACGTTGGAAAAAAACAGTTGTTGGAAAAAACACTGTTGTTGAAAAAAACACTGTAACAAAGAGAAATACTACGTTAATACTAGATACTAAGTAAGTATCTATTAAATTTTCGAATTTGAAGTTTCAAAAAAGTCTGACAACTTACCCGGTTAATCCGGTGTTTTTCGCAAAATAATCCATTAGTTACGCAGAAAGGTATTTAATTGGAATCCTGTAAGACAATGATCACTATAAGAAATATGATTTCAACCAAAATTTGATTCGAGACGAAAAAGTTCTTGCAAAACTTACCATGAGGCAAAATTAATCGCACATTATTTGGCGAATCGTCGAATAAATTTACAAATTATTTAAGAATAACAGCATAGCTGTTTTTAAGTAGAAGTTTTGTCACATTATTTGACCAAAAAGTAAGAAAAAGTTATAAAAAACAAATTAAATCACAGCTTCATTTTGTGATCGTTTGACAGTCCGACAGGAAAGTGATCCGTCATCCACGATCCAAAACTCGTCAAAATTCGAAAGAAAAATGTAGGCAAAGACATAGGGACATTCAGCCAAAATCCAAAGACCATGGAACCAAATACTGGATCCCACGTTAAACTGCATTGAACTGAAGCTTACTGAATTGAATCGCTCAGTAGCGCCACCAATAGTTAATTTTTGGAACTAACATTTATTATAGAGGCTCTGTGGCAAACGTCATGTGACAGCTTGTCAAAGATAATTCAAAATGACAGCCCAAACAAATGTCAATAGAATGAAATTAAAGTTTATAAGTTGTGAGGTTATGAATGTAAACAAACAATGGGTATGATACAATTTTGTGTAAAAAGGTTTGAAAAACGATTTATTCAACACTAGGCCACGCATGTAACGTAAAATACGTTACATTACCCCCCTGCCAAAAATAAAAGAGGAGCTCCGAAGGAGAAACTCTTTTCAGATGAAAATTCTAAGTTAATAGAGTTTAATAGAGTCGTAAGAATCTACAAAAGTAAGGGAATTAAAGGCGCAAAATACCAAAAGGTTAACGAAATAATCGTTAAAACGAAGAATTGTTCAAGTCGCAAGAGACTCTACAATTTCAAAACTCTACATTGAACTCAGAAGTAATCAAGAGACTACATCAACGAGTACCAATTGAAAGAAAAACCAGCTCTATACTAGCTCTACAAGTACAAAGTCAAAATAGAAAAGCTCTATATTGTCTCTACAAATATCTACAAAGTTATAGAAGAAAAGCTTTAGGTTATCTCTACACTCTTCATTGGAGTCGAAAGTCAATGAGAAAAACTCGAACTCGAACGAAAAATAAGTGAGTTATAACTTAAGTCTAAAAGGTAAAGCAAAAGCTCAAAGTTAAACTTTTCACTCAAAGGAGATGAAAAACAACTAACACGATCGCTACAAAACGAGAGACGCGAAAAAGAATGTAATCGTGATCGACACAACACCATCGACTTTCCGAACACGAAGACATAAAGGGAAAAATACCAAAAGAATGAATTTCGTGGTCGACTCTACACCATCGGCTTTTCGAACACGAAACCACCAAAAGCTTTGTCTGTGATCGGCCCAACACCACCGAACTCCCGAGCACAGAACGAAAAATGTTATTAGTAGCACCAAACAATGGCTACTAAATAACCAAATAAACCAAAACAAATGTTACTGTGACCGGCTCTACTCCACCGACTTACCGTGCACAGAACAAAAGTTGTAATAACAACTACAAACTTGAGCTGTATTACTAAAAAGGTGTGATAGACAACTACACAATTGAGTGCCATCAACAAAAAATGGAAAAGTTCCCGAAAAGGTTACTAAATCCAAAGGTCAAAGCAAAGGTTATACTCTCCCTGCAGTAGACGAGTACAAGAAACTGTCAATATCCGAGAAGTCAAATCCGGGTATATAACATTAAGCTAGAAACTTAAACTTAACAAATAAGCTTAAAAGTATTACTTAATTGTATCAAACAATTATGTAAATAAAACTAAATTAGTATTACGTTGAAGGGCGTAAACTAAACTAAGAAAAATTAGATCTTTAAAAATATAGTACAAGATCTATAAACAAACTTAAATCTAACTAATTTCTTATGCTTTGGGGAAAAGTTAAGATTTTAATTTTGAATATTCCAAAATGTCCTAAGTAAAATTTTAATAATCTAATTATGTAGTACTGCGTAAGTTCAAGTTAATTCCTATCATTCATTCATCTCACACGGGACAACCCAAACATACGTCGCACTAGTCCTTCCACAAACAAAGTCCCATAAACTATCGCCAACGACAGCTCAACAAAAAAAAGATTTGTACAAAGTGTACACAACCAAAAATTAATTAATTTTAAGGATATCTTTAACATGGTAACGTCCAGTAGAACGTTTTCCTACATCTTTCAAAAGGTAAACATTATCTGAAATTTTATTAATTATTTTAGACTTTACAAACTTAGGAGCAAGTTTAGCCGAAAAATAATGCAATGCATTAGACTGAACAAAATTCCGTCTCCAAACAGTATCTCCCAAATCATAGGAAATGACTTTCCTGCCTTTATTATAATAAGAAGCATTTTTACGATATGCTTTTAATAGAGAAGTGGAAACCAATTCAAAAATTGAACTAAGAGAGTTCAAGGAAGTAGAGTACCTTTCGCGACTACCTAATTGGATATCATCTAAATTATTTATAGAATTACTAAATTTATGTAGCGAAGCATCAATTATAACTTCTCTACCAAACATTAAAAAGTTAGGAGTAAATTCCGTAGCTAAATTAACACTACTATTCAAAGCTAATTGAACATGATTGATAAACTTCGACCACGTACGATGATCGTTTTTAACGTAACAAGCTAAACAAGTTTCTAAAGTTTTATGATAACGCTCAACAGGATTATTTTGTGGCGTATAAAAAGTGTTATAAAATATTTTATCAATATTATAATTTTTCAAAAATTCAACAAAAGTCTTTGAAATAAATTGTTTTCCATTATCGCATACAAAAATCTTTGGACAACCAAATTTAAGGAAAATATCTCTCTCAAGAAATCTACAAATTGATTTAGTAGTGGCATTACCCAATGGACATAACCAGCAATATTTTGAAAATACATCTAATACTGAACAAATGAAGCGGTGACCAGAATAAGATCTAGGCAAAGGACCAATGATATCAATAGATAGCATCGTCATAGGTGAATTTACTATTTTAGGATTAGACATGAAACCAAAGGGAGGAGAATTTGAATGTTTATAAGCTTTACAAACTTCACATTTAGAAATATAATCTTTTACATCTTTTGCCATATTGGGCCAATAATAATGAATTTTTAATTTATTTAAAGTTTTGAAAATACCAAGGTGAGCAGAATCTAAATTATCATGGTTATTACGAATAGTATCTAATATATTTTCCTTAGGAATAACAATTTTCCAAGATAAATTACTCTGAATTTCAAATCTAGGTTTACAGAATCTATAAAGAACGTTATTATCAACTCTATAATTTTTATATCTTAAAGGATATTTTTGACATCCGATGAAAATACGTTTATACCAAGGATCAGTAATTTCATCATCAGGCTGAACAATTTCTGATGGAACATCAATAAGTTACAGAACCACGAATAGATCTAAACCATTTCAGCGCTAAATCTGAAAGTACCTCAGTAAACGATATGAGTATATGATCATCAGAAATATCACGAGCATAACAATACTCCTCAAAAGTGAGTAAGAATTCGCGAACACAAGTTTTACCATTAAATTTATGTTTGAACTTAGACAAATCAGGTCCTTTGTTATATGAAAGTTTGTTAGGAAAAGATAAATTATTAGGATGAAACGATAAATCCAATAAGTCATTAGAAGTCATAGGCATGGCCTGAGAGTTATTTGCTTCTGCAAGGTTAGAATTATCATTATCAATATTCGAAGTTAAATTGTTCAAGTTATCATCACTACTAGGTGGTTGTAAGATGGTGGGTAAAGATTCCTTATGCGACATGTTTGAGAAGTCCTAAATTTCCAGCGATAACACCGTATTAAATTATTTCAAAAATAAAGTTCAATGAACTCAAAATAAGTCAACAAAATGTGGTTAGTTAATAGTACTAACTACAGTTAATAAGTATAAGTGAACTTGGCATTCAATTCACAAAATAAGCTTAGCTTGTATGTAAAATATCATAGATGACACATAAATACAATGGTCGAAATCCCAATACAAAGTTCCAATACAAAAGTTGAAAAGTTAAGCAACAGATATACAAACTGCAAAATATAGGTCAAGTCCCTACGTTCGCAGCGCCAAATTGTAATATAAATAAAAATTAATAAGCTTGTAGCGGAATAGAACATTGGACTATAGAAAAAATTTATTTATATTACAATGGGGTTCGCTTGGAAAAAGTAAACCGCATGAAATTTTAATAACAATTATTTATTACTATCAAAAACAAATATTTAACAATTCTTTAATTTTGTATTTTTCCAAAATCTTAATAAATTTAATTTATAATTATCCAAATATTTTATTTCAATTTATCCAACTTACTATCTAAATTACAATTTTGTAGATCTATATGCAAGCCAAAGGGTTAATTTTGAATTTAGGAATTGTTAATAGAGAAAAAAAATGTATTTAATTAATAATTTCGGGCGCCTGGATGGCTTAATCCATCCTAAAAGTTAAATTGGAAAATTAACATTCAAAATTTATAACAATTTACTAATAATAAACCGACTTAAAATTAACTAGAGTAAGTAACCTAGTCTTAAAATAAATCGTACTTAAATATACGTCGAATAAGGTTGAATGCCCAGTTCCTCAGTGTGTAATGAAAATGTAATTACATACCAGAACGTCGCTATCCAAACTATATGTTATATGAAAAAAACAGGCGATCAAACATTGTTCATAAGCGTGTTGAAAAAAACTTGTTAAAAAAACTTGTTGAAAAAACGGTTGTTGGAAAACTTGTTGTAAAAAACGGTTGTAAAAAACGTTGGAAAAAAACAGTTGTTGGAAAAAACACTGTTGTTGAAAAAAACACTGTAACAAAGAGAAATACTACGTTAATACTAGATACTAAGTAAGTATCTATTAAATTTTCGAATTTGAAGTTTCAAAAAAGTCTGACAACTTACCCGGTTAATCCGGTGTTTTTCGCAAAATAATCCATTAGTTACGCAGAAAGGTATTTAATTGGAATCCTGTAAGACAATGATCACTATAAGAAATATGATTTCAACCAAAATTTGATTCGAGACGAAAAAGTTCTTGCAAAACTTACCATGAGGCAAAATTAATCGCACATTATTTGGCGAATCGTCGAATAAATTTACAAATTATTTAAGAATAACAGCATAGCTGTTTTTAAGTAGAAGTTTTGTCACATTATTTGACCAAAAAGTAAGAAAAAGTTATAAAAAACAAATTAAATCACAGCTTCATTTTGTGATCGTTTGACAGTCCGACACAGGGGGATGAAACATTCCTTGAACGGTGTCCATCAAAAATTAATGAAACTTCGCGCCATCTCTCAAGCAAATCGTAAACTATTTCACTGATTGTTACTTAAAAATCCTGCTAGATGGAGCGCTTTTAATAAAAAAAATTAACATTGCTAACCTCCGGTGGAAATTTACAAATGGTAGTTTAAAATCTACCAATTTATATTAAATCTACAAATATACATCTAAAATAAGCATACAAAAATTTGAGAGTATTTTTGCTTTTAAAATATATTATTATATGAAAGTAAATGCACTAAATATGAGTTAAAGATCGATTTAAATTAAAAGCTAATAGTAAAAATTTTGCAAACTTAAGTGGCAACATTTGCATGTCAAAATTTTCTTTTCCTCACGTCATGTTTCATTCGCTCAAAAGTTTTCGGTTATTCGGACTTCTTTTGTGTGAATTCGTTGCGTATACCTTGCTATTTTATTGATTGACCCCACCGACCTCGCTGTTAACCCTGGACTTGCTGATACCTGCCTTTACCGATCGACCTTGCTATTGACTTTGGACTTCGACATTATCTGCTTCTCCGTTTGACCCTGCTGCTCTTCATCTGACTACGATTGCCTAACGACTTGGATACTGTTGCAAGTATATTATTTGCTGTCGACATGCAGAGGACATGTTATTTTGGGTGTAAGGTTACCGGTAAGTACATAATTACTTCATAGCTTTTCTAAAATTGCGTTTGCAAAGTTATCAGCAATGCCGGCCAGTGAGCTCACTTGTGATAGTATTTTTGTGTGTCCTGAAGTGCTTTTCATCCACTAGAGGTTCAGAATATCACTGGTCAACAAAATTTTGTAACAAGAAAGGTGCTAGCTAATTTTAAATAACCTACCTAACCTCATTTTATTACCGTATTTATTTTGATTCCATCAGGTCTAGTTTTCGTGTTACAGCTACTTACCACAAAATTAAAAATTAACCATTTTCGTTTCATTTTTGTGTTCAGAGAATTTTTATTTGAAGATTGTAGTGTTTTGTTCTGTTTTAGAGTTAAGTGATTCTTAAATAATGTCAAGAAAGTGTAAAAATAATCCTGACAAGTTTTGTTACATTTGTGGTGACATTAATTTCAAAACTCAGTGGAGAAAGACACCATTAGTAACTAAGTGATATGAACTGTATTTTGGCTTTGCCATTGGACAACAAGACAAAGCGTGGGTTCCACAAATCTGTTGTGTTACATGTGTGGGTCTTCTCACTGGATGGGCGAAAAGATCTCGATCTATGCCTTTTGCAATCCCTATGATTTGGACGGAACCAACGAAGCACTCGACTGATTGTTATTTTTGTCTTAAAAATAAAAATGGTATTACAATTAAAACAAAAAGTAAAATCAAGTATCCTGACCTGCCATCAGCTAAAAGATTGAGCTTAGTAATTTAGAAAAATCAGCTTGGGAATCTTTCATGAAAGTAACTTTCAATTTTCTAGGAAATCACCGATCAAGTGACTATAAATGTAACTTATGTGGCCATGTAGTCCTAATGTGAAACTAAATTGTAAATTTTAGCTCCAAGTTTTTCTAAAACTGTAAAAATAAAATATATTAGCGAACAACTTTGTCTTACATTCTCTTCATCTGTCACTTATTGAATAAACCAGTTTGGCTTAGTAAACTCTAATATGTGCACCACAATTATTCTGCGATACATAGGTTTCATGATTTATTTTTCAGGACCGCTGTATTCATGTCCATCTCCGAAATATCCTAATGAGGACAGATTTAATAAGTGGAAATCAGTGCTAGGTGAAGACGTTCTACACTTTGATGACTATTACATACATCGAAATGTGCATCTCTGTGGTAGACATTTCGAACCAAGATATCAAGTTCGGGGCAACAGACTGACAAGGAACAGTTTCCCAACTTTAAATTTGTGTAAGTTTTTTAAATCTTATATTTATAATTAATAACAAACTATATTTACCAACACCTATAAAGCCTTAGCTCAGTCAGTTCTGAGCTACTGTATACCTGTTTGGGGTAGTGCCGCAAAAACTCATATAATTACCCTAGAAAGAACATAAAGAATGTTGCTGAAAGTGATGTTTTGCAAATAGCAATAGTATCATGTTAAAACATAGAAATGCCAAGGTTTGCCAAATACTACATAATAAAACGAAATTCAAACAAAAACAATTCCATACACAATCTTCTTCTAAATATAATAAATTCAATCAATTAGACTAGAATTCAAGCAAAACATACTGTAACACAGACATTATTAACCTTAGATTATGAGGAAACTGTAAATTTTATCTATTAGACATTATTTATTATATATTTTCATGACACACACACACACACACTTCCACACTATTACAACTTATACACACATGCCACATGTATTTTGCTTTGTTAAAATTGTTTAAGTGATTCATTGAATTTTGTCTTGGTGGTTGAGCGGAGTACCCAGTAACACAGGTTTACACCTAGTACAGGGGCTCTTGCAAGTAGCATATAATGTAAACTATGAATCAATAAAAACATTTTTAATTTTCATAACGAGCCCACAAGGCAGCTTGTGACAAGCTGTTGCAGAGTACGAAACTGAGTTCCTCTGAGACTCATTCAGGACTCCCATCTCAGACTTGTCTTTATAGTCTGGTCAAAAAAGCCCAAAAAATAGGGGTATCCTTGTAATTCCCAAGAAGGGACCCATCCATAAATTACGTCACACTAATTTCATGACTTTTTGATCCCTCCCTCTGTCCTTGTCACAGCTGGTCACATTGTGAGACCTTCCCCCATAGTGTGACGTCACATATTATGAAATTTTACATCTAGAAATTATTAAATTAAAACAGCAGTTATGAAATAAGTTTTATTTCCATTTTTTTTTTAATATTTAACTATACAATACATACCAATTATTCGATTTTGAATTTAACTGATTACTCAATAGTGGGCCATGATGGGTTGAGATGATGATGATGGTAAACACTAGAAAAACACCCATACAAACTGTTCTCATGCATGTGGCGTAGAAAAAAGTTGAAAGTATTCACAGTGTGTTTAATGTTCTACATCTAAGAATATATTCTTACAGCATTTGGGGAGGCGCAACAGGCTGAATTTTCTGGACATGTTTCTAACGTGTCTGTACGAGATCCTTCAGATCTTCCTGTGACTCCTGTACAAGCGCCTTCAGATCTTCATATTAGTTCTGTTCAGCCTACAACTTCCAACATTATAATGCCACATGGCTCTCATATCGCTACTGGAAGAAAACGTAAAGGTAAAGAAAAATATTTTATGTACATATCATTTTAACTTTAAATTTTTAAGGATTTGAATAACTTGCCTGCGTCGGCGTTCCCGCCTGTCTATGACGTGGATATCTTCAAAAAGACAGAATACGCTTTTACTAAGTTAATGTGCTCACCATCTTGGACCACATCTCCACTTACCATTAGGTGGGATCGTGGTCAAGCATTAACTTATTTGTGTAAAAAGAAAACTATTGGATGTTCATGGACTGACAGTAACAAACGAGCAGACTGTCCTTGTCACAGCTGGTCACATTGTGAGACCTTCCCCCATAGTGTGACGTCACATATTATGAAATTTTACATCTAGAAATTATTAAATTAAAACAGCAGTTATGAAATAAGTTTTATTTCCATTTTTTTTTTAATATTTAACTATACAATACATACCAATTATTCGATTTTGAATTTAACTGATTACTCAATAGTGGGCCATGATGGGTTGAGATGATGATGATGGTAAACACTAGAAAAACACCCATACAAACTGTTCTCATGCATGTGGCGTAGAAAAAAGTTGAAAGTATTCACAGTGTGTTTAATGTTCTACATCTAAGAATATATTCTTACAGCATTTGGGGAGGCGCAACAGGCTGAATTTTCTGGACATGTTTCTAACGTGTCTGTACGAGATCCTTCAGATCTTCCTGTGACTCCTGTACAAGCACCTTCAGATCTTCATATTAGTTCTGTTCAGCCTACAACTTCCAACATTATAATGCCACATGGCTCTCATATCGCCACTGGAAGAAAACGTAAAGGTAAAGAAAAATATTTTATGTACATATCATTTTAACTTTAAATTTTTAAGGACTTGAATAACTTGCCTGCGTCGGCGTTCCCGCCTGTCTATGACGTGGATGTCTTCAAAAAAAGAGTGAATAGGCTTTTACTAACAGGAGACGGCAAGGGTGTGGGGTTCTCAAATCGAGCTGTGGTTCCGTGTGTATGTAGTACTCAGTAAGTGTATTCATATCCTCAAACCGTAGAGCGCATTACTTGGTCATTGCCGAGAAAAAAATCCTAAAGTATGAAAATATTTTTTTATTAAAATTCAATAACTCGTTATAAACTATTTCTTTTCGACTTTTATTTATTTATTTATTTATGGATAACCAACAATACACACATTAAGTTTACAAGAAAACATCATACAAATATTTTAAGAACTAAATGTTGCCTTAATTATAGGTTACCACGGCATGCATCGTGGATGAAGAATTATAATATAAAAACTATTTCTAAATATTATAAAAGGTAACTTATTTAAAATTGAATACACAAACTTATAATAAAAAGTTCAATGCAGACTACTGCTTAGATACCTTTACACAGTTTTTAAAAGTTAAAATTTTGTTGCTAAATAAGTCAATTTCTGTAGTTTTGGCCAGAGAGTTGTACCGCCGCTGTATTCAGTTAAGAGTTGAGTGACGACCTAGATTACTTTTGGCTGCGCCTAATACAAACGGTGGCTGATGTTTCGATTGTCTTGGTGTTTTGAACGGCACGTTTAGTTTTATTCTTTTTAGAATATCGGGGCAGTCAATTTCGCCATTCATTAACTTAAACAGAAATACAACGTCAAGAAAATCTCTGCGTTCTTTAAGGCTGATTAATTTGAAATGTTTAAGACGGTCTTGATATGATGGTAACCGTTTCGCCAAGTTACATTGAAAACTTAGGTGCCAAAGAAAACGTTTTTGCACTCTCTCTATACGTTTAACATAAACATCGTAATGAGGATTCCATACAACACTGCAATATTCAAGGTTGCTTCGTATGAAGGTATTAAAAAGTGTTATTTTAGTGGACGGCTTTTTGAAGCTTTTGTTATTTCTTAACACGAAGCCTAGCATTTTGAAGCTTTTTGACACCAAGTTATCAATGTGGGAGCTAAATTGTAATTTTTGATCCAACAAAACACCCAGATCCTTTACGAAATTTATTTTTTGAATACCTGTGTTATTTATGTAATAAGATTGACAGTGTATCTCTTTTTTCGTGTGAATCGAATGTGTTTACATTTTTCTACATTAAAGTCATATGATTTCTAAGGCACCAGTCATTAAAACAACTTTTATACAGTATTGAACAGCGAATTCAATAATTTAAAACTCTTTAAACATCAAACACATGGAAATTTAAAATTCGCATGTGATTAGGTATTATTAAATGAAATTTAATATACCATATGAACAATTTACAAAATAAGGATAATTATTAGAGATGGGCCGACTACACGCCGACGACTAGTCGGCAAAAATCGCCGAATAGTCGGCATTAATTTTCGCTACTAAAAATAAAGGAAATGAAGATAGTAACATAATTATACAATTATTGACTATCCCAGGGTCTAAGATGTGTCTTGGAGACAAAATATTTATGCAATTCTTCAACAATTAAATTCAACCGTGTTTTAAGAAATTTGTTCTCAATAACTTTGCAAAAGCAGAACATATTTTAGGGTCCTATGCCTTGGCGATAATATTTAACTCCTCAATGAATAGGAGTAGTTGATCCATGTTCAAAGACATAATATGTCGCTGGTATAATAATATTCCAAAACCAGTGACATTTCAAGTTCTGATAATGAGTTTTGGAAACAAAATATGTAACTTGAAACTTTACACAAAAAAACTTGAGGACATAATTATTATATTTCAGTGCTACTTCAAAATTATTTCAGAATTAAAACTTTTCAATTCAAATATTAACAAAAGACACAACATAATAGGTATCAGTAACATTTTAATGTTAAAAATAATTATTTTTCTTTATAAATTTTGTTTTTGATTTGCATGATTTTTGCGAATGCGAATATCAAATTCATTGCATCACTAGCATGTGGCAATAATAATACAAGCTTGTATTTTTATTTTTACTTAGTCATATTTTCAATTAAATTTTATCAATAGTATTTTCATGTTATTGGATCAAGCATAATCTAAATTTTACAAACAAAAAATAACCGACTTCAAAGTTACTCAAAAACTACTTGTTAGATCTCGTTCTTTATGTGGGATCACATGACAAGCACCTGCTTTCGATTAAAAAATAATCATCAAAATCGGTTCACCCGGTCGACAGTTCTGAGGTAACTAACATTAAAAAAAATACAGTCAAATTGAGAACCTCCTCCTTTTTTTGAAGTCGGTTAAAAAGTAATTTATGGCGAAGCTCAAGAAACATCAGACTTTCAGATTTATCAGGAAGCAATCGATTCCTTTTATTTCATAAATATTTGACCAAAGTAAGGATGATCGGCATTGCCGACTAGTCGGCCGATTAGTCGGCAATTTTCTCGCCGAATAGTCGGCTAGTCGGCTGATCGGCAAAACTCATAGTCGGCCCATCACTAATAATTATTCTTCCATGATAAATATCATCCAATTTTGTGTTTTCCTTAAGATTTATGATTGAAAAAAATTGTGGTTTAAATATTTTATCACAAATATTCACTGTATTTATTAATAATATTAATCAATAATTTATTATATTTAATGATATACTGCTTTAAAAAAAATTATAACGTTTAAATGAACTTTGGCTTTTTGTATTTCTTTATAAGTTCTAATGATTAAAAAGTTATAAATCATTCAATTTCCGGTTCAATAATGTATAAAAGTCGAAAAGAAATTGTTTATAATGAGTTATTGAATTTTATTAAAAAAATATTTTCATACTTTAGGATATTTTTCTCGGCAATGACCAAGTAGTGCGCTCTACGGATTGAGGATATGGATACACTTACTGAGTACTACATACACGCAGAACCACAGTTCAATTTGAGAACCCCACACCCTTGCCGTCTCCTAAGTTAATGTGCTCACCACCTTGGACCACATCTCCACTTAACATCAGGTGGGATCGTGGTCAAGCATTAACTTATTTGTGTAAAAAAAACTATTAGATGTTCATGGACTGACAGTAACAAACGAGCAGATCTAATGACGCAGTTTTAGTTTTCATCAAAATCGGCTCCGAGACCCTTTGACTATATTTCGCTATTCTCATAGTTTCGAATTTGGCCATCCATGCTCACTTGAAAAATTCAATCTTTATATGTATGCACAGTTGCTAACTTATAGGTATACCAGAATCTGATGGCAAATAGGGGTAATTAAAATTGGTGACGCAACACTCCCCAGCCTTGAGGAAATTGCAATAAAACTTGTTGATCATTGATATTTTTATCATAGTGCTAGTTTCATAATAGGTTACATTATAGTCTGGTTTATTACCTTCGGATGAAAATATATAAAAGACTAGCTAACCCGGCGAACTTCGTATCGCCTAACAATTTTTTTTTTCTAAAATATAAGTAGCCTAAGTTACTCCTTGTTACATCATTTATCTGCCAGTGAAAGTCCCGTCAAAATCGGCCCAGTCATTTCAGAGATTAGCCGGAACAAACAGACAGATAGACAAAAATTGTAAAAAATGTTGTTTTGGTATATGTACCGTGTATACATCCGAATGCACTTAGTAAAAAACTGTTATTTTAATATTACAAACAGACACTCCAATTTTATTTATTTGTATAGAGAATAGAGCACATAAACATTAAGCACATTTTTAATATTATAATTGATTATGAGAGTGACTAAGTAATTTATGCAACTACAATTTAAATTCCATCTGTATAGGTATATGGATATTTTTGATGAAGAGAATAAATAGATAATAATAATGAATTGCTCCTCCAACATTTCAATGAACTTGCATGATATATGTAAATTTTCATGTCATATACTAAACATTTTTGCAAGCTTTAATTTGTAACAATGTTTGTATTCTTCATTTCATTTATTTTATCTTTGTATCATTATTGTATCATTTGCAATTCTATTTACATATAAAGAAAGCATAATTAGATTAATTACTAAGAAAATCAAGAAAACTATTTAAGTATCAAAATGAGTCAATCCTACTTAATATTGTAGATTGTCGTTTAAATACACCTTTTTCTCACATGTTTTTTGATAAACATTGAAAATAATATTTATGGTTTGTGATTGTAAAGGTTTTTTCGGAATATCGGAATCGAAAATAATCATCATTTTAGAAACAGAAAAAAATTCTATACAACTCTTTGTTTTGACTTGACAATTGATATAGTTTTAAAAATTTACATTGCCATATTAAAAACCCCTTTTTCTGCTTGTCAAAAATGCCATGAGATTCTGGTACACCTATACTTATTACTAGCTGTTGCCCGCAGCTTCGCATACGGAAATTATGTTTTACCTTATTTGTACCTCTTGCATAAAGAAATTTAAAAAATGGTGAATTTACATTAAAGTACTTATATTTAGTAATTTATTTGCTGAAACCCACGATAAAATCATAAAGAATTCCTCCAGGAGCGGGTTTTGTAAAATAAGCATTATTCACATTAATTTGTATTTTTTTTTCTTTTTTTTGCAAAATTTTGAAAAACTGAAAAATATGTGTTCCATAAATTTAAGCAAGGAACATTTTTTGCAAATTTGAAGCAAATCCGTTGATGTTTTAAAAAAAATCCATACAAACTTTCATCCCGTTTCCCAGGGAAACCTTTTAATTTTCCGGGATAAAAAGTATCCTAAAATATGACCCTGAGTATTAGTAACAACTTTACCAATTTTCATCGAAATCTGTTCAAGGGTTTTCATGTGATGCCCGGACAGACAAACAGACAGACAGTCAGATGGACAGACAGACAGACAGACAATAATTCTAAAAAAAATATTTTTGTGCTCTAACACGTTATTGAAGTTCCCCCTAATCAATTTTTTTTTTAAATATTCAATGTACAGGAAATTTGCCCTTTGAGTTTTATTATAGTATAGATTATGCATTCTCCTAAAACACAATATGTATTATTATTAATTATCCTCTTTTTTCAGTTTTATCTTCTAGCAAATTAAAACAGACTAATGAATTGTCGACACTAAAAGTTAAGTTGATGAGAGAGCAACTAAAATGCAAAACATTGAAACAAAAGGTACGCAAGGCAGAAAAAATTTCAAAGAATGTAACTTTCTTAAATGCCATCAATAAACTACCAGAGCCAGCATTTTTATTTAGTAAAATGCAGTATCAACATACAAAAAAGCCACGAGGGAGAAGATTCACAGTTGAAGAAAAAATTTTAGCTCTCACTATATTAAAACAGAGCCAAAAAGCATACAATTTAATGAAGTCAATATTTGTATTGCCCTCTAAAAGAAGCCTTCAAAAACTTTTAAATTGTCTGCCTTTAAAACCTGGCATAAATGAGCATATTATAGAAAATTTGAAAAAGACTGTATCCAAATTGCCTAGTGAGAAAAGGTTGTGTACCTTAATATTTGACGAAGTTGCTCTTACCCCAGGACTTTATTATTCAAAAGTGTGGGATGATATAATAGGTCTCGAAGATTTTGGAGACCATAAAACCACAAAAATCGCTGATCATGCCTTGGTCTTCATGATCAAAAGCATAAAAGGCAAATATAAACAGCCCATATGCTTCACATTTTGTCAGGCCAGCACCAAAAAAGATAATTTAAAAAATCTAATAAAGCAGGTAATACAGAAGATTGACTCGACTGGATTAAAAGTTGTAGCAACAATTTGTGACCAGAGTGGACCGAACACAAGTGCAATCAATAGTTTAATGGCTGACACCAAAGAAAAATACTTAAAAGAAAATAAAGAATACAAAAGCCTTGCATTCGAAGTTGGAAATATTAAGGTGTTTCCCATATACGACACCCCACATCTCCTGAAGGGGATAAGGAACAATTTTATTAATAAAGAATTGCAATTCAATATTAATGGAGAAATAAAGCTCGCAAAGTGGTCACATTTGCGAATGCTTTTAGACATTGACGTAGGGGATGATGATATAAGGTTATTAAATAAATTAACTGAAAATCACATTCATAAAGAAAAAATCCCAAAGATGAAAGTGAAATATGCGGCCCAAGTTTTTAGTCAGAGGGTGGCAGCCACTTTGCGATTCCTAGCCAGTAAGTCTTAGTAATTTGCTTTGCTTTATTTTATATAATATTGAAGTAGCAAACAGACCTGCTGGTTGTATTTATTTATTTTATGGTTGTATATATATATTTTAGTTGCAACATTACTCAAGGGTATCAACGCATTTGTGACCAACTATAGGGCTGCTAATACTAAAAGTACTAATAATTTTTCACCTCAAACCTGAATATCCTTTGACGCCAGAGCAGACATGCACATGTCGCCGCGAGGAAAGAGAAATACGCAAGCGTAACAATACTGTTATATTCCTGGTTTAGGGGTTATTAAGGATATTAATAGAAACGCGTATTTAACTTTTCAGCATATAATCATAGAATGCCAATGTCTTCTTGACATATTCTAAAATACATTTTCTTCCATATGGCCATACACTACAAATACCAAAGGGGATAATACTGTTTCATACTAACAAAACCAACACTTCCTCCACCTCGTTACTAACGGACGCTAACCTACTAATACACTACTGCATACAATACAATAAAATACTGCATGCTTGTTTGCTACCTTCAATTTATAAAAAAAAGATCAAGTCTGTATATTATTTTTGTTGAGGTAAAATCAAAAAGACACATAATTCCCTCAATTGTATTGAATTGGGACCACATTCGATACTAATAATAAGGTTGATGTACAATACTTATAATAATAAATTAATCATCTAATTTTGTTAATTTTTCGTTTCAGAGCACAATGTTCTTCCAAAGGAATGCGAGGCGACCGCAGATTTCTTGTTGATAATGGACAAGTTGTTTGACTCATTTAACGGTCACAGTTATACCGAAAGTGCAAAAAAATATAAAGGATGTCTGAAAAAGAACTCCATTCACCACAGGCTATGGGATGAACTATTGCCAATACTAAGGTCAATGAAATTTAAACATATAAAAAAAAATAGTGATGGTACTGAAGAAATTAAATATGTCCAGGTACCATCACTAAAAAATTGGATTAATAATATCAATGTATTTAAGGAAATGTTTAAATATATAAATGAACATTACAATGTAACAAGTATACTTACCAGAAATTTTAATCAGGACCCCCTTGAAAATTTCTTTTCTAGTATCAGAAGCAATGGAGTTAGAAATGTATCCCCTACATGTTCTCAATTTATAAGTGCTTTTAAAACATTATTAATTAATAATTTCAGTTCTGTGCATGCAGTGGGTGCCAACTGTGAGAAAGATAGCAACAAGCCATTACAATCTTTAAAGCATTTTCTTACTCATAAGATGCCAAGCCAACAAAAAAATGAAACACAAGATCGATATATTGATATCGACCCATTTATAGATATATTGATGGACGAGCAGACAGTTGAGATAGATTCTAGCACACTTGTGAATGAGGAGTCGAAGCGGTATGTTGGGGGCTTTATTTTGAAGAAATGTACAAGTGCCATTTGCAAAAATTGTAAGCAATGCGCTTTGTCATTAACAAAACAAAGAAATACATCTGGCTATATCTATGCTAGAGATTTCACAAAGAAGGCCCTCAACAACCCTTCAGATGGATTGCACAAGTGTGTTGCAGATATATTTAAAATATGCAATAGGTCACTGTCTGCCAATCCTGAAAAAAAATATATCAAAGATAATGTTAAAATAATGGTCGAATCAATTTGTGATTTTTCATTTTTAAGTTGTGCGACGCACAAAGAAAATGTTATGAAATATATTATAAATTTGGCCATAATGATTAATATACACAGTTGGTGTACCACAGTAAACAGAATACTTAGTGGAAAAATGAAAAATAATTCACCAGGGGATACATTAAAACTCCAAGCAGAAAGATATTATCTGACGCATAATAAACATACGTAAAAATAAAGAAGAAAGTACATAAGAATTTGTTTCATTTATTAATCTCCTTTGGACGTTTCTCGAATCTTCATCAATTAGTCAAGTAAAACAGAACCCCATACAAACGTAGGTTTGCTTTAATTGGAAACGTTTTATTTTACTTTTTTATTTAATGTAGTCAGAAATATATCCAGGTTTGAGATTGGTTTTTGTTGTGAAAAACTGAATTTCACACCTGGATAAATTATGCTACACCCCATTATACTTCTGTTTGATATCAACGACATATTGTAGTTTCCATATTAAAGCAAAACTACGTTTGCATGGGATTCTGTCTTACTTGACTTTTTATTAGAAATCAATGATCAATTTTATTGGATGTATAGCTAGGTATGTAATATACTATGTGAGTATACTGCCATCTAGTGAAAGGAATGATAACTAATTAGCGCCATCTGTTAAGTAACTCAATGAACTATTCGCCTTCATCAAACACGGAGTTACCTATCTATTTCTTGTATATATAGTGTCTAATCTATGGTCCGACAGGAAAGTGATCCGTCATCCACGATCCAAAACTCTTCAAAATTCGAAAGAAAAATGTAGGCAAAGACATAGGGACATTCAGCCAAAATCCAAAGACCATGGAACCAAATACTGGATCCCACGTTAAACTGCATTGAACTGAAGCTTACTGAATTGAATCGCTCAGTAGCGCCACCAATAGTTAATTTTTGGAACTAACATTTATTATAGAGGCTCTGTGGCAAACGTCATGTGACAGCTTGTCAAAGATAATTCAAAATGACAGCCCAAACAAATGTCAATAGAATGAAATTAAAGTTTATAAGTTGTGAGGTTATGAATGTAAACAAACAATGGGTATGATACAATTTTGTGTAAAAAGGTTTGAAAAACGATTTATTCAACACTAGGCCACGCATGTAACGTAAAATACGTTACACATATTATGATACCAAATACTACCAGTTCATCGTCATGTCAGTCATTAAAAAACATATTTAATGGTCTTTAATATTTTGAGTTTTTTTTTTCATTTAATTATTTATATACTCTATGATCATAATATGTCCAAAATTTTTTGGCGATATCGAATCATTCTTATCGAAGTACAGCACTATTTATTTATTGGCAAAAATTGGCAACACTGCAACTGTCAATTTGGTGCAACAAATTACAAAGTTGATTGAATTGAAAGTCAAGTCGTTTATTCAGCTTGTTAATGACTTGTTGATAGTAATATATGATATTGATAAACATTTTTTATTCTGATAAGACATGGTGATAAACACAGGTGTTAAACGTTATAACTACTTACGCAAACTTTGCTTTGGCCACTTAATTACTTCTTTATAAATAATTTTTAAGAGTGAATTGCAGATGTTTTCCTGTTTTACAGGTAAACGCCGAACTGATATCGCTATATAGAGCGGCTTAAAATTTCGATCATAGGTTGTTTTTAACGTAAAACCTTTTGATAATCGAGAGAGGGTTTTTGGAAGTTACAGGGTGAGGGGACGGAAAACGTAGTTATTTACGCGGAACTTTAAATGAATAATGTTTGAGATATACAATTTGATAAGTTTTCAATATTAATCCTGAGAGAGTGAAATAACCGCTGAAAGTTTGGTCTCTTTCCATTTTATGTTTTATATTTTAAGGTCATAATCGGATACTTTCCTATTCAAGAGTTCAAGACAATAATTTTTTCATCCCTACAAACTTCAGGTACAGTATACATATAACATCTAGCTGAGTTTAACATCTTAGATACATAATATCCAGATACTGACAACATGCATATGCAATAAGAGTTTTTTAAGATATTCCTAGGAGAAGAATTCAAATACAGGTCTTATCTCAGTGATACAAAAACTGAAAATGCTATCCCTGTTTTTTTTTTAATTCATCAGGCATATTTATATGACTTTCAAAATCTGATACCAGTTATACCACACAATGCTATTGTGGAATTTCAATCTGCTAAATTGTGTAACGGTAAAAAGTTTTAGGTCCTCCTATAAATCTTATTAAAGCTTCTTTCATTTGCTGAATCTGTTGATCTCTTCTGACTGTGCATTTAAATTTAAGAAAGTGTCTTCTCAAGATGAAATTTGTGAAGATGATAAGGTTAAAGGGCAAATATTAGTTAGGGCTGGAGTAGGATTTTTTCACATGGCCAGTTGCATATCGCTTACTCCAGGGCTGCAGGGTAAGTTTTGCAAGGCACCTGGTGTCATAAGTGGGTGTAGTATTCTCTTAGTAAAATATAAAATAATAATTACTTAAGCGTACAATAATAAAAAAATAAATTTACCTTCCAGAATTTATCATTAATTTGCCTCAGGGTTTGTGAGCCAGCCAGCGGTACAAACTGGCCAGGGGTCGGTGCAACATAAATGCAGAAGTTGAGCAGTCTATAGGCTTCCGGTAACTCTGCATCCAGGTCTAAGGTCAACCGCATCGCCAAGTATTTACTTAGATGATCCACTGTAATAAAATTACAATAAAAAATAATTATCAAATTCCAAGATAATTAGTTATGCTCCACAAATTATGGCCAGTGATGGTGTCCAAGACTTACTAAGGATTATATATGGGAAAACTTTTGGATTTGCTGTTTTTCCATGACAATCTTCCAGGTTCTCGATAAGTTATAGTAATGGCTGTCAGTTCATCTTATATATATATATTTTTATGGAAATGCCGGCAAACGAGCTGACGGTCCACTTGATGGTAAGTGGCTATCGTTGCCCATGGACATCAGCAACACCAAAGGGATCACCGATGTGTTGCCAGCCAAAAGAGAAGGAAAAGAAAGAAAGAACTGGCTTTCAAGCCCCAAGCCCAAACACAACGAGTCGTTTGGTGGCTGATGCATGCTCAAGGGTGGTAGCTATCCAGGCGAACCCCATGGAGAAATAATAATAGTAATAATGGTATCAATTAACAATTAAAATCAATATTACCAATATAATCCCTCGAGGGGCCCTACCACCAGTAGGCCGGATTTAGTCGCCTCTTACAAAACCCATCCGGCATGGGATTGGTGTTAGTATTCTAAGCCGCCCCAATACGGCTAAAAAGATATCAATAGAGCTCACTGCGCATATTCTGAAGTAATGTTTATCTAATTTTCGACAAAAACTCTACCAGTGCATATCAATAGCTGTGATTAAGTGGCTACACCTATGGCTTCAAGTTATTAATGACCCACTAGTGAGCACTGGTCTCTCCTCCTGAGAAGGGCAAGAGCATATTCTGTCAGTGTGTTTATGTGTTCGATGTAAATACCTGATGCATTAGCTGTGGTCTTGAGATAGCGAACGGAGCTGTCCCTGAGAGCCCGCATCAGTTGATTGTCCCCTGTCATCTCCGTGGGGTGCGGTTTGAACACAAGCTCTATTTCATTGGGATTTAGCGGTTCACCCTCGCCTTCTGTGTCCATTGAGTTTTCACCTTCTGTTCTGGAATTGAATTAATGGATATTTGAATTAATGTAGTTTTGAGTTTTAGATATTAACTGTATAAAGTATCACACATAGGAAGGTATTATTATATAGATAATACCAATAAAATACCAATTCACATTAAGTGTTTATTTATTTGGTACACAAGTAGAGATGATTTATACTATCTGTTAGATGTTGTTGTTAATCAGTTTTTCCTCATTGATTTTTTTGGAAAATTATTGAAGATAAGAATTTAAAAAAAAACTGTTTTTTCTCCCATATTCAACAACATGTCCAGTAAATAGCTATGTATCACTTATGTCTAGTTTGTGTGTAGTCGGCCCATCTATAGTTATTACTCATTATTTTGCTTTTCGTAGCAACACAAAAAATTATAATATTAAAAAAAATATATAAGTAAACCAACCTGCCATCACTAGATTCACTCTCTTCACTGCGCTCTGACGTGAGGATTGACTTAGCTCTCTTGGTTGTGCTGGTGTTTTTTGACACGGAGCTAAGATTGGACGGCACAGGTGATGGTGTACTCCTCACTGATGCAGGATTGGACGTTGACTGCGCCGGAGGAGTTGGGTTGCCCGGTGCTGGAGCACCATCTTTGGGAGCAGAGGAACTACTACCATTTTGTGTCGGCTCAGCGGTGCCATTGGAGTTGGACGGATTACTGTTGTCATCCATCGTCTTCCTGGCTCTCTGTGGCCGGTTCTGCGATTGCAACTTTATCCCTTCAGTAATAGAGTTCACTAACGACGCTTGGGAATGCGACATATTCAACTTGGCCAACACGCGCTCTTGGTGAGCCTCATACTCATCTCTACTCGGATAAATCTTGGATATCAGCAAATCAAAGTTAGGATCCGGCCGCAAGGACCGCTTCGATACCAACTTCTTTCGACAGGTAGGACACTCCTTGTTACCAGACCGCAGTGCAGTTATAATACAATCCGAACAGAACCTATGAAGGCATTCTTTAGTTGTCATCGTCTTCTTCAGCATGTCCAGGCAAATTGGGCACATCAGCTCACTATGCAAGCTTCGCGGGGACACCGCTATCTCCGTGGCGTCTGTTATCACTTCCTGGGGGGTCCGATGCAGTTCGTATAGGGAGAGTTCCCATGTTTTGTTTTGAGAGGGCTCCGTTGACGACATTGTAATGTTGTAATAGAAATTATTTTACCAATTAAACATTATAGCTTACAATGTATTCTATTCTTACATACAAACACAACAAATCACAAAGCTCAGGGTTGTCACCAATGCCAAGATTGAATTGAAGTCATAGAGTAACTTTGTATAGATTGAAGTGAAGTGAAGTTAAAAATCAAAATGACAAAATGTGAAGTTCAGTTCATGTCACAGATGAAATGACAGTCACAGGCAGTGTTACCAGATTAAAATTATACACTACCGTGTTGACAGGTTAGAAATACGGTGTTTCAGATCCAAATTACCGTGTATAGATTTAAAAAATACCGTGTAAATTACCGTGCAAAATAAAGAGAAAATGCTATGATTTTTCGATATTTTTTATTTAAAATTCAATCATCTAAAATAACAACTTCTTGCTCGTATATGGCTGCAGTCATTTTTCCCCCCCAGCGTCATCTCGAAATTCCCCTCTTTCCCCCTAACACCATGTCTGAGCAGTAATTTATTTAAGCAAGTATAAGTAAAAAGAAGCTCACCAGGATAAATTGAATTAATTCATCAATCCAATCAATGATCTTCTAAATACATTACAAAAAAAATCCCCCTAGAAAATTCCTCTAAAAAAAGGTAACTCTTGAAACATGCGTCAAAAAATTGTACCTCTAGTGAGCCCCTAAAAATACCCATCTTCATCTAACTTACCCACAAATTTAGGTGGAAAACCCCCAAGCTGGATTTTCGTTTCGTTTTACGTACCTATCTTTTTTTAATAAATTGATCCTTCTGAATAATTATTTATGTATTGACTGTCAAGGTAATTCATAATTAAAAATACCGTAGAAAAGTACACGGTAGTGAAACATTACCGTAGACCGTGTTTTAGCCAAAAATACCGTGCATCTACGGTAATTACCGTGTACCTGGTAACACTGGTCACAGGTCATGTAGCACAGCATGGCAATGAAGCACAGACTAGTTAGTTACTCACAAAGTTCCATGCCGCAGACTATTAAGTATACTGTAATATATTTTTTGGAAACCGGTGTCAGATGGCGCTACTTACTAATTTACCATGAATAAAATAAACTTGGAAATATTCCCAAATTTAATTTTATATTACTCGTTTAGTTCCCTAAAACGTCGAGTCCTTAATTTGACGGATCATTCTGACAACTCAAATGCACAAATGTTGCCAGGACATAGGCATTGCCTGCCTATAGCCTGATTTTTAAATTTTTCGTCAGCCCTTCAGGCTATAAAAAAAATATAACTTATCTTTAATGATTTTAGCTGGCATCAAATCATTAAACGGAGGATACTTTAGTTAGTTAAGAAGTACAAACACATTAATTGAAAACTATTATAAAAACGTAACTAAAGGTTTTCCATTGTACACCTAAACAAAACGTTTTTTCACCGCTCACTTTCTCGGTTAATCAATCTGGGAACCTCTGGTTTAGTTGTACCTCTTTGATTTAAAAATATTCATTTGTTGCAATGTATATTTGTATCAGTGGCGTAGCTAGCCCTAAGGAGGCCCCTTATCAATATTTGTTGTGGGGCCCTCTCAACATCATCTGTCAATTAATATAAAAGGAGTGCCAACTGTAGCGATCCTAGGTGGGGGCCCGTATACGCTGGGGGCCCGTATAATTGATACCTACGGCTGATACGGCGGTAGCTACGCCCCTGATTTGTGTGCTTATATTTGTATGCCTATTTTATGCATCAAGTTATTTAAAGAAGTAGGTATTGATATAATTATTATTATCTGAGTCACTTTGGCTTCATAAATTGCAACAAATTATTCAAAAACTACAAAAACTATTTCCATAAATCTAAATCGATAGAATATTATAAACCACAGAAATATGAATTTTATTATTTAACGTCTGAAATAAATTAATAGAAATGTTTCGGTTGTTTGTAGGGTACCTACGCTTACAGAAGCGACGTGAGGGCGTTTTATTGTATGACATACGCATAGAATTTAAAAGTAAATCAATTAGGTATTTAAAACCACACTGTTAAGAGAGAGTGTGGGACGTGTTAGCTATAATTAGGTAAAAATATGGGTGTAATATTACCGTAATGGGATTTACGGTGCACGTATGGTTATTACGCTCATTCCTCCAAAAGCCCAGGTTCTCAATCTTGCTAAAACCACCGCTCCTTTGAGATTCAAAAATGTTCTAAAGATCCTTAATGTTCGGTTTAGACGTATTAAAATAAATTTTAAGTGAATAATTTTTAGTGTGCGTCCACTGCACACGTAATAATTTAGTAAAGTTCTTTATTTCATACAATTCTACTTAATTACTTAAGCATTTTACTAAATTACTTAAGCATTTTACTAAATTTTAACTAAAAAGTGCCTGTCCAAACGTGTTAAACCCCGCCCATCTAATTAACAGAAAATAGAAAAATTTCTAAATTACTTGTTTACTTGATTACTAAACTACTAATTTGTCCGTTTACACGTATTAATTTACTTAAAATTTAGTTAAAATTTAGTTAACTACCTAATTACTTAATACGTGTAAACCGAATATTAAGGTTTATTTATTTTTTAAACTGGAGGCTGTACATCGAAAAGACCGTTGTCAGCAATCAGCATTATTGATACAGTCGCATGCAGCTTGTGATCATGTAGTGATCATGATAGCTAGGTGTTTACAAAACAATATTTTGATTTCTAATCAAAAATTATGTCTGTTTTATTTTGTTATGTATAAATGGATGTTATTATACATACTTATGTATATTCTACGCATGCAGCGTGTGATCATGTAATTGATAGCTAGGTGTTTACAAAACAATATTTTGATATTTTCTAATCAAAAATGATGTTTGTTTTGTTTATGTTGTGTGATGGGTTTATATGGATGTTGTTATATTATATTCTATGTAATGTAGTATACGTAAGAGTCTTTGCCCCTTGTAGATCTTTGGCACCCACGTGTGTCATTCTCGAAGTTTGACAACCCCGTATAGCCATTAGCCAGTGCCCAGTAGATAGTTACTAGAGTCTCTGTCTGCAAGGCGATGTTCCGGGTTCGATTCTTGAACGGGAGTCAGCAAAACAGATAAATATTTGCTCTTTGGTCGTGTGTTTTAGAGATGTTGATGTATTATTTCTATTGTACACATCACATCACCCGCCGTAAATCCTAGTTCTTTCTTTCTTTTTCTTCTCTCTATCTTGGTCAGTCAGTGATGCCTTTGGTATCGCTGATGTCCATGGGTGATGATAGCCACTTACCAATAAGTGGATCGTCAGCTCGTTTATCGGCTATTTCCATTAAGAAATCCTAGTACCTACTGGGTCCGAGTATGTTATATTGCACTTTGAGAATGACTGCTCTGACGTACAGCTCTAGCATAGTAAAAAGGCTAAGCCGCGAAACTGCATTAAACAGCGCGCCCGATCGAGTAATTGTGGGTTGATAGGTTAATCTACACTAGGGTTGCCAACCTCAAATTTAAAAAACCAGGATTTGAAGTTGTAGAAACCAGGACAACTCAGTTTGAAAACAGGACGCAGTAAAAAAGTTGCAGGTAAAACTATAGATCTAAGGTACCTGCGTTCGGGGTGGGGAGGGGGGATGGAGGGGTAAAGGGGAGCCCCCCACTACAATTTTTATGTCCCGGAAAGTTATAGTTTTCAAGTTATGATTTTTTTTGTAAAATCATAATACATAGGAAAAACCTTGGGTATTTTTTT
This sequence comes from Thymelicus sylvestris, assembly GCA_911387775.1. NCBI lineage: Eukaryota > Metazoa > Arthropoda > Insecta > Lepidoptera > Hesperiidae > Thymelicus > Thymelicus sylvestris. The sequence continues at coordinate 14,243,126 of OU426895.1, forward strand.
AGTATCAGTGGAAGAGGGGTGGAGTTGGGGGGAAGGGAGGGGTTGGGGTAAGGACCCCCCCCCCCCTTAAAGGTAATAATCAATCAATCAATCAAATATTTTATTTGTGAAATAAGATTTTTTTTTATTTAATGCTTTATTGTACACAGGATGACAATTTTTATTTTTATTTTGAGGATAAATCTGTGAAAACTGCTTAATATTTATCATAAACTAGTCTAAATTAGTCAGGTTGTGGAGGAAGAAGCAAAATTTCGACCTCCGTATGGGGAGACACTACACCACTTCTACTATTATTTTGGAAAAATAATGACACAAATCATTATAATTACAAAATTAGATTATAGTATGAACTTTTAGGGAGACTTTAGGGGTTTTTGATACACAAACAGGCTTCCAAACGTCTCCGGCGCTGCGGGAAATGCATCCCCTCCGCCCTTGCGTAACAAACTGCAGGCACCATGATAGCCCAAGTGGCTGAATTGTCAATGGTCTGGCCAAATAGCTCGAAGGACCGATAACCGTTGGGGAAGAAAGGTCCTCGAATGGCATCCACGTCTCGGAAAACGAAGTATAGGACGCCTCCCGACCAGATGGACTGACGGCCTGAAGAACAGTGGGCATCCGCTAGACTCAGAAGACTCAGGATCGGTCATAGTGGCGTAAGTTAGAGAGGGCCTATGTCCAGCAGATGACCTCTAAAGGCTGGTGGATGGACGGATTGATGCATAATAACATAAATTATTTGATTAAAGTTTCATCAAATATGTTCATTAAAGCATATTTTTGAATATTTACGGATTACAACTAAATCTTTCTGAATCAAATGCTGCTTTTGAACACGACAAAAAGATTGATTTCATACAATTATTACAATTTCTTAGTCAGCTAATCTATAAAGGTAATAATGGTAGCGAGAGGGGTACACAAGGGATAGAGAGAATTGGATAATTGGGTTCGTGGGTGCGTTCAGAAATAAATAAAAACACTTGAAATATCTATTTCGTTTAATAACAATGAATACCGGAGTTACGATATTGAAACTCTCAGTTCTGGAACTGAAAAATTGTCTAAGATTCCGGAATTGCGAAATCTTGGAATTCCGGTATCCATGCCCTACTTGCTGTAACACCTTATTTTTGTCTTGTAGTGAGTCTCCTGAGATCTTACCTTGAGCCGTGAATTTTAAAATTTAAAAACCCAGGACGCTGCTTAAAAACTATCCAGGACGTCCCAGGACACTACAAAAACCAGGACATGTCCTGGGAAAACAGGACGGATGGCAACCCTAATCTACACGCCGATTTCATTAAGTATGGGTATTTGGCATGACTGACACTTATTTTAAAACATTCTTAAACTTTTTAATGAGTTTATCAAGACGGCCAAAATGTTCTTCGTGTTTAATCTAATTGTAAATAGAAAGTGGTAGTACAAGTCAATCTCTTAATAATAATAATCTAAATAATATCTTCATTCACCACCTACCATCAGGTGGGATTATTGTAAAGCACTAACTTTATCCATATGAAAAAAACTTGTGTTACAAAAGATTTATTAAGGACAAGCTGCTGCCCGGCCGAGACTTCGTCAAATTCAAATTCAAAATCATTTATTCATGTAGGTATCATTGATACACTTATGCACGTCATTTTTTTAATGAACCATCTTTTCGCAAAGGTGCTTTGTCATGGAGGAGAAGAAAAGCTGAAAGAAACTCCTCAGCACATCTTTTAAAAATATCGTCCGCGGAGATATTATTTTTATGCTCAAACAAACTGTCATATTGGAGGATGGATTTCTAAAAATGCCTTCTTAGCCCTTCGCACCTTACTAACCACGTGTTTTAGTTTTTACGCTGATAGGTACTTACATACCTATCTGAAGTCACCACCAACACCAGCAATAGGTTTAGAGGATCTTTTCGTGGATTTCGTTTGTTGACTTACATAATGTTAATAGTGTTACCAACAATGTCTCGCGCGTCACGCTAATTAAGCAAAATATGTAAGTATTCGACAGCTCTTTCATTTCGGTGGAATTCTGATTTGGAACAATATGGATTTATTTGGTCAGAGCACGCATGAAATTCACGAAATTTAAAAAGAAGATTGATTACTCAAATTCTTGAATATAACGATTTATTTAAGTTAAGTTAAGCTTTTGATTTCTTGAGCGTAATTAGTGTCGCATTCATCATTAGATACTGTGCGTGGTAGATATAGCCCACTTTAATAATCTAGGAGGTTCAACTAAATAGCCATAATATTATTGTTACAAGCTGTAAAAGGAAAATATTTTGCCACCTGCACATAACAGAGCAAGCAAAGTCATTGCGATCAAACTGCCCAAATTGATTTTAGAATTTCTGACATACGTTATGAATTTTGTTACATAATGAAGTATTTTTTAAATAGATACATCTGTTTACCTCTACAGATTTTTATTGTTGTGATTATGATGCAAAATTTAAAAAAAATTACAATAAAATAACCTTGCGACTATAAATTATTTAGATGTAAGCTATCCTATCTTTCAAGTTGGATCAAACTGCACACGGTGTGCTTTGATTAAAATCGGTTAAGTAGTTTAGGAGTCCATCGCGGACAAACAACGTGACACTTAATTTATATAGATGAAGAGTTGTATTATTACAAATGTTAACCATTACTCAGCCCAATACTTCTTAACCTAGGCTTTTACCAATCTTTTACTTTTAATTATAATGATGAAAAATTCATTTTCAGTCATTCCAATGATCACCACAATTTAAATGAAATTTAGGACAAAGTAAATCAAATAGCATATGAGTATTTAAAAATTTGTAAAGGTAAACTATATTACCTAACTGAAATATATACGAAAAAGTCATGAATATACCTCTGAAAATATCTATTTTTTTGTATAAGGGGCCGTTCAAGTATTACGTAAGCACTATGGGGGGGTGGGGGGGTCTTTGTTTTGCTTATTTTGGATGACATGGGGGGTAGGGGAGTCTAGATGATGATTACGTCATCGGTAGTCATTATAAAAAATACATTTATAATTGAAAAATGTTTACGTAACCATGGGGGGAGGGCATAAGAGCGTTGCTTACTTTTGCTGACAAGGGGGATGGGGGGGGGGGGGGTAAATAATGAGGATCCGTAACGTTTTTAGTTGAGAATGCAGATTTATAGAGCTAAAAAATCCTTAACAGACAGTGTAAAAATTTTTGTTCTACCACAAAAATTGACGAAGTTATGACCAAATTACTAGCGAAGTTCACTGCGGGCCGCCGCGGTAGGCTGTGACGTCACGATATCGGTCGCCGCCAGTTAGCCGCTGGCAGCGATACGGCGCGTAATGTTTTGTTTGGATAATTTGTGACTTTGAAACAAATTAAGTGTCCGATTTGTGCCTAATTCACCTTTTAACTATGTATCAATATTGTATATTGCTTAAATTGCTTAAACGTTAAAAAATGATGTTAGAAACTTCAATATCATTTTTGAAGACCGATCCATAGATACCCCACACATATGGGTGTGATGAAAAAAAAATTTTGAGTTCCAGTTTTAAGTATGGGGAACCCCCAAAATTTATTGTTTTTTTTTCTATTTTGTGTGAAAATCTTAATGCGGTTCACAGAATACATCTACTTACCAAGTTTCAACAGTATAGTTCTTATAGTTTCGGAAAAAAGTGGCTGTGACATACGGACGGACGGACAGACAGACAGACATGAATAATCCATAAGGGTTCTGTTTTGTGCCATTTGGCTACGGAACCCTAAAAAAACAGCTATTGACAACCAATATTAAGGTTTCTGTCATAGATCAGCAAGTGTAGGGAACTATGCACTATAAAGAACAAGTAGGTAAAAAGTCATCCGCGAAATATCTACATACCTATACCGAAAACAACATTCGTTTATCAATAAACTATAAACACTTCATTCATAAGTTCTGATTACATCCCTGTACGTATACTTTACATTCATTCTTTCTTACCCCTACCTACTACTAACAGCTTAGAAGTTAGACCTAAAGATTCCTAATAAATACCTACCAACAGTCAGCCTCAGAAACAGCTTAACATTATAGTACTTTGTAATAGTAACTGTTCCGACGGTTTCCGAACAACATTATGACAAATTCAAGAAATATGTGACAAGGTACTAAAATGTTAAGCTACTTCTGATGATGACCGTACACGTAGATAAATAAACAGCACCTTTACCTTTGTGCTTTCCAACCACGGATTTAGCGCTGGTGAACTTTTTTTTTAATGCTTTTAGCAGGCAAACGAGCAGACGGGTCACCTGATGGTAAGTGATCACCGCCGCCCATGGACATTAGTAACACTGGAGGCGTCACCAACGCGTTGCCGGCCAAGAAAATGACGATAGACCCGCTTCTTGAAGGACCCCATGTCATAGCTTAGAGGGAACACCGATGCAGGAAGTTTGTTCCACAGTTTACACGTACGGGGTAGAAAATTACGTGAGAATCGAACTGTGGACGAATGCCAGGTATCCAGGTGATGTTGGTGAAACCTGGTACCCCGTGATGGTCGGTGTCGAAAACCAACTGCAGCTGAACTTAGAATGATTACCTAGGTAATCAAAAACCATGAAAGAATCCACTTTTGGAAGTTTATCTGATTGAGCTTGTACAAAATCAGCTTCTACTTTATTAGTACTTAGGTATATTATGTACTTTTTATACTTAATATGAAAAAATAACAGCCCTTCATGTAATTAAATTGCCGACTATAGTGACCTACTGCGTCAGATCGGCTCCGTCGAATCATGAAGAAGGAGTGCCGGTAGCCGGCTGCGCTCGGTCGGGTTTAATGACGTCACACGGACCCGCGTACTTTGAATTTTAGCGGCCGGAACGGCAATGTTCATTACTTAATATCTTCGCAAGTAATGGTCCGATTTGGATAATTCAAAAAGATATATCATTCTTACGCCATAAAGAATCACGTGGATAATAGTTCTATTGAATTTGCTACAACTTTACTGATCCTCATTGTAATAAATCTGCTTACGTAATATTTGAACGGCCCCTAACCGATAATGTCTCTATAAATAAAGCATTTAAAATTGCAATGCTGTTCCGGTTTGTTTAAAATGCGATAACTAGATGATTAATTATGTGAAGTGTATTTTATTCATTACATTTTTAGTGAATGGCTGCCAACGTCATGTCGTAAAGTATTATGTAAACTACAATGTTGATATTAAGCTGTAAGTAACTATAGTTTTGTACTTCTCTCAGAGATGGCGCTACAGGTAGGTGTCGCTTACCTGTCGTGAACTGTATGGTTTCAACTTTCATCCCTTCTGAAAAATGCCCAACGAAACGAGACTTCAAAAATTGTGATTAACTGCATCACACGCAGATAACCTTTAATTTAATAACACAACGGCTTTAGCTAAATAAAACCAATATTTATGAGGTTTTCCATCTCATACCACATCAGCTGGTGTTACTAGCCACATTTCTCCGAGTCGCATACATTACCGATGCCCATTAAGTGAAATAGACGCGCACTGGGTCACAGATTCCTCATTTCCTCCCGTTATTAATATGGGCACGAGATTGCTACACGCAATCAAACAAGCGAGTACCAGTGTCCAATTAGTAGCCAATCAACGTGTAATCTCAGTCAGTATGAAAAGTCGAGAGTGCCCACATCTACATCGATATTATTAAGTACTGTTAATTATTTGAGCTCATTAAAAATCTGTTTAAGGTAAGGGCCTAAGGGCTCCCTCATCTGACAGTTGGAGGTCACCATGTATCGAAGCAGCATGGTAATTCTCGGATCTCACAGGTAAAGTCATCGCTGAGATTATTGTTATGTAACGGTTCAAATATGCGTGATAGCAGGGTGCAGAAGTTTATTGATGTTCGGTATTGAATACAGATAATGTCCCAATGCTTTCCGTTTGATGAAGCTATTAGAGGCGTGCTTCTGACAGCTCAAAACAGCACTCCTAAACAACGCTGGCCGTAGCTCTATGTATGTAGTATATCTATCTATGTTTGTAGTAGAGCGAAATAGTCTTTCAGCGAGCGCTCTTTAAACGACGGTTAAGAATGGCAGCCCTAGCAAAAAGTAAAGAGATTTGTCGCCCTCAAAAACAACACTAGAATCGATTCAGGTGGCAATCGACTACTCGAACTACTACTATCTGTCGAAGCACGTTATCGGGCCCGCACGATCGAACAATAAATACTATTTACACTGAGTTGGCACCCGTGTCTATCATTTGCATACAGCTAATGCCAAGACGTTTCCGTTACCGAATCTCCATTGGCAGGACGCCAAACCACTCGCTGCCAGCTTGCAGCTTGCTTCCAGTAATTCCAGCTCGTAATAAGAGTCGTATTAGAGGAAAATAATAGCAGTTATTTTACGCTCTTTTGGCGCGATGTTCAGGGGTCGACGATTATGAGATATTAGAGGACTATTTCTTCTATTTTTCAGAGTTAAAGACATGCTAATAGTACCATTCTACCGGAAATTAAATGGACAATGGAATCCAAGGGCATCATTGGGTCGAATGGGACATTTATTATGAAAAACTACAATCGAAAGCATTCGACTCTCTCTCAGGCAATAAATGTTTTCCAACCTAGCTTGAAGTTTGTGGCCTACAAAGTTTCCTTATCACAGCACCCACGAACGAATTGCCTAAGTATAGAGCATATAAATGCTCATGAATTTTGCAAGGCGTTCTTTGGACAGGAAGCAGCGAGAAAAGTGGAAGCGGGTTTGAGACGAGAACACCTATTGTTATTTTTTTATTAGTATAGATAAGATTCAGTAGGCTTTAATCCATTAAATGCCCACTATACGGACCGCGGACATGAATTCCTCCTCGTAGCAGATCTAGGGCAAAGCCTCGTAGGAGATCTACGATAGAACATACTTCATCAAGTCGAATCGTTCCTTCAGTTCAAATTTGTATTGAGATTAATTTTTAACCCAGAGCAGTGATAGCCTAGCGGTTAGAACATTGATCTCCCGAACGAAGGGGCCCGAGTTTAAATCCTGGCTCGCACTTCTAATTTTCAAATATTATGTGTGTATTAGAAGTTAATTATCACTTGCTTCGGTAAAGGAAAACATCGTGAGGAAACCTGCACACCGGAGAGTTCTTCATAAAGTTCTCAAAGGATTGTGAAGTGCATTGCTTTTTTGCTTTGCTTTAATGGTTAATCCAAGTTTCAGTAGTTTTTGTAACGCTCGTAGGCCTTTCACGTGGTTTAACGATGGTTTTGCATGGCCTCCGAAGCACAAAAGCAAACAAGAAAATAAATGTTTGCTTCTAGCAGTCACCCATCCAACAACTGATACTGACTTCTGTTACTCTCAGTAGATCGCTTAGGGTTGCCACAAGCCGCCGGACTATAACCGCTTCAAAGATAAGTTACAGTAAATTAAACATATTGTCATTGTTTCATTACAGTATTATAAGAAAAATCACAATACCGTGTAATATTCGTGTATTATTAAACGACGACATTTTGTTCTGTTTTACGCGCTAGATAACACTGAAATTGGCTGTCACTATGTTTTGAGGGTAACCACTGCATAACGGGCATTTTGTACAAAGTACAGACAGCATCAAAATAATGTTAACTGATTGAATGTAATTAAAATGATGACTCTCGTTTGTATTTCTTTGGGCCTCTCCCGGAAGCTTCTACCACAGTAAATGAATAGATTCATTTACTGTGCTTCTACACTCGCGATCGACACAACGTGTAAGCGTGCATAAAAATGTATTTTTTTCCGAAAGACAAATACTTTACTATAAAATTATACATTTTTGAAAAGTGTGACCTTCAAGCTTTAAATTGGTGGTTTCAAACGATATACAAAAATTTAGAATAAATTACACATTTTTGGAAAAATTCATTAATTGGTAGATTACGTGTTGAGTCGATTTGCTTGCTCGCCAGTATAGTTATGGGGTATTTTATAACTAAAGATCATTATTTTGTAACGCTGAAATCCGTGTCACATGGCAATCTATAATTATAAAACACAAAAAATGTTTGTATTTATGTCCCTTAAAGACTCTAAAACCATCTAACCGCTATGCCTCAAAATGGTTTCATTTGAAAGGCAATAATCCGAAGGTGGTTTGAGACCACTAAAACAATGCATTAGGCACATTCGATTTTATTACCGTAGTAGAACACGTTGGGTATCACTAGTAAGTAATAAAATTTTGGTTGAATCATGTCTTCTCGTTGGAGCCTCGAAGAGGACTTACCTCTACTAATGGACTTAAGACCTGAAGGAATCAAAAGTTTTGAGATTAAGGAAGTCTATTAAAAGCTTTTATTTTGGTGCGATAATCTAGGTTTTCGTAAAGAAAGTAAGCTAATTAAGCTAAAACAACAAAGTAACAAAGTAAGCTAAAAAAGTAACATAGTTAAATAAAAGAAAAAAACAATACCAATATTATATTTCCACTGGCGCGGAAACTTCTGAAGCGCCGCACGCGACTGTCACGGTTGTCACACGTCCGTTAGGAGATGACTGTTTGGCTACTTGGCTAGTCTGTGAGTTCCGTGACTTGCCACGATGATAAAGGCTTAGAGAAAACTAGTATATAATTAATTCACCCATCCATCAACTTTCGCTTCCCATCAGAAAGTTCTAGTAACTTTTATTACTGCAGGATACATTTCCCAGGATAACGAGGTGTAAAAACAGCAACAACCCATAATTTGTCCTAATGCAATGCTGGGCTCGGGGTCTCCTCTCACAATTTGAGGGGATGCGGTTCCGTCACACGATTCCTTTACTGTGCTATCAGCATAAATGATATACCTAAACTAAATACAGATATTTTTTTTACCGTCAAGTCATTGCGACGCGTTACCGGCCAAGGTAGAAGCAATGAGCTTTGATTCTTCTAAAGGGAGACTCGATCCCTATAGCATGTTCGTGTAGGCCTACCTTCCTCCTTCCTAGTCTGCAATCAACAACCGTACTACACTCGTTAGGGATCAGCGACACCGGCCCTCAGTTCATTATCTCTCACGGTTGGATTGCTACCATTATAGCAGCTTGTCTGCTATCATTAAATGTTACCAACGTACACCTCTTGCATTACAATGATAAATGAAGTTATGCTATTTACATTTAAGCTCCGCCTTTCTCTTAATGATAAATGATAAGATGAATATTATGAAAATTCTAAGCTGTACGTTAATTTAATTTAGAAACATTAATGTCATTTTTTATAATGTCAACTTTGCTAACGACTCAATTGAACTTGTACTTATTAAGCGTTTATGATAGGAAAAGCATGTTTGCTTCCCGCAAGTGTTGTCAACTCGCGGTCCGCAATGTATTTTCCTTGTACTTTTAACCCCCAACGAAAAAATAGGGGTGTTATAAGTTTGACGTGTCTGTGTATCTGTCTGTCTGTGGCATCGTAGCTCCCAAAAGGATGAACTGATTTTGATCTAGTTTGTTTTGTATGAAAGGTGACTTAATTGAGAGTGTTCTTAGTTATATTTAGTGTAAATCAAACTGTCGGGTTTTTTTTTAAATTTATTTAAATTTAAGTTTATATCGTAATTAACATATTAAAAATTAAGGTAAAAACATCATCTGGCCTGGTCATACTTAAAAATCTTAGTAAGTCTTTGTATTATATGTATAATATCTTGTAGGATTATTTCTCTAGAAGGAATTAGGAAAAAAAGCTATTTTTAGAAGTCATCAGGTTGTCATGTGTACATGATGTCAGTCGAAACAATTTGAAACACAATTAAAAATATCGAATAGCGATTAATATTTCACACATGACACAATATAAGTAAACTTAATCCGTAGATGTGATAGACGTTTAAAATGAAATGTGTTTGCCTTACCAGTCGTGATAAAGAAAGTTATTGCTAAAAGTGTCAACAGTTATTTTTTTTAAATCGCAGGCGAACTTAATCTTCTTGTTGCTGTTCAATTGTACGATTTTTTTCTACCAGTTAGACCAGGGATTGTAAATACTGTTGACGATTGGTGTGAGAATATAAGACACAAAAAAGTGTTACTTATTTGATTATTTACTCTAACCCCGGTCACTCACATGCGCGCAAATGTTTGACATTTTTACGAATGTTTGCGCATATGTGAAGGGCGGTCAGGCAAATGGGTTCGCATATGAGTATGCAAGCCCATTTCCGCTTCCTCCTACACTTTGTTCACAAATGTTCAATCTTGCTGTTGTTATTATGTTGTTGTCATTCAAATCCATTTTCAATACAGAAAATAAATGGTAGTACGATTAGACGCCACGAATCACGAAAATTTAAGAGATACATCACCTTTTTAGTCATGTGCGCAACTGGTCGCACGAATGTGTGGGAGACTACACGAAGGTTCGAGGTTCGCGCGCTTTGATGTGTGACAAAAAACCGACACAGCTTGGAAAACCCCGAATGCCTCGAAAACTTCGCATAATCATTCGCGAAGGTCGTCCCACACTTGTGGGTTCGCGTATTCGCGCGAATGTGAGTGACCGGCATATCAAGTGTGTTACACTTGATAAAAGTGTTTAATTTAAAAGAAACACGACCGCGACAGCGTTTATTTAATTCCGGGAGGTTTCACGCACCCGTCTAGCTAGGGTCTAGCTAGGGTAATTGCTAACTTCAGCGAGCTTCAGGACTACAGGATCTTCTTATTCCCTAATAACGTATCAACCTATTATTAAGTTATATGATAATTTTTTCACCCACCTGGATCCGCCCCCACGCATTGCAGGTAGCGTCACTTATAACTAGACTACAGAACAAAGAGCTAAGAACAAATAAATGGCTAAATATACTCTATCGGCTATGAAAGATAATGGACATTTAACTAATAACTCTTTGACGACAAACTGATAGCAATTCATTATATATAGCATTAAAATTAACTTAAAGCCATCTTTTTCTATTGTAGAGAGAATTTTTCAAAGGATATAAATAATGTCGCGAACGATAGTGTTGGGAGGCCGTCAATGTAAATTGATTAAATAAAATTCCTTGTAGTAAATACTCGTAATACTTTTCATTAATTTAATTTTGATTATAAATACACGTTGAAGAAAAGTAAACAAGTTAAACATGTAAAATTCACTTTCCTTTGCGCAGTTATTGTGGACAGAGTAAATAGGTAGACTAGGTATTCATGTGGCGGTCAGTTGAGATAAATTCAGGAATGCCGATCGCAGGTGTTGGTCATTCTGCCACAGATAAACTAATGAACCCGCAGATAAATAAAAGCGCTCTAGCTCCTGTAGCAGCAATGCAAATTTTCATAACATACCTCAATTTGCATTTCTTACACGAACTGCCGTATCTTATCTGTTTTATCTTGCCTTTCATGCGAGAAAGTCACATTTCATGTTTTGATTGGTCGTCGATACAAAGCTATATCTATCAATACTATGTAGATTTCTTTCTTTCTTTTTCTTCTCTCTTTCTTGGCCGGCAACGCATCAGTGATGCCTTGGTGTTGCTGATGTCCATGGGCGACGACAGCCACTTACCATCAGGTGGATCGTCAGCTCGTTTGCCGGCTATTTTTATTGAAAAGGGTATTTGATACCTTTAACGACGTTGTGCGTATTGTTTTGATGTTACTCTCACTTACGCTTCCCGCCCACGTCCGACTTTTTGTAGGAGAGATAATCGGGCCGATTTTTTCTTCCATATTATTTCTGACCGACTTTTTGTAGGATGTGTGCGTTGCACTATTGCTATCAATCGTTCTATTTTTCTCCTACAAAAAAATCGGTCACCGATTTATTGGACGTGGGCGGGAAGCGTTAGCTGCTTAGGCTCAAAAAACACTGAATCAATATTGATGAGTTTGAACATCAATTCCTAGTTTAAATTCTAGTAACTACTCGTAGCAATAATTCATCGAATGTCTAAGTACATACATACGGGGCGTGAAAACTGATTGTCATCGATGTCTTTTTAGTAACTGAATAATTTAATCGCAGTGAAAATCGTAGTTTCGTACAATAGATCCATTAGTAGGTACCTTTCTGTTTGTAACTTTATCGTGTCAATAATATATTTTGATCTAATTAAATTACTTATATTCTTAAATCTCCTTATAGCTTTAAGACCCGCTTAGCCTAGATAAAACTTATTATCTTTGCCGTTACTATAAATATGGCATTATTTTATATCACTTCCATAATTTAATCTCTTTTATAAAAAGTAAAATAAAAATATGAGTTATGATTATAACCGGGTATTATAAGTTATTTTTAAGTGCCTTATGCGTAATTTACAGTATAGTGAGTGGGTGGGGTCCGTTATAAGATTATTCACATCAAACTGACGGAAACTCGGAAAGCAGATATATTTCATTGCCAAAATGTGATACGAATTTCGTTTTTGTTTTACACCGGACCACCGTTTGACTTGTCACTTAAATGTGCAAGTAACAACCACAAAAGAAACAGTAGGTTCTGAAGAGCATGATGCACGAGATATGCACCTGTGTGCTCGAGATCTCCCTACTCGTGCATAGGGAAAAGAAAGAAAGGAAGAAAGAAAGAGAGAGAAACATTTATTCCATCATAAGAATAGCTACAACGTTAAAATTCTATGGTAAGATTATAATAATAGAGTTTGTTTGATTGAGTTCGGAGTTGCAGCTACCAAAATAACGGAAAAAATGAAACACTCAGAAAATAGAGCACTAAGGTCCTCTGATATTTTAGTGCGCGAGTTTATTGCGCGTAGATCGGCAAGCAAGTTGAAAGTTTAAAAACACGCTTTCATAACAATAAGTCCCATTTGACATGCCACACAATACGGTTTTCAAAACAGTTCTTTATTAATTTGGATGGATGGGAAGAATATTTTTTTCAAAATTCATTTGTTTTCTTTATACCTTCGTCTTTGGGTCACAAAATAGCACATGAGTTCAACTTCAACTCATTTGGTCCAGTAGTTTCGGAGAATATTTGCTGTGAAGGGCGGTCGCCCAGACGCACGAGTGATCCTATAAGGGTTCCGTTTTTCGATTTTTCTTTCGGAACCCTAAAAATGCATCGTCATCAGAACTAAAGCGATATTTAAATTTCCATTTTCCAAAAACGTTTAAAATACAATTTGGTATGACGTCATAAAGACATAGTAATTTGAATGGAATTCGGAATTATATCAATCTTTATTTTTCAGTCTTTATTATTACAGTAGTATATTAATATATTATACGAGCATGTATAATTTATTCTTCTACTTGAATTATTAAGCTGACAGAGATGGCATTGGTTATCTGATAGAGAAGGCATTCACTTCAATGCTCGCCATTCATATCAGAGTATTTATTTTACTCATTAAAATTTATATAAATAAAACGGAACATTCCACTAATCCTCATTATTCATTAGGCCTATAATTCATAATACCTATTTATTGAAGTTATACTTCTTTAGGCGCGTTATGAAATAAATGGAAAAAATGATGACGGTGACACAAAAACGACGGTGACGAAAAACGTCACGCGCGTTTTTAAAAACGCTCATTTTGAAAAAAATTATTATTATCTTAATATATATAAATTACGTGTCACATTGTTTGTCCGCGATGGACTCCTAAACTACTTAACCGATTTTAATCAAATTTGCACACCGTGTGCAGTTTGATCCAACTTGAAAGATAGGATAGCTTACATCTCAAAATAATAATAAAACTTTTGACAGAACGAAGTCTGTCCGGGCAGCTAGTATTTATTTATAATTTATTTTTCATCACTCTAAAAGGCAAAATCATCAAGGTACGTTGACTTTGTTATTATGTAGAGCTAAGCAGTGAAAATGTTCTACGACGTCGCCTTCTTTTTGTTCAATTTTGTTCTTGTAAAAATTTGTGTTAGTTAACTGCTAATGCAATAATAATAGCGACACTGAAACGTTTGGATTAAATATCTTAATGGATCGGTTATTCTCGAGTCTGGTAATTTGTCTTGACGGAATTATACGTCGTTGAAATTTCTTTATGATGGACTAATTGTAAGACGATTACTTTAAACTTTTCCTCATCTATTTCATCCATTATTGTATCGTTCCTCTGTATGAATAAATATAAATAATGTAGTAGTATGTATTATAATATCACATATTATTTTACATCTATCATCAATATAATTAAAAATATAAGGACAAATTTGTTCTAAGCTAAGTAAATTCTAATGGTACGTCCAGAACTGACGACGGATCCTAGATAAAATTAATTAAAAGATAAATTATAATGGTACAATGATTCTACCATATACCTAAATTACTAAAGGTGAAAAGAATATAACACACCAGTCATTATCGTGGTTAACGAGATAGGGATAACATTATGTTGAATAATATATTATGGCGAAGTGAGGGAATATGATATAAAAAATGCAATCTTTAAGTATTCATACATCACCGGTAAATCACTCTAAGTATATTCGATACATAAATATAGGTCTATGATTCAATACATGGATTTGAACCAGTCCATCGCTGCAATCCAGTCAAAACTCCGGAAGAAAGTCTTTAAGATCTTCCCCAATTCAACGCTAAAAACCGATAAAGATAGTTAAAACAGTCCTAAGAGAGGCGATTGCATGAAGTTTACGAACGAGTTAACAAACTTCGAACAACTTCCGTGAATAGTTTAGTCAATATAGAGCTTCATAAGGCTAACTAACATAAGTCCACATTATAACGTCTCGCCGTATGGGGATTATGAATGTGAGAGGTTGTTTACAAGCTTGTCATTATGGGTAAAATAATTTCTCGCAATAATACTCTGTAAATATAATCTTAGGTGAAGATTGCTGGTTGAAATGAAGGTACTTTTCTTATTTGAAGAATGTATAATTATATCTAACATGACTGTTTGGACTGTTCAAATTATTTAAGTTAATTAAATACCGTTACTGAAAATTGTGATGTTTGAGCGTAACGAAATAAAATATTTATTTAATTTAATTACGGTCCTCAATTAAATCTAAATAAAAAAAAAATGAATAAAATAAAGAAAAAGCGTCTTTTACGCTGAAGGGGACTGATAAAAATGATAAATTATCTTCAGTAAAATGGAGCAATTATATTGTTATCTTGAAATGTAAAACTTGGTACCGAGATCGTAAAATTTAAGAATCGCTTTCTGCATATATCATTAGAAAGTGAAACATCATTGTAAAATAAACATTAACGTGCATTATGTAAAGTGAAATTGGATTCAACATCTAAAGCTTTATCTTGTATCGAAAAATTAATATGAAGTGTGATTCACCAGCGTTCTTTATGTCTGTCTGATATTAAATTTTATTATTTGTTTAACACTAAATCAATACTCATGCATTCTCTCTGTGTTGCGAGTGACATGCATAAATGAGATTTCACAAATAACTAAACTAACTTAATCGAAATTTCAACGTCGCGGTCGATCTCCTCACGTAGTAAACACGCCGACGGTTCAATTTTTGTATGGAAAAAAATATTTTTTTTTGATTTTTTTTTATTAATAAACAATTAATTAAATTAAATTAACAAATTGCCGATGAATGAAAAACATCGCGGTATATTCAGCAATCAAGATTTCCATTACTATTTGAAATACATATAGGTACGTACAGAAATACCCACAGAAATTAACATAATAATATACCTTCCAATTCTTACTAAAATACTTCTACTAGTTAAGTTTTCACAGTTCTGTAACCCTAGTCCACTTGTACGACAGGACAGGATGATGATCATCGCATAAACGTTTTACTTGGCCGGGAATCGAATCTGGATCTTAACTCTGAGCTAGGGCTTCATCGGTCGTGCGTATTTATTGTATTACATAGCTCTACTTGCGAGCTCTCCCACGAGCTCTTATTTATTTGAAAATAAACAACGAACCTCATCTTCTTTACTACAAAAGCGTTAAATACGTCTAGAAAAAAACAAATAAAGACGCTGTATAGTCGTGTCAGCAAAGCAAAAGCAAACCAGGTCTCGAGTTGTGATTAGTATTTTTCAATCAATTGGTCTAAAAGCCTCGCCTACCGAATACCATAGGTGTAATGTACTTCTGTAGC
Organism: Thymelicus sylvestris; assembly: GCA_911387775.1. Lineage (NCBI taxonomy): Eukaryota > Metazoa > Arthropoda > Insecta > Lepidoptera > Hesperiidae > Thymelicus > Thymelicus sylvestris. The sequence continues at coordinate 14,259,224 of OU426895.1, forward strand.
TTCCTTATTCGACCATACAAAAAGACACTTTAATTTATATTAATTTGGACACTTTTAATTATGTATTTGGATTTCTCGAAATTATTATTGCTATGTGCGTGCGTATAGTTCTCTATATAATCTTACTTCGTGGTGAACTTAGGCCTTAACCCCTATTGTAATATCACATCCACCAGGATCCCATGGCCTGATCCCCCAGGGGACCCCCGTGAACTCATCTGTTCATCAGAATTCCCTTCAAATAAAACTAAGTGTAGACAAAGGAGACGAGGAGACCCGAGTTGAACAGATGAGTGATGTAATGGTGATGTAACTAATAGAGGCCATGCACGATCAAATCAAGTGTAGGTACTTGTCAAGTCTGCAGTTTGACTTGACGCGGCATCCAGTAAATTTGATCGTGTATGCCCACGGTATAGCGATCTGGCCATATCTATTTCATGAACACTGGAGACAAACTGCAGACTTGACTAGTACAATTGATCGTGTATGACCTCAGCTATAAAAGAATGCAAATTTTGGACTATGTTGCACAGAACATGGTCACGGCTAAACTCACTAACGCCTAAAGCTATACAAAAAACATATTGTTATTTTTCATACTGTCGGTGACATAATTAATTTACAATGTATTACTGTAAACTGATTGCCAAAAATGTTGACTTGAAGTACTTGAACTGCACATTTACTGCTCAATCCTTTCAAGATTTTTTAACTTGCTCTAATGAATAGGATGAATTATGACTAACTATGCATATTACCTAATTTGGCGTCAAATTTCTATAAAATCTCCGTCAGCAGAACCATATAACAGTCCCCGATCTGCCTTTAGCCGGGAATTGAACCCGGTATTCTCTGTTCGGCAGGGCCTCTACTAACTGGACCAATTAAAAGACGTCCTAACTTAAATGTCCATTAATAAAACTGAAGAGCTAAAATTAACTGACTCTAGTGGCCAACTTATGTATGGCTCTACCAAAATACTGAAACTCTACATGAGATAGAGTCTAAAATTAGAGTTTTAAAATCGAAATGCAACTGAATTAAATCAAACTGAATAAGAGCTCTGTACAAATAAGCTATGAATAGACTATTTGACGATTCCGCAACGAATGCTATTAGCTTTTTATTGACATCCAATTAACGATTCCGCGACAGGGCGACGTCCATTCACAATGTAGGTGACACGCCGGAGGCATCGCTAGATTCACTGGTTTCCTGTCGAAATGCAGTAGTGTGCAATGCAACCTGCTGTCTAGTCGGAATCGCAAGTTCAAGAGCAGCCTACCAGCTCGCCTTCGTTCAGAAATGCCGTAACCTTCGCGTAGAATACACGCGCCCGCGATCAGTCCTCCACTTTGTGTTCTCGTAATCGAACAATTCAAATTTGAATTTTAAAAAGTGAACTTTAAGTTTTTTTCCTGCTCGCTGCTAACGGCCAGCCATGCAGAACCTCATACGGTAAGTTTTTATTACACTAGTAAAAGTTTAATCGTGAGAAGTTGTCCCGAGTTATTTTTAGTAAGTAATGAATGAAAATGTCCGGGATTTTCTTGAGTCAAGTTGAACATGGGTTAACACACTCGTGTGCTGGTTTGTTAAGTAATAGTTAATGCTACCCGTCGCTTTAGTGATAATTAATTAACATTTGAATGCTGAGTCTTTGAATTCAGCTAAGAAAAATAAAATTTAACTTGGAAAATAATTGCTTAATATGCATTTATCATTATCATTTAATTTATGCATAATTTAATTCCATCATTCTGTTTTTTTTTTTCAACGTAATATATTTGTCTACTACAGAATAACTCTCTTCGGAATAACTATGTTTAAAATATTTACCTATGTTTTAAGCACTACAGCACATGTCCTAAAAATTAGGAGAAAATAATAACAACAATGGAGAAGATACGAGTATGAAAAGTAATCGAGAGGTGGAATGTGTTTAAAATTGTCTATACAATACGAAGGATATGTACCAATAGCTCAGTGGTTTGAAATTACCTACTCTTATCAGCTGATCTCAGTTTAACTCGAACGCATCTTTGACTTTCCGGCGCTTCCTATTAGGAATTTATTTAAGTTAATGACTAAGAAACGCGTGCATCGTTTACTTAAATTGTAATTGTGTACAGACATAAATACAGAAATACTGACAACAGGCGGACAGTTAGCTTTTGTATGATTTAACTTTGAACCACACGTTAAAACTGTACAAGAATATTAAAATATTTAATGATGATAATAAAGTTAATTATGTTATTAAATTCCGTAAAGAGAACTTTATGACAACAGTTATAAACCTTAAAACATTTAACTTCATAATAAACGTTACATCAAACAAATAAATGTTAATAAATCATATGTAACTTCACATTACTAAAGTTATTTAAATTTGCAAATATTTATAACAGGAAGTATTAGGTTGGCCATTAATACATGTAAATATATGAGTGCGGTACATAGAATTAATATTACTAGCGTATAGAACAGACACCGCGAACATTGGGTTCGGGGGTGTGCATTGCAGCCGGCCGGCTGCATTTCATTCTGTCACTCGGCTGTCACTCGGCTGCGCTCATGGCGGCCGCATGACAAAATTGTTTATGAAAAAACTGAAAAAATGCCGTCGTGCGTAATAAGAATGTGTCACAATTGCACGACAAAAAACAAAAAAGATAATGTTATCACTTTATCATCAGTAAGAAAACAAAATCTTAACTTAAATCAACTAAAACGAATTTAATTAAATTATTGAGCAATGTTCCCGCCATTTTGAATGAAAAAATCATAAGGAGCGTTTGAACTTGGCTAGCCACTAGCGTGTTAATGGACGAAATAAGCTTGCCGACGCGACGCTTGTGACCAATTTAAAGTGTTGCATTTTTTGACACGAATCAATGGTAATTACGTTTGAAATCGTTTAAACGCTTTTGCACGTTAAATAAAGTTGGAGTAAGAGCTTGTAAAGATTTGGAGTCGGTGACTGCTTGTCTTGGTTCGACAAGTGTCATATACAAAGTTACTCTATGGCAAGTGTGCAAACGAGGCTTCTAGTTTGAAAAGAGAACGGAGGGCAAGCCGGCGGTGGAACACACATTTTGTTTGAGATAGCTTCTCTATGTATTACCTCAATGGTGCGGTAAGAGTAATTACTATTCTGTAATAACTAAAGATGGAGCTAAGTAAAATGGAGTACCCTAATAATTACACGTCAGCCAGATTTATTAACTACATAGTGTACCTACCTACACTATACACTACAATTATAATTGCAGTCTCTATGCAAGTTAATACGCCTGCTAAATTGAAACGCTTCCTAAAGGAGATGATATTTATGAATTAATTCATTGATATTTTAATAGAATGCATTTGACTAATGGTAAATATCTAGTCTGGAGAAGTTTAATTACCTAATGGTTAAATTGATGAATTTTGATGAATGGATTGAGGAAATTTTTTATTGCAATGTTTGTCAGTTTGTTTGTGTCAAATGTTGCAAGTTAAATTGGAACTACTGCCTATTCTCAGCCTACTACTTATTCTCAGGAGTTGAAATTTCGCATTGTATTTTTTTAAATACTTTAAAACGGATTTTTATTTTTCTAACTTTTTTACTGTTTGATTTTTTAATTTGAATACAGACATTTGTTTACGATAAACCTAAGATAACACGATATTAAAATATGTTTGGAGTTGTTAGAGGCATGAGCTAAAAAAATAAATGATTTTTTTGTAATTGCATCTTTATCAAGAATCGAAAATTCTACGTATAGGAAAGCGAGGGACAACACTACAAACGAAACATGTATATAAAACCATTTTACGGTCACTTCGATGCGGTTTCTACGAGAGGTTTGGTGACGTTACGTGACACGAGCACATTTAAAACCTTAGTGGAAAAAAATCTGATAACAGATACCTAACTACATTTTGCTTTGAAAAGTAATCCCTGTAATAGCTCTCACTTTCATTATGCCCTTCGCCCCTTTACGCCGGCTGAATGAGATGATTATCTTTGCCGAACCCTTTCAGCGTATTATGTTGCACTATAACGCAATTTAATAGGCCATAGAACGAATAAGAGTTAGAAAGACTAACGTCCCAACTCAGAGTGACGAACTGTTACTTAAATAGCTCTTTAGTACAGAATTTACATGGTGATTCTTTGAAGGAGCTATTAAAGTAACCATTAGTGACTATGAGTTGGGGCGTAATATTCCTTAATACACACTTAAAAATTATCACAATAAATTAATTTTTGAATTTCGAGCGATTACGCATAGTGTCTTCAATAACGAAATGATCGTTTCTAGTTCTCGAATTATAATTATTGGTCCACTACAGCTATTAACATGAAGTCAATGAACGTACAAAAGAATATAGCAAAAAAATATCCAGTTGAATTTGTTACAGAATGCACGGAAAAAGATATTCCTGCAACGCCTGCAGCTATGCCATTTCTAAACGTTTATGTATATTTTTCTGTTTTCAATTATAGTTGAAGTGTTGTAAAAATTAGAAAATAATATTGGCTTAGGAAGTCCTCATGCGAGAACATTTTGATTGACCTTTGGCTCAAAGCAATTTGCTGCGAGGTCCCGGATTCGATTACCGAGAGCGATAAGCTTTGTTCATTCATGACATAATGGCACTCTTGATTTAAAAGTGTTTAAGTTTTCGCTGCTCTGGTTATAAAAACTGAAGAACGTGCTTCTGTTATTTGTGTTGGGTTTCACTCTCAAATGAACACAAAAAATATTGGAACTTTAGGTGGTAAATTAACTCAAATGGAGAGCATTTTGTTTAAAATTTTGTGTAAAATATTATAACCGTTCTAATGTTTATATAAATATGTTTTAACTGTAATAGACTAAAGCAAAGTAGGTAATAGATAGGTATTAAGGTCAGAAAAGAATAGTGCCATTTAGAATGTAAAGAAGATCTCCGCAGGAATGCCACATGCATATATCTATTATTATTATTTATTAGCTAAAACATAATTATTAGTAATAAAAAACTGATTATCTTATTTTTCATAAAATGCTGGCATGCAGCAATATATTACTGCCAAACGAATATATAAATGGACGTATTAAACATGTGTGACATATGTGACATCACTGATATCTTAACAAATGAATGAAGTTGAAATAAATAATGCACTTCATTATTTTTTATCAAGTGTGTTGACAGATAAATAAACGAAAGGCACTGATACTGATAACGAAACATAATGTAGTCCTCAACTCCTAAAAAAGTTCGTGTAAAAACTACATCGATCAAATTACAGTCAATGAATTGAAAAAAACTTAATCATAATAATATGCATCGCATGCTTATCTAAGACATTTCGGATTGGAAGTGCATTAGCGCCTTAATTCGATAACTTATCACAAGTCATAGTGTCGATTTGTCAAGTTATAAAGCTCAGTTAGTCAAGTTTGGTAAAGCTTAATTAGTCAAGTGTTGTAAAACTTGTGAAGCGAAATTAGTCAAGTGTATCTACTGGCTATGGTATGGTTGCATCATAAAAAGTGTGAGGTGTCAACGTCCCTGTTCTGACACTTCTGACCACAGGTTGATTTCTCAAAATACAGTTAGCGCGCTTGGGTGTTAATTTACATCTTTCCAAACATTAGTCATACAAGCGGTAAAGTAGCAACATCTAAGTCGTATCAGTTGGGGAAAGTCCTTAGTCAGATGACGCATGTATCAGCATGGAAAGGAAGGTGGAATGCAATCCTGTCCCCTGTCTCTTTTTACATCATTCTATTAATCATTGTCGATGTACGGTCTTTAGTATTTTATCTATCTGTAATCTTCAGTAGGTTACCATGCAACTCTCAAAAGCTCACATACATACAGTGACATGGCTGTGGTCGTTAATACAAGTACAATCGATTCCTGGTGGTCACTTAATAAAATATCCATAGGGTTGCTAGGAAGGTTGCTAGGTTTTTTATTTACTTTTCTTTTTTTTTCAATGCGGGTTAATCGTTTAGTATTAAAGCAATAAAGAGTGAGTATCACAGTACTCGTAGTATCACAGAAAAAATAATAGTACTTATGCAGTTTGAAGCACTGCAGGTTGTTGGTCGGTACTTGGGTTGGGTACTAATTTTATTCACCCAAGGGATTTTAATTTATGTACCTCTACATAATGTTGTGTTGTGACTTGTGTTGCACTAACCGCGCCGCCGATGAAAAACATCATAGTCGATGCGCACTATCGCAAACTTTTAAGTTCTTTTCATTTATTTATATGGGATTTGTTGCAGATAATGTTTGCACATTTTTTTCCCTTTCTAGATTTACTGATTTTTTCTGTTTTTGGGTTCCTACATTATTCTTTTCCTTGAATATAAACAATTAGGTACTATTGATATCATTGATATCTATGTGTTTACATAATATAATCAGTACTCATACAGAATACGCACAGCATTCAAATAATTTCATATAATTCTCAGGAATAACCTTCTTCAGCGTAATAGATCACGAATCGGGAAATAATTGAACGCCACTATAAAATATTATCTTACTTGCCTTCCAGTGAGTAGTAATTAAGTATTATTTTTATAAGCTGATGTGTTTAAGCACGTTATAACTATCATACGAGTAGTTACCGTAACTTATTACCTCAGTCAAATACATATATGTATCAACTGATAACTAGCTAACTAGGTATATTTATTTATTTATATTTTACTGACCACAATATAAAATATTATACTACAAATGGAGAGCTTAATGCTAACTGCATTCTCTACCAGCTATAATAACCATTAGGCCAAACCGAAATAGGTACACGAGGAGTGGTATGATAGGTGGTAATTTAAAAAATAAATATATCTTTACCTCTAATAATAATTTTAATATTCTTTGTATGTATCTTATAAGTTATAGATATACTTAATTTAAAAAAACACTCAGGTAGGTGTGACTTTGCTGACCTCTAAATTATTATGATAATAATATTTTATTAATATTGAATGCCGTAACTTAATAATGTCGCGACTGCCGGCCGTGGGTAAACTTCTTGTAACTCCGGAAATACTATGTTGCATGTGATTCGGCTGAGTGTAGGGTATGAGGATATGAGGTTCGATTCTCGAGTGGGCCGACGTGAACAGTTCGTGGTTGTTTGTGAATCTTAGTTGGGAATTGGGATAAGGGTGTGACCAGTGGACATAAAAGGAGTGCCAACTGTAGCGGTCGTAGGCCGCTGGTGAGCTTTTTTTTGGGAGTATTAGTGGGGGCTCCTATACGCTGGGGGCTACGTATAATTTGATACTGCTGACACGGCGAGATCCATCCCCTGGGTGTGACTATAACAAACAACAATGACCGTATTATAATGGTTTTGCCGTGCCGTTCTTTCTTTTTCTTCTCCCTTTCTTGGCCGACAACGCATAAGCTGCTGCTGATTTTGGTGTCGCTGATGTCCTGGGTGACGACCTTACCATCAGGTGGATCTTCAGCTCGTTTGTCAATATTTCCCTAAGAAAAACAATGTGAGTTTGATTTGTTAGTTATTGTAAGTAAATTGTACCTCTACTGCGTAAACAGCATTTGATATGATCTAACGTATCCACGTCAGAGTGTTAAAAACTTGTATAGAGTAGGCAATTATTAACATCAGATGCGTTATAAAAGCCCACGTGTCCATAACGATCCTATCAGGGCCTTTCCAATCTACTAATGTCTGGCCACACGCATCGATCGCGGCGCCTTTCAGTTATTATCCTCAGTTTTAGGCCGAAGCGTACAATTATATTATTGAGGAACATTGAACATCGCTTTAGTTCCTCGAACTCCCGTTGTTCCCCGAAGTCCCGGGATGGAGAACCTCACATGCGTGAGATCTCCAGACACATGTCAACAGACACACATCATTAATCGCACGCGAACTGTCTTCCGTCACAACTCACACACGGCGCAATCGTTTGAATGCAACAGTTTTTGTGACCATGCAGATGTGGTACTGTTTTCTCAGTAGGTCGTTGACCTCGACTTGATAAAACATAATCATCGTATGCAGTAGAATTGAAATATCTAATTTATTTTCAAGAGTTTACTTAAAAAAAATCAAGAAATAAAAACAAAAGTGGTCTTGTATATTGAACGGCTAATTATGCTTATTTTAAGTGCAATATGTGTATATTACGTACAGGATGAATACATACAGTACGTATTTAGTTTTATTTTAAAATATCTGTGTTTGTCTTTAAGTGGAATTACTTGTACCTAAATTAGTTTTATGCAATTAATTTCATGCATATACACTGTAATTTTATTGGCAAACCTAAATATATAAATAAATTACCTAATTAGCCGTGGTTCACCGCGGCATATGTTGAGTGCGTCCCCTTTTTGTTGAGCAGTTCTGCAGCAGGTTATGTAATGTTGCTGTTAATCTCATTATTGTTAAATAACTACATATTTATAACTTGTTGCATTGCATAATATATGCTTAACAAAATAAACTATTTCTTTCTTTCTTTTTTTTCTTTCTTTCTATAGGTGGATAGGTACTGCCAATATAGCTTTAGAGGCCAGAGATCAAACCACAGATGTCTTCAATAACGTTATGCCCACGGCTGTGAAAAATTTCATGAAAATCTGTTCAGTAGATTTTGCATGAAAGAGCATCAAACATTCACACAAACAAACAAACATTTATACTAGAAGGATGCAAAACATTGTGAATAAAATTCTATTCAACCTACATTTATTTGTGCTAGGCATCAATGCTCATAAAAAAGGAAATGTAATTCGCAACACTAGTTTACCGCCAATAACATGATCCATTAACTGTTCATTCAAAACACGTTATCTTTTACGATACTAACAAAACAAGCTTTAGTGTCATTTCAAACATTTTATAGGACATGACAACGGGATCGTAAACTCCTACAGTCCTATTCGGGGTTTGTCAATGATGTCCATGGGCGGCAGTCAGGGTTGCATGATGATGTCCAGAGTCCCGACAAAATACAAAATGTCCCGACAATTCACTCGATTCAACAGAACCGTTTGCGATACGCGCGCATGCGCTCTAGCCGTTTTTTTCGTCGTCAGCTCGTTTGCCGGCTATTTCCAATTTTTTCAATTCCTATTTGCAATTTTTTTTGTCCCGACAAATCCCAAATTTTTTAAGTTATGTCCAGATATTTCACTCTTGCCATCTGGCAACCCTAGCGGCAGGAGATGGTGGCAAGCTTGTTTGCTTTCCTTATCACACGAAAAAGGCTGTCAATTGTTAGTACAATGTCATTTTTTTCTTATCTAAGGTGCTGACAACCTAGCTGACGGATTGATTGTAAGTGGTAATCGCTCAAATACCTCTAACACCAAACGGATAATAAAGGCATGATGGCCAATGGGGGAACCATCACATTCCGACCGGGCATCTTAAAGACATTTTACGGTTGTTTTACAAGGAAAGCCTGGCAGATTAATCACCTCACCATAAATCGCTTAAATGCTGATGAATTAGGAATAAATCGCGCCTATGCCGGCCATGAATTTTCTTTAAAATGAGATTCTTGCGCCAAGTAATTGGCGGATGTACGAGGCTCTCTAGGCTTTGAGCAAACACAAGGCGTAAAATGGTGGATTTATCGTCTTCAGTGCCATAAAATAGCAAGGAACCGGGTTCCAGTACAATGCACGTTTTATTTGGAGAAACGACAAATAGTTATTTACTCCTGGCTGGCGAAAGACGTGCTTCTCCGTAACGGTTGTTTCAAAGCTTTTAGCGAAGTTACATTGCCTATTTTATAGCTTTGCAATGCCGGTAAAGGAACGTCAATAGTAGCACATAAATATAGCAATATGAACATTCATGTACAGTAAAAAGTTTTAATATGAAATAAATATACTGAATAATGTATATAACTAAGTATTATATGAAACTCCGTCTTAAATATCAATACACTAGTGCTAAACTTTATTCACAGAGGGAGGTATAAAGTTCGATAAAGTTATAAATTATTCAAAGACTGAAACCATGGAAGTTGTTCTTACCGCAATAATAAAAAGTTTTGACTTAAACTTTTGATTGATGCTTATTATCATGGTAAGTATAAATTCACGGAGTATAATTATGTGTAATTCGATATTGAAAACTATATAAATAGGTAATTTGTCAGCGGAATAAAACTTTTTTGTTAGTCTTAATACTAATTAATCCATGATCAGTTTGTTTATGATTGTCGTAATACTGTATTGAAGCGATAATAGTCCGTCCTAAAGGTCTTAGTCCGTCCTTGTGGCCATCGTAAGTGATCGATCGAGTTTAGCATTATGATGACCATGATGATACGATGTAGTACCGATCCCGATATCCATTGATATTATATTTTGTACGCCAATATTTTTTCATCGAATCGTATGGATTATGGTCACAGGTAAGCTATAAAATACAGGGATCTACAGGTATTAACAGTAACTATAATTATCTACTAGTAAAATGTTCATAATCCACGATTTATTACGTTTAAAATCATATTACCTCATGATCTTATTATTCTTGGCAGACCAAGCTTCTGATCCATATCCCAGCTACGAATTAATAAACCGGTAACTCAAAGCATTTTCATCCGACTATCTCGGAGATAACGATCCCTGGTATATCTGAATACATTGGAGTTGCATCTAAATTGGCGCTTTGAAGACTCAATTAGCCCGCCCATTCATTATAGTCACCTTAATTATTCCAACACAATTCTTGTGGGATCAATTCTACTGTCACATTACTGTCTAATTATGTCGTATGCGCAGACAGTTACTGATCTGGAGTTGGATTATCAGAACGAATTCCGCTTCGCTTGGTCTCGCGCGATAATTATTTATGAAACGAACGTTTTTGTTGGCATATTCCTATCGTGTTTTTTGGATAAAACTATAATGCATGCGTGTGGTGATAAAAATAACGCCACGTCAGTTGTCTTATTAGGCGTCGAATATAAAAGTTCTTTATCTATAAAATAGCTGTAACTGTAAAGAAAGAAATTAAAGGTGCTATTGCTAAATTAGACCAACAAAAAATAAGAGCTGAAGTAATTTACTTCTTAGGAACAATAATTAGCCGAATTCATTTAAGTATAATAATTGGTGTACTTTTTAAAGAAAAGCTGAGTATTTTATTCTCCTTTTTAAAACCAATGATCCTATATTGAAAATGAATGAATGAATGAAATGAATGAAATGAAAACCAATGAATTATTCCGGGATAATAACTAGGTACCCAATATGTTATTCCCAGTCATGGTCTACCTGTGTGATAAATTTCATCAAAACCTGTTCAGTAGTTTTTGCGTGAAAGAGCAACAAACATCGATACATCCTCACAAACAAACTTTCATATTTATATTATTATAGTAGCTCAGATTAGCAGAATATGGCTTTTAATAAAGTTTTGTGTTCATTCAATTAGGTAAACTTTAATCCATTTTCATATTAAGTTTATTTAAGCATGAAGTACCTATAAAGTTAAATAAAGAAGCAGTCGTCTAAAAGACAACGTTTATTTTAATTCCGACAGAAGCTAAATTCCGTATCGTCTCCGTCGTCTGGACGGTGCAGCAGTGCGATAAAGGGGCTCGGAAGCCCACTCAACTCCTACGGGATTGTTTCCGTAACTTTAGCTGTATTATTTATTTTGCTGGCGGTTTCGTCTAGATCGCTAATTGGAAACTGATAGCGCCACGAGTGAGAATCTGCCCTCTGAAATAGATATCGAACGTTGATCAGTGAAATTTTCAAATAAAAATAGAGTTTTAAAATAAAATAAGAGTTAGCGGCTCATGGCATTACTTAAGCTCATATGCATCATGATTATTCAGCCTCCTTGGTAAAATGTGGTCGAATCTTGGGGTCTACCCCACTTGGCCCGTTGGCATATATATTAGTAAATATATCTTCAGCTTCAGCCACCCTAAGTTGCTGCGTAAATAGCTTAGCAGACGTATCGGACTGACGCGTGTCCGCGAAGTTCCGTAATGGTGTCCACTCACGGTCAGTCCATCGCGTCATTTTTGGAGCCACGCCAAATGACATATGTCAAAATGGCGCGATTGCACATACAAATTTTTTATATCACGCCATCAGTTTTTCACATTTACGATCAAATTTTGGCTGTATATTTGCACGCCATTTGACGCGATGGACTGACCGTGAGTGGCCACCATTTAGGGCTTGAATATCGGAATCTCGGAATCTCGAAATATCGGAATCTCGGACCGTGAAACCCGATATTACAATTCCGATACTGAGTGATTCGATATCGTAATATCGGAATCAGTAATTTTTTATTTTAATTTAAACAAAATGATTTTAATTCGTGCCACAAGGTATATTGGCCACTAGGTCATAAAATTGAGCAAGTAAGTATAAATATTTTAGCTGTGTAGGGAGGTAGAGTTAATATCTTTAACCGTATTCCTGTTGTGAGTCTGCTCAGCCTGGCTTCAACCCATTAATGGCCCACTACTGGGCACGGGTCTCTCCTCTTGAGGAGGCCTAGAGCATACTCCACCACGCTGCTCCAGTGCGGATTGGTGGAGGGGTTAGTGGCCAACCCGAGTGTCGGAAGTTTTCAAACCGCCCGAGGGCCTCCGACATGGCTTAACGACTGTTATTTTATGATAACAACCGGGACCGACGGCTTTACGTGCCCTCCGAAGCACGGAAACGCTCAAGAAATTTTTGCCACTAGCGGTCACCCATCCAACTACCGACCGCGCCCGCTGTTGCTTAACTTTGTCGATCACATAGGATCGACACAAGCCGCCGGGCTATGAGCGCTTCGTCTGCTCAGCCTACTGCACGAATAATGCGATACGGAAAAAATCTATTCCAAACATAATTTATCTCCTTAATCTCGGTATACCTAAGTTAATAATTTCATCATCTTCTGCAGATCATCTGTACGAATCTCTAGTTGCTGAGAATTCGCATCTAACTGTCAATGGCCATTCACCGCAGATACCTCATTGACCATTGTACATCGGAGGTTCACATCTACAACAAAGGTTTTTAAAACCTTACGATGTCTGGACGTGAACAAAGCTAGTGGACCAGATGGTATTCCAGCTCTCTCCAGTTATCTACTGTTTTGCCACGCTTGGTTCGTCTCTCAATTAAGACGAGCATAGTGCCTCAGGCGTCGAAGCTTGCCAACGTGCAGTCCGTGCCCAAGAATGGCAATCGAGGTGACCCTGCTAATTAACGGCCAATTTCAATTACCAACATGTTCAGGAAGATTATTATTGAACATGCGCCTCGTTGCATACCTAGAACACAATGATCTCCTTAGTGACCTATAGCTATAGCCTAACGCATACCACTCTACCGCATTCTAGCGTATCTCACCCACTCGTATCTGGGGCGAGGACCTTAAGAATAATGTAGAGGCGGTTGCCTTTATCCCTTGACATCTCGAAGGCCTTCGATACGGTTTAGCATGTTAGCCTATTGATCATGCTTCCTGCGTATGTCCTATTCCCTGGCCTGATCAGCTGGGTTAAAAACTTTCTGAGTGAATGTTCATTTAGAGTCGTTATCAAAGATTATTCGTCCCAAGCAACCTTACATCACATATTACAAACAATGCCGGACTTTCTCAGAGATCTTTTATGTCCAGAACTCTATTCCTGCTGCATATCAACGATCTGGTCGAGCGATACCTGGCAAGCTTCCGACCAGTAACGACCAAAATACAGTCTGAAGAGAGGCCCGGGTTGAAAGAGTAAATTACTGCCTGAAGTCACCGAATAGGGCGACGCCAACCTTGTGAAATTCAACGCCACAAAAACAGAAGCATTTATTTTGGCCCTACTTTTCAGAATGTATCCTTGAAATTCTCCCACCTCAAGAAATTGAGATATCCTTGAACCTTAAATATGAGCGGTCTATTGAATCCAAAGTTAAGGCAGCTGCCAGGAAACTAGACGTCCTAGCAAATGTGTTGCGATATTTCCAGTCACTTCAGCTTTTATCCTTCTATAAAGCATAGCTTCTGCCGTACAGCTGTCACATTTGGTGCAGCTGAATTTCATCTATCAGTAAAAACTATTTTGCGATTCAAAAATCCTAAAAAAATTATGGTAGTGAATTTTTAACGTGAAAACCAAATCGAATTGAATAGATTTAGGTGATATTTGCAACGAACGGGATTAAAACAGTATTAAAGACGTTATTATTTAATTATCCTATTGATTAAAAACCTTTTTGCTATCCAAGACGTCCTACTATACAATATAAAATTAAATTTAAATTATTAAAAAAAAATTGTATAATTCCGATATTGATATCGGAATTCCGATATTAGCATCAAATATCGAAAATCAATATCGATATTGAAAACCTTCCGATATTACAAGCCCTACCACCATTACGTCGACAATTATTGTGACGTAGTAAAATTAAATATGTATATGCAAAATTTTGATTAAAATATGAGTTGTCAAATTGTCAATAAAATAGTATTTCAAACAATGATATTATATGTATTAATAATCTAAATTTTACTAACAAAAAATAACAGACTTCAAAGTCTCAAAAACTACATAGTTGTCAGATCTCGTTCAAATTTATGTGAGACCACATGACAAGCGCCTGCTTTCGATTAAAAAAAGAATCATCGAAATCGGTTGGCGTGATATTGAGTTATTCGTCAATTTGTCGCGCACATCTTAACACAAATTTACGACTTATGTAGTTTTCTCATGGATTCCATTGTCGGATCTCAATAAAATTTATGTGGGACCACATGACAACCACCAACCAGCTTTCGATTAAAAAAAGAATCATCAAAATCGGTTCGCCCAGTCCAAAGTTCTGAGGTAACAAACATAAAAAAAAAAACAGTCGAATTGAGAACCTCCTCCTTTTTTGAAGTCGGTTAAAAAGGAGGTTTCAAACTATGTAACTGTCTCTTAGCTATTTATTATTACATCAATTAGTGAATACCGCTTGTCGATGACCTGAACAACTCCGGTCATTTCACACATTGATGAAATGAAAATGAAATGAAAACAACTTCAGTCATGTACACATTACTCTTTTGTTGCGACAAAACTTCATAGCAAAGCAAGAAGCCCGTACTGACGACTCATGGTTTCAATTTATAAGTAATGGCCTGTAAGTGCATAACTCGGGATTAGTTCTGTCAAGATAGGCTCGTAATAACGATGTCTCATTCACCGACCATTTTAAAGCACTGGAGATGAATGATACGCCAATGTCCACGATCGCCCGCGATGGCCGGTCATTCGTAAAAACCACTAGTCATTAATGCGAAGGGGTGTTTGCCTTGTACAGATGAGTTATTTTTATTTTTGTGAAATGAGTAACTCAACCACGCTTCGCTTCTAGAAAACGAGTATTTAAGTTTACAAGTAATTATTAGGACTTAAAACCATAAAAAAGTATTTTTAGGGCACATTTCCTTATAGAGTTTCATATGTGAGTAAGTATGTTTCTATTATTTTGTAACTTTTGTAAGCCATACAAAAGCACTCGAATACGGCGTCATATACCTAAGTATATAAAGATTTTTATAAATCTGTATTTAAAGTGTAGTCCTAACTTCTGAGCTTCGTATGAGTAATCAATTAATGAAATTATTTGTTGCATTTAAGTTAAATAATTTCTGTTAAATAATTACCGCTCATTTATACGCGCGGCTCGCGGATCGTCTCGCAGCGCGTCCGTAAGCCACGCCCCCTACGCGCGCGAGCGCTATCTAGTGTTTACACGCTCGCTGCGTTCAGATGCGTTCGAACGTTCAAGGATGGAGCACGTTGACGTAATACATCGCCATCCAGTAAGTGAAACCTTTCTACCATGATTTATAGGCAAAATAATCAATGTAGATTATACTATGGGTAGATTTCTGTACAATTAGGCTTTTTAAAATAAAAAAGCTATTGGTATTCATTACAAACAAAACATCAAAATTTTCTTCTTTATAATAATATTACTTTGAATATACGAGGTTTTGTTACTAGTAGTTTTAGGTTATTATTATTATTATCATTCAGTATTAACGTACAGTATCATATTTTTATTTTGAAAAATACGAATCCAATAGAACACGTACTTATGGCGCTAGTAGCCGCTGTCGAATGAAGCGCGCGCCGCGCGCGTGTGAACACCGCGCGAGCTCTCGCGCGAGCCCCTTTGGCGCGCGCCCAAAAAACCGCTCCCGACGCGAGCCCTGCGAGCCACGAGACGCGCCGCGGTCTGGTCCGCGAGCTCGCTGTTCACACGCGCGCGTACGAGCGCGTCTCGCAGCGCGTCTCGTGGCTCGCGCGCGCGTCTAAACGGGCCATTAGAATTACTGTTATATAAACCTACATAAGTGGATAAGGAAACAAATACATACCTCACATTGTATTCCTAGAGACCCCATCAATAAGACCAAGAAGAATTTTAATTCCTAATGGTTCCCTTAGTTAATGGCACTAAATAGTCCACGAAGTATGGGTCGAAATACATTTGCATCCATCCAGTGTATAGAACTATAAGCCAATGCACAAAATAAATACACACAGAAAGATAAGTCCATAAAAATTAATTATAAATAGAAACAATTTTACAAGAGATATAAATACAAAATAAGTATAAGCGCAAATATGAAAAAATATATGGGACCAATCTCGAAGATTATCCTTTTGTAATAAATAAAAAATATAATTGAATTAAGAACCTCCTCCTTCTTTAAAGTTGGTTTCAAAATAAAAGGATCACATTTATTGCAGCATTTGCAATATTGAAATGAAAATGAATTGCTCCTATTCGCACTTATTTTTCGTGTTCGACAACAGTGCCTATGTGTGCTACGCTCTTTTCTCGAGCGCGCTTGGATGGAGTTACCCTTCTGTGTATCTATTTCGTGGCCACAGCTTGTCTGAAGAATGTTAATATAATTATATTGACGTGAGCAGCGTCCGGTGGAACATATACTGCATTTATCGTTGCAATTACCGCATCGTCCACTGTAACGTATAGCGCTTGACCGATTCCACTCGGAGATAGTGCGGCGAGACGTATCTAGTGAAAAATTATGATAATTGATTGTCATTGTGGCTGTTGTGTTACATGTGCAGTAAATCGACATACCGTAGATCTGAAACGTAGTTAACTGTAGGAAAGTAGGCAGGAATTTCAAATTGAAGTTTAGTTAAATATAGCTAGACAAAAATTAACTTAATCGTTTTGAAGTATGAAAAAAACATTCATAAAAAATATTACTTTTTAAACGACCCTTTAAAGAGCATAAATTTACTTTAGCATTCAGATAGTCATTTGGGTTATTTAGTTTCAAATCTACTCATACGCCCCAAATCAGAGTCACTATAGGTTACCTTAATCGCTCCTTAGTACAGAATTTGTATGGTGATTCTTTACTAAGGAGAGATTTAAGTAACCGTTAGTAACTCTGAGTTGGGGCAATAGTCTCACAGGCACAATTATGTCAAGTTTTAACGTATTATCATAAATTGTAATTACATTTAATTCCTTTAACTACTCCGTGGGAAGTTTACTGCTCCCTTGAGGTTAATTGCGATGTCTTTAACATCGACCTAACCAATTAATTTATATGCAGCTCCGGGAGCTTAAAGGAGCTTTTAATTTGTCTGTAATTAACATACGGTAACCATGGTTAAAGTTAGGTTAAGACGTAAGCTAAGCAATATTGACTTAGTATAATGGTGCAGATGGATTTCGTTTTCCGTTTTTATTTGGCTGTAAAGTCCTTCATGACTTTAAAGTTTAAACTAATTTTTACAGCTTGTTGTATACTCTACTTGCACTCTACATGCGGTTTTGCTCGTGTTTTCGGGATAATAAGTACCCTGTGTCTTATTCCAGATTATGATTTACCTCTATGCTGAATTTCATGAAAATCCGTTCAGCAATGTATTCAGTTCGTCCGTTCATAATATGTATTCAATCTGGCATAAGACTAAGCTATATGTAACGAGTAACATAAAATTGTGATAACTGCTGTAAATACAAGTATTAAATAAATTAATAAATTAATAAATAAACAGTTTTTGTGTGACAGAATAAGAAACATCTATAAGTCCTCACAAACAAACTTGCACAATATTGGTAGGATTCCGTTGGACAGACGAGGCGATACCGACAAGTTGTTCGTGTGAAAATCGTATCCAATGGGCATTTCTTGGTCCACAAACATTTGGCTTGCTTGGTCCACAGACAACAAACCGTTTTAACTGTATTGCATGTAACACACAAATGTGTAAATGTCATTAACAATAGTAAAATTGTCAAGGCCGTACATTGAAGTATTACTACTAGCGTATAGAAGAGACACCGCGAACACAAAATATGTTCCAATGAATTGGCGCCGCGTGGCTTCAATTTCCAATGGATTCGTTCGATTTTGAAAGGAGAACAGGGGCTCAATTTTGAAAATAGAACCTCCCGGCGGGAACACACATTTTGTTTGAGATGTCTTCTCTTGTATATACCTCAATGAGGCCGTAACCATAATTCATGTAGGATACTTAACAACAAAATATGTACGCCAAGTTATATTCAGTATTGGAATTCACTAAATTCACTAAATTCACTTAAATGGGTACAATTGAAGCTATCACTGCCTCATGCTTGCACTCCTTACTGCCTACACAGTAATTCTATGATTTACATCAATTAAATGAGCCAGTTGTATAGCTTCATTAGATTTTCCGTTCATAAATCAGCACCTCGGGAAGTACCAGTATCATTTACGCATTCCTGAGGAACGAGCTTTCGGTCGCAATTCGCAATGGTACCAAGAGTACCAACGTAATAGCAGGAATGTCTGGTTTTACTTTTGTGTTATCGATAAACATAAATAAACAAATGCTTACTTAGGGTGAAATCTATAAAGCGTACTAACGCTTTGCTCAGGCTTAGGAATTATGCGAACAAAAATAATGGCACTAAATCAACCTTTAGCGTTAGCCGTTTTATATGACTTTAAATTTTTTTCGTATTAACAAAGCGTGAGTCATCTATTACATTTTGACTGTTGTCTGAGCAAAGTCAAAGTATGGTTTATAGATCTATCCCTTAGACCCTCGCTCTAAGATACCCTATGTGGCATGGACACACAAGTCACATACCGACGTACATCAGACAATTCAGACACCTACGATTCCATTACACTTTTAGTTCTGTCCATGTGAAAAAGGTTAATTTAAAACCAAATAAGCGTGGAAAATGTTAATGCATGAAGGATTATTTGTGCCAGGTAAAATAATTTTTTGGAAATTCATTGCACTTTGAAATTTTTTTTTTAAATTCTAAAAAGAACGCTTTTATTTATACGCATCCTCAATTTGAATGCATGATGGATTTACGTTTTAGGAATATATATTTTTTTGCAATTTATATTAGGAAATTCAGAATGTATCTGAATTCCTTGAAGTAAAAACTTTCCCGTGGGGTTTATACCTACTCGTAAGTGTGAATTCTAAGTATCGATGCGTAATATGATTCCTTTGACTTCTCCATTATTATTAGAAACGCTTCAATGAGTACTCAAATACCAACTAGTTCGTTTTTAATGCGGTTTTCCGATGAACGCACTACAAGAGTAATATGACTGAATATTTATGAGATTCTAAGAGTAATACTTATGTCATTTAACATGACAGGGCTTAGTTATTACGAGTATAAACTTCGTGAAGCTTACAACGCTTATGCAATATTATCAGGTGCATAAGTTCATAATGTGACAGCAAACGGTTTGATGTGTGGTAAACTAGTTTTACAAGCGTTTCTGCTATTCTATCTGGCTTTCCATCAGAAAGGGGATAGATACCTTTCCACTTTTCCATTGAGTGCCTAACTTAACCTAAACAATATGTTTAATTTTTCACAATGTTTCATTATAGTGTACTGGATTACCCAAGAACTTTTTTTGACAATCTCGCTATGTGGATAGCCCCTGTCTAAACAAAAAGATAAAGAAGAAAGAAATAATTGGCTCTAGCGCTACAGCCGGAACACGACAAGTCGTTTGTCACTGAATTTAGAATAAATAGCTGGATGGATGGATGGATGGATGGATGAAGCAAGAGGGGCAGTCAAACATCCAGAGTCATTTGTCACTGAGTTCAGTATCCTCTACACTGTAAACAGTTGTATATTTGCTAAACCTCCTGTCAATAGGGCCTTTCATAGGATCATGGCATCTGGCAACATGTCACGACTCACGACCCACATCGCAGATTTGTCGCGTGGGGTAAGTGACACGACTAACGGGCCTCGACACGAACATGAATCACCTCATCTCCGATATTGTTAACGCACGTATGGCTCATGGAGTCATGGAATTGCTCGTAAAATGTAAACATCCAGTTTATTTGAACAGAATAGGTCAGAGTGAAGCTTTCTCTTTAAACAAAACGCCTTGAAGTACTGGTGAAGAATGGCATTCTCAAAAAGTTTAATTTTATACGGTATGTGGCGGTGTTAACCTTAACCAAGACCCCTGTGTAATCGTATGATGTTCATTTGAAATTAATGTTCATATTTGCTAATATTTAAAGATTTTGCGAATGATACACGAGATTATTCGGTAAAAATTCCTCAATCCAGCCGAGTTATTATCATCGTTTTTAACTGACATCTCCCTGATTACCTATTTCTTTAACTAAACATAACGTGCAGAAGTGGTTTATCTGATTTTCGTTCAGGTCGCTCATCCTGTTGAAGCAGGCAGGTACCTATAACCTATACGAGTATAACTCGTATCTTTTATTCATACAGAGAAACCCAGCGCCTGAAGCTGACAACCGGAATAAATACAGAGACCAAGGTGTGCTAATTCGCATTTCAATCAGCTTGTACCATTTACAAATGGATTATATAAATCTTACTGATTTGACGTCTGTAATGGGAAGGGATCTGTAGGAAATTAATACTCTCGTGTATGAACTATGAAACGAGTATATAGCTACTGTACTAAATATCCTTTATTTTTTTGTGAAATTATCTATACATACATATGAGCCACCTACGTGACCTTATGATATATCAGCTGTTGCCCACGGCTTTGCCCGCGGTAGAGATAGATTTTTATTTTTTACAAATCCCGCGGGAACCCTGAACTTTTCCGGGATAAAAAGTAGCCTCTGTTTTAATCCAGGGTAGGTATAGGCTATCTCCATTTCAGCCAAATCGGTTAAGTAGTTATCGCATGAAAGCGTAACAAACAAACTTACATTCACATCTATATATATAAAATTGAAAAGCGACACACCGCTGATTAAACAAAAAATCTCAGAAACTGCCGAACCGATTAAGATGAATTTTGGCAGGGAGATAGTTAATGCTAAGGAGACGTCCACTAAGAACGGATTTTTGGAAATTCATCCCCTAAGGGGTACAAATAAGGGTTAGAAGACACTTTCATACAAACCAACTTTCTTAGTTTTAGATTTATAAATTTGAAATTTTTTATGTAGGTTTATAGTAATAAACAAAAGTTAACTTCAATATATTTTTTTGGAAAATCATCCCTTAAAGGGTTAATTTACTGAATTGAACTTAGTAGGCAACTTCGTCATTTTTGAAGTTAAAAACATGAAAATTTAAATATTTACTAAATACTAGAAACAAAATTTGTAAGTATTATGTTTTTTTGGAAAATCATCCCCTAAAGGGTTAATTATATTAGGGCATAAGAAATAAGCACTTGTGAACAATATAATAGGTATTTCATAAAATTAATATGTGTTGACTTTTTACATTCTCAATGACAAGTTCTTTTTCGTCGGTTCTATTCAGTTTACTACACCAACAGACTTTACAGACATCAGCTCACGGAGCTTCGTATATCTCAACACCTCCCCTCGAAGCAGTGAGCGTATCTGCTAAACTTTTATATAAATGATTACCAGGATTACGCAAACAATCCTCCCCTGGCCGCTGAGCAACCTTTAGCAACAGGACGAACTTTCTTCCTAGTAGTTTTAGTAGGAAATACCAATTTGTTGCCAATCACCCTGCGATCATGACCTTCTAATTCTTTTTTCCAATCTATCACATTATTCGTCATTTCAGCTTCTTGCCAAGTCATTGGCTCAACTGTCGTGGCTCCTGCTGTATTTTGTACTGCCGGATTTTCATTTTCTGAATCGTTTTTTATAATTTCTCTCTCATCTTTCTGTATATAAGGTCTATATTCTTTCCTAGGTCTCCCTTTCAAACCAGATTGAATTATTCTCGGTCTACCTTTTCCCCTTTTCGGTTCAATCGGTATGTTCCATGCTACTGATGAACTTCCCTGTCCAGGTAATATTCTATCATCTGTTTCAGTTTCTGTATCATCACTCACTTTAGAATCATCTCTTATTTCTCGAATAAATTTCTCTTTATCAACCTTCTCTTCTTTTCCATTCAAATCTATTACTATCTTTTTACCTTCATCATTTTCACTATCAAGAATTTCTTTATATTCATGACCAAATGCGCTCCCTTTCATGAACTTTACATTTCTTGTTATAATAATCTTCTTGGTTCTAGGATTATGAACTCTGTATGCTTTCGATTCATTATCATATCCCATTAAAATTCCAACTTCCGAATTAGATTCAAACTTTCCTCTCTGTATCCCTTTTACTTTGTAGTAAACCTTTGCTCCAAATACGTTCATGTAAATTACTGTAGGTTTCCTTCCTGTCCACATTGTATATGGTATTTCACCCTTCAATGCAGTAGTGGGACATCGATTTCTTATGAAATTAGCTGTATTTACAGCTTCAGCCCAAAATCCTGGAGGACTCCCAGCTTGATGCATCATACATCGCGCCATCTCAATCAATGTTCTATTTTTCCTTTCAGCCACACCATTCTGTTGAGGTGTGTATGGTACAGTCAATCTTCTTCTAATGCCTTCTTTTTTCAGAAAAACATCAAACTCTTTATTTACATATTCTGTTCCGTTGTCTGACTGTAAACTCTTTATTTTCTTTCCCGTGAACTTCTCCACATATGCTTTATATTCTTTAAAAACATTGAATACATCACTCTTTTTAGCTACAAAATATACTTCACACCAACGAGATTTGTCATCGATGAAAGTGACAAAATATTTTTTCTTTCCAAATGACTCGTGCCTCATTGGGCCACACACATCTGTGTGTACTATCTCCAACAAATCTTTTGTTCGATTTTCAATTCCTTTGGGAAATGGTTTGCATGTTTGTTTTTCACTAATGCATATCTCACATTCTGACAATTTTTCACTGTCATTAAATGTCAAACCATGTACAAGATTATTTTTAGCCATAGCTTTCAAGTCACGTTCATTGATGTGACCCAAGCGTTCATGCCACACATCAATCGGCTTTTTCACCGCTTCAATATTATGCGCGTTCTCCTGACTTAATTTGACCTGATATAAATTACCAACACGCATCTGCTCGCATATGAACCTTTTGGTTTTTATCAGTTACTATAGCGTCATGTTTTCTAAAATGAACCTCGTATCCATAGTCAGTCATTTTAGCTACTGACAGAAGACTTGTTCTTAAATCTGGCACATAGAAAACTTTCTGTATATCTATTTGACGTTCTTCACGTCCTGTATCAACCAAAATGCTTACTTTGCCCATTCCGGTTATTTTAGTACTCTCATTATTTGCCAAATTTAGTTCATTTTCCATCCGCGTAAATCCTTGTAACATGCGCTTGTCATTGCACATATGTCCAGTGCATCCACTGTCGATACACCAAATAGCATTCTTGCTTTCACCCAACATAACCTCTTCGGTCGTAGTCAACATTGTTGAATATTCGCGCCCTTCAGAATCGCAGCGCTTTGCTTGCTGCATGCTCTGTTTAGGCTTGTTCACAAACTTTGTCCTGCAATCCTTTGCCATATGCCCTCGACGTCCACAACGATAACATTCTATTTCATTTCTGTTGTCATGCTTTGTGTGACCATATGTAAAATTCTTCTGTTGCGGTTTATTGTGCGGTCGTCTGGCGAACATAGCTCTCTGGTCTATAACATTAACTTTTCTGCCTTCATAATCTTCAACGATCTTTACTTTTAGTATTTCTGTTGAAGGTAAATCGTCTCGCGATTCCATAGCAGTTCGAAACATAGCAAACGAATCTGGTAGGCTATATAACAGTAAAATCTCTAATAGTTCGTCAATCACCACTAACCCGATTTCTTTGAGTTTCTTCACTACTTCAAAAAAATCTGTAATATGCTTATGCAGGTCATCTTCTTCCTGCATGCGTGTCAACACAAGCTTCTTTAATAGCAAGGCTTTCCGCGCAGGTCCACTGGATTGATACATTGATTTCAATTTATCCCATATCTTCTTAGACGTTTCCAAACCGTCTAACGCTGCAAGCTCACTAGGACTGACAGCCAACAAAATATCAGATTCTGCCTTCCCATCCATTCTTATCCATTCTGCGTAATTAGGATCGGTACAAATCGGTTTAGGAATAGTACCTGATACGTAGTCCCACAAGTCATTTTTCTTCAAAATCGCTCTCATATGTATCTTCCACGTATCGTAATTATCCGCAGTTAGCTGGTCAATTTTAATAGAAGCAGCCATAGTAACAAATAGTTGTTTCTTCAAAAAATAAAATAGATGGAAAAATTTGGGCGAGTCCACTTTTTCAATGGAATACGATCTCCGCTGTCATTATAGTTTTTCACTATAAAATTATTCAAAAAATATACGAAATCAATTTGTACCTTTATTATCCTCTGGCCTTTTTTTGGAAGACCTGGGCCCATAACCTATTAGGGCATAAGAAATAAGCACTTGTGAACAATATAATAGGTATTTCATAAAATTAATATGTGTTGACTTTTTACATTCTCAATGACAAGTTCTTTTTCGTCGGTTCTATTCAGTTTACTACACCAACAGACTTTACAGACATCAGCTCACGGAGCTTCGTTTATCTCAACAAATTAAGAGTGCGAAAGTTAGTATGGCGACTTCGTCAGTTTTGAAGTACGAAGGGCGAAAATTTGTATATAAGCTTATAGTTAGACACAAAAAATAGCTGTATCACTGTTTTCTCAAAATTCATCCCCTAAAAATAGGGGTTGGTAGTCAACTACATACAAATCAACTTCACCAATTTTAGAGTTATAAATATGAAAATTTTTATGTAGGTTTATAGTAATAAACAAAATTAACTTTAATATATTTTTTTGGAAAATCATCCCTTAAAGGGTTAATTTACTGAATTGAACTTAGTAGGCAACTTCGTCATTTTTAAAGTAAGAAGGGTGAAATTTTGTCTATAAGCTTATAGTTAGACACAAAAAATAACTGTATCACTGTTTTCTCGAAATTCATCCCCTAAAATTAGGGGTTGGAAGCCATTTACGTATAAATCAACTTCGTCAGTTTTAGACTTATGAATATGAAAATTTTTGTGTAAGTTTATAGTTGTGAACAAAAGTTAATTTTAACACGGTTTTTTGGAAAATCATCCCTTAAAGGGTTAATTTAGAGGATTTCATTTAGTACGCTACTTCGTCATTTTTAAAGTTAATAAAGTTAAAAACATGAAAATTTATATATTAGCTCCAGATTAGAAACAAAATTTGGTAGTACATATTACGTTTTTTTGGAAAAGTCATCCCCTAAAGGGTTAAATAAGAGTGTGCAAGTTAGTATGCCAACTTCGTCAGTTTTGAAGAAAGAAGGGTGAAATTTTGTATATGAGCTTATAGTTAGACACAAAAAATAACTGTACCACTGTTTTCTCGAAATTCATCCCCTAAAAATAGGAGTTGGTAGTCAACTACATACAAATCAACTTCGCCAGTTTTAGAGTTATAAAATACATGATTTTTTTTATGTAAGTTTATAGTAATAAAGAAAAGTTAACTTAGATTTTTTTTTTCGGAAAATCATCCCTTAAAGAGTTAATTTAGGGGAATGAACTTAGTAAGCATCTTCGTCATTTTTTAAGTTAAAAATGTACAGGGAGCAGGAGAGGGATAAGGAGCGGAAGAGGGAGATAGAGAGGGACAGGGAGCGGGAGAGGGAGTGGGAGCGGGACAGAAATCGGGAGAGGGCGCGGGTGCGGGCGGGAGAGGGACTGGGAGCGATAGAGGAAGAGGAATATGAAGTGGGAGAAGGACCTCGAGCGGGAAAGGGAGAGGGAGAGGGATATGTGGTGGGAGAAGGACCTCGAGCGGGAAAGGGAGAGGGAGTGAGACAGGAAGAGGGAGAGCGAGGGGAAGTGAGATAGGGAGCGGGAGAGAAATAGGGACAGCGAGCGGGAGAGGAAGAGGGCAAGGGGAGAGAGGGAGATGGAGAGGGAGAGGGAGAGGGAAAAGAAAAAAAAATGTTAATGTTGTTTACTATTCCAAACCCGCTCCCTGAGGAATGATCTGTGATTGTATCGTAAGTTTCAGTATGTAAATTCCTAAATATAAGTACTTCAATATAAATGAACCTGTTTTTAAATTTTCTTTTGTAAGGGATACTAAATAATATGATAAGCATAATTTCCGCGTGCGAAGCTGCGGGCAACAGCTAGTTTATAATATTAGTATGATGGCTGGCTTCTAAACATTTTGAAGTCAGTCAATATTTATGTATTGTGTACATACGAGTGTAATCAGGTACTTAATATAAGTACTATTATTTCTTCTGTGGTGTAATATTTCAAAACATTTTATAACTGCAATGTGGCAGCTTCACATGGATTCTAAAGAAGTATCGTCGTCGTGTCGTGTAATGAAAAACGTCGGATTGTGTAAAAGTAAGGTTCTAGAGTCGACCTTGAAAAACTAGGAGCGCCCTAACTCAGGTGCTGCCACGGTTTATCCGGGAGCGATCGGTAACGGTAGCCACCTTACGTGGCTAGATTATAAACATGCTGTTTATAGCAGAGTTGCAAAACACTTGAGTTAAAAAAAATAAAGGCTTAGGTATTGCATACAATTTAGTGGCGGCGTATGAGTGGCATAAAAACCGAGACGGGTATTTTTACGTGCCTCCCGAAGAACAAAAGCGCTGAATGAATTTTAGCCACTACCTTCCAACTACTGATAGCACCCGCTTAACGCGGTCGATCAAGGCACAGTAAAAAAACTGTGGCTAAATAAGAAATCATAAAGAACCTTATTAATGTGTTAATTTAGGTCAGAGGTTCCCAAACTTTGAAAAGAATTTGAGAAAAAATGTGAAGATTAGATCTGAGTTTAGATTATATGTAGATATAGAGATTAATAGTTTTCGAAAAAAAAAAGAGAATTAATTGATTTTTTTTCACGCCAACGTAGACCCCCGTCGAGTCTCATGTGGACCCCTGGGGGTCCACCTGGACCACTTTAGGATTTAGGTAATAAGTTCTAATACAAAATTACCATTACTAGCCTAGCTACGGAAAGTAGATCCGATGAGCACAGCACGCTACAGCACTTAGCAAAAACCAGCCGATACCTTACAGATCAAACCACGTCATATTGATTTATGATTGGTTTCCTACCAGTGAAGCTTTCCATTTCATATCTCGTTCTGTATGACATACCTGTCCTTGATTGCAATCAGAAAAACGTAATGGAAGACAGCAGGACATCCGTTCTTTTTCTGCTTTTGCTGCTGACAAATGACGCTATCTACATGATATTATCATGTTATTTTTACACGCGTTGCTCTGGATCTGTATTGAGGTGTGTTTGGAATGTATTTTTTAATCTACTACACTCTACGTGTATCACAAAACAAATTCTGTACTAAGGAGCGATTTAATTAACCGTTAAGTGACTTTGAGTGTGGCTGTTATAACAATACGAATTACGATATTAAAAAATACCTATCAGTAGCAGTCCGTTGCAGAAATGAACTTCGTTGCACAAACGCTAAATTTCGTAGGTACGAGTACATTGATGTATGTAACAGCAATCTTTACTAATGAGATTATAAATTTACACGTGTATGAAAAGACGAATAGGTTTCCAGTTTTAATAAAATGTGACAAATTGATTACACTGGGACTAATTTTAATGAAGCCGGGTATTTTTAACAAAGTAAACATTCCTGTTTAAATACTCCGTATGGTACCTAAGCCTTTCAAGTTTTAATTTTGTTTAATAAACTCATCCATTTTACATAAAACTATTGTTCTATGTAAAATTCAAAATATATTCATACACATAAGACTTAAGGGGATTGCCTTGCCCAATGACCTTGAAGATTTGGTCCCTCTGCTAGTATTTTTTAACTAAGCGCCATCTACCGACCAACGACTATACTACAATAACACGAATTGAAGATAAAGCAAGAAAACATGTGGCACAGAGTTTTCATCGTTTTTGCCTATTTATATTCGCTCTCTGAGAGATCTTCGAATACATTTTGTTCCTATAGTTTTTGTAGTCTTGTGCGAGTGAGTATCTGCCTAGTGCCTACTTGATAATATAATAATTTATTTATTTTGAACTACACTATGCATTATGCCTGCTGACATATTATGTAGCTTTCATTCTACTAAATGATACATTCTGAAGTCTGATGATGACCAGGTAAGTACTGATCAGTTTTCAGTAACGGGAATAGTTAGGATGACCTAGCTTTTAACATTTATCTAATTGAGCACGGGTGCTACTACATGAAACATTCTGAAGGTCTGATGATGACCAGGTAAGTGCTTATCGGTTCTCAGTAACAGAAATAGTTAGGGTGACCTAGCTTTCAACATTTATCTAATTGAGCACGGGTGCTACTACATGAAACATTCTGAAGGTCTGATGATGACCAGGTAAGTGCTTATCGGTTCTCAGTAACAGAAATAGTTAGGATGACCTAGCTTTCAACATTTATCTAATTGAGCACGGGTGCTACTACATGAAATATTCTGAAGGTCTGATGATGACCAGGTAAGTGCTCATCGGTTCTCAGTAACAGAAATAGTTAGGATGACCTAGCTTTCAACATTTATCTAATTGAGCACGGGTGCTACTACATGAAACATTCTGAAGGTCTGATGATGACCAGGTAAGTGCTCATCGGTTCTCAGTAACAGAAATAGTTAGGATGACCTAGCTTTCAAAATTTATCTAATTGAGCACGGGTGCTACTACATGAAACATTCTGAAGGTCTGATGATGACCAGGTAAGTGCTTATCGGTTCTCAGTAACAGAAATAGTTAAGATGACCTAGCTTTCAACATTTATCTAATTGAGCACGGGTGCTACTACATGAAACATTCTGAAGGTCTGATGATGACCAGGTAAGTGCTCATTGGTTCTCAGTAACAGAAATAGTTAGGATGACCTAGCTTTCAACATTTATCTAATTGAGCACGGGTGCTACTACATGAAACATTCTGAAGGTCTGATGATGACCAGGTAAGTGCTCATCGGTTCTCAGTAACAGAAATAGTTAGGATGACCTAGCTTTCAACATTTATCTAATTGAGCACGGGTGCTACTACATGAAACATTCTGAAGGTCTGATGATGACCAGGTAAGTGCTTATCGGTTCTCAGTAACAGAAATAGTTAGGATGACCTAGCTTTCAACATTTATCTAATTGAGCACGGGTGCTACTACATGAAACATTCTGAAGGTCTGATGATGACCAGGTAAGTGCTCATCGGTTCTCAGTAACAGAAATAGTTAGGATGACCTAGCTTTCAAAATTTATCTAATTGAGCACGGGTGCTGCTACTACATGAAACATTCTGAAGGTCTGATGATGACCAGGTAAGTGCTTATCGGTTCTCAGTAACAGAAATAGTTAAGATGACCTAGCTTTCAACATTTATCTAATTGAGCACGGGTGCTACTACATGAAACATTCTGAAGGTCTGATGATGACCAGGTAAGTGCTCATTGGTTCTCAGTAACAGAAATAGTTAGGATGACCTAGCTTTCAACATTTATCTAATTGAGCACGGGTGCTACTACATGAAACATTCTGAAGGTCTGATGATGACCAGGTAAGTGCTCATCGGTTCTCAGTAACAGAAATAGTTAGGATGACCTAGCTTTCAACATTTATCTAATTGAGCACGGGTGCTACTACATGAAACATTCTGAAGGTCTGATGATGACCAGGTAAGTGCTTATCGGTTCTCAGTAACAGAAATAGTTAGGATGACCTAGCTTTCAACATTTATCTAATTGAGCACGGGTGCTACTACATGAAACATTCTGAAGGTCTGATGATGACCAGGTAAGTGCTTATCGGTTCTCAGTAACAGAAATAGTTAGGATGACCTAGCTTTCAACATTTATCTAATTGAGCACGGGTGCTACTACATGAAACATTCTGAAGGTCTGATGATGACCAGGTAAGTGCTTATCGGTTCTCAGTAACAGAAATAGTTAGGATGACCTAGCTTTCAACATTTATCTAATTGAGCACGGGTGCTACTACATGAAACATTCTGAATGTCTGATGATGACCAGGTAAGTGCTTATCGGTTCTCAGTAACAGAAATAGTTAGGGTGACCTAGCTTTCAACATTTATCTAATTGAGCACGGGTGCTACTACATGAAACATTCTGAAGGTTTGATGATGACCGGGTATGTGCTTATAGGTTCTCAGTAACGGAAGTACTTAGGATGACCTAGTCAGCCTTTGTAGGTCCACTGCTGGACATAGGCCTCCCCTAACTTCCGCCACTCTGACCGGTCCTGAGCCTTCTGAATCCAGCGGATATCCGCTGTCTTCTTCAGGTCGTCGGTCCACCTGGTCGGGGGGCGTCCTGTGCTCCTTTTACCGAGGCGTGGTCTCCATTCGAGGACCTTTCTTCCCCAACGGTTATCGGTCCTTCGAACTGGCCACATGGCCAGCCCATTGCCACTTCAGCCTGCTAATTCTGAGCTATGTCGGTCACCCTCGTTCGTCTACGGATTTCATCATTTCTGATTCGATCGCGTAGAGAAATACCGAGCATAGCTCGTTCCATAGCCCGCTGGGCGACTCTAAGCTTATGCATAAGGCCAATAG
Organism: Thymelicus sylvestris; assembly: GCA_911387775.1. NCBI lineage: Eukaryota > Metazoa > Arthropoda > Insecta > Lepidoptera > Hesperiidae > Thymelicus > Thymelicus sylvestris. Next base: position 14,290,221 of record OU426895.1, read on the forward strand.
TGAAGCACCACGTCTCGGATCCGTATGTCATCACTGGCAACACACACTGCTCGAACACCTTCGACTTCAGGCACTGAGGTAACTTTTTGGACGACAAGATATGACGTAATTTCCCGAACGCAGTGTCAAAAATAAAAGTTTCAAATATACAATGTTAATTAAATATTTATTTACTTAAAGTAATTTTGACTCGTTTAGTTTACTAACTGCGATTCGTTTGGGCCGGTGCGGGCGGCGCGGCGAAACTCTGCTGCTCTGCACACTCTCCGTCTCGCTCTAGCATCGTTCAGTAAATTTCAATATTTGACAACTAGCAAACCTTCGGCTTCGGCCAAATCTTCGGCAAATTTTTGGTCGAAGCCGAAGATTTGGCCGAAGGTGCTTTTTTGGCTGAAGGTGGCCGAAGCCGAAGCCGAAGCCGAAGCTTCGGTCGGACACTAGTAATAAGCCATACACAAAAATTCAAATGAGTCCAAACACGATGGTTCTACGCAGTGCCATCACTGAGATCCTTTACCCACCTTCGGAGTCCACCATCAGGTAGGTAACATCGTCAGTCACCAAGGTCTCAATGAGACCTTTCAAATGAGTCCAAGCACGATACTTCTACATAGTGATGTCACTGAGATCCTTTACCCACCTTCGGAGTCCACCATCAGGTAGGTGACATCATTAGTCACCAAGGTCTCCATGAGATCTTTTAAATGAGTCCAAGCAAGATGGTTCTACGTACTGCCGTTACTAAGATCCTTTAACCACCTTCGGAGTCCACCATCAGGTAGATGACATCATCAGTCACCAAGGTCTCAATGAGACCTTTCAAATGAGTCCAAACACGATGGTTCTGTGTCGTGACGTCACTGAGATCCTTTACCCACCTTCGGAGTCCACCATCAGGTAGGTAACACCATCAGTCACCAAGGTCTCAATGAGACCTTTCAAATGAGTCCAAGCACGATACTTCTACATAGTGACGTCACTGAGATCCTTTACCCACCTTCGGAGTCCACCATCAGGTAGGTGACTTCATCAGTCACCAAGGTCTCCATGAGACCTTTTAAATGAGTCCAAGCACGATGGTTCTACGTAGTGCCGTCACTGAGATCCTTTACCCACCTTCGGAGTCCACCATCAGGTAGGTGACATCATCAGTCACCAAGGTCTCAATGAGACCTTTCCAATGAGTCCAAGCACGATACTTCTACATAGTGACGTCACTGAGATCCTTTACCCACCTTCGGAGTCCACCATCAGGTAGGTGACATCATCAGTCATCAAGGTCTCAATGAGACCTTTCAAATGAGTCCAAACACAATGGTTCTACGTAGTGCCGTCACTGAGATCCTTTACCCACCTTCGGAGTCCACCATCAGGTAGGTGACATCATTAGTCACCAAGGTCTCCATGAGATCTTTTAAATGAGTCCAAGCAAGATGGTTCTACGTACTGCCGTTACTGAGATCCTTTACCCACCTTCGGAGTCCACCATCAGGTAGGTGACATCATCAGTCACCAAGGTCTCAATGAGACCTTTCAAATGAGTCCAAGCACGATACTTCTACATAGTGACGTCACTGAGATCCTTTACCCACCTTCGGAGTCCACCATCAGGTAGGTGACATCATCAGTCATCAAGGTCTCAATGAGACCTTTCAAATGAGTCCAAACACAATGGTTCTACGTAGTGCCGTCACTGAGATCCTTTACCCACCTTCGGAGTCCACCATCAGGTAGGTGACATCATCAGTCACCAAGGTCTTAATGAGACCTTTCAAATGAGTCCAAACACGATGGTTCTATCTAGTGCCGTCACTGAGATCCTTTACCCACCTTCGGAGTCCACCATCAGGTAGGTGACATCATCAGTCACCAAGGTCTTAATGAGAGCTTTCAAATGAGTCCAAACACGATGGTTCTACGTAGTGCCGTCACTGAGATCCTTTATCCACCTTCGGAGTCCACCATCAGGTAGGTGACATCATCAGTCACCAAGGTCTTAATGAGAGCTTTCAAATGAGTCCAAACACGATGGTTCTACGTAGTGCCGTCACTGAGATCCTTTACCCACCTTCGGAGTCCACCATCAGGTAGGTGACATCATTAGTCACCAAGGTCTCCAGGAGACCTTTCAAATGAATCCAAACACGATGGTTCTATCTAGTGCCGTCACTGAGATCCTTTACCCACCTTCGGAGTCCACCATCAGGTAGGTGACATCATTAGTCACCAAGGTCTCCATGAGACCTTTCAAATGAATCCAAACGCGGTGGTTATACGTAGTGCCGTCAATGAGATGCTAATACCCACCTTCGGAGTCCATCATCATTTAGGTCTCCATCCGCCGTCAAACGAAATTCTCAAGATAGCTAAAACGTTCAAAAAGTAAACACACTAAAAATAATGTACTCAATATACTTACCAATAGTTTTGGAGACCTCGGTCACGTTTCACTTTACATTTATTCATAAATTTAGCCACAGTCAGTCTTACTCTATGATAGGGTCAATAAACTAAACGACATTATAATCTACTTTACATATATTTACAAACTTAATTTCTATTGTTCTTTTACGAAATATTTATATTTGTACTGTTTACAATATGACTTCATTCAAAAAATTTTCAAAACGTGAAGTTTTAGTTTTTATTTGGAAAAAATAACGCGCGTACAATCCACCCGTCACAAGAGTCATCGAGACACTGATCCGAGACTCCCGAGCACGCGACGCAGGGCTTAGCGGGGGCGCTCCAGTGGGGTAATGGTGAAGTTTTGGGTTTTTATTCATTATTTAAAAATATTAAAAGAATTAAGAAAAAAACAACTATACAAATTGTGAAACACGTCATTACATATTTTTTAGTACAAAATTCATGCCGAAATATTTAACCGTTACAGAGAACATTTACAATTTAGGTTGAAGAAGGACCTATTTAACAAAATTTTTTCCCAATATTTGGGCGAGGTTATTAAAATTTTAAACTATACAATATCATTGTGATGACCTTCAGTATACCATATATTTTTTATATGGAAATCGCACAAAAGGATTCATCTGCAATCTTCTTCAAACTTACAGTATTTTTGAGATTTGAGCGAGCCAATCCCCTTAACAAAAAATCCTCAATCCAAATAACTTCCATCTGTCACATTTCACATGCATACGTTTGACTCGGCCAAGTATTCAATTATTCAGCATTTTCATTCCAGTTTATGAAGAGGACTGTATGATGTTACACATTAGTAAGTAAGTAGGTAACTTGTAAAATTATAATTATTCGTCCCATAATTTCTATATTAAATTCCATAAACAGTTATACAAATAAAACCATTGTATAATAAAATTAAATAAAACCATTTCTACTTTATAATGTAAAAAGCTAACTTAATAACTTTATTACCTTTATACATATCTACTAAGGTCATAAAAATAATGAATGTACAATTTAAATGCTAAACATTTAACGGTACATGTAAGAGGCACTTAGCATTTATCTTAATAACTTAGTTATTTGTTTCGGAATGGGCACTAATCCCCGGGCCATGGGAAGAAACTTATCGATTTGTGAAGCGAACATGCAACTGCAGATACATCACCACAAATCGTAGTTCCCGCTATGCATTTACAGTCTTTTTATGATGGTATTAATAAACTGTTCTTAAAATCTCTGCGATTTCAAGAGTCGGTTTGAGATGCTGAAATATGTAAAATCGTATACAGTAAAAATTTATAAGATACTAGCTGCCCGGACAGACTTCGTTCTGTCAAAAGTTCTTTTTATTTTGAGAGTAAGCTATCCTATCTTTTAAGTTGGATCAAACTGCACATGGTGTGCAAATTTGATTAAAATCGGTTAAGTAGTTTAGGAGTCCATCGCGGACAAACAACGTGACACGTAATTTATATATATTAAGATGAAATCGCATCTATGACCAAGATCGATTTATTTATTTATATTGCTAGAATTTTATCGTATTTTTTTTTTGTGGCTGATAGTGCATCGATCATACCACTGTTGCGTAGTGGCTATCCATTGATGACTGTGACGTAATACGATATTATCGACGCCACTTACTACCATCAGATGGAATGGTAGTCAAGCATTAACTTAAAAAGTATAAAAAAAAATATTATTATTAATATTAATTTGATTTGAGTTACTATTGTAATTGTACACACTAAGTTTGCATCTTTTGTTCACCTCTCCACTAACGGGTCTTATTTCAATTAGGAATAAGAAGTGCCTTTGTACATACTTATTTATTCATATATGATTTCCTATGTATTTATGTGTGTACAAAATAAATAAAATAATAATCTAAATTTTATTAACAAAAAATAACTGACTTCAAAGTTACTCAAAAACTACTTGTCAGATCTCGTTCAAAATGCGGGACCACATGACAGCCACAGATCTCGTTCAAAATGTGGGACCACATGACAGCCACCAGCTTTCGATTAAAAGAAGAATCATCAAAATCGGTTCGCCCAGTCGAAAGTTCTGAGGTAACACACATAAAAAAAGATACAGTCGAATTGAGAACCTCCTCCTTTTTTTGAAGTCGGTTAAAAATAACGTACTTACAAAGTATCGAAGATGTACTGAAGGGCGTCTGTAGCTTATCTTCATCTATGATCGTCGTTGCGTATTATTTTCTCGTGTCCTTCACACATGGATGATAAATAAAAATTATCATGACAGTAATACTATGCAAGACCAGTTTTAAAAGTGTTCTGGAGCAGCATAACCAGTTATAATAAATCGAGGTTTAATTCAAGATTGATCTCAGCTCAGCACGCACGGAAGAGTGATTTCACAAACATAGTATAACCGTCCAAATCATCCCATGGGAACGTAAAGCCGGAATAAAGTATACCCTATTTCTTAAGTCTAGACATATTCTGTCGGTGTGCCAAAGTTCATCTTAATCCGTACCGTTAACGCGTGATGGTAACTCAAACTTCCAAACATCTTCAAAAACTTTCGCATTTATAATAAAACGAGTTAACGCCCTCGCTTTGCTTCGGTTTACTTATTTTTTTACACCTTGAGTTACATTATTGGAGTTTTATTAAGGATCCCTATTTTTTTGAAAATATAATATGTCCTATGTTACCCGGGGATAGTGTAGCTTCCCAACAGTGAAAGAATTTTTAAAATCGGTTCAGTAGTTTCGGAGCTTATTCATTGCAAACAAACAATCAAATCTTTCCTCTTTATAATATCAGTAAGAAGTAAGATAAACATTCTCAATTGTCATAAGAGAGCCTATAGGCTACATTGCCGCAACAACAACAAAACAATAACAACAACACAACAACTACGTTTCAACCAACAACATTGTTGCGTGCGTGATGTTCCCCCGACATGCGTATTTCACGCCCCATTTTCCTATTTTACGCGCTTCTACACAATAAGCAAGAACAAACCGAGGCAAAGTACTAGTTCAAACGGCAATTACAGATAAGTGGATTCCAAGAACAGGGTTATTTCTGTTGTATTGCTTCCGGAAGAATTAAAGATTAGATGGATAGGATTTTCTGGGATATTCACTGCCACATTGTCTCGGAAGGAGCGATGGCCATCGCAATGGAACGAATATTTTTTTAGCCATCCTAAGTAATTAGTCATAATCTTAAATTTAATTTAAAATAGTCATAATCATAATAAGTCATAGTTAATCATAATGTTAATAAGTCATAATCTTAAATTTAATTAAAATCTAAACATAACTAAATCTTCAAACAAAAAACCTACATCAAAATCGGTCAATCCATTTGGGAGCAACGATGCCACAAACACACAAATACACAGACACATTGATACACAGACACGTCATACCACCCCTCTTTTTTGTTGGGGGTTAAAAACGAAATATGTCTCGTCGACTTTATTCACCTGAGTTAATTCACCCAGGTGTCGTTAGTCTACTTTTAGTATTTATTTATAACTACTATTATTTCTTCTGTGCTTTTAGTGTACGTACACATATTTTATTCACCTATGCACCCAGGTGACTTAAATCTACTGGCCGCTGGTGAATTGATATAAGTAGACTTAATTCACCTATGATCATAATCAATTGCAAAGCAGTGATAGCCTAGCGGTAGAACGTTGGTCTCCCGAACGAAGGGGCCCGAGTTCAAACCCTGGCACGCACCTCTAATTTTTCAAATATTATGTGCGTATTACAAGTTAATTATCACTTGCTTCGGTGAAGGAAAACATCGTGAGGAAACCTGCACACCGGAGAGTTCTCCATAAAGTTCTCGAAGGTGTGTGAAGTCTACCAATCCGCACTTGGCCAGCGTGGTAGACTATGGCCTAATACCCCTCACATTGTGAGAGGAGACCCCGAGCCCAGCAGTGGGACAATTATGGGTTGTTGCTTTGCTTTGCTTTGCATAATCAATTCAATTAGTGATGTTGGAATGCTATTCTGATTCGATTTTATTTATGAAGAAGTTTAAGGGATTAATTAATTAATTTATCGAATTAATAAAACACTATTCGTTGATTTATTAGATAAAATAATAATATATACCTAGGTATAAGACTACAAACTAAAGATTGATATTCGTTCTATTGTAGATAATATTGTAGATAAGATACACAAAAGTGAATGAATATTTTATGCAAAACTGGAACTCTCTAGCCGTGTCAAGACTTCGTCCAGATCGTATTATTAAAGATTTATGTTCGGAACTTAATCGGTGCGATCCCAGCTCCAGACAGGGCTAAATGGATTATGAACACCTGGATTTGAACACTTCTTTGATATAATACTGGTGGAGTTATAAAATGATGATCTATTTTAGGATTTTACCTTAAAACTAGTGACAGATGGTATAATATTCATTACTGCTAGTAGCAATGATAGCATAGCTGAATAGGTTAGCGCTATTGACGTCGCTCGATTAAAAAAAAGCAATAAACACTCTTTTTAAGGATTATGATAAACCCATGGAAACTGATAAATCTTTAAATATATTGTAGCAGTACTAAGTTTAAACAATACTTGGTATACTTCCAAATACTCTCAAATGACTTGACATCAGCGACACCAAAGGTAAATGAAAGAAGAAGAAGAAAGAAAGAAAAAACAATAGCTTGATAGACCATGGTCTTAATCTCTTATTTAAAAGAAGTTCCGAGCACTGATGCAGCAGGACAATTGGCTATTAGACAATTTTTGGAAAAATATTTTAAAATTTTCGTAGGTTTATTTTATACCTCTTACAATATTTATTTTTTCAAAAAAATGTTATTTAGTAGGAATAAAAATAACTTTTAATCCATTAATTTGAAATTCGTGCGAAAATAGTCTGCAATCTGTCACTTGCTGGCTGTGACGTCACATTTCCAATAACAACAGTTTATGCTCTAACTCTGAAGATATTTTATGTGAAAAACTTACACCTTTTTCACTGGAATTGTGAAAATGACAAGCTACAAGACATGTGCAGTGCCTATGTGTAGAAGTACTACAATTAAATTTCCTAACAAATTGTTTATACACGTTCCTAAATGCCTTCAACGTCGAAAACAGTGGTTACAATTAGCACGTCGAGACCCAGAGTTAACATCTGTTATATCAGCAATATTCTTTTGTGAGGACTACTTTGATGTAAGTATTTAGAAGAAATCAACTTAGCCTCTGATTTACTAAAAAAACAAATTAAACCTAACCTAATATTGTTCATAAACATAACCTCTAAGTAATTTATAATCATTAGTTAGGGTGTCGTTATGGGGGCGCTGAGGAAAAACTTCGAAAAAATTCTCCTGTGACCCCTTAGCAAGACTCTGGCCAATTTTACTTTATTAATTTCAGTACTTACACGGAGGTTTTTGCATTCCGAAACTCAGCAGAGCAAAAGTCAGGGTTACACGCAAAGAAATTTGCGACCATCAATGAATCAACTTTAGGCAAATTTGCACTATCAGCTTTTATATAGCCTGACTCCATTTTACAAAACCACTCAAAAGCACAAATCAAAATATATATTATTAATTTTCTCAGTAAATTGCACACGATAATCGATGTAGTTAGTAGTACACAACGCTATATTTTTGGAAGTGTGACGTCATAACATGCTCAATCATGGCCGCCCGCGTTTCGGTTCTCGTGTCCACAGGTAAAAAAACTCAAATTTATTTTTCAAAAATAAAAATATTTACAATTTATTTTCATGCAAAAAAATTATTGTTTAATTAATGTTAACCATTAAGCAATCATATTTTACACATTTCATATTTTACCGTGACAACTGTCAAATAGCCAATTATGATAAGTGGTTAAAGATGAAGCAATATATGGGTACGTATTATTAAATAAATAAATATCAAAGCTCAGTAGCGTTGGCCTAATTTATATTGCATAACCAAGCTCTTATTGTAAGATTGAAAAGATACAATCAGTGATCAGAAATTACTTAACTATAACTAGTATCAAGCTCGCATACATTACCCGCTGGCCAAGCTGAAAGTAATGTAAAGAAAGTCACGACACGCAATGTATATCATCTGACCAATGACGCTGCATGTTATGTAATCGAATGTCGTGGTCGAGATACATCTAAATGTGTTCGTGTAGGGTCGCTACTCGCTACACTCCGATTAAGTTTATTATTTATTTTCCACTGTTGATTGATTCTAAATAATTTATTAAAAAAGTTCTACTAAAATATTGTTTTGAGATATATTTTTATAGTTTAGTTTTCATATAATTCATGTTCTTTTGAAATGTTTTACAGATGCCACAACGCGTTGAGATCTTATCTTTTTACGTACTATATTATTATATCACGACAATAAGCCGTATTGGTGCGGCTTAGAATACTAACCTCAATCCCAACTTCAATGGGTGTCGTAAGAGGCGACTAAATCCAGCCAACTGGTGGTAGTGTCCTACCACCAGTTCGGAGAGATTACATTGGTAATATTGATTTTAATACTTAATTAATATAATTATTACTACTTACTATTATTTATACATGGGGTCAGCCTGGTTAGCTACCACATTTTTGTATGAGTCAACCGCCAAACGACTCGTCGTGTTCCGCCTGGGGGCTCGAGAGCCAGATCTTTCTTTCTTTTTCTTCTGTCTTTCTTGGCCGGCAACTCATCAGTGATGCCTTCGGTGTCGCTGATGTCTATGGGCGACGATAGCCAATTACTATTAGGTATTCGGCTATTTCTATAAAAAAATGTATTTAGTTAGTAAAAGTATAACTCTTTACACTCTGCACAGCCCTAACTGTAAGTCCACGGACCAATTTCACGGCTGCATTGAGTTCTTTGGAGTGACGAGATGATGCTTGCGTCTGCGCATATCGGGCTTACATTTGAAACGTAATCTATAACATTATCTACATCTAAATCAAAGTTACCAAGTATTTGATTTTAGAAATAGGTAGGTACCAAACTAAATAATAAATCTATTCCCAAGAGCAGGAGAATTTTTACAATAAAATTAGAATTTAATTAGAATAATTTATATAAAATAATTAATTAAGCACAAAAATCGCCCTGCAGCAGTGAAATGCCGTAGTGCGTGCAAAAGCGCCTGGGTTTAGTAAAATTATTATTATTTCAGTACAAGGGATGGTGTTCCTATATTTTATAAGAACTGCAATTGCGCATCGCCTTTACATACTGCGTACGCGTCCATTCGTATCAAATAGGCACAATGCCATTAATGATCGTAAAATTTTATTACGTACTTCTAGAAGCGATTCCATCGATGTTTTTGCGGTTTCGCGCAAATTAAGATGTTTTTATGCCGCCAGCAAACATTCCAGAGCTCACGAAGTTGTTTGCGTTGGATGGAAACTGCAAAATTGATGGTATTGTAGCACCTGAGATACATCTTTGTACTGATGTATCGTAATGCAACAACTATAAAATTTAAGGGACGGAATATTAATTAATGGCCTTATCACTTATACAGCGATCTTAATAGTTGACCCTACTCTTAAGCAGTAATTATATTAGTCAATGCCCACTAATGGCCTACTTATGAGCCTCTCCCCTCGGGTCTCTCCTCTTCAGGAAACCTGGAACCTGGCAAGTAGAGGATTCTTTTAAAGATAATTTAGAAGAAATTTTGAGGATCACCGCGGACTCAGTCCATATGGAATTTAATAAGAACGCAGTACTTTCTTATCAATGCGCCGTAAGTTTCGTGTAACTTCATTGCAACCAAAAGAAAACTGTTAATGGATTGTAAATTATCTTAATTCACGTAAGCCCACAAGGGCTTCTGATTACCAACCATGAAACCTTTCTTTCATATTAAATCGTAATCAATCATCATAACATTTTTACTCTGTATGCGTATGACGTTGATTGTTGATTGTAGATACCGAATGCGTTATTCAATTAAAATTAAAATCTCTTGATACACTTTGATACATGAGACTGATAATAGAGGGATACAGTTACATAACTACTTATTGTTTTATGTGTCGGGTAAAGCAAGATTTTCCTTTGAAATGCATGCAGCATGAGAAGCGGACGATACGATTCGGAGCATGTTATGAAATTATTTTTAAAAATTAATAGTGCAATTTTATTAAAGCTGTCACATTCGTGACGTGAAAACACAGCGAACAATTATGTTTAATAACTATCAATTAATATAACTGTCAATTAAATGCCGATAATAGAGAGCAGTGATAGCCTAGCGGTAGAACGTTGGTCTCCCGAACGAAGGGGCCTGAGTTCAAATCCTGGCACGCACCTCTAATTTTCAAATATTATGTGCGTATTACATGTTAATTATCACTTGCTTCGGTGAAGGAAAACATCGTGAGGAAACCTGCACACCGGAAAGTTCTCCATAAAAGTTCTCGAAGGTGTGTGAAGTCTACCAATCCGCACTTGGCCAGCGTGGTAGACTATGGCCTAACCCTCACATTATGAGAGGAGACCCCGAGCCCAGCAGTGGGACAATTATGGGTTGTTGCTTTGCTTTGCTTTGCTTTAAATGCCGATAATAGGACAATCAGTCGTGTATAATATTTTCAGTCTAAGCTACGCCTAGGATTGCCATCTGGCACGACTGAAATATCTGGACAAAACTTGAAAAAGTCGGGATTTGTCGGGACATTTTGTATTTTGTCGGGACTTTCTGGATATCATGTGAAATATCGGGACAATTCAGACGAATCCCGACCATCTGGCAACCCTAGCTACGCCTCAGGTGTTATATGACTAGACTTGGTTTTAAAAACCGCGATAAAAGGTAAAAATCTCCACATTTTTCCATGTTTCAATCGAGAATGTCCGCTGAGCTTCCAAAGAAACGATTGCACTTGCCGTTTGCGTTTAAATAACATGAAATGAATCCTTTATATTCCAGTGATAAAGTCGTTAATCAATTGTCAAACGAGTCAATCAGTGGCCAGGGCGGTTCATTTGTATGTTTTGGACGCGTTGTACTCGGAGGTATGTTGGCTTGAATTTTAACACCTTGTTCTCACGTCAAAGTTTGTCTGCGTGCGTGTTTACTGTATCTTTTAAAAGTAATGTTTATATTAAAACATTTGTGGAGTACATTTTGAGCCGGAGAAAAAATATTTTGGGCTTAGTTACAAAGGACTTATTTAGCAATGTAATGTGAACTGAAAATATGTGCTTTGGTACGAATAAACGATTTTTGTCAGTATTAGTAACCTGAGCTGTGCTGGGATACAATTTTAACTCGATTTAATTCCAAATGATATAGTTACCTCGGCTCTAGATGATACAGAGTAAACTAGATACTCATAAATTTTCTCCTTATATATCTGAAATTTCAGCTCTTATAACATGCAAAAGAAATTGACAGTATTTTTTAAAAATATCAAAATATATTTGTTAACTCATTTGCTGCCTATGCGGCGACGCAGCGACGATGAGGAGCGTAAGAATAGGGAATTGACCGTTCTGCTCGTAGTCGCTCTGTCAATGCAAGACCATACGAACGCTTTTTTGTTGCCAGAAGTGCTTGACATTTGACATACAGCGTTAAAATGCCTTCGTGTATTATACCCATAGATTACCCCCATTATACTTACGTTGCCAGAAGTACTTCACATTTGAAATTTAGCGTTAAAATGCCTACGTGTATTATACCCATAGATTACCCCCATTATACCAATGTGAATACATTATACAAATGTGATTGGTGTAGTGAAACAAAAGATAAACGGGCGTGTGTTGTAGCTCTTTTGGAACAGATTTTTTGGTTGATTTGTAAGGGCATAACGTATCTATATTTTTTAAATATCATTGGTTCAGATTTGGTACTTAGAGAGTACATGTAGTACTTAGAGATACACAGTCTTTATGTCTGTAGTGTACCGCAACAGGTATTCACCCAGATAGCTCGCTAATCGAAGCCAGGCACACGATAAAATGACGGACATAAACACTCGTAGTCCGATTAACCATGGAATTTACCGCCGCGATAACGATGGAACGGAACGAATCGTCCTGACGAAGTTGCTGTACAACTATATCAACGGAGATTACTACTAGAATTAGGAATATGAATTCAAGACAATTTTTTTAATCGGATAGAACCCGTGCACAGAGAGACCCGGGTTCAAATATTGTGTGCATCACAGTGTTCATTAGGTAGTCACAAGTTTCAGTGTAGTTCGTTTCTTGAAACGAGACTTAGGTTTGTAACTTCTTTTTATTGAACTTAATGTTTAAATTAGTTTAAAAATAATTTACAGTAACGAGACATTAGTTTGACATCAAAATTCTATTTATATTTGAATGCTTTTCATTTTGTGTCAGCCTTATTTTAAAACTAGCTTTTTCCGGCGGATTCGCCCGGGGTAGAGATCGATTCCCGAATCCCGTGGGTTCCAGGATAAAAAGTAGTATGTGTGTTAATCCAGCAGGGCTATTCAGGTTTGTAACTTGACAGCGGATTCCGCGATGAGTGTCAAAATTGAAGTTCGAGTCCGAGATCTTGATATGTGATTCTCGAATCATTTGGTACGCACTTGCGAAGTGAAGGGGGTCTCAAACTCAAACGTCAAACGACTAAAGATGGCCTCGCCTCGGTATGAATAAACGAATCGGTAAAATATTTTATCCTTCTGATATAAAGGCACTTACACATTTCTTATAAATTCTATGATTTATTGTTTTATTACTAAAAAAACGTGTGGCACCCGGGGACTGCCGCGGTAAAGCTATAATAATAACAGGCATTTACATTTTTTAATACCTGCGTTTATGTTTATACAGGTAGCTAAAATTTTAAAATGTTTGTTTACTTTTCTTTCAGCTTAAGCCTTTCTTGAAAGTTTTGAGGAAATCGAATGTATTTTTTTACAATATTTGGATGGCTGAGTGCTTCAACAAGCACATGCAGACAACGGGAAACCGATGGCTGCGACCGACTGGCGTTACCGACTAGGCTACAGGGTCGTCAATTAACCTTTGTAAGAAAGAAGGGAAAGTTAGGTTTGCTTTACTAACCTTTACTTTAGCTGATAATCCATGTCTTCGACACTGAGGTGCTATCATAAGATATTTAATATCTTCCAATACGTTATCAATTAACTCTTCCGACAACCGGTAGTTAAAAACAAAGTCTCGGTGCATATTAATTAATTGAAAATTACGAATCTCATTCGCTTGACGTCGACTTTCAGCACAATCTAAAGAGTAAGCTTCTTCTAATAAATAATTGAACACAAATAAACGAGCCATGGTATTTATTAGTACCTAATAACTAAAATATAACAAAAATAACTTATTTTTATTTCAAAAATCTTTAGTTTACTCGAGAACGCGATAGCTCTTGACCAACTTTTCGTTTGACAATTGGACACGAGCTTCGACGGTGACGTAATTCGATGATCGAGAATAATAAATATGTCATCCTCTAATCATCTAGTACGGCACTTGCGAAGTGAAGTGATCCTAGAACTCAAACGTCAATTTTGAAACTCCGCTGTCAAGTTACAAAAGAGAATAGCGTTCCAGGTTATAGGCTATTTCCATTCCAAACAGCCAAATCGCTTAAGAATTTGTAGCGTGAATGAGGGACAAACATTCAAACGTCCGAACATCCAAACATCTTAACCATAATTCACATTTATAATATTAATAGGATTACAAATGACGATAAAAAGACAATGTAAAATTGTTCTTCCCTCGTCATTATAGACCCATTGAATATAATATTCTTACACTATCTATTCTCTTACTCTACATACATTATTAACCGACGAAAAAAAAAGGAGGAGGTTCTCAATTCGACACGTATATTTTTTTTTATGTATGATCACGCAGAAATCGGCACAGGGTGGTCCGATTTGGATGATTCTTTTTTTATTGGATAGGGTATGTCCTGAAGTTGGTCCCATATTTTTTTGAAAATTTTATTCTCACCCTAAAGGTACGAAAATAGGGAATGATTGATTTATTCACCCGTTTTTTACCCGGAATTTTTACATGTTAACCCCAATAACTTTGTACTGGATGATCCGATTTCGATTATTCTTTTTTTATTGAATAGTGTATACCTTGAGGTTACTCTTGTTTAAATTTCGAAACAAAATTTTACCCCTACAGGTACAAAAATAGGGGATGATTGATATTTCATCTACTACATTTTTACCTGGTAACTGAATCTATAATTCATAAAATCAATAATTTATTATTAATTATAAGTATTATAGCAACTAAAAATTAAAAAATAATTACTTTTTAACAAAAAATAAAACCAACGAAAAAAAAACTGAAAAGCAAAAAATAAAATAAACCATTTAGTATTATAAATTAAGATCCGAAATTGACAGTAAATAAATAATTATGAGGCGGTGCCAAACCAATGAAAAAACAAACGGTGAAAAGGTGTGCGCCGCGCTGCTGCTGCCGTGTGCATCGCATGCCGCTGCCCTCATAATATTATGAATTTTATGTAATTAATTTTAATTTCGGATCGTAATTTATAATACTACCTAAATGGTTTATTTTATTTTTTGCTTTTCAGTTTTTTTTTCGTTGGTTTTATTTTTTGTTAAAAAGTAATTATTTTAATGTTTATTATCCTGTTTTTAGTTAATGCAACATTGCTCCGGACATATTACACTCACTATAAATTCAAAGAATGTACAGTCCAAATGACTAACATAGTGTTATACAAACTTGAATAACAAATTCTGTTGTACGTTGGTTTGATCCGCTTGATCCTTGCAACTGAACCCCAAATAACTTGTACAGTCAGCTCGTTAACGGCGTCCGATTTGCAATACGGTCTGCTAAACAGTAACTGTACATTTTTGCCTACGACGCGGATCACAAACTGGGAGACGCTAATAACTGCCGAATAATAGTTTAGTGAACGAATATCGTATTGTTATTAATACGTGAAGGAAAAATCTTTTTACCCCTTTAAACGCAAGTGGGAAAGAGATTTGGTTTAATTGTGAGTTTACACAAAGACGCGCAGTAATATTTGTAAATCAATCATACATTTCTAGCACCTTCTTCTAGCTCGCGACAAACTTCCCCAAACGAATTCGGACAAAAGTCGAATGTGTATCTGTATAATGGTCGGAAAAGTTCAAACACTGACACAGAACAGAACGCACCCTCAAGGATCCATCGAGGCGTGGAGTGGCTTTGTTTGAGCGGGATAAGTAGAAAAACAAAGTTGAGTGACCACACGTGAGCAGTGGGTTAACTGAGCCGGCTTGCTTTTCACTTATTTTATTTGTGACCGTTTTGTTCCGTCACATCTTTGTTTGCACTTTGGGGTTATGACTACGCGTTGCTATGTAGAAAACAATGGACACAACAGTTAATACAAGGAATACAATGAAGACTTTGCCAATAATCCTACGACCACTTTTGTAAGGATTTATCAATAGTTCAATTATTGTAGAGACTCTCGCTATGAAATTCTTCCGTAATTCAATATGATAATTGTTACAAAGACTTACATCACATATTTATGTATATGTTCACATGTATTACATTTAGCTTTTTGCTTTCTGTATGTGTTCTGATTTATCATAGAAGTGTAAAGGTTTTCCCTTTCTGATTAAATTACGTAGATAACAGATTCACTGTGTAATTAAGGTAAAAATATAAAGGTAAACATGAAAGATTAATAAAATGTTAGAATAAGTACGAGTAACAATTATTTCGCGTGTGCTTACTATTTTACCGTGCTATTTGTGAACGTGAGAAATATGTTCTAAACGTGTTTCCAACCTATGTTTGGTCTCTATTTTGCGACTAATAGGCAAGACATGTTGCAATTAGCTGTAAAATGGCGTGAATCGAATAAAACGTAGTATTTAATTAAGACACTCGATGCATTATTAAAGCAATTTGCGCAATAATGCTTTTAATAGATTGTAATCAATTATTTCCTTTGGTTACATGTGCCAATTAGAGGCAACCAATTTTGACGGTAGTCGAATCGATTTAAACTTAAAAAATTATTGCTCGGCTATTAATCAAACGCCTAACAAAATGGATTTTTTAAAGATTATCTATTATTAAGAACTGTAACTAAATGACATGTTATTAAATTCAATAATATGAGATGAAACTATATTGACCATTTTTAAGGCATTTTAATTAATTTTTGCATCTCCAAAAGATTAATGGCCATTATCAATTTGTAAAGATTAAAGGCTAGATTCCGACGACAAGATTATTATTTAATTGGTCAGTTCAAACGCTTCTTTATAATGGAACGCGTATTTCAGACTAGAGAATGCCCTCGCTTTGCTTCGGTAAACCTTTCGGTAAGCTCATTCGATAAATGCATGGACGGTGTTCTTTAAGTTGAAATAACTATTTTAAACTGCGTATAAATCTGTTAAGCCGTTTCTGAGATTAGCCAGAACAACACAGAAGAACGCACAGACAAACAGTCAAAAATTCTAGTACTCGTTTTTATGGGATCCTAGTAAAAGTTCTCAAATATCTCCCATAATATTATATAGACATCGATCAGTGATCCTTTTATTCATGGCTATCTCAATGATCGCCTTCGAACTTTAGTCAACAATTGGAACGTATTGAAAGACCTCGCCATTAAATTCACGTCACCTTGTGGTATTTATTAGAACTTGCTTGTTAGTAATGAATTTAATGCCGAGAAAGCCATTACACTGAAAAGAAAGTACGAGTGTAAAATATTTGTCAATCTTTATTTCCTGAGATAAAAATGTTGTATATATAAGCTTATATATAGGCTTTAACGCAACAAGCACAACTTATCTACTGCGAAGCACGTATCTCTCCTTAATAATACGAAGGCCTAGCATATATATTTTTTATGTAAATAGCTGGCAAACGTGCTGAAGAACATCAGCAACACCAAAGGCATCACTGATACGTTGCCGGCCAAGAAAGGGTGAAGAAAAAGAAAGAAAGAACTGGCTCTCAAGCCCCCAGCCGGAACACGACGAGTCGATCGATACTGATACAAACTTGTGGCTGAACAAAGTCAACAAGTTTTTATAACATTCGAAGGCCTCCGACATGGTAAAACAACTGCTATAGATATGTAATGTAATAATACTCTCTCTCATCTGTACGGAAGCGCTTAATCCGAGCCACCGGTCTGATTTAACCGCACCCAAAGTTGCCTAATATGGTCATACATTTATTCTTACAAGCCAGGCTAGAGCGACTGCATAATAAATCTTTATAATGATTTATGCTACCTATTCTGTAGTTGCTGCAGAATAAATTCGGTCTATTCGCACAAATCCGGTTTCCGATTCTGATAATCGACAAACCCATTGACGAGAGCCGACGGAAAAAGAATACTACATTTATATTCGAAACGAGTATCGATTGAGTTGGATACGGTCAACATGTTGCATGGAGACGGGGCCGCGGGGCTGTAAAGAGATATTTCAGCTTTTTCCCGCCTATTCATTGCGACGTTTAAAAAGAAAAATATATTACATTTACATTATGCTAAGGAGTTGTAAAGCGCGTTTGCGTGTAAAACCATAAAACTATATTTAAATTATTGTTTTACGTGACATGGTTCATTTATTAAGTTCTGTTAGTACTTAATACTTTATACTGCAGAATCGAATCGAAAGAAATTGAAATAAGATAAAAATTGGCTAACATTTAGGTATGTGAATGAAAATTTTTGTCAAAATGTTGTCCATCCCTAACATTCTAAATAAAAGATTGATAACGGTAATTTTTTTACTTAAGCTCCTTGAAATTAAATTAAATCCGTACTCCGTTAAAGTCTCGTAAAAGTATGGTGGAGAACGCTCATGGCTTCCTCAATTACGGAAAGACGTTAATTAACATTCTGGTAAAATAAACTAAACTAAGTACACAACATTTACCTACTACAAAACAAAAACCTAGTCTAACCTAGTCGTTAATCAATGTGTCACACAACAGTTTTTAAAAAGCGGCCAAGTGCGAGTCGGACTCGCCCATGAAGGGTTCCGTAGCAGCAAGTAACATAATATAAAAGTTCTTGAAGTTCGTTGTAACTTTGATCGAGGTAAATTGCGGTTTACGATTTATGACGTATTAAAAAAAAAACTACTTACTAGATCTCGTTCAAACCAATTTTCGTTGGAAGTTTGCATGGTAATGTACATCATATATTTTTTTTAGTTTTATCATTCTCTTATTTTAGAAGTTACGGGGGGGGGGGACACATTTTACCACTTTGGAAGTGTCTCTCGCGCAAACTATTCAGTTTAGAAAAAAATGATATTAGAAACCTCAATATCATTTTTGAAGACCTATTCATAGATACCCCACACGTATGGGTTTGATGAAAAAAAAATTTTTGAGTTCAGTTCTAAGTATGGGGAACCCCCAAAATTTACTGTTTTTTTTCTATTTTTGTGTGAAAATCTTAATGCGGTTCACAGAATACATCTACTTACCAAGTTTCAACAGTATAGTTCCTATAGTTTCGGAAAAAAGTGGCTGTGACATACGGACGGACGGACAGACAGACAGACAGACATGACGAATCTATAAGGGTTCCGTTTTTTGCCATTTGGCTACGGAACCCTAAAAACCGCAAACTTAATTATACTTTTGCATAAAAAGCTAAGAATTGTAGGTCAAAAGAACAATGCCAAAACCGCCTTAAAACTACAGAAGAACTATTAAAAACAAGCCTCTTTTATTCGGCACAGTTGTATCAAACCTTTTACAGCTTAATATAAACAAGAAACAGACTGTTGACCGAAAAATTATTCATAAACCACGCTTTCCACGTATATTTAGCCTGTTTACCGTCCTTTCATATCGAGAAAAAAATACAAAACTCGAACAAAAACGCTGGAAGTCTTTTCGATTTCTAAATCAGCGAAGTAAAGTTACGCCTTAATTGATTTCTAAGCAAATATCGATACTGTCTCGTTATCAATCTCGCGGACAATGCGAGTCTTAACAGTTAATCGAGAAAGAAGATCGATTTCACGGTCTACCGTCTTGTTTTTTGCCAGTAAAATTGAAACTTCATCGTGATACCTTAATACCTATTATAGTGGAGCGAACTTTTTCATACAGTCAGCCATGGACTTTCCTACTAAACAGGTTACGCAAAGCATGTGGGTTGAGACGGTTCCCAAATCTCCTAACAGCGTTCGGGAAAGAATGCTGAGGGTTGGCGCTTTGCAAATTATACACAGCATTATTTTGTGCATTATAGTGCATTATAGCTCTTTACTTTGTTACAACATTTGTGTTAACTGAAAACCTTGGGCAGAACGGCGTATATATTGCGTTCACATATATTTTTCAACATCAAAGTCCGCTCTTACTTCCGACTTCCGACACTGTTATAACTTTGTATTCAAGAAAGTTCTTGTAACTTTTTTATTCAGCCGTTTCACCTGGATTTCCACTAGCATAAATCTACCACTACCTATACAAGTCCCTTACTGGGGCAATGCGAGAAACTTGGTCTAATCAAACCGCATACGGCACTCATGTACCGACTAATTGAATTCATACGAGATGAGAAAAATAAACAATGATAGAATGTTAGGTCGCCTCTAAGGGTCGCCTTAACTGGGTGACACTGACACAATTTACTTTGTGACACCGATGATCAACTTTTCGCGTCAACTGAGTTTTACTTTCCCAATTCGTCATTCACATGTATGGCTTATACTGTTTGTCCACTTCCATAATAGTCTTATGCACTCCTTTTGAAGCTTAGTTCTTTAGACTTCTTTAGACTACCTGCAAATAATCATTTATCAACACTCGCTTTTTTTAAAGGAAAATGTGACAATTAAAAATGTTTTTGTCATATTGATTGCCTATTTCAGTTTTGTTTTGTATGCCCACCACCTGTCCAAGGATAATTCCAGGGGCGTGTCTTGTAAGAAAAACGTAACTTCGGAAGCTTACTTACATCACAACTACTACGCAATTGTTATTCAAGTTGAAGAACATAAATGCTATTGCGTACGCGCCAGGGCTGTCGCGTTATCGCGTGTCCGCTGAAGCACGCGACATCATTATACCTACAATCCTATTAAAATTCATTCTGTCGGCGATCACAACGGGACCTTAATAGTATCTACAAGTTACAACCCTGATACACGCAGACAAGGGCCTCTAATGGACGTGAGGAGGCCTACAGCGAATTTGTTTCGACGTTGTGTTATGGTAACTTAGTCTCAAGACTTCCGACAAGGTTTAACATGTGTTAGAATGGTGCACAAGGCGATTCACCAGGTCCGTTTATTTAGGTTATCTTCGTATGGACATGTCACATCACAGACATGTATCTGTGCCTCACATCGTCATCCATTTTCTGATTTTCCCGGGAAAATGTAACAAATGTTAATTCGTAGAGAACATTAAGATATTTTAGTCTGATTTGAATATTCTTTGTTATAATAGAAATAATCTCAAATTAGGTCACTACATTATTTTATGTATTTTAGGTGCATTGTAGTAATTATAGTTCAAACATAGAGAACAGAAATACTAAACACTCGGTAACAGAAAGGGACATACCATTTCTATTACGTTACAAGGTAAGGTGTGGTCACGTCACCTTGAATTATAGGTAGGTACTTGAACAATATGTGCCGTCTGGGTACGCAGTTTTATGGGGTCATTGCTTACCCAGCGGGTTTATAGGAATTCCTGCAGCTGCACAGGAACCAGGTAGATTTATTATAATAAACAGTTTGTACAGTTTTAATTGTAACTTCAATTCTTCAGCAAAATAGCCTGGTTATTTCAACGTGAGCATCCTTAGGTCAAGCTCCAGTTTTTGTTCAGATTATGCTTTCGCTACACGCTATTTCCCTTTTTTTTACTTTTCAAGATAAAAATAATGTGATTCGGTGAACGAATACACTAGACATTTATAATTTCGAGCTCTACATACGGGACACGTATGTAGATTGTAGGTAACTACATGTATGTATATTTTATATCAAAATTATAATCAATGGGTTTTTGTATAATTTTTATTACATAATCATGGCTGTGGTCTACCAAACTTGGCTCGATGCAAGCAACACATGCACATTTTATCAGTAGACCATATTTGTGATAATTATGCACATCTCTCAGATATGTAAATTTGCTCACGATTTTTATTTGCCGTCACCGAAGCAAGTTACATTTTGTATCCGAACCCGCTTATTATATATCTGAACTATATCCGAACACACTGGTTGCGCATTCCTTGGTTACTACATTTAAAATTCACAGTCCATTTTTTAGATCAAACTTATTTGGTAATCAAACTTAACACAAGGTACTTTTTATTGAAATATTGATTTAAATAAGGTTTACAAAAATATTAAAGGTACACAGAATTTAGTTATGGCATTAAATTATTTATTATTAAGTCTTATTTTAAAATTACAAATAAAAATCTAAAGACACTGTAAGACTATTTATTTATATTATACTCTTCAAAAAATTTACTAAGTATACAACTTCAAGTCACCGCACAGTATTACGTTAGTGTGTGCTTATGGTGGTCTATCGCCTCTTATGAGGAAAGATAATCTAAATTTTACTAACAAAAAATAACCGACTTCAAAATTACTCAAAAGCTACTTTTCAGATCTCGTTCTTTATGTGGAACCACAAGCACCTGCTTTCAATTAAAAAAAGAATCATTAAAATCGGTTCACCCAGTCCAAAGTTCTGAGGTAACAAACATAAAAAAATACAGTCGAATTGAGAACCTCCTCCTTTTTTTGTAGTCGGTTAAAAAGTAAGAAGCCTTGCAGAATTGCAGCAGTGTAATGAAATTATTTATTCTCTATTCTTACTTGACCTTCTTGGCACTACTACCGATGGTGCCTTGGTGATGCTGATGGGCAACAATGACCATTGCTTTTTTCATTCATGCTTCTTTCTATATCAGCTTAAACAATAATACAAGAAATTTTATAAACAGCCAAGCCGACGTGTAGTTTTTCTTTTTCCGTAGGGAATAAAACAAAAAACTATAGTGCTATAAATCATTACTGATGTAAAGTGCCCGTTTCTGATACGATACCAGTTTATAAGCGTGAGACTTTAAAACAAATCGAATAAAAATATGTAGAGTCTATCTCAACGATTCCTAATTAATAGCATTCATTACTTCAAGAATGATTTGCATCCAGAAATAGTACCACGCTTTGCAAAATAAAAATATATTTGAATGGAAGGTAGTGTGACGACAGTATTGAAGAATTGAATACGTATGTATCAATTCATCCATCCATCCATCCCTAATGGAATGTCCTCTGAATGTCCACTGCTGGACACAGGACTTACCAGAACAATTTTGAAAATTATACCTTATACATATTGTAGGTTTAGTAAAGGCATATTGAAGAGTACATAAAATGTTTTAATAGTACCTAATTAAGGATATCGTTAAAGACGCTAAAACATACTTATGTTTTATAATCTGCCATATATTTTAAATATTACAGACTCATCATGCTTGGAAATCACATGTTAAAATATTTTATTATAAGTACAGGCACATCACTGAACGCGTATCAAAAAAAAAACATAATTAATCTGCAGAATCCCGCCCTGTAATGTCAAAACTGTCTCACCAGATGACGCTTAGTTTAACGCATCGATTCCCGACCGGCAATACTTCAGCTCAAATATTTTAATCGAGAGATTAATTTGAGAATATTCACTGTTTATGGAGCAGAACACAGAACGTTAACATGCGAAGTTGAAGTCGGAGACAATCGTTGGTTTTTGCAGCATCCTAACACGAAAAGTGTAAGCTCTCGTCTCACCATCAACGGATGCGCGTTACGATAATATAGCGATCGTAATAGAAAAAGAACAATAGACAGTAGACTCGGCGACAAACTTAAAAATGTGCAGGTTCCAATTTTTTTTAATAAGCATAAAGGGTAAGTAGTAGTAATGTTGGCCCCCTTCAATTAATTTTCCCTTTGATTTAAAATATATTTATGAAAATTAATATTGATTTACTACGAGGCATGAAACTTTTGACCCCTTCTTTATATTTATTTCATTAAAGTTCTTTATGAAATAAAATATGATTATAGTTATAATCAATTTACATTACCAACTTCCCAAGGAACAACTTAACATAAAATGTTTCATGATTAGGAACCATAATTTGTAACAAGAAATTGTCAAAATCAATGATCACCTTAAAGGACCAATCATTGTACTGCTTACTCTATTTAAAAATAGAATTGTTATGTGCGTGAAGAGCGCCATTTACATACTTGGTCAAGAATGTACTAGACTACACCTCAAGTAATTTGCTTAACTATTTTTTGTATCATATTAATAACTTGAAGCTTTTGTCAATGTCCTATAATCCAGATTCAAGGTTAACATGGAGCAGTGGATTGATTTAATAAATCTACTCGATGGAACTCTGCAATTATCGGCTCTTATGATTGATCGTCAATAAAAAATATATTATAATGAAATTATAAATACTACGCTTGTAGTGAATAAAAATAGCATTTATTAGTTTTTATGGTCGTTTCAATCCGATTGAAAGTCAGAACCCTTATTAAGAAGATACATAAGTATCTGTTTTTGCCCGTTTGTCGTGAGAGATTGTGTTTAAGACCAGTCTACGAAAAAAATATAATTAGGTAAGAGGGTGCATCGCTTTTTAATTAAACTATACAATAATATGAAGTTAAGAAAAATGAAAAGAACCAGATATATTCTCTTATTCTGTATGATTTTCCTGATTAGGTATCTACACGAAAACTGATATAATTAAAATAATCCGATATGTTACTGAATATATTATAAGATGGTTTCATGCATTCAATTTGCTCTTGAGCAAAATTGGCTATTAGACAATTTTCGGAAAAATATTTTAAAATTTTCATAGTTTTATTTTATACCTCTTACAATATTTATTTTTCTCATAAAAGTGTTATTTAGTATGAAAAAAATAACTTTTAATCCATTAATTTTAAATTCGCGCGAAAATAGTCCGCCATCTGTCACTTGCTGGCTGTGACGTCATATTTCAATTAACAAAAGTTTACGCTCTAACTCTGTAGATATTTTAAGTGAAAAACTTACACCTTTTTCACTGGAATTGTGAAAATGACAAGCTACAAGACGTGTGCAGTGCCTATGTGTAGAAGTACTACAATTAAACCTGACAAAATGTTTATACCTACACGTTTCTAAATGCCCTCAACGTCGAAAGCAGTGGTTACAATTAGCACGTCGAGACCCAGAGTTAACATCTGTTATATCAGCAATATTCTTTTGTGCGGACCACTTTGATGTAAGTATTTAGAAGAAATCAACTTAGCCTCTGATTTACTAAAAAAACAAATTAAACCTAACCTAATATTGTTCATAAACATAACCTATAAGTAATTTAAAATCATTAGTAATATGGTGTCGTTAAGGGGACGTTGAGGAAAAACTTAGAAAAATCCCCCTGTGACCACTTAGCAAGACTGACCAATTTTACTTTATTAATTTCAGTACATACTTACAAGGAGGTTTTTGCATTCCGAAACTCAGTAGAGCAAAATTCAGGGTTACACGCAAAGAAATTTGCGACCATAAATGAATCAGCTTTGAGGCAAATTCGCACTGTCAGCTTTTGTATAGCCTGACTCCATTTTACAAAACCTCTCAAAAGCAGAAATCAAAATATATCTTATTAATTTTCTCAGTAAATTGCACAGTGCACACGATATAGTTAGTAGTACACGACGCTTTATTTTTTGAATTGTGACGTCATAGCATGCTCAATCATGGCCGCCCGCGTTTCGGTTCTCGTATCCACAGGTAAAGAAACTCAAATCTATTTTTCAAAAGTAAAAATATTTACAATTTATTTTCATGCAAGAAACGTATTGTTTAATTATTGTTAACCATTATGCAACCATATTAAAACACATTTCATATTTTACCGTGATAACTGTCAAATAGCCAATTATATGTATATTGCAAATAGACTTTAAAGTAATAGTAAGTTTTATTACTTATTTTATGTAAGCAAAAAAATCGCAAGCAGTGGTAGAAATGAACACCCATCCGAGAGGCGATCCTATTTAGCTACAACTTTCTCGCTAACGTTACGACAAGAACCTAAGCAAAGATTTGTTTTTGTTTGCTTTCAGTTATTGGTAATTAAAGACACATTACCACTTTACTGGTTCATATTGATGTTACGTTTTTTATCGAATGGTGCAATCGAATTAGAATCGCACTAGAATTGATTTCATTTGAATGTAATTTTGCATATATGTATGACTTATAGCTCCGGGCTGCTCTTTTGATCAAATGTGGGTTATGAAAACAAGGTTGCTATTTTTAAACAGAACTTTCATTCGGTAAGTCACCTGCACTACTTATTTAACATAAGTACGTCAAAGAATAAGATTCTGTTTTTAGCGTTGTTATTGAAACAGCAGGATTTTTATATAGTAGAACACAAAAATATTTATATGAGAATCAATTTTTTTTCCCTGAATAACATTTTTTTTTGATAAGGAACATGAGTATAATTAACTAGCTGGCTGCACATAAAATAATGTTTCGTTTATTAACCTGCGCACACGCAGACTCCTAAGCTTCTAATAGTACACGCTTTAAAAAAAACAATTTCCATAACCTACGCGTGACTAACGTGAAGCGAGGCTCCAATAAAACACGAAGCAATATCTCGTGGCTTATCTACCGACATCTAGACAGGACAATAACAAGAGACCTAGACTTCATAAACTAGGCTTATCTAGACTAACATCAGATTCACTTACAATAGCCTGTAAACATAAACTTGTTTGCTGGGTGTTGCTTCTGGCGTTAAATAAACTATTGTAGCTGAGATTGAGTTTTATTTATAGTTTAGAGTTTCTCACTAATGAAAGGTTTAATCTTTCATCACTCGGGTGTTAGTGCGTCTGTCACTTATTATTCTTCACACAGAACAGCTAATATTAGGTGTGATTCTTCAGAATCTCATTCGGAAAAAGCTAAAACTTAAAACACGAGATAGATACCCAATACGGGAAATAAATGAATTAGCATATTGGGCCATCGTTTAACAGAAAGGCATTTTAAGAAAGTAATCGAATTATCCTGTTATTATTTCGAAAATACTGTCTTTACGTCGGATTAGATTCGGAATATTGAATGGAATCTGGTGTCTATAGTACGGAACTTTACCCGAATTTAAATTGGTCTTACCGGTTTATCTTTTGTTTTGGAAGTTTCGATCGGATGACGGATCATTGATATCTTTTAAGATTGTGTCAAGTTATTCAGATCCAACGGTTGATTTTTATTGTATCAACAGTTAGATAACATTAATGGTACGGATTTGAAACTGTGAACAGTTAATAGCATTTCGTAATAAGAAATCTCTTTTAAATAATCATTAAAATATTAATGAAACAAGGAAATTATTTCCTTAATTATGTCTTCTTTATCCGTTCGTAGAAGTCATTGGTACTTTGATTAAGTAAAATATATTAGGTATTATGACAGCGAAGGGAACCTTAAATTTTATTCGTGTCTTGAAAAAATATATTTCATTTGCCAAGTTGATTTTTATCCCAAAATTAGATGATTCATGTGCAATGTGCATGTTTCGCTGAGGGGAAAACTTGCAAGTAGTGGAATTTCATTGTCCCGGTATGAATCAGCAGACACCGGCCCGATAGACAGTTCGGACATTGACTTCATGAAGTCAGTCAGGTCCTATATAATATAAAATGGGCATGTCATAGTCATATCATTATAATTAAAAATATATAATATTACCATTAATCAATTTAATTGCAGTTTGATAACGTAATAAAAAGTCGTAAAGCATCGCTAATTGCTGCTCACAAAGAATGAAAAGATGCTCACAAAATAGTCATATAAGGAGTCAACTATAACTTGTTCACAAATCTTAGAGACTAAAATGACAACCTCTAATATCAAAGTTCGAAATAATGATACCAGCTAAATTTGTGCGATCTACTTTTCCGGTTTTTTGAATCGTAAACTATGTCGTAAGAATAGTGACATATTAGTAGCGACACTCATATCTACCTAGATATTTAGTATTTGGCTAAATAGTTTAAAATTAACTGTATACCGAATGTAACCATAGCCAAATACTCGTTTTTGTAAGCAAAATAACTTATAAATTTAGTAAGCAAGGGCAAATATATTATGGATATATGAATGATAATGGTTGCTTAAACTTGTTTTTATACTAGTTTTACGGACTCAATCAATAATCACACAAATAGTCGACCTTCCTTAAAAGCTGTGAAAAATTTTCCGATTTACTTTTCGGTTTATGGTCATCACTATTTAATTTGCACCCGAAACTGGTCACCCATGAAACGTCAATTTAGTCTCTAAGATTTGTGAACGGATGATAACTTCTGTATCATATCGTAGTATTTATTTTGAGTTATTTTGCGGTAATTCCTAGTGGTCGAAATCGTATATAGATATTTAAACTTCTGCAATTTGTGTACAGTTATATCTAAAAGCGGCAATTATTTCATTAATATACGAAACACAATATATAAGCCACAATAAGTTGATAGGTACT
This sequence comes from Thymelicus sylvestris, assembly GCA_911387775.1. Taxonomy (NCBI): domain Eukaryota; kingdom Metazoa; phylum Arthropoda; class Insecta; order Lepidoptera; family Hesperiidae; genus Thymelicus; species Thymelicus sylvestris. The sequence continues at coordinate 14,318,275 of OU426895.1, forward strand.
TGGAATTAATAATTATTTCGGTCAGTTAAAGCTATTTCTTTTATTTTTCTCATTTAAACAGAACAAACCATACGGTTGCATTGTCGTGAGCTGCATAACTCTGTTCACCAACACGAGAATATCACAGATAACCTCTGGCCCTATAAATGCAGCACCCATATACGAAATGGCATACGTTACGTACTTACTGCCCATAGATAACCTCCAAAATCTATGTTACTGCCTAACTCCATAGAGCTATTACCCTTGTTTCTATATTTATGAAGACAGCAATTGTATTGCAATTACGTATTTAATTTGAATTATTATTGTTGGTTATTGGATCATATAAACTGAGGAACCGCTATATTGTTTTAGGCTGTGGTCTTTAGTTATTATTATTGAAGATTGTTTATATAACTACTATTTCATTTAGTTGTTTTTTATTGAATGATGAGTAGTTCTGTTTATTTTGTTCTGGTTATATTTCCTCTGTTGATAGATAGAACTCAAGAATGGTAGTCTCATATTGTTCTTCCCAACCTTCATTTGTTTTATCTAAATCATCGAGATTTATAACTTTGAAAAATTGCGTTATTTAATAATTTGATAGTAAAATGTGTCAACGTGACAATCTTATTATCGTAGAACGATGGATACGTATCAGAGGATTACCTCACGGCGCGGGCGGAGCAATCAATCTTCCTTGAGTAGCGTCAGGTCAGGAGCGATCAAGAAATATCGGCAGAGAATTCCGAACTCACACTTACGATATTGTTTACCTGAAGGTCAATGCTCCCCGCGTATTATTATCGTCATGGCCGTTTTGACCTACTTGGTGGTTTTTTGTACAATTCGCAACTCGTTATGCAAATAACATTTTAGGTTGTAGCGTATAATAACATTTATAACCATAGAATTAATATTACTAGCGTATAGAACAGACACCGCGAACATCGGGTTCGGGGGTGTGCATTGCAGCCGGCCGGCTGCATTTCATTCTGTCACTCGGCTGTCACTCGGCTGCGCTCATGGCGGCCGCATGTCAAAATTGTTTATGAAAAAACTGAAAAAATGCCGTCGTGCGTAATAAGAATGTGTCACAATTGCACGACAAAAAACAAAAAAGATAATGTTTTTATTTATTTATTTATTTATTTATTTATTTATTCAGTCATACTAACATCTAACATTACAGGTGACCCTAATGCGTTAGTGTAGTGATATTTTGTACAAAGAAAATAATTATGAATACTCTCAAATTATCCAATTTCACAATTAAAAATACATATACAATAATGTCAAATTATAAATTAATAGTTACAATCCGAGCCATACAATCTTAATTATCATCTTAAAAATCTATGTCAAATATTTGTTATTGTTGTTGTTGTTTTGTTATCACTTAATCATCAGTAAGAAACCAAATCTTAACTTAAATCAACTAAAACGAATTTAATTAAATTATTGAGCAATGTTCCCGCCATTTTGAATGAAAAAATCATAAGGAGCGTTTGAACTTGGCAAGCCACTAGCGTGTTATTGGACTAAATTAGCTTGCCGACGCGACGCTTGTGACCAATTTAAAGTGTTGGATTTTTTGACACGAATCAATGGTAATTACGTTTGAAATCGTTTAAACGCTTTTGCACGTTAAATAAAGTTGGAGTAAGAGCTTGTAAAGATTTGGAGTCGGTGACTGCTTGTCTTGGTTCGACAAGTGTCATATACAAAGTTACTCTATGGCAAGTGTGCAAACGAGGCTTCTAGTTTGAAAAGAGAACGGAGGGTAAGCCGGCGGTGGAACACACATTTTGTTTGAGATAGCTTCTCTATGTATTACCTCAATGTTTATAACGTCAAAAATGCGGGCCGATTTATTGAAAACTGTTTTAGACAATAAAATTATATTTTTTATTCTTTTACTTATAAGGCTACTTCGATTTATAATATTTTTTAAATAAGTTTGAGCCATTTGATTAAGGATTCGTTTTAGTTAACGTCGATAGTTTCGGTGAAAACGCTTACGTGACACCATATTGAAATGTGCTGCCTAATAAACAAATATTGATGTTTTGGTTGAAACATTTTTGCATTAAGTAGTTTGATGTCTTCACTAAACACGATTTTATGAATTATGACAGGCACGTCATACACACACGAAATCTTGTACATATTAAATATGAATGCTAATGATTGGTGTAACACGAAATAATCTGTCTAACATCGTAGTATCACGGTATCATTCGTGCTACTGATTCGTGCTAACTACTTCGCGCATTTTGGTTTGTTTTAACATAACGAATAATTTGTGAATTTTTTCATGCTTGATTCATGCTTTTGCGGAAACGAAACCTTTGTAAGTTTCAAAAGTTGGCTATCACTTGAAGGCATACAATTTTAAATAACTATATCGTACTTAAATGAAATTCAGCACGTTGTAAAAAACTGAAAATAATAAAACTTAGAACCAGATAGGTATGTTTAATATTGACTAATCACTTATAGATAACATTAATCTTTAAATTATAAACTAATTATAAACTAAGTATTGTATCATCAACGAGAAAATAGACTTCAAACTCACTTGAGAATATTATTTAGAACTAAAGAATTATGTTTTATTCACTTATTTTTCTGAGATAATCACAACCGAAACAGAGAACCTTAGTAAAAGCACTAATTTAGTAAATTAAAAAAGTAAAAAATAAAATTCACAATTAAGTTAAATAATACAAAAATATTCTCAAAAAGTGTCGAATACTGGAGCGAACACCGCAAATTATAATGAAACCCAACCAACGAAACCGCAGAGTAACAAAGAGTAGCAATTATGATAAGTAGAGTAGAGTGAAGCTCTCCTTTTTGTGCGGTAGAGCCGGTAGAGCTTACGTAGGAAAAGCTTATTATGACAACGTTTTTTGCCCATTATGTTATTATAGCACTCTGTACTGCAGACAGAATTAGTTTTTTAATATTAAAGAAACTATACGGTGATAATATTCAATTACGCAGCCATGTTGTTAGTAACACCTTCATTTATAGTAAAGTTCAAAATGCAATTAGTAAATTATCCATATAATTAACTTGCCAATAAAAGAGTGCGATTATCAGTCAGGGAAGACATTTATACGGGGTAGTTTTATTAATAGTCGTCGTTTTATCCTTACAATGGACGACATTTTTGAATGTTGCCTAATTTGAATTAAGTGATTTGAAATGTGTCGAGTCGAGTCGAGTCGCGAGTCAAGTCGAGTGGAGTGGAGTGGAGTAGTAAAACCTACAATTATCATCTTCCCGAACTTTACATTCGTCTCATTATCTTGAAAACAAAAATTTTGAAGGTTTCACTTCTACCACGTGTGAATTGCACACATTTTAATTTTTTATCTATATTTAGAATAACAGCATGGTACCTGTCTTAGAACTAGTTATAACCGGTTAGCACCAGTAGAGAATTATTTTGAGTCCCTGGACTCTGAGTGGGTAGCTGGATAGATAGTCGGTAGTGTTAATTACAGTGTGGCTTCTGGATTTGCGGCATGCCGGCATCGTAATGAGACTGTATTAACTTATGGGACAGGGATAAACCCATCATGCTTTGCAATGATTTCTGTTTATGAGACTTTCCATCGGGGGTGATATTGAATACGCATTTCTTTAAATCTGTGTCTCTAGATTGTTATAAAATGTCTACTATTTTGTCGACTTCCATCTTCAATTAATTACTTAATAATATATTTATATTATCACTGGGTTATTATAGAATAAATACAGAACTCGGTTTATGTTTAATTATCTATATAATTTAATATTAAGCCGAGTTTAATGTTTTAATTATTAAGTTTAATTAATATAGTTATCGAAAAGCTTCAATCAGGGAGATATATTTTATTACAAATACTTTTCATGTCAGTCTGATATTTAAACAATGCCTGCCATTATTATTCACATAATTTAAAAGTATATCAATATCAAGTATATTAATTCACGCATAAAAAGATTAAGATCTAAGCATAATAATTATGATATGCGACAAGTTACTATGAAATTAATAACCGTTAAGGCGTTAACGCAACCAAGATTCACACCCGATTCATACAAATATCCGAACCCCGAACAACTTGGCCTACTCTTGTTTAAAATTTCGCTAATCTGATCGACAGGTAAATAAACAAGCTTGTTAACCGGCGGTCGGTAACACGACGGGAGACACTTACACGATGGGAGACACTTACACGACGGGAGACACTAACACGACGACGTGTCGAGTGTCGCGCGTCGTGTCACTCGCGTCAGTTGTCGGGTGTCCGGGCTGTCCGGCCGCGCGGCGGGTCCGCGTCCGATCCGATTGGCGTTCACACGATTGACACCTTCATCGCGAATCGGAACGAGAGTCGTGTTCGAGATTGGAATGTTTTTTTAATAGATTTTTTAGTGGAAAAACCAACGAGTTGATGATTCACGATGGTAAGTGGCTATCGTCGCCCATGGACATCAGCGACACCAAAGCGATAAATGATGCATTGCTGGCCAAAAAAGAGAGAAGAAAAAGAAAGAAAGGAATTGGTTTTCTGTTGAATTATATCTTAATATATATAAATTACGTGTCACGTTGTTTGTCCGCGACGGACTCCTAAACTACTTAACCGATTTTAATGAAAGCACACCGTGTGCAGTTTGATCCAACTTGAAAGATAGGATAGCTTATATCTCAAAATTAAAAAAAAACTTTTGACAGAACGAAGTCTGTCCGGGCGGCTAGTAACTTATAAATACCTACTACCACGCCGTGAAGGTGGCATGTGACTAACGGCCGGTCTCAATATTATACTGTCAGTGGAACTCTGGTACATATCAGAGATAAAAAGTAAACATTGATCTCCCGCTAACTGCCGTCTCACAAATCAAAAGTAAGCAAAAAAAAGTAAGATCATCGGGAGATAATATTTCAGTGACATTTCTGCCTCTGGTTTTTATGTCCCTCTGAAAATTTCGTTTTCGCATAACAATATTTTTTTTTTATACTTTTATACATTTTTTATACTTTTTATCATAAAAAGGAACTCAGTGTTTTTGATTATAAACTTATTTCATTTTAATATTAAAATGATAATTTGTTCCAAATGTACTGTAAATTTCGCGGATGAAGTTAATAAAATAATGTTATGTGTAACCTGGAACAATGCTTCACTAGTAACAAAACGCAGCATTTGACGTTTATCACTCATGGGTATCCCGGACGACGATGACATGTTATTGTCATTTGACATTCGTTTATATCGCTTGGTTACCCAAAATATAAACAACGTGTATTTTCTCATAATTTTAGTACTTAATATTAATTAGTTTTATGAATAAACTAGGAAATATAATATAATGAAACACATAGCTAAACAATTACCGTGAGTATAGACTTTATTTGTTAATAAAATAAAATATATTATTATGTTTAGTAAACAAAAAATTGTAGTAATTGTAAATTGTTGTAATTGTAGCAGTGATAGCCTAGCATAGCGGTTAGGACGTTGGTCTCCCGAACGAAGTGTTTATTCCCACTTGTCCGGGGCCCGAGTTCAAATCCTGGCACGCTAATTTTCAAATATTATGTGCGTATTAGAAGTTAATTATCACTAGCTTCGGTGAAGGAAAACAATGAACATCGCGAGGAAACCTGCACACTGGAGAGTTTTCTATAGAGTTCTTAAAGGTGTTTGGAGTCTACCAATATGCACTTGGCCAGCGTGGTAGACTATGGCCTAATACCCCTCACATTGCGAGAGGAGACCCCGAGCCCAGCAATTATGGGTTGTTGCTTCTTTTTGCTTTTAAACAAAAAATTGTTGCCAAATGTACTAAAGGAAGTTTCTTTTCAGATGAAGTCCAGACCCTTCACAAAAGATGAAGTACCTTTCTTCATAAGGCCAAAATAGTAGCCAATAGCTATTGATGTAGCAGGGATACACCATTATTTCTGAAAAGGCGAAATGTTTTTGTTATAGTTTCAAAATAAATCTAACTTAAAAAGCTTAGTGTTCTTCTTTTATTAAAATACCCAATGAACTAATATACTAAATACCTACTTACCTAAAACTTTAAACATAGGAATTGTTATCAATTCTCATTCAATGCCGTTTTTAACCGACTTCAAAAAAAGGAGGCGATTCTCAATTCGACTGTATTTTTTTTTATGTTTGTTACCTCAGAACTTTGGACTGGGCGAACCGATTTTGATAATTCTTTTTTAATCAAAAGCTGGTGCTTGTCATGTGGTCCCAAATAAATTGAACGAGATCTGACAAGTAGTTTTTGAGTAACTTTGAAGTCGGTTATTTTTTGTTAGTAAAAGTTAGATTATGGATTAGGTATGTTTAATCTGAATCTAGGTAGTTATAAACAAAATTGGATTCACACAATTCAGTCATATATTATGTAGTCATATATTTTATACGAGGACAATTTCGGCGATCTTGGTACCGTATTAAAAAGGCGGAATCAAGTAGGGGAAGGCCGGGCAAAATGGACACCTTAACCTTTGGCAGGCTATAGAAAGGAAGTTGATACAGATAGATAAAAAATAATGACTGAGTTTGAAACAGTATTTATTAAACTTTTTAATATAATCAACTAAAACAATGTAACATCAGTACTTTACTTAAAATTTTTAATCACACTAAACTTGGTACCGCTATCCGCTTTGCCCAATCCACCGGGTAAAGTGGATAGGCTCATAGGGTAAAGTGAACACACGGTTAATTAAGGAAAGATTACCGAAGAATATAAAAGAAGATATATGTAATTAAAGGAAACAATAATAAAGAATACAACTAATCAGTCATATCTAGCAGTTGTCACAAAGAAATATGCCATTTTCCTCGTAAGCCGTGCCGTATTTCTCGTGATTCCATTGCTTGCAGGAATTGCATTGGATTCAGTCATCAAACAGCTGTTCGCTAATCTTCTCATAAAATCTTCTCCACAAAAAAAACACGTAAACTTTTCATCATTTTCTTTGCCCTTAGATCCTTTGGCTTTAATATTTTTGGTCGTTTTATTAATTTCAGTGGTTTTGGTTCTTTTGGTTGCTTTAGTCATTTTTAGGGTTCCGTAGCCAAATGGCAAAAAACCTTATTCGTCATGTCTGTCTGTCTGTCTGTCTGTCCGTCCGTATGTCACAGCCGCTTTTCTCCGAAACAATAAGAACTACACTGTTAAAAATTGGTAAGTAGATGTATTCTGTAAACCGCGTTAAGATTTTTACACAAAAATAGAAAAAAACAATGAATTTTGGGGTTCCCCATACCTAGAACTGAAACTCAAAAATTATTTTTTCATCAAACCCATATATGTGGGGTATCTATGGATAGTTCTTTAAAAATGATATTGAGGTTACTTATATCATTTTTTTCTAAACTGAATAGTTTGCGCGAGAGACACTTCCAAAGTGGTAAAATGTGTGTTCCCCCTTGTAACTTCTAAAATAAGAGAATGATAAAACTAAAAAAATATATGATGTGCATTACCATACAAACTTCCAACGAAAATTGATTTGAACGAGATTTAGTAAGTAGTTTTTTTTTAATACGTCGTAAATCGTAAACCGCAAAAAACATCGATCAAAGTTACAACGAACTACAAGAACTTTTATATTATGTGACTTGCTGCTACGGAACCCTTCATGGGCGAGTCCGACTCGCACTTGGCCGCTTTTAGTATCTAATGTCAGCATTTTTCTTTCGCGTCGTCTTTGTTTTGGTATCTAAATCTTTCTCCATGTTTCTCAATAATTTCGCACCTGTTTTAACAAATTTAGTTTTCTGTTCTTTCTGTTCTTCCTGTGATGGGAAGATGTAGGCATAGGAGTGGAAGATTTTTGAGTGGCGTTATATCTGAGTGGATCTTCTTTGCCAGGTTTTGGTATATTTTTTGATAAAGTGAAATCAAGAAAAGTAAACATTTCTAAATCTGCGGACAAAACGAACGCTGTTGGCCAAAGTGGATACTGTGTCCGCTTTGCCCGTGTTCATTTTGCCCAACGGGTACTTGTTTAATTTAACCTAACCTTAAATGAAATCTAGAAACAGAATACCAATAAAACTAGCAGTATTTCTGCAAGGAAACATGCACTTTGAAAAGAGAATCAAGCCAATACAGGAATACTATATAAACATAAGTAATTACAAAATTACGTACTTTGAAAAGTCGTAAGCAATGTTCACTTTTTAATTTTTGGTATTTTTTTCGCAAACGACGTGTGACTATGCGTTAGCTCTGTTTGTTTACGACTAAGGGGCACGGGGTGCACCTCGTGGCAAGACGGTAGCGCGTTCGGGCCCACCATTTTAAAATAAAAGAGGGTATCCGCTTTGCCTAGGCTGTTCACTATGCCCGGCCTTCCCCTACACAGGCTTCACAAAATTCATTATCACTCTTCACTGATTAATAAATCCATGATGTTTTGATAAATTTTCTTTACAATATGAGAAATCTACCAATTATCCGTCGAAATCGAGCGATGTGAAAGACTCCGATAGTTGGTCACTTCTATTACCGACAGTTAGCTGTCAAAGTGTTATTGAGACGCAAGTATTTATTTTTGTATGGACCAACATACCTACGGTATGACTTGGCCCTCCGAGCGGTAGATCAATGTCATGGGTTGAAATTTTCTATCCACCGAAGGTTATTGAGACGCAAAAATTGACAAATATGACAGATGACATACTAATGATAGCCTTTTCTACATTTTTCTAACTGTTAGTACATTATTGAGACCGGCCGTAAAACAACAACAAATAGAACGAATACACAAATGTCCGGGAAAAGACACTTCACTCATCAGGGGACAAGCTGACGGAATGGTCAATCTTAACATTTAATTAAGTATAAGCGAGACCCAACAGTTTTGTTACTAATCATATCTATTTATTTTCCATTTGCGAAATTTGCAAAAGTTCTCTTCTAGCGACACCAAAAACAAGATTTTGCTTTTAGCATCCAACATCATAGATAACACAAAGTCACGAGTCACGACGACAACACCGGAGAAACATGTATTAAAACACGTCTATCATTCTAGAATTAGAGAAAAAAGCAACAAACTGTGTTGTGGCGTCCATAAAAATGTTGCCATATTTATCTTATCGCATTGTATCGCGACGGTAAAAGTAAAAAGCTAGAATTTATATGGCTAATTGGATTCTGGCAGCTTTGGCGCCGCCTAACTCGTACTAATATAGAGTGTTCCCATTTCCAATGTAGCATGTTATTCGTCTTTACACCTCGTTAACATATTTACGCTACTTTTCTGAATGCCTGCGTCCGCAACAGGACAGTTTTTGCCGCTAATAGCCGCCATTTATAAAGATCGTTTGCGATACAAATGTTTTGTTTAGTCGCCACAGGCTCTGACGGATTTAAATATAGACCAGCTTTTATAAAATAACTGGCATCTTGGGAAAATACTTTAAACGGTAGTACAAGTTATAAAAAGGAACCGGTAAATGGGATTTAGTTTTTGCTCGATTCTTCGGAAAAGGAACGGACTTAATAAACAAAATGAGAAAAATGTATTGTGTAAAACTGTAATTAATTGATTCGCCCAATTTTTAAGATTTGTAAGTAGAATACTCAGATGAAATTCTTTCATCTGAGGTAGAGTAACGGCCGGTCTCAATAATGTACTAACAGATGGAAGACTGTGGATAGGGCTGTCATCTGTCATATTTGTCAATTTTTCAGAGGCAAAAATTGACAAATATGACAGATAACATACTAATGATAGCCCTTTTCACAGCCTTCCATCTGTTAGTACATTATTGAGACCGGCCGTAAGTCATTTTCATTTCAACAGTCATGTTTGACTGACAAACAACATAAAGGTTAATAAGATAGGACAGTAATTTTACAAAAATAATCATCTGTCAGCCTGTCAACCCAGGGCGTAATGACACTATGCAAAACAGACAAAAAAGTCAGGTGACTTCCACTAAAAAGCTATTCGTCGTTGTCGCAGTAATCTAACTGCTAATCATACATCTACAACTGTACTTTCAGTGATTATTGTGCTCCAAATAAACTTTTAATTCGCTAATTGACGCTGTAAATGTAGCGTGCAGTCGAGCTATATGTCTCTCTGTCTTCGCTCATTTTGATCAAATACTTTATTACTTAGACTTCTTTTATAGACGGCTTCTATAGTACAGACAGCATTATTGCCGATTGAAATGTATGGATTCGATTCACTGTAATAATTTTTTTTTGTTCCGTAGCTACGGTCAGTGTCATTGTGTGCAGAATAAAGAATTGTTACCGAGTAATTTTAGACCTCAAGTAAAAACAACAGAAAGGCAGAAGTGGTGGGGTGTGTGAGTTAAGAGCAGATCTCTAAGTAGAGCTGTTAATAGAGCAGAGTAACGCGGAGTAGAGCGGAGCAGAGTGAAACAAAGCGCAGTAGAACGGAGTAGAGTGGAGCAGAGCAGGAAGACGTTACATTTCTTTGTAGCTCATAATTTTAGTATTATTTATCGAAAAAAAAAAGCTTTTTTAAAACAAAAAAGCATATTCAGTAGCATCGTGTCAATACGTGCTACTGATCGTACTCAAAACAGCGTCACCCTCTAAAAAGTCTACAGCATGAGAACAATACTTAGTTTTCGTGAGAACGGTCGCATGTCTAGCGATCGACTGACTGGCACTAGTCAGCAAATTAATCATTAATCATAATCCAACGAGCATTATGTTTTTGTTAAGAGAAAACCGGCTTGATTTAACACATCTCTTCAGTTCAGCACATATTTAACGTCGTCTCATCGCGATTTATGGTTTTTTGGCTAAAAGATCGAAAGTAAGTTTTTCAGTGGAAGTTTGCTTATACTTACTTAGTTAAAGAGATAATTTCATGATAATTAAAGATTTTATCGGATCATAATGTAGAATGAACAATTGCTCTTATACATTTGTTCATCTGTAAGTAGCATTACATGGACAGGTAATTTGTTGATGTACTTCAAATACTAACTCAATTTCGTGTATTTCTGTACTGTAATTAATAAGTTATACTAATTGGTAATTATTGCTTTTGTAATGTTGATCATGCTCAGACATTGCAAATTAAAGATAAAGCCAAACTCAACAGTTTTAATTGTAGTTAGTGGGCATGCGATTTCATTGATGGATTAGATACATTTCAAATTAATTATGTATAGGTCAATTAATTTTCATTTTACTGGCTTATATTATTATATGTATAAGTATTGATTAAAAATAAAGTTACTTAGTTATTGATATTGTTAAATAAATAACTTTCATAGATTCAAACATTATATTTATTTAATATGTATTGATTCTAGCATTAAAATAATCATCAAAAATTAATACAAAAAATATTTCCTGTTGCCTAAACAGGAATAAAATAGTTAAAGCAATTGTAAAATGTCACGAAACATACCTACCTATCGTAGTTGTTAGTTAGTAATTGAAAGAAGAGCGCCGCCACCCGTGATGGCCGACGACAATGGTTTTATTACTCACGACTTTCAGTAATGAAGTCCAATCTACCTAATGCTTTAGGTACTATACTATAGGTACTAAGTCCCACACCCATTTTGGTTTGTGTCGATTCTTACTCTGAGATATATATAGCGTATTTGGACTTTGCTCGAAAAAATGAAAAAGTAAAACCTTTGTTCGGATAATTATAAGCCTGGGCTAAGCATGAGCAAGTGTATAAATATCATATTAGTAATCGAAGCAACAGCGGACGCGGTCGGTAGTTGGATGGGTGACCGCTAGTGGTAAACATTTCTTGAGAGCTTCCGTACTCTCAATCAATCCGTCAATAACCCGAATCCTTACGTTCTCTTCTAACAAAACGACCGCCTGCTCGTTTTGAACATAGACATAAAATTACATTTATTCCACTAATATGTATCTATAACTTGTCTATTAATTTGTTTGACACATTCTTCTACAATCAGTAGCTCGAGCATGAATATTTGCGAGAAAGTATTCGTATGGTTAACGTAAGCAATTTGTATGGCATTTTTTCAAAAGCGCCCCTATCGTGCGTAAATGGTACTAAAATGCCATACAGACAAATTGCTTACGTTAACCATACGAATGCTTTCTCGCAAATATTCGTGCTCGAGCTACATGATCTCGTCCGTAAGGTCGATATAGATAATAGAATCAGGCGTTACTTTGCGGAAACCCATTGTTATTAATGTCGTAAGGTCGATGTATACAATTTTATTATTAAAATAAATTAAGATAGTAAACGCATCTTCATTCCACGTCCAAGCAGGCGGGTAACGGGTTGTTTAAAATAAATCTGTACACGACAGCAAATTAACGTTAAACGAGTTCTCGCCGCGGACATTTTAATACCGGAGCACTGGCGCTAATTCACACAAAAACAAAAGAATAGCGCCAGGGAAATGACGACAAATTCTCATAGTTACACTATTTATAAACGCAAAACAAGAACCGAGGATTAAGAATTTGCGGTCGCCAGGCACAATGACCGCGGCGGTTTTGTTAAAAGCAATTTTTCTTATTTATGTTCAGTTCCTTTTAGGCGTCTCATGAAAATTGTCAACTCTTTGTGCTAGTCGATCCGTTCTTGGGATTTGACGGAATAATTTAAAAAAATGTTATTTCATGTGTATCATAAACATTATAACAAATAAGAGGGCTCATTATGAATACTTGTTAACATTTTCATAATTTTTAAATGCAAACATAATATTGACAAAATTGAAAATAATTTACAAATTTTATTTGTCGAGATTCCGAGAGTGTAAAAAATATTATTTATATCGGAAGCCTAGACATTTTTAAGTGAGTATGACTGGATCTTCCGGTTACATTCAATTCACGAACTTCCAACTAACTTTTCATCAAAAACTTCGTAGAACCCTAAAATTATAAAAATAAAACAGAAAGTCTTCCCAAGACAACACTACGGATTACACTACTTCTATAAACCATGCGAATGATACGTCGAAGTATCTTGCATAATTTATCTTTCAAAATGTCTCCTCTCTCCTGAGCTTCTGTATTCAAAATGAGGCCACGTTGTGTGCGCGGCAAAGGGCGCATATTTTACCAGATTTGCCATCCTGCCACCCGCGGCGCGGGCGGTGCTCAGCAGAACCCACAGTACTCGCACGACCTAGACGTTAGCCGCTACTTCAATGACGACACGACATTTACGACGACATCCTATGTAACTACCTTGTATATGTTTGTATGTAACTACCATGTATTGTGTAGTGGACCTTCCATGTGTGCGGGGGAGTAGCGCAGCGCCTAAGCATACAGCCGCACCAGTAAATGTGCGTAGCAGCGTACCAGTAAGTACGTAGTAAGTCTTGTAAGAGTAATGCTTCTAAGTTTAAGGTTGTGTCGTTGTCGTGTCGTCCATTGAAGAAGCGCCATTGCACAGCAGCTTTATCAAACTTTTGTGTCTGCGCAGTCCATAAATAGAAATATCTTCTGTCATTTTCAATATTATTCTACCTTTAAAACGTTCCGTTACTTTTTCCAGAGCTGAGGACGGCGCATATTTTATGAGCTCAGCCATCCAACCCGTGCTGTCATTTCCATGTACTGAAAACTTTGAAAGTTTTATGGTTTAAAAAATTGATATCAAGTTTCTAAGTTATGCCCTTTGTATAAAAACGCTTAAACCAACCAACTTTGTACTTGTTCTTTAAACTTTGTTCATATTGCGATCTTTGTAACATAAAATATTTAAATCATTAAGTAGGTACACTGTCTTACGCCCCAACTCAGAGTCACCAAAGGTTACTTAAGTCGCTCCTTAGTAAAGAATCACCATACAAATTCTGTACTAAGGAGCGATTTAAGCAACCGTTAGTGACTCTGAGTTGGGGCGTTAGATTGTTGAATTTTGGATACCCAAATGTATAAAATATTCCACCATGTTAACAACTTTATGTCTGTAAGTTCAGCGAAGTATCAGGTCGGTTCAGCTTTTATTATATCAATTTTTGTCAATTTAAAATCATAACATATCGCAAGTAAGTTTTAAAACACAACATTTTGACAAACTTATAACTCAGTTACAGTTAGGTTAGGTTAGGTCATTAAACACCTTAAGGTATAATTACGTTAGTGCAGAAGAATGTACTAGAAGTGTAAAGATGTTCGTGAGAACGCCACATAATTGTAGAGTTAGAACCACTAGATTGTAACAGTAGAAAAAATATATGAAGCTTGAAATTTTTTCACGTTGAATGATGATGGATACATGACAGCTTTCTCACATAAAATTATGAATCGTAACATGACGTCGTGCGGGTATTATGAAGCCACAGCGGGCGTGATCTCTTGCTATAGCAGGTAATAGTAAAATAAAATAACTTTTAATTAGGAATTGCATTATTCAATAGTTTTGACGGTACCGTAGATTCGATGAAAATTCGGAAGCTTTATAGGATGACGTAGCGTGTCTTTAACATCTCTCTGTCACTTTACATTTTTGTATCGAATTTCACGGATAGAAAAAGTGGAAATTGAGATTCAAACACACTTAACGTTCACAGCCGAATCATGCTTTTAATTTTGTACACAGTAACACATTTATAGCTTGTAATAGTTTGTAGGGTCGATGTGCCAGTAGCCGGCCATGCGCCAGTACCCGGCCACCTGGCGGACTACGTTTCTTTAATTAGAGATAATAAGATTTCTACATGATATAATAGTAAGGTGTAAGTTTTAAACGTATTTCAGATAATGTAGTAATTTGAATTTGCAATATTTACAACTATTCACTTAACCAGTAAGCTAAAAAAATCCATTCAGTTTACCTCTTGTCTAAATGTTGTGCGCACATGCCATAAACAAGCTAAGAAATACGAAGCAGTGCGGCGTTCGAAGGGAAGTTTTATTATTTTGTATTAGTTATTTACTTATGTTACTGGTATTATTACTTTCATCACTAACTGATCTTTATTATTAATGAGTATTTTTTCCAATTATAGCGTTTAATTATACAAAAATGAGGTGGCCGGGTACTGGACTACCAATTTATGTAAAACGCTAGTATACGGCCGGGTGGCCGGGTACTGGCTCACCCAGTCATAAGTGTAAAGATGCCGTAAGCCAGTATTCGGCCACATGTTTTCTTTATATTTCTGATTCACTGAAAAATAAACAGGTACTATATGGTATTTTGCGAGATTAACATTTAGTAGGTACCTACTTAAATTAAAATTAATTGTGGGGTTCATTTAAAAAAACTGGCCAAGTGCGACTTACACCCGTGTCGAAAGGGTTCCGTACCTATGACCAATAATACATGTATAGGTAATAGGTATACACGTTTTTACTCCTGTTTTTCATTCATTTTCCTCGCCTGTTACAAGGACTTTTTTTTCGAATATTTCGCTTGGTTGGTAGTTTTGGAGATTAGGGAAGGGAGGAGAAACTATTAATCTTATAATTAAAGACCCTCACAACGAGCCTTTTCATTTGGTATGTGTGAATAATGTGTGCAAAGACATGACAGTTAAAGACGAACAGACAGACCCCTGAATTAGTGATCTATAATAATCATACGGAACCCTAAAATATTATATATTTATTATTTAATGTTTTTGACGAACCTCCAAATAAATAAGAAGATAAAAAGATTTCCCAGTTCTCCTATGAAGATGTAACAAAAGCTCTTCATGATATTCGAAACAAAGGGAATGACAGAAGAGACCTCTCTGGCATACGAACAACAGAACAAAATTTTACAAACACCTACTTTTTAGGGTTCCGTAGCCAAGTGGAAAAAACCCTTATAAATTTGTCATATCTGTCTGTCTGTTTGTCTAGCGGGGGTTTCATACATGGAACTGAAAGTAAAAAATTTTTTATTTATTTATGTAACTTATACGTGCGTGTCTGTAGATAGGTATTCAAAAATGACATTGAGGTTCCTAACCATTCTTTCTCAAAGTCCATCGTTTGAAAGATAGACACTTTCAAAGTGGTTAAATGTGTCCCCCCCCCCCTCTAACTTTTAAAATAAGAGAGTGAAAAATCTAAAAAAAAATATGCTTGAGATCTCAATTAATATTTTAAACGAAAATTGGTTTCAATGAGATATAGTCAGCAGTTTTTGAGATATACCACATTTTCAATGGAACACTTCAAAGGCAAGTCCGACTCGCACTTGGCCACTTTTTCAGTAATAAGATGTGAGTAAATGTTTATAATAATAATAAATATTGTATATCAGTAATAATTCGTTGTATTCTGAGCCTATTATTAATTTTTAAGGGGTGGCCGGGTACTGGCACACTAGGGGCCGTATACCGGCACAGGGGGCCGTATACTGGCACAATCGCTAGTTTTTCACTTTATCCGTTATATTTTAAAATTTATACATGGGAGGGCACTGGTTTATTTTTTATTTCACATCTTGACTATATTAGGAATCCAAATACACATAGATCGACTATTTTGCGTGTAGATAACATATGTTTTCACTCGCCCAAAGTGGCCAACTCCACTAAAAGGCCGTATACTGGCACATCGACCCTACACAGTAACAGTAAAACATTTATAGTGTTCCCATCCATCCATCCATCAGCTTTTTGAGGTCTTACTGGACATATAGGCCTCCCCTAAAGTGTTCGGTGCATCATAATTCATTTTACTTTATGTGTATCCTACACATATTTCGACATTAAGTATCATGGTATAAAGTATGGTATAAAGTATAAAATACGGATATATTTATAGCCCACGACAATGTCAGACTTCAAGACGTGATCGTTTACTTGTCTAAAGTTGTCTAAGCTCATGGCGACAGTGCAGTCAGCGCGGTGCGTTGACCTTTCTGACCCGCCGATCACGTGGGTCGTGGGTCACGCGGCCATCACTGACCTACGTAGGTACTATATGATACTAGAATTAAATGAAAGTAAGAAGATCTTCACCAATCAGTACAGACGTTCTAGGCCTATTAATTAAGAGAAGAGACCCGTATTGAAATAGTTTAAGCCAAGAACTATTTAATTCTGCGAAACGATGAGAAGCTACTAGTTTCTAGCTCTATATGAGATTTCTTTAGATTTTATCTCAGTACCTATAATGATTTTTAACCTGACCTATCGTGGATTTTGCGCTTGGCGTAGTTAGGGCTGAAATTGAAAAGAAAAGTTTTGATATTATAATTAGTTCGATATTTAAAGAAAACCGACTTTTCTCAAAATTACAGAGTTTTTAATTACAAAAAAAAATATACCTCATCGTCGGCTCTATTCAGCAGGGTAAAGCGAGTTGGTATTTCAGCTCCCTTGGTCGAAACTTACAAAAGCTCGCAAGAAAAATAAAAAAGCCGGACAAATTCTTAAACCGGCAGTAAAAAGTACAAAGACAAATTCGGATTGTTGATAACCCTAAACATAGTAGATACAATCTGTAGGAGTGAGGTTTGAAATATTCTCTTCAACTTTTTCACATACCTATGTATACGGCTTCTTCATATTCCAACCACTTATACTTTCTTGCGGTAAAGCATTGAAATTCACTTCCATAGAAAATACGTGACTAAAATATCATTGCTAATTTAAAGAAACGTGTGAGGACCATGAGATATTTTCTGTTTAAAGCATATTATTATTTACTTGTATGTATGTATGTGGTTGTATTTTCAATCTGTTTCGATTGTTTGTTATTTATGTAAAATTAAAAAAACGTTTTAACACTACGTATAACAATGATACTTTATTATTCGTAATAAAAATACCTTATATCACAGAACTTCATCATCATTTCAATAGGTCCTCCTGGTGGATTCAGATCCCTTGCCAATATCTTGTAGTTGTAGATAAGTATTATTATTTCTTCTGTGGTTGTAGTAGTGGCCAGACCACCGAGCTAGCAAAGAGCGAGAGAACTCCCAGTTAATGCAGATTTTTCGTTAAAATCGTTCATACATGTTCCATAACTATTCAAACCCAGCGGGAGATAGATTACCTACATGTCTACGTATTATTAAATAATACAAATTTTGTATGTGGTATTGTTCTCAGGAATTGTACAATACTTGAATCCTGAGACATAAACAATACACGGATGGATGTGGGACGAGCCAAATACCCCGGGGCACGGTGTAACCTAACTGACACGAGCTCATATGAACGGGACTCTCAGATTTACGATATTGAAATTTATTGCTGCGCCTTACTAAACTTGTAATTGGAATAGTCCGTGTATTTGGAATCATAGATGAATAATTAGCCTCAGTACGAGATCATTAGACAATTCGACCTATTTGCCTCAGATTGTTATACAAGCCATATAACATCGATTACACCTGATATTAAATATACCTATCGGGTTGCCGCACGAACGTAATTGATTAATGGCGTTATTGATTAATTATGGCTGAATATCTACTATTAATTTACCTCTATCTATCAATGTTAACAATTACTCGGGTTAGTTAAGAAACAGAACTTGTATTTTGACCCATGAATGACGTGAACTGCATTGACCGCTTCATATTGGACGACACGACTACGACAACATACTTATGTGCGTATTGTGACACGCAAAATTTCGTGTGACGTGCGAGTGGCGTGGAGCTTAATAAAGGTGTTAGGCCTCCTTACGATTGAACGCAGAGAGTCGCCTCAAATAAGGCATCGATGCAAATAGCAAAGGCGAGCACGCGTATCGGTACTGCTAAAAGTAGTGTGTTTGCGAAGGCCCTATAACTGCAATATAGCAGCATCACTGCCATCACTTGAATTATTAACCACCGACACAAAAAGAGGGCTGTTATAAGGTTGACGTGTCCTCCTCAATGAAACTTCTAAATGAATGGACAGAATATGATGCGTTTTTTTAAAGCTGACGTGATCGAGATAGTTCATAGCTACAATGTATGAAGATTTATTCAGGCGTTTCAAGGTCATAAGTTATTTTATTGTAAAGGTGTCAGGGGATTTTAAAATTAACATTTATAAAGCTGTATCGTTGTCGTCTAGTATAATGAAGAAGCGGCCACACTACACGATGTTAGGGCCGCCCACATAGCGTCACTGGTAGCGCGGGCGCCGCTGCAGAGTGTAGCGTGTCTCACTGTGGGAACATCACAACGGGACTTTGAATATTGATTCTTTATTAAAATTATAAAGACGCTTAGACGCCGTCAATCAACCGTGAAGGGCCTGTGAGAATAGTCCATATTTTTGTTACATTGTAAAAGTAAATGTTTGTCTACGTAATCCCCCATGGGGGCAGGTACGTAGTTTTCTCTTCACGGTTTTGAATGTAAGACGCGTTTTTCAGGATTTCCGCTGCTTTTTGTGCTCATCTTTTCAAATCCAAGATAAAGCAGCTTTAGGGTTTCCTACGCTGGGAATAAGTCACAATTTAGCGTTACATATTGTGGCCCGCGGACACTTCAGGGCTCAGGCATCACCAATGCGCTATTTGCCAAGAAAGAAAGAAAGAACTGGCTTTCAAGATCCAAGCCGGAATACTATCGTGGTAGCTGGGAACCAACCGGCCAACCCTTCAAACGAATTTTTTAAAGCAGTTGATATTTTTAAAATATTTTCTTTTGATTACGAATGCCTCAACACTGTTCCACACAGGGTGTTTCAAAAGCAAAAATAGGAGCTCAAATAGAGAGCCGAATGTAGAAAATAAAACGAGTTCATTATCAAAGTGTGCACCTACCGAACTAATCTTCGCTATGCCATGTGCAGCGTAGAAAAACGCACGATGCCGCGTTGCGTCGTCTGCTTGATTGATTAAAATATGCGGCACGTTTGTACACCTCGTTCTTTGAGCTGGAGTTCTATCATGCAGACATAGTGTGTCGACAGTAGTGCATATGCCAGAAATCTTTGGCCATCTTTGCTTTTGCAAAACGCGCAAAAATTCTGAAATTTTGTTTCCTATTTTTAATTTATGAAATCACCTTTTTTAGACTTGGAAAATATTGTTTTTTTAAGCTTACCTAACTGAGCCGAAAAGGTTTGGCTTACAGGTGAAAACAAAGTAAAATAATGATTTTACATAACGGCCCCGATGAAAGTTGATTGTTTTCATTCTTATTTAAACCAAGTTTAGTTACAGAAAGCGATAGCGAAACAGTGACCAAGCGCTAAAAATTCTCATAAGGACAAGCGATGACAATCTAAAATTTTCTAGCTCAAGCCTTATTTACGTTGAAATCAGTTTCACTGGTTGAAACTGGCACACGACACTGTAAGATTGACCTCGACAATTATGGTGATGAAGAGAGCTATTCATTGGCGCCTCGAGCAACGCGCATTACCATTGGGCATTGCCCATCTAGAACATTTTGACGAATGGTAATCTACACCGTTATTTTTACTCTATTCTGGTACTCTGAATAAGTATGACGTATTTTTAAACGGTTTTATTTAACTAACCCTATTTATGCGGCATGAAAACTTCCGACAATTGAATTGGCAAGTAACCCCTCCACCAATCCGCACTGGAGCAGCGTGGTGACGTATTCTCTAGGCCTCCTCAAAAGGAGAAACCCGTGCTCAGTAGTGGGCCATTAATGGGTTGAAGCCATTTATGTGGATCTAGTCTTGCAAACCTAATTTATTAGACCTACTTCCTCTTATCCAAACTAGTTTAAATTTTACAAATTTCTTTAGTTCTGTGACAATGCATTTTTGTGATAAGCATAATATATTGTATCCTGATGCTACACACGCTTTGACTCCATGCGCGGGAAGGCCCACTCTCTGCGATCGGGTAGCGGCATGGTTGGCCGATTCTGGCAAAAGGCAAACATTTTCCACCAACAATTACTAGTTGATCTGAGTCGAGTATTAATTAGGTACTACTTTTTCATATAATTAGAAAACAAATGTAACATCTGGTCTGGTAGAACTAGAGTCAACCATTAATTACAATGACTAAAAAATTATAACCTACTATAGTTATTATAACCAATAAGAAACTAGATCATCATTGGTTAATTCCATGTCATAAAGAATAACTGATCAAGAAAACACACATGCTCATTGACAACAAACATTAATCTGGTTTAACATCTAATTACAAACAACACAACTACACTCAAATTGTTTCCTACTCTGTGTGTTTTAAAACAAATAACACACATTGATCTACTCTATGACGTCCTAGTCTCCATATCAGGAAGACTGTGTAATTGTAGACTCGCTGAGCACACCTGTTATCTTCAAATTAAACCCCGGTTACGCGCTAACTACTGCACACAGCACAGACTATGAAATAATTTGAATTGATTTTCTAAACTTGAACATGTGCAAAATTATATGTTGTTGTATGAGAGGTTTGTGCGTATAACGTTGCATTCGAATTTAATTATTTCAGGATTCAGAAAACAATGTATGTTATACCATATACGGTATACCTAGACTGCATCGCTGTCACTGACTGCACAGAAGTAGACGACGTATTTAACATAACCCGTATATTGATTTTTAACCGTTTTATGTTAACCATAGTTGTACATATTGTAGTACACGTTATGAACAACAATCTTTGTGAGTCATCATGATTCACATTCGCTGGTCTACAAACGCAGTTCCCACATATTATTGTTCAAAAAAATTAATTAGTAAAAAATAGTACCGTTATAAAAATATCGGCCTAATAAAAACCTTTCTCAAGTTAAATTTAGAGTCGTACCTCTATATGGTTGCATACTTTTGTTCATCTATGCCCATGCGCTTAAATCGATGCATCCTGGCCCTCCTGTTTGTCTTTCAACTAATGAGGTAGGCCAGGCTTTCCGCAATGAATGAGTCAATCGATCAAAGGATGAGTGGACAAGTGAATGATATTAGGTTTATTTATTCCAGCGTGGAGTTATATACCGGTGTGCTTATTATCGTCCATTGTAATCACGAGATTACGGTATCGTGGGTGGTAAGCTTTTTTACCTTTCGAACTACCACCACTTTAAAATCGCCACCATGTTACGTTTTCGTTGCAATGTTATAGAGTAGGTTAATAAACCGAATATTTGTTAAGATGTTTGTTAAAATCCTCTTTTTTGGGAAACTTATATTTTATGGAAAACTCGTTGCCCAGCTATTTGTCGCTATTGTTATAATTATGTTGTAACAAACATCCATTAAATTCTCTTCCGCATCTTATATTTTATGCCAAAATATTCTAATGATTATCTCATTAATATGATGTATCATTAGCTGCACATTGCTTTGCTAACTATTAGCTAGCTTTAAAATTAACTGCACTGGGTGAAGGGCATGGTGCATAAGTAATTTATTATCTGAGGAGTTTAAGACGCTGTTAATCTACACTTCATTGCAAATGTTTTCGCTTCAAGGATTTTGCTTTAATTTGTAAGCGCAGAAAATCATTACAAAGCTTTAGTTGGTAGTGCCCCTGATTGCTTCAGTCATCGTTCAACTTTGCATGATTTTTATCATTATATTAATTAACTAACATAAGTAGTGATAGAACCCAAATGTAAAGTAAATACAATAACTATGCATTTTTGTTCTTTACTAAAATTAACGCGGAATTAGAGTGTGATTCGATTTTATATGCACGTAACAGCATCACATATTCCATTCCGACCTTGTCCCATTTGGCGACCATCCCATTCCGGTACCAGTTACCACCCGCTACTGTAGTAACAGTGTCAGTAGACACTGTCATTAATCCACATCGGCATACGTGGAAACGAGTGCCAACTGCTCATCCTAACTGTATCCGCATGTTTCATTCATTTGACACTCACTAGAATGCCCGAGAGAGCTGTTAGCACCACAAGATTGGTCATTAGAGGTGTAAGATCGTATGTTTACCCGACTAGTTTATTTACAAATTACAGGTGTGAGTGTGTGGTTTATTAGGCGATTGTAAGCGTGTCATTAAGTACTTTAGTAGTACTTAACTCTATAAAACTCTGCGTTTAATAGCCACTTTATATAGCCATTCATTTGGTGTAGCCATCATTGTAGCGTCATCGTTACAAGCAAATAATCTTTTATATTTTAACTATGAAGAGTTGAATCGTTAAGTGATTGTTTTTAATTCTCTTTTTTCTTTCTTCTCTTTTTTCTTTCTTTTCGGTGATGCCTATGGTGTTGCTAGTGTCGTTTTTTGTTAGACGTTTTTCTCGTTTCTTTTCAGTTATGCTGCAAGCTGTAACCCGGGATTCTAGGGAATACGAACAATTTTCAACAACTAAAAATCTGGTTCCCTGCTTCTTTCTTGGATGTAAAATCATCAGTGACGTCAATGTCACGTTGTCCTCGGTGTTAGGATTGTCTACAGACGGCAGTGACCCCTTAAGGGAGGCCATACACGATCAAGCGTACTTGATGAAGCGTCAAGCGGACTTGACGGGGCATCCAGTATACTTGATCGTGTATGGCCTCCATAACATAAGCTGGTCTGCTTCTCATCTTTTGACTTTTCTCTCTGTTCTAGCGTCTAGAGCTACGCTTCTGTATCTTAAGATTACAATCCAAACTCTGTAATCAATTTAATGTCATTGCTAGATACAGAATGAAATCTCTGAAGTACAGTTAAATTACGCAACGCTGTTTAATCTAATCGACGTGTCGTGTAATTTTGCATATCACATCAATCATACAGTGAAAGTTTCATAACATAACAGGATTTCTAATAGTCCAATATCGGGATAATTGTACATCATTTGTAGTAATGGAGCTTTCGCCGTTCGTGATAACAGTGTTTTAAACTCTTAATCGGGCATCGCTAAACATTCTTAGCAAATAGCTGCGAGTATGTCGAGTGTTTAAAGTTTAAACCGGTCAACTGTACGTGTGTCAACACTTAACCGCTTTACGAGTTCCAAAAATGTAATGTGGGCAATCGAAGTGTTAGAGTGAATTCCTATCATTGTCGTGTGGTGTCGAAATGTTTATTCGATGTTTTCTTTGTCGATGAATATCTTTTCGACGAAATGTTGACACTGTTATCTTAAGAAAGTACTTTTCTACTAAGTACTTCTGTGAAAAACGAAAGTCAGCTTTTGTCAATAATCAATAGACGGGCAAAAGTTTCATTTGATGATGTGGTAACTTGCTCTTTGGCATGCGTATCAGCAAAGGCACCAATGACGCATTGCTAGCTCACAAGAAAGCCAGTGACTCGGATAAGCTTTGTCTACAGTACACCAGTGATTTTTCATGATCATGTTACGTTTTTACGGTATGGTACGATACCTGAATGAAGGTATGGTGACATTGGATGATCGGCCTGATTGATGTAAACCTTAAGAATCGTAACCAATGGTAGGGTTTCGGTGTGTTGCTTCAACCAATGATATGGAGCAGATATTCGTACAATGTCAATGTACAATAAGCTTGGTTATATTGTTCCGAGCGTTGTAGGCTGTAGCGCAGATGTGCATCTTGAATCTTGATAGTCTTGATAACATTTAAGGTTTGCAAAAGCTACCAAAAAAATTATAACGAAAATCTATATGCTTCACATGCCTGGTATAAATTAAAACAATTGCTTCATGCAAGTACTATCTGTGAACGCTAGGCGTCGGCTGAAACAAGTAGTAACTAGTATCTAGCTATAACCTTCTTGTAAATAAGCGCTGTAATCAAATTACGATTTATCTAATAGACCACACCGAGTTTATGGCTACCATAGCGATGCAAGTCAAAATATCTCCTGTTTACCAGCACGCCATCAAGCCTGGGTCAGACATTTTACCCACTTACATAGTTTATCTGTATTCTAACAGGAAATTGATTTACGATTAGGTAGTTGAGTTAGACTTGCTAAGGTAAAGTAACCTAAAATTCATTGAATCAATTGACTAACGGATCTAAATGGGTACCTACCTAATGGATTACATTGAACAGACTTCGGAAAATGAGCAAGTTGTACCTACTTATTATGTTAGGTTGGTATTTTTTTGTACGCACACCAATTTCTTCGTGATTTGTGGCCCAATCTGCGTAAATTTTAATAAAGCATATATAACCAGCCAGTTGGATCCACATAAGAATGGTAATTTATGAGCATATATAACCAGCCAGTTGGATCCACATAAGAATGGTACTTTATGGTAAAAATTATTTATGGTAATCTGATACTCTGGTGTTTCTTCACCAATCCACACTGGAGTAATAAATCTCTTACTTTTACTTACAAAAAGAGATAATTTATAAAACACAGGTATCCAGGGCAATTTGCGCAAAAGAGACAATCCTAAAAAATTACCTTGTCATATGATAGTAATTTTAAATAGTTAACATCCTAAGCGTCGCGGGCACGTCATGCTAATGAAATTACAACCTCATTAAATAATTACAACATCGCCGTGTCACATTCTGGCACGTAAACAGTCGTCTCGTTTATGATGAAGTAGGTATGCTATGTAGTTTAGAGTAGGTAGGTATAAGGTAAACTACATTTACCTACATACATGACTCCATCCCCACTTACCATCAGATGGAATTGTGGCTTGACCAAGCTATTTTTAAGTAAAAAAAATAGTTTACGTCTATTTACCTTATTTAAAGTATGCTTTTTTATTCATTTTCCTCGAATAATGCTGTATTTAAATAATTTTTGACCCATTAATTATAATTCTCAATGTTTTTTTTTAACTTACATTCTCACATGCTTTGTAGATAAGGCGATGATACAAAAATAGTCCTAATGAGTCATATAAAATGTTCTATATAATCTCTATTGTACAGTTTCTTAAAATCTTTGAATAGAAAACTAAAACAATTACAGCATCACAAATAATTTAAATGACGCCCTCGTCCAAGGAAATACGCAGGAGATACCTGCTCTAATACGTTAAATCTTTGACTGGTATTAAGTATTGGATTTAATGCACCTGCCCAATTATCGGCGATCGCGACGATTCACTATAATTTACGAGCGGCCTGGAGGCGTTGGCGAGGCACGTACACAACTCGATATCTTCAGCTAGTATTCTAATATAGAATTGCATCCCATAAAATCGATAATAGGGAATTTTGATCCTGAGCAATTGTACTTAAGCTCTAGTGTATACTCGGAAATGGAATTCCAGGTCAAAAAGAATAAGGAAAGCGCGCATAACCCGTCTTGTGTCCCATCATGGACATCATGTCATTGACTGAATTAAGGAATTATGGCCACGGTAGGTGGGTGGGTGTAGTCGCAAAAATTAATTCGGGGCCTCCATACTTCAAAGAGCCCGTAAAGCAATCGGTTCCGGTTGTTATCTTTAGTTAGCAGTCGTCATGCCTTATAAAGGCCTTCTGGTAGGATTAAAATTCCGAAATTTAGGCTGACCGTTAACCTTCACCAGTCCCATAATACAGAAAATCATTTCAAGATTTATTACTATCCACATAAGTTAATAGCATAACATTCAAAAGGTATAACCATAAATGCTGAATTACTTCTGCATTAGGTATTCAGTTTATACAAAAAATTTATGAGTTGAACGCATCAGTTACCATCACTATACACCACAGAATAGAGGAAGTGAATATACATTCATCTGAGGTTTATTTTATTTTATGACAAGAATCTCGCGTCTGTAAAAGGTATCTCACCAAAATAGCACGTCTAACCAGTGATTACGTATAACATAAGTACTATTATTTCTTCTGTGGTATAACTATAAAACCATACCTACGTAAAGTTTATAGCGTAATATTTCAAGAACTCCGTCTCACTGGCATACTGTGTATATTCTAGGAAGGGCTAAACGCTTCGCGAATGGAAGTGAACGCGCTTAACTTCATGACTTTATGTTATGACAAACACAGGCCTGCTATGCCTGCACTGTACCGTGAATACACGCCGGCGAGCTAGGCGGAGGCATACCGAGACACCGAATAAATGCTAAAGTCACTATATTTTGTATAATTGTTTTATTTATAATTGTGCTCACAAAATCAACTACAAGTAAATTTCATTTACTAACAACGAAAAATGTAACGTGACAATGAATTCCTTAGCAGCAATTAGTAAAATTCTTGTTTTGTGTCAAATCTATTTTTATTCAATTGTAAGTATCTGTATTAATAACGATACGTCTGATTGGTATTCAATAATATTGGACTGGATTGGTTATTAGAATAGAATAGAATAGAAAAAGTTTATTTTGTCAAGCACAATGCAATGCAACGAGTTACAATGTTACTTAATAATTAAATTAAACAATAAACAATGTACATAACATAACCCGCTGCAGAACCGCTCAACAAAAAAGGGACGCACTCAGCATATGCCGCGGCCAGCCACGGCTACTGGTTTTCAGTGCGCCCTTTGTTGCATCGCAGTTCGGACGAAATGTCAGCTCGCCGCATAAGTACAATAAAGTATTCTTCTACTACAGTTAAAATAAAATAAATGAGATAGACAATTTAAAATGACAATGACAATTTTCAATAATAATATCTCCATATACGAGACTATATTATACTCCGTTATATTCTTTCTCTCCCGCTATTTTAGTCTGTATTTGGTATGAAAGACAACGTTTTAAAATACAGTAAGTACGACACGAGACAAACTACAAATACGTCTCTACAATTTTAAAAAAGCGGCCAAGTGCGAGTCGGACTCGCCCATGAAGGGTTCCGTAGCAGCAAGTAACATAATATAAAAGTTCTTGAAGTTCGTTGTAACTTTGATCGAGGTAAATTGCGGTTTACGATTTATGACGTATTAAAAAAAAACTACTTACTAGATCTCGTTCAAACCAATTTTCGTTGGAAGTTTGCATGGTAATATACATCATATATTTTTTTTAGTTTTATCATTCTCTTATTTTAGAAGTTACGGGGGGGGGGGGGGACACACATTTTTCCACTTTGGAAGTGTCTCTCGCGCAAACTATTCAGTTTAGAAAAAAATGATATTAGAAACCTCAATATCATTTTTGAAGACCTATTCATAGATACCCACATGTATGGGTTTGATGAAAAAAAAATTTTTGAGTTTCAGTTCTAAGTATGGGGAACCCCCAAAATTTATTGTTTTTTTTCTATTTTTGTGTGAAAATCTTAATGCGGTTCACAGAATACATCTACTAGCCAAGTTTCAACAGTGTAGTTCTTATAGTTTCGGAGAAAAGTGGCTGTGACATACGGACGGACGGACAGACAGACAGACAGACAGACAGACATGACGAATCTATAAGGGTTCCGTTTTTTGCCATTTGGCTACGGAACCCTAAAAACGCGAAGAAAAACGCAAACTATCTAAAAGGACAAAGTTAAAGTCAGAACATTTATTTGTGATATACCTACATTTCTTACTGATATACTTATGCACGTAATTTTTTTTATCTACCACAATTTCGAAAAGGTGCTCTGTCATGGAGGAGAAGAAATTGCGGAAGAAACTCCTCAGCACACTTTTAACGGTTTACTAACTCATAATTATAGGCCTTCTATATCCTCTCCCGGTATGACCAAGACTTTAGATCCATAACTTCATAGACTATGCTAATTGTCTTTGCGACATGACAACATGACAACGGGCATGCAACGAGGACACTGGAGTGCTGTAGCTTTATTTGACTTTTCAAGTGGCTCTAAGCGAGCTCGGCAAACAACCGGACGATGTCAATGTACCCCTCTGCGAAACTCAAAATAAATTAATATACACTTTTAGGTACATAGGGAGAAGACAAGAATGGTCTTTGATAGGTTTGATAGGATACACATAATAGGCTTCTATAGAGAGCTAAAAGTATGGAAAGAAATTCCTAGCTGAGATCACAGCAGTCACTTCATAAAATTACCAAATGAATTGAAATTTTTTGAACGCTTTCAATGCAACCAAAAATTATAATATTTTTTCAAATTATTATTTACGATCATCACAATTTACATCACTTCATCTCCACTGCTGGGCTCAGTAAGCCCCAGAATGCATTTGCGATTTTTGTAACATTTTATTGTAACTTCCGCGTAAATATTACTTTTTACACTGATTTCCCAGCGGAAAAGCAAGCACGAGTGCGCTTCCGAATCACATTTTGTCGATTGGTTAGCGGTTCGTTTCCCGGAAAATTTATGTGACTCGCGTATAATAATCTTTGATTCTTCAACTATTTTATGTTACTTTCAGTAAGATGTTCTTATTTTTTGTTCCAGGTCATTGTTCTTGCTGCTCGTTGCGATAGCAGCAACATGTGCGGCGCCTCCCTCACCGGCGAGCGTCAACAACCTCACTGAAGACAGCAAGGAGCCGTCCACTCACGACATCCTCAGCTCACTCGGGTTGAAGAAGCTGAGGATACCAGCAGCGCATCATAGGAAACGTCTTGCTGAGCAAGGGAGACGTCACGCGACCGGTGATTCCAGGATGTACGTGATCAAGCTACCGCCCAATACGAGCTACTATACTCATTCGGACCCTGCGCCCGCCGCAGCCAGAACGTTGCCCTTGCAGATGACGAGCAACGGAAAACCAGCTCGAGTCTACCATTGGAACTTACCCGTGCTGCACAAACTCGCCAAGAATCGACCACAAGCGCGATTTGATGACGATGTCGTTGACGTTGAAAGCACGCCAACTTGGCCCAAAGGCGCTAACAACCATCCGAACTCCTTAGACTCGCTAGCCTACTACGTACCGGCCAAAAAGACCTCCTTCAGGAAATACTTCTCCGGTAATGGAAAGCCCAAGTCTTTCTACGTGATTGAGAAGAACAAGCACTCCGCACAATACCACAGGCTACTGCCGTAATAAGACTGTCTCCAACTGTTGTAGTGCCTCTCTGTTGAATTTTATCGCATTTATTAGCTCACTTTATATCGTCCAGCCTCTTCCATTGTAACACTCAGTATACAAATATGAATTTCCTTAAATACTGTTAAAATCTTCTTATCATAATACTTTAAGTACTTATTGTATAAATAATAATTCCGCTACTATAAGTTTGTAATCTACTGAATTCTGCGTACACCAAACGCGCTTGTTTTGAAATAACCGTCATGGAAGGAATCGACATGATACCGCAATCTCGAATCTCACAGCTCAAAATCAATCCAGCCCATCACATCTCATATAATATTACAACGCTGATACTGATACCATTGACTGAAACCAGGTAGAAATTCTAAGATGAGGTTAAGGATATACTATAGGTAACCTAAACTGATCATACAGTCATCGATGTTTCCCAGATATTTTCCTTCTCTGGGGATATTTCATTCTTCACCTAAAGTAAACTTTTCAGTTTTTTATTTTACAATTAGTTTAAGTACTCTTACTTATAAAATCATCATAATTTCGAGAGGTAAATATTATGTGAACCTCAACTAAAAATCTCTTGTAGGACTGATAACCTACTTATTTGAATGCGGAAATATGTGGAGATTTGGAAATTCGCTTTATTTCCTTTAAAACCGTTTACCGATAGTAGCGTATTCGTAGAAAAATGTAAAGGTGTACGCGTTTGTATATAATCGCTTATTGCATATAATGTTAAGATTTAAGTGATGATAGGTGCTTAGATATTTTACTAAGACTGCGACACGAATTTAAATTATTAATTTCTAGACTTAGATAGTATACAATGCTGCATTTTATGTTAATTTTATCTATAACGTATACCAGTAATAAACAGTATACCTACTTAGGTACCTTAAATTGTAATATTATTAATACTTGAAAGCAATTTGTATTACTTTATAAAGTTGTAAATGAAACAGACTGAAATTTTGTTAACCCTTCAATGCCACGGTGATTTGCACTGAGTATCGTTAGATAACTCATTAACCCTTCTCGGGTCTAAGAATGTCTGCCACTTGAGTAGTCCAGTAACCCCTCTCCCCTCAGGGTACTGCGGGGAGTTGTCCGGACAGGCTTGACTCCTGCAATGAACCGGTAATGGTTACAGCCATTCCGGATATTATAATTCCAATATTCCAATATAAAAACGCGATAACTCTGTATTCACACATTTAAAAGGATTTTCATCGATGTTACCGGTATTTGATACGCTGCATTTTTTTTAACTTTAACAGTTTTATATTCATTAGGTATTGAGAAAATACATGTAAGTCGATTTCAATTCCCTTTAAGCTGAAATTATCTGTAACAAAGATACGGACAACTGATTGAAGGTGTTATGTTTATTTCAATTGCCCCTTTTGTGCTGAAATTATCTGTAACAAAGATACGGACAACTGATTGAAGGTGTTATGTCAATAAGTTTAGAAACAGTGTTATGAAGAGAGTCTGTTTTAGCTAGAATCAAATAAAAAATAGGGTAACTACAACTCGACTTGTAAGAAAAACTTAGAGCGCAAAAAATTCCCTATGTACAGTAAGAAATATAACAACATGTGGCCAGTTAAAAAAAACATAGTCATATGTTTATGACTTGGGTCGAAAGCTAGTTATTTGTTTCTTGAATTCGCTCTTCTTTCTTGATCGGCAACGCATTGTTGATGCATTTGGTGTTAATGATATAATAAAATTATGTAAGCAAGTTACCTGGTAAAAATCATAAAGAAATCATATCATAAAGTAAATATCTATACCTATATCCATAATTATGAGTTATATAAAGTAATACAAATTGTTCCTGTTTAAATATTAATTGTACATAATATTTAGTATCTTCGTTGTTTTTCTGTATACTGTATAATGCTATAAATTGAAATGTAATGCATCGTATTAACATCTGCTTAAAACATCATCGGTATCCAGAATTTACATAAACATGATATTATTTTTTTGTACAAGATAGACTTCCGTTCCGTTCTGTTCATTTACTTCTAATATCCGTTCGTTTCCTTTGGAAAAATACATCCTATTTTGACTAGGTTTTCCTATAAACTATAGCGACTAGTATTCTGTACATCCCACACAAGTCGGACTGAAATCCCGATTTTTCTACTCACGTGAAATTTGTCAAAGTCCATTACTAACATTCTTGATCTATGTATGTATGTATACCTAATCATCCTCGCTAAATCCAGCAAATATTAATATACGGAGTTTATTTTATCACTTACGTCACAAGCATATTTTTTTACAACCAAGTATGTCCCTCGTACAATATAGTGTAAATTAATTTCACTTGTTAATACATAAATATATAATACAACGTACGTTTTTGTGTCACAATTTAAAATGTATGTTTGTATTTTTGTGAAATGGTTTTTATCTGTCGCCATATTAACATAAACAGCATTGTCGGTACTGATTGTACTTTAACTTTATCCAGTCATTCAATAAACTTACGTGTAGTTAAGTTTAATAAGTTATGTCTAAGTTATGTTGTACAACATTTTGGTAGAATAAAAATATTTATCAACATCGCTGTCTTTTAATAAAATCCGATAGTTGTTTGGAAAAGAAATGCCCCTCTTCAAGAATTGGCCTTCTCAAGAGGAGACCCGTGCTCAATAGAGGGTCGTTAATGGGTCGAAGCCAGCCAGCCTGCCAGTTTGTAAAAGAAATGTCCTATCGAAAGCATTTCAAGTGATATATTATGTAGGTTGCGAAGAGTCACAAGAGCATAAGTCTTCACTATTAAAAAGTTATCAGTTCTCATGAAAGAACCCAGACCCTAACTATTCAAAGTCCAACTTTACGAGTACCTACAAGATTTTACTCTATAAACTCTACATCTTGCTTAAAACGCTCACTAGCTTATAACAAGTTATCAGTTCTCATGAAAGAACCCAGCCCCTATTTAATACTATTCAAAGTTCAACTCTACGAGTACAAGATTTAACTCTACAATCTCTACATCTTGGTTAAAACGCTCACTAACTCATAACAAGCTATCAGATTTCATGTTTTCAGGAAAAACTAAATGGTCCAGTTCTACTATCGCTAACTCTACAAACTTTATATTACCAAAGTTAAGATGCTTACATGGTTGTAAACTTTTATTTTTAAAGCTTATCAGATCTCATGAAGAGCAAAGCCCCTGCACAAAGCCTGACTCTACCAATTAAAAGATATAGATAACTCTACAAACAGTACTACAAACCCTCCATCTGTCAAAAAGTTGTCGTAGCACGTGTGTAGGCCTGAAACTTTCACACAATTCCACACATGAAAGATGAAATAGTTCATCCTTGATTGTGCAGATG